>JAFJYI010000048.1:0-2400000 GCA_019022655.1 Acacia acuminata | reverse complement strand
TTCCAATATTTTGCTCTGGCACAAGAGACTTGGTCATTTGTCATTTGGTTACCTTAAAAAATTATTTCCTAACTTGTTCTCCGAATGTCGGTCATCCTTTTTTCCCCGTGCTATTTGTGATATGGCCAAGAGTCATCGTATCCCCTTTTATCCTAGTCTGAATAAAAGTGCAATTCCATTCCAAGTCATTCACTCTGATGTATGGGGCCCTGCGAAAGTTGCCTCTTTTTCGAACTCTTTGTATTTTGTCACCTTTATTGATGAATGTACTCGTATGACTTGGATATTTCTGTTGAAACAGAAAAGTGAGGTCTTTACTGTTTTCAGAAAATTCCATAGCATGGTACATACTCAATTTGGGTGCCCCATTCAAATTTTTCAATCTGATAATGGCTTGGAATATATGAATCGCCCTTTCTCTGATTTTTTATCCTCGAATGGTATTAAACACCAATCCTCCGTCCCCCCTATACACCACAGCAAAATGGTCTTGCTGAAAGGAAAAACCGCCATATTTTAGAAGTTGTTAGGGCTTCTCTATTCGAGATGAATGTTCCTCATCGGTACTGGGGGGAGGCTGTTATGTCCGCTGCCTACCTCATCAACCATTCCCCTTCTAGTGTCCTAAATTTCATCACTCCTCAGCAAAAACTTGAGTCGTATTTCTCCCTTCCCCATACCTTAAATCTTGAACCGCGTGTCTTTGGCTGCACCGTGTTTGTGCATGTCCCCAAGTCCCTCCGTAGCAAACTAGACCCGTGTGCAAAAAAGTGTATCTTTGTAGGATATTCAGATCTCCAAAAAGGCTACCGTTGTTATGACCCTCACTCTCATAAGTTGTATGTGACCCTTGAACTCTCTTTCCATGAACCTGAACCATATTATTCGGGGAGACCCCACTTCTTCTTCTCGGGGGAGCATCCATTCCTTGTCTTTGTTGGAGAAGAAGAATTGTGGTTCTCTACTCCTATGGTCTCCAACCAAATTCAAAATCCAGTTCCAGTCACTGAAAATGTTCCCTCACATGCTGAAACACCAGGTTTAACTCTCACAACTGGATCACCTGCTATGGATGTTCCTGAAGTACCAAATCAGACTACAAATGAGGTAATTTCTGACCTTAATACTCATGTTTCTGTCCCTACAAATTCTACTACGCAAAATACCACAGTGAGAAGATCAGAACGTCTAACCAAGGGTGTACCTAAACCTGTTTATGAACCAGACCTGAAAAATAGAGTTAAATATCCTATAAGCAGTTATGTATCATCTCACAGGCTATCTGAATCATGTGCTCTAACTGTCAATCAATTATCTACTGTATCCATTCCTAATAATGTGCGGAAGCTCTAGATGATCCTAGATGGAAGAAAGCAATGAATACGAAATGGAGGCACTTCGAAAAATGAAACTTGGGAATTAACCTCACTACCAAAGGGAAAGAAGACAATTGGCCGCAAATGGATATTTACAAGAAAACTCAACCCAGATGGAAGCATTGAGAGATACAAGGCGAGACTTGTAGCAAAGGGGTACACACAGAAATATGGGATAGATTACCAAGACACATTTGCACCGGTTGCAAAACTGAACACCGTCCGGATTCTCATCTCCATAGCAGCAAACCGTGACTGGCCATTAAAGCAGTTTGACGTCAAGAACGCATTCCTCAACGGTAATCTAGAAGAGGAGGTCTACATAGAGGTCCCACCAGGAGTAACAATGGAAGAATCAAAAGAAAATACAAAGATGCGAGACTCAAGAAGGCGTTATATGGCCTCAAACAATCTCCTAGTGGCGTGGTTTGGGAGATTCTCATCAAGAATGACAAAATTTGGATACAAGCGAAGCAACGCTGATCATACCTTGTTCATAAAACAGAATAAGGGAAAGGTAGCCATTCTCATTGTATACGTGGATGATATGGTGCTAACTGGGGATGATTTAGAAGAAATGAAGTCACTGGAAAAGAAATTAGCAGCTGAGTTTGATATGAAAGACCTTGGTCAGCTGAGATATTTTCTGGGCATAGAAGTTGCAAGATCAAAGGAAGGTATTTTCTTATCTCAAAGAAAGTATATTCTTGATTTATTGTCCAAACCGGTATGTTAGCTTGCAAACCATCTGAAACACCTATGGAAGTGAATCACTCACTAGGCATATACCCAGATCAGATTGAAACTGAAAAAACCAGATATCAGAGGTTGGTGGGAAAACTGATCTATTTGTCACATACTAGGCCAGATATCTCTTATTCAGTGAGTGTTGTTAGTAGATTTATGCATTCACCCAGTGAGGAGCATATGAAAGCTGTGTTTAGAATTCTAAGGTATCTTAAAGGTGCTCCAGGAAAAGGCCTACTTTTCTCAAAAAATAATATGGCTTGTATTGAAGGTTACACAGACTCAGATTGGGCTGGTGACAAAACCACGAGGCAATCCACTTCAGGTTATTTCACCTTTGTGGAGGGAAATTTAGTCACATGGAGAAGCAAGAAACAAAAGGTGGTAGCAAGATCAAGTGCGGAAGCTGAATTTAGAGGTATGTCATATGGAATTTGTGAACTTCTGGGATTAAGAGTGTCTTGGCAGATCTAGGCATTATGCATAATGGACCTATGAATCTATATTGTGACAATAAAGTCACAATGGAGATTGCACAAAATCCAGTTCAACATGATAGAACAAAACATGTAGAAGTGGATAGACACTTCATCAAAGAAAAGCTTGAAAACGGATCATTCAAACTCCTTACATCGATCGAAAATCAAGTGGCCGACATCCTAACCAAGGCGGTTCAAAGAAGACGTTTGAAGAAATGATTGGCAAGTTGGGTATGATCGACATCCATGCCCCAACTTGAGGGGGAGTGTTGAAAATAAATATGTTTTTTAATTATTAATTTAAAGTTTGAATTATTGTTTCCAGTATTTTAGGAGTTTCAAATAAGTAGCAAGTTGTTAGGATTGTTTCCTACTTTATTGCTAGAAGTTGTTTCCTACTTTATTGCTTTAAGTTGTTAATTTCCATCTGTATAAAGGTGCCTCATCCATTTGGATTAAGGTACGAATGAATGAATAAAAGTATTCAAAGATTGAAGGGTTATTTTTTAACATTAAGCTTGAGGGATTTGTGGAAAAATGTTTTTCGATGGTATTGGGCTTGTTTGGGTTGGCTTTTTTATCGCTTTAATGTACAAAAATTTCAAAATGGCTTTTAAGCAAATGAACCAATGAGAAAAAAGCCCGAGGAGTCTTATTTGGATTACCCAAGAGCTTATTTGGAAAACCCAAACGCCACCGAGCTTAATAGAAGCTCCAATCCCCAAACTTTTTTGGCGTTACGTTTTGCGGCTCCAAGAGGTCTCACTGTTCATTATGGACGTGGGCCCACACCAATAAATCTGGTGTTCCTCTCGCTTTTGAGTGGGCCCCGCCACCTTTTTTTAAATTCTTTTCTTTCCTTTTCCTTTTTTTTTTTCCTTTTTAACAATTTCTATATTTATTTTCTCTCTCTTCCAAAAACATAATTTGGGATTATACTTCCAAAATTTAAATCCTTCCATATAAATTCTTTATATTGAATTAATATATGTAAATTTAAATATATTTTTCAATAATAAATACATTTATTTTTCCTTTTTTTCAATTTTAAATATAAATATAGATGCTTATCTTTATTTGTTGCAATACATACAAATAATATTAATATGATTCATGCCCTTTTCAGTCGTTTTATATCTTAACTGACTTTTCAAATAATAATCCAAACACTCATCAGTTAAGAAAAAAGCTACTTCTGCAAAAAGCCAGACTGGCAATCTAAACACAAATCACCATTTACAACCTGACTTTTTTCCTACCGGGACTTTTAAAAAGTTAGATAGCTTTTAAGCCCACCATTTTCTACCGTCAACCCAAACAAGCCCATTGAGGATTGAGAGGGATGTTTGAAATCAATAATAAACTATTTCCTTTCATGGTTTGTTTCTAATTGTAGTTAAATGCTTTTAACTATGATAGCATTTTGACAAATGTGGTTTGAACCTTTTCGATTATGGTTAACTGTTTATGAAATTTCAGCTAGATTGTTGATACATATTAATAAGGCTAATAGCCTTATTTAAGAGAAAAGGACTTTTCAAGTTTGTTGCGTCAACATTTTCTATTAGCAACATTAACCGTGTTTGAAATATAAAATGAAAAGTATATTTTATAAATTAAAGAACCAATAATTTACCTCATGTAAAACTTAAAGAACTAAAATTATACTTTAAAATTTTATTGAATTTTATTTAAATAAATATAATCTTCAAACTATTAATGTAATGAAATATGTACCCCTAGCACCATCTATAAATCTCAAGTGCAAAAAAAAAAAAAAAAAATAATAATAATAATAATATAATAATAATAATCCATGATCATTCCAAAAACAAAAGGTTTTAAATTGTCATAGCTGTTTAGCTGAACTAAAGGACGTTTCTTTTAAAAAAAAATATATATTTATATACCATTTCAACTTCTAAACCTCAGAAAAGATTATTAAAAATTGTAAAGGATTTAGAAGGGATGGAGTGAGAATATGAGTTTTTCATGTTTTTACTTAAAGCCAAAATGTCTCTTGAATACATTTTTTAGTATCTAACGATTTTATCAAAACCATTATGATTTTTGTCAAAATCATTATTGTTTTAGTCAATTTCATTATTCATTTGGTCACAACCAACAAAAATAATAATGATTTTGACAAAATGGTTGAGTACTGAAAAATTCAAGCCAAAACATGAAAAGCAAGTGGATCACAGGTGGAATCAACATGGGCTCGGCGGCGACAACTTCTGGGTTTGGAATGTTTTGCGGTGTTTGGGAGGGCGTTGCAGTCACTTCCGGCGACAGAAGTATGGTTTACTTGTAGAGCTGTAATGTACAGTATGTACAGCCAGGGACATTTCGCGTTTGTTGTTTTTCTATGAAACGCAGTCAAATGACTGTTACTATTTATAATTGTTACTAACCGCCAAAGGAATTTTATATTGTATGTTCATAGTTCTCTTTCTCTGTTTCTCGTTGAAGTTCTTGCTACTTTGTTTTCCTTTCAAATCCTATTCTTCTGTAATTTATATATTACTCAATTAATATGGTTATTGCCGATTAAAATAAAGGTTAAAAGATTGCAACTTTTCTAACATAGAGAGAGATAGTCAGCCATGCAGGTGTTGCTAGCTCTTCGTCGGAGTCGGAGATTGGGGCTATCGGTGACAGAGAAGAGGGATGGGAGGAGCAATACTCTTTGATTCATGGAGGGTATTTTGGTATTTTCACAATTAAATCATATTACCAAAATGTTCCACAAAACTTGACAGCAAAATGGAGAGTTCAAGAGACTTTAATAGGGTTGTATTTTTTCTAGTTTGGGACCTAAATACAATTTTTCCTTAAACTTTCAAACCCAACCAGGCCAAGGCACATAAATGGTTCCTCATGTGGGTTCGATGAATTGAATCCACAAACCTCCTTGTCGCTGTTGTAGTTTCTGCAGCTTGAAAAGTAAGGATCATCAGCTTCATCCCACTCAACTTTAATCCCAATTTGAGGTTGTTGATTCAGCTAACTTGCTCATATCTCTATATAAGTTTAATGGAATTATTTTGAAATTTGATGGGAATCCATGGAAGAAATTAAAATTCTAATTCTAGATTGATTGCTAGCTTTAATAGATTTAGAGATACATAGTTGATGGTGTGGAAGAGGGAGTAATCACCAGTGAGTGGAAAAGGTCTGTGGTGGAGTTTGAGAATTAGAGAAAAGATGGGGACTCTTTGCCCGTTCCTTTAGATGATCAAGAAGAGCTCGTTCTTAAGATGAGCATTTGAACCCTCTAGATGTCCAATTTTTTTTATTTTTTTTTTTTTTAAAAAAACTATTTTAAAGATAAATAATCTAAAATAAATATAATCTTTGAACTAACTTTTTTAAAAAAATGATTTTTTATTTAAAATATGGAAAAAAAAAAGAAGAAATTTAGAATTTCCATATCTCATCTAAACCAACAAGATCTTATATAGACTATCCAAATAACCGTCCAAAGGACGACCTTTGGACGGGCAAAAATGGTTTTGAGAAGATGGGGAGTAATAGCATGGGCCCACAACTTAAAAGAAACCTCGGTTAGCTTTAATAAATGGTCATGGCATTTTAGAACCTTTTTAAAATAATTTTACATATTTTTGAACCTGAGATTTGTATATGATTCTAGACCCATATGAAAAAAAACAAAATTATAGGTATATTTGCACTTTTACATTGGAAGAATAATTTTTCATTCACTTCCAATGTACTAATAACTATGTGATACCTGCCTTTTATTTACAAGAATAGCTTTACGACTCAAAAGTCTCATCATGTTAAACTTAAATGTGAAGTTGTTGAGTATAAAGAATATTCCAATTTCATTATAAAAGAATATTTATAGTTCACAAATGCAAGTGAGGGATAAATTACAAGAATTGTGGGGAATCACACATTCCTTTGAGAAGCTAGTTTGACGTGACATCACAAATATATGAACATCTACCCAAATTTTATACACGTAACAGTTAAATATAGATAGTTTAAATCAAAATTTTAAAATAAACTCATTACAGTGACGCTTTGGTTCTTGATACGAACATATTTATCAAATATAATTAGATTAATAAAATTATTTAAATTAGTTCATATGACAGGTATTTTCTATAACACTCTAAGAATTTTCCTTAATTTCTTTATCCCTTTATTATTAAATAAATTAAAAAAAAAAATAAAATATAAAAATTACGATCAAATTCAATCTCTAAATATGTTTTATATTAATAACAGGAAGAGTAATATATTACAATTAAAATTACTCAATTTATTTTTCTTAATACTTGTAGTCATTTATTTTAAAATAAGATCCATTTTTCAAGTCGTAAAAACCTCATTTTACATATCGAGGCCTGGACACAGCTTGGCAACGACAAGATGGTGGCAAGGTTTGGCAACACTTGGAAAGGGTCCGAATAAGGTTTGGCACGCATTATATAAAATTGTATGAAATAAAATAAAATTTTCATTATTTATTCCAATAAAGTTTGGGTTTTTTTTTTTTTTTTTGGACAACAGGCTTGTTATTCATCACTTATATAAATAGTATATTTTAACGATATTATTTATCAATTAAATTAATCTCTCCAACAATGTACATACCAATGGCGATAATATCCTTTCATTGCTAATTTACCTAATCTTTTTCTCATTAGTAAATATTTGTAATTGAAAATTTTCCCTGAAACATTTTTTTCATTTAAAAAAATTTATTAAAAAAAAAAACTACCAAAATTTAGCAACTTACAAATCCATTAAGGTTCTTAGATCGGGTTAGAACGGATCAACCAAACCATTAGGTTTTTTGAACAAGTGTATACGCCTCTTATCCTTCCAAATCTGGCTTCTTATTTTTATTTTTTCGTGGGACCATTTTGGTATTCAGTTGAATATAAACATGGCCCACACATGATGGCATTTCAATAATATATCTAGAACAATAATTAATCATCTAGAACAAATGTATTATTTCATACTAATAAATCATGAAACAGAATCATGGATTAATTAAAGTTAAGAAACAAAGAACCTTAACAACTCCAATTCCATGAAATATGCTCCTAACTCTTGTTTTCTCTTCATGAATACTAGTGCTATATATTATATACATTTAAAATAATAATTAAAATAACGATAAATGATTCGAATAAAAAATTATTGAACCCATCCAATTTAGCTTAACAAATCAATTACGTACAAGGCCATGATATTTTTTCTGTGACTATAACAAAGGGCCAAGCTTTAATCCTTTTTAAAAAAAGACTTTATTTATTTAGACAGTTTATTCTTATCTTCTACTGGATGGGAAAAGACAATGATTTAACCTTTTTTTTGTTCAATTGCGGCTGAAGTATTTTTCATTGATTTCTTTGCAAAATTATAGGGTCATATATATATGTTTATAGACTTGAACACTATTCGTTGTATTTTTATATAAAGTTCTCTAATCAAAATATAAATATAAGTATATATTTATAATTAAAATACAAAAAAGATATACAATATATTTAAAAATTAATCATTTATGTGCGAAAAATAAAATGTGTGTTTTGAGATGCAAGAGTGAAAATAGGTCAAGTGGCCTATCGGGGCCTTTGCCCCGATCTATTGAAGGCCTGGTTAAGCGGCTCTACTGGCTAACATAACAAAAAAAAAAAAAAAAAAAAGTCAAGTCAAAACCTATTTAAAAACATATTTTGATCAAACTAGGCACATGCTTATTAACTAAAAACCTATTAGCCTTTTAGATCGACCTAAGCTTGTTCATTACTATATGCTAAACAAAAACAAAAGTTAATTATTCAATCTTAAAAAAAAAAAAAGGTAATTATCCTATCTGAAGAAAAAAAAATTAATCTATCTAAAAAAACGTAATTGTATATATATATTAAAAAAATATATTTAACCGGCTTGATCATAACAAACCTCCTTAACATGCATGATTTTCGCTGAAATTCAGTGCTTGTTCTTAACAGGCATCATGTCAAGCCAAACCTTTGTACAAGTCAGACTTAGGCCGAAAATGAGGCTCATAACAAGCCACCTTGTTGCCAAACAAGTATGGCCTACTAAAGGTGAAGTTTGATCCGACTGCTTTTCACATCTATTGAGATTTGAGATGGCATTTAATGATCTCAAAAGTGCTTATTTACATAAATCGAGGTAGGACTTACCTCACATACTTACCTTATTTATCATAAATCATAATTAAAAAACTATTTTTGATTAAAACTTGATAATAAAATATAAAATTATTCAATATTTATCCTCTTTTTTTTTTTTATGATATTTTTCCATATAATGAATACTTCACTTTTTATCCTCCAATATTTTGGGTTGTATTATTGTTATCTCCATTTTTGCAACCATTTTTTTGTCAATGTCTATACGGCATAAAGGAGCATCATGTACATCCAATCATCTTTCGCTCTAGGCCAACCGTCCAAGGTCCATTTCAACCTTATCTCTAGACTAATAAATAAAATAATTGATAGATCGATGCGTCATACTTCAAAGACACCTTCACGTTATAATTAAGGTTAGTTGAAGTCAGCCTCATCTCTAGATTATCATCCATGAGCAAGTTGAGATGAGAGCTACTGAACTGCAGCAACTAGCTGCATTCATGATCAAGTTCAATGTAAAAGCTTGAGGTATTTTTCCCCTCCTTCAACAGCCTGAGTTCAATCCTCGTCAAGACTTTGCCTTCCTCGTTCCAAAGCGGCTATATATGGATGGAGGAAAATATAGAGAGAATACTAGAAAATAAACTTTTAAAAATAATATATTTATTATTTTTTGAGAGTTTCCCTCATAATTTTCTTTTGTACATAATTTTATTCCCATCCAAATATAGGATGAAAGTCTGAAAGAACTAAACATATTCCATTCAATGTTTGGGGTCACTGAAAAAAGACCTTGCATCTAAGTACCTCATGGAAGTCCACACTGAAACCCCAGAGCAGATGCAATGGCTTTGAATAAGACATGACCAATTGCGGAGGAACATAACTATAAAAGATCATATATGGTGGGGGCAAGAGGAATAAACCTAATTCCAGAATATATATTTTTTTTCTTCATGACCATCTGATATCTTGGATCTACCTCCTTTTAATTATAAGGATTTACCGGAATACAAAGTAATCCAGATCGAACCGGATAGAACCACAATGACGGAAAATTCTAACACCAAATACCGCTACATTCCCAAAACTCGAACTCGAATTGATCGATGTGTTTGGTGGTGGCTCCCAGATTTTTTTAAGGCCTTCATAATAGTCCTTTAAAATTGGAATTAGGTCCGGTTATTCCGGTGTGTGAAAATCTCATATCTTTCCAAAACTTGGACAGCTAAGGGAATCTTCAATCTTCCGCTTCACATCAAGGACGACGGGTCCCCCTTTGTTTTTTTTTTTTTTTTTGCTTCCCACCCAAGTCATAATGTCCCTCTCCGTTCGGAGACGCCACAACCCTATCTTTAAACTGAAGTTTTCTATATTCAAGTCTTCTCGTTATGTTGCTTTTTCTATTATCTTTTCTTTTGTTTTTTGGTTTTTTAATTTTCCTTTTTGTCTTGATATCTCTATTGTGTTCAAGTTATTGTGGCAAACTTCAATGCGCCAGTTCTGCTGAGATAGTTTATTAGGATCAGTTCACACTTTTCACTTTTGCATGTTCTGTATCATTCCACTAGAAGAGAACTTCAGGTGTATGGTCCCCAATTCCATGAGATTCGAAACAGCATCCCATTTGATGTAGCAGTTTAGTTGTGAATCTGCTTCCCACACCAAACCTGAACTCAAACAACAATAACTCAGCTGTATAAATACATTGAATAGAACAACAAAACAAATAACATTAATAACAATACAGATACTTTCTGATCCTTACCTACTGATCTTCTGAAGAAAATAAGGATAAAAGAACAGTTACTTCTTATAAGTGACCAACTACTGTCTCTAGATTTTGTTATTATCAACCTGTATCTGGGGCGGCGCCTTTCTTAAATCATATTACCAGGTATCCGAGTAGTCGGTATAAGTGTTTCCTATGATACTTGAACTCGACAACGGGTCATACACGACTAAACTAACTCACTCTGTGTTGGTAACTGGAAGGTGTGGTTTAGTTTTAATAAAAATCGAATGGACCAGAGCGCATGATGCAGCTAGTCTCTGCAACAGTATAACAAAGATTAATCGATAAAGAAGACAGATGCCAACAAAATTTTAGTCTGTCAAAACTTACAGTCGCACATCTTGTCAAATGCAATCTCGTGTAGCTAGGATGACTTGCTGTAGCTTCCAGATTGAGCCGCCTCATTCTAATCATTCAGCCTGCAAACATAAATAATCAAAGAATTAATCAAATTGAGGAAGAAATTGCAATTACCCTGACGAAGGAAGAAGAGCAAAAGAATCACAGAATAACGAACAGCATAACACGGAAGGATAACAGACAGGAACGAGACTCTGATGGGATGGTCGGAGGAAAGGAATGGTCTCGATAAGGAACTTTCAGAAGGAAAAACAACCATAGGCAATAGAGCAAAAGAGGAACGAAACGAACTCACCATCACAAAATTGAAACCAACAATGTAATAGGCCTGAAATTCATTTAGGGCAAGACGTCTCAACGATTTACAGTGCCTTTTACATCATAGATTCCGACTTTCTCTTCCTATATTTTAATTATAATTATAATATTTTAAGATAATTTTAATTCTTCCTTTAACTTCTAAACAGTTCCCATCACATCCATGGTTCAGATCACTCTGGCTCTAATGCCAGTGGTTCCCGCTGTGCGTGACGCAAATGTGGCCGGTGTTTCGTTGCATCGGGTAAGCATAGTGAGGAAGAGGAATATTCCTCCCGGCAAATTTTCTCATGTCATACGCTATCGGCGCCGACATCTGATGCACACATCGATCAACGACTGGCTTCACCAACACCGAATACCTCGGGCTGCAGCCACCACAAGTGGAACATCCACAACTGCCAGCAGTGGAATTGTGAGGAGATGACGACGACGTGGATGAAGATGATGATGATTTTGACACAGACGACGAGGACGGAATGGAAGCTTTTTTCTGGAACGATTTCGGCTGTGAAAGGAACGCTCTGATCTTTACCGATGACTGAGGCGCAATAAGATCGTATTCCTCGATCAGATTCGCCAGATCCTCGTCGGACCTGATGGAAACCAAAGCATCGAGATCTTCTGTAGGCAACTGACAGCGAAGTGTCACAGATTCCGAGCTACATAGCTCTCCCAACTTCACCAACAGCTCTGTATTATAAAACGGATCAACAACGGCAACAAGAAAATTATAAAAGTTCACACTCAATATCGCTCCAAACAGATCTATCCCTTTCAGAGAACTCTCGCTCCTACCAGAAACGCACTTGATCGTTGGGAAAAATTAAACGTAAAGAGCAACAAAATAAAAAAACACTAACCGGAAAAAGGAACAGAGCGGTCAACGGAGAGAACACGTGTATGGCCACCGATATAACGGAGCTTGCCGTCGGGATAGCGGGGAAGGATTTTTCCGCCGTAGCTACAGAGGAATTTGAGGGTGGATTTAGGAGGAGGTTGGGAGGGTCCAACCATGCTGGGGTCCAGGTTTTGATTTGAGAAGAGGAAGACGACGAAGACGAAAGAGGCTAAGAAGATCGAAGGGTTGCGTCTTCAAGCCTAGGATTGGTAACATTTGTCCCTTATTTATAGAGTTTTTTTTCTTTTAATTTATTTTTTATGAATCTTTAAATGTTAAAAAATTATCTCTTATCTTAAATATAAGATATAATTGATTTTTTTAAATATTAATAAGGTTAAATAAATTACTTAATTATATCATATATTGTGTATACTTAGATTATATATTATTTTATTAGTTAAATTAATTATTTAAAGAAAAAATTATAAAAATAAAAATTCTTTAAAAAAATTCAATTAACTTTAATTAATCCCTTAAAAAAAAATCAACCTTATTTTAAATTTATTACCTAAGGAATTATTTTATTTTTCCGTCACTTTTTCTTTGGGTTTGGTATGAATTCTTTGAAGTCCAAAGTGGTAAAGGTTAAGCATTTTTCAAATTTAAAAAAGAAAAAGGTAAAGCATTTTCAGAATAATTTCCCAGAATATCTCCTTTCTTAATTGCTTCTAACTAATTCAGCTATAGTTTTCAACTTTCGCATCATTGCTACTATACTAAGCAACAATAATAGAGATCCATTTATTTATTTTTCCTTTTCAGGGTAGAAAAGAAATTAATGCAATACATATTATTATTACATTAATTAGTTATATTCTATATTTTTATACTAATACGCTTCACACCATGGCCCATATTCAATCCTTTCAAAAATGCGGTCCATTTCGTCGCCTTAAATTCCTTATTTAAATCTTTCATGTAAATATAAATATTGATTTATTCTCTATGTTGCATTGTTGTTCTACTAATCTTTAAAAAAACCTTAAATTATTTGTGTTACAAATAATTTGATCTGTATAAATTTTATATTTTATATTGATTTAATTTTAGGCTTTTACCCTAGTCAAACTAGTATTTTCTTGTATTTTAGCCACTTTTTATGGAAGCGGCTTTGGTCCAATCCTCACTACAGTCCGCTTCCCTCTAATACCTACGACGTTATGGGTATTAAAAAAAATGGCAAATTTTTTTAAAAAAAAAATAGAAAATAAGTATTAAAAAGATATTTCATGATCTTGAATAGTATTAAAAATATTATTTATGATCTTAAAAAATTATTTTAACATCTTAAAAAATATTTACGGTAGTGATCGGTATTAAAAAGATACTTAAGGATACTTGAAAAATAGTTTATCATCTTGAAAAATTATTTTAGGATCTTGAAAAAATTTCTTAAAATATATTTTTAGCATATTTTTAATATTTTTTCAAGATCACGAGGTATTTTTTTTATGGCCTATGAGCAGTTATGATTAAATTAAGAACGATATAGGACAACGTTAGGCTCATAGACGAACTAAAAGAACATATAGTTAAAATCTTAAAATAATATAATATTATAATAATCCTAACCCATTTTAAAATCGTAAATAATTATTACATAAAATAATTTATTTATTGATTATATATAACTAATTATTTATTTTTTCAATCCTAAGTCTTATATAGCATTCAATTGTGTGGTTGTTGTTTCATATAAGTGAAAATATATTACAGAATGCTAGGGGTTGATTAATACCTAAAACGGCGGCATTTTAGCTATAGGAGGGCAGCGGACCGTAGTGAGCATCGGATCAAAGCAGCTTCCACTTTTTATGGCTTATGAGCCGTTACGATTAAATTATTATTCCAAATTTTAATTATTTTAAATTAAAAGGATATAGGACAACAACAATTAAAGCTCAAATTACAACATAAATCATCTAATTTATCAAATAAATGTTAAAATTTATATCCAAAAAACAATCATCCAACAAATAAGCATTATAATATAATCAAAAACAAATTAACGTTCTAAAATAACTTTAAAATATAAAAAATTAATATATAAATTAAAATTGAAAGAGTTGCGATTTATTTATTGATTATATATAAATAATTATTTATATTTTTAAATCTTAAGTCTTATACTGTTATAAGCATAAACATTATATTCCAACTGTGGTTTTTGTTGTTATCATAAGACTAACATTTTTTAAAAAAGAAAATATATTAAAGAATGCTAGGGATAATGTTGATTAGGACCTTCATCATATGAATGCATTGAACATCAAATTAGACCTTCACGTTTGAATGCATTGGGCATCAAGAATATCTATAAATAAAAACGGCAAGAACATATGGCCAAAATTCATGGTTAATATTAGGAAACTTCTTTCATCTTTGAAAATTTGAATTGTAATTTGGTCCCCCAAATTTCATTTTCAAAACACAATTAGGTCATGCATTTCATGAATTGTTAACATTCACAGAAAAAACAATTTGTATAAATAATTAACAGAAATACTTTTTTTTCCTAAAAAAAAAAAAATCATATTATTATTTATAAAATTTATAATATAAATAATATATATTTTTAACGGTGACCTTGAAATATATAGTGTCAAATGATTAATTGATTAAGGGGAGAAAGATTAAGAGAGATGTGGAAAATTATGTTAAATTCCATTGCATTCAATCATATATGTTTTTTTAGAGATGTGCTAATTTTAAAAACATAAAATAATTATAAATATTTTTTAAAATATGTGAATCAGTTAAAAGTGATTTAGGGTTAAAAATTAGAGGGAGTAATTTTTAACCAAAGGCATCATAATTGATAAGATTTCGGGGTCGAATTTCAAAGTTGATGTCAATATGTTGTTTTAAGCTTAAATAGATCTATTGGCTTCATGTCTTATTCAAAGTGAAAATAAATAAATAAATGAGGTCCAACTTATTAATAATATATTTTCTATAAATTTTATAACATATAAATATATGATAATGTCTGGTCCCTTCAAATTTCATTATCAAAAAGGTTAGCTCATGCATTTCACGAGTTATTGGCAATGAGAGAAGATTCATATGAACTAACAAACTCATTATATTTAACCAAAAAAACTCTTACGCACCAATAATACCATATCCTAACCTAAATATTTACATCCTCGGTCCTATTATAATATCAAATTTGATTTTTTAGAAGAGATTAAAGAAATTAATTAAATTATTTTAGAGTATTTTTATTTTTTATTCAAACTAATTAGTTTCACTAATAAACTATTATATGATCTAATGATACACAATATATGATATAATTAAGTAATTTATTTAGTATTTTTAATATCTTTAAAACAAATCAACTTGGTGAGTACTATAACAACCCTACCCACTTTATCTTCTTCTTTTTTTTTCCCCCGTAAGTATCTCTATTAATCATATATAAGAATGAGTTTTCCATTAAGGGGAGTTTCAATATACATAGTTAAAGATGATATTTAAAAAAAAAAAAAAAATAAATACATATTTATTACAAATAATTAACTTACCTATTTTTTTAATACCCACAAATTAGTTGTGTAGCGCAGACATATATATATATATATATATATATATATATATAGAGGTTTATCGTTTGTCATGTCACTTGACATAAGATTATGTCAAGTCACCCCCAAAAGGCCAAAACTATGTCATTTTGGGGTAAAGAAATTAATGAACTCTCAAAACGACGTAGTTTTGGGGTTATGGGAATTAGTGAAGGGTAATAAATACAAAAACAAAAATACTAGAACAACCTTCATTAATTCCTAACCCAAAACTACGTTTTGAGAGTTCATTAATTCCTCTAACCCCAAAACAACGTAGTTTTGAGGTAATCCTTGTATAACCTTATATCAGTGACCTAACAACGATAAACCCTCTATATATATATATATATATATTCAGAGGTAAGATTTTGTTTATAGATGATGATATGACATTCGATTCCATTATCAAATGTCGAGAATTGAGATTATATCAATTCCATGATTTTTTTATTTATTAGGGGAGGCATTAAGGATAAAAATTACAAACGAGATTGGACATGTAGCCTCTTACAAGGAGCTTATCCCACAAGGCCATAAAGCCATTGTGGATAATAATGTCCCATTTTCCCCAAAATTAAATGCTGATCTCATATACCACTCCATCCATTTTAATTTTTACAGGAACTTTTTTCAACTTTAGTTTGTTTTTAAATATAAAAATATTTTTATAAAATTGTCCTTTATAAAAAACTATAAAATTCTTTTTGCTATTGTTCCCCTCATTTATCATTTTTTTTTTTAACAAAAATACTTAATTACTTTAACTTTTTTTTAATTAATGGGTTTATCAAAGGTGTTCAATAAATTGATGCCTCCCAATTATTGATTACTTTAACTTTTTTTAATTAATGGGTGCTCACATATCAAAGGTGTTCAATAAATTGATGCCTTTTTTTTGACACACTCATGGTTAAAGGCAAATTTTGTCCCCAAGTTATCACGGAAAGGCAATTTGATCCTAAAAGTTGTTTGGGGGAAATTGTCTCGAAAGTATTAAATTTGGAGCAATTTTTCTCTTATTGTTATCATAATTAAATTTGATCGTTAGTTAACCGGATATCTTTGAACTAACCGTCTACGTATTATTATTTTTGTATATGCAAATTTGCCCTCGAAAGTTTATTGATTATTGCATCTAGATTTAAGTTGAGGTTGATGATTTTTAATTAAATTTTATGTTGAATAACATATGAGTAGTTTGGCTTAGGCATAACCTCCATCTACATAAATAAATTGGATAAATGACGAGTTATATTATTTATGTCTTGATCAGAAGTATGATTTTTCATAAATACTAGGAATATAATTATATACCGGTATTGGTATTAATTAGTTGAACTACTATTGAGGTACTTAATTGTGTGTGTGCAAGGGAAACTCCGTGTTCATGAAATTTTATTTTAGAATTATTAATATTTTAATATTTTTATTTTGGTCCCTCCATAGTCTATACAACTTTTTAATAAGGACTATAGTAAAAATATTAAAATTTTATGAGGTTAAAATATAATTTCCCAAACTTTTAAGTTCAATTCTATAATTTTTGGGGGCGGGGCCACCCCTAATTTGACAAACTTGAATAGATATGACTTTTATAATGAAAATAATATTAAAAATTTAACCTTACTTTGTTCTACCAGGTATGCAAATGTTGTCGTAGAGTTTTTTTGTTTTTGAAAAGAAGCCAAACATTAATTATACTCAAGGGAGCCCAGGTGCGTGCATATTTGTGATTGTGTGTGTGTGCTTGTTTGTGAATTTATGCTAGGAAGATTGAACTCAAGTGCATGGGTCAAAGCAATTCAGATCTAGCGATTTCGATCATCAACAGAGGTTAAATCTTGTGAAATGAGTTATTCCTCCATAACATGATGAACCAATATTAAAATCTATATTAGGAGAAGTTTTTTTTTTAATATAATAAAATTTTAGAAAAGGGATTGGGCTTACCCACAATCTAAGGGTAGGGCGCTTGAAACCCAGTCCATAAGAGATATTGGGTCAGAGAGTACATATGTTTCCACCTCCTCCCCCCAAAGGCTTACGCGGTTCATGACCCTAAGATGCTTTCCCGTGACAACCTGGTCGGCCGAACCTCCTCCCTTAAGGTGAGGAAATCCGACCCGTTCGCCAACTAAAGACGAGGGATATTTTTTTTGATATACAAAGACGAGGGATATGCTAGGAGAAGTTCTTACATTTATTATCCCACAATGTGTCAAAAAAAAAAAAAAAAAAAAAAAAAAAAAAAAAAAAAAAAAAAAAAAACTACGTATAAAGGGCCCATTTGCTACAAGTTCATAACACACTAAGCTCTTGAGTCTTTGGACTCATTTTTTTCTCCTTTGTTTCTCAGCGGAGTTCTGTTTTTACATGCTTTTATGTGCCCCTATTTTCTACATAAAGAAATTGTTTAATCTTGGAGACTTCCCGCATATTAATATGTGTGGTGAAATGATTTTTAAGGAAAGTATTTTCAGACACAACTCGAACCAGATTTTTACCTACAAACAAATACAACTAACCAACAAGTACGTATATAACAAGAAAAAACAAAATAAAAATATCAAACCAATATCTGTATACAACCAACCAACACTGGAAAAGGACATTTTTTCCATCAAATTAAACCAGTGGTCTTGTAGTTTATGAAAAATGTCATGAACCCAAAAGAAGGATTAAAATTAAAAGTAGTGAGGAAGTACTGTCGGAACTCGGAATAGATAAGTTTTAAGGGGTCGGGAATATTTGGAACAACAAAATTTAAGAAAATTATATATTCAGAATGATCCTTTATCTGTGAACGATAATACGGAGTAATATATACCTCTAGTTTTCATGGTGTATGCTTTTCATTTTTTTTTTTTTTTTTTTTAAATAAATAAACCAGTTTTTTGGGTTGAGTTTCTCTTATTATCCCTCATAATCTCTAAATTATGTTGTCCAATCAATCTAAAATATTACAATACTACTTTGACTTTTCTCTCTTCTTTCTAATCCTAGATGAGCTCATGAAAGATGTACAATAAGAAAAAGAAGAGATCATGAGAGGTTCTACTTCCAGTTTTTTGTATCGTGGACAAAGCACGTACTCAGCCACTTGGTCCTCCCATAGATTTTTTATTGCAGAAATTCGATCTTTGTAAGTTAATTTATAAAGTTTATGCAGGGATGCAATTTACCAATTAAAATAATATATTACTCCTTTTTGGTTAAAAAATACTAGCACTAATTAATAACAACACTTAATTTCTTTTGAAAATGTATGATAACTTTTCTAGTTCTTTTTTTTTTAACGTCATTACTCTCTTTTTTTAATTTTATTACCGGAATTTGTGGCTTTATCTTTTAATATAAGTGTCTCTTTTGATATTCAAAACCTAAAAGGATTTAGTAGGGCCTTACACTATTAGACCAACTTTAATTATGTTGGTAAAACGTCATTACTCTGCAACATATAAAAGCTAATTGTAATTAGAATTTCTATTTGACAAAAATAACACCCACCAATGGCATGCATTTTCGACCAGCAATCAATATCCACAATTTCATTATCATCAAAATCCGAGTTTAAAATATAGTAATATACACAATCACAAAAACATGTTACTCCCTCCTGTCTTTATTATAGGAATACTTTTTGTAGTGTAAAATTGTCTACAAAAATATTCTTATAATTAGAATTTAGAGTAGTAATCTAAAAACACACACACAAAAATGAAGTAAAGGTAACTTAACAATATAATCTGGAAAATGATAGAATATAAATTTAACATAATGAATAATTTTCCCTTTTATATGATAAGGAAAATATTTATAATTTAAAAAAAAAAAAAAAAAAGCAATAAGATGGGGGGAAGGGAAACAGGGAAAATTATGTAGCCGGGGGAGAATGGGGATGATAGTTGACAGTTTGACGGGTTTTGATTGGATGAGTCAGCACATGTGGTGCTGTGATTGCCACCGTCTTTCCCTTTTGTGTGGAGAAGCGCTTACATACCTCGTATGGTTTATCAACTCATAACTAATGACCCCACCATTATTAGATAACGTTTTTAATATAAGATATATTTATTTAATTTAATTATATTAATAAAATTAGTTAAATCAGTTAATATGACGTGTATGATGGATTTCACTAAATTGTTCATTTTAATAACTGGTTTTGGAAACTACTCTCCAAATAAAAACCTTGTGCACCATCTATAAACATGAAAATTGATATTTGTCCTGAATATAAGATTTGTTTATCTAATTTGTGGAGATTAAGAAAAATAGATAAATTATTAATATTTAATTATATCATATGTAATATGATCTACCTATGATTTTTTTAAATAATATTATATCATATATCAGTTTATAAGTTAGATAAATTTAACTTTTAAAAAATAATAAATATAAGGGATAAATGAAGAAAAGAGTCTTATAGATTATAGACAATTTAGTGATTTACACTATAAATTTTATCCTAGATTTAGGATGCAGCTTATATTGTCCCCCCCCCCCCAAAAAAAGACTGAGGGCTTATATAAAATAAATGAATAGTAATTTGCAATTAATTAAGAGGAGAATTTATCAGATCTTTCCAATAATTTTGTTTGACCTTCAAAATTTGGTATAATTTGAAATATTTATGCTTATATTATCATGAAATTAAAGATGTTCTTATCCACACACGTTTCTGCAGCTCGGAATAGAAGTGTTATGCATTTTAAATCACAAGATAATCCTTTGTCGTCCCCACATGCAAGTGATTTTCAAAGTCATCATCGCGGAATTAATTAATCTTTTAAAAAAAAATAAAAATAAATCCAAGTTTTATAAACTTTCCTGTATATATTTCCATAATTTCCTCCCTGGCATTGGAGATATTTATCATCATCTGGTCAAAAGTTAACCTCCCCTCCCTTTTTTATGCCACATAAAAATTCTATAAAATATCCTGTGTTATTGACCTGTACACTAATAAGGGGCAATTCACATCAGAATCCACCCATAATGAAGGGAGATTCTAACTGGTCTATAATCAAAACTGTAATCAAGGAATATGTATATAATTATTTGCGGTATGGCGGCACAATATCGGATCATGAGGCGCACAGGGCCAAGGGTCCAAATCCTAAGGTAATCTCTATAAATAAAAAGTAAACCTAAAAGTATACAGATTCTACCTATTCTCATTTACTATTCAGCCGTCATTGTGCACATATACCACCCCTTTTTGGCTAAATGCCATATACGTGCACAGTGATCCAACATTCTCCTTAGTGTCTTCCTTATAAATATTTTGGAGTAATCATCTTTTCTTTAGTGTCTGCCTTATAGACATTTTGAAGTAGCAATCTGATCCAATATAAACACACTAATCTAAAAGGGCTAGACATCTGTGTTCTTATACAAAACATTTCCATTTCCAGCATCTTTAGGGTTAATTTTCAGGGTCCACATGTCTACACATATATCTATATAGTACTAAATATACGAGTTATCTAGGAAATTTATTTATTATAAATGTAAAATGTCAATTATCTACTTTGTCTCACAAATTTAAAATCGTTTTATTAATTTCACATATTATCCATGTTTTAATTAAGGGTAGTTCCAATACATATTAAAGGGTAGTGTATTTTAGAAAAAATTTGTTATAAATAAATAATTTCATTGATTTTTATGTATTATTTATCTATCTCATAAGGATATGATGAAGAGGAAAAAAATGAAATCTGATCTGAAAAATCAGAGTAGTAAATATGAAAATCATGCGAGGGTTGAACTTGAACATAAAGTCGGATATTGGGGTCATTTTCGTGGATGATGTCAGACAATTAATCCAATATGTGGGCCCTTAATATCCTAAAGGCTTCGGATATGCTTGCAAATTGCAGTGAGGGTCCCACGCGAGCATGCGAATGAATCAATATTCTGATTAAAAAATTTCATACAAATTAAAAATGAGGACCACAACAAATAATTAAAAGCAGATTTCGGTTTTGTGCTCCATAGTTAACGGATTATGAGACTAAATTATATTTTTTTTTTGATGTAAATCATCCGATATCCGAAGCAAAACATTCGGTTAAACCCGTTAGGGCCAAGCAAGATCAAGAGTTTTAAAGCGCATTTTGATTCCTTGGGAACTTTCATCCTTATTTTACCTACCATATACTCTATATTGAGTCAGATTCAATAATCCTAATTGAATAATGTAACAATAGCTCAACAAATTTTCTTTTTCTTTCTATAAAATTTAAATATCTAATTTCATAAAAATTCCACCTTTAATCCTTTAATTCAAATAAAATTGTTTTATTTTATTTTAATATTATATAATGTATTTTTAATCCTTTATTCTCAATACAATTAATTTTATAAACAAAAAATGCTAGCAAATTTTAGATATAAGCAATACAATCTTAAATAACGTCATTTTAATTTTTTTTTTTAAATAACAACAATTGGCACAAAAAATCATTGTATAAGATTAACTATGTTAAGCTTGGATTACTGAGAAAACTACAATTAACAAAATTAAGGAAACAAATTAAAACACTTATTATTCCAAGCCACTATATATCTACTACCTCCTGCCTAAATATATGACATATTTTATAAGGGATAAATACCATTTTTTTTTAATGAAAGTTTAGCTTAAATAGCATTGGTCACTCGGATTTCTTTTTTTTGGGATCAAAATAGCCCGAGAGTTTAAAAAAACACAGAAATCTTGTCATTCAATTAATCTTAACCATTAAATTATTGCTCCAATTTATAAGCTTCCAAGGGCACAATTGCTCATAAAAAAACTTTCAAGGTAAAATTACTTCGTTTTGTTAACTTTCAGAACAAAAATGAAACCAAAAAAATTTTTGGGTGACTAATACTTTTTAGGCTAAATGTCTATAGTAAAAATGATATTTATCCCTATTTTATAGTGTAATTTATATCATAAACTTAAAATTGGATGAATATTATATTATTTGTTAGAGACGTTCAAAATGGGCCAATTAGGCATATGCCCTTTTTTATCTTCTTATCTTTTGACGCAGAATCATGCACTTTGCTTGGTTTCTTGGGATACACTTGGCACCCTTCTAGCCTAACTCCACTGTGGACACTTACGTCCCTTCTACAATTGTCCTTTCAATATTTTCAACATTTCTTTGCCCAAATATTTTCAGCATTTTTATTTTATTACATTTAAAATATGATATTTTATTTGGAAAAATTATCTTAATACAAATATGTTTTTTCCTTGTTATTCATTTTATTTTTGAAACATAATTAAGAGAAAAAAAATATAAATTCAAATGTTAATCGGAGAAGTGGATGGACAGGACAAAATGAATTGGGGATAAGTCTTGTCATTAACCATAACAAGTTAATTAATTTAATTACTATCTCTAGTCTTAAATATAATATTTAGTTGATATTTTTTAAAAAGTTATAAAACTAAATGAGTTAATTAATATATAATTAAAATATAAGTTAGATAAATTAATTTTAAAAATATAAATATAAATACATTAAAATATTTGATATTAATGTTGATGTATTTGTGGGAAGGAGGGTCCCCGATGATGTTCTGGAGTTTGGCAGGAAATGACACGAAACGAGGTCGACTAGATTTTTGCGCGTCGTTCAACGAAGTCTGAATCAGCGGCCTTGGGACGTCTTTGTCGTTTTGTGCTAATTGCTTGTCAAATCTCAACCCTATCTCCTTCTTTACTTGCGCCAAATGGCAATGGGAATTCTTCCCATCACAAGTTTCCGGACTTCCTGTATTCTGTAGTCTGTAGACTGTAGTTGACGGACGGTAATATTCACACCCATACTTCTGCTTATGGCTCCGGTCATATTCCATCAACGGTATAAAGAAAATATTTCAGTGAGTGCAGAATGACGTAAGCAAGGGGGTTGACTTTCGTAGAAGCTAACAGAACGTACCACGCATGAAAAGGAAACAGTTAATTATCACTAAATTAAAATCTCCCTAAAGAAAAATATGTAGATATAGATATATAAGATATATTTAATTAATTTGATTACATTGAGGAAGTTTGTTAAGTTAATTAATATGATACCACTCTGCCCTATTTATAAGTCATTTGACCAAAAAAAAATTGGTCATTTATAAGTCCCTTTACCAAATCAATGAGATTGTGACACTTTTACCCATATTAATTGTCTTAATGAAAATAGAGAGAGAAGAAAAAAAGTTGAAGGTAACCAATCACAAATGAGGGTAAAGTTGAAAATTCACCTCATAATCATTGAGCCTAACTACCTCTCCTTGGTATGTGTGATTTGGTCAAATGGGGACTTATAAATAGAACCAGAGTGGTATGTATCTTCTTTAATTCTTGATTATATTATTGTTAAGAGAATATTAATTGAGGTAAATTAGAAAAAGTTGGACAAATATATTATTTATTTAAGATTAAAACCGATTCTTTCATACACGTCACACTCAAATATGTCTTTTTACGTTTGGACCTCAACATGAAAACTGACATGTCTCTTTGTTTATGAAATGGAACCAACTATAAGTCACTTGATGTGATCTACGCAGACTATAATGGTTTGGACCCAATCCTCAGATCCTTTTAGTAGAATAGCCTGGCCCAATGTTTCACAAGACTACAACTCATATTGGATCCTACAAAACTTTTGGGCCAACATGTTTTTTTGCCTTCAACACTACTACCATGTTACTGTTAGACATGTGATCCAAAAAAAAAAAAAAAAATGTTACTGTTAGACAAGAACCTGGTTTGAATTTGAAGTACAAGACCTGTTCTTTAATGTATTGCTCGTGAACTCGTGGGTATTTTAAAAAAATAACCTGATTTGTACACGTGCCCCTACAGAGCCACGACGTGTGCCTCGTGCCATCAGCACTAGCTCGGGGATAAACTCATGAAATATTAGTTGTTTTTATTTTTAAATCTTTTGGGATCTGTACATGAAGCGAAATTTAAAAACTTTTACGAATCTCATTCGAGGATCCAAACGACGTTTAAATTAAGTTCATTTGAAAGGAACCGTAACTATATCGAACTGGTGTGCGTCTCGTTCTATTTGAACTAGTGGGCTACTTGATTAACAGAAGTTGACTTTATGAATCTCCTCCCTCTACCTGCAGGTATCCATACGAATAACCTTGAATATGGACGTCTTTGCCTCCAATATTCTCGCGTTTTTCCCCTCTATGGTTTCTCGTAGTTTTTTTAATATGACTGACAAAATGTCCCGTAGGTTTTTTTTTTTCAAAATCCGATAGGAGTATTATATTTAAAATTAATCATTATTACTTTTGAAATTTGAATTTGGATTAAAATAATAGGGTAAATGTGTAAAAATACATGTGCTTTACCCGAGAGGGCTCAAAGACCATATGTTTTTTTTTTTGAACAAAAATACATATGTGGTTACATTTTAGGAAAAAGTACACTACCGTTAAAATCTAACTTAACGGTGTTAATTTTAGAGTGGGGCCCACACTATTTTTATGAAAAATACCAAAAAAAAAAAAAAAAAAAAGAAAAAAACAAAACAAAAACTGGGGACACAGACAGAGTGGAACGAGCTCAGTTTACCTCCGTTTTCGGATGCTTATTTTCTCTGTTAATGCAACGACGATGACAATGCTCCCAAGTGAAAAAAAATATAACGAGATGATCCTTATTCATTCCATGAGAACAAAGAAAGAGAGGTTAGAGAATGAAGAGGCTCGGTTTATTAGATCATCACTGTGTTCTTTACTATTCAGTCCTTAAATCCTTCTGTCCCACATCAATTTGTTACCAAGATGGGAATAGAAGAAAACCACAAAGCAGTCTGATTAACTCTGTCGTAGGAGAAATCAAAGACACTAAAATATGCAATATAGAAGTGCAATCAAGGTCGATTCTCTTAAAAAGCTAGAAAACCATGAATCTCAGTTGTAAGAGCACTAAAACAAATTAGAAGAATGAATTTGCTTTGCTGGAATCATTATCCTATTATCTACTATTTATGGATTTTCAGAGTTTAAGCAACAAAAGTGTCAGAAAACAGAGTTATGATGTGGAAGATAGCAAATCTAGAATGCTCTCAAGAGTTTCACCTAGCCTTCATTGCCTTTCAAAATATTGGAGTTAAACCGAAGAAGAGATTCTGATTATGCGTCCAAAGATTCAAGGAATGTACTACGCTTAAAACTCCTTGATGAATAAGTCAAAAACTTTTCTAGCAGCAGCAATTGAAAAGAAAAAAAAAAAAAACTTTTCAGGCTCGAGTAGCGCCCATTAATCTTATCCTTTTGAGTCAATGTTCTTTAATCAACCCAACAGTGTCCTTTAAAATGCAAATAGAAACCTTTTGGCAGTACAAGCAAGAAGTTACCCCCTCTGTTCTTGTATTCAATATAAGGAACAAATAAATGATACAATTTATCAAAATAGGAAAAGTGTTTATCCTTATTAATTGTGTTGCGTTGCCGGTGATTGTTAAATCGAGAGCCTAGGTTTTTTTTTTTTTTTTTTTTAAATAGGGGCATTTTAGTGTTTTCATAAAAATAGTGTGGGCCCCACTCTAAAATTAACACCGTTAAGTTAGATTTTAACGGTGGTGTGACTTTTGCTCCTAAAATATAATCACATGTGTATTTTTGCTCCCAAAAAAGCATACTAGTGTGCGCTTCCCGGGGTAAAGCACATGTGTATTAATTAATATATTAATAATATCATTATTATTTAATTTCGAATTTATATTATATTATAATATAATTATATATATATATATAAATTGGGAAAATTATAGGAAAATACCATCAAAATTGGTAAAAACAAATAAGTGTGTTGAATTTCAATAATTGCAAAAAGACTAACGGCGCCCTGGTGACCTTGGGCGGCCGACTCTACACGGCTACACGGAGCTTCGGTCGAGTGTGGTGGAGGTTTTTAACAACTAAAGTATCTATATTAACAGTTTAATAACTTAAATATCGTTATTAACAATTCAAGTATTTATATTAACAACTCTAGTATTAAAAATTCAAAAAAGATATTATCCACCTACGGAGTCCGATGAAGGTTATTATTAACAACTCAAGTATCTATATTAACAACTTTAATATCGCTATTAACAATTTAAATATTTATATTAACAACTTTAATATAAGAAATTCAAAAAAAGATACTATCAACCGGAACTCCGATGAAGGTTATTAACAATATAAGTATCTATATTGACAACTTTAATATCATTATTAACAATTTAAGTATCTATATTAACAACCCAAATATTTATATGAACAACTTTAATATCGCTATTAACAATTTAAGTATCTATTTAACAACTTTAGTATTACTATTTTTTTTTTTAAATTTTGCTACTAAAGTTATTAATATAAATATATAAGTTGTTAATAACGATATTAAAGTTATAAACGATGTATTCATTGAATATTTCTTAATACCCTTCACTAAAGCTCCAGTGGCTATTTTTTTTTTTTTTTTTTGTTAATATAAATACAAAAAAAAAAATCTCAGGCTAAAGATGTTAATGGAGATATCTGACTTATTAATAGCAATATTAAGTTATAAACGCAATATTTGTTGAATCTTTTCTAACAACCTTCACCAAAGCTCCGACAACTATTTTTTTTTTTAAAAAATAAATTCTCAGGCTAAAGTTGTTAATATAGATATTTAAGTTATTAATAACGATACTAAAGTTGTCAAATAGATACTTACATTGTTAATAATCTTCAACGGAGCTTTGGCAGCTAATATATATATATATTTTTTAAAAAAATCTCTCCGACTAAAGTTGTTACTATAAATACTTGAGTTGTTAATAATAATCCCAAAGTTGTTAATATAGATCTTTGAGTTGTTAATAACTTTCACTTGAGCTCGACGGCTAATATCTTTTTAAAAAAAAAAAAAAAATTCTTTTACTAAATTTTTTGATATATATACTTGAATTGTTAATAGCAATATTAAAGTTGTTAATAACCTTCATTAGAGCTCGATCGGCTAATGTCATTTTTTAAATTTCTAAGACTAAAGTTATTAATACAGATACTTGAGTTTTAATAACTTTTACAGGAACTCCGGCGGCTAGTTGCTAGCAAGGTCATTAAAGCTCCGGTGGCGGCAACTACCGCCGGTCCCCGGAGCTCCGATTGGCGTTAAGGGTGTTGAGGATTTTTTACTTAAAAAAATTAAAGTTAATTAGGTCATTTATTAAATTTTGCAACATTTCAAAATTCCAAATCAATCCCTTTGGAATTATTAAAATTCAACATATTTATTTGTCTTTTACCAATTTTGGTGGTATTTTTCTATCTTTGTCTCTAAAATATTACTCCATCCTTCTATCCTAAATATAAGAGATAGTTGGCTTTTTGGGAGATATTAAGAAAATTAATTAAATTACTTAAAAATATTTATATTTCCTCATTTTTCCTCTAAACTATTTTTCCTAACTAATAAACTGATATATAATCTAATAATACATAACATATAATATAATTAAATAATTTATTTAATTCATTAATGTCCCTACTAATTTTATATTTTATTACTGGAGGGAGCAGTTTAATGCCGAAAAAAAGAAAAAATAAAATATTAGTTTAAAACTAAATGAGAAGTAACGTCGTTGTGGTGGATAAGCGTCTGGTGAAATAGAACAGTCCCTCCAGGACCCATAGCTACCACTCATTTGTATCAACTAAAGAAAAGCACACCTCAATTCCTTTCATGACTCACACAAGAAGACTTGATGATCTATCTCACATTCCTCTGTCTTCTTCTTCATCGCCTACTAGTCTCTCCATGGCGCACCAGACTCTTCTTCCTGAATAATCATCCCTCTCTTGCTACTCCCTCTTACCTTTTCATTTCTTGAGCGATGAATCCCTCTGCTCGCTTCTCTTCAATCAAACACACAACTCCTCCTTCTCCTGACAGATTCCTTATACGAAATTCTCACTTGTATCTTCCCAGAAACAATTCTTCTTCTGCCCCCTTCCATGTGAAACCGAGTTATGAATTATTACCGACAGAAAAGGCTTCTTTTTCCGCTCTCAGAAAAC
The DNA here is from genome assembly GCA_019022655.1 of Acacia acuminata. Lineage (NCBI taxonomy): Eukaryota > Viridiplantae > Streptophyta > Magnoliopsida > Fabales > Fabaceae > Acacia > Acacia acuminata. Next base: position 2,371,216 of record JAFJYI010000048.1, on the reverse strand, counting down.
GAAGCAGCTCCAAACTCACACACCCATTTGCTTCTCTATCATCTTTCGCCGATGCTGGAGGCGAAGAGCAGAATGAAGCGCATCGGCTGAGAGCGAAGGCCGGAGAGGAGGAAAATGAGTCGCCGGGAATGGCCCAAGCATTTCACATATCGTCGGCGACTGCTTCGGCGATTTCGATATGTATAGTGTTCGCTGCTTTTACTTTTCCTTTCTTGATTAGCTCTTTTAGACAGGGGTTTAGCATTGAAGACAAAGTTTTTATCGTACGCGACGCTTCTGTTTGGGTTTTATATGGCTTGGAATATTGGGGCGAATGATGTGGCGAATGCGATGGGGACTTCGGTGGGGTCCGGGGCATTGAGTCTCCGGCAGGCGGTAGTGACGGCGGCGGTGCTGGAGTTTTCAGGGGCGTTGTTGATGGGAAAGCACGTGACCAGCACAATGCAGAATGGGATTCTGGTGGCTAATGTGTTTCAGGGGAAGGATACTCTGCTTTTTGCTGGATTGCTCTCTTCTCTTGCTGCTGCTGGTACTTGGCTTCAGGTAATCAAACTGAGACATCTCACTTCATTAAATTAATTTCAAATTAATATAACTTGCTATAGTATTAGTTTAATGCCTTCTTAGAACGATTTGGATTAAGTTAGATGTATTTTATTTTATCATAAGGACTTAAAACATTGTCTTCTAATCATTTCTCGCTCTTGACACATGAGCTAATCCCAAACATAAAGCACTAGAGTGATAACATTACATATTATATGAATTTATGGTACATTTTGTGGTGATTTTCCATCCAATGCACATGATTAAAAGGGGTACTTTAGGAATCAACACCTTTTTTATATATAACTAACTTAACTAATTTTCTTAATATTTTATAAATTAGTTATCTAACTCTTATATATTGAACTAAAGCAAATACTTTTTTTTTTTCTGGTTCGGAAAGAGAAAGATTGATTTTTTGTATATTGTTATTTTGGAACTTAGTTATTATCTAAGTTGTGAAAGGTGATCAGAAGAGGTGGAAGGAGGGGTAAAAGTGATATGGAAGATACAATGCAAGCAAATCTTCTGTAGATATTAAATTCGTTTTTTGTCTTTTTAATCTCTTGATTGATGTGTTGGAAGACAATGGGAAGCAGGAGTTAATTAATTTGATCCCCATTAATGTGCCTCTGTAAATTGAATATAGCATCTAGATACTAAAATTAATGAACATATCTTGAATCAACTTCTAGGAATACACATTCTTACTATTTTTACAAGAGCATCATGGGATTGATATGGAACCAACCAATAAGGAGTAACATATGAGATGTACTGTTTGTGTGGACGCAGGTTGCATCATACTATGGATGGCCAGTGTCTACTACACACTGTATAGTAGGAGCAATGGTAGGATTCGGCCTGGTGTACGGCGGAGGCGGAGCCGTTTTCTGGGGTTCACTGGCAAAGGTCATTTCTTCATGGGTCATCTCGCCCTTCATGGGAGCAGCTGTGTCATTTCTTGTCTACAAATGCATTCGTAGGGTATGTTCCTTCTTCTCTACATCACATATTCAAACCTAGTTTGAGTTGCATCACACTTTTTGTTTTTGTTAGCGTTAAACCTACTCTAGTTCCTATACTTTTAACGAGTTTTTGTTTTGGCCCTGTATTTCATTTTTGTTGTTTTTCAAAACTTCAGTCCTTATGCTTGGATTTGAGCTTAATGATGTTAACTTCACTTATGTGGCGTTAGCAACGTTAAGTAGGATGTGGCTCAGACGCAGTCACCAAAACCAAAACTTGTTCAACTAGGCTGCTTTTGATGAACTAAACTGCATAGCCTGATCTTTTTTGATCATCCAGTTTGTGTATAGTGCACCAAATCCAGGACAGGCAGCAGCTGCAGCAGCGCCAATCGCTGTATTTCTTGGTGTCACCGGCATTTCTTTCACGGCCTTCCCTCTCAGCAAGGTCTTCCTTGTGGCTTTAGGCCAGGCATTAGCCTGTGGAGCCTGTGGCGCTTTTATTGTGGACAGAATAATAAGAAAACAGCTTGGTCATCTTCTTCTCAAGCCTATTTCTCCTCCACAGCCTGAACCAAAGGAAGACACTACCCACAAAAACATAGGCTTCCTCTCTGACATTGCAGGTCCTAAGGGCACTCAGCTCGAAATAGTTTACGGAGTCTTCGGCTACATGCAAGTCCTCTCTGCATGCTTCATGTCATTTGCTCATGGTGGAAACGACGTGTCCAACGCCATAGGCCCCTTGGCCGGCGCATTGGCCATCCTCAACGGTGGAGCTAGAGGAGCTGAGCTCGTGATCCCCACCGATATCCTCATGTGGGGCGGATTCGGTATTGTTGCCGGGCTTGCCATGTGGGGTTATAGAGTCATAGCAACAATTGGGAAGAAAATAACAGAGCTCACACCAACAAGAGGCTTTGCTGCTGAATTTGCTGCAGCATCAGTGGTTCTTTCTGCTTCAAAGCTTGGCCTTCCCATCTCAGCAACTCACACTCTTGTAGGAGCAGTCATGGGCGTCGGATTCGCGAGAGGACTTAACAGTGTGAGAGCAGAAACTGTGAAGGAGATTGTGACTTCATGGGCAGTCACTATTCCTGTTGGTGCAACTCTATGTGTGTTGTACACTTGGATATTGACCAAGGTTTTGTCGATTGTTTTGTGAGCTCTTTACAACTACCAACGTTGTCTTTTCCGCCTCTGGATTCTTTTGGCGGAGAGATTCAAAGACACAATGACAAGAGGATGGTTCTTGTTAAAGCATAGGTGTTCTAGTTCTTATCGAGGAGGCTTAATTGAGAGAGTCTTGTCTTCTCTACTGGAGAAGCTCTATGTCCAGATCATCATCATGTAAAACACTAAACCTCGTTGTAGAGTGTTCTGATTTTATCCTTTTTTTTGCCCTTGGTTAAAACCGCACGTCTTTAAACATCAATGGAATAGGGTATTGAAAGGACAGGCATTCTTAATGGAAATAAGGTTTGATTGCATCATTTGTGCAACAGCTCTACTTAATGTGAATATGAGTGATAACGAAAATTGATCTGTTGTTGGTCCTTATAATTTTTATTCTTTGTAACTCAATCTCTACACTTTGACTCAGGGTAACTCACTCTCTAGAGCTTTGACTTAATTGTAACTCAGTCTTTGAACTCTGATTCAATGTAACTCTAATTTAATTCCTATGAAATTAAAATCATATATATAATAAAGGCCAGGGACTAAATTATAAAATGGTTAAAACCATAGGAATTAAATTGTATTGAATCAAAATGTAAAGGCTAAGTTACACTAAATTAAAGTGTACGGACTGGGTTGTTATACTTGAGTTAAAACCATTAATTTTCCCTTAAATGATATGAAACATGTTTCTGAAAAGCATGTGAAACATCTCAATTCTTATTACAAAAGTGCAATTCTCCATAGGTAAATAATGAAGAAAGCCATAAATGAACAACTCATTCTCTGGTAAAGCGATGCTCCCAATAAAAACACTAAATCTTCATGTTCCTCGAGACAAGTTGGAGCTGTGTATCAGAAAACAGAAAATCAAACTGAGAGCTCTTGCACCGGAGAGAGGCCGGGTTGCCATCCCAAACTCCGAAATGGTTTCGCCTTTGGAAGAGGAGGCACAAAAGGCTTCTTCTTCCCTATCCCTTTCTTTATAGGACGTGTCATGTTCTTTTCTTCCTTCACAGAACAAAACGCCTCCTCTCTACTTGGAGACACACTCTTGTTCACCTCAAAAATCTCTTGCCACACTTCCATTTTCCTCTTATTCTCTTCGCTACCATCATCATCATCTTCTTCTTCTTCTTTAGCTACCTTTGTTTCCAGTACAGTTCTGTCTTCCTCTGGATATTTCTTCTTGAGCTTTTCCACAGCTTTGCATGAGATTATAATATACTTGTGACCAGGCATTAGAATCTCCTCTGGCCATAGAACTGACTGGTGTGGATCTCTGAACACTTCCGGCGAGGCCACGCACATGCCGGGGTATTTCTCCATCAACTTTGATGCAGGAATTGGATGCTCATACAGCTCCTTTTGGCCTCCCTCATGAACTATCTTCACAAAAATGTCGTCATATTGCAAGCTAAGTTGCTTCTTCCTTCTCGATTTTTTATCACTGTGATTCTGTACCAGGCCTAACGAATGAACCACACTCTTCAGCATAGTCGGGAGATTAAGTTTGAGCTATCCAAGAGTTTCATTATCGTCTTCCTGCCGAGCCAAAAAAAGATTTGTAGGGTAGAGCGTATAAGCACGAGGGAAGCTAATTTATTATTGATACTATATGAACTGTTCAACAAGGACGGCTGCTTTTGATTAATTTATTATTGTTTCAATGATGAAATCGATGAATAGCAAGAGAAGCAAGGTTTTATTTTTGTTTTTAATTTGCGTTGGTGGGTGGTGTTTGAGTAGGAACAAAGTTCACCTAGAAAGGTTATAACAAAGTTTCATATACATATTCAGAATTAACTTCATTGTTTTTTATATATAAAAAAATTAACTTCATTGTTTTGTTGGGATCATACTCCTATGAACCTAACATGTCTTGTGTGTGTTTTTGTGTGTTGAAGAAAAACGTTAGATCTATATATAAAGGAAAGAGAACGAACATACGGTGCTTTTTCTCAAGAGAATAAAGTCAGAACCCTACAACTAGTAACTTGGTGAGTTCAGCGACGAAGATTCAACCTCGTACACATCAAAACTGTACGGAAAGTCGGTGGAAACTGTGGGGAAAGAATTCGGACACATCAAATTTGCAGGATATATATATATTTTTTTTATAAGTTTAGGTGATTTAGGTCCCAAAAGCTAATTTAAGCCAATGCATGCCTTTAAATTCTTATAGAGATACCACTCTGGTCCTATTTATAAGTCCATTTTGAACAAATCACACATATCAAAGAGAGGTAATAACTTGGTGAGTTCACATTCAACCTCGTACACATCAAAACTGTACGGAAAGTCGGTGGAAACTGTAGGGAAAGAATTCGGACACATCAAATTTGCAGGATATTTTTTTTTTTTTTTTTTTTTTTTTTTTATAAGTTTAGGTGATTTAGGTCCCAAAAGCTAATTTAGGCCAATGCATGCCTTTAAACTCTTATATTACCATTTTCTGGCCCTATTTATAAGTAAATCACACATATCAATAGGTAAAATTTCAATGATTATGAGATAAATTTTTAACTTTACCCTCGTTAATGAATGAGTACCTTTCAACACTTTATTCTCTCTAAATAATATAGGCAAAATTGTCACAATCTCATTTATTTGATCAAAAATGACTTATAAATAGAACCTTTTTTGATTAAAAAAGACTTATAAATAAGACCAGAGTGGTATTTACAAGTCGCCTTTGATTGCCCACCAACAAGATGACCCTTTGGGAAATATAATTCATATATAGATATGTTTTTATAAAATGTTTAGATAGAATATTGTGTCAATTTCAGAAAATCAGAAAATCCGAATCTTAAAGGGGAAAAAAAGGCTTGCTTCAGTGTCAACTCTTTTTTTTTTTTTTTTTAATATTAAAAAGTTTTGGAAGGGTTCGACATCGTCCATCAAGCTGGCACGGCTACCGGACTCTATGAACACTTACTGGACTTACGAGATCGCCTAATTTTTTTTTTTTTTTTTTGATAAATGCTTCAGTGTCAACTTTTTTTTTTTTTTTTTTATAAAAGAAGGCTAAAGCCGAATTACATAAATGCTGAAACTAAAATAAAGGGGAATTTAATCCCAAGCACTCGTTGTCCACCCACTGCCGCAAGTGAGAAGGGCAGGCGTCCAACAAAGAGGACCCATTAATGCCTGATTTCGCCAAGGCATCAGCAATCATGTTTGTTTCCCTAGGGCTGTGGCGTATATCAACATGCCAATCTCTTCCTGAATATTCCTTGATGGCGTCGATTAGCAAACTACCACTATAGAACGCCTCATCAGTGAGCCTAATAACCAGGTCCCTTGCATCAGATTCAATAATAACATTTTTTAGCCCCAAATCCCATGCGAGTTTTAATCCTTCTAAAATGGCCCATTCCTCAGCTGTGTTGGCATTGCAAATACCCAAGGATTTAGAAAACTAATGTATTTTGAGAATGAGGAAACATACGTCCAAGAAAGAAAAGATTATTAGGCAGCAACTTGTGCTAATGCATAAATTCTCACTCAATTAACTCAAGCTTCGGAAGTAACAGATGACCCCGTATTAACATAACTTCACAAATTGTACACAGCTACATATATAATGTGACTTCATTGTATGAGTTTACAGTTACATTACATGAACTTTGATTTAGTCAAAAACACAAATGTAACTTACATTCGCGGTTGTCCTCGGTATGTAACCGAAAATTTTGTTTGTTAACACCCCTCAAGAATTTAGTTACCTATGCATAATTTAGCCTCTTCAACCTTGCCTTTCATCTTGAGCAAAAAAAAAAAAAAAAAAAACCTTGCCTTTCATGGTCTTCATAAGAACTTGATATTGTGTGACCTCTCTGAAGCTTCCTTGAAGTTCCATCCAAAATCAGCTGCAGCATAACATTCTTTCTTCTTTTTGCTAAAACTTAACGCTTTCCTCTTGTTAAATACTATGAGTATACGCTTCAGCAGTTAAAAACTTCAAATAAATATAGTTGCCTGGCCTACCGCCTAACTTAAAATGAGGAGGAAGCCAGAGAAAGAATGGAAGAAAAACCCGCTTTGTATAATCGTATCACTCAAAAATCATGACATTGCGTCAGCCTGTTTTCTAGTCAATCGTGCATACAAACCATCTTTTAAGAGAAGCTCCCTGTGACTTCCAATCTGCGTGGAGATGAATCATTGACAGTTAGAGTTCTTTTATATATATATATATATATATATATATATATAGGGTTAATACTATTGTTAATCCTTATAGTTTGATCGAATTTTTATTTTGGTTCCTATAATTTCATAAGGATTTGGTGAGAGTTTATTAGCTTAATGAATAATCCCTCCTTTAATAAGTTTTGGTTTGGATCCCTACACTAGTACACTTTAACTTAGACCAAGTTCTTTTGAAGCTATAGGAATCAAAACCGATGATTTAAAACAATGGGATCAAAATCAAACTTTGTTCAAACCATAAAGACCAACATTTGCTATTAACCAAAATAAATAAATATATTCTGATCAGGATAAAAGATGTATGGAAGAATAGTTGTGGGGGGGGGGGGGGGAATACAACAGAGGAGAGCAACCTATAGTGAATTTTATCCCTACAAACATCATTATCCTATGTTGTATCATATCCATCATGATCGAGCATAACAGTTTTGGGAGTCAAATTCAAAAGGAGACAACCAATGAACATATCAAGGACAATAAACCCAAATAGAACATTAAAGAAAAATTTTAGGTTGAGACATTTAAATTGAACCAACAATACCTCAACAATTTGACCACCATCCATTACCACGATCTTGTCAGCTGCTTTTATGGTAGAAAGCCTGGAAAAATCAGCTAATGAACTTCAAACTCAGAACCATAACATAATATAATATAACGGATGCTAACATTAGAGATAAAACCTGTGAGCAATGACTATGACGCTTCTCGTCGTTAAGTCACTTCTGACAGATCGAAAGACACCCTACCAAAAATGGCAACTCAAGAATCAGTATCTTTCTTTGCATTCTATCACTACTCACAAACATTTAGGGTGATAATATCAACTTGCTATGAGAATAAGTTTATAGAAGCAAACCTGGACATTATATTCACTCTCAGCATCCAGAGCACTGGTGGCTTCATCAAGGACCAAAATAGTTGGATCCCTAATGATGGCCCTTGCAATGACAATTCGCTGCCTTTGTCCCCCACTTAATAGATCATCATCAACAAGTGTTTCATAACCATTAGGAAGTGCTGAGATGAAGTCATGAGCATAAGCCTGCTTGGCGGCCCATTCAATATCCTCCTGCTTTATATAATGGGTGCATCCATACCTGATGTTTGAACTAATATCCATGCGAAAGAGCTTTGGCTCCTGCACAAACAATTTTCATGAGTTAGAAGAAAAGGACTGTTAATAATTATATTCAATAAATTTTCGGCCACGTTGCCCAGTCAAGAACCTGTCCCACATATCCAATTCTTTCTCTCCACCACACGATGTCCAACTCTTTAAGAGGGTGGCCATCAATCAAAATCTGCAGTTAAATGAAAGAGAATATTTTTTTAAAAAATAATAGGCGTCTATTCTTATACAGAAACTCTGCCAAATTTTATAACAGCACCAACAAAATGGTTCCTAGAGCTTCAGAAGTAGTTTGCGGAACTGAATGTTTAGTAGTATAACCAACACTTATTTTCTTTTCTTTCAGGATTTGTTAATTTGATATAATCACCCTAGAGAAACCCTTTAACATGCTGATAAGGAAAAATCGTGAAGTTTTCGTGGTTGGATTCAGAAACAAACATATCCCTGTTTTTTGCATTTGTTCTTAAGAAAGCAGGATAATGCTATTTGACTCGAAGATCAGAAAATGTCACTCCTCCTTTAAACGTCTTATTTCAACTTTTTATTAGGAAAAAATTGATTCCAATTATGTTAACTGAAATTTGTATTTAAGTGTAACCCCCTAAAAAAAAAAAAAAAGAAAAGAATTATATATTTTAAGAGAGAATGACAATTTTACCGTGGTAGAATAAATGTTTTCTAGTCACTGTTTAATGACTTAAATTTCATAAATAGTTTTTCCCTTCCATTATTCTAAACCATATTAAACTCCAACTTATGACTCCATGCATATCTTACGAGGATCGAACTATCCCTTTTGAATCTTCCTTCCATGAAATCATAAAGCTCAAAAACACTACCTGGCCCTTTGTTGGCTCATATAGCCGGAGCAAAAGGTTTACCAGTGTGCTTTTTCCACTACCACTAAGACCAACCTATGCAAAAACCAAGAAGAGACAGTTAACCTTTTAGCCATTCTGCAGGCAAGGAAGGGATTAATTAAGTGTACTAGAAGCAGTCTCTTACAATTGCGACCACCTCACCAGGATGAACAGAAAAGCTGACATGTTGCACTACAGGTACCTGTTACACCATCTTCTCATTAGTTGAGCCTTTGTTAGTGAAAACAGTTACTTTAACCCCATGTAGATTCCAATCAAATTGAATTAACCTCATTAAAAAGACTATGTGTTGGGAGACATGGTGCCAAAATACAGAAGTCAAGACACTAAAACAAAAAAAATATCCATAGCAGCATGCCAGCACACACTAGCTTAAGAAATTGCATTTTCATGTACAATATCTATGAGAATGCCTATGCGAGCAAGAAATACATCAACACTAATCTGCCAAAAACAACACCTCATACACACAATAAAATCTTATTCACAGTTTGCAAAAGTGTTCTCCACTTGTAATACACAGACATGCTCTTATAAAAAAGGGTTAAACACCATTTTTGCTATGGAAGTTTAGCCTAAGGAGAACTGATCACCTATAAGTTGTTTTGGTCTCATTTTTGCTCTGAAAGTTTAAAAACATAGCAATCTTTTGAATTGTTGCTTTTCTTTGTAAACTTCCAGGGGCAAAGTTACTCCTAAAAAAAAACTTCCGGGGTAAATTTGCTGCTAAAGAAAACTTCCGGGGCATATTTGCTCCGTTTTGTTAACGTCCGGGGCAAAAATGAGATCAAAAAAACTTTCAGGTGACCAATGCTCTTTAGGCTAAACTTTCATGGCAAAAATGGTATTTAACCCTATAAAAAATGATACACAAACATGCTCATAAGACTGGAAAGACTCAAAAAGTAGTCTACTGCTTCATTGCCATCTATTCTAGAACTGTTCATTCTTCACTGAATTAAATATAGATAAGAGTACAAAATATACAAGTTTCTAGTCTAGAAGCCAGAAGAAGATACTGAAAATAGGAGACATACCGTTGGCCTTGAAGGATAGTGAAAAGAAACATCTATGAACTCAATAAGCCCCGTTAATCTCTGTAACTTCACCCCTGTAACAAAGTTACATCTTAACTTCATTATAACAAAACTTTACAATGATGACAAATTGGGCAGCAATGCATCATATGTCTCATGAGATTTTCTTTCTTTGTATTTAGTTACTCAGAAGAGATGTGGGAAATGGATAAAGGTACTGTATTTGTATGTTACAGGAGCATTAAAGACCCACTAATTTATGATACCATAATAATAACTTGTGGGCTCTAAACATTACTATGCCAATTTCATATGTTGCTGAAAGTCAAACTCAGCTTTATGAACTTAAGGAACCACTAAGTGCATTCTCTAACATTTCACTCTGTCAATACAATATGTGCTACTCTATTGCCAGGAGTTTTCCTTTTTTACTAGAAGAATATACTAATATTTTGTTCACCAGAAAAGCTTGACAATAAATCATTTTTATTGCATACTGCCATTATCTTTTTTTGGTGAGTATTGCCGCTATTGTATTAGGTAAGGTACCTTAATTGTTAAAATATCAGTTACAGTAGTAAGCAAAGAGCCCGTTACCAGCAACCACAATTCATCTCATGCATTAACTCATTGTATCTCCTTTTATAAACAGTAATATTGGCCATATGATCCACAAGTAGAATTAGAATAGAATATGGAGAAAGATGCAATCTCCTTGAAGAGGATGAACACAAAAGACAAACATGAAGCATGTAATCATCACAAAAATTAGCTGTGCATAGCTCAAAATAACACTTGCCCCTTGCCATGAATTGGCTACTTGGTAAGAGATCCATCAATCGAAATACTTTTTCGCTGGCTCCAACTGATTGCATCAAAGAGGATATATTGTCTCCAACCCACCAGGTTGAATAAATGAGCCATTCACTGTATAGTATGAACTTGGTGAGTTTCTCTGCAGTAATATGACCAGCTAGAATGGACATTCCTCCAAATAGCACAGCAATAACCTAAAAGATCAAATGTTCCAATAAAAACAAAAGTCAAGGACATAAATTAAAACTGGACTTCAATAATTTCTTATTTTTCCTTTTAATTCAAAAGAAAATGAAATTGTATTATAGAGAGGAGAAAAAACAGGGTTTGATGATAAGAAATCTTCAAATCAGAAAATAAATTATTGATAATTTGTCCCAAAAGGAATTTAACATAATTAAAAAAGAATCTTTATTATAACAGGCCTTAGCTATACGGCACCTGAGTTGAATGATAAAGAGTGTTGAAACTTAAATTCCAAAATCCATAAGCAGCACTTTGTCGCAAACTTATATCAGCTAACTTCCCCAGCCACCATTTGTATCTATCAATGGGCATGAACAAAATGTATGTCAAAACTGCTGAAACATAAGGACGCATACACTCATTTATTACAGTTCTTAGAACTATCACCTTCCAAGTTCTTCTCCTTCAGTTCCATGAACTCGAACAGTCCTAATGAGAGATAATGTTTCCTGAGCTACCTACCATAATATGAAAGAAGGGCCATTACAGTAGTACTCAGGAAACATAAAACAAAGTGCAGTATAAGGCAGCTGATTCTACTTGATTTGCAGAGGCAGTAACTTCCTGGACCAACCTTGCAGCCTTTTTCTGATACCTATTGAGGAAAACAAAAATCAAATTAAAGCTAGAGTAATAAAGATGAGTGAAGCAGAAAAGTCTGGGGATGGGTGATTGTTAGAATCCCTTTAGCTCTACCCCTCTCCCCCTTTTTGTGAACTAACGGGAACCATGCTAGCAACCAAAATTCTAATAAGAATGAAGTATTTCTTCAGCATTTAAGACGGAAACCTTTTATAAGGTTAAATGCTATTTTATATCACTAGAAATATGAGTTAATTCGAATCTGGTGTATGTACTGATTGAGAACAAGCCAATATTATTAACAAAGATGTTATTATGAATGATGTGATGATATTTAGTATTGGGCAAGCTTCCCAAGGCAAAGGTCATTTCATTTACACCCCTCCATTGTAAGCCACAAGAAAGGAAATATTGAGTTTCTAAAGAAGCAATTGAAGAGAACAAATAATTTACCTTCCATAGATTAGCATAACAACTGATAATATAGTGCATATGCCCAGTGTACATAATCCAAGTGGCCAAGACAAAACCAACAGGTAGATCAATGAACCTGCTCCCTAACAAGATGGAAGGGGGAAAAAACTAAGACCCCAATGTGTGGATAGCTTTATTAATAATAAATATTTTATATGTAAAGCAACCTGAAGAACATTGCGCAATATCAAGTTAAGATCATTTCCAATAACACGTGACACTTGTTGACAATCTGCCCCAAGCCTGCTTGTCAAATCACCAACTGTTTCAGAGTCAAAAAACGATATATCCTACAATAAAGACACTTCCAAATGAGTTAAATTATGCACCACAATCAAATGAAACACAAGACAACTATCAAGTTAATCATTAAAAGCAATAGAACCTGAAGAAGTAGGGAAGAGTATAACGTTTCTCTAATCCTCTTAACCTGCAAACATTGTTAAACTCCAGTGAGCAATAAAGTCATACAACATTGCATAATATGTCTGCACAGCAGAACCAAGCGAGCAAAATAAACAAAACAGAACGAATTATTCAGTAAAATATACTGATGAACTGAGGAGCAGGTAGCTGAAAGAATTTAGCTCAATCACAACAGTCTAAAGCTTCAGAGCTGTAGTTCTTAATTCATGAACATATTATGCTATTGTACATCATGGGAAAGAAAAAGCAACCAAAATATGAAGCATGACAGAGAAGCTCACCAAAATCATGTTTGCAATGCCAAAACAGCAACCTCGTATCCCACTGGAAAAGGAAAAAAAAAAAAAAAAAAAAAAAAAAAAAAGTTTATTAGATCATGCCATCAGTATTACAAGCGAAGTAGAACTCATAACGTCAAATTCAAAGTGCCATCAGCATCTCAATGTTCCGCAATTTACATTTGCTTCATTCCCGCGGTCTGTGGAATGTTAGATCATGCCGCTTCTTCGGCCGATCATTGGGTAGATTAAGGACAATTAGTCACAAAAACATAGTAAAGGATAACAGGTTAAGGACAATTAGTCACAAAAACGCAGAGAAGAATGAACATCCTACTTAGGTAAGTAAAACCAACAAAATCATAGCACTGTCCGTAGGTAGGAGGGAGATTTGACCATACAAGATTTTGACCTGCATATTCCAGAAGTCAAACAAAGTAGAACCAAGAGACGCACATTCCGACGGAAGACTGTAATTTCCGCGCTCTGAGCGGAGAAGATGGATGCAGTTAAGAAATGTGGTATTGAAATCTCCGAAACCTGAAATTGCATTAAACAAGGAGTTTAACAAACGAACAAAAAATCTAGCGAAATTGATCTTAGCGCTGGAAGAGTAAGAAATGAGAAAACAATACAAAGCTTAAATTAAGAAAACTAGGCAAGACGTACCGCTGCAAGAATCAAAGTCGAGAACGCCGCGAAAATAACCCACCTATCATGAGCAACGAGTTCCCACATTTTGGCAAGCGCGCGCCAAACAGTCACCGGCTCGGCCAAACCTTGAACATTAACTTCATAGGAGAAGTCCCACCAGGCTCCACCGGGAAAAATCGAGAGAAGGACACCAAACCATCTTCTAAGCCTCACCAGAAAGTCAACACTGTCTTCATCTTCACCATGGTCTTCCCTTGAAACGCTTGAATGATTCTGAAGGGAAACCCTATTTATGGACGATGATTTTGGAGGGATTAGAATAAATTGCCGGGAACTTAAAGCAGAAGTGAAGCGAAGAGGTGGGATTCTAGAATTAGCAGCGAAATGGAAGCGATGCAGAGAAACGCTGATTAAAGGCTTAGCAGTGTGTTGTTGACGGATTGATAATGAAGACGGTGAGGGAGGTTGACAAGCGCCAAGAAGCTTCGCCATTGGCGATTCAATGTCGCAGCACTGAACATGGAAGAACGGGGTTGGCGATTGAAGGGAAGCTACTACGAGCTTTTGGCAATTCCCATTATTTTTTCGATCTTCTCAGGCTGTCTGCCTTATTCACACCCTTTTTCTTGTCTGTGAGTGGTCGCTGCCACACGCACGTGGTCCTTCTCTATGCTTCTAAGTTATGACACCTCATAAGCTAATTTAATTAAATTTAAAAAAATTAATTAATTACAGGTCTAGTGATTAGTTTGATTTTTAAGTAAGGTGTAATTAGTTATTTTTTAATAATTATTTAAAATTAATATCACACAAAGTCTATTTTATCCTTAATATAATCTTTGTTAAAAAAAAAAAAGTTAAAAGCCATTGCGTTGCCTCCTAATAATTGTCACGCTATTTTGCTAAGGATCGTTTGATGTTGATGGTTGTGGTAGTGGGAGCAAAAGTAATAGTGACGTGGCGATAGCAATGACAGGTGGTGAAAGCTACAATGGTGGATGAGATAGTAGTGGCAATGCGGCAACGGTGGAGGTGGCAGCAGTGACGGCAGTGGAGGAGGAGAAGGAGGTAGTGGTGATGACGACAATAGTGGTGAAGGTGGCGGTGGCGAAGAAGGCGATAGTGGCAGCGGCAAAGGCAGTAGTGGAGGTGCGGGTGGCGGGAATGGGGGTGGCGACGATGGTGGTGGAGGAGGAGAAGGAGGTAGTGGCAACGAAGGCAACGGTGAAAGTGGCAGTGGTGAGGTTGGAAGTGGGGGTGATGGAAGAGGAGCAAGTAGTGGCAACAACGACAATAGTGGGGTGACGACAGCAGAGGAGGAGGAGGAGATAGTGTTGTGATGGCGACAACGGTGTAGGTGGTGGGGGCGGCGGTAGAGGAGGAGGTATTTGTGGTGGCCACAATGGTGGAGGTGGCGTGGGGTGGTGAAGGAAGTAGTATCGACGGCCACAATGAAACTAAAGGAGGAGGTAGTGGCGGCGTCGATTGTGGCGTGGTGTGACATGTGAATGAGACAAGTGAAACAAAGACAAATGAAATTAAATGGTAAATTGGACGTTTTCAACCATGCAATGGAGTGATGATAAGTATTCATAAGGGGAGATATGAATGAGAAATTACCAATTTTTTAGTAATCATCATTACCCTGGTAAACCCTATTATTATGCTAAAGAGCAACCAAACACTCTTATCTTGGTAATGCAATCATGATTACTATTGCAGGCATGCAATACAATAAAACCAAACGGGCTCTTAATTATATTTCTTAATTCCTCTAACTCTCTCCTACTTGATTATTATTGAGTGGTTATTGTTGGGGAATATCAATAGAAAATTTGGAAAAAAATGATAAATATGTGTTACATTTCCCCACAATATCAACATCAACTTCTTGCTTAGGCCTTACGTATTGGAGAAATACTTACATATCCCACGAGTACCATATCATCTAAACTCTATGTAATAAAAACATAATAACTCAGATCATTTTAATCATAATTGACAGATGACTCATGAAAAATTCAAATTTTATCTTGCTTTGAAGAAAAACATGTTGATTTGATTTGAAGGAAAAAAAACTACAACAAATTATTAACCAATATTTTTCTTTAAAAAAAATTGATTTTTTTTTTTTGGAGATAAGCCATCAATCAATTAGGATTAAAATAATCTAAATTGTTTTTTTCCCTCATTAAATAGAGTTCGATGATAACGTACCACTTTTGGGGTATGTAAGTTCTTAAAATTTTATATGGCGGTATCATTGCCTTAGATATGAGCATCGTACGAGTATGGAAGTAGTTTTTTTTAGGAGAATAATTTTTAGGTTCCAATCAGAAGAAATAATATTAGAAAAGTCTTTATTGACAAGTGAACAAGCGATAAACAAGTAAATTATTTATCATTAACAACTTATAGGACTTGTCCATATATTATTTCCATTGGTTGAGATTTCGATGTCATTTTCCCCAATTTTTTTCAAGAGTGTTTTATGCATTATCTGAAGCTGGACCCAATACCTCGTGCTTAAATGTCCTGAGCCCTTCCATTAAAAACAATGGTTGTTGGTAAAATTTTGTCTTTAAATTATAAGGATTGCTGGTGTGCGGTCATGTGTAAAAACATATTTTCTTAAACAAGTTGCAAAATTTTGCCAAAAACATTGTTGGGAAAAATTCTCAATATAATATAATATTTTAAAATTATAACGGTTTTCTAGAAATTATTATATATTATATATATAGGTATAGATTAATTTTGTTATATTTAAATGTTTAGGACATTTTTTTTTTCTCTTTTGAATTTATACTGATACAAATAATTTTGAAATATCATAGTGCCTTCTTTTAGATTTATATATGATCACATTATTAAAAACAAAATATTAACTCCAGTATTATATATATATATATATATATATTATAAAACAATAAAGATGCATGTGGGAGAGGACAAATTTAAATAATTTTTCATCCTTTTGAATTATCCTTGAAATGCAAATTTATTTTATGTGAAAAATAATTTAAAAATTAAAACTTAAAATTAGTCTCTTTTTTTTTTAAAAAAAAAAAAAAATCCCTCCGCCTTTATATATAAGAACAATTTTAATGGACTTGTCCCTAAAAGTAAGATTCCTTTTGAGTCTATCTCAATAATAAATACATTTTTTCTCATTTTACACTCAATTAATTATTATACTACATACATTTTTTTTTTAAATTTTCCCATTATCAAACTCTCTCACTCATTCATAAATAAGGCATTACTGAAAAAAAAAATTAAATTTTCTACATAATTATTACATCTACCTACTTTTAACTGTTATTTATAATCTCGTGATTTCATTAAAAGTCTCTTATATATAAGGGCGGAGGAAGTAACATTAAATAACCAAAAATTATGTTGTTAGGCTGAACATAGGAGTGCAATAAGATTCCAAGATTTCTTGAATTTGGAGCAAGCCATGCTTGTGGTGTGAGTATGGGAATCAAATCTAACAAAAGGGGAAAAATGTTCTTATGCAAATTTTGTTGTGCTTTACAACATTACCCACATCAAGGAAAGAATGATATCTTACTTTTACGTTATTATTTGATTCATTAGAGTCAGCATGGGGAAATATCTTCTTAAGAAAAATTGCGGAACATAAAAGATAATCAAATAAATAAGAATTGAATGAAGACATATATAGTGTTTGTTGGGTCTAAAAAAAAAATCAGTAATTATATTTGTGAAAATATGGCCACGTAACAGATGGTGCGAGGAGACAATAGAATATTAAAAGTGAAAATTTCATGTGACATAATTTCAGTTTACCCCAAAATTTTCTGAAATTTTATTGTATCCCTAATGTTCAAAATAAAATTAAGTTTTATGGGTGAAAAGATAATGATATCCTACTTCTTTTTTCAGAAGAGCACTTATAAGACAAATAAGAGCATTTTATAATACAAATAAAGACATTTACAAGATAAATAAAGAGATTTAAAAGAACCTAAAAAATTTAAAATATTTTAGCCATTTACAAGATAAATGTGAAAATTCACAAGATAAATTGATTATTTACATGACAAATAAAGACATTTACAAGGTAAATAAGAGGACCCAAAATAACATAAGAAATTAAAAACATTCTAACCATTTACATGACAAATATGAAAATTTACAGGAGAAATATATATATTTTAATAAGACAAATAAAATAAAGATATTATTATCTTTCCGCGTCAAAACTTAATTTCATTTGATTTTGGTTGAAATCAAGTCACAGTTTGGGCCAACTGAAATTGTCCCATGTTAAAAATCAAGTCATGTCAAATCACAAAAAGTTTTTACACTTTTTAAGGATGGATGGGCAAAAATCAGATATTGTTTTATGGCCACATTGCCTTAGGATGATTTTTCATATTTTTTTTTTAAAGAAAAAATAGTCTTGGGCTATTGGCACAAAACGCAATTGGGCTTAATCTAAAGAGCTTCAGGGCGCAAAGTATAGAATATGGGAGGACTCAGGCCCATAATTTAAGTGTAGAGTCCATGATTCAAGGGGGCGAAAAAAACTATTTCGCAACAAGAAAAAGCTTGAGCACCAATAGGAGTTGATCCAATAGAAGGGACTAGTCCCTCATATGACTAACTAAAGTTTGAAACTTAACTAAAAGATGTGTCCATATTTAACTCTTGATGGTTTCTCAAATAGTATAAGTCTGTAAGTTTTTAGGTGTACCTATAATCTGACTGACTGATTGGTTGAAATACCTACATAAAATTGGAGCACCATTGTAGGTTCCACTTACGTTATATTGAAAAGTCATCCTAAGAAAAGAGGAACATAGAGGAGAGAACTAGAATAAAGACCAATAAGAGAATTCTTATTGGGAATTGCTTTCAATGTATCAAAACTAACTCCCTCACATCACGAGTTTGATCTCATTTGTGATCTTAGAGTACGATTAGTGCCTATCCCTTTAACACATAACTGACTTTCTCAACACTCATATTTTACGTACCTACAGTTCCTAAATTTAACTTTTAAACCATAAAAATAAAATTCCCGCTTCAGACCCACATTTATCTTTATCCACATAGTTGTCCCACTTGGATTATATTGGGCTTAGACCCTAATGGTATATTAGGTGTATTCCAACAGCCTCTGATAGTAAGAAACAAGTATGCTAGCAAAAACTAAAGGCTTGGGTTTGTAAGTGAATTTTCAAGAAGTTAGATAATACAAATGGACAAGAACGAACTAGTTTCACAACAATCTGGATTCTTGTAGATATTCAATGATGATTCCATTTTTAATATAAGAGTTACTTGATTAATTTGAGTAGATTACAAAAATAAAATAAATTGGTTAATTATAGTAAATATGATTTGCAACATTAAAAACCAAGAAAAAGCCGAATAACGAGATTGGATCAAAAGAAAGAGATCCAAAGCCTCTTAAAAAAACAAAATTAAGGGGTTGAAATTTATCTATTGAATATGATTATCTTAACTTTACAATGCTGAAGATCTTGATTATGTTTGGATACCAAATAATTGGAATTAGAATCCCAAGCCTTTTACGTACTTCCATAATCAATTACAACCGAACTTAATTTTTCAAATTCAAATCCAAAAAGTGATCTCGCTATAGTTCCTTAGGAAAGGGCTGACATGTCACTGGTTCCTCACAAAGACATGAATGCTCAACGCATCAGATTCCAAAAACGGCAAAAAGTGATCTCGCTATAGTTCCTTAGGAGAGGGCTGACATATCAAGGACCCAGTGATAGGCACCAAGAGCTTGGAAGCATCCTGACAATCCTAGATTTTATTTTTTTTAATTGCTATTTTTTAAATAAAAAATTATTTTTTGAAAAAATGTTAGTTGATAGATTATCTTTTTTTTTAGATTCTATACCCATTAAAATAATTTTTTTTGAAAAAATAGAAAGTAAAAAAAATAAGATCTGACCGGGCCGCATCGATCTGACGGCTCGGGAAAGAGGAGCTCTCCCAAAGATAGGCAGGGAAACTATCACTGGTTCCTCGAATGCTCAAAGCATCAGATTACAAATAACAAATAAACAAACAGAAGAAAATATGAAAGAGCCTTGACAAAGGAACGTGTAGGCAGTCTCTTGAGGCTCCTTCATGTTCTATTATCTCTGTCTTCTTCCTTATCTTTGTGCCCACCCCATCTCTTTATTCTATCATTCGCAAGGGAAGCCTGAAATTTATTCATTCATTCAAATTTTACTTTCCTTGTTATATATATATATAAGAATATATGGTCATTGTGATTCTTGTAGTCTCTCCGATCAAGTACTATATATTCATGCATGTGACAATATCTATATATCTATATCTCACCTCGTTGTTCCAGTTGGTTCGATAAACCATTAAGAAAAGCACACAAGTCTGCAGTATTGTCCCCGACATCATTCCATACCAGATTCCCTAATAATCTCATCAACATTATTCCCAAAACCAACCGTTTAATTAGCACGCGCACGAACACACACATATCTATAAAACCCTATTGAAGATCATAGAATATTAATGGCTCACCGTGACACCCAAGTTGAGCTTGTAACCCAGTACGAGACCCACAGGAATACCAAATAGGTAGTAACATGAAATATTAATATAAGCAACACAAGTCTGCCATCCTGCTCCAATCGCCACCCCTGCAGGAAACACATTTTAAACTAATCAGAACGAAAAATGGGCTCCCTCAGCTCCCATCAGGTGGGGGATTCTCATTCAATACTCATCAATGCGATGAGGTCGTCGACGTGATAAGATCTAGGCAATTTATAATAGATCTGAATGGTCTAAATTAAAAATTTTTAATCTGTGACTTTTAAAAAATAATAAATTCATTTGTTGAGAACCGATAGTTATAACATTTTCTTTATTTTAAAAGTTATATACATTAAAATAAAGATCTGTCCAAATTAGATTTGGACCGACCAATAATTAATTAAAAAAGTTTAGATTGGTGATGAGCACATTATACCAATAAAAACGATGAGTACAATTAATGTGCTCTCTCAAGTGGGGTCTGGGTAGGGACGACGTGTATACAAGCTAGGAAAAAATTGCATCGGTAGTTTTTCTTTTTCTTTTTTTAATTATAGGGACATGTATGAGATTACAAAGTGGTGACCTAGCACTCACAAGAGAGTTTTCACATCACTAGGCTACAAGGCCATTGGGTAAAAAAGAGAAAATGTACGATCACCTGAAAGAACAGGCTGAACGTTGTTGATGAGGATGCAGAGGGCAAGCAAAGGTGTGAGCTGCTTCACTAGATCTTGAACTTGTGTGTCATTAGCAAATAAGGAAGGGTAATAGTCTCGAGAGATTATCAAAACGAGGGCCAATAAGAGGCCTATCAAACTGGAAGTTATTACAGCAACCACCAATGAGAATTTCGCTGTTCGTGGATGAACTGCTCCCAGTTCATTCGACACTCTTACACTGCCCACATAATATAGTTTCAACCAATTAATTATAGTTCCGTGTGCTTTTTGGGAGATAACTTGATAAGTAATTAATCAAATCAAACAACATCATGGATATGGAGATGGAGATGGAGAGAGGGATAAATAAACCTTATGGCCACGTTCATCCCGAAAGATACCATGATGGTCCACCCCAATATATTCATGCTGTCAACTCAAAATATATAAAAATATGAGGATGTGATTAATATGAATAGTATTGGTTTAAAAAATTAATATGAGTAGCAAAAGAAGGGATCAATACGGATCTGCTTTTTGAAAACTGGGGCAATTAATGATTATACTAATTAATTTGACAATTGAAAATGAATACGAGGATGTCTTCTAGTTAAATAAACTTGTATATCACTCTGGTCCTATTTATAAGTTCCATTTTGACCAAATTACACATACCAAGGAGGGGTAGGTAGCTCAATGATTATAGGGTAAAATTTCAACTTTACTCTCATTTATAATTGAGTACCTTTTAACTTTTTCTTCTCTATCTATTTTCATTGGTACAATAATATAGGTAAAATTGTCACAATCTCATTTATTTGGTAAAAAAGGACTTATAAATAGGACCAAATTTTTTGTTGTTAAAAAGAACTTATAAATAGGATCATAGTAGTATATCACTAGGTAGTTAAATAACAAACAGACAAGTGTTTGTCACTACTTATGTCAATCCTATACCTACCTAATTAGTGGGATTTAGTAGCATCATATTGAGATCACGAATGTGTGTAGCGCACTAATGATGTTAAAGATTAAGGGAAATGACAAAAGATTAAAAAAAAAAAAAACACAGAAGATAAGGAAAAGAAAACTAAGAAAAGGGGGAGGGTGAAACGTGCGCCTCCTTGAAGTATCTTTTTGTAATATTTCAACTTTCTTTTTTATTTTTCACTTTTTAATTATTTTTTTATAGAAATTACTCCTACATTCCTTAATATAAGATATATTTGCGGAATTAATCTTGGTTCTAAATATAAGATATAATTTTTATATTTTTTAATATTTTCCTAATTTACCCTTGCTGATGCTCTTCGTCTATAATAAAGAAGAAGAGAAAATGAGAGAATTAAAAAAGATGACTAGGATGTTTTAGAAAAAATATATAATATTAACTAACTTAATAAGCTTTCTTAATCTAATTAAATTAAATAAATATATCTCATATTAGAGACCGGAGGGAGTACTTTTTAATTATTATATTCTACGTAAAATAACAAAAATTTTGACATCTAGTTTTGAATTTTTATGTTTTTTTTTTAAAAAACAAAAATAGTAAAATTTCAATTTATTTTTCAAAAAGCGTAAAAAAAATTAAAAGTGCACCTTCATGTCCGTAAGATTACTAAAATGTGACTAATTTTGCTTAGAATCTATTGATATATATATATATATAACCTAAGCTTTGAAACTGCAAATCTGCAATTAGAACATTCAAAATCATTTTTAAAAGGGTGAAGGTGCAATATTATCAACGAACTATTGGTCCAGGTGCAGCCAACACAATAAACTATTTTTTGAACCAGAAATACCAATCAACTCTTTAAAATGTAAAATGGGCACAATGACGTTAGTTTCAGATTTAACGCCGTCTCCCTCTCTCATTCATATCTGGGCTTGCTTCATTTTTCATCGATCTCTTGACCCTTTCAAGTTTCTTCTTTGATCCATAATAATTCATTTGCTTTGTTTTTTCTCTCCCTTTTTCGATTCCGCATAATCTGTTCTTCTTCCGATTGATGTGCGAAAGATCCGATGCTAGTAGATCGACTTTGACAAAACCCACTTCGTTTCTGATCGAAGCTCCAATTGGGTTCTGTCTGAATTTGAAGTTAAGGTGTACCTTCTCGTATTTTCTTCATCTGCATTTTTGATCGCTTAGCGTCGCTCAAGCAGGTGAATATTGAATTTTTTGTTGCAAGACTGAGCTTAATGATCTATCAATGTCTGGTGATGATTGTATTTTTTGTGTTCTCACTTGAATTGAAGAGTGAATGGAGAAAGCTAGTGAATCTGGCGCCTGGAGAAATGGGTTGCTTCGATTTTTTCAAGTCGCCATATAAGATCTTCAAAGCTTTGAACTTTGCTTTGTTGGAAACATTTTTATCGTGATTTGGCTTTTGGGTTTACGTAGAATGGGTCCTGTTGTTGTTAGGAGCTTCAAAGCTTGAACTTTAAGACCGAATCAACGAAGAAATACTGATTCAAATTGGCTTTGGTTTCTGCATTTTGTACTAGGATTGTAAAACTGGAGAATATGGTGAACGAATGAGAGAGGGAGACGGCGTTAAATCTGAAAGGATTAAGGACCAAATTTACCAACAAACAATTAGGCCAGGAGCGTTGGGCACAAATAAGTTTTAATTGGTCCATATTTGCCAACAAACAATTATTTTTGTTAAATCAACACAGATCCGTCAAAAGGCAACAAACGTCCGTCTGATCAGCTATCCACGTTGGATCTGACTTCCACCTCAATGCCCAAGTGGCTTTATCTGGTTTTTCTTGTTTGGCCAAGAATTCCCATCGGACAAAACGACATAACCCCAACGGAAATAAGGAATATCTGATATTGAACCAGTTAAAATGAGGAATTGCTGTTAGAAACAAGATGTACCGTGCTCCAAGCTTAAAAATTTCAGAGTGCCCGAATTCAAAAGGGGAAAAAGAAATAACGTTATGTTCTTACCTGTATATCCAATCAGCACCAAAATTCAAGAACAGAACAATCAAATGGAAAATGGGCAATGTTTACAAACCTCAGAGAGAATTGAAGCGAGAAATCTGATCAAGAGGGAATCTGGAAGCATATGAGAAGTACTCTTTAAGGCGAATAGCCTGATCATCACGGCCATCATCAAGAAGCCCGTGAAGAAGCTCAAACGCCAAGAAGCCCCAATTTGCAGCAGGCACAGACAAAACGAGGAAATAAGCCAAAGCTGTCCAATTTGACACAGACAACACCCAAATCGACCCATGTAGGAGAATCGGGCACGAAATTCCACTCGCGATTCTCATCGGACGTTCCTCAATCACACTTGATTGCAACCCATGTAGGAGAATCGGTCACAATTTCTGCTTGGATTACTTCGATTTGGCCTTCTCCGTTGGATTTGGTTGACTTCGTGTGGGTTCTTCGGTTAGAAGAACATCCCAACATGTCATGTGTGAGGTGCCACCTCCCTCCTCCTTCGTTCCATTCTATGCATTTTAATCGATGAATGCGTCGTAATTATGCTCACGGAGATCTAAGAGTGTTTCTTCTTCTTTTTCTTCAATGGCCTTGGATCAGCTACGGAGGGGCTTTTAGGTTTTTGATACGAGGATTTGAGAGAGAGAGAGAGATGGATGTGGGGAGGCATTGAGGTGGAAGTCAGATCCAACGTGGATAGCTGATCAGACGGACGTTTGTTGGCTTTTGACGGATTTGTCCTGATTTAATAAAAATAATTGTTTGTTGGCAAATATGGACCAATTAAAACTTATTTGTACCCAACGCTCCTGGCCTAATTGTTTGTTGATAAATTTGGTCCTTAACCCAATCTGAAACTAATGTCATTGTTCCCATTTTACATTTTAAAGAGTTGATTGGTATTTCTAGTCCAAAAAATAGTTTATTGTGTTGGCTGTACTTGGACCAATAGTTCGTTAGTAATATTGCACCTTAACCTTTTTTAAAATTGTGATTTACAGTATATTAACTAAGTACTATAGTAAAAGAGTTTTTGTCTTGTCTTGTATAAACATGTTTAAAATAAGCAGCTCCAAACAAACGGAAAGTGATTCAAGAGTTAACTATAAAACAAAGAAGAATATTAGATCTCATGGAAGCACTCACCATATAGATAAGCCATCGACGGAGATTTCTGCATTCTTGAGATATCCAGCAAACAGTATCAGAGCCATAAAGTACCATACTTCCAAGCTGCACATCAACCGACAAAATCATCACTCTCTCACCCAACACATATTTACCTAAAAACACACACACACACACCCTGGTACAATCACTATGCTTTCATAATTGGTTGCTTCGTACAGAAACCGATGTCATCCACTTTTATGCTTTTTCTATTGCACAGGGTAAATAATTATTTCATACCAAAAAAAGAAGAAAATACTTAAGTTAAAGAGAATCGAAGAAGAGACACTGAGCCTGTTTGAGAAGTCTGGGGCTAAAAAAAACATAGTAGATAGGAAAGAAAATATTAGGGTGCGAGTAAGATGAAGTGTTTGAGTTAGCATTTTTTTAAATGAGCTTTTATGACCTGCTTTTTATAGTGTAAATTGACTTCTACCACCGTCAATTTAAACATAAATCACATTTATAATCACTAGGATTTTATTTTCCATCGCAAAAATTGAAAAATTTAGGACGAAAAAAATTCTGTCGCAAATTTCGTCGCTATTTCCCTTTTTCCTAGTAGTGTAAAATCATATTAGAAAAAAAAAAAAAAACACCAACCATCAACCACCAAAATTAACTAATTCAAACGGGGCCATCAGTTTGTTCACCAGAGCATGACAGCTGATGCTAGAGAGAGACGAACGAATCCCCAAAGATTCTGAAACGCCTTCCATGAGAACCCATTCCATGCTTGCCCACACCGGCCGCTTACTATATACGCAAACTGAGCCACCACGATGAACCACCACGACCCGTTCAGTACCACCGCCGCCCCCACCAACCCCCACCGCAGTTTTATCATCAGCAACCAGCTCAACACCGCGTGCAACAACAAAGCCGCCGCCGATATTCCCGCGATCACCATTACCTTGCTCTGCGCCTGCAAGAACTTTGCGATCGGAAAGTTCAACGCGTACGCGAAAAGCTGTGGAATCATCCACACCGCGAATCGTCCCGCCGCCTCCGATATCTCCGTCGTTTGTCCGATAAGTTTCAGAGCCTGCTCTGCGAATATGTACAGAATGCTCAGAATCATCGCAGTGAAAAACAATATCACCCACGATCTTTGCATGTAGACTCCTAACATGTCCACGTGCCCCGCTCCGTACGCTTGTCCACATAGCGTCTCTAAGGCACTTCCCATCCCAAGCTGCAATTCAATTTTATTTCCAGTCACTTCATCACATTGATCAATACAAAAATTACACACGGATCGAAAAAGGAAGATAGTTTAATAATTACCATGATGCCAAAGGAGAAACCGGCGATGACGGAGTTTTCAACGGAGACAGCGGCGAGAGCGATGGTGCCGACATGGCCAGCGAATACCTGAGTGATGGCACCGAGGGAGTATTTGGAGACGGAGGCGAAAATGGCGGGGCCGGCCAGGTACCAGAGCTTTTTGGATTCTGTCAAGAACTGTGTGGAGAAGTCTCTGGGGCCGGTGAGAGGAGGGATGTCGTCGGTGCCGGCGCTGAAAACGGCGGTGGCCGTGGGGGTAGGATGAGAGTGAGGTTGGATTATTTGATGGGGTTCATCGGTGAGAAGTGGTTGAGTGGAGTCACCATCCTCCATGGAGGTAGCCGGAGGAAGAGAGAAAAAGAAAGTGAGGGGGGAGAGATATATGGGGATGAATGATTGGACGGTAGATAATATGTTGGAGTGATGACGGAGGGTATTAATGTTTTCAAAAGGATATCATCATCGTCACATCAACAAGGGCCGAGGGAAAAACTCACTAAATCCAAGGAACTCGAGAAACATAAAAAAAAAAAAGTTGAAATATTGATTACTCTATAAAAAAAACATAAAAAAAAAAAAAAAAAGTGCAAGTGTAAATTTCATTATAAAAAAAGTTTACGTGGACTTTAGTGACATAGATGAACTTTTATTGATATATACTTTATCAATAAAAATTGTTTTAATTAATATAGATGAATTTATCAATGATTACTTCATGACTTAAAATAGAACTAGTTTATTTAATATAGATGTGCTTATCAATTGTCACTCTATACCCTTGTCAACGGTTACTTTATGACTTATCAATATAGTGTTATACACTTGTTAGTAGGAGTTGCTTTAGTTAACATATATGAGTTTGCTAAAGATCATTTTATGACTTGTCAATATAGTCATATACACTTATATATCATATGATAAGTTCACATTTGGAATCTATATCACTAAGATCCTTAGAAACTTTTTTGATAGAGGATCTACACTGTGCTTTTTTATTTTTATTTTTATAGATAGATCTAAATTGAGAATTTTTTAATAATTTTTCTTGTCCTTGAGACCTAAGTGAGATTTTCCCTAAATTAAAAGCAATTTTCATAATTCGGATTTGATAGTTTCTAATTTAGCAAAAAAATCAATTATTTTTAATATTATAGATTAATTTCTATAATTGTTAAAATTTGATTTTTTTGTTTTGCTATGTATGAAAATTTGATTAAAACAGCTATTTGTAAAAAAATGAATATAGAATTGGTCAATGCTAACTAAATATTATTTGATAAAAGAAATATTTGTTTTTTCATAACTCACCCGCTCATTACACATTCACCCAGCTTACAGAAGGTTGGATTTAGAACTCACCCAGTTAAAAAAGCTTTAAGAGATTTAAAAAAATAAAAACTTTAAGAGACGTATATAGTTGGTATATCATTTACAAGGTTCAACAAAAATAAGTATCTGTTTTGATTCTTTTAACTTGAGAGACATTCATTGCATTCCAAACATAACTACTCGCCAGCAAACATATTAGAGATGATTTTATTTGAGGCATGCTCGACATTAATAGAGAGCGCTTAATGGGAGTTTAAAACTTAGTTTGTTGTGGGGGGCTGGCTTCCTTTTTTTCTAGATCCAAATGAAAACAAAATGAAAGGTGAACAAATCACAGAAAAAAGGTATGGAAGTAAGACATATTGATTCAGAGATAGGTTTATAACATTTTTGGGAAGATGAGTTCATCACTCTGAAAGAAAAAGGGCAATGCCTACAACAGACAACTACGAGAATGGGAGATGAATTCGGTTGAACTAAGTATGTTGATTATTCATGCAGCTTACAAGTATTAATATGTTGCATGTGTTTAAAAATGAAAAACCAAGAAAAAAAAACCATATATACTCTTGTAAGAGAAGAAAATTAATTAGAGCAGCAATCAACATCAAAAAAATGAAAGAGAAGAAAAATATGGATGATCCACCCAATATAAAGAATGAGAAATACACTTCTCATGTTGTAGGAGAAGTGTATTCTCATGCCATAGATACAAAAAGATATGGGTCTCATTATTTCCGTGTTTGAGTTTTTTTTTTAAAATAAAAAAGATGTGGGTCCTACCATTTCATGTGTGTAAAAATCTTCTTCTTCTCATACAACATGAGAAGTGTAAACCCTATAAAGAATATTAGTTTTATTAAGCTCTAATTCTTAAAGGATAAATCCTTGACACACACATATATATATATATATATATATAAAAGAATAATGGTCTTAATCAGAATTGTAATTGGACTGGCCATAAATAGCTAATGTATTTTTAATTATATTCTGTCATAAAAAAACTTAAATAAGAATGAGATTAAAAAAAAAAAAAAAAAATTCAAATAATAAGATTAACGTGGTAAAGATCGTAATAAAAAGCAAAATTTTAAGACTTAAAACATAAAATATAAACATATAATTACAAATTTTAAAAATATATATATAAGAAATTAAACATTCACGTAAATCCCTATATTATTTAGTTAGTTAGAAAAGCACTATAATATCAATTAGACTTACTATTACATAGGGATTGAATTATATTGACTAGTTTCATGCCTAGAGAAGATAATTCTCTTCCTTAATCCTTAATGGTTTCTAAAACTTCCTCACCTAAATTGAGAGTAACTTTTGTATTTTTTATAGGATCAAGGTGCAGATTTGCTAACCAACTATTACCCGAGGAGCGTCTAACATAAATAATTATTGAGGGGACCAAAATTGCCAACCAACAATTAAAAAGTGAAAAAAAACACAATTTGGAGCAGATTCGCCAACGAACTATTACCCCGTCACTATCTTGGTGTCTCCATCTTCCATTGACTTTCACAGTGTCGGTGTCGTCGACATTTCCAAAGCTTCTATTGTTGCTGGGTGTTCCACTCACCCTCTTGAACTCATCCAGTAGTCCATAGCGTTCGACTGGCACGCACCTTACACCCTGGTTCCATCCTCCGATGCCACAAGTAGCAACCGCTGCTGCCACAATGCCTGCTCCCATGGGTCCCATCTCTGTTGGTGTTTTCCTTTTCCAACAAGAAGGCTTAACCGCTCTTTTCTCCAGCGTTTCCGCCACCATCCTACGCCAGTGCCTCATATTTTAACTTAATTGTGATAGTTGTTTTTTTTAATAGTTATTTGATGTTTTTTTCACTTTTAATAGTTATTTGGTGTTTTTTTTTTCACGTTTTAATTGTTTATTGGCAATTTTGGTCCCCTTAATAGTTATTTGTGCCGCGCTCCTCGGGTAATAGTTGGTTAGCAAATCTGCACCTTCACCCTTTTTTATATAATAACTTTTAAATCTTTGAACAACTTCCACTTTTTAGGTATCAAAATGAAAGATGAAGATAGAAAATAGGAGTATACATAATGTAACCTTGAACCTTGACTGGGTTGAGCCCCCAGAAGTCCAGGTTTGGGACATGCCCAGACTGGTTTTTAGACTAGCCCATCCCTGGGTTTGATAACCCGAGACAAGATGGTTGATGTACAACTGATGACTAGGAGGGTCAAATCTGTTTACCAATGGAAGAATCAATTATTTAAATTGGGATCAATTCAAAATGTGAAAAAAAGTAATATTTTAAATACAAATATTAATTAAAATTTTACCTTTTGTTTTGGGACAAATTAAAATCTTACTTAAAACTATCAATTTTGTTAAATATTTTTTCATTATTCATTTTTTAGATGATCAAATACATCTAGTGTTAGAATTTAGGAGAAAATCCCATGGGTTATGAATAAAAAGAAGGATGGAAAAGAAGAGGAAAAACTAAGAAGGAATGTGTGTGTGGATAAGAGTCCCACATTGCTTAGTTGGAGAGAAGTTGGAGGATATATAAGCCTTAACTTGGCTCCAACTAATTGGGCCCTTGGGCCAACCTACTTTTGTGGAGGGATGAGGACTTAGGTGACCCTTGGTTCACCATGCTTGCTGTCTGCGCCGCCGTCGTCCATCCGGCTCGGCGTGCTCGCCGCTTTTCGGTCGTGTGAAATAAAAATCAATTTTTTATTAAATTATTTTTTGGATAAAAAATAATTTTATATTAAATTATTTTTTGAATTTCTCGAACATTTAAATAATCCGTTGTGCCTCTTCGAGTTTTCCAACCAGCGGATCGTTTTTGCGATCCGTTCGGATCGTTCGCTCCGTTTTGGTGCGTCTGTTCGTTCGACGCACCAGTTGTTCGTTCCGTTCTGGTGCGTTTGTTCGTACGATGCACTAGTTGTTCGTTCCGTTCTGGTGCGTCTGTTTGCACAACGCACCAATTCGCAGCAATAGACGAGTCCATCTGATCGTGTTTTTTCAGAGTCTATAAATAGGGCGCCCTAGTCACAGAATCATATCCCGATTTTTTACATACACTTTCTCTGCATATTGCATATACATTCTGTGCGTTCCGAAAGCATAATCGTTGGATTTGGTTTGGCTTCAGACAGACAGAGCCATCTTTCTGGAGACGAATAATCCGCTCTATCCTAGGAGACAATTGCTCAGAAAACCTTTGGCATCCGTATTGAGGGAGTAAAATTGTCTTAAAGACACAACGAAAGTTGGGCTTGGATTTCTGTATTGTTCATTACCATTTTTTGGTAATCTTGTGAGTTCGTTTATAGTTTTTCATATTATACAGACTTGTTGTATGTTCTATTTAATTATATTCAATTTCTTGTTATCAAACATATTTTTGCCCAAAAATCAGATTTTATTAATATCAAAAAAATGCTATCCCTACGATTACAACCTATCACTCTACTAACCAAAATCAAAAACTATAAGCAACAAGACAAACTAGTAACATCATACCTATTGTATTAGTATATTATCACTGTCTATCAACCCACACCAGTTCTATCCTTTGTATTAGCGAAACAATCACTGGAATTCTTACGCTGGTGAAGGTCCTGGACCAAAATCGTGCTTAAAGAAGATGGCATGACATCCAACCAAATCAGCTGGTGCATCTTCCTTGCTGCCTCTGCTGGGATCCTGTCCGCAGCTTTGTTGCCTTGTCTAGCAACCAGAGAGAACGAGACCCCCTCCACCACCTTCACCAGATCAAGAATTTCCCTCGCATATCCCGACTACGCCATTCACAACCTGACACAAAGAAATCCCCTTTGATTAATGCATGACAGCTAGCTCTAATGGTTTCAATAACCACCTGGGAATCTAAAAACCTTCCCCTATGCAAAATTGCCTCCTTAACCGCCACACACTCGGCCATGAAAGGAGAAACCACTAGCACCACACCCCCCAAACCCCCAACAAAAGTGCATTCGTGATCTTTGCAAACCAGCCCAAATCCAGCCTCCCCTGATGCTTCCTTAAAGGAACCGTCTACGTTGATCTTAACACTTCCATACCCAGGCGGCACCCACTGATGGTGTCTCACAACTGCATCTTCAAATATCTTATTGCCAACACTGCTCTTATGGCACTTGCACCGCCAAAACTCATCTACCTGCGTTATCACCATCTCAACCACTACTTTGGCATCTGGTTTCTCACCTTTAAAGACCCAATTACAACGTTTCTTCCAGATCCACCAGCACATAGTAGCAAATACTGATTTTCCGTATTCATCCAGCAAGGTCTGACCATGCAACAACTCACACAACCAATCCTCACACCTCCTCATCGACCACTTATTGAAGGAGAGACCAAGCGAGCTACCAAACCAACAGTGCTTGGTCCAAGGGCATAGGAAAAGTAAGTGCTCAAATGTTTCCTTCTCAGTTAAGCAAATAGGGCACAATGGGTCAGGAGCACATCTACGTTTAAAAAGTGCTTCCCTAGTAGGAACAACAAACCCCAAGCCTCCATAAAAACCGATGTATTTTAATAGGAACTGATATTTTCCATATACACTTCCACAGAGCCTTAGGAGTTGAGCAGGATGTACCTGGGTCGCGAACCTGAGCAAACTCCCCACCTCGTTTAGCTACAGCATACCCAGACTTCACTGAGTAGATTCCGTCTCTGTTGGCCATCCATACTGCACGATCAGCGCACGTCATAGCAGGAATTGAGAGCTTCAAAATCATCTTACGCTCCTCATCACTGATTCTACCTTGGATGGCTTGCAAATTCCAGCGACCATTGCATATCAACTCAGCCACCAAAGCCTTCTCATCCTCATCCAATAGGGTCCCACCTCTCAGCTTAAACCCGACTACCCCCTGGACCCATTGGTCCTTCCAGATTTTGATACTTCTCCCATCTCCCACCTTCCAACATAATTCTTTAAGTAAGAGATCCCTACCTTCCAAAAGACTCGACCATGCCCATGAGGCATGCTTCCCCTTCGTAGCGATCAAGAAGTCCCCTTTTGGAAAGTAAATCCCTCTAAGAATCCTGCACCATAAGTCATTGGGCCTATCAATAATCCTCCATGCCGTCTTAGCAAGCAGTGCCTTGTTAAAGCAAAGCAAATCCCTAAATCCCATACCACCCTCCTTCTTATTCAGAGTCATATGTCTCCAGCTTTTCCAGTGGATGGCCCCTTCCTTACCCTGATTTCCCCACCAGAAATTTGACACTAAGCTATCAATTTCAATGCAAGCTTTCTTTGGGAACAGAAAACACGTCATAGGGTAAGTAGGGATCGAATTTGCTACAGCCTTAATCAGGACCTCCCTTCCTGCAAAATTAAGTAGCTTCTATTTCCACCCCTGCAATTTCAATCCAATCCTATCACGCACAAAAGCCAAGGATGCAGCCTTAGACCTCCCCCAAACCACCGGTAAACCCAAATATTTGCCTGCCAACTCTGAGTGATTTATTCCCAAACATGCTGAGACACTATCCTTAACTCTGCCGGGGTATTAGCGAAAAAAAATAAGGTAGACTTTTCCAAATTTACCAACTGACTTGAGGCTTGACAGCAAACATCCAGTATTCTCCTCAACACCTTACAATTCAACTCATCTGAGCTCAGAAACAGTATCGCATCGTCAGCGAAAAAACAATGGGACAAGATAGGGGATTTTCGAGCCAACTTTACTCCCTTTAAATCCTTCCTCTCAATGTGTGTTTGAATCATTAAAGAAAGAACCTCCAGAGTAATGATAAACATCTATGGGGAGATGGGATCCCCTTGCCTAACTCCACGACCAGGATTAAAAGAATCAATATTCTGCCCATCTACTTGGAGGTTGAACCTTGTTGATGAAACACAGCTCATGACTCGCGTAACCCAATCTGAACAGAACCCCATCTTTAACATCACTGCTTCCAAAAAATCCCATTCAACACGGTTGTAGGCCTTGTTCATATCGATTTTTATCGCTACTTCCCACTTCTTCACTGTCTTCTTGTGTTTCAGGTAGTTGAAGGCTTCGTGTGCTAGCAGAATATTATCCTGGATCATTCTTCCAGCTAAGAACGCACGCTGGTTTGGTGATATGAGCCTACACATCAGGTCCCGCATCCTGTTTGTCATGATCTTGGCAACAACTTTGTAAGATACATTACATAATCCGATGGGCCGAAAGTGGTGCACTCCTTCTGGCTTTCCTACCTTGGGTATCAACACAATATTGGTACCATTAATTGGAGACAGATCAGCCTCACCTGCAAAGAAGCCTTTTACCATCTCACAGACCTCCAAATTCACCTCCTGCCACGCTGTCTGATAGAATAAGGCAGAAAACCCATCAGGTCCTGGGGCCTTATTTGCTCCAAGTTGGAAAACTACTGTTTCTATTTCCTGGTCTGATACAGGGTCCATCAACCGGCTGTTGTCTTCCCTTGTAATCACAGGCTTCACGTAGAATAAAGCCTGATCAATCTACCTACTACCCCCAGATTTGAATAGATTCCCATAGAAGTCGTTGAAAGCCTTATTTATGTCAGCTTTTTCCTCCAGCCATATCCTGCTATCGTTCTTGAGTCTCAAGATCTTATTTCTTTGCCTCCGCTGGACCACACTATTGTGAAAGAACTTAGAATTCTTGTCTCCAAAGTTCAGCCACGCGATTCTAGACCTTTGCCACCAGTAAGTCTCCTCTCTCCTCCAGGCCTCCTCAATTTGGCTGACTAGTTGTTTTGCTTCCATCATCTTCTCTATTGTCATAGTTCCTTGGTGACAAGAATTCAGCATGTGCCTTAAATGATCAATAACCCTTCGAAAGTTTGGGAACTCACGTTTGCTCCATTGGATGAGCTTCTTTCGGTAAGCAGTCAGCCTATTAACCAGCTCCAATACCCGGTCCTCCTCAACCCCGACTGTCTTATTCCACCCCTCATCCACAACCCGCAAGAAATCCTCAAGGGTAACCTAGTTTGCCTCAAATTTAAACGACCTCTGACTTTTTGCCTCCGTATAACAGCAGTTCACCAGTAGAGCATGATGGTCGGAGCCAACAGGTTCTATATGAAATACCAGCGCACGGTCAAAGGCCCCCCTAAATTCCACGTTGCCTAAGGCACGATCTAATCTTTCCCGTACAATACTCCCAGGTCTTTTGTTGCACCAGGTATACTTAGCACCCTTTGAATTCAAGATCCAGCAGTTGACAGTCTGATAGAAACCTCTGGAAGTTAATGATCTTTCTCATAGATCACAGATTCCCTCCTTCCTTCTCGTCCTGAGTCAGCAGATCATTTAAATCCCCAACTAACAGCCAAGGTTCTTTGATGTTTAGTGCAAGCTTCCTTACTATATCCCATACCCCTTTCCTCTCTTTTTCCTTCGGTGGCCTATAGACAAAAGTTACAACACTGGGTCCCAATATATAGCTGGACTCCAGAAGGGTATGAATAGTATTACCAGATTTATAAAGCACCGTAAGAGAGATATCAGTCTTCCACCAAACTGCCAGTCCTCCCAATAAACCCCTCAGCTCAACGTACAGATCATGTTCAAACCCACAACTCATCCTCAATCGCTTCAATTTCTCAGAACTAGCTTTGGTTTCCATTAGGAAGATTAATGAGGGACTATGCTTCCTTACCATATCCCTCAAATTCTGGACTGTCAAGGCTCTTCCCATGCCTTGACAGTTCCAGGAGATAAGCTTCATGGTGCCTTGGTGGCTGTTAAAGGCCAGCCACCAACACCCACAGCCAATCCCTTCGCCCTTCTGCCTCTTCCAGCTCGAAAAACAAATTCGCTCCCCAGGGAACCAGCCTCCGTGTCCTCCTCCATGCTATTCTCTAGCACCTCACCCTCCTCGGACTGATTCTCTTTCCTATTCCTACTCTTCCTCTTGGTAGCTCAGCGTGATTTCGCCTTTATCCCCTTCAGTTTATCTGCATATACCGAAATAGCTAGCCTTGGACTACTATGCTCCTCCACTCTTCTCCTGTATTTAGGTACAGAAGACTTCCAACTCTCCTCTGCTTGTCTTTTTAATCCCAGCCCATTTAGTTCATTCACCACATCGTTGAGAATTTTGCCACTATACAAGACCATAGCTAGTGGTTCCTCTTTCTGCACAGCGGGGGCATTCTTCGTGTTGGTTGTAAGCACACCATCCACTTCCCTCTCCTGAGCAACATCAGCTTCAATACTGGCATGCGTCTTTTCATTCACCACAACAAACGCCCCACTCGCACTGCTATCCATCCCCCGTGGTTTCAGATTGACTTCCTGCTTGTCCTTCCTTAACCTACTGTCGGCCAGACTAATCTTCTCCATACACCTGGTTGAGATTTCCACGGCTTCCCCATTGTTTGGTCCACTCGCAGGGTTATGCATAACAGTTTTAGCTATTTTGATACTAAACAGATCCTCTTCGTCAAAATTAGGAGCCATACCAGATTGTCGCTCCGCTTCGCCTTTCCTCCTCGACTCAGCCTCAGCCTTCTTACGAATGGCGTACTCTGCCTCAGGCCAGTCAGCTTTCACCACCACCATAGCTACATCCCAGCTACGACTTTGCTTCGTTGTTATCCAGGCGCCAAACCGAGGTTCATTCGGATTGAACACTGACATCAGCATATTAGATCTACAAAATCGATAGTCATGCCCTACCTTACCACATTTATAGCAGAATTCCTACAATTTCTCATATCTGATTGAGATCTAGACATCCTTACCATCAGGCCTTGATAGCCAAAAGCCATATGCAAGCGGCTTCCTCAAATCAATCACCACTCTTGCACGCAAGAAACTTCGATGGTACCTACCATTGTGATACAGATCTTCCACTATCACGACTTCCCTTACATGGCCTCCAATTGCATTTGTGTTCTCTCGACAAATCGCTTCTAACGGCACGTTGTGCATTTGGACCCAAACCGGACTACAACTGAAGTCGAACTCCTCGCAGGATTTGTACCTCGTCCTCTCTAGCAAATTCAGTAGGCAACCATTGACGGACCAAGGTCGACCTCGTAAGATTCTACTAAACTCCGCTTCCTCGCAAAATTGAATAGAAAAGCGTTAGGTGCTACTTCAACCACATCTAGACCAAGATGAAGATTCCACACTTTTCGCACAATTGCCTCGACCGCTTCCTTTGTGTACGATTTACTAGCCAGGTTTTGCCAATCAGAATCCTCTCCTCTGTCACTTCTTTCCATTTCAGTTGCGCCGAAATTAGGTTACTCTTCATTTTTGACTGCTACACCACTATCCCCTGCCTCCGATGAGCCTTCTCGTCTACTTCACACTCTCGGTTGTCAACGGCTGCGTCGACTCTACCTCTCCCGTCTCGGTCTCCACCTCAATCTCTCGTCACGGTTGGCGGAGAGAACAATGCTCCCACATGAGTGCGCGGGGAGAACTTTTGTTCCACCTACTCAAACATTAGAAACAACAATCTTAAGACAATTTTGGTGATTGAAATCATTTTATGGTCATTTATATCATTGCTGATTTCATACGTTGGTAGTAGTATTGAATTGTATCTGTGTTTAGTTTTTGTGAATATTATTATTATACTGTTCATGGATTAATCTGTGTGATTAATCAGAGTTTCTGTTTTAACAACAGAAATGGCAAGTACAAGTACCAATATGATTAACCCAAGTGGTCCTGTTCCAATGCATGGTGAAAAACCAGAAAAGTTCAATGGGAATGATTTTAAAAGATGGCAACAGAAAATGTTTTTCTATTTAACCACATTGAACTTGGCATGGTTTCTCACTGAAGATGCTCTAAAATTGGAAGAAGGACAACTGGCTGACAAGGAAAAGGTTGCTGCGATAGATGCTTGGAAGCATTCTGATTTCCTTTGTAGAAACTACATTCTCAATGGTCTAGACAATACATTGTATACAGTATATAGTGCTTTGGATACAACTAAAGCGTTATGGGAGAGTCTGGACAAGAAGTACAAAACTGAAGATGTTGGATTGAAGAAATTCATAGTTGGCAGATTTTTGGACTTCAAGATCCTTGATTCTAAATCTGTGGTGAGTCAAGTTGAAGAACTTCAATTGGTTGTGCATGAGATTGATGCTGAAGGGATGTCTCTTAGCGAGTCTTTCCAAGTTGCTGCATTTTTTGAAAAATTCATCTTGGAAGGACTTCAAGAATTACCTCAAGCACAAGTGCAATGAGATGTCACTTGAAGATTTGATTGTAAGATTGAGAATAGAAGAAGACAACAAGATTTCTGAAAAGAAACTTGGTAGCAGTCCTATAGTCTCAAAAGCCAACATTGTTGAAGATGATCCAAAGTTTAAGAAAAGGAAACGCTTCAATGAGGGATCTTCCAAACAGGGCCAGCAAAGGCCCTAGCAAAGGCCAAAAATTCAAAGGCAAGTGTTATAATTGGGGGAAGCCTGGCCATCGTGCTAAGGAGTGCAAGAAGCTAAAGAATCTCAAGAAGAAGAACACCGAAGCCAATATGATTGACAATGCCACTGATATGATGGGCAATATGAGTCTTTCAGCAGTTGTAATGCAATGTAACTTGGTTGGAAATACCAAGGAGTGGTAGGTGGACACTGGTGCCACCAGGCATGTAGGTGCAAACAAATGGATGTTCTCTTCTTACACCCTTACGAAGCAAGATGAACAACTGTATATGAGAAATTCTTCTACTTCAAAGGTTGAAGGTTTTGGGAAAATGGTTTTGAAGATGACTTCTGGAAAAGTTGTGACACTTAGTGATGTGTTTCATGTGCCTGATATTCACAAGAATTTGATTTCTGGATCGCTCTTAAGCAAGAATGGTTTTAAGCTTGCATTTGTTTCTGATAAGTTTATACTTTCTAAGAATGATATGTATGTTGGAAAAGGTTACCTTAGTGAGAGCCCTTTCAAAGTTAATGTAATGATCGTCACCAATAACGTGCTATTAATAATAATATTGCTTCTATCTATATACTTGAGTCCTCTAATTTATGGCATCAAAGATT
This sequence comes from Acacia acuminata, assembly GCA_019022655.1. Lineage (NCBI taxonomy): Eukaryota > Viridiplantae > Streptophyta > Magnoliopsida > Fabales > Fabaceae > Acacia > Acacia acuminata. The sequence continues at coordinate 2,332,758 of JAFJYI010000048.1, read as the reverse complement.
AGGACATGTTAATTATAAATCAATTAAAAATTTAATTCATTTAGAATTATTGCCTAAAGTTGATTGTTCAAATAAAGATAAATGTCAAGTATGCATTGAATCAAAATTTTCTTAGTTACCTTTTTCTTTTGTTGAGAGATCAACTGAGTTGTTAGATTTAATACATACTGATATATGTGATATGAAATCCGTACCATCTAGGGGTAATAAAAAATATTTTATTACATTTATTGATGATTGCAGTAGATATTGTTATGGGTATTTGCTTAATAGTAAAGATGAGGCTATTATTACTTTTAAACAATATAAAATTGAAGTTGAAAATCAACTTAACAAGAAAATTAAAATAATAAGGAGCGATCGTGGGGGAGAATATGATGGCCCCTTCGAAGAATTTTGTATAGAATCTGGTATTATACACCAGACAACTGCTCCTCACGCTCTGCAGTCAAATGAGATTGCAGAGAGGAAAAATCAGACTTTGAAAGAAATGATGAATGCATTATTAATTGAGTCTGGTTTACCACAAAATTTGTCGGGGGAAACCATTCTAACGGCTAACTTTCTAATTAACGAGTGCCTCATAAAACAATAAAAAGCATACCATATGAAATATAGAAAGAAAGAAACCTTCCTTGAAATTTTTGAAAGTGTGGGGGTGCTTGGCAAAGGTTGAGATTCCTAAACCTAAAAGGTTAAGAATTGGACCCAAGACAATACATTGTGTGTTTATTGGTTATGCATATAATAGAGTGCATATTGTTTTCTGGTTTATAAGTCTGATGTATCAGATATCCATGTGAATACGGTTATTGAGTCGAGGAATGCTACGTTCTTTGAGAACATATTTCCGTACAATAAGATTAATGATAATAACAACACCGTGATATCTCAAGATACTATAACTCATGATAACCTTGAACAGGAGGAACCTAGACGTAGTACTAGGCAAATGACTTCAACATCATTTGGTCATGATTTTATGACTTATCTACTAGAAAATGAGCCTCAAACATTTGGAGAGCCTATGGGTTCCCCTGAAGCACTATTCCGGGAAGAGACTATCAATAGTGAAGTTGAATCCATTATGTCAAACCACACCTGGGAGTTGGTTGACCTTCCTCCGGGCAATAAGCCTCTAGGAACTAAGTGGGTCTTCAAAAAGAAGATGAAAGTAGATAACACTATTGATAAGTACAAAGCTAGGCTGGTAGTAAACGGCTATAGAAAATGTGAAGGCCTAGACTACTTTGATACCTATTCACCTATTACAAGAATTACATCCATTCGGATGTTAATCGCCTTAGCAGCATTGAATGGTTTGGAGTTACATCAAATGGATGTAAAGACAACCTTCTTGAATGGTGAGTTAGAGGAAGAAATTTATCTAGAACAACCTGAGGGATTCGTTGTCTTAAGACAGGAATGAAAGGTTTGTCGTTTAATAAAGTCCCTTTATGGACTTAAACAAGCCCCAAAACAATGACATGCGAAATTTGATAAAGTTATGTTATCAAATGCCTTTAGTATTAATGAATGTGACAAGTGTGTATACATTCGAAACACTGAAAACGAGTTTGCCATAGTTTGTCTTTATGTAGATGACATGTTGATAACGGGTAGTAATAATCAAATGATTAAAGCTACTAAGCGATTGCTTACCAGTAAGTTCGACATGAAAGATATGGGTCTAGCAGATGTTATTTTAGGAATTAAAATCCATAGAACATCTGGAGGGTTAGCTTTATTGCAAACACACTATGTTTCTAAAATTCTCAAGAAATTTAAGAGTTTAAACATAACTCCCGTGTCAACCCCTATAGAAACTAGTCTTCGACTGTTAAAAAATACTGGTGAAGCTATTAAACAAAAAGAGTATGCTCAAGTGCTAGGCACTTATGTATGTTATGAATTGTACTAGACCGATATTGCCTATGCGGTAAGCATGTTGAGTCGCTTTACAAGTAATCCAAATGAGCTTCAATTGGAGAGCTATGATAAGAGTTTTGGGTTACTTAAAGCAAACTCAAAACTTTGCTTTGCATTATGAGAAGTACCTACGGTACTAGAAGGGTATTGTGATGCAAATTGGATAACCACTCTAATGACACAAGATCAACAAGTGGATATGTATTCACCCTTGGTGGGGGTGCTGTGTCTTGGAAGTCATCTAAGCAAACTTGCATTGCAAGATCTACTATGGAAGCAGAATTCATTACGTTAGATAAAGCTGGTGAGGAAACCGAGTGGCTTCGTAATTTTCTTGAAGACATTCCTAGTTGGCCAAAGCCAGTACCAGTAGTGTGTATACAATGTGATAGTCAAGCAGCTATTGGTAGAGCCAAGAATGTCATGTATAACGGCAAGTCTAGACATATACGTCGTAGACATGATAATCGTTAGACAACTACTTTCGAATGGAATCATCTCAATTGATTATGTGAAATCAAAAGAGAATATAGCGGATCCATTGACTAAAGGGATTCCTAGAAAGATAGTTAGGAAATTGTCTAAAGGAATGAGTTTAAGGCCGATCCATTGTTGATTATTGCGGTAACTCTACCTAGAAGAGTGGAGATCCCACGAACTAGGTTCAACGAGACAACTAAGTGATGATCGACTGTTAACATTGTGGAGTTTTAAACTCATACTCATTCTTAGACAAGACAGTGCATATATATAAAGGGTAAGCTTATAAGCTTTTAATGGTTTCTTAATCTGATGTGGTTAGATGATGTATGATGACTTACATCACAAGGAATCACCTATGTGAGTGTGAAGTGCGGGCCGCTTCTATGAGAATTTAAAACAGCTGATTCTCTAGAACACTCGCAGAACCAGGCGGTGTCCAGGGCCAAAATGGACACAGCATGAGAACCAACGATGCTAGAGGAGCAACTGTGTAACTCCTATTGTCTTGGTATACACTAAAAGGTCGACGGTTCAAGACAGCGCATCCACTGATTGACCAGAATATCCGATAGGTTTTTGCTAGAGAAGGTTCAAAGGTAACCCCTACCTTTCTCGATGTAGTTGTTTCTCGTAGAGGAACGGCACTTTGCATACATGATCATTTGCATTTGGTCATGATGAACTTACTTCTTATCCATGTGGGGGATTGTTAGAATTTAGGAGAAAATCCCATGGGTTATGAATAAGAAGAAGGACGGAAAAGAAGAGGAAAAAGTAAGAAGGAATGTGTGTGTGGATAAGAGTCCCACATTGCTTAGTTGGAGAGAAGTTGGAGAGTATATAAGCCACAACTTGGCTCCTACTAATTGGGCCTTTGGGCCAACCCACTTTTGTGGAGGGGTGAGGACTTAGGTGACCCTTGGTCCACCACACACACGTGCGTCGACCGGCTCGATTCGATCGCACGCGCCGCCCGCCTGGTCCGCGCGTGTGAAATAAAAAATTAATTTTTTATTAAATATTTTTTGGATAAAAAATAATTTTATATTAAATTATTTTTTGAATTTCCGTACGTTTAAGTAATTCCATTGTGCCTCTCCAAGTTTTCCAACCGGCCGGCTGCGTTTTGCGATCCGTTCGGATCTTTCGCTCCGTTCTGTACGTCGTCGTACGACGCACCCGGTTCACGGCAAGCGACGCGGGTTGCCTCTGTTTGTTCCGTTCTAGTGCGTCTGTTTGCACAACGCACCAGTTTGCAGCAACAGACGAGTCCATCTAATCGTGTTTTTTCAGAGTCTATAAATAGGGCGCCCTAGTCACAGAATCATATCCCGATTTTTTACATACACTCTCTCTGCATATTGCATATACATTCTGTGCGTTCCGAAAGCATAATCGTTGGATTTGGTTTGGCTTCAGACAGACAGAGCCATCTTTCTGGAGACGAATAATCCACTCTATCTTGGGAGACAATTGCTCAGAAAACCATCGACATCCGTATTGAGGGAGCAAAGTTGTCTTAAGGACACAACGAAACTTGGGCCCAGATTTTTGCATTGTTCATTACCATTTTTCAGCAATCTTGTGAGTTTGTTTATAACTTTTCATATTATACAGACTTGTTGTATGTTCTATGTATGTTCTATTTAATTAATACAGATTCTTGTTATGCTATTCTATTTACTGTATATTCAATTTCTACATACTCAATACATTAGAAACAACATCTATTTCACTGAATTGCTCATGGAACTCGAGATCTCTATTTTTTTTATCCTATTTGAGATATTGAGAAAATAGCCCGGAAACGAGATAAGAGATATAGGAGAGCCAATTAAAGCTTTGACGCCCTCAAATTAGGATGTTTTATGAGTTCTTTTTATCTTCTCCATTGCTTTCAACTTCTCTCTCTCTCTCTCTCTCTCTCTCTCTCTCGCTTTTTTTGTCATCCATTGCCTAACGTCGTTTACCATCCTTTTCATATCTTACTCATTAGTTTAATGCCCATCCTCTTCATATCTAAACGCAAAACTGCTTCAGGCCAAGGACACGAACCACATAATTAATATTATAAACATATTGTTACATTACCATTTATTTGGTCACATTTAATATTTTAGGTATTTTAATTCCAAATGGAAATTCAAATTACTTCAAGACCAATTACCCTCTCAATTATCTTCATGAGTACAATTAATATAGGTAAAATTGCCACAATCTCATTGATTACATAAAATTGGACTTATAAATAAAACCAAATTTTTTAGTCAAAATGCATTTATAAATAGGATCGAGTGATATTTTCATAATTTTTTTAGGGAAAATCCATCTTAAGGCCCATATTGGCAAAAAAATGTCAAAAAAGGTCCAAAAAAGTCACATGTCAAAAAAGGCCGTAGGGCCTTTTCGATATTTGATAGGGCAAAACTTTAAGCCTATAACTCCGCAAGTATACGGGCCGTATCAAGTAATAAAGAGTAAGTAAAGTATCGTTCCCACGAGGACTTAATACCAAAACTTCAGTTAAACATTAATTTTACACTTTCGTTTAAGTTGAGCAAACCTAATTGAATTTAATTAAGAGAAAAGAAATAAAAATAAAAATAAAAATAAGAAAACTACCACAATAATCAAATGAGCAACCCAAAGTCACTAATCCCTTATTAGCTTCATAAACCTTGTTTCCATTAATTTAATTAGCTTTAATATCAATTTTGTTAATCTCGAGTATAAATAGTTATAAGTGCTGTCGGTCCACTTACAACCCCCTCTTAAGTATAACTTGTTATGTCTAACATAGTTACTCAAGAGGCAACAAAACTCGGACACACTTGTTCAACAACTATATGGGGCCATTAGGTATATGTCTATCCTAACGCAAATTAAATCATAATCTAATCCCATATTACTTAATCTCGAGCCTAATTAAAATCCCCTTCGTCAAGGTAAATCCTAATGCTCAAAATCATATTCAATGATGGCCAATCACTAAATAGATAAAACCAAACAAGATTAAGTAACCAAAATTAATATCAAATTTAACTAAACAATGAAAACAAAATCCAATTCACCCACAAGTTCATAGGTCCTCTAGGTTGCAAAACCAACTAGCCAAACATGACTCTAATAAAACTAATAACAAAGAGATAAAAATCCAGGTTCAAAGAATAAAGAGAAAGTGGAAAGAAAATCTCCGTCGCCTCCACAGTCCTTCCGTCCTTCTGTGGAGATGATGAAGAGAACCAAAATGCTCAGCCGCTACTCCTCTGCTTCTTTGTTCCTTCTTGTTCTGCGCCTCTCTCTATCCTTTCTTGCTTGATCTCTTGCTTGTCTTTGCCTCCCTATTTATAATTTAGGTCTTGGGTCACTGATTCTCCTTTTCTTATTACAAAGATATCTCATATCTCGTAATTTACTCCACCAGATCACGCAATTGATTTTGTTTCTATTTTTCTTGCGTAGGACCACCGAGTTTGATTGATTGCATATCCTCTTAATTGCCCTCTTAATTTCTTTTTCTACTTCTTTCCAAATCCGCTAATATTTCCGCACATTAAAAATAGGATATGAGTAGATTTTATGTCGATTTATTCTTTGATCCTAAGTTTGATTCAATGATAGAAAAGTCAATAAAAGATAATTAAATAGGTATATAATATCAAAAATTCCAACTAATTTTCATAAAATATACACCTATTTAATCATAAAATATACACTTATCAATATTATTTCATAAAACGTTAGTTGTTAACGCCTACTGATATAGTTGTTAACGGGTACTAATTTAGTTGTTAATGTGACTAATTTAGTTATTAGGATATTGTTGTTAATGCTACGATTTAGTGGTTAACGGACATTGACTTAGTTGTTAATAGGTAGGACTGATTTAGTTGTTAACGGTTATGAAATAATACCGAAAAAGGCCTTGGGGTCTTTTTTGACATGCGACTTTTTTGGGGGCCTTTTTTTGACATTTTTTTGCTAATATGGGCCATGAGATGGATTTTCCCCTTTTTTTACCTGAACATAATAGAGTATCTTCATAATCACTCAAGGTATTTTCTTAAAAATTCAATGTAAATTTAAATATGTACTCCCTTTGGTCCTTATTATAAGGCACTAACTTACAAGTTTATTTGGTCCTTTTTATAAGCACTTGCTTGTTCCCAATGAGCATTAATTATGTTTTTCCATGTAGGTGAGAGTAATAATTAATATGATATTAGAGTTTAATATAATTAGTAGGGGTAATATTGAAAATCATTTAAATTCTAAGACAACTTTATTGACTTTGATTGGTTTGTCAGAAAAATTAGTTGGTGCCTTATAATAAGGACTAGAGGAGTACAACTCGTCCTATTTATAAGTCCAAATTAACTAATTCTCACATACAAGGAGAGTTAGTTAACTAATTAATTATGAGCTAAATTTCCAATTTTTCCATTATCCATGATTGGTTCCAAAAGTAAACATGAATAAATTCTTCTTGTTTATTGTGATTAAAAGGGGAAAAAAAAGTAAAAAATGCATTTATTACTTTGAAATTGGATTTATAATAAGGACCAACATTTTTTTTTATCAAAACAAACTTATAATTAGGATCAGGGTGGTGATTGAAAATGATATTTATCTCTTATCATTCATCCTCTCTCTCATTCTGATTGATTGATAATTGTTTTTCAAATATCAATCAAACAAAAAAAACTTATTGGAAGCAAAAACAATTCTGCTCCTATTTATAAGTCCATTTTGACCAAAAAATTCAGTCTTATTTATAAGTCCAATTTTAGGATAGTAAATGAGATTGTGACAATGTTGCTCATATTAATTGTATCAATGACCAACAAGGGTTGGCTCAAGTGGTAAGCTTGCTTGTGTCGCTTAAGCAAGGTCTCGGGTTCGAGCTTTGTGAATGTAAAAAACCTCTGCTGGGAGACTCTCCAACCATGGCGAAGCTCGGTGAACCGGGTGGGCAACCAAAAAAAAAAAAAATTGTATCAATGAAAATAAAGACGAAGCAAAAGTTGAAAAATACTCATTCATAAATGAAGGCAAAGTTGAACATTTACCCCATAATCATTTAGCTAACTACCTCTTCTTGGTATGTGTGATTTAGTTAAAAAAAAAAAAAAGCTTATAAATATGACCAAAGTGGTATATTGAACTTAAATGTATTTTAAATTTATTAATTATTAATTACTTTTTTTAATTTTTGGATCACAACCTCCAATATTCACCAATACACCATAATGATTAATGAGTCTTTGCTTCCCATTTTTCAAGAATCTCTCACTTCACATGCCCTTCTTCTACTTATTCTTCATATTTCAATTTCACATTCAAATTTCATACTAATCGTCTAATCTCACTTCTCATATTTTGTATTTGGAGCATTATTTCAAATCCTTCCAATCTTATGGTCATCACGCCAGTATCTTAAGAATGACAAATATATAATACAAAATAACAAATAAGGATAAGTTTTCATAATCACGCACAGTAATTGTTATAATTTAGATAGGAAACTGTTTCGTCAATTAAAGTTTGTTACATCTGAAAAAAATATAGAGGATAAGTCTTTTCCTCAAATTTATTCCCAACACTTCATAGTTAACATTGAAGAGGGAGTGTACAACAAATCATTTATTTCGCCAACCATCATTATCCATAAGGAAAAGATGCTGCCCAGATCTCCCTACAACCATATGTGCAGTTTGGGATCTCTTCTCTCAAGGAATGGAAGGCCACAAAGAAAGGGAAGCTAAAATCACAAATACAAAATCGCACATATAAGGGATAATCTTTCAATATAAGAACTTGGTAATTCAATACAGTTATAGGTAGTCTCTCTGGTTCTTATTATAAAGCACCAACTGTCAACATATTTTAATTTATTCCTTATTATAAGACACTAACTGCCTCTAAATCTAAGTCCTTCCCATTTTACCCTCATTTTTAATATTCCTCTAACATGGTGAACTATCATGTACTACACTCTAAACATTTACTCTCAATGGGCATGTTTTTCTCTCCCAATGGGCATTAGAACCCTCCTCGAACATGGAGTATAGTAATATTTTTTCATTGACCTTTTCATTCCAATAATCATGTTTCTCTCTCCCCCAAAAATTAACTTTTCATTTCTATGATGGTTTGCCTTACAACATGTTTCTCTTCCCCTGCTCCCCCACCCATCAAGTTTTAATTTGTACTGTAAATGGTTTCAACTGTGTCTTGCCTTTTGTTTATTCTCTTCTCAGCCACTGTCAATATCACTTAAGAGAATGAGAGCTTCAAAAAAGGGAGTACTCTAAAAATATGAAAGTTTGCAAAAAAAAAAAAAAAGTGTAAAAATATGGCAATGGCACCACTATCATGTCTATTTGAGAGAAAGAGAACTTCCGAAATATAGCGCCACTATGACTATCATTTGGACTACCAACTGCTTGTTGCGTAGATGTTGCTCAAAAAAGGAGTGGGGAGAGAGAAAGGAGAAGTGAGAGACACATGGTAAATTTGACATATAATATTTTAAAATTTGTATCATAAAGTAGGGGTAAACATGGAAATATTTATCAACTGAACACTTTTTTAGTGACTAAATTACCCTTCCTTGGTCTAAGAGAAATGACAGTTAGTGCTTTATAATAAGGACTAGAGGGATTAAATTGGTATAGGGACCAGAGACTTAAACAAAATGTGAGAGTGGTACATTGAAATAAATAGAACATAAAAAGGTTTTACACATACGCATAATCAAATGAAAAGTGGAGAATTAAGTGGACGAATGGACCAGCCCTAAGGCATTGGCAGTTTGAGAGAAATCTCATAAAAGAGAAAGAAAAGAGAGGAGACAGACCAACAATACTATGAGAGACCAGAGAAAAAGAGACTTAAACGTTACTGTCACCAGGATGAGAGAGACTCAAGTCAATCGTTAATGTCGCCAAATTTATTGGATCTACATACTATTAATTTATAACTCACTAAGATGTCCCCAGTGAGCACGGTACATTGGGTAGATCTATTACCATACACCTAACAAAAAGGAGGAAGTAAAAAAATGAGAACTCAAAAGCATTACATGGTCACAACAATGACAAGTTATCATCCAGTGTCGGAGACTTGAGAGAGAAGACGACTTGGGGGGGGGGGGAATAGTGAAGAGAATGTAAAATGAAACATGAGGGAAGGAAAGAGAAATAATTATCCATGTTCCCTCACCAATCTATTTTTACAGAAAAAACAACAAAAAGTTCAGGAAGGGGAAGAAGATGAAGTAGAAGCATAAGGCCCTGTTTGTTATGCTGAGGATTCAAGGAGGGGAGGGAAAAGTCACCATCTTCCTTCATTCATGGGAAGATGACTTCCCTCCATTTTCGGATGGAAACTGATCTTCCTTTGGGAAGATTCCCAAATAACCCTCTTCTTCTTCAATCCATCTATCTTCTTCGTTGTTGCCGCCGACGCTGACGCTGATGTCGCTTCCTCCTCCTTCTATAAATCCCGTCGCCTCCTCCTTTAAGCAAATCCCGCCTTCCCTTCTTTGTTGCCGCCGGGTTGCAGGGATGAAGGAGATCTGAAACTGAATTTTTTTTTTGGTGTGCTTTGTCAAGTTGTAGGAGTAGAAGGAAACTAATTTTTTTTTTTTTAGTGTGCTTTGTCAAGTTGCAGGGGTAGAAGGAGACTGAATTTTTTTTTCTTTTTTTGTGCTGTCGACCAGTTGCAAGGTTAACGAAGGGGGGAGGGTTTTTTTTAGGGCAAGGGATATTTTAGACATTTCAAAACTTAAATTTTAATTGTTATTTTTAAAATTATCATCTTCCATCTCAATTTCCATGTCTACCAAACAGAAAACCATTTTCAAGTTCCCTCTCAATATTCCATTCCATTCCTTTCCCTCCTCTAAGATCCTTTCCTTCCTTAAATCTTCTTTATAACAAATGGTGCCTAAGGGTTGAGATGGGACAGAGAGAAAAAGTGATTCTGGTGAAGAAGATATGACGACGGACGGCTTGTTGCAAATAGAGGAAGACGATGAAGAAAATATCAGAGAGTTGAAGAAGTTGAGGAGCATGACATGGCTGAAACAAAGGCGCTGAATAAAAAAGATACTAAAATTTCTTTCCATCAAAAGAAACCAACGTGCTTGGCTAGCCTGAGAGATACTAGGGTGAGGTGGAGATTCGAGAGTTAAATAGTGGTGGGTTTAGTATTCTAAACGAGAGTGAATAAGCCAGCGTGATGGGTGATGTCAGGGAGACGGTGTTGCAGGTTATGGCCATGTTTTGTGATTTTAAAAGAGAGAAATCATTTTGTTATATTAAAAAAAATGTTGGAAGGATTTGAATTTAAAATTTAAAATCTAAAGATTGAGTGGAGAAAAGGCATGAGATTAAGTTATGAGATAATCTCCTTGTGAATGTAGAAAACTCGCTACAAGGCTCACCCAATATAGTCGGTGCATGACCGAGTTGGATATGGATTAGTCGGGTGAAACTCTAGAATCGAGATGGGCAACAACAAAAAACAGTTATGAGGCAATCTTAAAAATCAAAGACTTATTAATTAATGTACTTTAAAAACTGAAATAAATAAATTAATAATTAATAAATATATCAAAAGCAGGTGTTAAATCAATTGAAGGGGAGTTAAAGATGACTAGCTTTTTTGAAAGGGTTAAGGTGTAAAAATACACATGTGTTTTATCTTAAGGAGTGCCCAACACTAAGTGCTTTTTTTAGGTATAAAAGTAATTACGTGGTTACAAATTAGGTGCAAAAATACCATTTAACTGTTAAGTTTGACTTCCTTTTTTTTTGTTGACTAGACGATGACGTGGCTTTCAAATGTTCAAAAATACACACATGGTTTGATTAAAAGAGTGCCTAACACCAAATGCCTTTTTTTTTTTGTTAAATTTGAAACTAGCAATTATTTCTTTCCATCTTCTCTCCCTTATAATCTGCGCAGCAAATTAATTAGACTCTTTGGCAATTATCATTACTTAACTATAAACAACCCAAAGGTTGAGCTCGGTGCCGGAATTGTCGCTTCTTTCAGTAGTTTCACGAACAAGAAAGTTGAAAACCGAGGTATTGTTGTAGTTGCTTGGAATTGAATAGGTGCTACGATGATCTCCATTATTAATACAAACACTGATATGGGTCTCACCAGAATATTGATCAGAGGCCTCGCATTTCACAATCGGAATTGTGACCTAACTCCAACGATGGCGCTCCTCCTCTTAACCTCACTTTCCGGTCCTTCTCATAAATTGGCACTAGTGCAAAAAAGGGCTTTAAGACCGCCTCATTTAGAGCGGAGATGTGACGCCCCGGTCTTAAAGGAATGATCGGTGGCAGTTCCGTAAATATAAAGATTTTTTTGGACCAGATCATATTTTCATGGGTCTTAAATATATAATTCAGACCGGACAAACAAACAACCGGTCTTAAAAATGTTATTAAAAAAATTCAAAATTCAATTACTTTATAGAGAAATCTCATACAGTCGTACTTATATTTTATGTGGTCCCACATAATAAGGAAAAATTTAAATATAAAAGTCAAAAAGTTTTAAGACCGCACATACGTAATAGGCGGTCTTACAAGTTATCCTTTTAAGACCGGACATATAATCCGGCCGGTCACAAAAAATTAATTAATTTTAAGACCGGACTTTTATAAGGACAGGTCTTAAAGGTTAACATTTAAGACCATCTTATAATTGTAGCGGCCGCACCTCGATATTGAAGAAAATTAAACAAATAATTAATTACCTTTAAGACCGGACTTCAATATGACCGGTCTTGATTTTAATATTAAGACCGGACGTTATGTTTGTCCGGTCTTAAAAATGAAGCGCCAAATAACATTTCTTCGCGCGAAATCTTTTGTTACTCTCACTGAAGAACCTCTGTTCCCATTTTAAAACCCTTCCTGTTGCATTACCTCTCTTCCTCGCCCACGTATGATAGCCTCTGTTAGTCTCTCATTTGCTCAGGAATTTCTCTCTTCCTGTCTCAAAAATGAACGGTGAAAACGATTCTAATTGTGTTCCGGGAACGCCAGTTATTGGTGTGAGTCAGAATGAACCCTCTTCATCTACAATGAGCCTCGTAACCGCCCTGCACGCCGTGGTAGAAGAGGCACACAAATGATGGATGTAACTTTAAGTCGGACTTCTGGGTCAAGGCTCGAGATTCAGTTTGATGAAAAGTTGGAACCTTTCGGTCATAATAAAAGCAAATACACTAGTTTTGTCGGCTATCTTGCACGCAGAAAGGTTAGCATCTTGACAGATGAGTGGAAAAATGTCGACTTTGACAATGTAAAGCAACCTATTTGGGACACTATCTGGCTTACATACACTGTCCCTGACTCTCAGAAGTTGAAAGACAAGACATTGTCTTATTGTGTTGAAATAATTGAATTGAAAAAAAATTAATGTATTTTAGGATTGGATAAACTATAAAAGGTTGGTCTTAAAAGTAATTGAATTTATTAAAAAATAAATAATAGACTTTTAGGACCGGATATATTATAAAAGGTAGGTCTTAAAATCAATTGAATTGAAAAAAATTAAATAATAGAATTTTAGACCGCATATTTATAAAATCCGCTCTTAAAGTACCTCATCTCTCATTAACTCCTCACTACCTCGTAACTCCAAACAACGTATGTGGCTATCTGGGAACTGCTCTCTACCTTTATTAACTCCTCATACCTCTCTGCATGCCCCACTACTAAAACCATGGTTAGATATAAGAGAACCGCTCGTAGGGGTAGACTTACTGGTGATGCTCGTGCCTTCCGTAGATCGTTATACGGTGCGCCTCCTCCAAATGCGAGTGCGTTCTATTGTGACAAGAGTCTCGGGTCGTTGGACCCATTGTTATTTCTTCGATGATGAAGAGATTGCCGCACCCCCACCTTCGAGACCATGATGTGCTGATGCGAATAAGATAGGAACTTGCTCATCTCCAGCGGGAAGTTAATGCTGCTCACGCCGATATCGACAAGGCTTTGGAGGATAATAAGCTTTAGGGTGTTTAGTTAGATTCTTGTTTTTGATAATTTTCTGCTTGTATTTCTTTTGTATTTTTTCTTGTGTATGTGCATATTCAAGTATATAAGTAGCATTAAGAACTAAGCTTGTGTCTTTTTTTTTTGGTTCATATTCTCTAGTAATTAAAGAAAAGAAACTCCAGTTTTCCTTTAATTTTTATTCATTCACTTGCTGCGCTCGCCAAAGCCAATCTTTTTTTTTTTTAAAAAGAACGAGGACTTTTAGGACCGGATGTTTAATAAAACTACGGTCTTAAAATTAACTGAATAATAAAAATTGCGGACCGGAGTCTTATAAAACTCCGGTCTTAAAAAGTTCGTCTACTTTATAATTTAGGTCCGGAGTCTTCTAAAACTCCGGTCTTAAAAATTTAATTATATATTTAGGACCGGCTACTTTATGATTAACCGGTCTTAATAAAATCCAAAATACTAAATGTATCTGTCGCGCGGAATTCTAAATTTCCCTATCTCGTTCTTCTCTTGTCGCGCCTAAAGTGATTACTCGGTTGTCTCCACCGTTTGTTTGTGTGTTGCTTCGTCGCGGTTCGTGTTGTTCTCTCGACAATCACTTTCTGGTTCCTTAGCTAAACGTCTATAGACCAAGCTGTAAGAGATGTTTCGGTTAGATAACTTTATGATTTTCCTGCTTATCGTTCTGGGTTTTTCATGGGTTGAACGAAATTGATGAAATGTTCTTGTGGGTTTCTCTGTTGTTAATGAATATTGTATTTTAAAGATTATATTTGCACTTTAGACCTACCCAACTGACCAATAAATGTTTTTAGGTTACTCTTCACTCTCAAACATCAATGTTCGTGGCGGGAGAAGAAAGACTCCGCAAACGCATTTGAATTTATATGCTACATGTGAGTCCACAAGACCTTCATGCGATGCATTTAATTTCCTCGTCATCTATTTATTTTGCTTCTTGGATTCACTACGATACATTTATGACCAAAAGTGAGTCTTTGTTATGCATTTAATGAGCAAGTTTCTCCGGCTTATTTTATATCTAAGTGTCAATTTTTCCGGATTATGTATATGTTAAATCTTTTCGTCTATAGGAATTCTACTATGGACCACAGTTGGATAAATGCTTTACAGACGAGTGTTGAATATCAGAATGGGGTGAAGGACTTTATAGAATTTGCTCAACAAAATGCCGATGATGATAATGGGAAGTTTTATTGCCCTTGTGTAGAATGTTTGAATGAGAGGCGACTAAGTCTTGAAGATATACACACACATTTAATTTGTGAAGGATTTTGTAGGACTTATACAGTATGGGTATAGCATGGTGAAAAAATACCAAGTGGGTCTCAACATGGGGAAGTGGCATTTGATGATAATGACACGGATATGGATGATCGCATAGAGGACATTATCCGTGATGTAGGAGAAAAGGTTTTTCATCAATCACATGCATATGGTAATATGTGCAGTGATGCAGAGACCCCGCTATACTGTGGGTGCAAAAAATACCAATTGTTGAACACTGTATTGAAATTGGTAAGCTTGAAGGCATGTCATGGATGGAGCGACAAGAGTTTTTCTAAAATGCTTGAGGCTTTTAAGGACATGCTTCCGGATGATAATGTGTTGCCGCATCGATACTATGATGCTAAGAAAATACTTTGACCACTAGGGATGGAGTACAAAAAGATCCATGCATGCCCGAATGATTGCGTGTTGTATAGAAAAGAGTTTGAAGAGAAGCAGAATTGTCCAATATGTGAAACCCCAAGGTACAAGTTAGATAAGGGGCCTGCAAAAGTGTTGTGGTATCTTCCAATCATTCCAAGGTTCAAGTGGTTGTTTGTGAATGACATTGATGCAAAAAATTTGCGGTGGCATGCAGATGAGAGGATTTCTGATGGAAAGCTTCGTCATCCGGCCGATTCTTCTCAAAGGAAGAAAATCGATCAATTATTTCCGAACTTCGGTGAAGAACCTAGGAACCTTAGGCTTGCCCTTAGCACGAATGGCATGAATCCATATGGAAGCCTTAGCAGCATACATAGTTCATGGCTTGTACTCCTGATTATTTACAACTTATCTTCTATGTTATGCATGAAACGAAAGTACATCATGCTGTCTATGTTGATTTCTAGACCAAAACAACCCGGAAATGACATTGATGTTTACCTTGAGCCCTTGATCGAAGACTTGAAGGAGCTGTGGGAAGAAGGTGTCGACGTTTATGACTCTTTCAAGAAGGAGGTGTTTAAAATGCGAGCCATGATATTTTGTACTATAAACGACTTCCCAAAGATATGGGAACTTGTCGTGGTCTAGTGTAAAAGGCCATAAAGCATGTCCGGTTTGTGAAGAAGGCACATGCTACCATCAACTTCAACATGGAAGAAAGACGGTTTATCTTGGACATAAGAGATTTCTTAGACGGGGCCACCCATATCGTCGATTAAAGAAAGCCTTTTTTGGTGGCCAAGAGTATGAAGATGCTCCGGTGGCATTGACTGGGGAGCAAGTATATGAAAAGGTGAAAAATATCAATGTCATCTTCGGTAAGACTACAAAGAGTAGAAAAGAAACAAATATATGGAAAACGAGATTTGTATTCTTCGATCTTCCCTATTGGCGCAATCTTGATGTGAGACACTGTATTGATGTCATGCATGTGGAGAAAAACGTATGTGATAGTATTGTTGGCACGCTTCTCAACATACAAGGTAGTTCCAAGGATGGTGTGAAGGCAAGATTGGATCGATAGCAATGGGAATACGCAAAGAGTTACATCCAAGGCCACATGGGAAGAGAACTTATTGTCCCTCGGCTTCTCATACTTTGTCTAAGGATGAGAAAAGAAGCTTTTGTGAGTGTTTATATGGCACAAAAGTTCCCTCGGGGTATTCTTCAAATTTTAAGAGGCTTGTATCGATGAAGGGCTTGAAATTAGAAGGCCAAAAGTCTCATGATTGTCATGCCTTGATGCAACATCTACTCCCAATAGCTATTCGAAGCATCGCCGAATATGATCTTCGGCTCGTTTTGACTAGACTTTGTGTCTTCTTCAATGCGATTTGTGGTAAAGTTTTCGAGATTGAAAATTTGGATGAATTGGAGAATGAAGGATATCTTATCTTGTGCCACCTTGAGAAGCTTTTTGTTCCTACATTTTTGACATCATGGTTCATCTAATTGTTCATCTAGTGAGGGAGATCAAGTTGTGTGGCCCTATCCATTTACGGTGGATGTACCCAATTGAAAGATCTATGAAATTCCTAAAAGGGTATGTGAAGAACGCATACCTACTTTAAGCATCAATTGTTTAGAAATATGTTTATGAAGAAGCCATGCAATTTTGTCAAAATTATTTGGCCAAAGTAAGACACATTGGGCTTCCAAAACGTCGAAGATGAAGGGGGTAGACGAGGGCTTCGGAAAGAGTGTGGATCCCGATGAATTGTCACAAGTCCACTTATACATCTTGAATAATGTTGATAAAGTTCAAGCCAACATAGCTGCACATAAAGAAGCTGTAAGGAAAGAAAATCATCGAATGACTGAACAAAAGTTGATTAGGGAGTATAACAGAACTTTTGCAAACTGGGTCAAACAAAAGGTCGAGGGAGAGGAATGTGTTTCTGATACAATCAAATGGTTAGCACGTGGTCCTGAGGTTGATGTCATAGTTGGAATTCCTATGCGATCAATGGTTATACATTTTACATGAAGTCCCTAGATGATACGAGCACAGTCCAGAACATTGGCGTTATGTTAGAGGCTGAATCTATGCACTTCTCCAGTTCGAAAGACAAGAGGCCTTTATTAGTAGTCATGCCATATTATGGGGTTATTGAAGAGATTTGGGAGGTGGACTATGTGAAAATTAGATTTCCCATTTTCAAATGCAAGTGGGTTAATGTCAATAATGGTGTTCAGATCGATCAGCTAGGATTTACATTAGTCAATGTCAATGGAAGAAGTTTTGGAGATGAACATTTTATTATGGCGGACCAGGCGAAACAAGTGTTCTATATCACCTATCAAGAAAATAAAATGTGGTCTGTAGCTCTCCAAGGAAAGAGTCATTGATATTGATGGGGAAAGTCATTCAAATTATGGTCTTCTTGAGAGTACTCCTTTTTCAAGGGGCCTACCGGACATGAACGAAGAAGATGAAGCGATAATGAACCCGGCATAAGAAATGATCATCAAGAAGGGATATGGGAGGATATCACTTTATAAAAGAGTCAGTTCAAAGGTAATATTCATATGCATAATTCTTTGAAAACTTTTAGGTTTTAACTATATTATATTCCTTCTATGTTCATAAACAATTTAATGTCACTGACTATGAAGTTTGTTCTTGTTTTATTTTTGTGGCAGGATTCGATCCAAAGGGGCATTTTATAAAAGAGGATGTTATGTTGTTGGGTGAGAATTAGATGAAGGCATGGTGAATATTATATTGGGCATGTATGTTGTATTTGTAATTGTATTTGCTAGCTTGTAAGTAAGTTATCTTATTGTATAAATTAATTTAGGTGTTGTAGTCATAGTATAATCATTAATTAAGAGGCCACATAACTCATGGTGAATAATATTTGTATTCTTTTTCCCAATTCAATTTATTCATAATTGTTCATAGCTTGTAGCTTAAAGTTTCGACTTTTATGTGCTGAATTGGGTGGTCGATTTGTGTATATATATATTGATCGGAAGAACGAACGGGGAACAAATTCGGGAAAATTTAGACCTAAAATAAATACGCCAGATCTTAAATGTTCAACTTGTTAAGACCAGATGTATTTATATGTCCAGTCTTAAAGGTATTTGATATATTAAGTCGGTCTTAAAAGTTGGTCTTTTAAGACCGGTGTATTTTTACGTCCGGTCTAAATATTCAACTTTAAGATCGGATGTATTTATAATCCAATCTTGAAAGTCGGTCTTTTAAGACGCATATAATTAGTCGTCTGGTCTTAGAAGCCGCTATTTGTTAGACCGGACCTATTTTTGTCCTAGGTCTTAAAAGTTTATTTTTTAAAGGACTAGTTTTTGTCCTGAGCTAAAAAGTTGAGTTTTAGGACCGACATAAAAAATATTTCAGGTTTATTTAGTACGACTTTTAAGACCTAATGTTTTAAATGTCCGGTTTAAAAGATTTTCTTTAAGACTGGTTCAAATCCGGTCTTAAATGCTATACATTTAATACCGGCTGGAACAAGACCGGTCGCGGGTCCGGTCTTACGATGCCTCTTTGGTCCGGTCTTAAAACCCTTTTTGCACTAGTGTGGGTTGAGCTCGATGCCAGAATCGTTGCTTCTTTCGATGGTTTCATGAACGGGAAAGTCGAACACCGAGGTATTGTTGTAGTTGCTTGGAACTGAACAGGCGCTACGATGTTTTCCATTATTCATATGAACTTTGATATGGGCACTACTACACAAAAGCTCTATAACGTCTGTTTTTTTATACTTGTTTTACGTCCTTTTTCAGAGGGACGTCTATCTAGGGGATCCAGTCAGATGAGACTTTTGGTGTCCAAATTTTTTTTGGGACGCTATAATGAGACTTTTGGCGTCCTAAACAATTTTGACGACGCCATACATTGTTTTTTTAAAAAAAATAAGAAATAGAAAACTCCAAACCTCAAGTTTGGGGGTTCGCCGTGGAATTAGAAGAATAACCAGCAAGAAAAACACATCAACAATCAACATACTTCCAGAATACCAGCAAGAACAACATATCAACAATCAACAATAAACAAATCAAAGGAGAAGCTATACATTCGGTGATTCCAATACTCTATTATCAGCCACCAAAATTCATAGTTACATACTTATATCAGACAAACAAATTCAAATTCAAGAACAACGAAAGCAATGCCAACAAAAAATATATACACCATTTTTCTACTCTTGAGCTTCTTCTACCTTCAGATCCATCGGCCTAAAATCCAGATCTAGGCAAGGTTCCACTTCATATCCATTGAAACATATACTTACCGAATTACAACAAATGCCGGCGACCTCATCCCGTCATCTCGCACAGTCTTTGGATCTGGATCTTCGGATTGGTGGCAGAAAATATGGGTTTTGCACAGCCTTCAGATCTGGAAGCAACCAGCGCTGGTGACGTCATCTCATCACAGCCTTCAAATCTGGATCTTTGGATTGGTAGTGGCAAATCTGGGCTCTGCACAGCCTTCAGATCTAGAAGTAACCAGCGCCAGTGACGTCATCTCATCACAGCCTTCGGATTGGTGGCGGCAGATTTGGGCTCTGTACTGCCTTTGAATCTGGATCTTGTCATCTCGCGGACATCGATGTAACGACATTGGCAGCAACATCGACGAGGAACCACGGTGTGAAGAGATGCATTTTGGCGTGTGAAGAGATTTGTGCATGACGTTAAGAGCATTTTGGCTTTCGAAGAAATGAAAATCGGCAAAACACTTGGGCGTGTGTGAAGGGCATATTAATGTGTGTCAAATGTGATTGATCTATGGGAAGACTTTGACTTTTAGAGTGAGGGAAAAAAAGATTTTGGCATTGAATTTGAAATCTAGGACGCCAAAATACTGATTGTGGAGCCCTAAACTTATTTTAGCACACCAAAAATGTTCCCTGGTACCAATTTTTTTTTTAAAAAAATGCGCAAAATAATTAATTTTAGGTGTCCCAAAACTCTTTTAGGACACTTAGATACTGATTTTGGCGTCCTAAATTTATTTTAGGACGCTAAAATACTCTTTTGATGTCCTAAAAATAATTTAGGACGCCAAAAAATTCCCATGGCGCCAAAACATTTTCCAAAATGCGCCAAATAATTAATTTTAGATCTCCCAAAATTTATTTTAGGATGCCTAAATCTCAAAGTTCAAGCGAGATAATTCCGAGAATGTCACTACCTTCGTTTTTGCGTCTTTTTTTTTTATTTTAAAAAATAATACTAAAGACATCCTTTAGAGAAGTAATATCCCCCTTTTTTGTAGTAGTGGGGTCTCGCTGGAATATTGTTCAGAGGCCTTGCATTTCAGAGTCGGAATTGCGACCTAGCTCCGACAATGGCGCTCCTCCTCTTAACCCCACTTTTCGGTCCTCCTAATAAATTGGGTTGTTTAAAGTTAAGTAATGATAATTGCTAAAGAATCTAGTTAATTTGCTGCTTAGATTATAAGGGAGAGAAGATGGAAAGAAAAAAACTACCGGTTTCAATTGTTTTTTTTTAAAACTTTGTGTTGGCCGCTTTTTTAACCAAACCATGTGTATTTTTACGTTTTTGAAAGCCACATTTTCATCCAGTCAGCAAAAAAAGTTAAACTTAACGGTCAAACAATATTTTGCACCTAATTTATAACTACATAATCACTTTTACATGTAAAACAAGAACTTAGTGTTGGACTTTTTCAGAATAAAACATATATGTATTTTTGCATCTTAACCTTTCTAAAAATAAATAAATAAACTGATGTGGGAAGCTTTGACATTGCATTACTAAGCAGCCAATAGTTGGCGAGTTAAAATTCCATGTAGGCTAATCATCCCCAATTCAGCAATTACTGTTGATGGACATATTTAATGACTGATTGGTGATTGATAATATATCATTTTACAGACTCCACTGATCTGGGTCGCTGTCTCGCCAATCACAAGTAATGCATGCCTCATGCGGAATGACTAAATTAATTCTCTTTTACATTATTATATTTTTATAAGCTCTTCACGGAATATGCTGTCGTTGAAATTTCAACTTAAGCTCACCTACCAAGAAGCAGCGCTAGCCGCGGTATTCGTATAATCTACTACTTTCAATTCTAATTATAAGATCAAATTGATTTTCTTTGAAAAGATTAAGGAAACTAAAGAAGTTATTTAATCATTTTATATATTGTGTATCCTTATATTATATATTAGTTTATTAGTTAAACTAATGAGTTTGAAGAAAAAAATAAAAATACTCTAAAGTAATTTAATTAACTTCCTTAATCTCTCTAAAAAAAGTCAACTAGATCTTATAATTAGGATCGGATAGAGTAATTCATTGGAATTTCTTTTTAACAAAAGTCAAGGGTAAAAGCACGTAACGATCAATTGGTTAAAAGAAATTTATCAAAAAATTTAGTTAAAAATAAATTTAGAACTGGAATTTTACAAGAGAGTGACTCTATAATCAGTTGGAGAAATATTGTTTTCGTCGTAGCATTTCCTTTATTTAGTTGGAGAAACATTTTGACATATGTGATTTATTTCTCTACTATAACACATGTGATTTAGTTGGAGAAATACTTTATAGCAAACTAATTTAGAACTTATAAACTGATATATAATTAAATGATATAAACATATACTACGATTAAATAACTTATTTAATTTTTTTATCTTTTAAAACAAGTTAACTATATCTTATAGTAAGAACTAGAGAGAATAAAATGCTATAAAATAAAGAAAACAAATACTATTTCGATACGAAAGAACTCCCAAATATTTTCCCAAATCTACTATACGAGATCACTTAATTAGTTGTTGAGATATCGGTGATGGTTTACATTTTGTTGCATAAGAAAACCTGAGCCTTCGATTGGCTCTCTTTCTGTCCGATGCATCACAAACTTCTTAATATTACACCTAATGATTACTCCCGGCCACTTGGTCTTAAGTTATCTGCAAAGAACATATGCGATGGCTGTGGGCCATCCTTAATTGTTATAGCATAATAGGTCCTTTAATGTCGTACGTCACCAATCTCTTTCTGAATTAGATGAGTAAGCTTATCAATACAAATATCAAACAGATGCAGACATGTATATACACAGAGAGAGAAAGGGTCACATGGTCTCTCATGAGATCAACGATATTGGAGGAAGCAGCTTCAACTCCTAGAGGCAAGAAATAACAAAATCCTGCATGATCCTATCCATTTGCATTCCCTTCCATTTGTCTATATTTTAATTTATAATCACTGTATTGAAATTGATTTGTGTTACCCCCTCCTTAATATAAGACATATTTAGAGAGATTAAAGAAGTTAAATAAACTGCTTAATCATACCATATATAACATAATTTCTCTCAAATACTTATATGCTAATTATATATCATTTTATAAATAATGTAAATTACAAAAAAGGGTATCTTAATGCACAAGGCACTACAAAAAAAAGGACCATTAGTAGCTAGCATTTAAAATGGCATATTTGTATGGTTTTTGCCGCTACTAATGACATTTGTAGCGGTTACATGAACCGCTACTAAACACACCGAAACAAACAACTTTGTAGCGGTCAACTAAACCCTCTACTACATCTAACTTAACCGCTACTGGATCTGTAGCGGTTCTAATTGACCACCACTATCTGAGGCTGTGCTGACCTCTTGTTTACATATTAGCCGTAGTTCAAAAACCGCTACAAATCTAATTTGATCATTTTTGTCGCGGTTACCTAACCGCTACTAAATATAACAAAATATTTTGTAGCGGTCGGTGACCGCTACTAACAAGTGCAGTTTTTTTTTTAAAAAATTTTACACGAGAATATTTGTAGCGGAGGTTAACCACTACAAATAATTCCAGCCATTTTTTCATTATTTTATATTTGTAACGAAATAAACCGTTACAAATTATTGTCGTCATTTTTTAGAAAGTAGTTTTGGCGCGAACGTGGGTATTTTTTGGTATTTCTAGCGGTTTTAAAACCGCTACAAATGGATGAAATTGGAAATTTTTTTAATTATTATTGTAATTAAAAAAATATTGTATTATTAATAATTAATATTTTTAGTGAAAATAAATGATATTAAAATATGATATTTGATTGTATACGGTTACTATATAAGTGTAAAACAATGAGAATATGTAAGTAAAATAACAACTAATTATCGAGTTAATTAAAATAATATCAATTATAAAATAAATATGTGTGAAAGTGGATCGAATAATGCATGTGAAAGTAGAAGGAAAGTTGAAAAATTGACATAATGCACCGTAAAATAACAAAAGTTAATATCGGCGGGGTAGAAGAAAAAACAAATATTTCGATAATCACTAGATTTGTTCCGGTTGAATGACACTTACCCCATTCAAACACTTAATCTCGTTGAGAAAACGCAAAAATATGAGAGAAGACGGAGAGAAAATGTGTGTAGAAAACGAAACTGAAGCATATTAAATGTGGTTTGGTGGGGGTATTTATTTTGATATCAGCGCATCATTTTGTAGTGGTTGAGGAGATGTTGGTTTTTGTACTTGGTTGTGTGATGTTAAAAGGTACAAGTTGAAAGGTTAAAAGGTAAAAAGTAAAAACTTGTGCTTGTGAATTTCAAAATGAGGGGAAGTATAAAAACCGCTACATTTAGTAGCGGTTGATCACAATAACCGCTACAAATTTCATCATATTGTAGCGGTTTGTTCTAAACCGCTACATCAATCGCAACAAATATGCCTCATTCTCCGTGACAATTTGTAGCGGTGGATTAACCGCTACAAAATGATTGACCTTTGCAATTCTGTAGCGGTTAGGGAGGAGAACTGATACAAAATGTATGTCCTTTCAAATTCTCAAATCGGTTATCTTTGAAAAACCGCTACAAAATTAATTTTTTAACAAAAAAAAATCCAAACTAATTAGTTTATGAGTCAACTAATTAGTTTGGATTTTTTGTTTATTAAAATAAAAACACTCTCAATTAATTTAATTATTTTCTTTAATTTTCCCTAAAAGAGTTGAGACTAATAAATTAGGAGTATTAAGTTTACTGAAAATAATCCAACATGCCTGTGAAGATTCGGATTCAATATAGCCACCGATCTTTCAAAAAAAACTCACTGACTCATTTTGATCAGAGATATTTCCTAGAGAGAAAGGTGGCTATATTGGACCCAATCTTCGGTTGCATGTTGGACAATATTCAGATGAGTAGAAGTCTTCAAGTCAAATGAACAATTAAATCTGGATTGTCACTGAAGGAACCTCCTTGGCTTGAACTATGAGAAGGCAGGCAAACATCAGCAGCACTCATCTCCCGAGATCAGGGCTGAAGATATATGCATGTCTTCGACTACCAAGCCGAGAATGTTCATTCAGCGACAATCCAGATTTAGAATTTTTTTTTGAATATTTATAATTGTTGTACGGACGTAATCGCCTATTTATAGAATAAATACTTGTAGCAGTTATAGCAAAAACCGCTACAAAATTGTAGAATTTGACGCGGTTAAGGCATCGCTTTTAGCCCACCATTACAAAATTGTGTCGTTTCGAGTGTTTGTGGCGGTTAGTTTGACATAACCGCTAGGAAGAAGCCGCAATAAACTTCGCGCCATAACGCGCCATGGCTGGCGCCATATTGTAGCGGTTATTCCCAAGGAACCGCAACAAATTACACGCCACAAACTTTCGCCCCATTACGTGCCAAGCTGGCGCCACATTTGTAGCGGTTTGGTTTTGTGTAACCGCTACAAATATCACAGCAAAATGATCGCTATTTGGTGCCAATGCTTCCGCTACTAACTTGTGGCGGTTTCGTGAAACTGCGCTACAAAATCATGAAGTTGTAGCGGTTATTTGGGATCGCTACAAGATAACCGCGACAAATAGTATGTTTTTTTTTTGTAGTGAGGCTCCCACCAGATGGGGTTTTGGGAGGGATAGATGTACACAGTCTTAGCAAGTGGAGAGGTTGTTTTCAGGATTTGAACTTGTAACCTTCTGGGTAGTCAACTGGGTTTTATAAATAAGGAGAGGAGGTAGTTTTATATTATTTTTCTTCCTAAATGAAGAGATGTAATGTCCATTCTTTTTCCATTTTA
The DNA here is from genome assembly GCA_019022655.1 of Acacia acuminata. NCBI lineage: Eukaryota > Viridiplantae > Streptophyta > Magnoliopsida > Fabales > Fabaceae > Acacia > Acacia acuminata. The sequence continues at coordinate 2,307,500 of JAFJYI010000048.1, read as the reverse complement.
TTAGGATTATAAAAATCTGAGCTGCTAAATCTAATGGCAACTAGAAAGGAGAGATATTTAGATGGGTGCATATAGAGCAAGGAAATAGGTCGAGTCCATCTGACTGGCCTGTCCGTTTAGGAATTGGATTTGCAAGGGTTGGGCTTGAGATTTTTGCCTCAAAATTGGAAATGGGCTTAAAAAGGCTAGCCTTTGTAGGGTCGAGGGTCTAAAAAGGTTAGCCTGCCGGGCTAAGGGCCCGCCAGTTTAAGCCCTATGTTTATTTCTTAGAATTATTTATATGATACTAATATTATTAATTTTTATGCTTTGGTGATGATATTACAAATATTTAGTTGTTATTATTATTTTTTTAAAAGAATAAAGTTCATAATAATATCTTGTATTAAGAACCTTAAAAATTAAAAACTTATCAAAGATATTTTACACTTTTCAAGACATAATTATAAGAAGTGTTTTTTAGTTTGTTAAGTCTTCTCATTAATTATTTGAAATTGTGGTTTGTGGACAATAATTTACCATTTGTTGCATGATGCATATTGCCTACACCTTAGTTTTCACACTAATTATGTGTAAATTAAGACTTTTATTGTTATAATTTTATATCTTTAAAAAAGATGAAAAAAATAGTAAAATGTTATTAAAAGGGTTTCCAACTTGCCCTTATGTTTAAGGGTCGGACCTATAAAAAATGATTGTTTTTCTTTAGTTAGAAGGCCGGCCCTTTTAAACTCGACTTGTAAAGGGCGGACTCTTTTTACCAGCTCCAGGTACATATGGGAGGATATATCAAATTCTTTTGTTTTCCTGTTCAGCCTTTCTTAGAAACTATCCAATTCGAATACGTGACATATGGAAGGACTTTCGGTCTCAACACCAACATTACATTCGAACATTAACATGATATATCAAATTGTATACTGAGTGAGACGAATTGTGAACCCATTTTCTTTGAAATTGATGAGAAGAAACTTTTTTCTTGAAAATGCTGGGAACCATCCAATAAGTACTCGAGGACCCTTCAAATGAAAACAACTATCTTTGAAAAAAAAAAAAAAAAAAAAAAAAAAAAAAAAAAACTGGGCGAAGCAGGAACTTTGTGGCCTTCGAGTTTCTTGTGTCTTTCCCGTTTCATAATCTCTTTCATGTCCACCTCCCCACTTCTTTATCCTATTTTCTGCAAGTGACGCCTGCAATTTCATTCCCAAATTAAAATATATTAGCCATAATTTTCATCATATATTACACACACTACACAACATGCTCACACTTCACCAAACAATCAAAACTTGTTTTAATTTTAATTTTCTTCATATAATGTTATGAGTTCCACGTCTAAAGTCACATAAGAAAAATAAGGTTTACAAATTTAAGAACTCTTCCTTCTAACATATTACTCTGCTTCTTGATATAAGTCATATTCACCCAATTTGATTAACTTAAGGAAGATGCTTTAACTTAGTTAATATGATATATATTTTCTAAAACACCCTATTCACATTCCTTAATCTGCTCCTTCCATTTCCTCTTTCATTATTGTTGAAAGAACATTAATATAGGTAAATTATGAAAATATTGACAAATATGAAAATTTTGTCTTATATATTTAGAATCGAGATTAACTCCTTAAATGCGTCTTATATTATAGACATGAGGGAGTATTAGTGTCTTGGCATAGACTCTGATTTGAGTGACCTCTGTCTCCCTCATATATATATATATATATATATATGGTGGAATACATGGATACATTTTAGATGCATTACAGTTGCTGTAATTTGAATTGAATATTATAGTACACTAGTAATTTTTCTGTATTGAGTTATTTCTTGATAAGCGATCATAACATATGTACATCCATAAAGGAATTAATTACGGCGCGTACCTCTTTATTCCAGTTGGTTTTATAAACCATTATGGATAGAACGATTGTCTGTAAAATGGTCCCTGACAACATTCCCGACCAGATTCCCTGAAAATCCAAAGAAGAAAAAATCAAAAAACAAATGAACATAAGCGTGTCGCATCGACTAATTACAGAAATGATTGAAAGTATATATAATGTTGAGGAAATCAAAGTCCTACTAGTATTAGATTGGCTTTCGCTATTTTGACAGAACTATAATAAATAGCTATATATCTCAAAAATATAATAAATGTTTATATGTATATGATACTGTTTTTGCACGTACCATGACTCCAAAGTTCAGCGCGTAACCCAAAACAAGGCCGAGAGGAACACCAAAGACGTAGTAACAAGCGATGTTTACGTAAGCAACGACCGCTTGCCATCCGGCTCCGACTGCGACTCCGGAAAGAACCGGCTGCACGTTGTTGATGATGATGCAGACAGCCAACATGGGCGTGAGCCTCACCACCAGGGCTTGCACCTCTGCGTCATTTGAGAACAACGCCGGGTACTGTTTCCGGAAGATGACGAGGACAAACGACATCACAAGACCCATCACAAACGACGTTATTATAGCGACAACCAGCGAAAACTTTGCTGTTCTTGGATGTGCTGCTCCCAGTTCATTCGATACTCTCACACTGCACACGTATACATGCATTCAAAGCTTTATATATAATATATATAGACATATGGATAAGACTCGAGCTTTAGTAATGTTCTATATGTACTGATCCAGCCATGCATACACTGCACCCAGCATTATTTTTCAAGTAAGTTGAAGGTTACTTTTACTGTGGGATGAGTTTCAGTGCTAAATGGACTGATGAGCATTATGCATCATATCTAATTTAAATACTTCCTTTGGTCTTATATATTTGTACTAAAACTTTATCTTATATTTAGGACGGGATGTATATATAGTATTACATTCACTATCGAGTTTTATAATTAATTAATCCATATGTGTGTTGTGTGTGTGTGTAAGGTGAATATATATTATATATATAGGTGAATTGAATGCAATACCTTACGGCTGCGTTCATTCCGAAGGAGACCATCACAGTCCAGCCCAATATGTTCATGCTGCAGAAATTCAATATGGTTTTGTCAGAAGAGTGAAGGCCATGCTGGATGGATGATGTGGTTGAAGAAATTAAAGTGAACAGTTTCATCAGCATTTATGATAAAGTTCGATGAGTGATCGAGACCAAGGTTTTTTTTTTTAAAAAAAAAAAAAAAAAAAAAAGAAAGTTTGAGTAAGTTGGATCCTATACCCATCAAAATGGCCTGGGCATTACTACAGTACCCGAAATAATTTTTTAAGATTATGAAGTATTTTTTCAGTACCATTCAATATTCTAAAGTATCCTTTTAATACCAGCAGTTAGTATTCTAAAATATTTTTTCAAGATTCTAAAGTATTTTTTTCAATATCAGTTAGTATTATTATTTTTTTTTTGTATTTTTTTAGTACAAGTTAGCATTCTGGAATATTTTGCCAAAAAACAAAAAAACAGATACTAGCTCAGTATTTTACACCAAAACAATACTGTTTTAAGTAAAAAAGGGCTGCGGAAGCTCGCTAAGGAGCAAAGAGAGAAGCTGCGTCTTTCAGTTATAGATGGAAGGAGCAAAGGGGGAAGCCGCGTCCTTCAATTATAGATGGTAGGTTGGTTTTCAGAAAATTTAAATCATGACCCGCTGGCAAGCCATTAGAATAATGACAAAGGTAATTAATCAAGATCTAAATCATATTGACTAAAATACTATAATTGTTTCGCTATGTTCCAAATGAGACCAGACAAAATGGAGAAGTCATCTATAAATTAATTAATATTATTAGACATATCACATCAATCTAGCGTTGCCAGTGATGTGGATAATTAAGAACCTTAAAGGTCCTTGGCCCAAAAAAAAAAAAAAAAAAAGCCGAAAAGGATTATGCGTGATTACGTATTTAGACGGCTAGGCCTATATATATTGCTTTCACCTAAATTTTGATTATATAGAAGCACTTGACTTTAATTTTAATTTTTCATTATCGAACCTTTATGGTCATATTTTCAACTTTTTGTAGCTACTAATTAAAATCATCTTCTAGTTTTAAAAATCATTTTCATTCCTCCTTCTGATTAAAAGACCGGGGCATTGCACGGGCTTATCCATCTTGTTGGTACCTTTTGCAATAAAACAAAAAAAATAAAATAAAAAAATATTAGGGATAATTAATACAGAATCTCTTATAATTTCAACCAATTTTTTATTAGGTCCTTATACTTTCAAATCTTTTTAATAAGCTCCTTGGAGTGGCAGTATACATTTTATGAAAAATTTTATAATAATGCACACTAAGGTTTACTATTTTATTGATGATGTGTTGGATTATGCAATTTGTATCTTTCCCCTCCTTTTTTTTTTGCCTTTACTAAATTCCTAATTAAACTCCATTTTGTTTTCTTTCTCACTCAAGAGACAAGTTTCTAAACCTCCTCATGTGCCTTGCTATCAAACCAAATAATACTCACTAATAAAATAATAATAATAATAATAAGGATCGGAGCATTTAATATAGGATCATATTATCGTATTCATATCAACACGTACTAACCAAATAGATAAGGCATCCACTGAGACCTCAGCGTTCTTGAGATATCCAGCAAACAGGATCAGAGTCATAAAATACCACACCTCCAAGCTGCACCACCCCATTTAAAAAATGTAATAATTAATATTAATTAATCCCCACTGAGATTTCAACTCTTGTTTTTATATTAGATTTTATTGACTATTAATTAACAAAATGAGATAAAAATACTAGCCAGCCAGCTAGCTAGAGACCTTGGATCTACTTTCAGACGCATATCAATTCATTTTGTTCAAGATCCAGTTCACACGCAGCGCCGTGATTAATAATTTTAACTTCTGTTGAGTAATTTAAGCATAAAATATTAGGATTAAATTTCTTATATAAATATGGTCCTACTGTAGGACCTAATTGTAGTACAATAACACTACAATGATGTGATACATCTAGGACTGAGGAGGTAAAAAAGATGAGTCAACAGTAATTACAACATAAAAACTAAATAAACATATGAGTTGTGAACAAAATAATAGCAATATGAAATACCCCTATATTTAAAATATAAGAGTCAAATATCCACTTTATATCACTCTGATCTTATTTATAACTCCATTTTGACCAAAAAATTTGATCCTATTTATAAGTTCGTTTCATATAATAAATGAGATTGTAATAATTTTACTTATATTAATTGTACTCATGAAGATAGAGAGAAAAGAAATAGTTGAAAAATATTGGGAAAATCCATCTCAGTGCTCATATTGACAAAAAAGTCAAAAAAGACCCAAGAAAAAGTCACATGTCAAAAAAGGCCCTAGGGCCTTTTCTACTATTATTTCATAAATTGTTAGTTGTTAATGCCTACTGATATAGTTGTTAACGAGTACTTATTTAGTTGTTAGGATATTGTTGTTAATGCTACTGATTTAGTTGTTAATAAGACTGATTTAGTTGTTAACGGTTTTGAAATAATACCAGAAAAGGCCCTGGGGCATTTTTTGACATGTGACTTTTTCTTGAACCTTTTTTCACATTTTTTTTTTCCTAATATGGGCCCTGAGATGAATTTTCCCAAAATATTCAATCATAAATGAGAACAAAGTTTAATAGTTCAATTTAATGTTTTCAAGGAAAAATTGAATTTTAAATTTTTTTTTTTTTTGAGACAACATTACTTTTTAATGAAAATTTTTGAAACAAATTTATACCATAACCTTTTAAAAAGAAGAATTATAACCAAAGTCATTTTTTTTTGTTCTTAAAAATAATTAATACGAAATTCTCATTATTTCACTTATAAATTTATGTGGCTTGACTGATAGATTTATTAGTAAATTCAAGGATTTTTATAATAATTCATTTATCTAAATTCTAATTCACCCTGTAAAAAAAAAAATACTACTCCCTATGGTGGTGGGCCTCGTCGAAGCATATACCAGACTACAAAGAAACACATGAAACATGTGAAGAAAAAGAAGATGATACACACCGAAGATGATACACACCGAGCATGAGGCGAGGCGAGAGAGCCGAACGAAGCTCCACGATTCTAAAAGCTTTGAAGGAAAAGCCACTCCAAGCTCTCCCAAACTCTCCGCTAAAGAAGATATACACCAGTTGACATACCATGATGAACCACCACAACGCGTTCAGTACGATCGCCGCTCCGACGAGGCCCCACTTTGCCTTCAGCATCAACGCCCAGCTCATCACCGTGTGAACCACTAGCATCGCCGCCGATATCCATGCCATCACCATGATCCTGCTCTGCGCTTGCAGGAATTTCTGGATTGGAAAGTTCATCGCGTAGGCGAATAGCTGCAGAATCATCCACACCGCGAACACCCCCGCCGCCTCCGATATTGCCGCCATCTGACCTATTGTTGGTCAATTTCCTTAATGGCAAGTGAACCAGTCGAACAAGTAATAAAGTATAAGTAGAGTATCGTCCCACAGAGACTGAGATACCGAGAGGTGACGCACTAATGCTGTGATAGTTGTGAAAGCAAAAAGTAAATATAATCAGGTTGAGGGGTTTTGCAATTATGCTACTAGCAAACGTAAACAAAATGACTTTAAACGAGAGAAGATATCAGTAAGAGGTTAGACTAGACTCAGAATCATCCTTAAGTGCATCAATCGCCCAGTTGCTCTACCCAATGCTATAGCATCTATCTTTGTCTGCATACTTAAAGTAATTGCTACGAAGATAGCTACCAACTACAAAGCTATTTGGTTAACCACTTCTATTATCTACGGAAGCTTCTGCATCCGATACATATGATACTAACTATACTCCTTCCATATTCCTATGACAACTTTCTAGTCAGACCTGCTTTACACTCAGGGTGTTATGGTTATGAGAGGTAGACCCATTCCTGAAGCCTACAATAATAGGTCAAGCCGCGCACGGGCTGCCTACCAAACACTGTTTCTCAGAGGTCTAACCCCAACTCCTTGCCATTAAGCTGAGGCCACAAATCTAGCCCTTAACTTTCGTTAACCGACTAGTAATAAAAACATCGATACGCAAACCAAATTTATTGAATTAAGAACTTGCAACTGGGTTCATTCAACACTTAAAGACTCATCCTCGTCCAGCCATATAGAGTTTAGTTCATGACTGACGAGGGACACACAAAACAAACACTAACAGAATGACCCATGATCGAGAAAACAAAGCTAAAAAGAAAGGAAAACAGAAAGCTTGATGGAATTTCCGACGGCGTGGTCGAGGTCCTATCACGTCACCACTCCACGTCTTCTTCGTTCCGTCGTACTGCAGGGAAGGATGCTGGGTTATCCTGGAAGTCTTGTGCTCTCGTGAAATCTCTCACTCTTCTCTTGAGTCTGCCGAAAGTTAGAATCTTGTTCTAGGGCTCTCTGATTCCCCTAGGGTTGGCGCTGTTGTTTCCTTTTATAATCAGGCTTTTTCTTGCAGCGTAAGTTACAGTGAGCTGGGTCTTTCCTAATCCGTTAGGATCTATCATATCTTCTGATCCAATTAGATTGCTTCTGTTGATTCTGCGGGATTCTTCAAATCTTTTAGTTTCGATCCTCCACATCTTCTATTTCATTACGTCAGTAACCTATCTGTTAATATCGCCCTTTATTTTATTCCTGAAATCATCTGGGTAAAAAGGTCAGCAAACATGTCGCATAGCATTGCGTCCTCTACTTTTCTATAGCATTCGGGATGCCTTCTATTGCACTTCGAATCGCTGTCAGAATGCTATAGCATCATATAAGCCCTGCTATACGATTTTCCTTAAAAACAAAGTAAATTGTTCCATTCTTAGCACATGCAAATGATTCCTACTCTTTAGTCCCTATATCATGAATGTATGTCTTTTTGCTTAGATTATCTGCAGTTAAGCATGTATTTAACATTCAATTCAGTCAGTAAGTATAGGGAAAATATGGTACTATTTGTGCTCATCAAATACCCCACACTTAGCTTTTTGCACTCCTGGGCAAAATAAGATGAAGCGAACAAAAACTCATAGCCGCAGTACTCTTGTCCGTATAACTTTGCTTGCACGCCTGCTTTCAATTTCCATCCCCTATTCGGCAATCCTACTGCCTAGTGCCAACCGTTCATAAAGTGTGGTATTGTTTAGATGAAGAAGTCTCCGGGGCTTTCAATTTCAGTGTTTATACTCTCTCACCCAAGGATTTTTGTTTCTCTCTTGTCAAACAGGCCCAGAAGATCCATAGCCTTGTCAAAGTTCTAAGATTACTTCCTAGTGTTCTGAGTATTTGTTCATCCAAAGGACTTCTTGGGTTGTAATGCGAGGATGGCCTAGTGTTTGAGATGGGAGGTGAAGGTGGATGCTATAGCAGATCCGGTTGACAAATCTTTTGGCCTTAGCCGAGTGCTCTTCCTTAAACTTAGTAATTCTTGCTGTTCTTTGCTCTAGGTTTTTTTTTTCAAACCAACAGCTCTTCAGTTCTTTCTGCAGCTTTTCACGGGAGTACTCTGCCGTAGCATTTTTCACAATCTTCTTCAGTTCTCTTATCTACCCTGTTCTGCTATAGCATACTTGTGTGGCTTAAGGGGGTAACAATGTGGAGATGATGATGCAATGGGTTGTGTATGGGAATAATAGGTATGACAGGAATGCCTTTATCCTACGAACTTTCAAACTCGAGATGCCACTAGATAGACTATCGAAGAACTAAGACAAATCAAGGATCAAACATAGGCTAGCAGACATGCATACAGAATAAAACAAGTAGGCTTAATTCAATCCTTTCATTGGGGGTTCTTCCCTTTGAACTTCCTCATTGCCACTCTACCCCGCATCGATTGCTAGCACCGTCAATTTCCCAAGCCTAAAGGTTCAGTTCCCTTAGGCCTTTGTGCTATGCTCAGTTATACACACATTCATTCCATTGCTACAAGATTTTATTCATGCTCTATCATGCAATTTGGGAAAAAAATTTCAGTATGTGCAAAAAACTATATGCGGGGTGAATCGGATCATACTTATGGAAATACTAGTGGCAGATTATATCATAAATCGTATCAATCCCCCCACACTTGAACGATGCAATGCCCCCATTGCAACGACGGAGTGAGACGGGGGATAGACAAGATAATAGCGGGAGAGGAAAAGAAACAACTCTAAAATTTTTGTTTTTGTTTTTGTTTTTTTTGGAAGGGATTAAAAAAAACATCAAAAGATACAACTCATTTGAGCTTAACCCTTTCCTGGGGAAGGTCCGGCAGCAGGTCCCTGAGAGTTTGACACTTCTTCATCATCAGTGTCAACCGAGTGTGTATTGGTGGACTCGCCTTCCTGTGGACTTCTGCTCCGGCGCCGCTTGCGCGAGCTTGTACGTTCCTGTTGTGATGGCCCATTGTGCATATCAAAAGTTGCCTCAGGGAAAGCCGGAAGTGGAGTGTATTTTGGGGCATTTGCCACGAGATTTGCTGCCAGGCTGCGATCCCTTTCGGCTACATATTGCCACCACATCTGCTACTGGAGGAGCAGGGTGCTTACTGAGCGCTGCAAGGTGGTAACTTGGGCAACCAAAGCGTGAAACGCTGCTGCAGAAAATAGTGTGGTGTCGGATGGGGGTTTGACCGAGGAACTGGTCACGTTGGTATGGTTGGCCCGCGGCTGACATTTTTGCAGAATGCGCTGCACAACTGCCACGGTAAGAGGTTGCAGAAGTCCTGTTCTCTCTTCGCTAGCATCAAAGATTACCCCTGCATTTTGACAGAGCTCGTTAATAAGGTAGGGAACCATAGGTTTCTTGTAGTGGTCTTCAGGGATTCAAATAGCTCTCGGTAGATGAGTGCGTCGACATCAATGTGTTTGCCCTCCAAGATGCAGTAGAGAAGGAACGCACGCTCTCGCGAAATGGTCTGGGTGTGTAGTGTGGGCATTAGTCTGTGGCGGAGGAAATGGAACCAGATACGTGCCTCAGCTATCAAGTGGCTACACTTTAAGTTGTATGATCCTTCCTTGGAAATTTGTCACTCAGTGTTTAGCAAACAAAGCCGAGCGACTACGTTAGCAAGGGTCTCAGGGTTTTCCGCTTGCTGGAGAAGCTCGTTGTACTCATTGTCCGTAGGCTCTAGGTCAAACCTTGCGATGGCACTAGGGCTGCATTGTACATTCTTCCCTCGGACTGTGATGAAATACGGAGACACCAAATTCAAAAACAAGGGGGGTTACCACCTCGGTAAGGTGAAGGCAGAATCTTTCCCATCGGCGCTGGCGTATGATCCCTGTAACGCATTCTGGGTAAGCGCCCTGCTCGAATGCATCTCCGTCGAATCCTCGCTCTGGTTCTAGGGTTTTTTCCGCCTTTAAGGAGTTGAAGCGAGATTTGGCCTCCCTAGTGCCAAATGGCATAGTGTCTGGAGCTTCAGCAGGTGGCTTTTGGCCGGAACCCTTGGTGCGTGCCATTGGAAGACTCTGGGGTTGTAGGTGGAAGAGATAGTGCTGTAGCTTTGTACAGAGTGAATGAGCACGTGGGGACCAGTCGAAAGTTGAGTTCTGATTTAACTAGGGCTTAGGAGGAGTGATCATGGGCATATACTTCGGGTGGGTTGCGTGCAATCCGTCCGAAATTTCAGGGGAGAACCATGCGGCTGACGCTTGGTGTGGCTGATGGCGGTTCCCACTTTAATTGTGATTTAATTTTCAAATTTGCTGGGCCCAGTCTTGTGTGGCCCATCCATAAGCCCATCTTTGCGTGCTACTAGCGTAGATGAACTGCTACAGCAATCCTAATGCCTTGGTCCTTAGTTGGTTTAGTTTTCAGATAGCATAGACTCTATTCTCAAACAGTAATTTAAAGCATGACGCTGGGCTGCCTCCCAGTAGCGCTTGGTTTAAAGTCTTCAGCCTGACTTTTCTATGGAAAGTTTAATACTGTGGTAGGGTAGGGGGTCCCCTGATTCTTTAGTGTCCTTGCTGTTATCTGGAGTGGTTAGGTACTTTTCTGTTGGGTCTTTGAACCTCGCGGTCTTAAGCATTGAAAAAGTGACCTGATCATCACTTACACGCATAATGAGTTCTCCTTTTTCCACATCAATCAGTGTATGACCAGTTGCCATGAAAGGCCATCCCAGCAGAATTGGAATGTCATGATCTGCTTTAAAGTCCAAGATAATGAAGTCCACAGGGAAGATGAACTTATCCACTTTTACTGGTACGTCTTTGATCTTGCCTTCAGGTAATACTATTGAGCGATCAGCCAGTTGCAATGTAACTGTCGTGGGCCTGGCTTCCCCTACTACCAACTGCTTGAAGATCGACATCAGCATGAGATTTATGCTGGCACCTAGGTCGCACAGAGCTTTACCAGAGTAATTGGGTTCGATTGCACACGAAATTGTAAAATTGCCAGGATCCTTTAATTTCGGAGGTAGCCGATTGGTTAAATGGCACTGCAATCCTGGGTCAATGCTACTGTCTCGAACTCTTCCAGTCGCATCTTCTTAGACAGAATTTCCTTCATAAACTTCACGTAGCTGGGCATTTGCTTTAATGCTTCCATGAGTGGAATATTGATGTGCAATTGCCATAGCATATCAAGGAACTGCTTGAATTGTTTCTCTTGCCCTTGCTTTTTTAGCCTTTTTGGGAAAGGCGGTGGTGGCTTTGGCATTGCTGGAGGCCCGAGGTCAGGATTATGCTTTGATGATGGAGCGGTAGCATTCCTTGTTGGGTATTGTATGTGATCATCCAATGCTGCACGTGGAGGCAATGTTGCGGTGTTTAGATCGTATTCGATTGTGACGAGTCTTGGTTGCCTTCGTTCGTCTTCAAGAGTTTGTTCGCACCTTCTTGCCCTTCCTTAAGTTTTACTGGCCTTGGATCAGTGACAACCAGAGGTTGCTTGGTTGCTTTCATGGGTTCTAGGCTTTTACCACTTCTAAGCTCTATCATTTAGACTTCCTCTCTTCCCTGAATCCTGGGGACTTCAGTGTCATTGGGCATGGATCTTGAGGGCCTGTTGTTAAGAGCGGTTGCTAGTTGTCCCACTTGAGTTTCAAGATTCCTCAAGGTCACTTGCTGATTCTGGATGATTGCATCGTTCTTTACCATATAGTCCTTCAGAAGGGAAAACATAGAGTCTTTGCGGTCGATTCACCGCCCCGCCGCCTTGCTTGCTGGGTAAACCCTGGTGGGTTTGATGTTTGGTTAGAGTATTGTGGGCCTGATGATTGTCCTGCTGTTTGTGAACCTTGTGAACTCCATGAGAAGTTAGGATGCTGCCTCCATCCGGGGTTGTATGTATTTGAGTATGGATTATTGGTGTTGCTGCCCCTGTTGAAGTTGTTGACGAAGTTTACCGCTTCAGGGTTGGCGGAGCACTGAGAGTAAGAGTGCTCTCCGCCACAGTACACACAAGCTACTTGAGATGGTTGCAGCGATGTGTTGCTTGATGGAATGGTCAGTCCTTTCACCATGTTGGTCAGAGATGAAACTTGAGCAGTGAGAGCAGTCATGACATCTAGTTCGTGTATCCCTGCAATAGTTCGGGAGGATGTAGCTCTGTCTGCTGGCTATTGGTGATTGTTCATAGACATGCGTTCCAGTAAATTGTGGGCCTCCTCATAAGACTTCATGAGGATGGATCCTCTTGACGAGGCGTCTACAATCGATCGTGTTTGTACATCAAGACCTCTGTAGAATGTTTCTAACTGGACCCATTCACACAGTCCGTGCTGGGGGCATCGTCTCAAGAGGTCCTTGAATCTGTCCCAGGCTTCATACGTAGATTTACTCGGTTTCTGTTGGAAGTTGGTGATGTCCCCTCTGAGTTGAGCGTTCTTGGTAGGTGGAAATAATTTGAGCAAGAAGTTACTTCCCAGATCATTTCATATAGTGATGGAATTAGCAGGTAGGTTGTTGAGCCATGTCCGAGCTTTGTCCCTTAGTGAGAAGGGAAACAGCTTAATCTGGACGGCGTCGGGAGGTATACCAGGGATCACAAAAGAATCACACACCTCCATGACGGTTTTGAGATGAAGGTGCGGATCTTCGGAAGGAAGTCCTCCAAATTGCTCGGCTGCATTCAGCATATGAATCATGGCACCTTTAATTTCAAAGTGCCCGATGTTGAGGGTTGGTTGTGTGATGGCCGAGTTCATCTTGTTTAAATCTAGAATCCCGAATTCCATGATGGCCTTGTTCACATCTGGGTTTGGAGGTGGAGGGACTTGGTTGTCCCTGTTTATTAGTGGGCACTCTTGTTGCTCCCGCTCGTGGTTAATAGGTATTTCCGCCATGTTTGCTTGGTCAAAAGATTGACTTTGCCACTTCTGCCTTCTACGCCTTTGCTTGTAGGTGCGTTCTATCTCAGGATTGTAAGGTTCTAGATTGGCTGGAGGCGAGTTGCTCATACACTATAGAATGTACCTGAAAATCAAGAGCAGAGAAATTGAGCTCTTTTACTAAGTAAATCACAACTATTAAGCAAAAGGGCGTCGTCACAAAGGGTATCGCGGTTCTCGAATTCGGCGCCAAAAACTTGTTGGTCGATTTCCTTAATGGCAAGTGAACCAGTCGAACAAGTAATAAAGTGTAAGTAGATTATCGTCCCACAGAGACTGAGATACCGAGAGGTGACACGCTAATGCTGTGATAGTTGTGAAAGCAGAAAGTAAATATAATCAGGTTGAGGGGTTTTGCAATTATGCTACTAGCAAACGTAAACAAAATGACTTTAAACGAGAGAAGATATCAGTAAGAGGTTAGGCTGGACTCAGAATCATCCTTAAGTGAATCAATCCCTCAGTTGCTCTACCCAATGCTATAGCATCTATACTGTACAGCTTCCGCAATTGCTACAGCATAGCTACCAACTACAAAGCTATTTGGTTAACCACCTCTATTATTTATGGAAGCTTCCGCATCCGATACATATGATACTAACTATACTCCTTCCATATTCCTATGGCAACTTTCTAGTCAGACCTGCTTTACACTCAAGGGTTATGGTTATGAGAGGTAGACCCATTCCCGAAGCCTACAATAATAGGTCAAGCCGCGCACGGCCGCCTACCAAACACTCAAGTTTCTCGAGGTCTAACCCCAACTCCTTGCCATTAAGCCGAGGCCACAAATCTAGCCCTTAACTTTCGTTAACCGACTAGTAATAAAAACATCGATACGCAAACCAAATTTATTGAATTAAGAACTTGCAACCGGGTTCATTCAACATTTAAAGACTCATCCTCGTCTAGCCATATAGAGTTTAGTTCATGACGACGAGGGACACACAAAAAATGACACTAACAATGACCCATGATCGAGAAAACAAAGCTAAAAAGAAAGGAAAACAAAAGCTTGATGGAATTTCCGACGGCGTGGTCGAGGTCCTATCACGTCACCACTCCACGTCTTCTTCGTTCCGTCCGTCTTTGCAGGGAAGGATCTTTGGGTTATCCTGGAAGTCTCGTGCTCTCGTGAAATCTCTCACTCTTCTCTTGAGTCTCGCGAAAGTTAGAATCTTGTTCTAGGGCTCTCGACTCCCCTAGGGTTGGCGCTTGTTTCCTTTTATAATCGGCTTTTTCTTGCGCGTAAGTTACAAATGAGCCGGGCCTTTCCTAATCCGTCAGATCTATCATATCTTCGATCCGATTAGATTGCTTCGTTGATTCTCAAGGATTCTTCAAATCTTTTAGTTTCGATCCTCCACATCTTCTATTTCATTACGTCGGTAACCTATCTTAATATCGCCTTTATTTTATTCCCCGAAATCATCTGGGTAAAAAGGTCAAGAAACATGTCGCATAGCATTGCGTCCTCTACTTTGCTATAGCATTCGGGATGCCTTGTATTGCACTTCGAATCGCGGTCAGAATGCTATAGCATCGTATCAGCCCTGCTATACGATTTTCCTTAAAAACAAAGTAAATTGTTCCATTCTTAGCACATGCAAATGATTCCTACTCTTTAGTCCCTATATCATGAATGTATGCCTTTTTGCTTAGATTATCTGCAGTTAAACATGTATTTAATATTCAATTCAGTCAGTAAGTATAGGGAAAACATGGTACTATTTGTGTTGATCACCTATTGCTCTCAGGATTTGCCTCACAAAGACGTACAGTAGACACAAAAACAGAGCCGTCGTGTTCAGAATCACCCATGTAAATGTAATGGATCTTTATTTCATAAATCAAACCAAGTGTACAAAGTCAACCTTATATAGGCCCAGACCACACACACACTCATGGACACTTCCTGTATGGGCCCAACATACACGATACAATTCTACTCCTAATTACACAACTAACTATCAACTAACACTAATACTCCCCCTCAAGTTAGGGCTATAGATATCAATGACATCTAACTTGCTCAACAAATATTTATGAGCCTCTATTCCCAAGCTCTTTGTCAATATGTCAGCCAATTGTTCTTCTGACTTGACATGCTTTAGATTTATCAAACCTTCCTGCAACTTTTCCCTAACAAAGTGGCAATCTATCTCAATATGTTTCATTCTTTCATGAAATACAGGATTGCTAGCAATATGTATTGCTGCACTACTATCACAAAATACATTTGTAGGCTCTACATTAATTACATGTAAATATTTTAATAAACCAACAATCCAAACTATTTCTGAAGTCACATGCCCAACTGCACGGTATTCAGCTTCTGCCGAGGACTTGGGCACTGTGTTCTGTTTCTTTGACTTCCACGATATCAAGGATCCTCCTAGCTTTACCGCATATGTGGTCACTGATGGTCTACTATCTTTACATGCAGCCCAATCCAAATCGCAATAACATTCCAGCTGCATTTGACTGTTTGAAGACAAGAGGATACCCAGCCCTGGTGTTGCTTTCAAATAGTGCAGCACCCTCATTGCTCCATTCATACGTGACTCCCTTGGTTCCACAAGAAATTGACTGAATACCTGCATAGGATAACAGATACCAGGACGAGTGACAGTCAAATACGATAACCTACCAATTAAATTTCGATATATCTCAGGTTGCTGTAATTTCTTATCAATCTTCTTCGGGTTCTTCGCTGTTTTCTTTGGGTTTTGATCTATTTCTGTCACATCTGCTCGTGGGTGCTCCACAAGTTTTGCATTTTGCTCCATTGGTGTTGGTGTTGGAATGGAAGTACTCAACCCCACATCACTAATCAAATCAAGGGTTTACTTTCTTTGATTTAAAACTATTCCAGCCTTTGACCGTGCTATTTCTAACCCCAAGAAATATTTGGTAGCACCTAAATCCTTAATTTTGAATTGAGTGTGTAAATAGGTCTTTGTCTCCTCAATAGCTTCTCTATTACTTCCCGTAATGAGTAAATCATCCACATAAACCAACACGACAATCATCTCACCCTTCTTCCACTTTATAAACAAAGAATAATCATGCAAACTCTGCTTGAAACCTCCTTTCACCAATGCAAGTGTAAGCTTAGCATTCCATTGCCTTAAAGCTTGCTTCAATCCATACAAAGACTTGGTTAACTTGCATACTTTTCCCTTTCCAACATCTTTAAAACCTTTAGGAATCACCATATACACTTCCTCATGAAGATCTCCTTGTAAGAAAGCATTATGCACGTCCATTTGGAAGATATCCCAATTACGTACAGCTGCAAGAGTAAGAACGACCCTCACCATTACCATCTTTACCACCAGCGAGAATGTCTCATAATAATCCACACCTTCTGTTTGAGTATACCCCTTTGCCACCATACGGGCCTTATACTTTGCTACATTACCATTCGAGTCATACTTAATTTTATAGACCCACTTACACCC
Organism: Acacia acuminata; assembly: GCA_019022655.1. Classification (NCBI taxonomy): domain Eukaryota; kingdom Viridiplantae; phylum Streptophyta; class Magnoliopsida; order Fabales; family Fabaceae; genus Acacia; species Acacia acuminata. Next base: position 2,290,740 of record JAFJYI010000048.1, on the reverse strand, counting down.
AATTGGATGCTTGCCTTCCAGGACTTCAACAATGTCCCAAGTGTGATTTAATTCTAGGGTTTTAATCTCATCCTTCATTGTTGTTTTCCAATTTTGGTCTTTCACGGCTTCCTTAAATGTCCTAGGTTCAACAAAAGTATCAGTAAAACATACAAACTTCTTGTATGAGGAAGATAAATTGGAACTAGTATAGTAATTTTGTATAGGATAAGGACTAACTCCTTGTTTAACCATCCCAGCTTCATGATGATTGGACCCATTATCCGCCTCCAATTGTTGAGATGGAAGATTAGAAGTTTCATAATCATTCAGCCATCTAGGTGGCCTCCTATCTCTTGCAAAGCGCTTATGCGAAGGAGGCGGAGATGTGTGTAAATTATTTGGTTCAGTCCTGCCTTCCAGATTTTCAGATGTTCCCTGTGGCAAAATCTCATTTTCATATACAAAAGGGTTAGGTAGCGAAGGAGAGACTCCTCCTGGATTGTAACCATCCCTTTCCTTGAAAGGAAACCTCTCTTCCACAAAGCTTACATGTCGGCTAACCATCATCATTTTCGTATTCAAATTATATAAAAGATAACCCATTTGAGTTGTAGGGTAACCCATGAAAAACAATGCATCTGCCTTACAAGACAATTTATCAATATCATGCAATTTAGTAGCATAGGCTAAGCAACCAAACACTCTCAAAATATCCCAGAGAAGGCACATTACCATGGAGTCCTATAATGCAGTACCTTACTAGGTGTTCTATTAATCAAGTAAGATGCAGCCCTAATACTCTCCCCCCAAAACTTAGTAGGCATACCTGCATGCAACATCAAGCATCTAGCAACTTCTAACAAATGTCTATGTTTCCTCTCTACAACCCTATTTTGTTGAGGAGTATAGGGACAAGAGGTTTGATGTAAAATACATTTGTCATGAAAGAAAGAATTGACAGTAGAGTTCACAAATTCCAATCCATTATCACTCCTTACTCTTTTGGCATTTGCTTTATATTGAGTAGAAATATAGGTAATAAATGTCTTGATATGCAGAACAAATTCAGATTTATGTGACATAAGAAATATCCAAACCCCATGTGAAAAATCATCCACTATTGTTAAGAAATAACGAAAACCTTGATGTGTGGGTTCCTTATAGGGTCCCAAACATCCATGTGTAACATTTCAAAATAGCAGGTAGTCTTAATTGTACTAATAGGGAAGGGGAGTCGAGTCTGTTTTGATTGGACACAAATGTCACAATGGACATTATCAGAGAATGTAACATGCTTCTTTATTTCAACCAAATGTTTGAGAACATGTAAAGGTGCATGGCCAAGTCTATGATGCCATATATCAGATTTTACATATTTCAAAGTGCATACAGATTGCAAAGAAGAAAGAAAAGCATTCGAAATCGATATAGGCGATCCTAATTGAACATTTTCTTGCAGCATATAAAGACCATGAGTGAGTTTACTAATCCCCTTGATCGTCCCACTCAAGGTGTCTTGCAAAACACACACATCAGGAAAAAACAAAGCTATACAATGTGCATGGGATGTGAGTTGAGAAATATATATTAGGTTGAATTTCAGGCCAGGGGCATATAGAACACCTTCTAAGGGAATATTGTCACCAACTTTCACATTTCCTATGTGTGTGATGGTTAATCTCTCACCATTAGGTACCCTAATTCTCTTAATTGGGTCATGATAAGTGTTGTAAGAGTGCAAATAATTCAAATTACTAACAACATGTATATTTGCTCCTGAGTCTAACAGCCATACAGGAGAAGAGGAAACAACATTAATCAAACCTGTAGATGAAGTACCAACAGCACCCACAGTAGTATCCATGAGATCCTGAGGGGGGTCTTTCTTCTTATCATGAGAGTCCTTCTCAAGTAAACGTAGTAGCAGCTGCTCATATTGTTGAGCGGTAAGGTTCCCTGCAACTCCAATAGATTCAGAAACTCCAAGTGCAGAAGTAGTACGCGTGGAAGACTCTCGTATAGGTCTCGGCCTCCAATTAGCTGGGAAACCAATAATGTGGAAACATTGCTCCTTCTTATGTCCCTTTCTGTGGCAATGTAAACACTCATCTAGTTGATTATTTCCTCTTCCTTGATAGGAGGTCCGATCTTGTTGATTATTTCCTCTTCCTTGATAAGAGGTCCGACCTCTCCCACGTCCCCCTCTTCCATTGATGCAAACATCACAGTATTCTCAGGAGAAGGTTCAATGTGACTAGTGCCAAGAGATCGATAGGTCTCGTGTTGTGAAATCATAGAGAATGCTTGATTGACTGCAGGTAGAGGGTTTAACATCAGAACATGATTCCGAGCTTGGGAGTAGCTCTCATTAAGACCCATTAAGAATTGAAACAACCATTGTTCTTGAAAAATTTTACTATACTGTTGAGAAGTATGAAACTCACACGAAGGCAGTGGGACAAGACTATCAAACTCTTCCCAATGATCATTCAATTTAGAGTAATACGCAGCCACAGAAAGGTTACCTTGGGTCAGTGTATTGATCGCACAATGAAGGCTAAACATTTTGGAACCATCAGACTTATCAAAACGTTCCTTCAAGTCATCCCATACAGATTTGGCATTCTCAGAAAAGGAAATACCTCCACAGAGCGATTTTTCAACAGAATTTATCAGCCATGACAGAACCACAGCATTGCACCTGTCCCACGTGCTCTTGAAATTATCGGTCTGATCCGCATGAGTACAGCTTCCATCAACAAATCCGTATTTATTCCTCCCCAACAAAGCTATACGTATTGAAAGACTCTAGATGGGATAATTCTTTGAGCCAGTGAGGACAGCAGATACCAGCAGGGTGGCTTGCGTGTCAGAAGGATGAAGAAACAAGGGGTGATTAAAACCGAGGTGTCCTGGATCAGCAGCACGAGTTGAAGTTTGACCATCCCCAACCATGTTCTTCGAAAGAGAGGAAAACCAGTATTACTGAAAGCAAAAGTCTAAGAATGAAATACCTAGAGTCAGCAATACAATCTCTGAAGTACCAAGAATACTCAGAACCTGCACAAAATCAAACGAGCATAATACTCCCAGAACCAGTTCAACGTGAAATCAGAATAATCAGAATGATCACTCAGAACCGTCAGCGAGAACAAAATCAACCGGTGAACCAGTTCAATGTAAAATCAGAACAGTCAGAAATTCAACCTAAATCCACCAGTGAACCACGGCATATTTCAATGTGAACAAACCTCCAGAATTACCAAGAATTGGAGAATCACAAACCAGGTCGAGAATCACCAACCAATCAGAAACGCATCTTGAACCATCGCGAGAACCAATCAGAAACGCATGGGAACCACCGCGAGGAAGAATCAGAAATCACCTGAGAACCAACGCGAACCACCATGTATTTCAAACAAGAAAGTCAAAATCACCTGAAAGCCACTGCGAACCACCGCGTATTTCAAACAAGAAAGTCTTGAATCACCGTCGGAACATAACCAATGAACCACTGATTCTCGACGGTGAAAGGTGTATCGGGCGAGAGAGATGAGGGCGTATCATGCGAGAGGAAGATGATCGCGCGTTGCTCCTCTGCCTAGCCCTAACCGGGAAACCAAGAAGCAACTGGGTCGGAAAAACTTGACCCGACCAGTGAACCCAAAAACATATGTGGCTCTGGTACCATGTAAATGTAATGGATCTTTATTTCATCAATCAAACCAAGTATATAGAGTCACTACAAAAAAAAGTGTCGTTTGTCATAGTTATATTGTAGCGATCGGATTAAACTGCTACAAATTTCAGAATTCATAGCGGTTTCAACCCAAACCGCCACAAATTAGTATCGGAAGTATTGACGTCAAATGCTGACCATTTTGCTTCACTTTTTGTCATGGTAACACAAAACCAAACCGCTACAAATATGGCGCCAACCTTGGCACGTTATGGCGCGAAGTCTGTTCCGGTTTTTTCCTAGCGGTTTTGTCAAAATAACCGCTACAAAAATTTGAAACGACATAGTTTTGTCATAGTGAGAAGAAAGTGACACCTTGACCGCATCAAAATTTCAAGATTAGTAGCGGTTTCTGCTATAACCGCTACAAAATTTATTCTATAAATAGTCATTTCCATCCGTACAACAATTATAAATATTCAAAAATATTCTAAATCTGGCTTTGTCGCTGAAGGAACATTTTCGGCTTGGTTCTCAAAAATAGAAGACAGGCATATATCTGAAGCGCCGATCTCGAGAGATGAGTGCTGCACATATTTGGCTGTCTCCTCATCGTTCAAGCCGAGGAAGTTCCTTCAATGACAATCCAGATTTAGTTATTCCATTGACCTGAAGACTTCTACTCCTCTAAATATGTCTAACATGCCACCAATATTGGGTTCAATATTAGCCACCTTTGTCTCCTGGAAATATCTTTGATTAAAATGAGTCGTGAGTTTTTCTAGGGAGATCGGTGGCTATACCGAATCCAAATCTTCACCGGATGTTGGACAATTTTCAATAAACTTGTCATTCCTAATTTATTAACGAAATTAAAGAAAATAATTGAGAATGTTTTTATTTAATAAATAAAAAATCCGAACTAATTAGTTTTATATACTAATTAGTTTGAATTTTTTTCTAAAAAAATATTAAATTTGTAGTAGTTTTAGGGAAATTTAAGAAAATAATCAAATTAATTGAGAGACTTTATATTGAAATAATCAAAAAATCCAAACTAATTAGTTTGTAACTCAAACTAATTAGTTTGGCATTTATTTTTTAAAAAATATTAATTTTGTAGCGGTTCCTAAAAAAAAAACCGTTACAAAATGTGATCATTCTCAGAGCGGTTCATATGTCTAACCGCTATAGAATTGCAACAGTCATTGAGTTTGTAGTGGTTGTAAGACCACTACAAAGTTTCACGAAGAACAAGGCACATTTGTAGCGGTCAGGGTAGCGGTTTTTGTAACCGCGACAAAGTGATTCATTTTGTAACGGTTATTTTTTTGACCGCTACAAAGTGATTCATTTTGTAACGGTTATTTATTTTAACCGCTACAAAGTGACAGCAGTTTTTATACTGTTCCTCTCACTTTTGAAATTCACACGCGCGAGTTTTTACTTTTTACCATTTAGCCTTTCAACTTGTACTTTCTATCATCCTTTCAACTTGTACTTTCCAACATCATGGTTTCTGAGGAAAGAGACCCCGAAAAGGGAAAGATCCCGTACCCCCTAAAAGGCCTGTCGGGGGTAGTGGTAGTAGAGGGCCCGTAGAGGAGGGCGTGAGCCACAAAATATCCCCTCGAGCCCCCTCAAAGGGGGAATGAGTTTGATGCTCTCTTTCAAAATGACCCAATCCCAAACCCAGAGAACCTAGAGACTGTAGGGGGAGATCGGGGCGCAAGTCTGTCTTTTGACGACATCTTGAATGAAGATGAGGAGCTCGAGTTTGACATTCTCATGTCGGAGGCAGAGCGGTTTCTCGAAAAGGAGAACGAGCGGGACCATGGGAACCCCGACCGTCGTCTTCTCATTCCACTGGATTTGTGGTGGATGTCGAAGGTAAGTATAAGTAGTTTATTGGCAAAAAATAATATTTAAATTATGTTAAAAAATTATGAAAATTTATTTAAAATGCAATACAACAATTTTATTATAATTGTGCAGATCTACATGGGAACATCAGCAGGAGGACGTTGGATGTTCCCACGCTTAGTCAGGAGACGGACTACCGGGTGATAGTTCCTTGGAACATGCAGACGGACCAGCCGATCGGCAGCGGTGGTCACCTGTTGAACCGATACCTGTCACAATTTGGGGGGAATTGGGTATGGTTCCCGATCTATTTCCACAGCTTGGAAAAAGGTCTCGAAGGACAACAAGGAGAAGGCGTTTGAGGACGTTGTGCGGGTAAGTTATGTTGTGTAATTAAATTCTTTTTTAATAGTTATAAGTTGTGATTAATTTAGTTATTTGTTTCTTAATTACTAATCATTTTATGATACAGAAAAATTTTAAACTACGGGCCCACGCTTTGAGGTACGTAAAGATGAAAATGGGAGAAGGATGGAAGAGCCGGAGGATTCGTCTCTACAACCAGCAGGATGGAGATGGGACTATGCCTCTCGCAAAGAATCGATGGAGAACGTCCTGACGACGTGGAGGCAAATGACTGGGAAACTTTTGTCTAATATCGGAGGAGTCCAGAGGGAGTGGTACGTTTTTTAATTAATCATAGTTTAGTTTTTTTTAACATGAGGGTATTGTATAGTTTAAAATTTGTTTTAATTAATTTTGTTTAAATTAGTTTAAAAATTTAAATATAGACAAAATTAATGTAGTGTTTAGATTTGGTTTAAATTAATTAAATTTAGAGTAAAATATATTGACTACCCCTCTATTTTACCTAAATTGCACAAACATCTCATTTATTTTGCAGACTTTGTCGCAGAGGAACACCAAATGCAGGGCAGCTCAGAGGGTCAATCACACGGCAGGATCCAAGACGTTTGCTGTGACCTACAGTGAGATGGTATGTTAAAAGTTAAATTAATTTTATGTTTAAATGATTATTGCTTTGTTTTGGAAATAACAAAGTTTATATTCTTTTAACTCTTTCAGCAAGAGAAGGCTCAGGAGGAGAACCGTGAGACGGACTATGGGCAGTTGTGGACATGAACACATAGACACCGTGATGGGACGCCGTCCTCTGAGGTAGCAGAGGAGATAATAGTAAGTTAAAAAAATATTAATAAAATTTAATTAAATTAAATTGTTTGATTAATGTTTTATGAAATATGTGCGTCAGGCCCGGATTGAGCGAGCCGGCAAGACCGCGAGCGCGCGGCCCCCGAGTCACAGGGGTCCGTTGATCCGACGGCCTCATTGAAAGCCGCCAGGCCCGCTTGAGCATCCCGGCGGGTTAGGGGCTTTGGGCTGGGCGCCAGGCCTAGCATGGTGTATGGCAAGGGCTCCTCCTCTAACGCCGGAACCTCTGGCTCGAGAATGCCATCATTGGAGGCGGTTGATGTGATGATTGCCGAGAAAGTTGCCGTGCAGGTTGCCGAGAAGGTTGCTGCAGAGAGGGCTAGGAATGAGGCCAGGAATAGGCACATGCAGGAGAGTCTCGACCGTTGGTACGCTAATCGAGACATAGCCGCGTCAATTACCGGGCCTTGACAGCCGCTGCTACCTAACGACGGTTTCCATCTCCCGAGCCTCCCCTCCGTTCATCCACGAGGATTCCCCCCCTCCTCCGGATCATGCCGCGGTGAAGACGAGGGCGTTGTTACCTCTGGTCGTGTCCACGCCGCCCCTGAGAGAGCCCCCACAGAGACAGCCCCCCCAGAGACAGGACCTGATCATCAGGCTCCTGATAGTTAGTTTTTATTTTATGAAGTAATTAATTTTGTACCGCTGGATGTTTGTTCACCTTCGTTATCTTAATTGATTTGTCGACAATTTTATTAAATTTAAATATTTGTTATCTTTTTTTTTTAGTAGGTTTTTGATATTGTAACACCATTTCAATACTTATATGTCATTTGTAAAATAATAAAGGGAGTTAATAATTTGTGAATAAAAAGATATGTTTTCAAAAGAATAAACGGAGTTAATAATTTGTGGCTAAAAAGATATGTTTTCAAAAGATAAACGGATTTAATAATTTGTGAATAAAAAGATTTGTTTTCAAAATAATAAATGGAGTTAATAATTTGTGAATAAAAAGATTTGTTTTCAAAATAATAAATGGAGTTAATAATTTGTGAATAAAAATATATGGATAAAAATAATTTTCGTTGCGGTTTGTACACTTTCACCGCGACCAAACTTATTTGTAGCGGTTACTTAGTGAAAACCGCTACAAATTTGAATTTCAAAGTAAATAAATAACCGCCAAAACTTTGTTGCGATTCTCGCATTAACCGCTACAAATTTGAATTTCAAAGTAAAAAATAACCGCCGAAAATTTGTTGTGGTTCTCGCATTAACCGCTACGAATCTCAAACGGTAATAATTTAGTAGCGGTTTCAGTAGCGGTTTGTGCACCGCGACTAGTTTATGGCGGGGGATTTTCAATTCAAATTTGTAGCGGTTTGTAAACCGCTACAAATTTGCTTCTTCATTTGGTCGCGGTTTTTAACCGCTACAAATTATTTCAAGTTGTATTTAAAGATCTCAAGTGTTGGAATGAAAGTAACCCAAAATTGTCTCCACATTTATATACTATCCTAGCTTTGTAAGCTTTGTTTACTACAGATGGATAAGTCATGGATCAAGATGCCGCGCAGTTCTCCTGTATATTTAGCGGGATTGAAAAATTTCTTAGATTTCACCTTCTCGCACGCTAGCATTAATGGCAAGATCGTGTGTCCTTGTTGTAGATGCAAGTTTAAGAAGTGGCAAACACGAGATGGTGCTATGGAACATCTTCTTATGAAGTCTTTTCCAGAAGCATATACATTATGGGGTGTTCATGGTGAGAAACATGGTATGAGATATGGGGATCATCTTCCTCAAACCTCACAAGTAGGAAATCAACTAAATCAAGATGATCCGGTTAATGAGGCTGTTCGTGACGCTTTTGGTGTTCAAGATGACAACTTTACAGCAGAAGTGCAGGGTCCAGAACCAGTTTTCTTCAGAAATGACGCAGCTCGGGAATTTTTCAGCCTCATGGATGAGAGCAATCGTCCTTTGTATAAAGGTTGTCAGAAATACTCAAAATTATCCTTTCTGATCAAATTGTACCATATCAAGTGCATGTGTGGGATTACTGATAAGGCAATGTCGATGATGCTGGAATTACTACGAGATGCTTTCCCTGACGCGGACATTCCCACAACCTTCTACGAGGCCAAGAAGATAATTAACAGATTAGGCTTGAACAACGAAAAAATCGATGCCTGCCCCAACGACTCATGCTTTATTGGGGGGAGGACGCTCGAAGGGAGACTTGTAAGAAGTATCACACTTCGAGGTTCAGGACAGTTCAAGGGAAAAAAGTGAAGAAGAAACCCGCAAAGATTCTAAGGTACTTTCCTTTAAAACCTCGCTTACAAAGATTGTTTATGTCGTCTAAGACAAACCGAGCATATGAGGTGGCATGAAGCCGACAAGAACGAAGATGGTAAACTCGGACATCCACGGATGGTGAAGCGTGGAAAGCGTTTGACTCAAACCTTTCCGATTTCGCAAGCCGAGCCTAGAAATGTTCGTCTTGCTTTGGCGACCGATGGTTTTAATCCGTTTGGGAATCTTAGCACAAGTTATAGTATATGGCCGTTGTTTTGATACCTTACAACTTGCCCCCTTGGATGTGTATGAAACAAAGCTCCTTCATTATGTCCATAATTATTCCAGGCAAAAAGGCACCGGGAAATGACATCGATGTGTATCTACAACCTCTTATCAAGGAGTTGGTAGACTTGTGGAATGTTGGCGTCGAGACGTATGACGCGCACGAGAAGACATTGTTCAACTTGCGTGCGTCGTTGATGTGGGACTATCAGTGATTTCCCTGGACTGGGAACATTATCTGGGTGGAATGTGCATACCGGTCTTGCGTGTCCGGCTTGCAATTTTGACTTTGATTCAGTGCGCCTTCCCCACAGTCGTAAGTGGTGCTTCATGGGTCATCGTAGGTTTCTTGATGGTACGCACAGGTTTAGGTTGCAACACAATCGTTTCAATGGGCAACAAGAAAAAAGAGGACCTCCTCAGAATTTATTCGGTGCAGAAATCATAGAGCAGCTTGTGGATGTTGAATTTGAGTATGGGAAAAAAGACGATCCAGCAAAGGCCGGGACAAAGACGGCGACGGCTTCTGGTTCTGCGATCCAGCAATGGCGAAAGATAAGTGTCTTCTTCACTCTTCCGTATTGGACAGATAATTTGCTCCGACACAGTTTGGATGTCATGCACATTGAAAAGAATGTGTGCGACAATGTGTTGTACACGATTATGAACAAACCAGGCAAGTCAAAAGATCATCTTCGAGCGAGGAAAGATTTACGGAGATGGGGTTCGTGCGGCATATGTGGCCGGATGAGCATGAAAAATTTCAATCGGCAAAATTCACCCTGACAAAACCGAATAAGGAAATCTTCTTCGCGACGTTGAAGAATATAAAAGTTCCTGACGGGTATTCAAGCAACATTTCATGATGTGTTGACGTGCAGGCTCGAAAGGTTACTGGGCTGAAGAGTCATGACTCAATATACTTATGCAGCAGTTACTTCCGTTGGCCATAAAAAATACATTGCCTCTCGATGTGTCGATCGTTTTGGTCAAGCTTTGTACTTTCTTTCGGAAGTTGTGTTCCAAGGTTTTGATTGTGGAGGAGCTCGACCAGCTGCAGCAAAAAATCATTATTACGTTGTGTCATTTGGAGATGATCTTTCCTCCGTCATTGTTCACGATCATGGTTCACCTGACAGTACACCTTGTTCACGAAACCAAGCTTGCTGGCCCAGTTCACTACCGATGGATGTATCCTATTGAGAGGTACTTATTTAAAATTAATTACTTTAGCATTACTCCTCTAGCCACATGTTTAACCATTAATGTATCGACTTTTTTCCTCATTACTTTATAGGTTTCTTGGGAAACTGAAATCTTACGTGAGGAATAAGGCGTGGCCTAAAGGTTCAATATCACAAGGTTATATTGGGGATGAGGTCATGTATTTTTGTTCTAGGTACTTTGATGACATTGAGACGTGATTCAACCGACCGCCTCGTGTAGACGATTTTCCTGAGCCAGAGCCAGAGCCATCAGCAACAGAGTTGTTTTTCCGTCGTGTTGGTAAACCAGTTGGCGGATGTGAGAACTTCAAACTCACGGCACTTGAGAAGTTTCAAGCACATAGACATGTCTTGATTAATTGCGCTAAAGTTGAACCGTATCTTCAGTAAGGATTACACACAGATATATATATGTTATCTTATATGTTTCCTTACATTTTATAGTCACATTTCTTGCTCATCATCGCATGTTTAATTTCAGGGAATTCAGGAGTCATGTGAAGTGTCAACTGAGGATCCGTACACAGATATCCTCCGAAATTGATAGAAAGGTCCACAGAGAATTCCAAAGTTGGTTTAGGAGGAGAATAATGAATGACCACAACCCCCACTCAGTAGAATTCAGAGCTCTCGCACTCGGCCCGCTTGACCACGCTTAAAGATTTACGGCATACAATGTCAATGGCTTCAAGTTTTGCACCGTTTCACGAGATTAGGGATTGCTTACCCAAAACTCAGGTGTATATGGCATGTTTGGGACGAGGAGTTATGCGAGCAGCAGTGACGAGAACATGCAATTCGGTGACGTCCCGTATTATGGCAAGCTGCTTGATGTGGTCAGGATAACTTACCAAGGTCTTTTCTCTGTGACGCTGTTCAAGTATTTATGGGTGAATACGACAACATCCCGGGGACTCACGACTGATGACTTAGGCATCACATCAGTGAATTTCTCCCGGCTTATTCACACTGGTCAGTCTGAAGATGACGAGCCGTATATTCTTGCCTCAGAGGCCCATCAGGTTTATTTTATCGCCGATGAGAGGAACAGGGATTGGAATATGGTGGTTCACTTAAAGCCTCGAGACCTTTACGATATGGGCGATGGTGAGAACGTCGCTTACGATTGTGAGCCGCTTCAGCCCACTAGTTTCGTAAACTTCTTTCCAGACGGCGATGACACTTTACGTATAGTTTGGTACGTTTTTTAACTAAAGTTCTATGTGTTATTACATATTAAACTCACACGTAACCTTTTATACAAACTTTCTTTGCGGATGCTTGACGAAGATTGAGAGAAAAAATTATCCCTACTCTTCATTTTAATTTTTTTTTTTTAAAAAAAAGCCCCACAAGTTTTTGTAGCGGTTTATAAACCGCTACAAATCCCAAAAAAAAAAAAAAAAACCGCTACAAATGTTGACCGCTACAAAAAGCTCAATATAACCGCGAATAATAAAACCGCTACAAAAACCGAAATGTCAACCGCGACTAATTAAACCGCTACAAAAATGTAACACGTCAACCGCGACAAAGTGATGCGCCGATATCAAAATAAATACCCCCACCAAACCACATTTAATATGCTTCACTTTTGTTTTCTACACCCGTTTTCTCTCATATTTTTACATTTTTTGAACGAGGTAAAGCGTTTGGATAGGGTAAGTTTCATTCAACTAGATCAATTTTAATACTTATCAAAGTATTTGTTTTTTCGTTTACTCTGTTGATATTAACTTTTGTTATTTTACAGTGCTTTTTGTTAGTTTTCAACTTTCTTTCTACTTTCACATACATATTATTTTACAGTGCTTTTTTCATCTTCCCACACTTTTGTTTTTTAATTAATTTTAATTTAATTAACTCATAAATTGTTGTTATTATACTTATATATTCTAATTGTTTTACTAACCTTATATAATCGAATATCATATTTTAATATCCTTTATTTTTGGTAAAAATATAAGTAATTAATAATATAATTTTTTTAATTACATTAAGAATTGTTAAAAAAATATTTTTTTTTCAATTTCATCCATTTGTAGCGGTTATGAAACCGCTACAAATGCCGTAATACCAACGCACACACCAAAGCGGCTTTTCAAATAAATGACGTCAATAAAACCGCTACAAATATAAAAATATTTTTAAAAAAATGGCGAGAATTATTTGTACCGGTTATTTAACCGCTACAACTCCAAAAATGTTTTTAAAAAAATGGCGGGAATTATTTGTAGCGGTTATTCACCGCTACGAATATTCGGGCGGTAAATTTTTTTTTGTAAATTTGGACTTGTTAGTATTGGTTCATTAACTGCTACAAAATATTTTGAAACGTTTAGTATCGGTTATCAAACCGCGACCATTTTATTAAATTCATATTGTAGCGGTTTTGTACCGCGACTAATGTGTATGTAAGTTGTGTGAGCACACCTTATTTAGTGGCGGTCATTTTAACCCGCGCGATACATACTGATGCGGTTTATGATGATGTAGTACCGGTTTGTTTTAACCGCGACTAATACGCTTGTTTCGTTTGTTTTCATAGCGGTTTCTTTAACCGCGACAAATGTCGTTTGTCGCGGTAAAACCGCTACAAATTTTCTATTTTAACCGCTACAAATGACCCTTTTTTTTGTAGTGAGTCAGCCTTATATAGGCCCAAACCACACAAACTCTCATGGACACTTCCTGTATGGCCCAACATACACAGATACAATTCTACTCCTAATTACACAACTAACTATCAACTAACACTAATAACCCATGACCTTTGCATGTAAATCCCTAACATATCAAGCTGACCGGCGCCGTATGCCTGCCCGCACAGAGTCTCCAAAGCGCTTCCCATCCCAAGCTGTTCGCATTCAAATTCAAACTCTACATCAATTTCAAAATCGAAATCAAAATTACTTGATTCTCTGACCAACTTAGAGTTGAATAGAGCAGTTTATAGATTTTTACCATGACCCCGAAGCAGAATCCGACGATGACGGAGTTTTCAATGGAGACGACGGCGAGTTGGATGGTGCCGACATGGCCGGCGAGGAGTTGAGTGATGGCGTCGAGGGAGTAGAGAAAGGGAGGTGAAAATGACAGGAACAGCGAGGTACCAGAGCTTCTTGGACTCGATGAAGAATTGAGTGAAGAAATCTTTGGGAGTGTTGATGGGAGGGATGTTGGAAGATTCGGCGCTGAAAATTGTAGTCGTGGCGGAGATTTGATCATGAGTTCCCTCCGGTGAGGTTGTGGCGGCAAAGAGTGGTTGCCTGTTATCTTCACGATCCCCCATCGCTCTTAGAGATATGGCTATTAAAAAAACAAATCACAATTCTATTCCATGGCTAGTCTAAAGTGTTTCCATATTTATAAACATTGCTGCTTATGAAGATTTTTTGTGTGGCCAGATTGCTGCTTATGATGAGTACCATATTTATAAAGACATTAAAAAATATAGGTTATATTTTAAAGACATTAAAAGATATAGGTTTATCTTATTTATAAAGACATTAAAGAAATTATCATATTTTTAAAGACATTAAAAAATATAGGTTATAATTCTAGCAATCGTGTATATATCAATGAATGAATTAGTGGCCAAAAAATAATAAAAATAAAATGATAACTTGCCATGCAAATGTAAAAAAAGGCAAGGCAACCCTCAACGCAAAAAAATATTATTACGGTCAAACTTGTGAGTTGATTATTTGATTTTAAAATTATTTTATAAAATCATATCAAATAGCTCTTAAACTTATGTTAGTTGTAAGTTTAGCTGAACTTGTAAGTTCAAACACTGGACTTACCATTTTATATTTTTATCTTATAAAATTATATCAACTTGCTTTTAATTGGGGATGGCCATTTGTATTTGATTGTATCTATATATGAATTTTAAAGAAGTTTTTCATTGAATATGATAAATAATGAATGTGAATGATTTAATGTGAATAATTTGAATTTAAAATATATTTAAATCAAATAATTATTTCCATTTTGCATATTTTCTTTATTTAAGTATATATTTTTAATAATTATTTATAGATAAAAGTAAACTTTTACAAATTGATTATTTGAATTTACATTATTATCACAAATTTGCTTATACTTATAGGATTGATGACAACCTTACTCAAAATCAAGATGGTCAAATAACTTGCATATGCGAAGAGAGATAGATTTTTGTAATTTCCAATAAAACGGGAAGGAAGTGTTGATGATAAAATTAGGAGTGTTTGAGATACACACACATTTAAGATAATTTTATAATGGATTAAGGTTAAATTTGTCCTAAAAATTTTAGCTTAGAAGCAATGCTACCTCAAAAGCTTTTTAAGTTTCATATTGTCTCATAAGTATTAAAATTGAGCAATATTGTCACTCATCGTTTAAAAATTACGGCCAACGTCAATGTTTTAACAATCAATGTTAAGTTTTTTATGAAATAAAGCGATATTGCTATATTTTGAAACTTTTGGAGTGATATTGAATTCACCATGACCCTTTCATAATTAATCGTGGTTCCAGGTTCATCATGTGAGATGTGAGGTGAATTTGGTTATGGAATACTCCCTCCGGTCTTAATATAAGACAAAGCTGATTTTTTAAAAGAGATTAAGGAAGATAAATAATTAATTATATCATATATTGTGTATCTTTAGATTATATATCAGTTTATTAGTCAAACTAATTACTTCGGGAAAACATAAAAATATAAATACTCTAAAATAATTGAATTAGTTTCTTTAATCTCTTTAAAAAAAATTAACTTTAATATATATTTAGGACCGGACGAAGTAATTTTTACCTAGAAAGGACATGGTGTGTTTCTTGGTTGATTCTTAGGAGCAATATAATGACAATTGAATGGCAGTTGGATCTGAAGGTCAAAAAAAATTGTGATTGGCTTAATTATTGATAAATCAATATATTTAAATAACGTAATTTTAAAATAATAATAAAAATAATTATTCATAATCTTAAAAGTAATTATTAAATTTAAATAAAAATTAATATCTAGTTTAAAATATGAATATTTATCAAATGCTTCTCAGAATTTGAACATCTAGGAGCCATGAATTCAAAAATATATATTTATTATATCATTTATAATTTAGAATATATAGTATTTTTTTTACCTACAAAGCTTAGCTCCATTTACTTATATTTCCTCTGTTTCATAATATAAGAGCTTTTTTTTTTTTTTTTTTTAATAAGCTTATCCCTAGATGGTAGATCCCTTTTAAGTTTATCTCAATAATTAATACACTTTTTTCAATTTTTTATGCGTTCAATTAATTATTATACTACATACATTATCTTTCATCATTTTCTTATTATTACTCTCTTTCACTCATTCATAAATAGAGGCATTTTTTTTGGGGGGGGGGTGGGAATAAATTTCTTACGTAAATAAAATTTTTTATTGTGAATAATACTTTAACAAAATTTTGAAAATTTCTCCATCTGAATTTTTGTTATTTGAAAAAATTCATGAGCTAAGATATTTGATTGGAAAATTGGACGTGATGGTATTAAGTAAATAGATATTTGTTTTGCCATTTTCTACCTATTTATCTATAATTCTTTAATGAGTTAAGGTGCAATTTTACCAATAAGGTTTTTTTGAGGAGCGTCTGGCAGAAATAAGTTTTGTAATTGGCAAAAATACTAATAAATAATTTTAAAAAGTGTAAATTCACAAAAACCAACCGTTAAATTATAAGAGAAAAAAATCTTTAATGACGTTTGCTGAAATTTAATGGTTTTGGTGAATTTGCACTATTTTAAATTATTTATTGATATTTTTTACCCTTCCAAAACTTATTTGTGCTACATACCCCTCCGAAAAAATTTTGTTAGTAAAATTACACTTTAACCTTTCTTTAGTTCATCATGCTCAAGATCGATTTTCAGTTCAATTGGTCAAATTAACGAGTCTGATTTGATTTTTAGAATATTTTGCATTCTCTTTACGATCAATCTCTTTACATTTCTAGCACATGTTGTTTATACTCCGTATTTGTGTTTCAAAATATGTTTGAAGCTTCTACTGTTGCATTATAAAATCTTCCTTGAGAAAATAATTTCAAGTTTAATTTACTTAATATGATTGTGAAAATTAAGTTAACAATCTTGCAAACATGGTTTAGAATTTGAATTTGGCCATATGCACACTTACAAATAGTTTACTGTAAAAAAATTATGAAGATTGAAAAATTTGATTAAAACCCAATTACATTTTTTCTTAGAGCCTATGAATACTTGTTTAGAAATTTTTTTGCTCATAAGTATCTGATAGGATTTTATGTACTGAAAGTCTCAACACTATGAGGAATTTAATGCCCAAAAAGTAATAGTAATTGAATTTAGCCACTTATGATTAATAAAATTTTGGGAACATCTCACTCAATCTTAAGTACAAGAAAATATATATCTAGAAAAAAAATTCAATGTAGATTCCTTTATAAAAAGAAAGAGTCCCTAGAGACCTTATTGACCTAATTGGGCTTGTCATCAATGGTCATTATATGACTTATCAATATAGTTACATACACTTGTCAATAAAAGCTATTTTAGTTAACATAGATGAGCTAGTCAATGTCTATTATGACTTGATAATACAGTAACATATACTTGTCAACATGAGTTGATTTAGTTAACATTGATAGGCTTGTCAATGATCATTATATGACTTTTCAATAATGTCACATATACTTGTTAATAAGGTAAGTTCACATTTGGAATCTATATCATTGAAGTCCCTAGAGACTTTTTTGATAGAGGAATCTACATTGAAACTTTTTTTTATATTTTTTGTAATACCTAATTTTCATAATTCTGGTAAACATTGTATTTTGGTAAATAAATTAGCAAAATACAAAGGTGAATATGTGTCTCAAAGAAATATAATCTATTGATTATATTCTTGTCCAAATTTCAATTTGGAATTAATTAACCAATGGTTGATTAATGAGACCACATATTAGGAGCTATAAAATGTGACATAAAATCACATGAAATAATAGCTATTTTAAATACTCATAAGACAAGAAAAGGGAATAGGGAAACAATAGCATCTAATGAGGCAATGATTTTCGAAAATATTAGGGCCATGGGAGGGCTGATTTAAATATCAAGAAATCATAGGATTGTGACACATGTTAATAAACAAATCCAATGGCTCTAATTTAAGCAAGAATTAAGCTTAATCCTCACTTAAGTGTATGAGTCAATGAAAAATCAAGAAAATAAGGCTAAATCCTTATATAATTAAATTGGCCAATGGGATAATTAGAAAAACATAAGATTATAAAATATGAAAAAAAAAACCCAAAGGCCAAAAGTGATCTGCATGCATGTCGACCTTGAGATAAATAAGAGATGGAAATTGTGTTGAAAAGCCAATTATTTCAACACACCAATTAGAGAATGGAACCATGGAATATTTGATTAATTAAAATAGCACATTAAATGCTAAATAAGGGGAGGGATGTCGGCAGCTAAGGGAGGGGTTGAGATTGGAGTTTGAAAAGTGCATTTTGATCCTAAGGTGGAGAGGAAAGAAGAGCAATTGGATTACCTTGCAAATTACCACCTTAACCTTGACATTTTTCCTATAAATACGAGGCACTCCCTTCATAATTCTTCACACCAAAACACTACAAAACATCTGATTTTAGAATTAGTGAGTGAGTAGAGTGAAGTTTTTGGAGCAAGAAGGAAGAAGGAGTTCAAGATCCAAAGGTAAGTTTCTTGAGTTTTAGCTTTTAGTTCTTAGTATAATTGTAGTTTAATCTAGAAAATTAGGAAGTAAATTCCTATACTCGTTTTTAGGCCTCCTTGCATTGAAAAATTCCTAATGAGGTAAAAAAATGTTGGGAAATAATTTTTAGAGTTAGTGGAACAAGATTGTGAAAATTGTAGAATTTCCAGTTTTAAATCCTGGCTTTGGCAATGAACGTTCATGCTATTATTTTATGTGTGAAATGAAGTCATTAAATCATGAAATTTTACATGAATAAATTATACATGTAGTGATTTCTAAATATATAAATTATGTGACGTTTTTAGTTCTACACAAGGAGATACAATTTGTTAAAGTTAGGCCATTTTCCTGAAAGTTAATCTAGAACAGCGTTGTAAAACGCAAAACCTGGGGAATGATTCTTGATGTTTTAGCTTCTGGGAATATTTTTACTTGAAAATATACATGTCAAGGGTCATGAAAAATTTTAAAGCACCTCATTTTGATTTTTTTATAATTAATTATGATTTTTCAAAATTGCTGCAAAATCTGCCCAAAAAATCCAGCAATTGTGTTTTTAATAAAAAGTAAGGGTAAAAGTGGAATAATAAATCCACCAAGGGTAGAAAGGTCAAAATAGGTGAAAATATCCTTTTTGATATTAATTATAGGATATCCGGGAAGTCCGGAGTCGGATTCAAAAGGTCGGGCGTTTTGGCAATTACGCGGTGAAAGGTACAGACACGTACTGTAACTTTAACTCTAATGTGTCTTGTATACATATATATGATTGAATGATTCATGAAGTGATGGACAAAACTAAGTCTTGGGTTATGCACCGTGGCTAAGTTTATGGGCCTTAGCCACATGTTTATATACATTCAGCTTTATGCGGGTTATAGTCTTGATAACGCCGTAGTGTTGTTTTCCTAGCGCTGAGGACACGAGGAGCTGTCGTAGCACTGGTTAGTGCAAACATTACATTTGCTGTGTGCTATATATTGTTGTGCTGTTAACATTACATGTGCTGTGTGCTATATATTGTTGTAACCTTACATCTGTTGTTTGCTATGTATGGTTGATGTTGAAATGTAATGAATATCTGTCATATATACTGTTATTACTTGAACTTAACTGTTACTTGAGATTCAATGAGTATTGAATCTCAGCGTTGACTAAGGTTCAGGAAAGGAACCAGGATTTAAAAAGATGACGTAGACGAAGTCGGGGAAAGGCATCGATGGATGGGGCCGAGAAGAGGTGTCGGTCAGAGCGAATGCCAGAAGAGGTCCATCAGAATATAGTTTCTGACATGAATTCGATAAAGTTATTTCAAACTATTTGGTGCTTAAATTAAGGAAGGGTTGGTCTATGCGGTTCAGTCATAAGTCGCTGTGAAAGACGGGGTGACTTCCACTACGCTAACATTTGTCCTGGCCAATAGGTTTGATTGACCGAGTTGGGTTCTAAGCCACAAGAATAGATAAGATATGATGTAAGATTGTATAATTACTATGTCAAGAGTTTTAATTATATAAGTTCTGTATTATTGTATCACACGAATATTCCTTCGGAATATGTAAT
Organism: Acacia acuminata; assembly: GCA_019022655.1. Taxonomy (NCBI): domain Eukaryota; kingdom Viridiplantae; phylum Streptophyta; class Magnoliopsida; order Fabales; family Fabaceae; genus Acacia; species Acacia acuminata. The sequence continues at coordinate 2,270,894 of JAFJYI010000048.1, read as the reverse complement.
TTACCAGATCATGCCTCAGCATTTTATATCAGTTACTGATCGTCCAAAGGTAATGCATGCTCTCCATGCCGCATTACTCTAACTTGTAGCACTGTATTCCTAAATACTACGTGTCAATGGGCACAATAAGCGGTATGGAATTTGGAGTGTTACATTTTTTTTTTTGGTCCTTAGATCATGAGTGAGATTTTCCATAAACTTTTTAAATAGGTATTCATTGCATATCCCTAATTTAACTTCATTTCTAGATAAATATTAATTTATTGCACAAGTATTCATTGCACATCCCTAGTTGAAACCCCATCTTGAATGGATTTTAATTTATTCTATTTTCTAAAAGTTTTATAAATATTACTTTTATTATATAATGAATTGAATATTGGGTACATTTGATGCAAATAATCCATTTTAGGAATCACCAACAAAAATGTTAGATATATTCACCATGTTTGGGTTGGCGGCCAGTGAGCGTTTCAAGACAAAAAAGCTCAGTGGATGAGCATTTTCAGAGATGAGGGTCAATAATCCGTTTGGGAAAGCGTGTTGGGAGATGAGATTCAAACCAAAAAGGAGCTTCTGAAAAGAAGCTCTCCACAGGAGCTTTCTCTTCATTTGCGTTGGAATTTCTTCAATGTTGCTGCTTCCCTCGTGCTTAGATCAGCTACAAGTGGCGTCATCCTGATAGACTGAATAAAGCTAGAGCACGGTTCTTGAAGCACGCGGTGAGTAAGGAAAGAACAAACCTCACCTAAGAGCCAGTGGAAGAATCAACAAGATTAGAGTTCCGATTGGCAATAATGGCTTCTAGTGCATTCCAGACAGAGAATCAAAGAAGAGGGTTCTTCCTGTGCTTTTGTTTTTTGTTTTTTTTTTTACCTGACTCATATATAAAAGCTCCCCCCACAACAATATACTGAGTTAGCTAGTTAAGTCTGTGCTTGGAGTTGCTATAATATATTATATTTGTAATTTAAGGATCTTCGTTACCTGTGTCTTGCATATTTATTAATTTTATTTAGCTAGAGTTTTCAATTGAGTTTCGTTAGAGAATTTAAGTCTTACCCAGTGTGAGACTTTATTGTTTATCCATTAAATTTTTGTAACGACTTTATTATTAATGTTTTTAATAATTTAACTGTTTTTTAAATTAAATTTAAATTTTTATCTTCAATTACCGCAATATATAACTAACATTAATATATATAATATTCAATAAGATTCATGTCATTTTCAGTTATTTTTCATCTCAACTTACTTTTCAAATAATAATCTAAAGACGTCTCCATTTGGAAAAAAGAAAGTTACTTTTGCCACCGTCAATCCAAACCCAAATCACATTTACAATTTGATTTTTTTCTTCCTATTTTACCTCTACAAAAGTCATATAAAAAATAAGTCACTATTTCTCCCACCGTCAACCCAATTTATTAAGCTGATTTGCCTGGGTGGGCAATCAAATCATGCCTTGTTTGGCGATAGAAATTGGGGCTTTAAATCTACACAAAGTTTTTCAGTTTGGTCACCTAATGTTATAAAGTATTTTTTTCAACCCTTTAACCTAACACTGTCATGATAAATAAAAATAAAAAAAAAAAAACTAATCTTGTGAACGTTAAATGGTATTTTTTGTGTGCCAATCATTATTATTTTTTAAAAGTATACTTAATATGTTAATATTTGAGAATTTTTTTAAAAAATTTAGAATTTCAATATCAACATGTTTTTATTAGCGGGGCTAAAATATACTTTTGGTAATATTTAAGTTCAAATGAGGAATCATTGTAGTCCCTAAAGTTCATAAAGTATATTTTTAGTTCTTAAAATTTAACATCGCTAATGTAACTAACGAAAAATGTTGACTAAGTAAAATCAAGTCAACACTGTGCAATGTTGAGAAAGGAAGATTTAATTAATTTTTTCTTTAAAAAAATCTGATTTTATTTAAAGTGATAAGGATTAAAAAAAACTTTAGTTTTCAATTCATGTTTTTTGTTTCATGTAAAAAATAGAGGTAGTTGAGATATCCCAATCTTATCAAAAAAAAAAAAAAAAAAAAAATCAGTTTTTGTCTGATATGCGCTCCCTTTCCCATTGGAATCCTGCCGCCAAAACTCTTTCTTCCTCCATAAATCCCCGCTGCTCAACACCAAATAAGAAATTAATCTCCGCCACTCATTACCCTTCTCTATTATTATTATGTAAAACATACCCAATAACAGGTTCGCCTTCTTTTTGTTATAATAATAATTGAAGTTTTTTCTGCTGCAACGAGGCACTACAAGAAAATATCATATTTGCGACGGAATTTGTGAGGAAAAAATTCCGTCGCAAATTTTGGCAATTTGCGAGGGAAATTTTTTTCCCTTGCAAAAAGGTGATTTTTGCGAGGGAATACATTTTCCCTCGCAAAATGTACGAATTTTTGCGAGGGAACGGAAATTCCCTCGCAAATGGCCAAACTTTTGCGAGGGATAAAATATTCCCTCAAAATGCCACATTTTGCGAGGATAAACGATTCCCTCGCAAAATTGTAGACAGATTTGCGAGGAATCATCGTTCCCTCGCAAAATTTGTCAACATTGCGAAAAATTGGGGGAAATTTCCCCCAATTTTTTTCGCAATTTGCGAGGGAAGAAGGGTCCCTCGCAAAATGTGCACATTTTGCGAGGGAACTTCTATTCCTCGCAAATTGCGAAAAATTGGGGGAAATTTCCCCAATTTTTCGCAATGTGGACAAATTTTGCGAGGAACGATGATTCCCGCAAAATGTGCACAAATTTGCGAGGAAGGTAATTTCCCTCGCAAAATGCCGCATTTTGTGAGGGAATAGGTTGTCCTCGCAAAAGTTTGGCCATTTGCGAGGGAATTTTTGTCCCTCACAAAAATTCGTACATTTTGCGAGGGAAACTAAATTCCTCGCAAAATAGTATATTAATATATACATATTTTTTGTTAAATATCTCTCCAAAGTAAACCCAAGGCAATTAAAACAAAAAAATTCAAATCTCTCACTCATTTCTCGCCTCTATTCGACTAAGTAGCATATTGATTAAAATCAAGACAATTTTCTTCTAAAGAATAGTATTTTGAAATATATTGATAAACATTTGTCTTATAATTAATATATATATTATTTCTATATATATTCCTTTTTACCATTTAATCAAATAAATATAACAAACATATGTCATATTTTTAAAAAATGTAAATTAATAAAAACCTTCATAAGAAATATATCAAAAAATTATAAATGACATGATTAAAAATGTTTAAATAAGCGAATAATTATTGCTACTAAATGGTAGAATAAAAGCCAAGAAACCATGAACTATATGACCATTGTAATTTTATCTCTAATTTATAGTTATCTCAACTTGCGATGTTGTCATTAATTATATATAAATGTTGCTTAGGTTTAAATGGTAAAAGGTTTGAATTTATAGACAAATGTCGCTTATACATGAATTATATATGTTGCTATCATTGTCGATGGAGGTAAAACGTGATCGAGGACAATGAAGTTTTACTGATAAATGCAAAAGGCAAAGGTTGGAAATGAGGATTATTTGAACCGTTAAGTTAGCACACACTTGTGAAATTCAAAAGAAGAAAAGATTATTTGAAACGTTTTCTTGATTAATCAAGGGCATTTGGTTAGAAGTTTGGCACAAATTGTACTTATTAGCAGTTCTATCATTTTGGCCCATGGTTTAGTTACCAACCACTCTTCCTTTTTTTATTACTCGTTTCTGTTTTTTCTATTAAACCCATTTATTTAATTTGATTATATTACAAAATTTTAGTTAAATTAGTTAACATGATGCTATATATATTTTTTTTTTTCTAAAACACTCATACATCTTTCTTTATTTCTTATTCCCTCTCATACCTGGTAACAAAGTTGATTGTGTATCAATAGGGATAAAGAAAAAAATTGACCAACATGAAAAAAAGTACTCCCTCCGGTTTCAAAGATAAGACAAAGCTTTTAGTATAAATCATACCGTAAACTTTATCTTATATTTAAAATCGGAGATAATAATATATATAAAGATCAATATCAATTCTTAAATTAGATCCTATATTTATGATTGAAGACATTACTTACTTGTATTTGGTCACAATTCAACTATCAATAAGTTTTAATTCCACTAATCAAATTAGCATGAATATCCGTTTAGGAATTAGTATTTGGTCACAATTAAACTATCAATAAGTTTTAATAGTTTGATTATGAGAAAAAATCCTGAAAAAAATTAAATAATCGACATCAAATACTTTTTTAAATATTCCTACAAAATTATGAGGCACTTTTTAGAAGGAAATCGTGGCCCTTATTTTAAGTTATCCATTGGGTATTAATGATACTTTTCAAGAGTTCTTTTACTTAAATTTTGATGCAATTTTTATTTTTTACCTTTCAAGATATAATTTATTGTTTCATTTTCAAACTAATTTAATGAATTAATCAAATTTTAATTTTCAAATAATATGGTTGAGTCTAAAACACCCTCTTTTTCAACACAAAAATATGTATTTACAATAGGTCCAAAAGGTAAAAATCCATTTATACGGGCCAAATTAGGTCCAAAAATAATACATCGAGTTGATAAAATGCGGAAGTCTTAAGGTTGTGGCAAATACAAATGACATAACAAAAAGTTTACATGTGTGCCTTCCCTTGTTGCCTACAAAGTTAATCACCTGTAAAAAAAAAAAAAATAAACATGATAACCGTAAGATTCAAAGATCCCCGTAACCATTGGTTATTCAGAAATATACATGCAAACCAAGATCGAGAACATACAATTATAAATTCATAATAATTAAAATATAAACATTTATATACAAATATTTCACAAAATAGTTCTCGACTCGCTTACCAAAACACCCACCCAAAAAGGGTTCCAAAACAACATAATTTGTTTTCCCAAACACTTCAATGCTCTCAATTTATTAACACGAGATAATTCAACCTCAAATTATAATCATTCTTGTATGCCTTCTCACCTCCCTTCTCTTCTCTCTCTCTCTCTCTTCTCTCTCCGTCTACGTGTACGTTGTGTGGGTGTATACATGGTTTGCAAAAACGCGTTTTACAATGTAAAAACGCCGTTTTTTTACGATTTATTTCCGGCACAAACGTCGGGGTGCGCGATGCTTGCATCTTTGAATGTTTTATGAAATATTTTAATTTCTCTCTTTTTTTTCTTTCTTTCTTTCTTTTTTTTTTTTGCTCAAGCTCTCTTTTGTTTTCTTAACAAAAAAACATTGATAAAAAAATATAGTTGGGGGTAGGATCAAAGGTGTTAAAAATGAGTTTTTACATATTAAACACCTAATATATATAGCTGAAAAGTTGATTAATATTTTACCTTTAGTTTTGATTTTAAGATGTTTGCTGGTGAAATAGAAGTGAGCAGAGAGGAATTATATAAATTATATATATATATATATAGGTAAAATCTACATTTTGTTTTACGATTTTTCATCTCCTTCCGTTTTTAAGTAAAAACTCGTTTTTAAGAACCTTGGTGTATATATAAATGTGGAGAATGAGTCTTTTTGTGATTTAATTAACTTTGGGGTATAATTATGTAATTTTCCCCATAACTTTTCCACAATACTACACAGATCACTTGCCTCCCACTTCTAATATGATAACAATATATTAATAAACCAAAACAATATACTATTAAAATATATAATATAATAGTAATTTAACAATATAATATTATTTTTCCATACCTCTACTATATCGTCCCACTATTTCACTTTCGAATATCATATTATAATAAAGTAAAGTATTCTAACATAATAATATAATAATAAATATTATATAATAATTCCCCACAAAATTTTAAAACACACTGGCCAAACACACGCATGCCCACTCAAATTGTCTTCCACTATTATAATAATAATATATTATAATAATATTATAATATAATATAATAATATAATATGTTTTAATGTAATAATACTACCTCCATCTCCATGCGTGTTTCCATATTCATAATATAAAATATTATAAAATAATATAAAATAATATAAAAGAATATAATAATAAAATATTATTTCCAACACATAATATTTCCCTACCACTTCCACGTGCTTTTTTCCCTATTTGCCACCTTTTTAATAATTAATTACCATTTTGCCACTTGTTTTCAAAATATTTCCCAATGTGCCACCATTTAGTCGACTAAACCAAGGTTTAGTCGACTAAAACACGGTGGCTGATTTTTTTAAAATGCCCCTGAAATTTAGTCGACTAACTCACTTGACTTAGTCGACTAAATCTCGACAGGTTTTTTTTTTATTTAAAAAACACGACATTCTCTCCTTCAATATCTCCCATATTCTATTTTAAAATATAAATTTCCAAATATTAAAATGTTCTTAATTAAACTTCCTACATTCTCTCCTTCAATATCTCCCACATTCTATTTTAAAAGTAATTTGAATTATATTTTTCAGTAAAATTCCAACCGTCAAATCATAATTTTTTTAAAAAAAAAAAAAACTTTAACTAACATCTACATAATCATATCATCATTATTTGTAATTTCTGTAACTTTAACTAACATCCTCATAATCATATCATCATCATTTGTAATTTATAGTTCTATAAATAGAAGGTTTGATTTTTTATCCTTTGTTATCAACACGGGAAGATGACACTTGTGCTCAACATGACTTTGTCAATTTTAATTTTTTAAATATATATAACATTTCTTTAATGTATATAATAAATTATAAAAAATTTTGAGTTTTCCTAAAATTATATAATGTTTAATTTCGACTAATCTTTTTTTGTCAATTTTAAAAATAAAAATATAATTTTGAAAAAATGAGAGATTTTGTGTTTTTTTATTATTAATATCTTAATTACATAAAAGTAGAGCAATAAGTATCTCCTTGAGCGACACGTTAGTATAATTGTAGCATCAAAATACTAAAAATAAAAAAATAAAAATAATGAGAGGCGTTATAAAAGATAGATAATGGGGAAGATAGTTACATGATATTTTATAAATTAATAATGGGAGAGGTAAATACTTAATTTAATATTTTGGTTATTCCTTTTGAGATCTTTAAAAGAACGAATATAATACTACAATTATAAATATAAATATGTTCAAATGAAGGGGAACTAATCAATAGAAAAGATAGGGATTCTAACAAATTAGTTAGACTTTTGAATTAATAATGGGGAGGTAGATACAAAATATTAAGTAAATATTTAATTTAATTTTTTGATTATTCCTCTTGAGAACTCTAAAAGGAAATAATATAACACTATACCTATAAACGTAAATATATGCAAATGCTTAAATTTAGGGGAACTAATCAATAGAAAAAATAGGGATTCCAATGAATTAATTATAACTTTTTTGATTATATAAAAGTATAGCAAGAAGCATCTAATTTAGGTGCAAACTCAAAACACTAAAATAAAAAATAATAGTAATGAGTGGCAGTTATGAAAGATAAATAATGGGGGAGACAATTACACAATATTTTGTAAATTAATTATAATGTGGAAGTAGATACAAAATATTAAATAAATATTTAATTTCATAATTATAATAATATATTAACAAAATAATAATATATCATATTATAATTAGGGGTGAGCAAATCAAAACCGAAACCGAAAACCGAACCCACAAATTCGGTGTTCGGTTTTTTCGGTTCGGTCTATTCGGTTTTCGGTTTCGGTTCGGTTTATAAAATAGACTTATTTCGGTTATCGGTTATCGGTTCGGTTTTTTTAAATTTAATTCGGTTTTAACCGAATAACCGAAATTATTGGGCCCAAAGTGAAGTGAAGACCAACCTCAGCCACATAATGTCCGCCGACTCCAAGTAGCCAAGCCCAAGTACCAAACCCAAGTACCCAACCGTGAATCTCACTTTGAGAATTCCTCTCCACTGAAAAAAACCCTAAGCCAGTATTCTCCAATCTCCATCGTGAAAACCGACTAGCCAAGCCAAGTACCAAAGTCCAAAACCGTGAATCTCAGTATCTCACTTTCACAATTCCTCTAATCCTCTCCACTGAAAACCCTAGCCGTGAATCTCAATCGTGAATCATCATACTCATTTCGCCAGTTCGCCTTCTAAGTTCTCAGCTCTTCACGTCGCCTCTCCTCTCAGCTTCGATTCAGCGATTCCCGTCGTAGTCGCACAATCATCCTGTTACTTTGACTCTTTGCTTTCTCCCTTCACTTCTAGTTGAGTCTCACAGCTCCGATCGTGCCAGACTCTGCAGATCTGCTGAAAAGGGTGAGCTTTTGGGACGTGGTTCGTTTGGGTCAGTGTACGAAGGAATTTCTGGGTAAGTTTTCGAGTATTGAAATTTTCCTTTCCCCATTTTATTAGCGCAATACCTTTCCAGGCCTTCTTGCTTTCGAGTTCAGGGTTATGAATGTTTTGGCATTTGTACTTTTGTTGTAGTTCTCTGCCACATCTTCCCATGATATAAGAAAGGTTTGAGGCTTATGATTTAAAGCATTTGCTTTTATGGTCTTCCGGGTAACAATCACCGTGTATGGGATTAGTGTTGGTTGAGGGAGAGGGGTAATTGCTTTTTTATCGTTTGGGAGTTTATGATTGAGAAGGTCTGGTTGAAGAAAATTGCAGCTTTTGGAGATGAAATTTAGCGTGCTATGGAGTTTAGGTTTTAATGTAGTATTGGAGCATAGTATGTTTTCAACCCTCCAATTATTTTAATGTTGTGTCTCAAAACTGCTTTTTGCAAAATATTATGTTGTGTTTTTATTTTTATATCCTATGTTGCTGAACTTGCAAGATATTACGTTCTCACAACTTATTTTATTGTGACTGGGTGTTGATTTATTATGCTCTTTGGGAATTGTTTTCTATTGTGCTGTGGGGTTGAAGGAATTCAGCCACATTTGACAGCAATTTTGTAAGACCTTAGCAGAGAGAATTCTTCATGGTTGGAGGAGTTTTGCATTGGGATAATTCTGATATAATTTGCAGATCAGAAGATGTGCCCAGGTTTTGTTTTGTGCGTGTTTCTAAATTATAGACGGGGAATCAATTCCCATTGCCTACTCTAATTAGACATTGGGATAATTTTGATATAATTCTGATATAGTAGACATAGGATAATTTGAAGATGTGCCCGTGTTTGGTTTGTCAGCTATAGGATAATTCGATATAGGAGTTTTGCATTGGGATAATTCTCGTTGTAATTAAATGCTATAGGATAATTTTGATATAACCAAAAACCTTGATGAGTTTTGCTTGGGAATTGTTTTTATTTTTATATGAATTCTTTTTTTTTTTTTTTTGCTACTCGATGAATTGCATTAATAGTGAAACAAGGAAGTTACATCGGGGATTTAATCCCGCTTTATCTTGTAATACACTGGACTTCACAAAATGGGGACATTTTTATATGAATTCCGAGTTTCCAAAGCTCGAACCGAAATTTAAAAAAAAAAAAAGGAGTGGCCATTTTATAGAAAAAGGCCCACAAGAAGGCCTAATAAAAGCCCAAAAAACCGAATTATCTTTAAAACCGAACCGAAATATTTCGGTTAATTCGGTTCGGTTTTTTAGCTAGTTCAGTTTCGGTTCGATGATAAAAACAAGGGTATTTCGGTTTTTCGGTTTTCACCCAAAAACCGAACCGAACACCGATTGCTCAGCCCTAATTATAATAATATATTAACAAAATAATTTTTCGTCATGTGAACAGGAATATATATATATATATATATATATATGCAGATTTCTTTTTTATCCAACAAAAATAGAATAATTGGTATATTGATACCTTAACCTCTCTCGATCTCTCCATACACACACATATATATGTATGTTTAACCTCTCTCGATCTCTCCACACACACACACATATATGTATGTATATGTATATATAGTACTTACATCCAGTTAAGCTCACATGAGTGGACATATATAAAAGAACGGCAATTTGGGCAAATTGATATGGGTATATATATCTGTAAATTTTGACCTGTCCTTGATTTACTCCTCTGTGTGTGTGTGTGTTTATCAATAGATATTAGTATGTAGCCCTTGTGTTTTGAAAAAATAATGCTTCCCTGCCGTGACTATACGATCTTCATATGCAACACAATAAATTGCTTAAACCTAGTTTGACCCTACTTATTAGTTTTAAATGTATATATGATAATATAAAATTGTCCCTTTTCTAATTACTTAAGTTGTAAACAATTTACAATGACTATCATTTTTGTCCTGTCTTTAATAGAAGGCGAAAGAATGGTTCACTCTGTACTTTCACCGTGTGACTGTATGGTTTTGTTTTTGTCTATCTGCGGTAACATTTCAACGATTATTTGTTGTATATAGTTGCATAATGCTGTATGATTATGGTGATTGTTTTCATAAGCTCTTAAATAATATTGGCATATGTGTTTTATTCCCAGATAGGGAATGCTTCACCCTTGTGCGTCCATTGAATAACGAAAGTATTTGCAGCGACTTGATCAAATATCGGTTAGTAGCTTGCCAGCTATCATTATTTGGTATTCTTCATCTTTGAGACTTCATGCCCCGTCTACATGCATGTCCCCATCTTCTAGTGTACTATCCTCATTCTCTGGTTGCTTGCTGGGATTTGTTTTTTGTTCACTGCATGTGTTTGTTTCCCACTTTCTTGATTAAGTGACAATTGGCTGGTAGAAGTAGCTAGTTGTATTACCCACTTAGTTTAGTAGCTGAATTAGTTAGTATTATTGTGTTTACCCCAAAAGTCTTTGTGTAGGGTTGGGTTGAGGAAGTATGGAAGGCGATTGTGATAGGAGTTGGATGTATAATCGTCTAACTCCAAAAAAAAACTTACTCAAGTATTCTTGGAGGGTTTAGAAGAGTTCATCAAATTTGCTCGGCGCACGCAGCTAAATTCAAGTACCTCGATCGTTGTCCATGTGTGAAATGTAGGTGTATGCAATTTCATGATCCGAGCACGGTCAAAATCCATTTGTGTCAAAAAGGATTCATGCCAAATTATGAATGTTGGCAATTTCATGGGGAAGTCAGACAAACAATGAGTGGTTATTACGGAGATAGTACTCATCGATACAACCTTAATCAATATGAGCGGTTGGTTATGGATGCCGCGGGACCGTCGATCGGCCAATACTTTGATCCCGTTACTCATGCTGAACCGTCATATATGGGAGAGGAGACCGGTGCACATACTCAACCAAAACATGGGAGAGGATCCTAATCCGGAAGCCGAGAGGTTCTATAAAATGCTTCAAGATGCGCAACGTCCTTTATGGGAAGGTTGTGAACACATTGAAAATAGTGAATATTCATCACTATCGGCTACCCTAGCAACACTAAGTTTGAAGACCGATCACCATATGAGTGAGAGGAATTACAATGAAATGATGCAGATCATGAGTAAGATTGTTCCCAATGACAATAATTTGCCGAAAGATTTTTACCAAGCAAAGAAAAAGGTGAAAGAGCTTGGGCTCGGATGTGAAAAAATCCATTGCTGCCCCAGAGGATGTATGCTCTATTACAAGGATGATGCTGAGCGAACTACATGTAAATTCTGTGCACATGAGAGGTACAAAGTTGTGAGGAATGGAAGAAAAACGACCTTTAAAGCGTTAAGCAAGATGTGGTACTTTCCTCTCATGCCAAGACTTCGAGATTGTATTCATCACAAAAAATAGTTGCTCACATGAGATGGCACCAGAGCATTGCGGGATGAAAAATTTGTGACGCATCCCTCCGATGCCGAAGCTTGGCTGAAATTTGACGAGGCAAATCCTTCGTTTGCGGCGATCCCGTAATGTCCGTCTTGGTTTATGTTCGGATGGGTTCGCTCCTTTCAACCAGACGGGCAAGAATTATTCCCGTTGGCTGTGATTGTGACTCCGTACAACCTCCCACCTTCCATGTGCATGAGAAGAGAATTTTTGTTCCTCAACGCGTTAATCCCCGGGCCATCCAACCCAAAAAGAAAATAGATGTATATCTCGGGCCTTTGATAGACAAGTTGAAGATGTTGTGGAGTGAAGGGGTTCTTACGTATGATGTATCATTGAGCCGAATTTCACCATGCGGGCTACCTTAATGTGGACGATAAATGATTTCCCCGCATATGGAATGTTGAGTGGATGGCAAACTTCGGGAAGCTTGCATGTCCGGTATGTCTCGAACGAACATGGGTTATAGCTTGAAATATAGTCACAAAGTGTGTTGGTTTGATAGGCACCGGCGATTCTTGCCTATTGATCATCCGTTTAGGAATAATAGAAAAGACTTCAAGCGGAATGTGGTCGAACACGCAGATCGACCTCGTCGTTTAAGTGGCCTAGAAATATGGGACAGGGTCAAGTACATTCAAAGTGTTGAAGAGGGAGCCGCTTCCAGCTCACCAGAGGGATATGGCGTTCAGCATCATTGGAACAAACGCAACATCTTTTGGGAGCTACCATATTGGAAAGATCAATTGTTAAGACACAACCTCGATGTCATGCATATTGAGAGGAATGTGTTTTGTAATATTCTGCACACCGTAATGGACACCAAGGGTAAGATGAAGGATACAACAACGCAAGACTTGACATAGAACATATTTGCAAAAGGCCTGGTTTGCATTTGATCAAGAATGCCACCAACCGAATTTCCAAACCTAAAGCGTCTTACACATTGAACAAAGAGCAGAATTTACAATTGTTACAATGCGTTAAAGGTGTGAGACTACCGGACGGTTATGCATCAAACTTTAAGAGATGTGTCGACATGAACGAGGTGAAGTTAGTCGGGATGAAGAGTCATGATTGTCATGTTTTCTTTCGAGATTGTTGCCGTGGACCTTCAAAGCACTACCGAAGCATATATTGAGTATTCTCGACAGAATTTTCCTTGTTCTTTAGAACAATTTGTGCTTCTGAGCTTAATGTTGATAAGTTACGGCAACTGGAGGAGAGCGTGCCAATAATGCTATGTAAGTTAGAGATGGTGTTTCCTCCTAGCTTCTTTGACTCAATGGAACATTTGCCTGCTCACTTGGCGTACGAAGCAAGGGTAGGAGGTCCACAACAATATAGGTGGATGTATCCGTTTGAAAGGTAATATATATATATAGAAAAATTTGTATGTGATTAATTGAAACACACACATTACGAAGAAGATAATAAATACCCTCTGATTGTCCATTGTAGGTTTTTACACACACTTAAGAAGAAGATAAAAAATCCAAGGTACGTTAAGGATGTATCGCTGAAGCTTTTCTAGTCGAAGAGGCCACTAAATTTGCCTCATACTATTATCCCCCTGAAGTTATATCAAGATGGAGAGTGGTACCTCGTAACGATGATGGCGGTGAACCGAGTGGTCATATATCAATATTTAATTATCCTGGCCGAGTCGTGCAAAAACATTGTAGGTCAACTCTGGAAGGAATAGATAAAAAAATAGCGGAGTGGTACAATTTAAACAACTGTGATGAGGCCGCCGAATACTTAAAGTAAGATTTCATCTTTTGTTACTGTGACGGTAAAAATTAAAGTATTAATTTCATTTCTTTTTGTTACAGTCACTTCTCTAATTCGGTCCGATCGACAAATCCTGAGATGTCGGATTCAGATGTTTATCAATTCATGAACGTTACCTTTTTTAAATGGTTACGGTCCTTCTTCGTGCACCACCCCCGAGGCTCCCCAAGATGTTGTGTGGAGTTTATCTTACGGGTCTGCAACAATGCCTGTTACCCGGATCAAAAAATATGTAATCAATGGGTATCGGTTTGCAACCGTTGAAGCGAACAAGGATACAAAATGTTGCAATTACGGTGTATGTTGTCAAGGTGGCCAAGGCGGCGGAGTCGAGGGCGACTACTACGGGATATTAATTGACATAATTCAGCTGGATTACGAGCGGGACAATTCGGTGACTCTATTTAAATGTGAGTGGTTTGATAACATACTCCGCGTGGGACAAAAGTGGACAAATATGGAAATGTTGAGATCCACCGGTCAAGGAGATATACGCTTAGTTATGACCCATTCATTCTTGCTCAACAAAGCGCAACAGGTTTATTATACATCATACCCTACATCCCGCCAAGGGTGGATGGGAGTTATCAAAACCAAAGCACGAAACATTATACCTAAGTCGAAAAAGTCGAAACAAATGACGATATGACCAACCATTCCAAGCCGATGTGGAACGTGTACTTGCCGTAAGTATTGCCGAGACGATCTACCAACCAATCTCTTTGATTCCACTGCGGAGTTAGAGTTGATTCCTATCAATATTGACGATGAGGAATCAAATGATGATGAGGCACAAGAGATATACTCAACTAGTGAATCTGAATTCGACGACTATGAGACACCGAGGAAGGTGTCGGCGCGAGGTCGAAGAACAGATTCGTCCGATTGATTTAAGTTAGTTTTTTTGTTTATACTAGATACTTTATTACTTCGCCGCATCATATTGAGTAAGTTTCTTATATTTTTATATATACTGATATAATGTTTATAAGTGTTCAGAGATGGAGCATCGAGGAAGGGGTTCAGGTACTGGACGTAGTCGTGGTAGCTCTCGGCCCTGTCCTATTAGGGGGGTAGGGCGGTACCATCTACCTCTTCCATAGGCAGAGGGCTTGACTCTTCCCCAGAGATGCCGTCATTTACTTTTTCATCTTCACCGTCTACTTCCGACTGCTTTGGGCGGTAGAGGTAGAGGTAGAGGTGTGCCTGTCTCTCCGATTGATCCACAAAGAAGGGGCGGAGCGAGGTTGAGTTTACGATTTCGACTAATTTACATATATTTTGTTTTTTATAAGCATCTATGTTATAACATTTTCAATACTTCTTCCTTTAGCACACCGAGTCGCCTCGAGCCGGGTCGAGGATGCTAGTTCCTCCGGACACCACTTGGGGAACATTTGATCCGAGTACGGGAAGATGTGGATTCGTCTGTCGGTGGCGCCGGGTAAGTAATGTAAAGTTACTAGTAATGTTATGATTTTTTACCTTTAGCTTGTATGCTAATATTTGTAACATTTTCTTTGTTTTCGTGTTTCAAATGATAAGCCGGTGAAGAAATTCATAAAGGATCAAATGTTCCGTAATTTCACTCAGCCTTGGGCCAAGTGGACAAGATTCCTCAGGTTGACCGGGACACTTGGTTCAGGGAATTCTTAGTAAGTTGTGTGATTTATGGTTATTAATTTCTTCTCATCAAAATACAAATTGATTAACTACTTTTATACTTTGGAGAACTAATTGTAGCATATTGTTTTTCAGGGAGAGTTTAGTCAAGGTTACCTAGGTTGATTCGGTAGATTTAAAAAGAGCTTATAACTTCAAGGCCAGCAAGTGGATGTCTGATAGATTTTATAAATTGAGAGAGGGAAGGGGAAAGAAAAATTGGATTCAAGCTGAGGTCGTAGAACAATTATTTGAAAGATGGGCCACCGACGATAAATTTATAAAGCAAAGTGAACAAAATAAGTTAAATAGGGCCCAAATGGATGGACCTTCATATGTCAAGTGGCTGCATTCCATTAAGTGAGCATAAGCGAAAAATTGTAAGTATACGTTATTTTTTATTTTAGCTTTCAATATTTTATACTTTGAAGTAATTAATTGACGGTTATCAATTTTTATTATTTCTCTTTTAATTAACGCTTATTCATTTGTGTTTGCAGGCAGACACTGGGGAAGTTCATGCGGATTCGATTTCTTGGGTTGCCTTTGAGCGGACCCACTCCAAGGAGATTGAAGGTGGGAGGCGTTGGATTAACACCAAGTCCCAAAGAATGCGCGGTGAGATATTAACTAGATTTATTAGTTGTTTAAAACAAGTAACATTTATTTTATTTTACATGTCTTATTTGTGATGTATTATTGTGTGTTTGTAGGAGACCTATCAGAAGCTGACGCAAGAGAGAGACTCGTAGATTGAGAACGACCCGGCGTCCTCTTATTCTGATAACGAGAGTCTCTTCATTCAGGCTGCAGGAGGATTTGACAAGAAGGGGAGAGTCTTCGGGATGGGTGCCTCTGCCAGCGAACTGAAGTCTTCTACGAAGCGCTCATCGGGAAGTATTGGAGGTGTTTCTACAGGTAGACGTAATACTTTTGCTACCAATCGCAAACCATTATTCCTCGTCCATTTAAATGAAGTACAAAAAATAAACTGACTTCGTAATGTTGGTTTTCTAGAAGATAAGAGGGTGAAGACATTAGAAGCAAAGGTGAAAGAGCAAGAAGCACAGGTGAAAGAGCAAGGAAAGATGATTATTGAGTTGCGGGAACTTCTCCACTCCCTTTTGAAGGACAAGGGTACGGGCCGCCTCCGATGGTGATGGCGATACCGGTGGTGACCCTGACCAGACTGCTGCAGTGTAGACTTTTTTTTAGTTTATTTTGGTTGAAACATTGTACTTTGTAATATTTTGTTATTTCTATGCAAACTCTTATGATTGTTACAATATATTTTTATCATATATAAATCTTTTTATTTGCTAATTTTTAATATTTTTTATGAAATTAATTAAATTTTTAAAATCATTTGATTTTTTAAAAAAAAAATTAATTGGGGATTTGCGAGGAATAATATTCCCTCGCAAAATGTGGGATTTTTGCGAGGGAATCTGTTTGATAAGTAGATATTTTATAATTAAATAAGTATATATTCTGATATATATTGGATTAAATTTGTTCATATTATACTTATTTAATTATCTTTTATATATTTATTCATCTTTTAATTAAATATAGGATAAAGGGATATTATAACAGAAAATCTATTGATATCCTATTTTGTTGTGCAGAGATATTATGTGATATAAAAGAGGCAATAAATTAAATTGGAAAAGATATAATATAATATATTATTATATTATAAAGTGATCAAGAAGTGGACCCATGCAAAGAAAAGACAAAATCGCAATATAAATCACTGGAGAGATTCACGCAACAACATTCAAAATATTAGAATCCTCTTTTTTTGAATAAAAAAGGGAAAAGGATATGTTATATCCTTTATAAATCTAAGAAGCAGATCACGGCCCAGGGGATGGAATAAGTGGATATATATGAAGAGGAAGGCGCACGCATATGAACTACACAGAGTGAACGACAATTTAAGGAGTGAAGAAGGGACGCACATCGAGGCCGGGCCGGAACGCATACTGGGACGAGCAAGGGGCAGTTATAGAAGCAAGGAGTATTGAGAGATTCTCTGAGTCTTGAGTTCTCTTTTCTTTTCTTTATGCTTTCTTTTATTTCTCTGAATCTGATTTTCATCTTTTCATGAGTTTTAGTATAGCCATGTGTGGCTAATTTTATTTTTCAACCTAGAGAACCTATGAACTTGTTTGGGTTCTAGGTATTATTTCCCACTATTAGTTTTGATTAATTTCAATCAGCTTTATTTATTCCTGCTTTTCTTGCTATTGTTTATTAATTGGCCACTAGTAAGCATGTTTAGGGGATTTAGGGTTAAACTTGGAAGAGGAAATCCTAAATGCATCTTTGGGATTAAATAATGTGGAATTAGATTTAAATTTAATAAGGAATTAGGTTTAATCTAATTTGCGTCTAGGATAGAATATACCTAGAAGCTCCGCATAATCAAATTAGGTGAGTTTGATCTAAAACGATTTTAGTTAGTTGTGTGAGGCATCACATAATTAATTAAGATAGGTTTATAAATGGACCTAAGGCATTTATAAACATCAATACTCTAGGTTAGCTGAGTTAGTTAAATCAAAATTAATTTAGTGGGGATTAATTCTAAGAAACCAACAAGGGATTAGCGACTCTAGGTTGTATTTCTCGAATTAGAATTCGCTCTTTTTGCTATTATTAGTTTCTTATTTAATTTCTTTTTATTATTCAAAACAAACCGACTTACTCAACTTAAACGAAATAAAGGAATTTAATATCTACTCGCTAGTTAATTGAGTCCTCGTGGGAACGATATTTTTCCTACTTATCACTTTATTACTTGATACGGCCCGTATACTTGCGAGTCTATAGGCTTTAAATTTTGCCCTATCAAGTTTTTGGCGCTGCCTGTTGCCGGGGACTCAAGGCAATTGGTGACTAGTATTAGAAATCCTTTAGTAGTTTTAGTTTGAGTATTTTTTTTTTTAAAAAAAAATCTCTTTCTTTATTTTCTTTTCTTTTCAATTTTTGGTGTTAGTTGGTACTTTGAGATTTATTTGGTTTTGCAGTACCTCGGTACATGTCTCGTAGAACCAAATCTACTAAAACGCCACGTAAATCAAGAAATATCCAAGAGCTTTTGGACGCTACAACATCTCAGAACGAAGAGGAGGAATTGATACAGACTGAAACTGAAGAAATGGCTGCAGATGAAAATGATCGTTTGTGTATCAATGATTTTCTAGGAAGACAATCGCGAGGATATCACCAGAATCGAGTGCCCGAGTTTCCAGCCAACAATTTCGAAATCAAGCGACTATGCTCAAGATGCTTGAACTACGGGTCAAGATGAAACAATTCAAGATCCAAATCGGCATCTGATACAATTTCTTGACGTGTGCAACTCATTCAAGATGAATGGAGTTCCTGATGGTGTGATTCGCCTTCGGCTTTTTCCTTACTCTCTACAAGGGAAAGCTAAAGAATGGCTCAACAACTTAGAAGAGGGTAGCATAACCTCTTGGGAGACACTCGGAAGAAAAGTTCGATCAAGATTTTTTCCACATAATAAGATTGTGGACGCACGAGCTGCTCTTACAAATTTCGGTCAACAATGTGGTGAACATCTGTATGAGGCCTAGGAGAGGTTCAAGTTGCTCGTCAGGCAGAGCCCTGGTCACAATCTAGAGAAGTGGGTCTTACTTCAAATATTCAGTACTCGATTGACTCCTGAATCTAAATCAGAACTAAATGCTGTCACTAATGGAGGAATTACAAAGCAACCGGTGAATCATGTCTGGAATTGTTTAGATGACTTATCAGATGACTTTATACAGAATAACAATGAAAGAAGGCCAGTGAAGTCTATTGATAAAATTATTGAGGACCCTTCTGCACAGTTGATGACAATGTTAAATACCATCAACAAGAGGTTTGATCATTTAGAAGCTCAAGTAAATCGATCTAATGGTAGACACATGGGAGTCAATGCTATTTATGCCCCTTGTGATTATTGTGGAAATTGTCATGAAAACGGACAATGCCTCATATCTCAACAGATAGAACCAGTGAACTATGCTGGAAACTACCATGGCAACAACCAGAACAACCCTTACTCGAACACCTACAATTCTGGGTGGCGTAAAAATCCCAACCTCTCTTGGAAATATGGAGCAACTCTTAATGAAGCATCAACCTCTAATACAAAACAAGTCGCACCTCCTGGGTTCTATCAATTTGAAAAGGAAGTCATTCCTGCCCAAGAACCTAAATCTGATTTAAAGGCAGTGATATCTCAGCTCGCAAGTTTTCAATTAAAAAGTACTCAAGATCAAGCTACTACTAATGCAAGGTTAGACTCATCTATCAAGAATCTTGAAGTACAAATGGGACAAATTGCCAATGCTGTGAATATTTTACAACAAAGAGAATTGCCAAGTAATACTGTGCCTAATCCTCGTAGAGATGAAAGAGCGGATTGTAAATCCATTGCCCTTAGAAGTGGTGAAGAATTACCCGAGGTACAAAGAACCAACAAGGAAGCCTTCAAGTTCTAATAGTGAAGAAACTCCCGAGAGCCTTGGAGGAAATGATAAAGAGTCTACACAAAAGGCTAGGGGAGTAGATGAGGATAGTGAATCCCAAAAGAAGGAGGTAGCGAAAAGGGAAGCAAGTACTGAGATTCCTAAATGGAGACCGCCTCTACCATTTCCTCAAAGATTCCAAAAAAAGGCACTTGATGAGCAATACAAGAAATTCTTGGATATTTTCAAGCAATTACACATTAACATCCCATTGATAGAAGCTTTGGAGCAGATGCCTAAGTATGCTAAGTACCGAAAGAGATGTTGAGTAAGAAGAAGCATTTTACCGAGTTTGAAACCGTAGCATTGACCAAGGAGATCACTAGTGTCATTAAACCTAATGTTCCTTTAAAGTGTAAAGATCCTGGTTCCTTCACTATTCCATGTGTGATTGGTGATCAATTTGAAGGTGGTGCACGTGTGATTTGGGGTCTCGGGTCTGTAAATCTTATGCCTCTATCTCTTTTAAGAAGCTGCAACTAGGGGAGGCTAGTCCTACAACTGTTACACTCAAGTTAGCCGATCAAAGTCTCTCTTATCCATATGGTATCATTAGGGATGTCCTAGTAAAAGTTGGCTCTTTTATCTATCCCGCCGACTTCATTGTTCTTGACATGGATGAAGATCAAGATATTCCGCTAATTGTTGGGAGACCATTCCTAGCTACTGCGAGAGCATTGGTTGATGTCGAACAAGGAGAGATAATTCTACGACTTGGTGATGAGCAAGTCAAGTTTAAGAGGGACAAAGCAATTGAGTCTCAATATGAATTCAAACAATGTGCAAGGGTTGTTGTGATAAATGACCTCAGTCAAGCTAAATTGGACTCGTTTGCTAATAAAGAGCCCCTTCAAACGATCTTCATGGAGAAAAATAATATGGAGAATACTTGCCGGCGCAATGAACAAATTGCGAAGACTTCTGCATCCTCTTCTCGGGGGAAATATTGGCGCGCTTGTCTCAACCTCCTTGACATTTTAACATAGTCGGGCAAGACTATAAACCAAGCGCTTCTTGGGAGGCAACCCAAGGGTTTTGCGTGCATTATTTATGATTATTTTTTATTTTCTTTTTCTTTTTCTGTTGTTTTTGTTTTTTCTTTCAGTTTTATTCAGATTTGGAGATGATCACTCCTCTTGTTGCTGCAAAGTCTTGCGTGTGCACTCTTTCCGACCTCAAAATTTGAACTCTCATGGATGGTACCAGATGAAGCACTCCACATTAGAAGTAGAGTCCTAAACCAGGGGAGTACTAGTTCCTTTCCCTCTTTATATTTTTGCAACATTGAGGACAATGTTTGATTTAAGTGTGGGGAAGAGATATAATTTATTTGGTTTTGCTTGTCCTTATTCAATTGAAAAAAAAAAATTTTATTTGAGATTTTTTGCATTGTTTAGGATTGACCTTAACTTTAAGCCTTCCCCATCTTAGAAAAATATTATCAAGTCCCAAAAAAAAAAATAAATAAATAAATCTTAAAAAATGTTCTAATTAAGCCTCTAAAGTCTTGGTAATTTTTTTTATCAATCTTGAGATTGAATATGAGAATAGAGATTAGTGTGTAATATGATCAACGATTATTAGTTTATGAATATTTTGCTACAGGATTTCTTTAGAAAATTAGATGTTGACCTTTGCCGCCTAAGTAAAACTGTTGTTTGGGGAAATGACTCGTGGTGTTAAAAAAAAAAAAAAAAAAAAAAAAAAAAAAAAAAAAGAATCACACACACACACATGCACACAACTCCAATGACTTCTCTAGATCTTACTTAGTAACCGGGGCACTTCATCACCAATGTTGGCACTCGCGTCAAACGGTAAAGTCAAAGAGGGTTATGAGTTAGGCTAAAAGCCTCTTGAGCCGCCCGTCGGAGTAACTCGAGTAACCGGTCGCATCACCCATGTGCGGGTCGCGTCAAAAGGGGACCTACAACGGCTCAAAAAAAAAAAAAAAAAAAAAAAAAAAAAATTGAAAAAAAAAATTGAGTTATTTCCTACCTGAGGATCCTTATTAAATTAAATGAAAATCTTGGTTTAGTGGGGTCATTTGAATTTTTCTGGAGAAATTGAGTAGCGTAATATTCTTTTACTAATCTTATTGTTGAACTTATTGCTTGTCGATCTTTTGATCATGGGATGTTAAGAGATTGTTACAATTGTTTAAGACTATTGGCTTAGTGATCTAACCTTATAAGACATTAACTTAAATCAGATTTGATGATATGATCTAATTGTGGTGGTTCATTGCTTTCTGTTTAGGAATTTCATGAGCAATGTTCTTTTCAAATAATAAATTCTCTTTCTTTTGCTTGAGGGCAAGCAAATGTTTAAGTGTGGGGGAGTTTGATAAGTATATATTTTATAATTAAATAAGTATATATTCTGATATATATTGGATTAAATTTGTTCATATTATACTTATTTAATTATCTTTTATATATTTATTCATCTTTTAATTAAATATAGGATAAAGGGATATTATAACAGAAAATCTATTGATATCCTATTTTGTTGTGCAGGAGATATTATGTGATATAAAAGAGGCAATAAATTAAATTGAAAAGATATAATATAATATATTATTATATTATAAAGTGATCAAGAAGTGGACCCATGCAAAGAAAAGACAAAATCGCAATATAAATCAGAGAGATTCACGCAACAACATTCAAAATATTAGAATCCTCTTTTTTTGAATAAAAAGGAAAAGGATATGTTATATCCTTTATAAATCTAAGAAGCAGATCACGGCCCGGGATGGAATAAGTGGATATATATGAAGAGGAAGGCGCACGCATATGAACTACACAGAGTGAACGACAATTTAAGGAGTGAAGAAGGGACGCACATCAGAGGCTGGCTGGAACGCATACTGGGACGAGCAAGGGGCAGTTATAGAAGCAAGGAGTATTGAGAGATTCTCTCGAGTCTTGAGTTCTCTTTTCTTTTCTTTATGCTTTCTTTTATTTCTCTCGAATCTGATTTTCATCTTTTCATGAGTTTTAGTATAGCCATGTGTGGCTAATTTTATTTTTCAACCTAGAGAACCTATGAACTTGTTTGGGTTCTAGGTATTATTTCCCACTATTAGTTTTGATTAATTTCAATCAGTTTATTTATTCCTGCTTTTCTTGCTATTGTTTATTAATTGGCCACTAGTAAGCATGTTTAGGGGATTTAGGGTTAAACTTGGAAGAGGAAATCCTAAATAGACCTTTGGGATTAAATAATGTGGAATTAGATTTAAATTTAATAAGGAATTAGGTTTAATCTAATTTGCGTCTAGGATAGGAATATACCTAGAAGCTCCGCATAATCAAATTAGGGTGAGTTTGATCTAAAACGCATTTTAGTTAGTTGTGTGAGGCATCACATAATTAATTAAGATAGGTTTATAAATGGACCTAAGGCATTTATAAACATCAATACTCTAGGTTAGCTGAGTTAGTTAAATCAAAATTAATTTAGTGGGGATTAATTCTAAGAAACCAACAAGGGATTAGCGACTCTAGGTTGTATTTCTCGAATTAGAATTCGCTCTTTTTGCTATTATTAGTTTCTTATTTAATTTCTTTTTATTATTCAAAACAAACCTGACTTACTCAACTTAAACGAAATAAAGGAATTTAATATCTACTCGCTAGTTAATTGAGTCCTCGTGGGAACGATATTTTTCCTACTTATCACTTTATTACTTGATACGGCCCGTATACTTGCGAGTCTATAGGCTTTAAATTTTGCCCTATCACCGTTCCTCGCAAAATGTTCGATTTTGCGAGGGCACAATATTCCCTCGCAAAATGTGGCATTTTGCGGGATCGATTCCCTCGCAAAATGTGGATTTTGCGAGGGAATATTGTTCCCTCGAAGATGTGGATTTTGTGAGGGAATCGATTCCCTCACAAAATGTGGGATTTTGCGAGGGAATCAGATCCTCGCAAAATGTTGGATTTTACGTTGTTCCCTCGCAAAATTTGAAAAATAAGCGAGGATCAAATCCTCGCAAATTTGAAATTTTGCGAGGATCTCTTTCCCTCGCAAATTTTGCGATGGATTCAGTTTTCCTCGCAAATTTCAAGATTTGCGAGGGAAAAGTGTTCCGCCGCTAAATCCAAAATTTGCAACGGAAATATGCATTTTTGCGACGGAAATTTGGTTTGTGTGGGTGATTTTTGCGACGGAATATTTTCCGCCGCAAATCAGTTTTGCGACGGAAATTTGCTCTTTTGCGAGGGAAAAATTCCGCCGCAAAAAACTGTTTTTTTTTGTAGTGAGGTGATCTAATTGATTACAAGGAATATATGGAGAGGGGCACGATAATCGATTAGTTCATCTATCGCACGAATAGTTAAGTTTGATCATATTGACACCTCCAAGAAGCAAAAAGTCATGCCCGTGAATTTAATCTTTTCCACCCTTCTTCCATTGAATCTAAAATGGTTTTTCTATCATTGTTCTCTTCCATTTTTTGGGAAGTAATTTTCTTCACATATTTTTAACTTGTTAACTAAGAAATCTAGCTTAATAATCTCATTAACCGCTTTTTTGGGTCATCCTCTACCCTTTTTAACTAGGCTCCAAACAGTTTGATCAACCCTCTCCATTGGCGCATCCAATGGTGTTCTCTATACATACACAAACCACCTCAGACAGTTTCCTATATCTTTTTATTAATAGAAGCCACTCCCACCCTTCCTCATATAAGCTCATTACAAATCTTATATTTCTATGTACGACCACACATCCATCTCAACATCCTCATATCAGTTACCACCACCTTGTAGTCATGTAGCCTCATCACAAGGTCACATTTACTACCATAAAGTATTACTGATTGAATAACAAGACAATAAAATTTTCCTTTGACTTTATCAAGCACTTTTCGATAACAAATAATTCCGATATCTTTTTTCCATTTAAATCATCCAACTTAAATTCTATAATTAACATCTTTATCAATTTCATAGTCTTATTATAGAAATCATCCCAAAGTCAAACTTCAATAATGGTCATTATTTTTGGCGATTTATAAACTGACAATAATTATTTTGGAATGTGGGAGAAGAAATTAAAGACGACAAATTTGGATGATTGCATATGGATGCGACATGCGAGGATCAAATTCTAAAATCTGAGGAATCTAGTTTTCCTTGAGGAACCCATTTTCTTTGGAATTGATTAGAGCAACCTACTTTTTCTTGAAAAATGCTTGGAATCCAATAAACTAACAACCCTAAAAACATCACGCGGTTTCTTTTCATCAAAATTCGTCTTGCTAAGTTGAACTATTCATCACAAATTTTAAAAGTATAGGTTAATCTATATTGTTAGAGAGTGGTAAGAGTATTATTGTCAAACCCGTGAGCTGAATATCCAATTTTATTGTTTTTATATTTCTAGCTTACAAAATCGAGTAGAATCACTGTTAAACTCATGACCATTGTAAATTCGGTTAAACTCATAAGTTTATATATCGATTTTACCGTTTTTACGTTTCCATCTTACAAAATCATGTTAACTCATCCTTAAACTAGTATAAACTTTTTTGATTTGATCATGCTCACGCTTTATATATAAATTTTAAAGAAATTTCTTTCTTAAATATGATAAATCATGAATGTTGATGGAATTAATTTCAATTATTTGAATTTATAATATATTTAAATTAATTTATTATCATTTTTTTATATTTTAATTATTTAATTATATACTATTAATACCCATTTAATAGTGAAAGTAAACTCTTATAAGTTTACGATACGAGTTTACGTTCGTTATTTAATTTAATTAAACTCATGAGTTTAACGATTTTAGGTAAGAGTACAACTTTTTTTCCTCCCTTTTTTCAAAAGGTAAGAGTACAACTTTAGTCCTTTAATTTTTGAGAAAATCCTAATTGAATCTAGCTAAAATACTAAAATCTAAATTCAAATTTACACTTTTAACAAACTATTAACTAGTTCAAGAAGCCTAATTAATGATTTTTTAATGTTGTTAAAAGAAAAGAATGACCCTCTATAATAATAATAATAATAATAAATTTGAAGGCTGTGCAACGATAGTTTTAAACTCATGAGTTGACTTTTTGAATTAACTAGTTTTAAAATTTATAACTTACAAAATTGTGTCAACCCACTCTTAAACTTGTATAAGCTGCAAATTTAGTTGAACTCGTGAGTTAACAAATTAAATCCAATTTACCATTTTTCATGTTGATACCTTATAAATTCGTGTCAACTCACTTTAATTTTAAACTCGTGTTAACTTTTTTAATTTGTTCTTGTATAATGACTCTTTATGGAAATTTCTTTGCTAACTATAATAGACTACTAATATTGATGGAATTTTTTTTTATCTTGAATTAATAATGATGGATTTAATTTTAATTATTTATATTTCTAGAGAAAAATGTTAGGGATAGGTGATTCAATAAGAAATGTATTATTAATTATACATTTTTATGCATTCTAATTTATCCATTAGAATATATTTAATTAAGTACTTTAGAGTTTTTTTTTTAATTTTTTAATAATAATTTAATATTTAATTTTTATCAAATTTAAATTTTTATTCTCAATTATCACAATATATACAACTAATATATATATATATATATATATATATATATATATTAGTTGTATATATGTAGTATTTAATAAGATTTATGTCATTTTCAGTCATTTTTAATTTCAAATGACTTTTCAAACTCTATTCTAAACAAGAGCCCATTTGGAAAAAAGTCACTATGCCATTGTTATCCCAAACATAAATCACATCTACAATCTGATTTTTATCCTATCCTTTA
Organism: Acacia acuminata; assembly: GCA_019022655.1. Lineage (NCBI taxonomy): Eukaryota > Viridiplantae > Streptophyta > Magnoliopsida > Fabales > Fabaceae > Acacia > Acacia acuminata. The sequence goes on along the minus strand of JAFJYI010000048.1, from coordinate 2,244,334 downwards.
TTTGCAAAAGCTCATCTGAAAAAAAAAATCATTTCTGTCATCGCTATCCTAAATGCACACTGTATTAGGCTTAGAACCTAATTAATCTGTTGATAGTGTATTAGGTGTATTCCGACAACCCCTGCTAGGAAGAAACAAGTATGCTAGCACACTACCAAAAAATTTCCGTCCCAAAATTCGTTTGCGACGGATTTCGTCTCCGTCGCAAAAACCCTCGTCACAATTGCAACGAAAACTCAAATTTTCGTGGGACGGAAAATTATTTCCATCGCAAATTCTAGGATTTGCAACGGAATTAAAATCCATCGCAAATTTTGGGATTTGTGAAGGAAAAAATATTTTTAAAAAAATAAAAATTATATGAAAAAATATAAAATTTCAAAATAGCAATCATAAAGAGTTTAATAAAAAAAAAATGAAAATAGCATTATATTAAAACATATGAGTAGGTGATTTTGATTTTAGTATGGCGAAAGGTTATTATGTACAAAAATGCAAATCACCAAGCATATAACAAATAGAGTGTGAATATAAGAGTCAGATAATCCAAAGCATGCCGTCATAGACGAAGTAAAGCCAATATGCACAGATTGAATATTAGTTTAGTTACATGGTTACCCAGCAACGACAACATAAAGAAAATGAGGAAAACAATTTCATCAGTTAAAAACCTGACTTTCTTAAATAAATTTTACATATTCACAGAAGAAGGAAGGCAAGAGCGATAAGCTATTAAGCTTTTAAATGTCTAAGTATGATCTACTGGAAAAGTTGACTAAAAAACTACATCTAATGCAAAAAAAACTAAAAAAGGGGATAGAGACTCATCAAATAACGCTAATGAAGAGGAGGCTGGAGGTGAGAGGAGAGGAGGCCGACGCCGATGGTGAGACGAGATGAGGCCGGAAATAGAAGGAGGAGGACGGAAAAAGGAGGAGGAGCATAGAACCGGTGGGAGAGGAGGCCGGAAGGAGGCTGCACGGCGGTCCGAATGCTAGCCGGACGGACGCACTGAGAGAGAGCACGATGGAGAGGGAGAGAACAATGGAAAAATTGGTGAGGAGAGCCCGAAATCGAGCTTAAGACTAAAATTTGCGATGGAGAATGGTTCTGTCACAAATCCCTAAGGGATTTTTGACAAAAAATAGTTCCATCACAAATCACTGAGGGGATTTGTGACGGAATTCTGTTTCCGTCGTAAATCGGCGCCAATCTGGCTCCACTTTGTAAATGCGAGAAGCCATTTTGCAAAGGATGTATTTTTCCGTCGCAAAATCGAAGCAATTTTTTTTTTTTTTTTTTTTTTTTTTTTGTGCAATGGATTTTAAATTCCATTGCAAATATCGGAAAATTTTTGCAACGGAAAAAATTCCGTCACAAAATCCGTCGCAATTTTAGTCTTTTCTAGTAGTGGCAAAAACTAAAGCCTTGGGTTTATAAATGAATTTTAAGAAGTTAGATAACACAAATGGACAAGAACGAACTAGTTTCACAACAATTTGAATTTTGTAGATATTCAATGATGATTCGATTTTTAATATAAGAGCCACTTGATTAATTTGAGTAGATTATATAAATAAAATAAATTGATTAATTATAATAAATATGATTTGCACCATTAAAAACCAAGAAAAAAACCAAATAAAAAAGTGATTGGATCAAAATAGAGAGATCCAAAGCCTCTTAATAAAAAAATTAAGGGGGTGAAATTTATATATTGAATAAAAATAATGTTATTTGAAGAGTTTTAACTTGACAAAGCTCAAGATCTTGATTATGTTTGGATGCCAAATAATTGGAATCAGAATCCCAAGCCTTGTACGTACTTCCAAAATCAATTAAAACCGAACTTAATTTTTGAAATTCAAATCCAAAAAGTCTTGCTATAGTTCCTTAGGAGAGGACTGAGATATCTCTGGTTCCTCACAAAGACATGAATGCTCCAACGCATCAGATTCCAAATAACAAATAAATAAACAGAAGAAAATATGGAAGAGCCTTGACGAAGGAACGTGTAGGCAGTCTCTTGAGGCTCCTTCATGTTCCATTATCTCTGTCTTCTTCCTTACCTTTGTGCCCACCCCATCTCTTTATTCTATCATTCGCAAGGGAAGCCTGAAATTTATTAATTCATTCAAATTTTACTTTCCTTGTTATATATAAGAATATATGCTCATTGTGATTCTTATAGTAGTCTCTCTGATCAAGTACTAAATATTCATGCATGTGACAATAATATCTATATATCTCACCTCGCTGTTCCAGTTGGTTCGATAAACCATGAAGAAAAGCACACAAGTCTGTAGTATTGTCCCCGACATCATTCCATACCAGATTCCCTAATAATCATCAACATTATTCCCAAAAACAACCATTTAATTAGCACCTATATATATTTATATATATAAACCCTATTGAAGATCATAGAATGTCAATTGTCTCACCGTGATACCCAAGTTGAGCTTGTAACCCAGTACGAGACCCAGAGGAATACCAAATAGGTAGTAACATGAAATATTAATATAAGCAACACAAGTCTGCCATCCTGCCCCAATCGCCACCCCTGCAGGAAACACATATTAAACTAATCAGACACGAAAAATGGGCTCCCTCAGCTCCCAGGCCATCAGGTGGGGAATTCTCGTACTCATCAATGCGATGAGCTCGTCCACGTGATAAGATCTAGGCCATTTATAATAGATTTGAATGGTCTAAATTAAAAAACAAGTGAATGGTGCAAATTAGCCAACCAAGTGTTACGTCAGGAACACCGGTCACAAAAATGTTTTGAAGGTATCAAAAATACCAATGAACAATTGAAAGGGAGAAAAAATACCAATAAACAAATAAATTCTGATGAAAGTAACACAATCCCCGTTTTGGTCTATTCGTTAAAGTTTTAAATTCTTCATTGGTATTTTTGATACCTTCAAAACATTTTAATGCCCGATGGTCCTAGCATAACACTTTGTTGGTCAATTTGTACCTTAATCCATTAAAAAAATTTAATTTGTGACTTTTAAAAAATAATAAATTCATTTGTTGAGAACCAATAGTTATAACATTTTCTTTATTTTAAAAGTCATATATACATTATAATAAAAATTTATTCAAATTAAATTGGACCGCCCAATAATTAATTAAAAAAGTTTAGATTGGTGATGAGCACATTATACATATCAAAATGATGAGTATAATTAATGTCCTCTCCCAAGTGGGGTTTGGTTAGGGACGACGTGTACACAATTTCTTACCCCCTACAAGCTAGGCACAAAATTGCATCGGGAGTTTTTCCTTTTTTTTTTTTTTTTTTTTTTTTTTTTTTTTATTAAAGGGACAGGTATGAGGTTACGCAGTGGTGACCTTGCACTCACAAGAGAGTTTTCACATCATAAGGCTACAAGGCATTGGGTAAACAAGAGAAAATGTTATATCACCTGAAAGAACAGGCTGAACGTTGTTGATGACGATGCAGAGGGCAAGCAAAGGTGTGAGCTGCTTCACTAGTTCTTGAACTTGTGTGTCATTAGAAAATAAGGAAGGGTAATAGTCTCGAGAGATTATCAAAACGAGGGCCAATAAGAGGCCTATCAAACTGGAAGTTATTACAGCAACTACCAATGAGAATTTCGCTGTTCGTGGATGAACTGCTCCCAGTTCATTCGACACTCTTACACTGCCCACAATATATATATATATATATATATATATAGTTTCAATCAATTAATAATAGTTCCGTGTGCTTTTTGGGGAGATAAGTAATTAATCAAATCAGACAACATCATGGATATGGAGATGGAGATGGAGAGAGGGATAAATAAACCTTATGGCCACGTTCATCCCGAAAGATACCATGATGGTCCACCCCAATATATTCATGCTGTCAACACAAGATATATAAAAACATTAGGATGTGATTAACATGAATAGAGTTGGTATAAAAAATTAATATGAAAAGCAAGGAAGGGATCAATATGGATCTGCTTTTTGAAAACTGGGGCAAGTATGATTATAATAATTAATTTGACAATTGAAAATGAATACGAGGATGTCTTCTAGTTAAATAAACTTGTATATCACTAGGTAGTTAAATAACAAACAGACAAGTGTTTGCCACTACTTATGTCAATCCTGTACCTACCTATACATATGATGAGCTTAATTAGGGGGATTTAGTAGCATCATATTGAGATCACGAATGTGTGTAGCGCACTAATGATGTTAAAGATTAAGGGAAATGACAAAAAAACACACACACACTGAAGAAAAGGAAAAGAAAACTAAGAAAAGGGGGAGGGTGAAACTTGCGCCTCCTTGCAGTATCTTTTTGTAATATTTCAACTTTCTTTTTTATTTTTCACTTTTTAATTATTTTTTATAGAAATTAATCTTTAATTCCTTAATATAAGATATATTTACAGAATTGATTTTGGTCCTAAATATAATATATACTTTTTATATTTGTCAATATTTTTCTAATCTACCCCTGTTGATACTCTTGAGCTATAATCAATGAGAATAGGAAATGAAAGAATTAAAGAAGATGATTAAGATATTTTAGAAAATACATATAATATTAATAAAATAAACTTTCTTAATCTAATTAAAATAAGTAAATATGTCTTATATTAAATATCAAAGGGAATACTTTTTAATTATTATATTCTAAGTAAAATAACAAAAATTTTGACATGTAGTTTTGAATTTTTATGTTTTTTTTTAAAAAAAAAGTGAAATTTTAATTTATTTTTCAAAAAGCGTAAAAAAAAAAAAAAAAAGTAAAAGTGCACCTTCATGTTCCGTAAGATTACTAAAATGTGACTAATTTTGCTTAGAATCTACTGATTTTAAAGGGAGAAAAAAAAAAAGCTAAGTACCTAAAATTGTGAGAAGTTTTTTGTCCTGTATTGTATAAACATGTTTAAAACAAGCAGCTCCAAACAAACATAAGGTGATTCAACAGTTAACTCTAAAACAAAGAAGAATATTAGATCTCATGGACGCACTCACCATATAGATAAGCCATCGACGGAGATTTCTGCATTCTTGAGATATCCAGCAAACAGTATCAGAGCCATAAAATACCATACTTCCAAGCTGCACATCAACCGACAAAATCATCACTCTCTCACCCAACACATATTTACCTAAAAACACACACACACCCTGGTACAATCACTATGCTTTCATAATTGGTTGCTTCGTACAGAAACCGATGTCATTCACTTTTATGCTTTTTCTATTGCACAGTGTAAATAATTATTTCATACCAAAAAAAGAGAAAAGAAAATACTTAAAGAGAATCGAAGAAGAGACAGTGAGCCTGTTGAGAAGGCTGGGGCTAAAAAGAAAAAACACAGTAGGAAAGAAAATACTAAGATGAGAGTAAGATGAAGTGTTTGAGTTGACTTTTTTTAAATGAGATTTTAGGTTAAAAGCTATTTTAAAGAAAAGTCACTAAGACCCGTGCAACTTGACTTTTTCATAGTACAAATATAAATCACTTTATAATCACTATTTTATCAATTTAAACATAGATCACATTTACAATCTAATTTTTATCTAATTTTAAGTTTGTAAAATCATATTAGTAAAAAAATCACATCAACCATCAACTAGTTCAAACGGGGCCAGTATCAGTTTGTTCACCAGAGCATGACAGCTGAGGCTAGAGAGAGACGAACGAATCCCCAAAGATTCTGAAACGCCTTCCATGAGAACCCATTCCATGCTCGCCCACACCGGCCGCTTACTATATACGCAAACTGAGCCACCACGATGAACCACCACGACCCGTTCAGCACCACCGCCGCCCCCACCAACCCCCACCGCAGTTTTATCATCAGCAACCAGCTCAACACCGCGTGCAACACCAAAGCCGCCGCCGATATCCCCGCGATCACCATCACCTTGCTCTGCGCCTGCAAGAACTTTGCGATCGGAAAGTTCAACGCGTACGCGAAAAGCTGTGGAATCATCCACACCGCGAATCGCCCCGCCGCCTCCGATATCTCCGTCGTTTGTCCGATAAGTTTCAGAGTCTGCTCCGCGAATATGTACAGAATGCTCAGAATCATCGCAGTGAAAAACAATATCACCCACGATCTTTGCATGTAGACTCCTAACATGTCCACGTGTCCCGCTCCGTACGCTTGTCCACACAGCGTCTCCAAGGCACTTCCCATCCCAAGCTGCAATTCAATTTTTTTTCCAGTCACTTCATCACTTTGATCAATACAAAAATTATACACGGATCGAAAAAAGAAGATAGTTTAATAATTACCATGATGCCAAAGGAGAAACCGGCGATGACTGAGTTTTCGACGGAGACGGCAGCGAGGGCGATGGTGCCGACATGACCGGCGAATACCTGAGTGATGGCACCGAGGGAGTATTTGGAGACGGAGGCGAAAATGGCAGGCCCGGCGAGGTACCAGAGCTTTTTGGATTCTGTCAAGAACTGTGTGGAGAAGTCTCTGGGGCCGGTGAGAGGAGGGATGTCATCGGTGCCGGCGCAGAAAACGGCGGTGGCTGTGGGGGTAGGATGAGAGTGAGGTTGGATTATTTGGTGGGGTTCCTCGGTGAGAAGTGGTTGTGTGGAATCACCATCCTCCATGAAGGTGGCCGGAGGAAGGGAGAGAAGGAGAGTGAGGGGGGAGAGAGATGGGGATGAATGATTGGACGGTAGATAATATGTTGGATTGATAACGGAGGGTATTAATGTTTTCAAAAGGATCAATCATAATCGTCACATCAACGATGGCTGAGGGAAAATCTCACTCAGTCCAAGGGACTCAAAAAATATTAAAAAAGTTCCAATATAAATTACCTGGTTTAAGAATAAAATTTCTTTATTAAAAAATTTTATATGAACTTTAGACATAGATGAGTTTGTAAATAGTTATTCTATAACTTATTAATATAGTCACATACACTTGTTAATGAAAGTTATTTTAGTTAACATATATAAACTTATCATATGACTTGTCAATATAGTAATATACACTTGTCAACTAGAACTAGTTTAGACAAAATAGATGTACTTATCATTGGCCACTATATACACTTGTCAACGGCCAATCCAAGACTTATTAATATAGTAATATATACTTGTCAATCAGAGCTGCTTTAGTTAACGTATATGAGATTGTCAATTGTTACTGTATGACTTATCAATATAGTCACATACACATATCAATAAGATTAGTTTACATTTAGAATTTATATCACTAAGGTACTTAAAAAAATTTTTGATACAAGAATCTACATTGTGAATTTTTTGATAGATGAATCTAAATTGAGATTTTTTATATATAATTTTTATGGTCTCTGGGACCTGTGTGAGATTTCCCTAGATTAAACGCAATTTTGGTAATGCGGATTTGATAGTTTCTTGTTTAACAAAAAAATTAATTATTTTTAAAATTATAGATTAATTCCTATAATTGTTAAAATATGAATTTTTTTTTGCCATGTATTAAAATTTGATTAAAACAGCTATTTGTAAAAAATTGAATATAGAATTGGTCAGTGCCAAATAAATATTACTACCTTCGATTCTAATTATAGGAATACTTATAAAAGTATTTTTATAATTAGGACCGGAGGAAGTACTTGATAAAAGAAATATTTGTCTTTTCATGACTCTCCCGCTCATTACACATTCACCGAGCTGACAGAAGGTTGGAATTTAGAACTCAGCAGTTAAAAATCTTTACCAAAAAAATAAAAGACTTTCGAGAGACGTAGTTGGTATATCATTTACAAGGTCCAACAAAAAGAAGTGTCTGTTTTGATTACTTGAGAGACATTCATTGCATTCCAGATTAAACATATAGTTAGGATAAATCACCACATTTGCGCACATTGCAATTTGTAAGAGAGGACACACACACACACACACAAAATTTAGCATGCGGTTTCATGCATCCTCTTGTTGCCCAAGACCAAACCACATGATCTCAACAAATTTTAAAAATAACTACTAGCTAGCAAACATATTAGAGATGATTTTATTTGAGGCATCGCTCGACATTAATAGTGAGCACTTAATGGGAATTTAAAACTTAGTTTGTTGTGAGGGGGCTAGCTTCATTTTTTTTCCACCTAAGATCCAAATGAAAACAAAAGGAATATAGTGACAGCACAAATTCACCTGGATCATTAATGGCGAAAGTGTTAACCAAGTTTCATCTGTCTAATGGCTATATTTAAGAGTACAACAGATTAATTTTCAAGCTTCACCAACAGTCATTAATTGTAACATCTATAAATACCAGAAGTATATTGAATTCGTCATCTACCAAAAAACTGTGCATTCAATTCAAAATTATTGCAATATACTGTTTCATTAACTTCACTTAATATCTTCGGATATTTCTGTGTACTTTAGTGCTTATCATTTATTTACTTAATGAGGAGTTAAACACTATTTGATTATCTTAGTTGTTAAAGTTTAAGGTTATGGAACCTTAAGTGTGAATGTACGATTACAACTTGTAAGGGGGAGTGAATCCTAGAGTGAGAAGATTGCTTCGAGTACAGAGTGTGTAATTGTAATTGTTTTTTAAAGTTAGTGGAAATTCCAGGGGGTTCTAGGGACTGGATGTAGGTTGAAGAGTTAGACCAAACTAGGATAATCTCTTGTGTTTCTCTATTCTTCTCTCTGTCTCCGTCTTTAAGTATTCTTGATTAATTAGTGAAAGATTTTTGTAATCACCTATTCACTCACCTCTAGGTGATATTTCTCTTCAGAAAGCTCATTAATAAATAATGAAATATGAAATTTAGGGTTAAAAATAAGTTATTAATTTTGTAAATAATTTGCAAAATTAATTTAGATTAATTATGTGTAATAATACATTTTCTTTATATATATATATATATATAATAGATCAAGCCTGTAGGCTTGTATGCTAGGCCTTTTAAAAATAAATAATAGGCCTAAGTTTGAGTCTGTCATATTTACTAAATATGTTAGACTAGATTTAAAATAAGTTAGACCGTAGGCTGCTGATAAAGACCTAGCCTATTTCACCCCTGATTGAGATATTTAGAGTGTAAAAACTTAATGTGTTTATATAGAGTTTATATATATCCTAATGCCATTCATTTATGAATTCGTCCACGCTAATACTTTTATCTCCGTTGTTATTCAGTGTGACGCGTGAAGCATGCGCATGGAGTTAATAATATACGCTAAATCAACGGTGGGTAGATAAGGCTAAATTAGGTTTAGTCTCCAATTTATATAGCCCTATATCTTCTTAGAATCTTGAAGAGTAAATCAATTTAAAACTATCCTAATTTGACTAAGATTTAAGGTCCCATCAACTAAAATAATTAAATACAAAATACCCCTAAAATAAATCGTCATATACACATGGAGAATAAATCAAATTGAAACTATCCTAATATGGCCGAGATTTAAAAGCTTTTCAACTAATAATTAAATTAAAAAATGGCCCTAAAATACAATAAATTAGGCACAAGATTGAGTGTAAATTTTAATCAATAGTAATTGGTCCTAATAATCATGTTACATGGCATAATGAGAGCTAACCGTTGGATAAATCATATACCTGTTTTTTTCATTTCAGTGACCAATCCTTGTCAATCCTTTTTTTCTCTCTCATTTATATATCATGCAAGCTCACATTTTCCTACACCTTATATTTTTTTCCCGTGTCAAATTGAGGGGTGTCCCATGTTAAATGAGTCTTCCTTTTACAAGGTATTCTCTATTTCGATTTTTTTTAATTAATTCTCCATATTTTTTCTTCAAATTTTAAATAGAGTATCTTCATAATTTTTTGACCTGAATAGAGTATCTTCATAATCACTCAAGGTATTTTTCTTAAGAATTTAATTTAAATTTAAATATGTAATCTAAAAGAATATTTATCTCTTACATCATTTTCATCCCTCTCTCTCTTTTTTTGATTGATTGATAATTGTTTTTCAAATTTTCAATTTCCAAATATCAATAATAAAAAAAACTTATTGGAAGAAAATAATGTTGAACTTAAAGGTATTTTTAATTTATTTACTATTAATTAATTTATTTAATTTTTCAGATCACAATTTCTAATATACACCAAAATGAGTCTTTGCTTCCCATTTCTCAAGAATCTCTCACTTCACAAGCATTTCTTCTACTTATCCTTCATATTTCGATTTCACATTCAAATTTCATACTAATCTCACTTTTCACTTTTCATGTTTTGTATTTCGATAATTGTTTCAAATCCTTCCAATCTTATTGTCACGCCAATATCTTAAGAATGACAAATATATGATACAAAATGTAACATCCTAAATTTATAGGATAGATTGATGGCAATTAATCTACCAAGAAAATATAGTATAGGAGTAAAACTTTCTAATGTAATAATATAATAATTTTTATTATAATATATAAACATGGTCGGCCTTTATTAAAAGGGGAGGAAGCAAAAACATTTCACCCTAACACTTTACCCCTTTCCCCAAACATTTCACCCAACCCCCATTTAACCCCCAACCACTCTCATTTTCACCCGAATTAATTACCCCCTCCCCAACTACTATAAATACCCACCTTCGGGTGCATATTTAAGCGAACAATCCGAGTGTGAGAAAAATAAAGAGATGAGAGAAATAAAGGGAGAGGGAAAGCATAGAGATAATTATTTAGAGATACTGGTAGTTACTTCTTGGTGATTACTTGGGAATTATCGAGTAACAGGTAACTCTGAATATTCTTCCATATACTTGTGAATTGTGTATGATTATAAATTATACTTTTTATAGACGATTTATATGTATATTTATTATAATATTATTATTATGAAAACTGAAAATTTTGTACCCATAAAAATTACAGTTTTGTACCCGCGAAATTTATAGTTTTGTACCCATGAAAATTACAGTTTTGCGCCCAAGAAAATTACAGTTTGTGCCCAGCAAAAATTACGGTTTTGCCCCTGAATTTCAAAAATGACAGTTTAGTCCCAAATTTCAAAATGACAGTTTAGTCCTTTGAATTTCAAGAATGACAGATTGGTCTGATGAGGTTTTATGATATGTTTGGTTTACTTTTTATGATATTTGATGGAAGCGTGTTTTAATTAATATACTTTATTGATATAATTATCATGGCGGCGATATGTGATGGGTTGGAGTAATGAGGAATTTAAATGATAAGGTTTATTTATGCCACCGCTTGGTGCACAGTGGATGATACTTGTCAGGGCCCCATATTCCATGTTTTCCTTTGGCCAGGATTACATTGGAGTTATAGGACATGTGACATCTCCTTAGTTGTTATTTTTAAGGAGGGGAGCCATAGTCCATGCTTAAGCTCTATACCTTTGTAGGGTGTATCTTAGGTTTTGGTGAGCTTGGAACCATCTAGTCAAATAAATGAGTTTAAATGGACTATATGTTAGCCTATGGCTCCAGTCAGCGGTACAAGGGTGGACGGTGATATAAGGGAGGCTGCATATTGCATATTATATAATTGTATAATTTACAATTTGACATAATAATGATTACTTTTGAAAAATAATTTTCTATGAGAAATTATGATATGTACAAATATATATATATATATATATGTGTATGTGTGTTAATAAACTCCTGCTTCTTGTCATATATAATTTGCTTGTGTATGATAGAAACTTTCACTAGTTTATATATATATATATATATATATATATATGTAATAAACTCCCGCTTCTTGTCATATATAATTTGCTTGTGTATGATAGAAACTTTCATCCGTGAAATCTCATCCTATATTAACATTTTTTTAGGTGAATATTCTAGTAGGGAGCAAGGGAAGGCACCTATGGAGCGAGCTTTGAAGTCTCTTTCATACTCCTGTAGCTTATGTTATGTTATTTTTATTTTCCATGACCCTAAAACTTCCGTTTTAACTATGACTTTTTGTACTATGAATTATATTTGAAATGGTTATGTAATTTTAATGATTTGGATATTGATCATCCCTGTTGGAGGTATTTCAAATATTTTGACCAAATTTTCGGGTGTTAAATTTGGCATGTTACACAAAATAACAAATATGGACAAGTTTTCATAATCACGTAGATTGTTATAATATAGATAGGAAAGAAGTTTCATCAAGTTTTTTACATCTAAAAAAATAGATGATAAGTTTTTTTCCTCAAATTTATTCTCCACACATCATACATAACATTGAAGAGGGAGTGTACAACAAATCATTTATTTCGCCAACCATCATTATCCATAAGGAAAAGATCTTGTCATCCGCATCTCCTTGAAACCATATGTGTAGTTTGGGATTTCTTCTCTCAAGGAATGGGAGGCCACAAAGAAAGGGAAGCTAAAATCACAAATACAAAAATAGCATAAATAAGGAATAATATTTCAATATAAGAACTTGATGCTTCAATACAGTTATAAATTGGTATAGGGTCCAGAGACTAAAACAAAATGTGAGAGTGGTACACTGAAATAAATAGAACATAAAAAGGTAAAAACACACACGCATAATCAAATGACCAGCTCTAAGGCATTGGCAGTTTGAGAGAAATCTCATAAAAGAGAAAGAAAGGAGAGGAGATAGACCAACAATCCTATCAGAGAACAGAGAAAAAGATACTTAAATGTTAATGCCACCTGGATGAGAGAGACTTAAGTCAAACGTTAATGTCGCCAATTTATTGGATCTACATACTATTAATTTATACGTTACCATGATGTTCCCCAAAGAGCACGGTACATTCGGTAGATCTAATACGATACAACTACTTGAAAGGAGGAGTCAAAAAAATGAGAACTCAAAAGCATTACATGGTCACAACAATGACAAGTTATCATTAGAGAGAAGACTAATTCAAAGAAGGGGAGAAAAAATAATGAAGAGAACATAAAATGAAAAATGAGGAAGGAAAGAGAAATAATCATCCCTATTCCCTCTTCCATCTTTTATATTTATAGAAGAAACAACAAAAAAGTTTAGGAAGGGGAAGAAGATGAAGTAGAAGCATAAGGGTTAAGATGGGAGACGGAGAGAAAAAGCGATTTTGGTGAAGGAGAGATGATGACAGACGGCTTGCTATTGATAGAAAGGAAGGCGATGAAGAAAAGATCATAGAGTTGAAGAAGTTGAGGAGCATAACATGTCTAAAATAGAGACACTAAATAAAGAAGATACAAAAATTTATTTCTGTCAAAAGAAACCAATGAGCTTGGCGGGCTTGAGAGGTATTGGGGTGAGGCGGAGATTTGAGAGGAAAATAGTGGTGGGTTTGGGATTCTAAATGAGAGTGAAAAAGCCATCGAGATAGTGATGTTAAGGAGATGATGTTGCGGGCAATGGTGGAGCCAAACCAATGCTAATGTGGGCAAGTACAGACACAAAAAATATATATATAATTTGAAAGAAATTAGTAACAACATGTATAGGTGGTGCATATGGTTAATACTCTAATCCCTTCTCTTACTCACAGGTCGTCGCTTCAAGCCTCCCAAGTTCCTTTTACACTTTTTCCCCCATTTTCATCATTCTCTACCCTCTCTCATCTCCAACTTTTTTTTCCACCCATTTTCATTGTTCTCTTCCCTCTCTCGTCTCCAATTCTCACTCTCCATCAACCTGTCCATTCTCATCCGCCATCACTCTCTGTGCTTTCCGCTCTCGTCCACCGTCAGTCTCCCAACTCTCCAAATCATGCAGCCAAACTCTCCACTCTTGTCCGCCATTGCTCAACCATTGAATAGCAAGGCCGACTCAATCGATTCTGTCTCAAGGTAATTTTCCAATCCCCTCTCAACGGTAATTTTCCTTTGCTGAATTCTGAATTCCTTTGCTCAATCGATTCTGAATTTTCCAGATGCCCTGCTTATAATGCCACAAGTTCCTAGGAAATTTCTTAAAGGACAACATCCTTCCTTTAATAAGCAATTATGTTTTGTCTTTAATAAGAAAATCTCATGAGGCATTCCTGTTGGAAATTATGCCCTAAGGGCAAGTCATTGTACTTTAGACATTTATGTGATTTAAAGTATTTTCTTTTAAGTTGTCATTTCATTTACATGTTTATATTGATAACTGTATCCTTGAATATATCTTATAGATTATCCTAAATGTCCCTGATTGGTCATCTACGCAGGAGCGAAGATGAGTTAAGACCAGTATGAACTTGATGAGGTATGAAGATACGAATCAAAGTCATGGGCAGTTGTAAGAGTACAAGGTGCTGGACCGACCCACTATGAGAAAGCTGCATGGATTAAGTCATAAGCTTTTCTCATGTATAACCGCGTCACAATGCCCTATGACCTGAGATCATCATGGATTCTTACATGATAAGTCACTGACCTTTGACTTAGTCAAAAGTCACCTTGGACCGGTGATGATAAAGGCCGGGATCGGGATCGGTGGTTTTCATGCGGAGGAATGTGAATGGTTAAGATGAAATTTGTCCTTCACATTTGTAGAGAGATAATACTGGGCCCCTCGGCGAGTGAGTCTAAGAAATGTATGACCATACTATGATGGAAAGGAGTTTCCATTTCACTTATTAGAGTACTCGAGAATCGAGAAAGTAAAGTCAAAAACAGGAAGTTGACATTTTTCATGCCTCATCCTTGGCCAAATTATCGCGTGACAAAAGGGACGTGACATGGTTGTACGATAGGTTGTATCGTGTAATTGATCCCCATGTGAATTGGGTAGTCGCAATGTCTTGCTAGAGGCCGCTTGCGACTTGTGGGCTAGTACAATATTGGGCCATTGCCAATCTCATGTGGGCTTCGTGGGTGGTCAAGCACACAAGAATAGCCCAACACGAGCAAGAGTGTCGAAATTCATTGAATCTTAGATATATCTAGATTTAATGAATACCGTATTTAATCTAGGATGTGTATATATATATATATATATTAAATTTGAAATTAATATATATTAATATTATTAATGGAGATTATAATATTATTATATAATATTTAATTTATTTTAATTTATTTGATAAATTAAATATCTAAAACAAATAGAGATATTGTATCTCATTTAATTTTTGAATAAAGATATCATATATCCATTTAATTTAAATTGAGATATAGTATATCGATTTAATTAAATAGATAAATATCATTTCTCGATATAGAGATAAATTAAATCGAGAAGACTTTTGATTTGGATTAAATAAATATATTAGATCTATTAGATAGATTTAATTAATATATTTTAATCCAGTTCAAAATTCGAATTTCAGATCGACTTTTAATTCGGATTAAATAAATAGATTACATTAGATCTATTAGATAATTTAATTAATATATTTTAATCTAAATTCAAAATTCAAATTTTAAAATTAATAAGGATTAATTTTGAATATAATACGCTGATCGGGTTTAGAAAAACTTACGGAACTTTTATCAAGCGTATCAGAAAGCCGCGAGAAAACCCTAGAGAAAATAGAGAGACGCAAAATTCAAAAGACGCTAGCATCTGCCATAGCCGTGTTTGGAGATTGTTCGTGTGGATATCGATAGAGGAAGATGATTCATAGAGTTGGCTTCTGCTGATCGAGAAGGTAGCCCACCAATTCAAATCGGAAGAGACGCATACCGTTTCAGTAGCATAGGTAATATTGGATTCCTTTAGCTTTAATCTAAACTGTAAGTGGAGCTATATACCCAAGAGGGGGTGAATTGGGTATTTTAAAACTTTTCAGAAAATGCTGTTTTGAAGCTATAAAAACAGAGGTAAACAGAGCGAGGGAAGAAGAAGCTGGACACAAGAATTTATACGGTTCGGTCCAACTCTTTGACCTACGTCCGATCCCGAAACACTGGGATTTCCACTATCACTCAATTACAATTACACACTCTGTACTGAGGATGATCCTCTCCCTAGGACTCACTCCCCCTTACAAGCCGTAATTGTAAACAATCAGATACACACTCTGAACTCAAGAGTTATCCTCTCCCTAAGACTAACTCCCCCTTACAAGTTGTACTCGATTACAATCGATACCCACTCAGAACGAAGGATGCTCCTCAACCTAGGACACACTCCCCTTTACAAGTTGTACTCGATTTTCCCAATCCCCAAGTCACCCGACTTGAGATTGTTACAATGAATGATATACACAAAAATAAACTCTCTCTAAGAGTAGATAATGATAATCATCGAAGCTCAATGTATCTCAAGATACTACTACAGATAAAACTGAAGAAATAAATATGAGACTTGAATGATTTTCGTCTTCACAGTGTGTCTATTGGAAAGGCTTGAATGCAACTCTATTTATACTCGAGATCATTAAATGACCGTTGCCTTTCGTATAGATCCGTTGGAGAAGTTCTCCCAATGTTAGGAGGTGGCTTAGGCACTTTCTCTCTCTAATATTCTCTTAAACCACCAAGTAATGTCTGTGTTGACCTTCGTGAATTAATCCGTTGGAGATGCAGTTGCTTGTTGTAGAAAACATTCTTAAATGCTTTGCGACGTGTGCGTGGATTAGCCAAAGTTGTGCAACTTTCTGGGTTTTGCTTTTAAAGTGCTGACGTCACTTTTGTTTTTGCTTTAAACCTTCAATAAACATTCTCTAATTTATCTGAAACTCACCAATAAAGTGGTTAAACATATCTAGTAACATTAGAGATTAATCATAGGAAGTATTAAGATCAAACAAGAAGGTTTCACGATTCGTAGAATTTGAATTTACGAATCGACGATACAAACCGAGGTTTGTTTTTCCAAACTCGAGTTTGCTCAAGTATTGAATATGAATCTTTGCCTCGTATGGACCAAACCCGAGGTTTGTATATTTAGGCTCGAGTTTGCTAAACATTAAAAATGAAGTTTCGCCTCTGCCCTGACCAAACCCGAGGTTTGCGTAGAGAACTGAGGTTTGTAAAATTTGTTCGGGCCAAACCCGAGGTTTGCATATTTAGGCTCGAGTTTAGACTTCTATCGAGCAAACCATCGGGTTTTCAAATCAAAACACATTTTGAATAAAACATGAACTCGAGTCTATAAGTGATGAACTCGAGTTTGACACTATTCATGTCAAAAATCAGTTTTAGTTCTCAAAACACAAACCGGAGGTTTCCAGTGCAAACCTGAGGTTTTCTCAAGTTAAAAATCATTTTGCTCTCTGTAAGGCACGAACTCGAGTTCATAAACTTAAGCTCGAGTTTGCTCAGCTTAGAAAACTTTTGGAAAACTTTTGGCCTGACGCAAACCGGAGGTTCATGGAAGCAAACCTGAGGTTCATGGAAGCAAACCTGAGGTTCATGGAAGATCTCAAGTTTATGAAAATCTCATTTGAAAAATTCTTCCCGCCGTAGGCAAACTCGAGTTTGTCTCCACAAACTCGAGTTTACATATTTGTAAACTCTTTGAAACTTTTCTCTGGAGGTGCGAACTCGAGGTTTAAGAACCGAACCTCGAGGTTTATGAAACAAACCCGAGGTTTAAGAAAGCTGTAGTCTCAAGTTTAAAATGTAAACTTGTGAGTTTTGCCTCCAAAGAAGCAAACTCGAGTTTGCCAAATCTAGGCTCGAGTTTGGCGCCGATGTAATGTTTTTGGGTTGAAATCAACAAGTTTAAATCTTCATTTAGTTTATCCAAAAACATCCATACATGTTTACAATTGTCAGTTATCATCAAAACACATATAGAACTAACATAAACGTTGTTGAGCGATCCTCCGACGGGATTCATAAATTTTTAATCCGCTGTGTGTACGGATCCCAACAATTCCTTCCTTTATGGTGGCACAATGTCTGCGCATCCATTTCTTTGAAAATAGAGAATAACTTGACTTTGTAATGCATTTGTGTTCTCATTGTTTTCCTTCCTCCTTTATGTAGGTGTTTGTTACTAATTAGCAAGGCTGCCACATTTTGAGTTTATGTACCTAAATTGAAATTGTGTAGTGATAGAACAAATTATTCTTGGGGTTTGAGGTTTACCGAGGTAAATGAAAAAAATTAGTATAACCATATGTTTTCAGATGTTATTCGTGATTATTGTTTCTTCTTCCTTATTTTTGGGTGAATTTTAAGGTTATTATAGGTTTGATTTGGGTTCGGTAGAGTATTTGTCCTATACGGTTTGTTGTCTTTAAAGGGGAAGATTGTGGTTCTAATGTATCAATTTTGTTTGCTTAAAACTAAATTCTGAGTTAGATCAAGCACTTCTCTTGATTGTTTGTTTGTTTCTTCACTAAATTGTAGAATCCTCTGTACCAGGTTAGAGACCTAATTTTTGTGATTTGGTTAAACTGGCAAGGATAGTTTCTTTAATTCAGAAATCATTGAGTAGTCCAATTTCATTGATTAGCTTTATTTAGAATTGTAATGAGTTTGGTGGTTGAAACTTTGGTTTTATGTAAAATTCTCCTTGTTTAGAACTTTTTATTTAGTTTGTAGCTTTTTAAAGTTCTGTGTTCCATAATGAATTGTAATGAGTTTGATGGTTTGTAGAAAGTTTGGTTTATCTATTCAATCCAGATCCACAACTTCCCCTGCTCTCCAAATCTCTCCGTTCCAGATCCACAGCTTCCGTGCTTTTTGAGGTAATTTTCATTTATCTCGTTTCTCTGACTTCTAGCTCTTCCTCCATGAGTTACAATTGTAGGAGTTTGTTAGATGTTGTTTCTTTGGTCACCTAATTTTTGTCTTACAGAAGTGTGATGGATAGTTTGTGCCTCTTGACATTAGAATCAGATGAAATTTGTTAGGATTTAAAAATTCATAGTTTATTGCTGATTTGATGGTAGATGTTGATCCTATTTTATGCATATCTGATTTGCTTAGAACCCACTGAAAGGAGTTGATCTTTGTATCCTTAGCCATTTTCACTTTTTACGTGTTTGTGCATATGTATGCACTCATGTTGTATCTATGTACAATAATCTGTGGAGAGGATACAATTGTACAAAGAAATTGCATTATTGGGGATAAACAAAAATTATGGGTTGTTGTGTTAGTTCACTTATCCATTGTTTGTTGATTACAAATACCGTCTTTTCATCATTTGGATGTTAATTTATCTTGTTTTGGATTACTTGTTGATCACTTACTAGATTGACATAGAGTGCGAATTGTTTAGTTGGTTTTGAATTGGAAATCATAGCTTTAGTTGCTTAGTGTCCCTGTATGAAAAAATATACAATCTTATAGGTTTCAATAGAGGAAGCATTCAGATAAGCTAGCTTATAGGTTGCAACATGTTCCCTAATCTTGTCAAACTTTTTTTCTTCCAGAAAATGTCAATGATACAATCTTATTTCAAATTTCTAAAATCCACAAATACAGAACCCGAATCTCAAAGTGAGCAACTTTCAAATAGTATTTCAGTTCCAACTGTCCAAGAATCCTACCAACCACCACAAGCATCTCAATTTCAAAGTTTTCAATCACCACCTTAAGAAAAAAATTAATATAGAAAATCTTGAAGTGGATCTGAGAAAAAGACCTTCAATTTATTCAATGACATCAAATCCTATAGAAAGAAAGGATATTCGAAGAGCTTATTTGCTCAAGGGGCCAACTCAACCAATTCTTAAACCATTCCCTCAAACGGAATTGTATGGAAAAATGAATAGATTCAATCCTAAGTGGTATGAAGAATTTGGTTCTTCGTTGGAGTATAGTGTATCAAAAGATTCATGTTTTTGCTTGTATTGTTATCTATTTGATATGGAGTTAGAGGTAGTGGTTCGACACAGGAAGCATTTGTTGGTGTGGGGTTCAAAAATTGGCATAAGAAAGATAGAATCAAAGTTCATGTTGGATATCATAAGAGTGCTCACAATAGATGTTATCAAGCTTGTCAAGATTTGATGAAGCAAAATCAACATATTGATATTGCCTTTTCAAATATTTCTAAACAACAAAGAATTGATTATCGTATTCGGCTGAAAATTTCTTTAGATTGTGCTAGATACCTACTACCCAATGGTCATCCTTTTCGGGACATGATGAATCTACAAGTTCAAATAAAAAAGGTTTATTCCTTGAAACTCTAAAGTTTTATTCTAACCCAAATAAAGAGGTGAGTGATATGGTCTTGCAAAATGCCCCCGATAATCACAAATGGACTTCACCAATGATTTAGAAAGATCTTTCTCAAGCTTATGCTGATTTGACTATTAAAGCAATAATTAGTGATCTCGGTGATGATTAATTTTCCTTGCTAGTTGATGAAGCTTGTGATGTTGCAATTAAAGAACAAATGGCAGTTGTACTTCGGTATGTAAACAAAAAAGGGTCCATTGTTGAGCGTTTTATTGGCATACTTACTACTGTACAATGATAATTGAATATTTCATACACTACTTTTTGTCTCTTGATTAATAATTTAAGACTCTTTAGCAAATAAAAAATGGCTTTTATACTTATTTGGGCTTTGGGCCTTTTATTATGTTTTAGCCATTTTTAATAATAAAATTTCAGTTTTACATTGCTTCACTATTTTCACCATAACTCTTGAACCAGACATCGGATTTGCCTCATTTTTATCTCATATTTCAGATGATTCAGAGAGCTACAATTGTTATGAAGACATGAAGAGCAAATTCAGTTAAGAGAGCGGTCGATTTTGGAACCGAAGTCATATGTATTTTTTGGATTTCAGTTGGGCTCGAATTTTGTAATTAAAGCCCATTTTATTTTATTTTCGTTTTGGGCTGACCCATTTCCATTTTAAGTTTAGGTTTAAGTTAGATGGCAGCCACAAACATTCAGTCATTCATGTTTTTAGATTTCAGTGGATCAAAATAGTAGTTTTAAAATTCTCTGCAATGTTCTTCGTGTTCTTCGCTTTCTTCATCTGTTTTTCGTCTTTCTTAATTAAGTTCGGCTAAATTTCTGAGATTAACCCAACGATGAGGATTCCATCCACTATCCAGAGGACTCGCGCTTAATCGGTAACCGTCTAACTCGTTTCTGCATTCTTTAATCGGATTCGATTTTTGGATTTGGATTGGGTTTTTAATCAAAAACCCAGATCGACATTTCCCAAGGACATAGTTCGGACTAGGTTAACGTATCAGCGTGCGATCGTACGCAGTGCGCCACTAATTCAAACAAATTCTGAACGATTGTTCGAGTTGAGGAATTTCTGGACAAACGCGAGACTTCGGTTTGTCCAGTCGATCACGAGTTCGGTTATAAATCTGTTTTTGTCCGAGGAAGGGAAGTGGTGGAATCTGAATCCTGGGTTAGTCTTTTAATCCTCTATTTTCTATTTAATCTGTGTTATTTCGTTTTGTTTCTGCATATTTCCGTTTTCAATCTCTTGAATCAAAAACCACCGATTTTATTGTTTGTTTTTATTCTTTGTTCAAATTAAACCGACTACGAATCGTTGGGAAAGCGACCCAGGTTGCATTATACGCAAATCCTTTTCTAATCTGGTTATTTTGGGAGATTACGGCAAATCTTTGTCATACAATCACTAAAAGCAACAATTGATGAGCTATTTTCTAAACTTGGTTTAAGTTTGTCTAAATGTAGCGGTCAAGGCTATAATGGTGCTAGTAATATGCGGGGTGAATTCAAAGGGCTTAAGAATTTGATTTTGGTAGACAACACATTCACATTTTACATTCATTGTTTTGCTGATCAGTTACAATTGGCACTTGTGAAGGTTGCAAAACATCACAAAAAGATTCAAGAATTTCTTGACATGCTTCAAAAGATGGCTACCGTTGTGGGGGGTTCATGCAAGCGGAAGGAAATTCTTCAAATGAATCAATATGAGCTAATAGTTGAAAGAATTGCTCGCGGTGAAATACCAACTGGAAAAGGTTTAAATCAAGAGACAACCTTAAAGCGACCTAGAGACACTCGTTGGGGTTCCCATTTTGGTACAGTTACAAGTGTTTTCTCATTATTTTCTCCAATAATTTCCTTGATGAAAATTATTGAAGACGACCCGAAAAATGATGCTGCAAAAACTGATACAAGTTGTATTTTATATGCCATGGAAGATTTTGAATTTGTATTCTTGTTGCATCTTATGAAATTGATCTTAGGGATTTCTTATGAGTTGTCACAAGCACTACAAAGAAAAGATCAAGATCTTTTAGTGAAGGTAGTCAAGTCTCGTTTACAAGAGGTGAGAGATAATGGTTTTGATGAATTGCTTCAAGAAACGAACATTTTTGTCAATAAATATGATATTGACATTCCAAATATGAACGATGTCTATTGTCCTAAAAGGAGTTCAAGACGGAGATTGGAATCATTCACATTCTTCCACTACTTTAAGGTGGAGTTATTTAATACAGTGATAGATACTCAGGTTCAAGAGTTGGGTGATCGATTTGATAATGACAATACCAAGTTGCTTGAGTGTTTGAGTTGTCTTGATCCTCGTGATTCATTTGCTAATTTTAACAAAGAAAAGTTGATTGAGTTTGCTAGATTCTATCCTTTGGAGTTTGATGAGCTTGCAAATATTCCTTTTCTTTCTTCAAGTCTCGGTAATTTTATTGTTGTTGTAAGAGCTGATTCTGATTTTGTCAATTTGCAAACAATTTCTACCTTGCTTTGTAGATGGTTGAGAAGAGAAAGGATATTGTTTATCCATTCGTCTATTTGTTAATAAAGTTGGCACTCATTCTACCGGTAGCAACTGCTAGTATTGAGCGGGTTTTTTCTGCAATGATTTTTGTTAAGGATAAGTGCCGCAATTGGATAAGTCATGATTGGTTTAACTCATGTATGCTAACTTATGTTGAACGTGATATATTTTATAAGATTGATAATGAAAATATAATGCAATGTTTTTAAGGAATGAAGAATCGAAAAATGCTTTTATAATCATTCTGTTGTAATAGTTTAATTAACTCTTGATTATTGTTTTTCTATGTTAAGTTTTTTTTTTGTTTTCTTGTCTATATTCATCTGATTTTTAATGCATTTAAAACTTTCCTTAAAAAAAATTTATGGGGCGCCGCCTCCGAATCCCCTCCGAATTGTGCACCCACAAATATAAAAATCTTGGCTCCTTTTGGTTGCGGGTTAAGTCTATGTTTTGTGATTTTAAAAGAGGAAAACTATTTTGTTATATTAAAAAAAATGTCCGGAGGATTTGAATTTAAAATTTGAGATCTAAAGATTGAGTGCGAGAAAAATGCATGCAAGGTTGTCAAATTTGTGAGTTTAAGCAAACTCGTGAAAGGGACGTAAACTTCGGAAACGTAGGCTCATATCGTAAACTCGTAAGAGTTTACCTATATTAATAAATAGCAATTAAAATTGTATGATAAAATAATTAGGGTTAAGGTGCATTTTTACCAACAAACTATTATAGAAAGAGCATCCAGCACAAATATTAATTAAGGGTATCTTAAATACCAACAAACAATTAAAAAGTGGTAAATAACACAACTCCGTTAGTTTTATTTTCACGGACGTTTAGCTCTCGAGGAAGACTGTATGCCAATTCCTTTCACCTTGAATATCTTCTTCACTACTAGTCCAATGCTCCTCCGATAATTAATCCCCAATATTCCACTAATTGCCCTAATTTGTTCACCTTGAATGTTCCACGGACGTTTAGCTCTCAAGGAAGACAGGAAGATTGTATGCCAATTCCTTTCACCTTGAATATCTTCTTCACTGCTAGAGCCATTATGTTCGTCTTCAATGCTCCTCCAATAATTAATCCCCAATATTCCACTAATTGCCCTAATTTGTTCTAGATTCTGATCATATTGAACATATATTGTTAGGTCAAAATGCGAAAAACACAAACTTACCCGCAATGGCCATGAGATCTTCGGAGAGAGAAACCCCTTTTTGCCTACTTCGTCTTCTTCCCGATATACACAGGCTTTAGATCTTCTCTTGTCTGATTCTTTGTTTGATAGCAAAATAGCAGCTCCACCAACGCGAAACAGGCAATTAGGGATCAACATGGATTTCTTGTTGCCGAAATACCAATTCAGGGTTATGTTCTCTGTGCTGACCATAACGGCGTAAGTGTTCCTATGAACTTGAAGCATGTCTCTCGCCAGATCAATGGCTATATCACCCCTGAACTACATCCCATGCCTCCCAGATCGAAGCTTCTGATGTTTCCTCTTAATTTGTACTTGTTCACTATCATCGTTGAAAGCGACAGTGTCGGATTGAACAAGCTGCAATTCACAACGAGGATTTCGATGTCTTTGGGCTTGAGGTTAGTGTTGGAGAATAGGTCATCTAATGCTCCGAACATGACTTGTTTTGCTTCCTCTCTCGCAGCCGCCATGGAAGGTCTTGGAGTTAAGTGATGCATAGCTTCTGGAACACAAGTTCCTTCCCCTAACCCAGAACGTTCTAGAATCTTATGCTGAAACTTGAGGGAAGACTCCTCGAAATCGCTGGTGAGCCTCGAGTGTTCCATGAAATCGGAGAATTTGGCCTAGAGATGAGGAGGAGGGCAACAACTGGAGAAGTTCACGAGGAAACGGATCTCGATCGTGTCATGAGGTAAACGGTGGATCCGAAAACGAGAAAAACAGAGCAGAAGATGAGCTAAAAGTCCGTGAAAATAAAACTAACGGAGTTGTGTTATTTACCACTTTTTAATTGTTTGTTGGTATTTAAGATACCCTTAATTAATATTTGTGCTGGATGCTCTTTCTATAATAGTTTGTTGGTAAAAATGCACCTTAACCCAAATAATTAAAATACTAAAAATGACAACAATCTGGTTTAAATATATTTTAAATCTAAATAATTGAAATTAAATTCATTAACATTCATAATTTATCATAGGGTTAAGGTGCAGATTTGCTAACAAACTTTTACCCGAGGAGCATCTGGCACAAAAAACAATTAAGAGTACCAAAATTACCAATCAACAATAAGGTGTAAATTGGCCAACAAACTATTACCCCGTCACTGTCTTGATGTCTCCGTCTTCCATTAACTATCACAGTGTCGGTGACGTCGACGTCTCCAAAGCTTCCATTATTCTTTGGGTGTTCCAATCACCCTCTTGAACTCATCAAGGTCCGTATGCGGCTTCGGGAGAATCACATCACAGAAACCAAATCCAAACAATCCACTTTCGGCCACGGACCGCGCTTTGCACCCTGGTTCTATCACTCCGATGCCATAAGCACCACGCCACGCCATCTGTTGGGTTTGCCTTATCCAAAGAAGAAGGCTTAACCGCTCTTTTCTCCAAATGTCTCGCCACCATCCTATGCCGGTGCCTCATATTTTAACGTAATTGTGATATTTTTTTTTAATAGTTATTTGGTACTTTTTTGCACTTTTTAATTGTTTATTGGTAATTTTGATACCCTCAATTATTTTTTGTATCAGATGCTTCTCGGGTAATAGTTTGTTGGCAAATCTGCACCTTAACCCTTTATCATACTTAACATAAAAATTTATACAAAATTCACGTTCTAATAAAAAGTCATTAAACGTAATTAAATCAAACTAATTATAAATTCAACAAACATCATCAAATATTGGATTATTATTATCTTCATTATCTTCAAATTCTTCATGTTCACCGTTGTAATCCCATTTGTATTGTTATCTCCATTGTCTTCAAATGTTGATATTCTCGCCAAAGTGATTATCTGATGGCTTAATTCACTCAACTCAACTTTTTACCCGCTACGACAATTACAATTATGTGATGTATCTTTGCCCCAAAAAAAAGTTGATGTATTAAGACACAAGACACACCAGCGTGTAATAACTTCTCTGATATAGCCCTGTCGCTTCTGTACCACCAGCTTCTTTATTTGATAAAAATAACCACTCAGTTTTGCTTTTTTTGAATTGCTTCACAAGTTTATAAATCACAAGGTTCAAGACCGTACCACCAGGCATCAACCTTCTTTATTAGGGGGGAAAAAACTCACTGATCGATGATTTCCCTCTCTTTCTCCTTTGTCTTCGTCCTCGTCCCTTCTTCTTCTTTACTCTCTCTCTCTCTCTCTCTCTCTTCTTCTCTCGTCTCAAATCTCCAGATCAAGGAGAAACGGAGAATATAGCAAGCAGAGTCACAGGCGTAGGCCTAAAGAAGGAGAACAAGCAAAGGTGTGAACTTGAAAAAAGAAGAAGAAAAAAAACTGAAGATGGCAGCAAACGGCAGTGGCACAAAGCTCCCAAGATGAAAATAGGGCTCCAAAATAAGTAATATGTAGTTTCTTTTTAACCTCTTATGTTTTTTATTCTTTCTTCCTGGTGATTTTTAGTCTTCCTCTACTCAAATCTACAACTCGCTAAGCTCGGTTTCAAATCGTTGAGTTTAACGAGCTTTGACCAAGTCAAAACAAGTTTGATCGAGGTTGAGCCTAGAACGATTTTGCATTCGAGTTAACAAGTCTTCTTGAGGTAACAACACAAACTCGTTAAACTCGGCGAGTTGACTCGCTAGTTCAACAACCATGAATGCATGAGATATGAGAATCTTAAAAGTCGAATCATTAATTAATGTATTTTAATAACTGAAATAAATTAATTAATAATTAATAAATATACTACTCTAATCCTATTTATAAGTCAACTTTGATCAAAATATTTGATCCTATTTATAAGTCCAATTTCATGAAATTAATAAGATTGTGATAATTTTACTTAAATTAATTGTACTAACCATGAAGATAAAAAACACTTAATCATAAATTAGAGCAAAATTAAAAATTTAACCCTATAATCATTAAGTTAACTACCTCTCATTGATATGTGAGATTTGATCAAAATAGACTTATAAATATGATCGGTATATGAAAAGCAAGTGTTAAATCAATTGAAGGGCGTTAAAGACGACCAGCTTTTTTAATAAAAACAGCTGACGTGGGCAGCTTTGACATTGAATTACTAAGCAGCCAATAGCTGGCGAGTGCAAATGCCGGCTAATAAGCACCAATTACTGTTGACGGACATACTTAATGATTGATTGGTGATTGATAATATATCATTTTACAGACTCCACTGATCTGGGTCGCTGCCTCACCAATCGCAAGTAATGCATGCCTCATGCGGAATGACTAAATTAATTATCTTTTACATTATTATATTTTTTAAGCTCTTCACGGAATATGCTGTCGTTGAAATTTCAACTTAAGCTCACCTACCAGGAAGCAGGCTAGCCGCCGTATATTCGTATAATCTATTAGCTCACATCTTAATTATAAGATTTAATTAATTTTCTTTTAGAGAGATTAAGAAAATTAAAGAAATTATTTAATCATTTTATATGTTGTGTATTCTTATATTATATATTAATTTATTAGTTAAACTAATAAGTTTAAAGAAAAAATAAAAATACTCTAAAGTAATTTAATTAACTTCCTTAATCTCTTTAAAAAAAGTCAACTAGATCTTATAATTAGGATTGGATGGAGTAATTCATTGGAATTTCTTTTTAACAAAAGTCAAGGGTAAAAGCACGTAGGACGATCAATTGGTTAAAAGAAATTTATCAAAAAATTTAGTTAAAAATAAATTTAGAACTGGAATTTTACAAGAGAGTGACTCTATAATCAGTTGGAGAAATATTTTTTTCGTCGTACCATTTCCTTTATTTAGTTGGAGAAACATTTTGACATATTTGATTTATTTCTCTACTATAACACATGTGATTTAGTTGGAGAAATACTTTATAGCAAATTAATTTAAATTTGACTTATAAACTGATATATAATTAAATAATATATAACATATACTATGATTAAATAACTTATTTATTTTCTTTTATCTTTTAAAACAAGTTAACTATATCTTATATTAAGAACTAGAAAAAATAAAATGCCACAAAATAAAGAAAACAAAAACTATTTCATATGAAAGAACTCCCAAATATTCCCCCAAATCTGCTATACGAGATCACTTCATTAGTTGTTGAGATGTCGGTGATGGTTTACATTTTGTTGCATAAGAAAACCTGAGCCTTCGATTGGCTCTCTTTCTGTCCGATGCATCACAGAACTTCTTAATATTACACCTAATGATTACTTCCGGCCACTTGGTCCATTGCTGCTTCAAAGAAAATAATCTAAGTTATCTGCAAATAACATATGCGATGGCTGTGGGCCATCCTTAATTGTTATAGCATAACAGGTCCTTCAATGTCGTACGTCACCAATCTCTTTCTGAATTAGATGAGTAAGCTTATCAATACAAATATCAAACAAATGCAGACATGTATATGGCGAGAGAGAGGGTCAGATGGTCTCTAATGAGATCAACGATATTGGAGGAAGCAGCTTCAACTCCTAGAGGCAAGAAATAACAAAATCCTGCATGATCCTCTCCATTTGCATTCCCTTCCATTTGTCTATATTTTAATTTATATTCACTGTATTGAAATTGATTTATGTTACCCCTCCTTAATATAAGGCATATTTAGAATATTAAATAAGTTAAATAAATTGCTTAATCATACCATATATGACATAATTTCTCTCAAATACTTATGTGCTAATTATATATCATTTTATAAATAATGTAAATGCAAAAAAGGGTATCTTAATGCACAAGGCTCTCACCAAATGGAGTTTGGGGAGAGATAGATGTACAAAGTCTTAGCAAGTGGAGAGGTTGTTTTCAGGATTTGAAATTATGACCTTCTGGATAGTCAACTGGATTTTATAAATAAGGAGAGGAGGTAGTTTTATAATATTTTTTCTTCCTAAATTAAGAGATGTAATGTCCATTCTTTTTCCATTTTATTCGGATTATAAAAATCTGAGCTGCTAAATCGAATGGCAACTAGAAAGGAGAGATATTTAGATGGGTGCATATAGAGTAGGGAAACAGGTCGAGTCCATCTGACTAGCCTTCTCGTTTAGGAATTGGATTTGCAAGAGTTGGGTTTGAGATTTTTGCTTCAAAAGTAAAAATGGGCCTAAAAGGGCTAGCCCTGTAGGGTCGAGGGCCTAAAAATGTCAACCCTATAGGGCTAAGGGCCGATCGGTTTAAGCCCTATGTTTATTTCTTAAAATTATTTATATGATATACTAATATTATTAATTTTTATGCTTTGGTGATGATATTACAAAAATTTAGTTGTTATTATTTTTTTAAAAGAATAAAGATCATAAGAACATCTTGTATTAAGAACCTAAAAATTAAAAACTTATCAAAGATATTTTAACTTTTCAAGACATAATTATAAGTGTTTTTTAGTTTGTTAAGTCTTCTCATTAATTATTTGTAATTGTGGTTTGTGGACAATAATTTACCATTTGTTGCATGATGCATTTTGTCTACACCTTAGTTTTCACACTAATTATGTGTAAATTAAGACTTATTTTTGTAATTTTATTTCTTTAAAAAAAGATGAAAATAGTAAAATGTTATTAAAAGGGCTTCGGCCTACCCTTATGTTGAAGGGTTGAACCTAAAAAATTGATTTTTTTTTTTTTGGTCAGAAGGGCTGGCCCTTTTAAGCTCTGGCTTATAAAGGGCCGCTCTTTTTTTACCAGCTCTAGGTACATATGGGAGGATATATCAAATTCTTTTGTTTTCCTGTTCAGTGTTTCTTGGAAACTGTCTAATTCAAACATGTCAGGACTTTTGGTCTCAACACCAACATCACACTCAAACATTAACATGATATATCAAATTGTACACTGAGTGAGACGAATTGTGAACCATTTTCTTTGAAATTGATGAGAAGAAACTTTATTCTTGAAAATGCTGGGAACCATCCAATAAGTACTTGAGGACCCTTCAAATGAAAACAACTATCTTTGAAAAAAAAAACTGCGCGAAGCAGGAACTTTGTGGCCTTCAAGTTTCTTGTGTCTTTCCCGTTTCATCATCTCTTGCATGTCCACCCCCCCAGTTCTTTATCCTATCTTCTGCAAGTGACGCCTGCAATTTCATTCCCAAATTAAAATATATTATTACACACACTACACTACATGCTCACACTTCACCAATAAACAATCAAAACTTGTTTTAATTTTAATTTTCTTCATATAATGTTATGAGTTCCACATCTAAAGTCTCAAAAGAAAAATAAGGTTTACAAATTTAAGAACTCTTCCTTCTAACATACTACTCCGCTTCTTAATATAAGTCATATTCACTCAATTTGATTAACTTAGGGAAGATACTTAACTTAGTTAATATGATATATATTTTCTAAAACACTTATTCACATTTCTTAATCTTCTCCTTCCATTTCCTCTTTCATTATTGTTGAAAGAACATTAATATAAATAAATTAGGAAAATATTGACAAATATAAAAATTTTATTTTATATATTTAGAATCAAGATCAACTCTCAAATACATCTTATATTATGGACATGAGGGAGTATTAGTGTCTTGGCATAAACTCTGATTTGAGTGACCTCTGTCTCCCTCAAATATAATATATATATATATGGTGGAATACATGGATACTATTTAGATGCATTACAGTTGCTGTAATTTGAATTGAATATTATAAATACACTAATAATTTTTCTGTATTGAGTTATTTCTTGATAAGCGATCATAACATATGTACATCCATAAAGGAATTAATTACGGCGCGTACCTCTTTATTCCAGTTGGTTTTATAAACCATTATGGATAGAACGATTGTCTGTAAAACGGTCCCTGACAACATTCCCGACCAGATTCCCTGAAAATCAAAAGAAGAAAAAATTAAAACACGAATGAACATAAGCGTGTCGCATCGACTAATTACAGAAATGATTGAAAGTATATATAATGTTGAGGAAATTAAAGTCCTACTAGTATTAGATTGGCTTTCGCTATTTTGACAGAATTATAACCCTAATACATAGCTATATATCTCAAAAATATAATAAATGTTTATATGTATACGATATTGTTTTTTCACGTACCATGACTCCAAAGTTCAGCGCGTAACCCAAAACAAGGCCGAGAGGAACACCAAAGACGTAGTAACAAGCGATGTTTACGTAAGCAACGGCCGCTTGCCATCCGGCTCCGACGGCGACTCCGGAAAGAACCGGCTGCACGTTGTTGATGATGATGCAGAGAGCCAACAAGGGCGTGAGCTTCACCACCAGGGCTTGCACCTCTGTGTCATTTGAGAACAACGCCGGGTACTGATTACGGAAGATGACGAGGACAAGCGACATCACAAGACCCATCACAAACGACGTTATTACAGCGACAACCAGCGAAAACTTTGCTGTTCTCGGATGTGCTGCTCCCAGTTCATTCGATACTCTCACACTGCACACGTATACATGCATTCACAGCTTTATATATAATATATATATAGACATATGTATAAGACTCGAGCTTCATTAATGTTTTATATTTACTGATCCAGCCATGCATACACTGCACACAGCAATATTTTTCAAGTAAGTTGAAGGTTACTTTTACTGTAGGATGAGTTTCAGTGCTAAATGGACTGATAAGCACCAAAAGCTCATCATCATTATGCATCATTCAGATCTAATTTAAATACTTCCTCTAATCCTAAATATAGAACAAAGTTTGTAACATAATTTACACTATAAATTTTGTCCTATATTTAAAACCGGATGTAGTATTACATTTGCTATTGAGTTTTGTAATTAATCCATATGTGTGTGTGTAAGGTGAATATATATGATATAGGTGAATTGAATTAATGCAATACCTTACGGCTGCGTTCATTCCGAAGGAGACCATCACAGTCCAGCCCAATATGTTCATGCTGCAGAAATTCAATATGGTTTTGTCAGAAAAGTGAAGCCCATGCTGGATGGATGATGTGGTTGAAGAAATTAAAGTGAACAGTTTTATTAGCATTTATGATAAAGTTCTGTGACTGATCTACACCAAGTTTTTTTAATATATATATATATATATATAAATGCTTGAGTAGCTAGGTTGGATCCTATACTCACCATACCTACAAATTCATGGAGAACTTGCAAAGATATTTATAGTTTATTTTCCAACAAGATCCTCACATTAATAATATTTGAATTCATAATATTATGGTTATTAACTAACTTATTTATCAATTGGATCAACCTTTATTTTCTTTGCACTAAGTTAATAAAGAGACATGTATCACAGACATGAGGCATGCATTTATGATATAATATATGGAATTATTAATTAAATATTTCCTCCACTATTAATTTTACTATGATATATAAATATAATATACTTATCTGGTATCCGCCCTGGAAGAGAAAAGTACAAAGATTACTGATCCGTGTTATATAGGATCCAGCTAGCGACTCCCTGACGTTAATTTTGCTTAAAATAACGCATAAAAAGTTAAAGGGCAGGCTACAATTATGGTTCTCTCCTTTGCTGCCCTCCTTTACTTACTAGAAGGGTGCTGTTTTGGAGAAAAACACTAAGCAGGTACCTTTTTTTCTTTTAAAATAATATTTTAGGGTATCAAATTATACTAAAAAGATACTTTAAAATAATAATTGGTATTAAAAAAAAAATACTTCCTGATTTCAAAAATTATTTAGCGATCTTAAAAAATTATTTTAAAATCTTCTTGATACTAAAAATATATTTCGAAATTAAAAAAATACTTTATAATATTTAAAAATTATTTTAGATTTTGAAAAAATATCA
Source organism: Acacia acuminata (assembly GCA_019022655.1). Classification (NCBI taxonomy): domain Eukaryota; kingdom Viridiplantae; phylum Streptophyta; class Magnoliopsida; order Fabales; family Fabaceae; genus Acacia; species Acacia acuminata. The sequence goes on along the minus strand of JAFJYI010000048.1, from coordinate 2,211,802 downwards.
TGAAATATATTTTTGGTATTAGTTAATATCAAAAATTTTTTTAATATCATAAATATTTTTTTAATCCATTTAGTATCAATTAATACCTGAAATATTTTTTTAAAATCCTAAAATAATTTTTTAAAATTACAAGCTATTTTGTAATACTAGTCAAAATCTTTTTTTAATTTTTTTAGTACCATCAGTGTACTAAGATATTTACTAAAAAAAAAAAAAAAAAAAAAAGGCACGTGTTCAATATTTTACGCCAAAACGGGGCTGCTTTAAATAAAGGAGGGGTGAGGACGCTAGCCAGCTAAAAAAGAGAAGCCGGGTCCTTCAATTATATAGATGGTAGGTAGGTTGTCAAGAATGCTGTCCCGCCATTAGAATAATGATATACCACTTCGATCTTATTTATAAGATTTATAAGTAAAGCCCCTCGACTAAATAAATGAAATTGCACTTTTACTCATATTAATTATACTAATGAAAATAGAGAGAGAAGAAAAAGTTGAAGGTAACCAATCACAAATGAGGATAAAGTTGAAAATTCACCTCATAATCATTGACTACCTCTCTTTATATGTGTGATTTGGTAGAAAAAGAGACTTATAAATAGGACCGCAAAATGATAGGTAACTAGAGATGAGGATTCTTGTTTTTTTGGTCGAAAGAAAAGTCAAATTTTCATACGTACTGACTAAAATACTAATAATTGTTTCGCTATGTTCCAAATGAGACTAGACAAAACGGAGTAGTCGTCTATGAATTAGTAATATCAGGCTTATCACATCAATCTAGCGTTGCCCGTGACATACATAATTAAGAACCTAGAAGGTCCTTGGCAACAATTTTAAAAAAAACCTAAAAGGATTATGTACGTATTGAGACGACTAGTCCTATATATATTGCTTTCATCTAATTTTTTTGATTATATACAAGCACTTGAGTTTAATTTTAATTTTCATTATTTAACTTTTACGGTCATATTTTCAACTTTTTGTAGCTACTAACTCAAATCAATTTCTAGTTTTAAAAATCATTTTCATTCCTCCTTCTAATTATCACCCACCTTGTTGGCACCTTTTGCAATAATAAAAAAATTATTTACAAAATATTAAGGATAATTAATATGAAAGCTCTTATAATTTCAACCAATTTTTTATTAGGTCAGTATACTTTAACTTGTTTTTAATAAGGTCGTTGTCGTTGCTTTTCATTTTAGCATTATTGTTTCATATGATTTTTAATCAGGTACTTATAGGTTTTTTAATTTTAATTCATTAATTTAGTTTTAAATTAAATAAATAATAATATTAAAATATAATTTACTAATAATAAATTTAAATTATTAATTAAATAACTATAATTCTATATTATTTTTAGAAAATCTTAATATCATAATTCAAATTTTATAATTGTAAAAATAAATAAATTTAAATATTTATTTAATTAAAAATTTAATAATAATATTAAAATAATTCATAAAAACACTCGTTAGAATAAAATTATTATAATATTTTATTATTTATAGAATAATATATAATAATATTATATTATATAATCATCCAAGAATATTATTAGAATCTATTGAACAAATAATAAAAAATATAAGAACCTTATTAAAAAATAAAAATAAAAAATAAAAACCCTACAAGGACTCTATAAAAAAAAAAAAAAAAAAAAAAAAAAAAAAACAGGAAAAGAATATAAGGACCTAATAAAAAGGAAAAAAAATTAGGGACTTAATTAAAAATTGATTGAAAATGGAAGGACTTGCAGATTAATTATTCCAACATGTAATAATAATAATTTTATAAAATACTAAATCTAAACAGAGAAATGGAAAAAGGAGAATATTGACTTCCCATTCCGGGAGAAGAAAAAAAAAAAACTGCTTCCCACATATTTATGTATGCCACTCATGTGTAATTATTCGTAGCATTTAATGGGATGATCTCAATTAATAAGGGCCTTTTATATCAAAAATAATGGAAGCATTAATTAGGGATATATTGGTGAAAAAAGCATTCCTTTTTTTTTTTTTTTTTTTTTTTTTTTTTTTTCTTTCCAAGATTGGAGTGGCAGCATACATTTTATTTGAAAAATCTTATAATAATGCACGCTAAGGTTTACTATTTTATTGATGATGTGTTGGATTATGCAATTTGTATCTTTCCCCTCCTTTTTCCCCCTTGACTAAATTCCTAATTAAACTCCATTTTGTTTTCTTTCTCACTCAAGAGACAAGTTTCTAAACCTCCTCGTGTGCCTTGCTATCAAACGAAATAATATAATCACTAATAAAATAATAATAATAAGGTTCAGAGCATTTAATAGTATTATTATCATATATTCATAGCAACACGTACTTACCAAATAGATAAGGCATCCACTGAGACCTCAGCGTTCTTGAGATATCCAGCGAACAGGATCAGAGCCATAAAATACCACACCTCCAAGCTGCACCACCCCATTTAAAAAATGTCATAATTAATATTAATTAATCCCCCACTGAGATTTCAACTCTTGTTTTTTTTTTTAATATTATATTTTATTGACTATTAATTAACAAAATGAGATAAAAATACTAGCCAGCCAGCTAGCTAGCTAGAGACCTTGGATCTACTTTCAGACGCATATCAATTAATTTTGTTCAAGATCCAGTTAGCACGCAGCGCCGTGATTAATAATTTTAACTTCTTTGCATCAATTGAGTCATTTAAGCAGGACCTAATTTGATACAGCTAGGACTGAGGAGTGTAAAAAAGATGAGTTAGTTAAATACCTACTTCATATCAATTAAGAAGTTAGTTAAAAGTAGTTAAAATCAATAAATATGTAAGTTATTTACTTTCTTTCCTCAATATATACTTATTTATTAAGGGAATAAGTAAGAAAATAACAAATAGAACAAATAAAGAAAAATAATGTAGGGGAAAAGACTTATGTGAGAGATTGAAACAAATTTAGGGAAAAAAAAAAGCATTAAATGCAAAGACAAAAGAAAAGTAAGTCTTATAAATTTAACTCTTATATTTTGAACTAGAGATAGTAAAAAATAGGGTTGTGGTTCCAAAAAAAAAAGGTGCTTTTAATGCTTTTCATCGGACTAAATTACACAACACACTCTTAGACTTTGAACAATGTATAAATATATTCCTTAATATTTAAAACTTAATAAACATAAATCACACTAAACATTTTAAGGGCCTGTTGGGATTTACATTTAAAAAACATATTAACGAAAATTGTTACAAAATTTCTATTATATACTTACCTTGTATATAAAAAAATAATGTTTAAAAGGTAACTATTACCACTAATCCAAATAGGTACTAAAATTTTTACCACTCTAGTCCTTTATAAGTTCACCTAGAAAGTAAATAATGACAGTGTTACAATTTTATCCCAATTACATTCGTAAATGGTAGTAAAATTAAAAAATATATATAAATTTAATATATTTTAATGAGTTAATAAGATTTTTTTTTTTGATATATAAGAATATGAAATATATACTTAAAAAATAAGAGTGGTAAGAATTTAGAGGTCAGAAGTTTATTGTAAATTTTTTAAAAATAATAAAACAGAGGATATGAACATGACATAAAATACAGTGAATTGTGTATGATTTAGCATTTTTGTCAACAATCACTGTCTTAGGTCATCCTGGTAAGTAGAGAAGACAAAATTCCTATGTCAGGGAGCTTTCGCCCATAGAATACAAATTTATTGACAAGACAATGGTACTAAGTCGCTCATATCGGTTGCTACTCCACAGATTATAATGACTCACCCATAATTTTTATGTATCAATAAAAATAGTTAAAATTAGTTTAAAATTTAAGTAATTTTTAATACTACTTTTATTCATTATATTAAACTTTAATATTATATTAATTATTATTTTCATCCACTATCCTTATTAATTATGAACATACATGAAAAAAATAATTAATATCCTTTAGAAACAAATAAGTATTTTATAAAAATTACTAAATACAATTACTAGTTACTGGCTTATAATAAGAACCATATCTGAGTATATTGAATTTTCAATGATAACCCCCTCTCCCTAATTATATTCTCCTCATTGGGCACCACAACAGAGGTAATTACTGGTCACACATCCCGACAACGAATCATTTAAATTTCGTTTTGAACAATTTTTACAAACATCCCTATTCCCTGTACTATTTTAAACTGATGATCTGATAAAGGTAGTACTCTATAAAAAAAAAAAAATTTAAAGAAAAATTAAATAAAACTCGATCCAGTGTTGTTATCTTACAAGTTTTTTAAAATTCATTGTCTTTTAAACTGCAGAAATCTTGCCCAATGCATTTAAAAAAATCAATGTCAACAGTTAAATAATTAAGTTGACAGTTAATTTCTTAGCTGGAAGTGGTATTATTGCTTCATTTTAATATCCCGAGAAAAAAATTGAATTTAAAAAAAAAAATTAGAACAACATTGCTCTTTAACATATTTTTGGGATAAATTTACATTATAACCTTTTAAAAATGAAGAATTATAACCGAAGTTGCAATTTTTTTTGTTCTTAAAAATGATTAATATGAAATTATTCAGCTTGCCTGATAGATTTATTAGTAAATTCAAGGATTTTTATAATAATTCATTTATGCAATTTATTTAAATTCTAATTTACCCTCTAAAATAATACTACCCCCTATGGCGGCGGGCCTCGTCGGAGCATATACCAGACTACAAAGAAACGCATGGAACATGTGAAGAAGAAGAAGATGATACGCACCAGAGCATGACGGCAGAGGCGAGAGAAAGCCGAACGAAGCTCCACAGATTCTGAAAAGCTTTGAAGGAAAAGCCACTCCAAGCTCTCCCAAACTCTCCGCTAAAGAAGATATACACCAGTTGACCTACCACGATGAACCACCACGACGCGTTCAGTACGATCGCCGCTCCGACGAGGCCCCACTTCAACTTCAGCATCAACGCCCAGCTCATCACCGTGTGAACCACCAGCGCCGCCGCCGATATCCACGCCATCACCATGATCCTGCTTTGCGCCTGCAGGAATTTCTGGATCGGAAAGTTCATCGCGTACGCGAACAGCTGCGGAATCATCCACAGCGCGAACACCCCCGCCGCCTCCGATATCGCCGCCGTCTGACCTATTCCTCTCAGGATTTGCCTCGCGAAGACGTACAATAGACACAAAAACAGAGCCGTCGTGTTCAGAATCACCCATGACCTTTGCATGTAAATCCCTAACATATCAAGCTGACCGGCGCCGTATGCCTGCCCGCACAGAGTCTCCAACGCGCTTCCCATCCCAAGCTGTTCGCATTCAAATTCAAACTCTACATCAATTTCAAATTCAAACTCAAAATAGAAATCAAAATTACTTGATTCTCTGACCAACTTAGAGTTGAATAGAGCAGTTTCTAGATTTTTACCATGACGCCGAAGCAGAATCCGGCGATGACGGAGTTTTCGACGGAGACGGCGGCGAGTTGGATAGTGCCGACATGGCCGGCGAGGAGCTGAGTGATGGCGCCGAGGGAGTATTGAGAAAGGGAGGTGAAAATGGCGGGACCGGCGAGGTACCAGAGCTTCTTGGACTCGATGAAGAATTGAGTGAAGAAATCTTTGGGAGTGTTGATGGCAGGGATGTCGGAAGATTCGGCGCTGAAAATTGCAGTCGCGGCGTAGATTTGATCATGAGTTCCCTCCGGTGAGGTTGTGGCGGCGAGGAGTGGCTGCCTGTTATCTTCACGATCCCCCATCGCTCTTAGAGATATGGCTATTAAAAAAAAATCACGGTTCTATTCCATAGCTAGTCTAAAGTGTTTCCATATTTATAAACATTGCTGCTTATGAAGATTTTGTGTGTGGTCAGATTGCTGCTTATGATGATTAATTGATTACCATATTTATAAAGACATTAAAAAATATAGGTTATATTTAAAAGACATTAAAAAATATAGGTTTATCTTATTTATAAAGACATTATCATATTTTTAAAGACATTAAAAAATATAGGTTATAATTCTAGTAATCGTGTGTATATCAATGAATGAATTAATGGCCAAAAAAATAATAAAAATAAAATGATAACTTGCCATGCAAATGCGAAAAAAGGCAAGGCAACCGTCAACGTACGCAAAAAAATATTATTACGGTCAAACTTGTGAGTTGATTATTTGATTTTTAAAATTATTTTATAAAATCATATCAAATAGCTCTAAAACTTATGTTAGTTGTAGGTAGAGACGGACCCAGGTACAAGGTGGGGGCAAGTGCCCCCCAATTATTATTATTATTATTTTTATGTTGGGTTCTCTGCGCCAAGAATAAAAAGATGAAGAACCCAAACCAAGTTGCATGCTGTGCTGTCACCGATCTTCCTTTAATTTGCCTGATTTTTGCATCTGCGATGTTCCTGCTTTTAATCTTTTTGGGGCGTGAAATCTGCGTTCTAGTTATTAATTGTTGGAAAAATAGAAAGTTTCTAATATAATAATAACAGTTACCTTATTGGGGGATGAATTGTTGAATGATTGCTTAGTGTCTTATTTTGAAAAAGATATATTTGATAGTATTGATAATGAGGCAATTATGATGGAATTCCAAAAATAAGGCCTAGAAGGATGACATTGTAATTGTTTTTATTGTAATATACTTTTTGTTATTAAAATATATGGTGTCCAGCTTTGCTATTTTTAACAATACTTAGTCTTACTTTTCCCTTTATATTGTTTTTTTTAATGCATTTAAAGCTTTATGTAAAAAAAAAAAAAAAAAAAATCGTGTATATATCAATGAATGAATTAGTGGCCCAAAAAAAAAAAAAAGGTGGCAAAAAATAATTAAAACAAATTAGAATGATAACTTGCCATGCAAATGCAAAAAAAGGTAAGGCAACCCTCAACCCAAAAAAAAAAATATTATTAAGGTCGAACTCATGAGTTGATTATTTGATTTTAATATTATTTTATAAAATCATGTTAAATAGCTCTTAAACTTATGTTAGTTATAAGTTCAGTTGAACTTGCAAGTCCACATACTGGAATTACCGTTTTTTTATGTTTTTATCTTATAAAATTGTATCAACTCGCTGATGGCTGAACCGTTCCAAGCTGATGTGAAACATGTACGCCCATAAACATCTTCTACGACGAAGTACCAAGCAATCTCTTTGATTCTGCTGCGGATTTAGAATTGATTCCTATACAAATTGACGATGAGGAATCAGACGATGAGGCAGAAGTGATTTACTCTGATAGTGAATCTGAGTTCGACAACTATGAGACTTCGAGGAAGACGTGCAAGCGAGATGTCGATGAACAGGAATCGTCCGGTTGATTTGTGTTAGTTCTTTGTTTATGACGATCTGCTAAACTACATACTTTGTTACTTCGCTACTGTAATATTATCTAAATATCTATTTTTTATTTTTTGACATTATGTCTATAAGTGGTCAGAGATGGAGCATCCAGGAGGACGTTCAGGTAGTGGACGTGGTAGTGGTCGAAGCCGACCTCGTCCTATAAGAGGGGGTAAGGCGACGCCATCTACTCCCTATGGAGGTAGAGGGCTCAACGCTTCCCCAGAGGTGCCACCATTTAATATGTCATCTTTACCGTCGGGTTATTTGTCATCTTCTTCACCTTCAGTTTATACGTCGTCGTCATCGTCGTCTACCCCCACTGATCCACAGCAAGGGGGACGACAGGTTTACTTTACCATTTCTGATTGATTTACATATGTTTTGTTTCCTGAAACCATCTATGTACAAACATCTTTAATATTTCACATTCCTTGCTTAGCACATTGCGTCGCCTCAGAGCCACGTCGGGGAAGAAGGTAGTTCGTCCGATACACCAATCTGGGGCACAACAGACCCTTCGACAGGGAAGCTTTGGATCTGTCCTGACAGCGACGAGTAAGTCATGCCAAGTTACTAGTAATGTTACAAATTCCTTCTCTAATTGGTTTGTATGCTAATATTTGCATGATGTCCTCTGTCTTCAGCATTATGCCTCATAATCAGGTGGGGGATTTCATCTCGGCCCAATTATTCCGTAACTACAATCAACCTTGGGCCAAGTGGACATTTGGCACTCAAGGTGTTTCTTCAGGTAAACTTAATACATTTGATATTGATAATTCCCATTATCTTGTCCATTCAAATGAAGTCCAAATAATAAATGTACTTCATAATGTTTTTGCGAGATGAGCCAAGAAGATGAAGGCTTTGGTTCGGAGCAAGCAACACAGATGACTCGGGAACGGGAGATCATGAGGGAGAAGCCGACTCGGGAACAAGAGACAATGAGGTAGCAGATGATTGAGGAACGAGAGATGATGCAAAGAATGGATGATTCAAGAACGAGAGATGATGCGAATGGATGATTGAGGAACGAGAGATGTTGCGAAGCCAGATGACTCGGCAAGGGGAGATGATGAGGCAGATGCAGCTTCAACTCAAGCTCCTAATGAAAGACAAGAGTTCGAGGTCGGCTATTGGTTATGATGACCATGCTTGGTGATGATGATGATCACAATCGCTATTTAGACTACTTTTTTGTATTTGCTCTTTGCAACATTATTATATATATTTTGTTTTTTCTATGTGAACTCTTTATAATTGTTATTATATTCATGGTACACTACTTTTTGTATTCACTTTTTTAAAAAAATAATAATTTTAAAAAAAAAAAAATTAAATTATTTTAAAAAAAAAATTATTAGTTTTGCTACGGAAAATAATTCTGTAGCAAATTCGACAATTTGCTACGGAATAAAACAAAATCCGTAGCAAATTTGCACAAATTGGAGAATTTGCTACGGATTTTGTTTCAAATTTGCTACGAATTTTTTTTCCATAGCAAATTGCGACGGATAGGGATTTCCGTCGCAAATTGAGACGGATTTTGCCTTTTCCGTAGCAATTGCTATGCGATTTTTGCTACGGACAAATTCCGTAGCAAATCCATTTTGCTACCGAAAAGTCCATTTTGCTACGGAATTTTTCCGTAGCAAAAATTGATTTTTCTTGTAGTGATTGTCACTCATGGTTTAAAAATTAATGGTTAACGCGCTTTTTTAACAATGAACGTTAAGTTTTTTTTAAGAAATGAGATGATATTGCTATATTTTGAAACTCATAGAGTGATATTGAACATGAAAAACTTTCAAGATAAATTTTCACAATAACCCTTTCATAATTAATTGTGGTTCCAAGTTCATCACGAGAGATGTGAGGTGAATTTGGTTAGTAAATACTCTCTCCAGTCTTAGTATAAGAAAAGCTGATTTTTTTTTAGAGATTTAGGGAGATAAATAACTTACTTAATCATATTATATGTTCTCAGATCCTTAAATTATATATCAGTTTATTAGTCAAACTTATTGGTTCGGGGAAAACATAAAAATATAACTAGTTTAAAATAATTGAATTAGCGTCTTTAATCTCTTAAAAAATTAACTTTATCATATTTTAGGACTGGAGAAAGTAATTTTTACCTAAAAAGGACTTGGCGTGTTTCTTGGTTGATTCTTAGGAGCAATGCAATGGCAATTGAATGGCAGTTGGATCTAAAGGTAAAAAAAAATTGTCGTTGGCTCAATCATTGATAAATCAATATATTTTTAATAATTTTTTTTTAAATATTAATAAAAATAATTATTTAGAATCATTAAAGTAATTATGAAATTTAAATAAGAAGTAACATCTATTTTAAAATATGAATATTTATCAAATGCTTCTTAGAATTTGAACATCTAGCCCATGAATTCGAAAATATATATTTATTTTATCATTTATAATTTTAGAATATATAATATATTTTTTACCTACAAAGCTTAGCTCCATTTATTTATATTTCCTCTGTTCCAATTTTTTTTTTTTAAATAAAGTTATCCCTAAATGCTAGTAAATGCCTTAATTTTAAGTTTACCTAAATAATTAATGCACTTTTTTCAATTTTGCGCCCGATTAATTATTATGCTACATACATTATCTTTCATCGTCTTCTTATTATTAGTCCCTCTCACCCATTCGTAAATAGAGGTATTTTTAGAAGAAAAAAATTCTTACATAATAGTTTCTTGTGTCTTTCCCGTTTCATCATCTCTTGCATGTCCACCCCCCCACTTCTTTATCCTATCTTCTGCAAGTGACGCCTGCAATTTCATTCCCAAATTAAAATATATTAGCCATAATTTTCATCATATATTACACACACTACACTACATTGCTCACACTTCACCAAACAATCAAAACTTGTTTTAATTTTAATTTTCTTCATATAATGTTATGAATTCCACATCTAAAGTCTCATAAGAAAAATAAGGTTTACAAATTTAAGAACTCTTGCTTCTAACATACTACTCTGCTTCTTAATATAAGTTATATTCACCCAATTTGATTAACTTAGGGAAGATATTTAACTTACTTAATATGATATTTATTTTCTAAAACACCCTATTCACATTCCTTAATCTTCTCCTTCCATTTCCTCTTTCATTATTGTTGAAAGAACATTAATATAGATAAATTAGGAAAATATTGACAAATATAAAAATTTTGTCTTATATATTTAGAATCAAGATCAACTCCTCAAATACATCTTATATTATGGACATGAGGGAGTATTAGTGTCTTGGCATAGACTCTGATTTAACTGACCTCTGTCTCCCTCAAATATATATATATATATATATATATATATATATATATGGTGGAATACATGGATACATTTTAGATGCATTACAGTTGCTGTAATTTGAATTGAATATTACAATACACTAGTAATTTTTCTGTATTGAGTTATTTGTTGATAAGCGATCATAACATATGTGCATCCATAAAGGAATTAATTACGGCGCGTACCTCTTTATTCCAGTTGGTTTTATAAACCATTATGGATAGAACGATTGTCTGTAAAACGGTCCCTGACAACATTCCCGACCAGATTCCCTGAAAATTAAAACACGAATGAACATAAGCGTGTTGCATCGACTAATTACAGAAATGATTGAAAGTATATATAATGTTGAGGAAATTAAAGTCCTACTAGTATTAGATTGGCTTTCGCTATTTTGACAGAATTATAACCCTAATATATAGCTATATATCTAAAAAATATAATAAATGTTTATATGTATATGATATTGTTTTTTCACGTACCATGACTCCAAAGTTCAGCGCGTAACCCAAAACAAGGCCGAGAGGAACACCAAAGACGTAGTAACAAGCGATGTTTACGTAAGCAACGACCGCTTGCCATCCGGCTCCGACGGCGACTCCGGAAAGAACCGGCTGCACGTTGTTGATGATGATGCAGAGAGCCAATAAGGGCGTGAGCTTCACCACCAGGGCTTGCACCTCTGTGTCATTTGAGAACAACGCCGGGTACTGATTACGGAAGATGACGAGGACAAGCGACATCACAAGACCCATCACAAACGACGTTATTACAGCGACAACCAGCGAAAACTTTGCTGTTCTTGGATGTGCTGCTCCCAGTTCATTCGATACTCTCACACTGCACACGTATACATGCATTCACAGCTTTATATATAATATATATATAGACATATGTATAAGACTCGAGCTTCAGTAATGTTTTCTATTTACTGATCCAGCCATGCATACACTGCACACAGCATTATTTTTCAAGTAAGTTGAAGGTTACTTTTACTGTAGGATGAGTTTCAATGCTAAATGGACTGATAAGCACCAAAAGCTCATCATCATTATGCATCATTCAGATCTAATTTAAATACTTCCTCCAATCCTAAATATAGAATAAAGTTTGTAACACAATTTACACTATAAATTTTGTCCTATATTTAAAACCGGATGTAGTATTACATTTGCTATTGAGTTTTGTAATTAATCCATATGTGTGCGTGTGTAAGGTGAATATATATGATATAGGTGAATTGAATTAATGCAATACCTTACGGCTGCGTTCATTCCGAAGGAGACCATCACAGTCCAGCCCAATATGTTCATGCTGCAGAAATTCAATATGGTTTTGTCAGAAAAGTGGAGCCCATGCTGGATGGATGATTTAGTTGAAGAAATTAAAGTGAACAGTTTTATTAGCATTTATGATAAAGTTCGATGACTGATCTACACCAAGTTTTTTTTTTTTATATATATAAAAATGCTTGAGTAGCTAGTTTGGATCCTATACTCACCATACCTACAAATTCATAGAGAACTTGCAAAGATATTTATAGTTTGTTTTTCAATAAGATTCTCATATTAATAAGATTTGAATTCATAATATTATGGTTATTAACTAACTTATTTATCAATCGATCAACCTTTATTGTCTTTGCACTAAGGGTATGTTTGGTTGGGGGAAAGGGGAGGGAAGGGGGAGGAAAATGGAGGGAAAATATTAAAAGGGAGAAAATTTTTGTGGGTCCCACCACAAATAACTTTTCTCTCTCTCCATTTTCTCTCCCCTTCCCTCCCCTCCCCTCCCCCCAACCAAACATACCCTAAGTTAATAAAGAGACATGTATCACATGAGGCATGCATTTATGATATAATATATGGAATTATTAATTAAATATTTCCTCCACTATTAATTTTGCTATGATATATAAATATAATATACTTATCTGGTATCCGGGTCACTGGAAGAGAAAAGTACAAAGATTACTGATCCCACACTCCCACGGGTCTACATGTGGTGCTTATAATTAGGTGCTTAGTTATGTGCTTATACCTCTAATTAGAGGTATAAGTAATTTTTTAAATTTTATTTTATTTTTTTATATATTGTATTTAGTTAGATTTAAATCATATGTTGCTTTTTGAGATGTTTTTTGCACCCAGTATCTCAAATTAATTAATTTTCAGTTCTGTATTTGTCTATAACACCAGTATTATGAAAATTAATTAATTTGAGATACCCAAGGTGCAAAAAACATCTCGTGAAAGAAGATATGATTTAAATCTAACTAAATACAATATATAAAAAATTAAAAAAATTACTTATACCTCTAATTAGAGATATAAGCACATAACTAAGCACCTAATTATAAGCATCACATGTGGATTCCATTCCCACGTGGTGTTATATAGGATCCAGCTAGCAACTCCCTGACGTTAATTTTGCTTAAAATAAGGCATAAAAAGTTAAAGGGCAGGTTTCAATTATGGTTCTCTCCTTTGCTGCCCTCCTTTACTTATTAAAAGGGCGTTGTTTTGGAGGTACCATTTTTCTTTTAAAATGATATTTTAGGGTATCGAATTATACTAAAAAGATACTTTAGAATAATAATTGGTATTAAAAAAAATACTTCCTGATTTCAAAAAATTATTTACCAATCTTGAAAAATTATTTTAAGTTCTCACCGATACTTGAAAAGATATTTTAGAACGGTAAAAAAAATACTTTATGATATTAAAAAAATTATTTTAGATCTTGAAAAAATATCATGAAATATATTTTTAGTATTAGTCAATACCAGAAATATTTTTTCAAGATTATAAATTATTTTTTTAATCCAACCAATATCATGAAGTATCCATTTAATACCGCTTAGACCTGAAATATTTTTTCAAAATCCAAAAATAATTTTTTAAGATCACAAGGTTTTTTTTTTTTTTTTTACTACCAGTCAAAATATTTTTTTAATTTTTTTTTAGTACCATCAGTGTACTAAGATATTTACTCATAAAAAAGGCACGTGTTCAATATTTTACGCCAAAACGACGCTGCTTTAAATAAAGGAGGGGTGAGGACGCTAGCCAGCTAAAAAGAGAAGCCGGGTCCTTCAATTATATAGATGGTAGGTAGGTTGTCAAGAATGATGCCCCGCCATTAGACTAATGATATAGGTAACTAGAGACTAGAGATGAGGATTCTTGTTTTTTTGGTCGAAAGAAAAGTCAAATTTTCATACGTACTGACTAAAAATACTAATAATTGTTTCGCTATGTTCCAAATGAGACTAGACAAAATGGAGAAGTTCTGAATTACTATCAGTTAATTATAAGATAATATAGTGTAATTTATATTATAAAAATTTTTTATAATTAAGGCACACGTTAATAAATATCAGACTTATCCCATCAACTAGCGTTGCCAGTGACGTACATAATTAAGAACCTAGAAGGTCCTTGGCAACAATTTTTTTTAAAAAAAAGCCTAAAAGGATTATGCGTGATTACGTATTTAGAAGACTAGTCCTATATATATTGCTTTCATCTAATTTTTTTTTATTATATATAAGCACTTGAGTTTAATTTTAATTTTTATTATTTAACTTTTACGGTCATATTTTCAACTTTTTGTAGCTACTAACTCAAATCAATTTCTAGTTTTAAAAATCATTTTCATTCCTCCTTCTAATTATCATCCACCTAGTTGGTACCTTTTGCAAAAAAAAAAAAATAAAATTATTTACAAAATATTAAGGATAAGTAATATGAAAGTTCTTATAATTTCAACCAATTTTTTATTAGGTTAGTATACTTTAACTTGTTTTTAATAAGGTCCTTGTAGTTGCTTTTCATTTTAGCATTATTGTTTCATATGATTTTTAATCAGGTACTAATAGGTTTCTTAAAATTTTAATTCATTAATTTAGTTTTAAATAAAATAAAATAATACTATTAAAATATAATTTACTAATAATAAATTTAAATTATTAATTAAATAACTATAATTCTATATTATTTTTAGAAAATCTTATTATCATAATTAAAATTTTATAATTGTAAAAATAAATAAATTTAAATTTAAATATTTATTTAATTAAAAATTTAAGAATAAGATTAAAATAATTCATAAAAACACTCGTTAGAATAAAATTATTATAATATTTTATTATTTATAGCATAATATTTAATAATATTATATTATATAATCATCCAAGAATATTATTATAATCTATTGAACAAATAATAAAAACAATAAGAACCTTATTAAAAGGGGGAAAAACCTACAAGGACTCTATAAAAACAGGAAAAAGTATAAGGACCTAATAAAAGGAAAAAAAAAAAAAAAAAATTGTAGGGACTTAATTAAAAATTGATTAAAACGGTAAGGATTTGTAGATTAATTATCCCATCATTTAATAATAATAATTTTATAAAATACTAAATCTAAACAGGAAAAAAATGTAAAAAGGAGAATATTGACTTGCATTCCGGAAAGGGAAAAAAAAAAAAAAAAAAAAAACCTGCTTCCCAGATATTTATGTATGCCACTCTTGTGTAATTATTCGTAGCATTTAATGGGATGATCTCAATTAATAAGGGCCTTTTATATCAAAAAATAATGGAAGCATTAATTAGGGATATATTCATATATTGGTGAAAAAAGCATTTAATGCAATAAACAAAATGAAAGGAGATTGGAGAGTGGTCCTTTTTTTTTTTTTTTTTTTTTTTTGGGTATAAACTAAGGTATAAACACTCAATTATAATAATGCACGCTAAGGTTTACTATTTTATTGATGATGTGTTGGATTATGCAATTTGTATCTTTCCCCTCCTTTTTTTTTTTTTTTTTTTTTTTTTTTTTTTTTTTTTTTTTTTTGCCTTTACTAAATTCCTAATTAAACTCCATTTTGTTTTCTTTCTCACTCAAGAGACAAGTTTCTAAACCTCCTCATGTGCCTTGCTATCAAACAAAATAATACTCACTAATAAAATAATAATAATAATAATAAGGATCAGAGCATTTAATAGTATTATTATCATATTCATATCAACACGTACTTACCAAATAGATATGGCATCCACTGAGACCTCAGCGTTCTTGAGATATCCAGCGAACGGGATCAAAGCCATAAAATACCACACCTCCAAGCTGCACCACCCCATTTAAAAAATGTCATAATTAATATTAATTAATCCCCCACTGAGATTTCAACTCTTTTTTTTTTTTTAATATTATATTTTATTGACTATTAATTAACAAAATGAGATTAAAGTACTAGCCAGCCAGCTAGCTAGAGACCTTGGATCTACTTTCAGACGCTTATAAATTAATTTTGTTCAAGATCCAGTTCGCACGCAGCGCCGTGATTAATAATTTTAACTTCTTTGCATCAATTGAGTCATTTAAGCAGGACCTAATTTGTAGTACAATAGCATTACAACAATGATGTGATACATCTAGGACTGAGGTGTGTAAAAAAGATGAGTCAACAGTAATTACAACATAAAAAGTTAAAAACTAAACATACGTATGAGTTGTGAACAAAATAATAGCAATATAAAATGGGATAGGATACTGTCACTATCAATTTTGGTCACTACTAATGTCACTATCACTTTTTCACCGTTAGATCAGAATCTCAATAGGAAAGAGAAATAATAAAGATAGATGAGATTCTGATCTAACAGTGGAAAAGTGGTAGTGACCAAAATTGGTAGTGACAATATTTTATCCCATATGAAATACCCTTATGTTCAAAATATAAGAGTCAAATACATATTTTATATCAATTAAGAAGTTAGTTAAAAGAAGTTAAAATCAATAAATATGCAAGTTATTTACTTTCTTTCCTCAATATATACTTATTTATTAAGGGAATAAGTAAGAAAATAACAAATAGAAAAAAGAAAGAAAAATCATGTAGGGGGAAAGACTTATGTGAGAGATTGTAACAATTTAGGGGGGAAAAAAAGCATTAAATGCAAAGATAAAAGAAAAGTGGGTCTTGTATAAATTTAACTCTTATATTTTGAACTAGAGATAATAAAAAATGGGGTCATGGTTCCAAAAAAAAAAAAAAAAAAACAAAAGAACAAAACATTTACAAAAAAGGTGCTTTTCATACTTTTCATCGGACTAAATTACACAACACACTCTTACTCTTTGAACAATGTATAAATATCTTCCTTAATATCTAAAACTTAATAAACATAAATGACACTAAACATTTTAAGGGCCTGTTAGGATTAACATTTAAAAAACATATTAACGAAAATTGTTACAAAATTTTTATTATATACTTACCTTGTATATAAAAAATAATGTTTAAAAAGTAACTATTACCACTAATCCAAATAGGTACTAAAATTTTTACCACTCTAGTCCTTTATAAGTTGATCTAGAAAATAAATAATGACAGTGTTACAATTTTATCCCAATCACATTCGTAAATGGTAGAATTTTTTTTTTTTTAAAGTATAAATTTAAGATATTTTAATGAGTTAATAACATTTTTTTGATATATAAGAATTAGGATATATATACTTAAAAATAAGAGTGGTAAGAATTAGAGGTCAGAAATTTATTGTAAATTTTTTAAAAATAATAAAACAGAGGATATGCACATGACATAAAATACAGTGAATTGTGTATGATTTAGCATTTTGGTCAACAATCACTGTCTTAGGTCATACTGGTAAGTAGAGAAGACAAAACTCCTATGTAAGGGAGCTTTCGCACATAGAATACAAATTTATTGACAAGACAATGGTACTAGTCGTTTGCTAATCTAATTAATAATTCTCATAAATCAATTAAAACAGTCAAAATCAATAAAATTATTTTCAATGTTATTCCTATTAATTACACTAAATTTTAATATCATATTAATTATTACTCACACCCATTACCTTTATTAATTATAGGCATACATGAAAAAAAGAATTAATGCGCTTTGAAAACAAATACTTTATAAAAAGAATTAAATACAATTGTTAGTTGGTGCCTTATAATAAGGACTATATAGGGTATATTTAAGCCATGTTTTCTCCCGAAATCGAATTTCCAATTATAGCCCCCTTGTCCTCATTGGGCACGGGTTCACATTAGGTGCACATCCTTATGTGCACCTTATGTGCTTGTCCCTCTATTAGAGGGATGAGCACATTTTTTTAATTTTTTTTAATTTTTTTATAGATTATATTTATTTAGATTTAAATTATATGATATTTTTTGGAATTTTTTTGGACCCAATATCTCAAATTAATTAATTTCCAATCCCCGCATTCAGAAATTTTCTCTCGTAATACCAATATCATGAAAATTAATTAATTTGAGATACTTTGGTTCAAAAAAATTCCAGAAAATATCATATAATTTAAATCTAAATAAATATAATATATAAAAAATTTAAAAAAAATTAAAAAAAAAATGTGCTCATCCCTCTAATAGAGGGATGAGTATGTAAGAAGCACATAAGGTGAGAAGCACCTTATGTGCTCCCCATTGGGCACCACAACAGAGGTAATTACTGGTCACACATCCCGACAACGAATCATTTAAATTTCGTTTTGAACAATTTTTACAAACATCCCTATTCCCTGTACTATTTTAAACTGATGATCTGATAAAGGTAGTACTCTATAAACAAAATTTAAAGAAAAATTAAATAAAACTCGATTAAATTCATTGTCTTTTAAAGTGCAGAAATCTTGCCCAATGCATTTAAAAAATCAATGTCAACAGTTAAATAATTAAGTTGACAGTTAATTGCTTAGCTGTAAGTGGTATTATTGCTTCATTTTAATATCTCGGGAAAAAAATTGAATTTTAAAAAAGAATTAGAATAACATTACTCTTTAACATATTTTTAGGATAAATTTACATCATAACCTTTTAAAAATGAAGAATTATAACCAAAGTTGTAATTTTTTTTGTTCTTAAAAATGATTAATATGAAATTATTCACTTATAAATTTATGTGGCTTGACTGATAGATTTATTAGTAAATTCAAGGATTTTTATAATAATTCATTTATGCATTTATTTAAATTCTAATTTACCATCTAAAATAATACTACCCCGATGGCGGCGGGCCTCGTCGGAGCATATACCAGACTACAAAGAAACGGATGAAACATGTGAAGAAGAAGAAGATGATACGCACCAGAGCATGACGGCAGAGGCGAGAGAAAGCCGAACGAAGCTCCACAGATTCTGAAAAGCTTTGAAGGAAAAGCCAGTCCAAGCTCTCCCAAACTCTCCGCTAAAGAAGATATACACCAGTTGACCTACCACGATGAACCACCACGACGCGTTCAGTACGATCGCCGCTCCGACGAGGCCCCACTTCACCTTCAGCATCAACGCCCAGCTCATCACCGTGTGAACCACCAGCGCCGCCGCCGATATCCACGCCATCACCATGATCCTGCTTTGCGCCTGCAGGAATTTCTGGATCGGAAAGTTCATCGCGTACGCGAACAGCTGCGGAATCATCCATACCGCGAACACCCCCGCCGCCTCCGATATCGCCGCAGTCTGACCTATTCCTCTCAGGATTTGCCTCGCGAAGACGTACAACAGACACAAAAACAGAGCCGTCGTGTTCAGAATCACCCATGACCTTTGCATGTAAATCCCTAACATATCAAGCTGACCGGCGCCGTATGCCTGCCCGCACAGCGTCTCCAACGCGCTTCCCATCCCAAGCTGTTTGCATTCAAATTCAAACTCTACATTAATTTCAAATTCAAACTCGAAATAGAAATCAAAATTACTTGATTCTCTGACCAACTTAGAGTTGAATAGAGCAGTTTCTAGATTTTTACCATGACGCCGAAGCAGAATCCGGCGATGACGGAGCTTTCGACGGAGACGGCGGCGAGTTGGATAGTGCCGACATGGCCGGCGAGGAGCAGAGTGATGGCGTCGAGGGAGTATTGAGAAAGGGAGGTGAAAATGGCGGGACCGGCGACGTACCAGAGCTTCTTGGACTCGATGAAGAATTGAGTGAAGAAATCTTTGGGAGTGTTGATGGCAGGGATGTCGGAAGATTCGGCGCTGAAAATTGCAGTCGTGATGGAGATTTGATCATGAGTTCCCTCCGGTGAGGTTGTGGCGGCGAGGAGTGGTTGCCTGTTATCTTCACGATCCCCCATCGCTCTTAGAGATATGGCTATTAAAAAAAATCCACGGTTCTATTCCATAGCCAGTCTAAAAATAAAAAACATATGAATTACCATATTTTGTGTGGTCAGATTGCTGCTTATGATGATTACCATATTTATAAAGACATTAAAAAATATAGGTTATATTTTAAAGACATTAAAAGATATAGGTTATCATATTTATAAAGACATTATCATATTTATAAACACATTAAAAAATTTAGGTTATAATTCTAGCAATCGTGTATATATCAATGAATGAATTAGTGGCCCAAAAAAAAAAAGGTGGCAAAAAATAATTAAAATAAATTAGAATGATAACTTGCCATGCAAATGCAAAAAAAGGTAAGGCAACCCTCAACCCAAAAAAAAAATATTATTAAGGTTAAACTCATGAGTTGATTATTTGATTTCAACATTATTTTATAAAATCGTGTTAAATAGCTCTTAAACTTATGTTAGTTATAAGTTCAGTTGAACTTGCAAGTCCACATCTTTGGAATTACCGTTTTTATATTTTTATCTTATAAAATTGTATCAACTCGCTTTTAATTTAGGGATAGCCTTTTGTATTTGATTGTATCTATATATGAATTTGATAAATAATAAATGTGAATGATTTAATGTGAATAATTAGAATTTAAAAAATATATAAATCAAATAATTATTTCCATTTTTCATATTTTCTTTATTTAAATATATATATTTAATAATTATTTATGGATAAAAGTAAACTTTTACTAATTTATTATTTATGTTTATATTATTATCACGAATTTCTTAAACTCGTAAAGTCTCGTAAGGTTGATGACAACCTTACTCATACTCAAAACCAAGGTATTCAAATAACTTGCATTTGTGAAGAGAGAGAGAATTTTGAAATTTCAAATAAAAAGGGAAGGAAGTGTTGATGATAAAATTAGGAGAGGGTTTGAGATACACACACATTTAAGATAACTTTATAATGGGTTAAGGTATAAATTTGTCTCAAAAGTTTTAGCTTAAGAGCAATATAATGCTACCTCAAAAGTTTTTAAAGTTTCATATTGTCCCATAAGTATTAAAATCGAGCAATATTGTCACTCATGGTTTAAAAATTAATGGTTAACGTCAGTTTTTTAACAATGAACGTTAAAGTTTTTAAAGAAATGAGATGATATTGCTATATTTTGAAACTCCTAGAGTGATATTGAACATGAAAAACTTTCAAGATAAATTTTCACAATAACCCTTTCATAATTAATTGTGGTTCCAAGTTCATCACGAGAGATGTGAGGCGAATTTGGTTAGTAAATACTCTCTCCAGTCTGAGTATAAGAAAAGCTGATTTCTTTTTAGAGATTTAGGGAGATAAATAACTTACTTAATCATATCATATATTGTGTATCCTTAGATTATATATCAGTTTATTAGTCAAACTTATTGGTTCGGGGAAAACATAAAAATATAACTACTTTAAAATAATTGAATTAGTGTCTTTAATCTCTTAAAAAATGAACTTTATCATATTTTAGGACTGGAGAAAGTAATTTTTACCTAAAAAGGACTTGGCGTGTTTCTTGGTTGATTCTTAGGAGGAATGCAATGGCAATTGAATGGCAGTTGGATCTGAAGGTAAAAACAATTGTGGTTGGCTCAATTATTGATAAATCAATATATTTTTAATAATGTTTTTTTAAAAAAATATTAATAAAAATAATTATTTAGAATCATTAAAGTAATTATGAAATTTAAATAAGAAGTAACATCTATTTTAAAATATGAATATTTATCAAATGCTTCTTAGAATTTGAACATCTCGCCGATGAATTCGAAAATATATATTTATTTTATCATTTATAATTTTAGAATATATAATATATTTTTTACCTACAAAGCTTAGCTCCATTTATTATATTTCTTCTGTTCCAATTTTTTTTTTTAAAAAAATAGTTATCCCTAAATGCTACTCCCTCTGGTCCTTATTATAAGGCACCAACTAACAAATCTCACAAACCAATAAAAACAGTTAAAGTCAATAAAGTTACTTTACAATTTAACTAACTTCCAATATTACCCCTACTAATTACACTAAACTCTAATATTATATTAATTATTACTCTCACCCACTACCCTTATTAATTATGGGCAAACATGGAAACAAATAATTAATGCGCATTAAGAACAAGCAAGTGCCTTATAAAAAGGACCAAATAAACTTGTTAGTTGGTGCCTTATAATAAAGATCAAAGAGAGTAGATGCCTTAATTTTAAGTTTACCTAAATAATTAATGCACTTTTTTTAATTTTGCGCTCGATTAATTATTATGCTACATACATTATCTTTCATCGTCTTTTGATTATTACTCCCTCTCACACATTCATAAATAGAGGTATTTTTAGAAGAAAAAAAATTCTTACATAATTATTACATTTAACTATTTTTTAAAATCCCGCGATCCAGTTGAAAATTTCTTATATATAAGGATGGAGGGAGTATCTATTAGATCCAATTCTCCAATCAAATTTTTTCATTGAGATTTTTATTGTGAGTAATGCTTTAACAAAATTTTGAAAATTTGGAATCTATCTCATTGAGTTCACTAGAGACTTTTTTGATAGAGGAATCTACACTAAATTTTTTTTATATTTTTTCTAGTCTTTAGGTCTTGAGTGAGATTTTCCATAAAATTTTGATAGGGGTGTTCATGGGCAGGGCTGAGTAGGGTGGACCCTTGCCCGATGCCCTGCCCGGAAAATCATTGGGCAGTAAAATGCAGCCCAGTGCCCAACTCGATAGAAGCCCTAAAATTTTTAAGTAGGGCAATAATGGGCTTGGTAGGGTGGGCCTTTCTTGCCTAACTGGCAATACCCTGCCACACTTTATATGGGAAAAAAAAAAGCTTAAATCATATCCAATAAACAATATTGCAAACTTCAAATGAAATTCATAATTCTACATTTTGAAATATTCCAAAATAAGTCTATAACTTGAGTCTTGAAATAAAAAGACAATCATATGTTTTAATAAATAGTCAAATACCTATAAGTGAAAAAAATACTATTGTATCAAAAACATTAAAAAAAAAAAACACTAAAATACTATAGGGCAAGCCAAATGGGCAGGGCGGCATACCGTGCCCAATGCCCAGCCATGCCTGCAAAAATGCCCAACCCAGTCGTGCCCAATTTTTCCTGTGCTGCTTTTTCTTGGGCTATGTAGGGCGATTTTTCTGCAGGCTTGGGCGGGCGCACAGAGCCATGAATATCATGAACACCCCTAATTTTTAAATAGGTATTCATTGCATGTCCCTAACTTAACTTCAGTGCTAGATAAATATTAATTTATTGCACTCATTACACATCCCTAGTTGAAATCCCATCTTGAATGGATTTTAATTTATTCTGTTTTCTAAAAGTTTTATAAATATTACTTTTATTATATAATGAATTGAATATTGGGTTCATTTGATGCAAATAATCCATTTTAGGAATCCATCAACAAAAATATTAGATATATTCAACATGTTTGGGTTGGTGGCAGTGAGCGTTTCAGGACAAAAAAGCTCGACGGATGAGCGTTTTCAGAGATGAGCGTCGATAATCTGTTTGGGAAAGCATTTTGGGATATAGCTTTAACCCAAAAAGGAGCATTTGAAAAGAAGTTTTCGATAGGAGCTTTTTCTTCACCGTTAGTGTTGGAATTTCTTCAATGGGCTTGTTTGGGTTAGTGGTGGGAGCGATAATTTATTTTCTGTCTGACTTTTTTTGAAGCTTGGTTGGAAAAAAGTCAAGTTGTAAATATAATTTGTGTTTAGATTGATGATGGTAAAAGTGGCGGGGTCCACGTCAAAAAGTTGAGAGCTTTTTGAAAAAAGCTAGCCTATTGAGCTTATTTTAAAAAAGCCAAATGAATTTAAAGCTCAATCCAAACACTCCACTCTTGACTTTTTTTTCTATTGCTACTTTTTTCTAGCTTTAAGCTACTTAAATCTCTCTCCAAACAGGCCAAATGTTGCCCTGCTTCCCTCGCTTGTAGATCAGCTACTGGCGGCATCATCTAGACAGATTGAACAAAGCTAGAGCACGGTTCTTGAAGCACATTGAGTTAGGAAAGAACAAACCTTGCTTGACAGCCAATGGAAGAAGCAACAAGATCAGAGCTCCGATCGGCAATAATGGCTTCTAGTGCATTCCAGACAGAGAATCGAAGAAGAGAGTTCTCCC
The DNA here is from genome assembly GCA_019022655.1 of Acacia acuminata. Taxonomy (NCBI): domain Eukaryota; kingdom Viridiplantae; phylum Streptophyta; class Magnoliopsida; order Fabales; family Fabaceae; genus Acacia; species Acacia acuminata. The sequence continues at coordinate 2,187,762 of JAFJYI010000048.1, read as the reverse complement.
TGTGGCTTTTTCTTTTTTACCTGACTCATGTATAAAAGCTTTCCTTTTTTTTTTTTTTCCTTCACAATATATTGAGTTAGTTAAGCTTGTGCCTGGAGTTGCTATAATATATTATGTTTGCAATTTAAAGATCCTTGGTTACTTGTATCTTGCATATTTGTTGATTTCATTTGGCTAGAGTTTTGAATTGAGTTTGTTAGAAGACTCAAGTCTTACCCAGTATGGGACTTTATTGTTTATCCATTAAATTTATATAAGGACTTTATTGTTTGTTAATTTTTTAATAATAATTTATTTTTAAAAAAAATTAAAATTAAATTTATATATTCAATTATCGCAATATATACAACTAATATTAATATAGGGTAAAGGTGCAAAAATGCACATGTGATTTACTCTGAGGAGCATTCAACACCATGTGCTTTTTTAGGTGCAAAAATACAAATGAACTTTCAAAATGAGGGCAAAAATACCATCTCCGTTAATCTTAGTTAGTTGACTGTTAGTTTGACCGAAAATGCTGACCTGGAAGCTTACTCAACTGTCTAGCTGGCAGTAGGGCAGAAAGAAAAATTTACTGTAGAAATCAAGAGCAACCTTCCAAGAACACATCAACAAATGAATCGAAAAACAAAAATCAAAACCTGAAACATCTTGGCACAAATCAATTGAAGAAAATTTAAGCACTTTCACATAATGATGTAGTTTCACTGATGAATCAATAAGATGAAAGATGCTTCAATTGTCGACTACATCAGCTCAACTCCTCTGCCTATTTTCACATCAATCCAATTCGTCGCTTCAATGGATTCATTTTCCTTTATCCTAACTATCAAGCGTTTTTATTCCCACACATCTTTGCTTTCCTGCTGTTCGAAGAAAGTTCCGTTTCGGGCGCCCAGGAGCTGCAACCTTTTGCTCCATCTCTCCCTCCCTCTACCCAAAAAGAAAGAATATATGTCACTGTGGCTCGCCATCCCCACCCCCCCCCCCCAAAAAAAAAAAAAAAAAAAAAAAAAACCTCTGCCAGTACAAAATCTGAGCTTTTAGGTTCAAGTGTCGGAGAAGCCAAGAGTAGAGGGAAGGTCAGAGCTGCGGATCTGACGCGATCTTAGCGTCGAAGAAGCCAAGAGCTTAGGGAAAAACAAATCAGAGCTGCGGATCTGACCCTAAGAGCTGTACAAGATGAAGAGTGGGAACGAGGTACGGCAGAGGATGCGGCGGAGGACGGCTACCGGAAACGAAGTCGGTGAGAAGGAGGCGAGGGAGCTGGAATTGGAGCTGGAGCTGAGTCGGATGATGATAGGTTTTGAAACTTATTTCCTAAGATAATAAATCAAATTCTTAGTTTTATTTATTTTTTCCACAGCCAACTAGGATATTGTTATAGCCAAATCAGCTTCCATGTTAGTATTTTGGGTCAAACTAACAGTCAACTAACTTAGATTAACGGAGATGGTATTTTTGCCCTCATTTTGAAAGTTTATGTGTATTTTTGTACCTAAAAAAAGCATATGGTGTTGGACGTTCCTCAGAGTAAAACACATGTGTATTTTTGCACCTTTACCCATTAATATATATGGGAAAAACACTTCTCATGTTGTAGGAGAAGTGTTCTCTCATGTTACACACACATAAAATAGTGGGACCCACATATATATATGTATATATATGTGGTCCCACTATTTTATGTGTGTGTAGGAATCTTTTTCTTCTCATGCAACATGAGAAGTTTAAACCCCAATATATATAGTATTGAATAAGATTCATATTCTTTTCAGTCATTTTTTTTCTTTTACTTTTTAAATAATAATCCAAACACGTTTCCGTTTAGAGGGAAAAAACCACTTCTGCCACCGTCAGTTCAAACTCAAATCACATTTACAATTTGATTTTATTTTTTTTAATCTTATTTTTGTAAAAGTCGATAAAAAATAAGTCATTATTTTTTCACTGTTAACCCAAACGGGCTCAATTTATTAAGCTGATTTGCCTTGGTGGGCAATCAAACCATGCCCTGTTTGGCGTTAGAAATTGGGGCTTTAAATCTACCCAAAGCTTTTCAGTTTGGTCACCTAATGTTATAACGTATTTTTTTCAACCCTTTAACCTAACACTGTCATGATTAAAAACAAAAAACTAATATTGTGAACGTTAAATGGTATTTTTTGTGTGCCAATCATTATTATTTTTTTAAAAGTATACCTAATATATTAATATTTGAGATTTTTTTTAAAGAAAAATTTAAAATTTCAATATCAACATGTTTTTTATTAATGAGGCTAAAATATATTTTTAGTCCTATTTAAGTTTATATGAGGAATCATTTTAGTCCTTAAGTTCATAAAATATATTTTTAGTCCTTACAATTTAACACAGTTAATGATACTAACAGAAAATATTGACTAAGTAAAATTAAGTGGTGACTGTGCAATGTTGAAAAAAGGAGCTTTAATTTTTTTTTTTCTGTAAAAAAATATGATTTTAATTAAAGTGATAATGATAGAAAAACTTAGTTTTTAATTCATGTTTTTTGTTTCGGGTAAAAAAATCAGTTTTTGTCTGATATGCGCTCCCTTTCCCATTGGAATCCTGCCGCCAAAACCCCCTATTCCTCCATAAATCTCCGCAGCTCAAAACCAAATAAGAAATTAATCTCCGCCGCTCATTACCCTTCTCTATTATAATTATGTAAAACATACACAATAACAGGTTATTCTTCTTTCTGTTCTCGTAATAATTGGAGTTTTTACAACTGCAACGAGGTGATCTAATTGATTACAAGGAATATATGGAGCGGGACACGATAATCCCAAGTTTGATCATATTGACACCTCCATGAAGCAAAAGTAATGCCAGTGAATTTAATCTTTTCCACCTTCTTCCATTGAATCTAAAATGGTTTTTCTATTATTGCTCTCTTCCATTTTTTGGGAAGTAATTTTCTTCACATATTTTTAACTTCTTAACTAAGAGATTTTGCTTAATAATCTCATTAAGAGTTCTTTTCAGTCATCCTTTACTCCTTTTAACTAGGCTCCAAATAATTTGATCAACTTTTTTTACTTGGCACATTCAATTGCCTTCTCTATACATACACAAATGACCTCAGATGATCTTTTACGCTTTTTTTTCAATAAGAGCCACTCCCACCTTCCCTTATATAAGTTCATTACAAATTTTATCTTTATGTGTATGACCACATTTTATCTCAACATCCTAATCTCGTTGCCACCACTTTGTACTCATGTAGCCACTTCATAGCCTAACATTCACTACCATAAAGTATTATTGTTTGAATAGCAGTATAAAAAAAATTTCCTTTAACTTTATCATGTACGTTTCGATTACAAATAATTCCAATATCTTTTCTCTATTCAAACCATCCAACTTAAATTTTATAATTAATATCTCTATCAATTTTACCGTCTTATTATAGAATTCATCCCGAAGTCAAACTTCAACAATGGTCATTATTCTTTGGCCATTTATAAAGTGATAATAATTATTTTGGAATATGGGAGACACGGGTACAAAAAAGGCTTTTAAGACCAGACAAAAGAGGCATCGTAAGACTGAATCTACGACCGGTCTCGTTACAAGCAGTCTTAAAAGTTTGTAACTTTTAAAACCGGATGCTAACCGATCTTAAAGATATCTTTTTAGACTGAATATTAAAAACATTAGGTCTTAAAAGTCATATTATAGACCTGATATTTTTTTTGTTCGGTTTTAAAACTCAACTTTTAAGATCGAACAAATAAATAGGCCGGTCTAAAAAGACCGACTTTTTAAGACCGGATAAAAAAACAATCCGGTCTAAAAATATTGACTTTTAAGACCGAACGAATAATTACACCGGTCTTAAAAAACCGAATTTTACAGTTGGACTAATAAATATATCTGTTCTTAAAATTTGAACTTTTTAAACCGGACTAATAAATACACCGGTCTTAAAAGACCGACTTTTAAAACCAGGCTAATACATACACCTGTCTAAAAGTACCGACTTTTAAGACCGGACTAATAAATACATCCGGTCTTAAAATTTGAACTTTTTAGAGCGACGTATTTATTTCCAGTTTAAATTTTCTCGAATTTTTCCCTGTTTTGTTCTTCCTAATGATACACACATCCACCGCCCAATCCAACATCTAAAAGACAGTACTTTAAGCTACAAGCTATAAACAATCCATTATGAATAAATTGAATTGGAAATGAATACAAATATTATTCACTATGAGTTATGTGGCTTCTTAATGAATATACTATGACATTATAACACCTAAATGAATATATACAATAAGATAGGTTACAAATATAATGAGTTACAAAGACAACACCTAAATGAACATATATGCCCAATTCACCACGCCTTCATCAAATTCCCAACTAACAACGTAACATCTTCTTTTATAACATGCCCCTCTCGATTGGATTCTGCCACAAAAATAAAAACAAGAATAAAAGCTTCATAGTTAGTGACATTGTTTAAGAACATAAGAAAGAATATAATTAAAACCTTAAAGTTTTCGAAGAATTCTGTATATGAATATTACCTTATGAATTGTCTCTTTTATAAAGGGATATCCTCCCATATCCCTTCATGATATCATTTCTTATGCCGGGTTCATTATCCGCTTCATCTTCTTTGTTCATGTCCAGAAGACCCCTTGAAAAAGGAGTACTCTCAGGAAGACTGTAATTTGAATGAATTTCCTCATCAATATCAATGACCCTTTCTCCTTTGAGATCTACAAACTACATTTTATTTTCCTGATTGATGATATAGAACACTTGTTTTACTTGATCTGCCATAATAAAAGGTTCATCTCCCAAACTTCTACTATTGATATTAACTAATGTAAATCCTAGCCGATCGATCTGAACACAAATATTGACATTAACCCACCTGCATTTGAAAATGCAAAATTTAATTTTAACATAGTCCACCTCCCAAATCTCGCAAATAACCCTATAACAAGGCATGATTGCCAACTTAGGCTTCTTGTCTTTCGAACTAGAGAAGTGCATAGATTCAGCCTTTAACATAACATCACTGTTCTGGACAATGCTCTTTATCATCTAGGGACTTCGTGTAAAATGTATAACCATTGATCACATACGAATTCCAAGTTATGACATCAACCTCAGAACCATGTGCTAACCATTTTATTGAATCAGAAACACATTCCTCTCCTTCGACCTTTTGTTTGAACCAGTTTGCAAAAGTTCTGTTATGTTCCCTACTTAATCTTTGTTCTGTCATTCCAGTATTTTCTTTCCTTACAGCTTCTTTATGTGCACCTATGCTGTCTTGAACTTCATCAACATTATTCAAGATGTACAAGTGGATTTGTGACAATTCATTAGGATCCACACTCTTTATTGAAGCCCCTCGTCTACCCCTTCAACATGCTGACATTTAGGAAGCCCAATATGTCTTACTTTGGCCAAATAATTTTGACAGAATTCCATGGCTTCTTCAGGAACATACTTAAGAAAAATTGATGTTTCTTGTCGATATGTGTTCTTCACATACCCTTTTAGAAATTTCATAGATCTTTCAATTGGGTACATGCATTGTAAATGGATAAGGCCCCACAATTTTATCTCCCTCACTAGATGAACAATTAGATGGACCATGATGTCAAAAAATGTACAAAAAAAAAAGATTCTCAAGTTGGCACAAGATAAGATATCCTTCATTTTCTAATTCGTCCAACTTTTTAAATCTCAAAAACTTTACTACAAAACGCATTGAAGAAGAAACAAAGTCTAGTCAAAATGGGTTGAAGATCATATTCGACAATGCCCCGAATAGCTATTAGGAGTAGCTGTTGCATTAAGACATGACAATCATGAGACTTCTGACCTACTAATTTCAAGTGTAGCACGATAAATCCAAGAAGCAAAATAAATGCATGTTTAGGATAATAAATGCATCGCATGAAGGTCTTGTGGACTCACCTATATCATATAAATTCAAATGCTTTTTCTTAGGATTTCTTCTCCACGAGCGTTGCTTTTGCAGACAACAAAAGTAACCCTAAAAACACTTGTTGGTTAGTTGGGTAAGTCTCAAGTGCAAATATAATTGTGAAAATACAATATTCATTAAAAACAGAGGAACCCACAAGAACATTTCATCGATTTCATTTAACCCATGAAAAACCCAGAACTATAAGAAGAAAACTCAAAAAGTTATATAACCGAAACACCTCTTACAGCTTGGTTTATCGTTGTTTAGCTAAGAAACTAGAAAGTGATAAGCTGACTGGCACTAGCTTATCGAGAGAGCAACGTGAAGCAGCGACGAAGCAACATACAAACACTGGAGATAGAACATGAGTAATCACTTTCGGCGCAACAAGAGAAGTTCAGAGAGGAAAATTTAATTTTCCACGTGACAAAGACATGTTTCAGCGTTTTGGGATTTTATTAAGACCGGTTAATTATAAAGAATCCAGTCCTAAAGGTATATTTTAATGTTTTCTATTCATTTAAATTTTAAGACCATAATTTTATAAAAAATCCGTTCCTAACATGTTTTCATTCATTTAATTGTAATACCGGAGCTTTATAAAATATCCAGTCCTAAAAGTCTATATTTAATTTTTTATTTTCAAATAATTTTAAAACTAGTTTCTTATAAAATATCCGGTCCTAAAGGTCCTCACTTAATTTACGAAAGAAAAAAAGAAAAAAAATAAAGGATTGGCTTTGGCGAGAGCAGCAGCAACTGAATGAAAATAAAGGATATTGGAGAATATGAACAAAAAGAAGATACAAGCTTGGTTCTTTATGCTTCTTACATTACTAGAGAATATACATGTATAAAGAAAAATAAGAAAAAAAAATTAAAAATCAACAACAACAAGAATGTGAATAAAAATCCTAAAGCTTATTATCGGCCAATACCTTGGCAGCATCGACGTGAGCAGCATTAATTTCCCACCGGAGATCAGCAAGTTGCTGTCTTATATGCATCATCCACAATGCATCATTAGAGGAAAGAGAGAAGGGGTCAACGGTAGGCGCGCTGGGGCCAGGAGGTTGGCGAATATTAGCATAAGGCTGGAGAGGGGGGCCAGAACCTCTCCAACGTCTGAAGGCTGGAGGGGGAGCAGGAACCTCTTCAACGTCTAAAGGCTAGAATGGGGGAGCGGGGATGTCTTCATCATTAGAAATGACAATGAGTTCCACGACACGGGACTCATCCCTTCTACGCAAGCTGCGAGCACCAAACGTATCCCTGTGAGCGGTTGTCTTGTATCTAACCATGGTTTGAGCAGAGACGACGATTAGGGATAGAACGATACGAAATGGATTAAATGTGGAATGATGAGAGTTTGTTGGTTTTTAAGTTGATTTGTAAATACTTTTAAGACCAGATTTAGAAAATATCTGGTCTTAAAAATACTTTTAAAACCGATGTTGAAAAATATCTGGTCCTAAAAGTTTGTCCTTAATTTTTTTATAAGCAAAAATTTTGTCTTTAAAAAATAATATTTATAAGACCGGTTGTTTTACAATATCTAGTCTTAAAATTTCCGTATCCTTACACTCTGTGTTCAATGCTTCAGAGTTTCTTCAGCTTCCAAGTAAACTTCCAAACTATGCGTCTCCTCGTATTCTGAGGCCACTCCAATTATGGTGATCTATTTAAGCCTCTTGTTACTTTAGTTTCTTCACATTCTTCTCCGACCACTTCCTCCTTTTCCTCTACAACCTCCACGGCCTCCACAAAATGTCTGCTGCACCAAGTCCTCCTTTTCCTCCTCCTCCTCCTCCTCCTCAACCTCAAAGGCCTCCTCCATTGCCTATAAATCCATCTTCCAAGCAGATGCTTGAGCATTTGCTGGCTTGAGTTGATCACATAGACCGACGCCTGGGCAAATTGGTTGGCCTTATGCATACCGTCAACTGCAAACGCAACATGGTACTACAAAAGAATGACATGGACTACCATTCTTCTCAAGAGGACTCCTCTGACGCGCCTTCTATTGGAAATTTTGCCTTTGGGCAAGTCATTGTACTTTAGACATTTATGTTTTAAAGTATTCTCTTTTAGTTATCATTTAATTTAATGTTTATATTGATAATTGTATCCCCGATATATCTTTTAAAGATTATCCTAAATGTCCTCGGTCGGTCATCTACGCGGAGCGAAGATGAGATAAGACCGATGACTTTGATGAGGTATGGAAATACGAATCAAAGTCATGAGCACTTGTAAGAGTACAAGGTCTTTGGATCGACCCATTATGAGAAAGTCAGTATGGATCTAGTCATAAACTTATCTCATATATAACCGCGTTATGACGCCCTATGACCTGAGATCATCATGGATTCCTACATGATGAGTCACTGGTCTTTGACCTAATCAAAAGTCACCTTTGACCGGGTGATGATAAAGGCTTGGATCGGGATCAATGGTTTTCATGCGGAGGAATGTGAGTGGTCAAGATGGAATTTGTCCCTCACATTTGTAGAGAGATAATACTGGGCCCCTCAATGAGTGAGTCTAAGAAATGTATAGCCATACTGTGATAGAAAGGAGAATCGAGAAAGTAATGGTCAAGAACAGGAAGTTAACATTATCCATGCCTCATCCTTGACGAAATTATCGCGTGACAAAATGGACGTGACATGGTTGTACGATAGGTTGTATCGTGTCATCGATCCCCATGTGAATTGGGTAGTCGTAATGTCTTGCTAGAGGCCGCTTGCCACTTGTGGGCTGGTATAGTATTGGCTCACTGCCAATCTCATATAGGCCTGCAGGGTCGCACACAAGAATAACCCAATAGGAGCAAAAGTGTCCAGGTTCATGGAATCTTAGATTAATCTGAGATTTAATGAATACTTAATTTAATCTAGGGTGAATATATATATATATATATATTCGAAATTAATATATATATTAATATTTTTTTTTGGTTGCCCACCGGTTGACCGGGCTTCACCCCGACTAATCCGGATCCGACCCGGTCGCGCTTTAGTGTGGTGGGTGAGTCTCCCAAAATGGGGATTTTTTGCATTCACAAGGCTCGAACCTAAGACCTTGCTTAAGCGACACAAGCCGCTTACCACTTGTACTAACCCCGTATATATATAATATTATTAATGGAGATTATAATATTATTATATATAATATTTGTTTTGTATATAATTTATTTAATAAATTAAATATCTAAAACAAATAGAGATATTGTATCTCATTTAATTTTCGAATAAAGATATCATATATCTATTTAATTTAAATTGAGATATAGTATCTCGATTTAATTAAATAGATAGATATCTTTTCTCGATTTAATTTATAAAGATAAATTAAATCGAAGGCTTTTGATTCGGATTAAATAAATATATTGCATTAGATCTATTAGATAGATTTAATTAATGTATTTATTAATAAAGATTTAAAATTCAAATTTTAGATCTAGCTTTTAATTCGGATTAAATAAATGTATTAGATTAGATCTATTAGATAGATTTAATTAATATATTTTAATCCAGATTTAAAATTCAAATTTCAAAAATTAATGTGGATTAATTTTATATAATACGCTGATCGGGTTTGTAAAAACCTATGGGACTTTTTGTCGAGCGTATTAGAGAGCCGCGAGAAACCCTAGAGCAAGAAAAAGAGAGACGCACAGTTCGAGGCACTAGCATGCTGCCACGTCCGTGTTCGGTGTTCATTCGTATGGATACCAGTAGAGGAAGCCGATTCGTGGAGTCAACTTCTGCTGACCGAGAAGGTAGCCCACCAGTTCAAAGAGAACGAGACCCGGACGAGTTCACTATAGGTAATATTCGGTTCTCAAACCTTGATTTAGACGATGGTTGAGCGATCCTCCGGATGGGATTCGTAAAATATTATAATCCGCTGCGTGTACGGATCCCAAAACCTTCCTCTAACTCCTGCTCCTCCGGCAATGATATGGAGGATTAAATGTTTTTTTTGTTTGTTTGATGTTTGTTTTTATCTATGTACTAGATGCTGCCCTATAATATTATGAAAAGATATTAAATAATTTTGTTCCATTTTCATTTTTCAAGTGGTCCATACACAGTAGTAAAGGAAACAAACAAAACAATGTCCTCGTGTGTCATCATTTATTTTGAAAATTTGCAGAATATAACGTCAAGAACATACAAAACAAACAAAACATCATTTACAAAGATAATTCTTCTCAAGGTTGGACCCTCGTGTGTCGTCGCTTTTACCTCGCCCTGATTTAGATCATTTTCAGTGTCCTTTTCTTTGTCTTTCTTCTTTTTCCAAAAAAAAGAAAAAACAAAAACAAAAAGGAGACCGATAATGATCAAAATCAGGAGAGGTAAAAGCGATGACAACGAGGGTTCTATCTTGAGAAGAACCTCGGTTGTCTTGAACCCCTCTACGAGTGGTTGTCCTGAACGTTTGGCCCTCGTTGTTACCTCTCTCTGAGGTTGATCATTTTCAGTCTCCTTTTAATTTATCTTTGATCTTTTTCTAAGAAAAAGAACAAAGACAAAGAAAAAGGAGACTCATAATGATCAACCTCAGGAGAGGTAACAACGACGACACCCGATGGTAACAGCTGGAAGAGCAGACCCACCCTGCGAGACCCACCTTGCGAGCGGTTGTCATGAACCCTAGGGCATTGTTTGAAAAGAGACGATGATTACGGGGTTACTATAGCTTTAATATATTAACTTTTAAGACCAGATTTTAGAAATACCCGATTCTAAAATCATCACCATATTTTTAAAATTAAAAGAAAACTTTTAAGACCGGATTATAAATAAATTTGGTCCTAAAAAATAATACTTTTAAGACCTTATTTTAAAAATAACTGGTCCTAAAAGTGTCACCGTTTCTTATATTTAAATGAAGACTTTTAAGATTGGATTTTAAAACAATATGGTCCTAAAAGTTAGATTTTTAAGACAAGAGGTTTAAAAAATTCAGTCTGAAAAATCTCACCATATTTTTTAAAATTAAACAATTTAGAATCAGACCATTAGAAAATATTCAGGCCTAAAAGTTTTGCCATATTTTTAAAAATTAAACGAAGACTTTTAGGATCGGATTATTAAAAAAATATCTGGTCCTAAAAGTCTCACCATATTTTTTAGAATTAAATGAAGACGTTTAGGACCGGACCATTAAAAAATATCTGATTCTAAAAGTCTCGTCATATTTTTTAAAATTAAACGAAGTCCGATTCTAAAAGTCTAGCATTAGTTTTATATTGAAAAATAACTTCATACATTTCAGTATGCTCAATTACAACATCCTGTCTTAAAGGTATAAGCACTAAATAGCTTTATCCACCATCTAATACACTTAGCAACCAAAAAATGGACACAAGGAAATTGTTGGAAATGAATAAACAAATTTATTATTGATCATTAAACAAATTGTACAATTGCTCATTTAAAGAAGATGATTGTTGTTACAACATATATTTACAAATGAATTTAGGAATTATTGTTCTGACTTTATGAGGTCATACAAATATTCACAAAACACTTGGCGTATGTGCTCAATATCATCATCAAAAAAGGGGTCGGCACAAGCAAACATCTGCAACATTAAAGACAGAAACTGAATTAATTTGCGTGCATATATCATATGCAACATTAAGCCAGAAACTAAATTCAGCCATTACTATCATATGTAACATCAAATACATTTACCGTTTCAGTGAATTTAGTCCTTCCTTGCATGATGATATCATATATGTTGTGAAGTCCCACATCGACTGGGAAGGCGAACAAAGCATGCCTTATAAGGGTGCGAAGACCTTTCCCTTATGGACGTGTTTTGATGGGCTAGGCCCAGTTGAAAATAAAACCATGAGGCCTTGTGTGCCAAAGCGAACAATATCCACAAGAGAGCGCTTGGGCTGTTACAATTGGTATCAGAGCCAGGGCTCGAGTGTTGTGCCAGCAAGGACGCTGGGCCCCAAGGGGGTGGATTGTGAAGTCTCACATCAACTGTGAAGGCAAACAAAGCATGCCTTATAAGAGTGCAGAGACCTTTCCCTTATGGATGTGTTATGATGGGCTAGGCCCAGTCAAAAACAAAACCGTTAGGCCTTGAATATCAAAGCGGACAATATCCACAAGCGAGCGCTTGGGCTATTACATATGTGTTTCTAGACGTAATGGCCATATAAGTTGGACTTCTCTGGTTTCCGACAGGTGTAAAAAGAACAAGAAATATATAAAAGGATATTTAGCTTGCTGACCAAGTTCATAAGGCAGTGTGCCAGTGCCCAAATATGTACTAACCTTTGGTATGATCTATGTAGGCTCTCTGGCTTGAAACATATGCTTTTTCTTGGACTTGATTTGGAATATCCTCATGGCCCTATCATCAAAATCACAAATTTATCAATAATGATCACTGAAAATTCACAGCAGAGATTTCAGACAAGACAATCAAAATGATATGCTAACAAGTTCATGGTTTGCTTCAATGTAGGCCCTGGATCGTTGTGAAGGGTGCATAAGAAGACCATTATATTCTTCTCTATGCACATGAGGACCAACTGCCAATGGTGGCTAAAAATTCACAGCAGACAAGAAATCGATGATATGTAACAAAATTAAGTGAATTGCAGACAAGAATTATGATATGTACCTATCAATGTATGTTTCCAAGTACAAATTTTTGATATTTTCACACACCCTCTTTTATATGTATGTTTGTCTGTCCTTTAAGGATGGTGTACTTGCAAGGTCTGGGCACAAGAATCCAACATCATCACTTTTGCCTTGTTTTACCAATTCATGATGAATGAACCTATAATAATGACATCAGGGAATTAGTATATATGTAAGTATGTCTAAAAAATGCATTTAAATTATGTACTCATAGAAGAAGATACTTACTTTATAAATGTGAACACAATTGCATTAGTAAGCTCATGTCTAGGAAACAACATGGACATTAAATCATCTGGGTTAACGAAAACCGATTGCTTATTAGGGATGCCTACTTCTTCATTGACAGGCCATGATCTAACTCCAAGAGATCAATTGAATACCATAATGACAATTTTGTCCTTGGCATTCAACTTAGTCGTGTCAACAACTTCAGGGGATGGAGCTTCAGGAGGAGTAGAAATATGTATAAACTTTACTGGCCATGAGATGAAGCTTCCCTTGACATCACTCACAACCTTCAGGTCATTAGTTAGGAGAGGGAAAGGTGCATCAACAATGATCACCTTTTCATTTGACACTCTGACTTCATCACCATCCATTTGTTGGCGGCGTACAGTTGATCCAAGTTTTAGACAGTCCCATGTGCAACTAATCGCCTATCCAGATCCTCCACATAAAAGTCACAAGGTTCCTATGATTGTTCAACAATGCAACTCCCTTTAGTGCTCTGCTGCATATGTACATGTGAATGTGGGAAGGGAACACTAGTCTCTGCACAAGAGCTCACAAGAACCATCATTTGATTCATTTCCTCCTTTATCATGCTCAGCTGGGTTTGAAACATTTCAATCAATGAAGCTTATCGCTCCTTTGCTCTGGCTGCTGCTTCCTCACTCGCTTTGGCCATCGTATGTTCCATGTCCTCCTTGATAGCCATACTTTGTTTATGGCGTTTAGATTTACCAAAGTATTGCTTCAGGCCTACCTGTCCTCCAATTCCCCTTACACGCCCCGCGTGATCTGGTTTTCCAATCGCAACATTCAAAATATCATTCCTCCCATCCGACACAATTGATCCTTTTGCTTCTTTCTTTTTGAGTCCTTCGTGTAAGATACAGATAACGAGAAGCTTAGTAATGAAACATGTTTAGTAACTAAAAAATAACAATAACGATAATTACAATTCTTTCAGCAACTATACGAGTTTGTTCACTAGTGTAAGCCCCGCTTGACTTTTGGTGAATATACAACCATAACTCTTCGCAACGTATTGGAGATGGCGGATCACATATCGTAGAAGGATTGGATTCAGCTTCATCTTCAAATCTCTTGTGTTTGGCTTCCATCAACTCTTTTTCGGCCTTTTCATTTTCGCCGCGAGACATTCTTTGTGGGCAATCATTCTTTCACCCAATCGCTCGTGCTTGTTCCCTTCTTTTCTGTGAATCAGAATTGAAAACAACTATTAATTATAAATTCTAGACCATCTCACTAACAGAAATTAGAGAACTTCTACTTGATGTGAACCTCAAACACTAGTCAAATTCACTTAATCAAGTTTCAAGACTTACATAGAACAATAGCAAACTTTTACTGTATTACTCCATCTACAGTCATATTCACATAACAACTAAGACATGCTCCTCGATGCAGGACAAGGGATGAGAATGTTTACTTCTATTCACACACCTAACCATCTAACTAACAGGATTATATGAACAAAATAACATTCACATATCTACACAGGATATTAAGCAAACAAGAAAGGGCAAAACAAACTAAATATAAACTCACTAAAGCTTCTGGAGTAGTCCGTATCTGAACAAATTGTTGCCAAGTTTCTTCCTCAAGAAATGTATACTTCTCGCAAGGATTAGGGTAAAGCTCACCAACTGGAACCTCAACAAAAATATAGTTGTTAGCTAGCTGGGTCTTAAACTTCCTCTAGTGATTAGCACAATACGACAATGTCTTGTCTTTCAACTTATGACTGTCAGGAACATTGTATGTCATCCAAATAGAGTCTAAAATAAGATCCTTTACTTTCACCTAGTCGACATTTTTCCACTCATTTGTCAAGATGCTAGGCTTGTTATGTGCTAACGTGCCAACATAACTAATATATGTGCTTTTATTAGGGCCAAAAGGTGTAAAATTTTCATCAAACTAAATGTCGAGCTTTACCCCAGCAATCCGACTTAGGGCAAGCTGGGTGAATCGTGTGCCTCTTCTACCGTGGTGTGCAGGGCGGTCACGAGACTCACTCTAAGATGAACAGGGTTCGCTCTGACTCACATCAGTCATACCAGTAACTGGCGTTCCACGAAAAGGACTAGAATCATTTTCTCCGTTCACTTTCAAGACAAGAAGAGAGGTTGAGAGAGGTGTGCAAGAGAGGAATGCCTGACCAAATGAGAGAGTAACAGAGGCTGGTAGTGGTGGGCAAGCAAGAGAGGTAATGCAACAGGAAGAAAGGTTTTGCAATTGGAATAGAGGTTCAGACTTCAGAGATAGTAACAACAGGTTTCGCATGAAGAATATATTTGGTGCTGTAATTTTAAGACCGGATATATTTAGAAGCCGGACTTAAAAGTTAACCTTTAGGATTGGTCATTATTAAAATTCGGTCTTAAAAGTAATTAATTTTTTTTTAAAAAAAAAATTCTTATCCTTTGTACCGAGGGCCTAAAAGGGTCACCTTATAGGGCCAAGGGCGGCCCGTTAGGCGCTATGTTTATTTTTTAAAATTATTTATATGATACTCATATTATTAATTTTTATGCTTTCGTGATGATATTACAAATATTTAGTTGTTATTATTATTTTCAAGAATTAAGTTCATAAGAACATCTTGTATTAAGAACAAGAAAAATTAAAAACTTATCAAAGATATTTTACACTTTTCAAGACATAATTATAAAAAGTTTTTTTAAAATTTTGTTAAGTCTTCTTATTAATTATTTGTAATTGTGGTTTGTGGGCAATAGTTTACCACTTGTTGCATGAGACATATTGTCTACACTTTAGTTTTCACACTAATTATGTGTTAAATTAAGACTTTTATTGTTGTAATTTTTTTCTTTTTTTAAAAAAAGATGAAAACAATAGTAAAATGTTCTTAAAAGGGTTTCCGGCCTACCCTTGTGTTGAAGGGGGCCTCCAAAAATAATTGTTTTTCTTTAGTTGGAAGGGTCGACATTTTTAGACTCTAACCCAGGAAGGGCGAGCTCGTTTTACTAGCTCTAGGTAGCTCTAGGTACGAATGAGGGGATGTATATCAAATTCTTTAGTTTTCCTGTTCTGAGCCTTTCTTGGAAACTGTCTTATTTGAATATGTGACATGTGAAAGGACTTTCTGTCTCAACACAAATATCACACTGGAACATTAACATGATATATCAAATTGTACACCGAGTATGAGTGACATGAACTGTGAACCCATTTTCTTTGAAATTGATGAGAAGAAACTTTTTTCTTGAAATTGCTGGGAACCCATCCAGTAAATATTCTCGTCCTTCAATTGAAAACAACTATTTTTTTTTTTTTTTTTTCTGTCCTTCAAGTTTCTTGTGTCTTTCCCGTTTCATCATCTCTTGCATCCCCACCTCCCCACTTCTTTATCCTATCTTCTGCAAGTGACGCCTGCAATTTCATTCCCAAATTAAAATATATTAGCCATAATTTTTATCATATATTACACACACTTACGCACACGACACAACATGCTCACACTTCACCAAACAATGAAAACTTGTTTCAATTTTAATTTTCTTCATATACTGTTATGAGTTCCACATCTGGAGTCTCATAAGAAAAATAAGGTTTACAAATTAAAGAAATCTTCCTTCTAACATACTACTCTGGTTCTTAATATAAGCTATATTCATCCAATTTGATTAACTTGAAGAAGATGATTAAGTTAGTTAATATAATATATATTTTCTAAAACACCCTATTCACCTTCTTTAATTTTCTCCTTCCATCTCTTCCTTTATTATTGTTGAAAGAACATGGATTAATAGAGGTAAATTAGGAAAATATTGAAAAATATGAAAACTTTGTCTTATATTTAGAACTAAGATCAACTCATCAAATATGTCTTATGTTAAGGACACGAGGGAGTATTAGGGTCTTAGAATAGACTCTGATTTGAGTGACCTCTCTCTCTCTCATATATATATATATATATATATATATATATGGTGGAATACATGGATACATTTTAGATGCATTACAGTTGCTGTAATTTGAATAGAATATTATAATACACTAATTATTTTTCTGTATTGAGTTATTTCTTGATAAATGATCATAACATATATATGCACATCCATAAAGGAATTAATTAAGACACGTACCTCTTTATTCCAGTTGGTTTTATAAACCATTATGGATAGAACGATTGTCTGTAAAATGGTCCCTGACAACATTCCCGACCAGATTCCCTGAAAATCCAAAAAAGAAAAATTAAAAGACGAATGATTTAACATAAACGTGTCGCATCGACTAATTAAAGAAATGATTGAAAGTATATATAACGTTGAGGAAATTAAAGTCCTACCAGTATTAGTTTGGCTTTCGCTATTTTCACATAAAGATAACCCTAATATATAGCTATATATCTCAAAAATATAATACGTAGTACATGTTTATATGTATATGATATTGTTTTTGCACGTACCATGACTCCAAAGTTCAGCGCGTAACCCAAAACAAGGCCGAGAGGAACACCAAAGACGTAGTAACAAGCGATGTTTACGTAAGCAACGGCTGCTTGCCATCCGGCTCCGACGGCGACTCCGGAAAGAACCGGCTGCACGTTGTTGATGACGATGCAGAGAGCCAACAAGGGCGTGAGCTTCACCACCAGAGCCTGCACCTCTGCGTCATTTGAGAACAACGCCGGGTACTGTTTCCGGAAGACGACGAGGACAAGCGACATCACAAGACCTATGACAAACGACGTTATTACAGCGACAACCAGCGAAAACTTTGCTGTTCT
The DNA here is from genome assembly GCA_019022655.1 of Acacia acuminata. Taxonomy (NCBI): domain Eukaryota; kingdom Viridiplantae; phylum Streptophyta; class Magnoliopsida; order Fabales; family Fabaceae; genus Acacia; species Acacia acuminata. The sequence goes on along the minus strand of JAFJYI010000048.1, from coordinate 2,170,091 downwards.
TGGATGTGCTGCTCCCAGTTCATTGGATACTCTCACACTGCACACGTATACATGCATTGACAGCTTTATATATATATATATATATATATATAGACATATGTAAGAGACTCGAGCTTCAGTAATGTTCTATATGTACTGATCCAGCCATGCATACACACACACATGCATTATTTTTCAAGTAAGTTGAAGGTTACTTTTACTGTGGGATGAGTTTCAGTGCTAAGTGGACTGATGAGCACCGAGAGCTCATCATCATTATGCATCATTCAGATCTAATTTAAAAGTTACATTTGCCATCGAGTTTTGTAATTAATCCATATGTGTGTGTGTAAGGTGAATATCTTTTTTCTTTTTTTTGTCTTTTTTGATTGGGGACCAAATGGTCTCAGGATCGAACCTTGATATACTGCCACAAGGCCGGACACTAACATAAGACCAACTAACATGCCACTGTACTACCCAAAACGCTCGCGTATAAGGTGAATATCTAGTATATATATAAGTGAATTGAATGCAATACCTTACGGCTGCGTTCATTCCCAAGGAGACCATCACAGTCCAGCCCAATATGTTCATGCTGCAGAAATTCAATATAGTTTTGTCAGAAAAGCGAAGCCCAAGCTGGACGGATGATGTGGCTGAAGAAATTAAAGTGAACAGTTTTATTAGCATTTATGATAAAGTTCGATGACTGATCTACACCAAGTTTTTTTTTTTTTTTTTTTTTTTCTAAAAGAAAATTTGAGTAAATTGGATCCTATACTCATTAGGGCTGCCTGAGCATACCTACAGTTCATAAAGAACTTATAGAAGTATATAGTTCGCTGACCAAAATCCTCACATTAATAAGATTTGAATTTATAATATTATAATTATGAACCAACTTATATTTATCAATTATATCAACCTTTATTGTCACACTACACCAAGTTAATAAAGAGATCATGTATCGACAGACATGAGGCATGCATTTATGACATATAATATATGGAATTGATTAATTAAATATTTCCTCCATTATTAATTTTTAATTTTAGTATGATATGTAAATATAATACACTTATCTACTATCCGGGTCTCTGGAAGAGAAGGTCTAAAAACAGAAAAGTACAAAGATAACTGATCCTATGTGGTGTTATATAGGATCTAGGGTTAAGGTGTACAAATAGACATGTGATTTTCTAAAAATGCACTCAGTACCAAGTACTTTTTCTGGTGTGAAAATGATTATATAGTTACGAAAATGGAACAAAAATATTATTGACCGTTAATTTGACTTTTTTAAAACGACATAAACGATGATTCAGCTAACTTTTATCCAGCTGATAGTGGAGAACTGGAGAAATTACAAATTAGGGCCCAAATAGTTTTGAAAATTACAGAAAGGTAGCAATGGCTACGAGGAGGCGGAGATGAGCGGTTAGATGGGTAAGATTGGGATTTGGAAAGAGAATGGCTGAACTGTAATTTCCAAAATATTTATGTAATTTTCTCCAATTTTTCCGGTTTTTACGTCGGTTGAGATGAAATTTAGTTGAATTATCGTTCATGTCAGCCGTAAAAATATAAAAAAGTCAAACTAACAGTTAATGAGTATTTTTGCTCCACTTTTCTAACTATAAAGTCACTTTTACCTTTAAAAAAAGTATTTAGTGTTGGGTATATTTTTTTTTTTTAAAAAAACTACATACATATTTTTACAACTTAACACTAGGATGTAGCTAAAATAAAGCATAAAATAAACGGCAGGCTTCAATTATAGATGGTAGGTTGGTCTTCAAGATTTATCATGACCCGTTGGCAAGCCATTAGAATAATAATGATAAAGGTAACTAATCATGAGGTTTCTTGGTTGCCAGTGATGTAAATAATTAAGAACCTAAAGGTGCTGGGGAAAATAAAATAATAATAATAATAATAAAGCCTAAAAGGATTATGCGTGATTACGTATTTAGACGACTAGGCCTATATATATTGCTTTCATCTAAATTTTGATTATATAATATAAGCACTTGAGTTTAATTTTAATTTTCATTATTTAACCTTTATGGTCTTATTTTCAACTTTTAGTAGCTTGGTAACTAAAATCATTTTCTAGTTTTTCCCCTTTTAATATTTTCTTTTTTCCTCCTCCTTCTAATTAAAAAATTATTTTCTAGTTTTCGTGCGATCGGGCTCATCTATCTAGTTGGTACCTTTTGCAATAAAAAAAATATATTTATAAAATATTAAGGATAATTAATATGAAATTTCTTATAATTTCAACCAAATTTTTATTAGGTCATTATACTTTAAATTTTTTTAATAAGGTCCTTGTAGTTGCTTTTCAATTTATCATTATTGTTTCATATGATTTTTAATCAGGTCCTTAAAGGTTTTTTTAACTTTAATTCATTAATTTAATTGTAAATTAAATAAATGAATAATATTAAACTATAATTTACTAATAATAAATTTAAATTAGTAAGTATTAATTAAATAACTGTAATTCTATTTTATTTTTAGAAAATTTTATTCTAATTCAAATTTTGTAATAGTAAAAATAAATAAATTAAAATTGTAATATTTATTGAATTAAAAATTAAGAATAATATTAAAATAATTCATAAAAACACTCGTTAAAATAAAATTCTTATAATATTTTTTTAATAGAATATTAGCATCTATAGATTAATATTTAATAATATTATATTATATAAGTATCCAAGAATATTATTAGAACCCATCGAATAAATAATAAAAACTGTAAGAACCTTATTAAAAGGGGGAAAAAACTACTAGGACTTGATAAAAAAACAGGAAAAAGTATAAGGATCTAATAGAAAGAAAAAGAAAATTGTAGGGACCTATTTTTTTTTTTTTTTTTTTTTGGTCAAAAAATTAAAAATTGTAAGGAACTGCAGATTAATTATCTCAACATATAATAATAATAATTTTATAAAATACTAAATCTAAACTATTTATTTATTTATTTTTTATTTAAGAGCAAGCCTGAGATTTTTAAAAAGCGGAGAAATGGAAAACGGAGGATATTGGCTTCCCAAAAAAAAAAAAAAAAAAAAAAAAAAAAATCTGCTTCCTAGGTATTTATGTATGCCACTCTTGTGTAATTATTCGTAGCATTTAATGGGATGATCTCAATTAATAAGGGCTTTTATACCAAAAATAATGGAAGCATCAATTAGGGATATATTGGTGAAAAAATCATTTAATGCAATAAACAAAATGAATGGGAGATTGGAGAGTGGTCCCTTTTTTTTTTTTTTTTTTTGGTATAAACCAAGGTATACTATTTTATTGATGATTATGATGTGTTGTATCCATTGTTGTTAAACTCACAATTGACTCTTCGAGTTTACCGTTTTTTAACGTTTCTATCTTATAAAAACGAGTCGAGTTAGTAGTAAACTTTGTGTTAGTCATAAACTCAATTAAACTCACGAGTTTATATATCGAGTTCTTGTTTTTACGTTTCTATATTACAAAATCGTGTTAACTTACTTTTAAATTCATGTTAACTTTTTCGATTTGATCATACTCAACTGACCTTATATAGAAATTTTGTTGAAATTTCTTTATTAAATATGATAAATATTGTTATAGATTTAATTTCAATTATTTAGATTTAAAATATATTTAAATCAAATTATTGTCATTTTTATATTTTAATTATTTAATTATACACTAGTAATACCTATTTAATAATAAAAGTAAACTCTTACGAGTTTACGATTTGAGTTCACGATACGAGTTTACGTCCATCATCGTCACGTTTACTTAAACTCGTGAGTTTAACAACCTTGATTGTATCTTTCCCCTCCTTTTATTTTTTTTTTTTTTTTTTCCTAAATTTTTTATTAACCTCCATTTTGTTTTATTCTCACTCAATAGAAAAGTTTCCAACAGACAGGATCAGAGCCATAATAATAATGAGGATCAGAGCATTTAACATAGGATCATATTATCGTATTCATATCAACACGTACTTACCAAATAGATAAAGCATCCACTGAGACCTCAGCGTTCTTGAGATATCCAGCAAACAGGATCAGAGCCATAAAATACCACACCTCCAAGCTGCACCACTCATTTTAAAAAATGTAATAATTAATATTAATTAATCCCCCACTGAGATTTCAACTCTTGTTTTTTTTAATATTATATTTTATTGACTATTAATTAAAAAAATGAGATTAAAAAAAAAAAACTAGCTAGCCAGCTAGCTAGAGATCTTGGATCTACTTTCAGCCGCATATCAATTCATTTTGTTCAAGATCCAGTTCACACGCAGAGCCGTGATTAATAATTTTAACTTCTGTGGATTAATTGAGTCATTTAAGCATAGCATATTCGGACCTAATTTGTAATTTGCAGTACAGTAGCACTACAATTATGTGATACATCAAGGACTGAGGAGTGTAAAAGATGTGTCAAAAGTACTTACAACATAAAAACAAAAACAAACATATGAGTTGTGAACAAAATTATAGCATTATGAAATACCCTTATGTTCAAAATATAAGAATTAAATACCTACTTTACATTAATTAAGGACTAAAAGTAGAAAAATAAATGTCATGGTTCAAATAAGTAAAAGATGTATAGGGGAGAAGACTTTCATAACAAATTTTTTTAATTTAAAAGCATTAATGTAAAAAAAAGAAAAGTGACTTATAAAAAAATCAAATAAATTTAACTCTTACATTTTGAACTAGAGATAGGGATCAAAAAGAGAAAAGATGCCCTACTGAAAAAAAAAAAAAAAATCAAAGCAAAGCATCTAAGCGTGGTGTTATACCACTACAACACCAAGGTGGCGGTCTTTTCATACTTTTCATCGGACTGAATTATACAAGACTCTCCTAGAATTTGAACAATGTATTAATACCTTCCTTAATATTTAAAACTTAATAAACATAAATCACACTAAACATTTTGAGGGCCAGTTTGGATTTGCATTTAAAAAACATATTAATGAAAACCGTTACAAAATTTTTATTACTAATCCCTCGCACATAATTAAAAAACTATACTTAAAAAATAAGAGTGGTCAGAATTTTATTGTACATTTTTTAAAAAACTAATAAAACAGTCTGGATATGTACGTGACATAAAATACAGTGAATTTTGTACGATTTAGCATTTTTGTCAACAATCACTGTCTTAGGTCATACTAGTAAGTAGAGAATACAAAACCCCTACGTACAAATGTATTGACAAGACAATGGCTGTAAGTCGCCTGTTTGGGTTGGCTTAGCTTTCGCACACAGAATACAAATTTATTGACAAGACAATGGCTGTAAGTCGCTCATATCGGTTGGGACTCCATCTCTACTTATTTTTACATAAAATAAAAATAATTAAAGTTAATAAAATTAACCAAAAATTTAAACAATTTTTAATATTATCCTTATTAATTGTATTAAACTTAAATATCATATTCTCTTTGTTTCTTATTATAAGGTATCAACTTATAATTATATTTGGTCTTTTTTATAAGATACATGCTTGTTTCTAAAACGCATTAATTATTTTTTTTCCATGTATGCCTATAATTAATAAGGGTATTGAATGCGAGTAATAATTAATATAATATTAGAATTAAGTGCAATTGGTAAAAGTAATATTTGAAGTTATTTAAATTATAGAATAACTTTATTGATTTTAACTGTTTTTATTGATTTATGAGAAAAAGACCAGGAGGGAGTATTAAATTAATTATTACTCTCACACACTACCTTTATTAATTATAGACATACATAAAAAATATAATTTATGAGCACTAGAAATAAGTAAGTGCCTTATAAAAATAAGTAAATATAATTATTAGTTGGTATTTTATAATAAAGACTAGATAAATTATATTCAAAGATGTTTTCTCCCAAAATCGAATTTCCAATTATAACACCCCCGCTTTAGTTCTATTCTCCTCACTGGGCACCACAAGTCCTTCTATTCTCCTCACTGGGCACCACAAGTCCACAACGCAGGTGATTACTGGTCACACATCCCGACAACGAATCATTTAAATTTCGTTTTGAACGATTTTTACAAACTTCCCTATTCCCTGTACTAATTTAAACTGATGATATGATAAAGGTAGTACTCTTTTTTAAAAAAATAAAAATAAAAAAAAAAAAAAGTAAGAAAAATTAAATAAAACTCGATCCAGTGTTGTTAAAAAAAAAAAAGATTAAGATCCAAATTTGTTTTGGAAATTTTTTTTATTGGGGAGCAATGTTATCTTATGAGTTCTTTTAGATTTATTGTCCCCCAAAAATTTTAAAATACAGCAATCTTATTCCAACATTATTACTTCATTTTAATATTTTTGAGGAAAAATTGAATTTTAAAAAAAATTTAGGACGACATTACTCCTTAACAAATTTTTGAGATAAATTTACACCATAATGTTTTGAAAAAGAAGAATTATACCCAAAGTTGCAATTTTTTTTGTTCTTAAAAATAAGTAATACGAAATTCTCATTATTTCACTTATAAATTTATGTGGATTGACTGATAGATTTATTAGTAAATTCAAGGATTTTTATAATAATTCATTTATGCATTTATTTAAATTCTAATTTACCCTCTACAAAAAATAATACTTCCGGTCCTAATTAAGACACGAAGGACTACTCCCTAAACCCTATGGTGGCGGGCCTCGTCGGAGCATATACCAGACTACAAAGAAACTCATGAAACATGCATGTGAAGAAGAAGAAGATGATACGCACCAAAGCATGACGGCGGAGGCGAGAGAGAGCCGAACAAAGCTCCACAGATTCTGAAAAGCTTTGAAGGAAAAGCCACTCCAAGCCCTCCCACACGCTCCGCTAAAGATATAAACCAGTTGACCTACCACGATGAACCACCACGACGCGTTCAGTACGATCGCCGCTCCGACGAGGCCCCACTTCACCTTCAGCATCAACGCCCAGCTCATCACCGTGTGAACCACCAGCACCGCCGCCGATATCCACGCCATCACCATGATCCTGCTCTGCGCCTGAAGGAATTTCTGGATCGGAAAGTTCATCGCGTACGCGAACAGCTGCGGAATCATCCACACCGCGAACACCCCCGCCGCCTCCGATATCGCCGCCGTCTGACCTATTCCTCTCAGGATTTGCCTCGCGAAGACGAACAATAGACACAAAAACAGAGCCGTCGTGTTCAGAATCACCCATGACCTTTGCATGTAAATCCCTAACATATCAAGCTGACCGGCGCCGTATGCCTGCCCGCACAGCGTCTCCAACGCGCTTCCCATCCCAAGCTGTTCGCATTCAAATTCAAACTCTACATCAATTTCAAATTCAAACTCGAAATCGAAATCAAAATTACTTGATTCTCTGACCAACTTAGAGTTGAATAGAGCAGTTTCTAGATTTTTACCATGACGCCGAAGCAGAATCCGGCGATGACGGAGTTTTCGATGGAGACGGCGGCGAGTTGGATGGTGCCGACATGGCCGGCGAGCAGCTGAGTGACGGCGCCGAGGGAGTATCGAGAAATGGAGGTGAAAATGGCGGGACCGGCGAGGTACCAAAGCTTCTTGGACTCGATGAAGAATTGCGTGAAGAAATCTTTGGGAGTGTTGATGGGAGGGATGTCGGAAGATTCGGCGCTGAAAATTGCAGTCGTGGCGGAGATTTGATTATGAGTTCCCTCCGGTGAGGTTGTGGCGGCGAGGAGTGGCTGCCTGTTATCTTCACGATCCTCCATCGGTCTTACAGATATGTCTAGTAAGAAAATCACAGTTCTATTCCATCGCTAGTCTAAAATGTGTCCATATTTATAAACATTGCTGCTTATGAAGATTTTTTGTGTGGTCAAGGAGATTCTTTCCATAATTTTGTTTTTTCATTTTCTTTCATCGGTTTAATTTAGATCGTTGATTGAAAAATGATAAAAAAGTTAAAAGTAATATTGTATTGATTATATAGATGTGATTTAGAGATTATAAGGGATAATGAGAAAAAATGATAAGAGAAACCTAATCTGTGGTGAGATTGCTGCTTATGATGATTACCATATTTATAAAGACATTAAAATATATATATATATATATTATTTTTTTTGGCAATCGTAGTCGTATATATATCAATGAATAATTATTGGCAAGAAAAAAAAAAATTAGGTGGCAAAAATAATTAAAATAAATTAAAATGATAACTTGCCATGCAAATGCCAAAAAAACCTAAGGCAATCCTCAACGCAAAAATAAAAAAATATTATTACGGTCAAACTTATTAGTTGATTATTTGATTTTAAATTTTTTTTATAAAATTGTGTTAAATAGCTCTTAAACTTATGTTAGTTGTAAGTTCAGTTGAACTTGTAAGTTCACACACTGAACTTACTATTTTTATGTGTTTATCTTATAAAATTGTATAAACTCACTTTTAATTAGGGATAGCCTTTTTGTATTTGATTGTATCTATATATGAATTTTATAAATTTTATAGAAGTTTTTCATTGAATATGATAATAATGAATGTGAATGATTAAATGAGAATAATTTGAATTTAAAATATATTTAAATCAAATAATTATTTCCATTTTTCATATTTTATTTATTTAAATATATATTTTAATAAATATTTATAGATAAAAGTAAACTTTTACAAATTTATTATTTAAGTTTATATTACCATCACGAATTTATTTAAACTCATAAAGGTTGATCACAACCTTACTCAAAACCAAGGTGGTCAAATAACTTGCATTTGCAAAGAGAGATAGATTTTTGTAATTTCAAATAAAAAGGGAAGGGAGTGTTGTTGATAAAATTAGGAGAGTGTTTGAGATACACACATTTAAGATAATTTTATAATGGGTTAAGATATAAATTTGTCCCAAAAGTTTTAGCTTAGGAGCAATACTACCTTAAAAGTTTTGTAAGTTTCATATTATCCCATAAGTATTAAAATTGAGCAATATTGTCACTCATTGTTTAAAAATTAATGGTCAACATCGGTTATTGAACACTCAATGTTAAGTTTTTAATGAAATGAGGTCTATTGCTATGTTTTAAAACTTTCGGAGTGACATTGAATATGAAAAACTTTCGAAATAAATTTTCATCCCTTTCATAATTAATCGTGGTCCTGAGTTTGTCACATGAGCTGTGAGGTGAATTTGGTTAGAAAATACTCCCTCGATCATAGTATAAGACAAAGCTATTTTTTTTTTTGAGGGATTGAGGAAAGTAAATAACTTAATCATATTATATGTTGTGTATCCTTAGAGTATATATTAGTTTATTAGTCAAGTTCAAGAAAACATAAAAACATAAAAACTCTAAAATAATTGAATTAACTTCTTTAATCTCTTAATAAATTAACTTTATTTTATATTAAAAACCGGAGGAAATACTTTTTTTTTTTCTAAAAAGGACTTGGTGTGTTTCTTGGTTGATTCTTAGGAGCAATATGATGTAATGACAATTGACTGGCAGTTGGATCTGAAGGTCAAACCAAATTGCGGTTGGCTCAATTATTGATAAATCAATATATTTTGAATAATGTATTTTTGAAATAATAATAAAAATAATTATTTATAATCATAAAAGTAACTATTAAATTTAAATAAAAAAGTAACATCTAATTTAAAATATGAATATTTATCAAATGCTTCTTAGAATTTGAACATCTAGAAATATATATTTATTTTATCATTTATAATTTTATAATATATAATAACTTTTTACCTACAAAACTTAGCTCCATTTACTTATATTTCCTTTGTTCCAATACATAATAACTTTAAAAAAAAAAAAAAAAGCTTATCCTTAAATGTTACATCCCTTTTAAGTTTATCTCAATAATTAATACATTTTTTCAATTAATTATTATACTACATACATTATCTTTCTATCATTTTCTTATTATTACTCTCCCTCACCCATCCATAAATAGAGTCATTTTTAGAAAAAATAAATAAATTTCTTATATAATTATTACATTTAACAAATTTTAGTTGTTTTTTAGAAGGGATAAATACTAATTTTGCCACGGAAGTTTTAGTTTTGAAGCACCCAACACCCGCAAGTTTTTTTGGTATCATTTTTGCTCTGAAAGTTTACAAACGTAGCAATCTTGCCCATCGGTTGATCTTGAACGTTGGATTGATCATTTTTTTAAAATCATTTTTGCCCCAGAAGTTTACAAAAATTTGCTCATAAAAAAACTTCCGGGGCAAATTGGCTCCTAAAAAAACTTCCAGGGCATATTACTCCTTTTTGTAAACTTCCGGGCTAAAAATGATACCCAAAAAATTCCGGCTGCTGAATGCCCTCTAGCTAATACTTCCGTGGCAAAAATCATATTTAACCCTTTTTAGAATCTCACGATTTGGTTGAAAAGTTCTTATATATAGTCAGCCTGTTATATATATCCGGTCTTAAAAGTTTATTTAATTTTTCCCTCATTATTTTAGGATCGAGAAAATATAAGTCACTGTTCGAGATTTCTCTATAAAAAAATTTGAACTTTCAGTTTTTTTAATAACATTTTTAAGACCATTTGTTTTATTAAGCGGTCTAAATAATATATTTAAGACTCATTGATAAATGATGTGGTCCAAGAAGTTTTTTATATTTACAAAACTCACACGGTCATACTATTAAGACCGATGCTCATTAGGATGCGGTCCAAGAAGTTCTTTATATTTACAAAACTGCCACCGGTCATACTATTAAGACCGTTGCGTCATTACTCCCGGTCTAAATGAGGTGGTCTTAAAGCCATTTTTTCCACTAGTGAGAATTAGATCCAATTCTCCAATCAAATTTTTTCATGTGAGATTTTTATTGTGAATAATACTTTTTCAAAATTTTGAAAATTTCTCCATCTAAATTTTTGTTATTTGAAAAAATTCATGAGCTAAGATATTTGATTGGAAAATTGGACGTAATAGATATAAGCAAATAGATCTTTCTTTTGCCATTTTCTACCTATTTATCTATAATTCTTTAATGGATTAAGGTGCAATTTTAATAAAAACAAAAATATCAATAAAGAATTTAAAAAAGTATAAATCCAACAAAACATTTAGATTTGACCAAACGGCCGTTAAATTATAAGAGAAAAAACTCTAATGACGTTTGGTGAATTTATACCATCTTAAATTGTTTATTAGTATTTTTGACCCTTCCAAAACTTATTTATGCTAAATGCCCCTCTAAAAAAACTTTGTTAGTAAAATTACACTTTAACCATTCTTTAGTTCAATTGGTCAAATCAACCAGTCTGGGTCTGATTTAATTTTCAAAATATTTTGCATTCTCTTTACCATCAATCTCTTTACATTTCTAGCACATGTTGTTTATACTCCGTATTTGTGTTTAAAAATTTGTTTGAAACTTTTACTGTTGCATTATAAAATCTTCCTTGAGAAAATAATTCCAAGTTTCATTTACTTAATGGGATTGTGAAAATTTAGTTAAAAATCTTGCAAACATGGTTTATAATTTGAATTTGGCCATATGCACACTTACACATAGTTTACTGTAAAAAAAAAATTATGAAGATTGAAAAATATGATTACAACCCAATCCATGTTTTCTTAGGCTACGTATGTACTTGTTTAGAAATTTTATTGCTCATAAGTAAAGTATCAGCACTATGAGGAATTTAATGCCCAAAAAAGTAATATACTCGAATTTAGCCACTTATGATTAATAATATTTTGGAAAAATCTCACTCAAGTCTTAAGTACAAGAAAAAAAAAATATATATATATATATATATATAAATCTCAGCGTAAATTCCTTTATAAAAAAAGTCTTTAGAGACCTTAGTGACATAGTTGAGCTTGTCAATGGTCACTCTATGACTTGTCAATATAGTCACATACACTTGTCAATAGAAGTTGTTTTAGTTAATATAGATATATATATGAACTTATCAATAACCACCCCATGACTTGTCAATATAATCTAGCTAAAGAGTCCTAAATTATTAATCAACAGACAAAAAGTAGTGTATGAAATATTCAATTATCATTACTCTAAAGCTCTCAATGAGTCTACAAATTCACAACATAAATATCTATTAATCACATATATTTGTTAATAAGATAAGTTCATATTTGGAATCTATATCATTGAGGTTGCTAGAGACTTTTTTTTATATAGAAGAATCTACACTGAAACTTTTTTTTGTATATTTTCTAATATTTAGGTCTTGAGTGAGATTTTCCATAAAATTTTTAAATAGGTATTCATTGCATATCCCTAACTTAACTTCAATGCTAGATAAATATTAAATCATTGCACATCCCTAGTTGAAACCCCACCTTGAATGGATTTTAATTTATTCTATTTTCTAAAAGTTTTATAAATATTACTTTTATTATATAATGAATTGAATATTGGGTTCATTTGATGCGAATAATCCATTTTAGAAATCCACCAATAAAAATGTTAGATATATTCAGCATGTTTGGGTTGGCAACCAGTGAGCGTTTCAAGACAAAAAGGCTCGATGGATGAGCATTTTCAGAGATGAGTGTCGATAATCCGTTTGGGAAAGCATTTTGGGAGATAGCTTTAACCCAAAAGGAGCTTCTAAAAGAAGCTCTCCACAGGAGCTTTTTCTTCACCGTTAGCGTTTGAATTACTTCAAATGTTGTTGCTTCCCTCACTTGTAGATCAGCTACAAGCGGCGTCATCCTGACAGATTGAATGAAGCCAGAGCACGGTTCTTGAAGCACATTGAGTTAGGAAAGAACAAATGTCGCCTGAGAGCTAGTGGAAGAAGCAACAAGATCAGAGCTCCGATCGACAATAATGGCTTCTAGTGCATTCCAGACAGACAATCAAAGAAAAGGGTTCTCCCTGTGGCTTTTTATTTATTTATTTACCTGACTCATGTATAAAAGCTTTTTTTTTTTTTTTCTTCACAATATATTGAGTTAGTTAAGCTTGTGCTTTGGAGTTGCTACAATAGATTATGTTTATAATTCAAGGATCTTTAGTTACTTGTGTCTTACATATTTATTAATTTCATTTGGCTAAGTTTTGAATTGAGTTTTGGTTAGAGGACTCAAGTCTTGTTGGTGTGGGACTTTATTGTTTATCCATTAAATTTTTGTAAGGACTTTATTATTTATTAATTTTTTAATAATAATTTGACTTTTTTTTCAAAATTAAATTTAAATATTTTTATTCAATTATCGCAATATATACAACTAATATTAATATATATAGTATTTCATGTTTTTTCAGTCATTTTTAATCTCAATTTACTTTTCAAATAATAATCCAAACACGTCTCTGTTTAAAAAAAGCAACTTCTATCATCGTCAATCTAAACACAAATCATATTTACAATCTAACTTTTGTAAAATTCAAATAAAAAAAAAATCACTACTTCTCCCAACGTTAACCGAAACGAGCTCGGTTTATTAAGCTGATTTGCCTTGGTGGGCAATCAAACCATGCCCTGTTTGGCGTTAGAAATTGGGGCTTTTTAAATCTACACAAAGCTTTTCAGTTTGGTCACCTAATGTTATAACGTATTTTTTTCAACCCTTTAACCTAACTCTGTCATGATTTAAAAAAACCTAATATTGTGAACGTTAAATGGTATTTTTTGTGTGCTAATTATTATTATTTTTCAAAAGTATTGAAAAATCATTTTGGTCCCCTAAGTTCAAAAAATATATTTTTAGTCCTCAAAATTTAACATAGTTAATGTTACTAATGAAAAATGTTGACTAAGTAAAATTAAGTGGTGATTGTACAATGTTGAAAAAGGAAGCTTTAATTTTTTTCTTTAAAAAAATCTGATTTTAGTTAAAGTGATAATGATAGAAAAAACTTAGTTTTAATTCATGTTTTTTGTTTCAGGTAAAAAAAAAAAATCAGTTTAATTTTTGTCTTATATGCGTTCCGATCCCTTTCCCATTGGAATCCTGACGCCAAAACCCTCTCATCCTCCATAAATCTCCGCAGCTCAAAACCAAATAAGAAATTAATCTCCGCCGCTCTTACCGTTCTCTATTATTATTATGTAAAACTTATACACAATAATAGGTCCGTCTTCTTTTTGTTCTGATAATAATTAGAGTTTTTACTGCTGCCACGAGGTGATCTAATTGATTACAAGGAATATATGGAGAGGGGCACGATAATCCATTAGTTCATCTATCGCATGAATAGTTAAGTTTCATCATATTGACACCTCCAAGAAGCAAAAAGTGATGCCCGTGAATTTAATCTTTTCCACCCTTCTTTGATTGAATCTAAAATGGTTTTTCTATTATTGTTCTCTTCCTAATTTTCTTCACGTATTTTTAACTTGTCAACTAAGAGATCTTGCTTAATACTTTCATTAAGTATTTTCGTCAATCATCCTTTACCCCTTTCAACTATGTTCCAAACAATCTGATCAAACCTTTTTCATTGGCGCATTCAATGGCTTTCTCTATACATACACAAACTATCTCAAATGATTTTCTACCATTTTTTTTTTTTCAATAGGAGCCACTCTCACCCTTCTTCATATAAGTTCATTACAAATCTTATCTTTCTATGTATAACTACATATCCATCTCAATATACTAATCTCAGTTACCACCACTTTGTACTCATGTAGCCCCTTCACAGCCTAACACTCACTACCATATAGTATTATTGATTGAATGCCAGTACAATAAAATTTTCCTTTGACTTTATCATGTACTTTCCGATTATAAATAATTCTGATATTTTTTCTCCATTTAAATCATCCAGGTTGAATTTGATAATCAACATCTCTATTAATTTCACTATCTTATATTAGAATTCATCCCAAAGTCAAACTTCAATAATGGTCATTAATTATTCTTTGGCGATTTATAAAGTGATAATAATTATTTTGGAATGTGGGAGGAGAAATTAAAGACGACAAATTTTGATGATTGCATACATGCGAGGATGAAATTCTAAGAGCAATCTACTCTTTCTTGAGGAACCCATTTTCTTTGAAATTGATTAGAGCCACCTACTTTTACTTGAAAAATGCTTGGGATCCAATAAACACTAGTGTAAAAAAGGCTTTTAAGACCGGACAAAAGAGACATCGTAGGACCGGACCCGCGACCGGTCTTGTTCCAACCGGTATTAAAAGTCTACATTTAAGACCGGACTACGACCGGTCTTAAAGAAAATATTTTAGGCCAGGACATTTAAAACATTGGGTCTTAAAAGTCGTACTAAAATAAACTTGAAATACTTTTTGTTCGGTCCTAAAACTCAACTTTTAAGGCGGCTAATTATTAGGCCGCTCTTAAAAGATAGAATTTAAGACCGGACAAAAATAAATACTGGTCTTAAACTTAGCGGCTTCTAAGACACGACTAATTATACACGGTCTTAAAAGATTGACTTTCAAGACTGGATGATAAATAAATGCAGTCTTAAAAATTTTATTTTAGACCGCATGTATAAATTTACCGATCTTAAAAAGACCGACTTTTAAGACCGGGCGCTTCCTAACCTTTAAGATCGGACATATAAATACATCCGGTCTTAAAAACTCACCATTAAGACCAGAAACATTTATTTACGGTGTAAATTTTCCTGAATTTTCCCCTGTTACATTCTTCTGATTGTATTATACACAAAATCCACCACCCAATCCAAGACATAAAAGTCGATACTTTAAGCCGTAAGCTATGAACAATTATTTGAATAAATTGAATTGGAAAAAGAATACAAATATTATTCACCATGAGTTATTTGGCCTCTTAATTAATGATTATACTATGACTACAACACACAAATTAATTCATACAATAAGATAACTTACTTACAAATACAATAAGTTACAAATACAACACACATGCCCAAAATAATATTCACCATGCCTTCATTTGATTCCCACACGACAAAGTAACATCCTCTTTTATAACATGCCCCTTTGGATCGGATCCCGCCAAAAAATAAAATAAGAACAAACTTCATAGTTAGTGACATTGTTTATGAACATAGAAGGAATATAATATAGTTAAAACCTTAAAGTTTTCAAAGAAATCTGCATATGAATATTACCTTATGAATTAACTCTTTTATAAAGTGATATCTTCTCATATCCCTTCTTGATGATCACTTCTTATCTAAGGTTCATTATCCGCTTCATCTTCTTCGTTTATGTCCTGGTAGACCCCTTGAAAAAGTACTCTCGGGAATACCATAATTCGAATTCATTTCCTCATCAATATCAATGACCATCTTTCCTTGGAGAGCTACGAGACCACATTTTATTTTCTTGATCGGTGATATAGAACACTTGTTTTGCACAGTGCGCCATAATAAAAGATTCATCTCCAAAACTTCTACCATGGACATCGACTAATGTAAATCCTAGCGATCGATCCTAACACCATTATTGACATTGACCCACTTGCATTTGAAAATGCGAAATCTAATTTTCACATAGTCCACCTCCCAAATCTCTTCAATAACCTCATAATATGGCATGACTGCCAATAAAGGGTTCTTGTCTTTCGAACTGGAGAAGTGCATAGATTCAGCCTCTAACATAACACCACTTTGTGCAGGTTTGTGCTCTTATCATCTAGGGACTTCGTGTAAAATGTATAACCATTGATCACATACGAATTTCAACTTATGACATCGACCTCGGGACCACGTGCTAACCATTTGATTGTATCGAAACACATTCCTATCCCTCGACCTTTTGTTTGAACCAGTTTGCAAAAGTTACATTTATGCTCCCTAATCAACCTTTGTTCGGTCATTCGATGATTTTCTTTTCTTACACTTCTTTATGTTCAGCTATCTGGCTTGAACTTCATCAACATTATTCAAGATGTATAAGTGGACTTGTGACAATTCATCAGGATCCACACTCTTTACGAAAGTCCCTCGTCTACCCCCTTCAGCATGCTGACGTTTTAGAAGCCCAATATGTCTTACTTTGGCCAAATAATGTTGATAAAATTCCATGGCTTCTTCAGAAACATATTTCTGAACAATCGATGCTTCTGGCCGGTATGCGTTCTTCACGTACCCTTTTAGGAATTTTATAGATCTTTCAATTGGGTACATCCACCGTAAATGGATAGGGCCGCACATCTTTATCTCCCTCACTAGATGAACAATTAGATGAACCATGATGTCAAAAAATGTAGGAAAAAAGCTTCTCAAGGTGGCACAAGATAAGATATCCTTCATTCTCCAATTCATCCAACTTTTCAATCTCAAAAACTTTACTACAAAGCGCATTGAAGAAGACACAAAGTCTAGTCAAAGCGACCGAAGATCATATTCGGCGATGCCTCGAATAGCTATTGGGAGTAGGCATTTGCATCAAGACATGACAATCATGAGACTTTTGGCCTACTAATTTCAAGTCCTTCATTGATACAAGCCTCTTCAAATTTGAAGAATACCCCGTGGGGAAATTTTATGCCATGTAAACACTCACAAAAACTTCGTTTCTCATCCTTAGACAAAGTATGAGAAGCCGGGGGACAATAAGTTCTCTTCCCATCGGCCTTGGATGTAACTCTTCGCGTATTCCCATTGCTATCGGATCCAATCTTACCTTCACACCATCCTTGGAACTACCTTGTATATTGAGAAGCGTCTTGACAATACTATCACATACGTTTTTCTCCACATGCGTGACATCAATACGTGTCTCACATCAAGATTGCGCCAATATGGAAGATCGAAGAATACAGATCTCTTTTTCCATATATTTGTTTCTTTTCTACTCTTTGCGGTCTTACACAGAAGACGACATTAATATTTTTCACCTTTTCATAAACTTGCTCCCTAGTCAATGCCACCGGAGCATCTTCATACTCTTGGCCACCAAAAAGGCTTTCTTTAATCGACGATATGGGTGGCCCCGTCTAAGAAATCTCCTATGTCCAAGATAAACCGTCTTTCTTCCATGTTGAAGTTGATGGTAGCGTGTGCCTTCTTCACAAACCGGACATGCTTTATGGCCTTTTACACTATACCACGACAAGTTCCCATATCTTTGGGAAGTCATTTATAGAACAAAATATCATGGCTCGCATTTTAAACACCTCATTCTTGAAAGGGTCAAAAACATCGACACCTTCTGCCCACAACTCCTTCAAGTCTTCGATCGAGGGCTGAAGGTAAACATCAATGTCATTTCCGGGTTGTTTCGGTCCCGAAATCAACATAGACAACATGATGTACTTTCGTTTCATGCATAACATTGGAGATAAGTTGTAAATAATCGTAGTACGGGCCATGAACTATGTATGCTTTGCTAAGGCTTCCATATGGATTCATGCCATCCGTGCTAAGGGCAAGCCTAAGGTTCCTAGGTTCTTCGCCGAACATCGGAAATAATTGATCGATTTTCTTCCATTGAGAAGAATCGGCCGGATGTCGAAGCTTTCCATCGAAATCCTCTCTTCTCGCATGCCACCTCAAATTTTTTGCATCATTTTCATTCGCAAACAACCGCTTGAACCTTGGTATGATTGGAAGATACCACAACACTTTTGCAGGCCCCTTATTTGACTTGTACCTTGGGGTTTCACATTTCGGACAATTAGCTTCTCTTCAAACTCTTTTCTATACAATACGCAATCATTCGGGCATGCATGGATCTTTTTGTACTCCATCCCCGGTGGACAAAGTATTTTCTTAGCATCATAGTATCGATGCGGCAACACATTATCATCTGGAAGCATGTCCTTAAAAGTGTCAAGCATTTCAGAAAAACTCTTGTCGCTCCATCCATGACGTGCCTAAATTTTAGTATTCAGTTAATTTTAAGGCCAGAGATTTATAAAGCGTCCGGTCCTAAAAGTCAAACATTTATTAACTAATTTTTTAGACCAGCGGTTAAGAATACTCTGGTCCTAACTTCAGTATTTATTTAATTTTAAGACCAGCGGTTATAAGAACTACGGTCCTAAAAGTATTTCGTTTATTAATTAACCAAAAAAAAAAAAAGAGGTTTGCATTTGGCAAGCTCATCGAAAACGAGTTAATAAAATAAATTAAAGGAAAACTGGAGAATATGAATATTAGAAAGACACAAGCTTAGTTTCTTGCTTCCATACATAACTGGAGAATATGCACGTACACAAGAAAATTAAGAGAAAAAAACAAGCGAGAAAATTATCAAAAACAAGAATCGACTAAACATCCTAAAGCTTATTATCCTCCAAAGCCTTGGTGATTTCAGCGTGAACAACATTAATTTCCTGCCGGAGATCAGCAAGTTTCTATCTTACTCTCATCAGACACAATGCTTCATTAGAGGAAAGAGGAGAGGGGTCGATGTAGTCGCGGTGGGGCCAAGAGGTTGGGGAGGGGAGCGGGAACCTCTTCATCATCCGAAGAAATAACAATGGATCCAACGACCCGAGACTCTTCGCAATAGGACGGACTCTCGATGGAGGAGGCGCACCGTATAACGATCGACAGAAGGCACAAGCATCACGAGTAAGAGCACCCCTACGAGCGGTTCTCTTGTATCTAACCATGGTTTGAGTAGTTGGGGCGAGAGCTATGAGGAGTTAATTAATAAAGGCGAGCTGTTCTCGAGATAGCCACGTACGTAGTTTGGAGTTACGAGGTAGTGATGAGGAATTAATAAGGAGTTAAGGACAGAGAGGTATGAGGAGTTCATAAAGGCAGAGAAACTTTTAAGAGCGGGATTTATAGGTACGCGGTATAAAATTCTATCATTTAATTTTTATTTTAAGACCGACCTTTTATAATATGTCCGGTCCTAAAAGTATATTTATTTTTAAAATATTCAATTCTATTACTTTTAAGACCGACCTTTCATCATTTACCCTAAGTACGAAAATTCATTCTTTTCAAATTCGATGGCGAGTCGTATCCTTACACTCGTTCAAATGAATGATTCGAGTCTCTTCGCCTTCAAGATAAACTTCCCAACTAGGCGTCTCCTCGTATTCCGATGAACTATGCGTCTCCTCATTAAAGTTTAAGCGTTTCACATTGTTCGGGATGAGTTCTCTATTTAAACCCGTTGTTCTTGTACTTTCTTCACATTCTTCTCCATCACTTCTACACGGCTCCTCCACCGCCTAGCCTCCACCGTAATGGCTGCTCCCCACGTCCTCCATTTCCTCCTCCTCCTCTTCAACCTCAGCCCCCTGCCATTCCCTCCTCCAATTCCGACGCGAAGCGGTTGGTGCGTCGTTGGTGGCCCGCGTCGATCACATTGATCGACGCTTGGGCCAATTGGTTCAGCTTGTTCATACCGTGAACAACAAGCTGAACATGGTACTTCACGCCAATGACGTGGAGTACGATAAGGCTGAAGACGATTCCGACGACTCCGGCTCCCCCTCCCTCTCCGTCTACGAAGAGGATTAGTTGTTTTTTTTACTTGTTTTTTTGTTGTTTTTGTTGTTGCTTTTTTTTTTGGGCAGCGATAAAAATTATTATATAAAATATTATGCACTCTTTTTGTTCTCGTGCGAGTTTAGTACTTTAATTCGTTAGTTTATCCATTATCTGAACTTGGAAAGCAATAAACAAGGCAACTATGAAAGATGGATAATGGCAGACTCAAAAAAACTAAGATGAAAGAACGAAGACTTTTAGGACCGCACACTTAGTAAATCGATGGTCCTAAAAACACTGCCTTTTTTTGTCAGCTTTGGTTTCCATATTCGATAGCCTTGTCCTTTTCATTATCGTCTTTCTTTTTTTCGACAAAAAGGAAACAAACAAAACATTGTCCTCGTGTAAATCAACAATAGAAATTCACGAGAATACGGTTAAGAACATACAAAAAACAAAAAAAATATTTTACCTTATTTGAATAAAAACAAAAACAGTGACAATTCTTCTCAAGGTTGGACCGTCGTTGTCGTCGGTTTTACCTCCCCGATTTGAAACAAAGTACCTTTTCAATATCTTCCTTCTTTTCCGACAAAAAGAAAAGAGACAAAGAAAAGGAAAACCGATAATCTCAAGATCGGGAGAGGTAACATCGACTACAATGAAGGACCTAGCTTGAGCAAAATGCCAGAACCTCGGTTGTCTCGAATCATAATGATTTGTCTGAAAAGTGAGTGATTTCTATTTAAATGAAGACTATTAAGACCGGACATTTAACAATTACATGGTCCTAAAGATTAAGCCAACTTCTAAAATTAAAATAAGAGGACTTTTAGGAGCGGACGTTAAAAGAATATACGGTCTCATAATACTTTTAGGACCGGATGTTCACAATATACGGTCCTAAAAGTCTCATATTTTTTTTAAACAAACACTTTTAGGACCAGATGTTTATTATGTGGACTTTTAAGATCGTGCTTTTAATTAATATACGGTCCTAAAAATGTCATATTTTTTAAAACGAACACTTTTAGGACTGGATGTTTATTATGCGGACTTTTAAGACCGGACTTTGAATTAATATACGGTCCTAAACTCGAGATCTTTCTCAAATTTCAAGCATTAAATAGCTTTATCCACCATCCAATACATTCAGAAACCCAAAATGGACACAAGAAAATTGTTCGAAAAATTAAACAAATTTATTTATTAAATTTTACATTGTCTATGTATATTTACAAATGAATATTGTTCGGAAAAATAAACAAATTTACAGAATATTATTGTTGTACATGATATATTTACAAATGAATTTAGGACATAAATTATTGTCCTGACTTTAAGATCAGGTCATACAGATATTCACAAAATAAATTGCGTATGTGCTCCAGTTCATCATCAAAAAAGGGATCAGGGCAGTCAAACATCTGTAACATCAAAGACAGAAACTGAATTAACTTGCGTGCATATTTCATATGTAACATTAAGCCACACACTGAATTAACTTAAGTGCATAATATGTAACATCAAATACATTTACCTTTACAGTTAATTTAGTCCTTCCTCCCGTGATAATATCATACATGTGTTTCATGACGTACTGGCCACATAAGTTGGACCCCGGTGGTTGCCGACGGGTCTAAAAAGAACAAGAAATATATATAAGAGCATATATAGCTTAATGACCAACTTCACAAGGCAGTGTGCCAGTGTACAAATATTGTACCAACCTCTGGTGTGTCCCATATGGGGTCTTTGGCCCGACGCCTTTTCTTTATCTCGGTTTGGAAGGTCTTCATGGCACTATCATCAAAATCACAAATTTATCAATAATGTTCACTGAAAATTCACAAAGCAGAGATTTCGATAAGAGAATCAAAATGACATGCTTACTCGTTAATGGTCTCGTCAACGAAGGCAATGGAACTCGTGAGTGGAGCATAAGAAGATAACTTTATGCTCCTCCATGCACATGAGGACCAATCGCCGATGTGGCGGCTGAAAATTCACAGCAGTAAAGTATACTCAGTGATATATATAGCAGAATTAAGTGAATTGCAGACAAGATTTGTGATATGTACCTGTGGAAGAATGGCAACAAGTACACCTTTCTTCTCACTTCACACACCCTCTTTGATATGTAAACCTGTCTCTCCTGCATGGATGTTTGACTTGAATAGACAGGGCACAAGAATCCAAAATCGTTGCTCCCGCCCTTTTGAACCAATTCTTGATGCAATAACCTACAATAATGACATCGATCGTGAATTAGTATATATGTATGTGTGTCTAAACGATGCATTTAAATTATGTACTCATAGACAAGATACTTACTTCATAAAAATTTGAACAATTGCATCGATTAAGCTCTTGTCGAGGAAGCGGGGGACTCAACATCAATGGTGTCAACTTGAACGGGGAAGAGGATGAGGGGACGCCTAATACTTCATTGACACCACGATTTATCTTTAAAATATCCACTCTTCACCAGATCGGATATTTTTTCCGTGCTGATCAACTTAGCAGTAGGGGATAGAGCTTGAGGAGGGAATGGAGCTTGACGAGGAGGTGGAACTTGAGGAGGAGGGGGTGGAACTTGAGGAGGAGTAGAGACATGTACAAGCTTCACTGGCCAAGAGATGAAGGTTCCCTTGACATTACTCACAAGCTTCACCGATCGGTTGGGAGAGGGAGAGGTGCATCAATGATCACCTTTTCAACCGACACTCGACTTCATCATCGCCAATTGTTGGTGGTGTACGATTGATCCCAATAAGTTTTGGATGGTCCCTTTTGCAACTAATCGTGCATGACTATCACGATCCTCCACATATAGGTCACAAGGTTGCTCTGACTGTCTAACAATGAAGCTCCCTCTAGTGCTATGCTGCACAGGTGCAGGTGAATGTGTGAAGGGAACACTGGTCTCTGGACAATTGCTCAAAAGGAGCTTCATCTGATTCAATTCATCCCTCATCTGGCTCATCTGATTCAATTCCTCCCTCATCTGGCTCATCTAATTCAATTCCTCCCTCATCTGGCTCATCTCGGATTGATACCTTGCTTCTTTAGCCGCATCCTCACTTAATTTGGCCACTGTCTTCCATCTCCTCCCGGTAACCATACTTTGTCCATGACGTTTGGATTTACCAAAGTATTCCTTCAGGCCTACCCGTCCTCCAATCCCCCTTACACGCCCACCATGATCTGGTTTTCCGATCGCAACGGTCAGAACATCACTCCTCCCGTCCGACACAAAAGATCCCTCTGCTTCTTTCTTTTTAAGATCTTCCCGTAAGATACGATAACGAGAAGCTTAGTAATGAAACATGTTTAGTAACTAAAAAATAACAATAACGATACTTACAATTCTTTCAGCAACTACACGAGTTTGTTCACTCGTGTAGGCGCCGCTTGGCTTTTTTCGAATGTGCAACCACAACTCTTCGCGACGTATTGGAGATGGTGGATCATGTACCGCAGAAGGATTGGATTTTGCTTCATCATCCAATCTCTTCGCTTGGCCGCCATCAATTCTTCTTCACCTTTTCATATCTCTGCCATGAGAAGCCCTATGCGGGCAATCATTCTTTCTCCCTATCTCCCGTGCTCGTTCCCTTCTTTCCGTGAATCGGCATTGAAAACAACTATTAATTATGAATTCCAGCCATCTCACTAACAGAAATTAGAGAACTTCGTTTGATATGAACCTCAAACACTAGTCAAATTCACTTCATCAAGTTTCAACATTTTATGTAAGGAAGATGTAGAATTGTAGAAGAAATTGGAGCTATGTCTTGTACTGCTAGATATATAGGTTAAGAAACAAAAGAGAATTATGCTTACAGAATAATACAAACTTGATCCTTTTTAAGGCATCCAGTGGGATCAGCAGTCCTCATTAGATAGTAACAGAACTAACAACAATAATGTCTAACCACTACCTACTATAACAGAACTAAGACTATAATAATGGCTTGACTCTTATGCCATTATTATTTCCCTAATTACCTTCTTAGTATTTTACCTTTTAAGGGTTTACATATCAGACTTGCATGGACAAAGGCAGGAAATTTATACTTCTATTCACACACCAAACAATTTAACTAACAGGATTAGATGAACACAATAACATTCACATATGAGCACGGGTTAATAAGCAAACAAAAGGGCAAAAAAAACTAAATATAAACTCACCCGAGCTTCGAGAGTGGTCCGCAGCTGAACAAATTGTTGCCAAGTTTGTTCATCAATAAATGTGTACTTGTCCCAAGGATTTTGGTCAGGCTGAACCTTGGCAAAAATATACTTGTTAGCGAGAGAGGTCTTAAACTTCCTCCACCGATCAGCACAATAAGACAATGTCTTGTCTTTCAACTTCTCGAGTCGTGGACATTATATGTAAGCCGTAGATAGTGTCCCAAATAGGTTGCTTTACTTTGCCGAAGTCCACATTTTTCCACTCATCAAATCAAGATGCTAACCTTTCGTGCAAGACAACCGACAAAACTAGTATATTTGCTTTTATTAGGACCGAAAGGTCGCAACTTTTCATCAAACCGAATCTCCAGCTTTGACCCGTCCGACTTAGGGTTACATCCATCATTCTTGTGCCTCTTCTACCACGGCATCTTTGGCGGTTACGAGGCACATTGTCGATGAAGAGGGTTCGTTTTGACTCACACCAAGAATGGCGTTCCGGAACACGAATGGAATCGTTTTCACCGTTCATTTTCGAGACGGGAAGAGAGGAATGCCTCGAGCAAATGAGAGCGTAACGGAGGCTAATGGTACGTGGGCGAGGAAGAGAGGGAATGCAACGGAAGAGTGGTTTCACAACAAGAAGAGGGTTTCGAGTTCGGAGGGACAACGTAAGTCGTAAGGTAACGTTTCGCGTGGGCGAGGAAGAGAGGTAATGCACAAGGAAGAGTGGTTTCACAACAAGAAGAGGGGTTTCAGAGTTCAGAGGGACAACGTAAGTCGTAAGGAACGTTTCACGCGAAGAAGAATATATTTGGCGCTTTATTTTTAAGACCGGATGAACTAAAAAGACGTTATTAAATGTTAAGTTTTAAGATCGTCGTTAATTAAACTCCGCATTTAAAAGTAATAAACTATTTAGTACCGGTCACAATTTATGTCCGGTCTAAAAAGTATAATATTTAAGACCGCCTGTTATATATATCCGGTCTTAAACATTTATTTAATTTTTTCTTCATTATTTTGGACCGCAGAAAATATAAGTCAGCCCCTGTTCGAGATTTCTCTATAAAGAAATTTAAACTTTCAGTTTTTTTCAATAACATTTTTAAGACCGTTTGTTTTGTTAAGCGGTCTAAATAATATATTTAAGACTCATTGATAAAGGATGCGGTCCAAGAAGTTCTTTATATTTACAAAACTGCCACCGGTCATACTATTAAGACCGATGCTCATTAGGATGCGGTCCAAGAAGTTCTTTATATTTACAAAACTGCCACGGTCATACTATTAAGATCGGTGCGTCATTACTCCTCGGTCTAAATGAGGCGGTCTTAAAGCCCTTTTTTCCACTAGTGAAACTAGCGACCCTAAAAGCATCACGCAGTTTCTTTTCATGAAAATTTGTCTTACTACGTTTCTATTGCTAAGTTGAACTATTCATCCCAAATTTTAAAAGTATAGGTTAATCTATTTTGTTAGAGAGTGGTAAGAGTACAACTATTTTTTTTTTTTTCAAACGGTAAGAGTAAAACTTTAGTCGTTTAATTCTTGAGAAAATCCCAATTGAATCTAGCTAAAATACCAAAATCTGAATTCAAACCTACATTTTTAACAAATTCTTAATTAGCTCAAGAAGCCTAAAGGACAAGAATGCCCCTCTCTAGTAAAAAAATTGAAGGCCAGTCTTGATCATAGTATTTAAACTTACGAGTTGACTCTTCGAGTTAACTAGTTTTTAAATTTATAACTTACAAAAATTGTGTTAACCTGTTCTTAAACTCGTGTAAGCTACAAATTCAGTTGAACTCGTGAGTTAACAAACCTAATTGACCATTTTTCATGTTTATACCTTATAAATTCGTGTAAACTCACTTTTAAAGTTGTGCTAACTTTTTCAATTTGTTCGTGTTCAATAACTCTATGGAAATTTCTTTGCTAACTATAAGACACTATTAATGTTGATGGATTTTTTTACCTTGAATTAATGCTTGATGATGGATTTAATTTTAATTATTCATATTTAAAATGTATTTAAAGCAAATTATTGACATTTTTTCATATTTTTATTATTTAATTATATATTCTTAACACCTATGTATTAAAAAAAGTTTGAGAACTTTAGGTGCGGCACTAAGTTTAATTTTAGGGAAAATTATAATGAAGGACCTGGAGGAAAAAATATTTATTGAGAAGGACTATAAAAATTGTAATTATTTAGAAGGACCAAATACAAAAATATAAAATACTAAATACTAAAATACCCCTAAAGAAATCTTATTCATTCCTTCCTACATTCTTTCCCATATTCTATTTCTAAAACTAATACAAAATTCTAAATTTTACTAAATTAAATAAAAGATTTCTCAAATTTTCTTTTTTCACAACTTGTATAGATATCTATAAAAAAATTACACACTCTCTAATTTTGTCAAAATTATGATCTGTTAAAATCAACAAAAAAATTAATTAACAATATATTTATATAATTTTAGTCAAAATTAAGGTCTTTTATAATTTATTATATATATTAAACCGAAAAATTCTATATGATTTATTTTTATTTTGGAAGAAATTTATGTGGGCTAAAAATTGATTTAAAGTTAATAAAATAAAAAAATAAGGGTTAAAGGTCTAATTTGCCACGGAAGTTTTGCTAAAGGGGCGCCCAAAGACCCGGAAGTTTTTTGGGTACCAAATTTGCCCCAGAAGTATGAAAAAGTTTAAAGTATCATTTTTGCCACGAAAGTTTTCATTGAGATCAATTTTGCCATGAAAGTTTTCACTAAAGAGCAATTTTGCCCGGAAGTTTATAAAACGTAGCAATTTTGCCCTTGTGTCCCCCAATATCAAATTTGACTATTAAATCGGTCAAAAACCACACATGTCATGCCTTGAAAAGGTAGAACTTAGAGTCGAGAAAGGAGATCCTTGAGATGTTGAGCTCAAGGCGCGGACTTTGTGAAGCCAAACCGCCACGGGACCGAAAGGTCTGTCGCAAAATCCGAGAGGAAGCATCACTTATGATCTAAGCAAATGAAACGCAAAACGAGAAATGATAATATTTACGTTTGTACAGATCGATCATTTGCTTAGATCATAAGTGATGCTTCCCGCGTGACCCGATTCGGCTTCACAAATTCGACTGCCTTAAGCTCAACATCTCAAGGATCTCCTTCTCTCGACTCCAAGTTCAACCTTTTCAAGGCATGACATGTGTGGTCTTTGACTGATTTAATAATCAAATTTAATATGTGGGAAAGAAGGGCAAAATTGCTACATTTTGTAAACTTCCGGGTAAAATTGCTCCTTAGTGAAAACTGGGCAAACTTGCTCTCGAAAACTTCCAGGGGCAAAAATGATACTTAACTCTTATTGGGTTGATGAGGTGGCATGCCACGTGTACACTCAGTCAAACTTAACGGTCAAAATTAACGGAGGGGCAAATTTGCTACCTTTTTTATACTTCCGGGGCAAATTTGGTACCCAAAAAACTTTCGGGTGCTGGGCACTTCCTTAGCAAAACTTCCGTGGCAAATTAGGCCTTTAACCCAAAAAAATAAATATATTATATCGTGAAAAAACATGAAATGAGTTTAGTTTTTATTTTTATAAAAAGTGCTTAATTGATGTTAACATTAATACTTGCTAATATAAATATGGCAACTTGATCATATGTTCCTTAATTTAATTATCTATTGATTATATGAATATGGAACTTGTTAAAATTTAAAATTTAAAAACATATGAGTTTGAATTGTATAGTTTACATGAGTAGGAAAAATGGTGAAAAATTAAAAATTAAAAAAAGAGATATTATAATATTACATGTAGATGAGTGACGGTTTTAATTTTAATTTTAGTCATTTTTTTATTTATAAATACAATAGATAATGTACAAGGTTTAACTGAGGACAATTTAGTAATTTTATATTTATATTATGATATTTGATCCTTCTAAGTAATTACAATTTTTATGGTCTTTCTTAATAAATATTTTTTTTTCTGTAGTTCCTTCATTCTAATTTTCCCTTAATTTTAATTATTTTAGTTGAACTTTTTTTTTTCAAGTTTACAAAACTCTCAACGAAGCAAGACTTACGAAGTGTAGAGATACATTTAATAGAAAAAACCCATAAAATAAGGGCAAGCCGGCCCCTTTCTTTCGCTCTGGTTAAAAATGTTCCTATGCTTTGTTTACAAGCATAGTCATACATAAGCACAAGCTCAAAGAAAGCATCTTCTATCTTCTTCCCCTGCATATAGAATCCTTTAGTGCTCATTGATTAAGGTTTCTTTATTCCAACTGTTGGAAAACACAGAACCTCATACGTTGTTCCTTTTGTCGGCCATTCTCTCTTCCATGAAACTACAATTATCACAATAATGGGTGACGCTAAGCCCTTGCAGCATTCACATTTGATGATCTGTAGCGCCTTATTATCCCTCACTTCCCAAATGTTATTTATTGTTTGGGTAATTAGATTTTATATAAAATGAATGAAGTTTTGATATTTTATGGGAAAACATACGGTGCTGTTTTCAATTTTCTATGATTTTTCAAATATTTTACATAAAAATCTTCATAGCTTCTTTTTCATAAAAATTTGAAAATAACGCCATTTTTTTCCCCATAAGACATCAAAATTTTATTTATTTTAAATAGAGTATAATGGTCCAAAGAAATAAGAAAAATATATTTATAAAATAGGGAAAAGTAAGGCGCATTCGGGAAGGGCAGAAGACACCCCATCCCACATTTTTTATATATATAAAAGTTTAGGTTCACCAAAGGGCATTTTCAGAAATACTTATAGATCTCCTATTAACAAGATCCTTCGTACGATATTTGAACCCACAATCCTCCCTCATTTGATAGAGCTGTTCTGTTGAACACATGTCGTGGTTTTTTTTAATACACCGGAAAGCATAAAAACAACAAGAGAAAATCTAAGTAGACATCTCCTTGTGCACTATGGTGGTAACTTCGGTAAGAGCCAAGATCTGAAGACCAGGTGGAGCATCCAAAGCTCGTTTACCAAGAGCGTCAGCTACATAGTTGTCGTCCCTATCAATGAGCTTGAGGGTCACACGCCAATATATCGCGCTGATAATTTCTTTTATTCTAACATAAGCTTGCGATCCTCGTTTTGATCAGGGTCACACATCTCATTGCTTCGAAGCAATTCTATTTGTTTGTTTCGCTCGTTTTACAAAAAAAAATTGTAATGACGATCCTGCTATAGTTTCGGCAAGATATATCTTCTTTGTTTCTTTGCTGCATCCTTATTGTCTGTGAATCACTGTGGGGTTTTATCTTTTTCAGCTTTATTGGTGTTATCCTTCAAAGCTTGGAGCTTGTTCGTTCATCCTTATGCTCGGTGTTGTTTGGCGATATATTTAATAGTCTATTTTTCTTTGCAATATGCCCAGACTATAGTAATGATGCCAATTTTAAAGTTGATTACTGGGTTTCATTGCAAAATTCATAATCTTTTTCTCCCCATATGTTCTTTTTAAGCATTCGATCATTTCCTCGCAATGAAACGAGCTGAATTTCTGTTGCTGGTTTATTATTTCAGTTCTTTCTCCAGTTTGTACAGGTGAATTTAATTGGGATTTTCCCTTAATTAAGTAATATTTTATTTAAAATCCTTAATTATATAAAGTGCTTTTCAGTTCTCTAATACTAATATTGTTAACAAAAGAAATTTGATATCTAAATTTTAAATAATTGATAAAAATGTTCTTAAATGATGATATATTAAGTTCAATGAAAAAAATAAACAATAATGGATACAAATTTTTTTTTTTTTTTTTTTTTACTGAGAGTAACAATGTTTAGAGGAATTAAAATAAGTATATTTTCAGTTCATTAAATACTCACTGTCAATTGTTTCAAAAAAAAAAAAAATACTTCTCAATTTAAAACTTCAAATATTATTTTTGGTGCCAAACGGTCAGTCATTGTTATTATATATTTTCAGCACATTAGAGGTTTTTTTTTTTTTTTTTTTGCACTCTTCTATAGTATTTTCAAGTTGCACTCTCCTATAGTATTTAAAGTATTTTTTTTTTAGGTTAATCCAGTATTTAATATATTTTGTGGTTCAATTTTGTCTTTCAAGTATTTTTCAAAAGTAATTATAACCTCCTTGTTAATTCTCAAAAAGTCCATTAAGTTATCTTTCATGTTTTCAATACTGAAAATAATTAAAGGTTGATCTTGAAAATATTGAAGATAAGTTTAACAAAATAATTAAGATAAAAATTAAACTACAAAATTGATTATGAAAAGTGTCAAAGATTTTAGTACTAAATTATATGAAAGATGGGCACTAGAACTATGAAAAAAGAGTGATAAAAAATAACTCAGAAAATATTTTAAGAAAAAATTGCACCTCAAATTATTTAGGAAGATGAAGCCACTTGAAAAAATATTTTAGGATATTGAATTAATTATAAAATACTTTAAGATACT
This sequence comes from Acacia acuminata, assembly GCA_019022655.1. Taxonomy (NCBI): domain Eukaryota; kingdom Viridiplantae; phylum Streptophyta; class Magnoliopsida; order Fabales; family Fabaceae; genus Acacia; species Acacia acuminata. The sequence continues at coordinate 2,139,078 of JAFJYI010000048.1, read as the reverse complement.
AGACATATATGAAAAAAACTTCAAGGTGCTTTTTATTTTATTTTAAAAAAAAAAATCAGAGTGCTGGTTGAACCTTAACTTCTTTATAAAATTAAATGATCAAACTAAAAATTTGTATAAAATTAGATGGGTAAATATGCAATCTCGCCTTTTTAAAAATGATCAAATCTCAATTCAATCCAATGGTTAAAGAAAATGCAAATGCCTCTCCATTAAGTGAAGTTATTTTTCAAGGTTAAAAAAGCCTTAACTGTTAAGTTGCTAAACAAGAACGATGATAAACTAATCTTATTTATAAATATTATCAATTATCAATTATCAATGTATACAATGAATTCTTCCTTCTTAAAAGTAATTACTAAAACCCTAAGACTTATTGGTGACTTATGAGGTAGATACCTTTGTTAAACCGGAACCGGATCCTCTCCTTAGCGGTTCTCTCCCCATCCCTCCTCATCGCATCATCTCTGGACCGTCCAAATCTTGATCCAACGATCCAGATTTAAAAAAAAAAAAAACGAAATTTTTGTTTTTTTGTCTTTTTCGAAAAGATGAAATTAATTTTTTTTAAAAAAAAAAATCTGACCGTTGGATCAAGATTTGGACGGTCGGTCATGCGATAGGGAGGGATGGGGAGAGAGTCGAGGAGAGGATCCCATCCTTGTTAAACCTCCTTCTTTAAATGGTTTATGAGGTATGGTCTCTCCTTGGCGGGTTTCTCCTCATCCCTCCTTATCGCTCATTTTTTGAGTACTAATCAAGATCTTAAAATATATTTTTTAATACCAATCAAGTATCATAAAATATTTTTTGAAGATCCTAAAATAATTTCTTAAGATCCTCGAAGTATTTTTTTAGTACCCAAATAAGATCTTAAAGTAATTTTTAGTACCACGTGTCTTGAAGTATTTTTTAGTACCCGATCGATTGCAATGAAATATTTTTTCAAGATCCTAAGTTTATAATCTTAAAAAATATTTCAGAATCTTGACTAATATTAAAAAGTATTTCGTGATGGGACAGCAAGATGAATTTAAATCAACGGTCTAGATTGGTTGAGGAGAGAAATCAAAGGTTGAGATTGGATGAGGAGGGATAATGAGAAAGTAGGATAATGAGAGGATCCAATTCCGTATGGACCTATGTTAACCTTCCTACTCTGGATGAGAACTTGACTCTCCTTCACACATCTAAACCTCATACTAAACCCTCTTTTTATAGAGCTTTAACTAACTAGTATATTCTAATTTTCCCAACATCAAGTTTTCTCCAAACCTCAATTCGTCTCTCAAATAAAAACAACTAAAACGTTTTTTTTTTTTTTAAAAAAAAAAAACTCTGCGAAAAGCAAGAATTTTCTGCACCTTCGGCTTCAAGTTTCTTGTGTCTTTCCCGTTTCACCATCTCTTAAATGCCCGCCTCCCCACTTCTTTACCTTATCTTCTCCAAGTGACTACTGCAATTTCATGCCCAAATTAAAAAGAATAGCCATAATTTTCATCATATATCCGGATTCACACACACAACATGCTCACACTTCACATAATAAAAAGAGAAAATTATTACGAGCTTTTAGGGAAGAGACATGTAATGATTAAAAAGTCTCAAAACATGATGGGTAGTATGGACCCTCATTGTTTCCTACATTAAAAGTTGCTATTGTATATTATTCACTTATTGTAAAACTTTTTTATGATTACATTTCTTCTTTGAAAGCTACCGTGATTTACCTAACAAGAACTTGCTTTTGATTTTCATGGAAAGAAAAAGAAGGCACCTCTTTATTCCAGTTGGTTTCTCATATCAAGATGGCTAGAAAGGGTGTCTGTAAAATGGTCCCTGTCAACATTCCGGCACAGATTCCCTGTAAAGTGTAAACCAAAAGGGAAAAAGGAAAAAAATTTATTAAAAGCATCCCTCTATATTTTGAAAAAGATGATGTTTTTTGGCCAAACAAAAAGATGAATGAGTTAAGGGATCACATCAGGCAGATTCAACCTACAAAGCACATAAACATCTGTTCAAAATTACGTAGGAAAAGTATGTTTCACATATTCATATGAGAAAATTACGTGAAAGTCTCAAATAAAAAAGTTAGTTAATTACTAATAATTCATTTTTACGTGTCAATATATATACGCCCCACTAGTTCTAATTGTAGTAACTAGTTAGGGGATTTACTTTGTTGTAAGACTTCAATCCATTCATTCCAGAAATTTATAATATTTTTCTTAAACTTATCCTCATTGATTGTATATAGAAATTTTAATTAAGGGGTACCACTCCCCCCGCTCCTTAATAAAAGCTAGTTTGGTTTTTTTTTTTTTTTTTTTTTTTTTTTTTTTTTTTGGGGGGGTTTGGATTTGACGATGCTAAATATAAAATCTAATATCAATCCATCTTGTCTAATACCTTTATCATATTTTTCTAAAACTAATTTATATAACTTATAAATTAATATATAATCTATTGCTATACTTCAATATTTTAGGAAGATCACGTTACATTTGTTATAATTAATTAATTAATCTCATTTTCTTAGTCCACTGAAATTAGTAAAGTATTTCTTATATTAAGAACCAGAGGAAGTATATTTTATTAAAATTGACATACATTTTTTACATCTAACTAATTTTAACCTATTTTCTTCATATCTATAAATTAGTTTTCTAGTTTCAACATTAAAGGCCGAAAGAGAAGTTGGCATGTATTTAATTGGATTCAGTGGATTATGCAGATTAAGCCATCTATTAAGCCGTCTAAGTCAAGCCCACCTAAGCCAGCCTTAGCCAGTGATCCATACGTTTGTGAAGGTGGCTTGGTGTGGTTGGCTGGAGTGAGCACTGATTGGTATTGATATCCGTCCAGGACAATGTATATTTCTGAATTATTAGAAAACTATCTAATCATATCAAGGGGTCTAGATATATAAAGGGATTGGGTGTTTCAAAATTTCATGAACCACAACCACATGATTAGAGTAGAGTGAGGATAATATGGACATTCTAAGAGCCCTTCTTGTGCAGTATAAGGTCAGATACCCAAAAATAAGGATATACCAGACGACACTACTGCAAAGGCCATCAAAGTCGGCTATTAAGACATATAAAGGGCCCGTTTGGGATTACTGTGAGAGAAGTGGCTTTTTTGTTTCGATGGACTTTTCTTAATGGACTTTTTCCATGGACTTTTTTCTGATGTGATTTGTGTTTGGAATAGAAGTGACAGAAGTGGCTTTTGTTTCTAATGGGCACTTGTTTGGCATAACTTTTAAAAAGTAGATGAGATGGAAAATGACAGAAAAGGGCATGTATCAAATTCATATATATATATATATATGATATATATGGTGTACAAAATGTGATAATTTGGGATAAAAATTAAAAACAAATATAAATTTACCAAATAAAATAGTAACATTACAATTAAAAAATTTACAACACAATTATTATTGAGGATAAATAAACCTATCCCCTACAAGTTGGTTTCTAATTTGATTACGAAGGCGATTCATTTCTATTGAAGATATTGATAAGGATGCAACACTTCGGCAAAGCAAAACTCACTGTTGGAAAAAAATCATGGAAAACTCTGGATCTGGATTCCCTACCTATCCTTTGGATAGGTAGGGAGAGCTTGTCTCCCTAGACCGTCCAGATCGATCCGACGGTCCGCATCTTATTTTTTTTACTTTCTATTTTTTCAAAAAAATTATTTTAATGGATCTCGAATCTAAAATAAAGATAATCTCTCAACTAACATTTTTTCAAAAAATGAATTTTTTATTCAAAAAGCAACAGCTTTAAAAAATAAAATGACCGGGCCGATCGCATCCGGACGGCTCGTATAAGCCAAGCTCTTGGTGCCTATCCAAAAGATAGGCACCAAAAACGTTCCGGAAAACTCTTCGGCAAAGCAACACTCACATGCGAAACAACTCAAATAACAAACATGCAAAGGATGTAAACAAAATACCCAGTTGCAACGTTTGAATGCCCGATTGTCATAAAAATTATAGATTAAAACCTATTCCAAACAAAGTAGACCCAAAAATGTCGGAAAGACGGAACCTTACAGGGAGAATAAAATCCAGGCCGTTTTTGAGACACCCAAAAATGTCAGAAAACTCTTTTGGGGCAAAATGGTCTTTCAAAAAAATGGGAGCTTCAATGGACTTTAATGGGATAATAAGCAATGGGAAAGTGGCTTAAAAAAAAAACACTCCATTAACCTCCTAAGTCCATTAAAAATTTAGGCTTTCCAAACACTCTTTTTTTTTTAATGGACTTATTATCCCATTTAATGAGATAATAAGTCCATTTGGGGTGTTCCCAAACGGGCTCAAAAGAACCCTCACCCATCCATTTGCCATGTAAGATGATTAGTGACAATATTAAGACAGAGAGGGATTGAATATCACACCTTACGGTTTGATGTGGTTCCTATTTAGTGGCCATTATAGTGACAAGCACCTACTTTATTATTATTGTGATAAGATCTTAATCGTTTGAATTAAAAAAAAAAAAATTAATTTGTGCTTTTTTAAATGTTAAATTTTTATGAAAGGTGATCATTACAATATTATTTTTATTTCTTAATTGTATATAGATTAAAATAAAATTTATTAAAAATATAAAAAAAAAAATTAAATTAAATCTATACCGTTTATAATCAATCTAGATAAGTGATGAGAAAAAGAAAAAAAATTGTCCTCTCATTCGATCCGAAGGATACTGATATGACCCAACACAGTATGTTCATGCCGCACAAATTTGATATCATGTCAGGATATATATAAGGGAAAATTACACTCAGGTCCCAAGGAACAGAGATATTTACAATTAGGTCCCATGAATTCATGAAATTACTCAGAAGTCCCTAGGGACTTGTGCGTAATTATTTGTGGAAGCAAAATTACTTTTTTGCCCAAAGGAGAAATAGCCTCTGGACCTCATAATTGAAAAAATCCAGATTTACAACAAAAAATTATATATTTACAACAACAAATTCTTATTTTAACAACAAGTTTTGAAAGCCTGGATTTTTTCAATTCTGAGGTCCAGAGGCCATTTGCAACAAGAAATTCTATATTTACAACAGTCAATTCCTATTTTAACAACAACTTTTGAAAAGGTGGATTTTTTCAATTTTGAGGTCCAGAGGTCATTTGCAACAAAAAATTCTATATTTACAACAGCCAATTCCTATTTTAACAACAACTTTTGAAAATGTGGATTTTTTCAATTCTGAGGTCCGTAGGTCATTTGCAACAAAAAATTCTATATTTACAACAAATCAATTCCTATTTTAACAACAACTTTTGAAAACCTGGATTTTTTCAATTCCCGAGGTCCAGAGGCCATTTACAACAAAAAATTCTATATTTACAAAGAAATTATTATTTTAACAACAACTTTTGAAAACTTGGATTTTTTAATTCGAGGTCCCGAGGCTATTTCTCCTTTGGGCAAAAAAGTAATTTTGCTTCCACAAATAATTACGCACAAGTCCCTAGGGACTTCGAGTAATTTCATGAATTCATGGGACCTAATTGTAAATATCTCTGTTCCTTGGGACCTGAGTGTAATTTTCCCTATATATAAATACACATGTTGGTTTGGCAGAAGAAATTAAAGCGAACGTACGTAAAGTTTTTATTAGCATGTACGGGTATGGCTACATACCACTCGCCCATGACATGATTGATTTAAAAACACCAAAATAAAGGGTAGGCTTGGAATTATGCTCCCCCCTTCTTGCCCTTTAATGCCAGTGGTTTGAGATAACCTTTTTTTTTGTTTTTTTTTGTTTTAATACAGTCAAGTGGAAGTTTGAAAGATGAAATAGGACTAGACTATAAAGATTTAACCCTTAATACATTAAATTAGAAATAAACTAGCAGCAACAGACCAGTTGGTCTTTGTGGTTTGAGATAACTAATTGGCTGGACAGGTATAAAACAAAGGGAAAATCTATATGAGGGCCTAATTAAGCAACAAAAGAATGCTCAAACATAATTTATATGTCAGAAAAGGTCATAAGGCCTTTTGTAATATGTGAATGTAAAGTGAAATGACGTTGATATTCCTGGCATTAAAAAAGAAAAAAATAGTTTGGACAAAGGGTGTTTTGGCACCTAATCAACGATGAAATAAGAAAAGACATTGAAACGAAGGTTGTACGTGAGGCAAAGAACACGATGCACACACAAAATTACATTGTTGCCCTTGGGATTAAAAAAGAAAAAGGAAGGTCTTCATGTTCACCCTCTCTTTCTTCCTCCACTCTACACAGACCTGAGAAAGATTGGAGCGCGGCGGAACTCAAAAGGAGAGCTCAGATCTTCGTCTTTCACTCCCTTCACCTCCGTGCCTCTACTCTCACCTCTATCGACAACAGAAAATATCGAAAGTGCGAGATTGAAGTTGAAATATTTGAAAAAAAAAATTGAGTTTCAACGATTGGTTTTGACAAAACCAACCTATAACTCAAAATAAAAATAAAATAGTGCAGGGGATATTGTTATATTTTGAAACCCAGTCGTTACAACGACCGGTATTTTGAAAAAACATTCTTTGTAGTGACTGGGTTTCAATCGTCACGAGGCAAATGTCGAAGGTGCGAGATTGAAGTTGAAATATCTCGAAAAAATTTGAGTTTCAATCACTGGTTTTGAAAAATAAGAGATATATTGTTTAATTTATTAAATTTAATTAGGAACTAACAAAATTAAAATATGGTGCGTGTGTAAGATATATATTATTAAATTTATTAAATTTAATTAGGAATTAACTAAATGAAAAGACAGTTAGATTTCTTCTCTTGACTATCAAAATTCTAGGTTATATACTAAGAAATAGTTATAAATTTGGGATAAAATCATTTATATATCTATATAAGAGATATATTGTTTAATTTATTAAATTTAATTAGGAACTAGTTTTATTTTTTAGAAATAAAATAAAATTATGAACATAGCGAGTTCTGTTTGTTAGCGGAATGATTGAATATGAAAACAATGAAATGATATAGTTGTTAATACCTACGCTTTTAGTTGTTAACAAACACCGATATAGTTGTTAATGTTGTACGATATTTTTGTTAACGTACAATCGATATAGTTGTTAATGTTGTATTGATATTGTGGTTAACAGATACTAATATAGTTGTTAACACTTACTGATATAGTTGTTAACACACACTGATATAGTTGTTAATACCAACTAATATTATTGTTAACACACACTGATATAGTTGTTAATGTTGTACTGATATTGTTGTTAACAGGCACTGATATAGTTGTTAATACCTACTGATATTGTTGTTAACACAAACCGATATAGTTATTAATGTTGTACTGATATTGTTGTCACCGTTGGTTTTGAAAAACCTATTCGTTATAACTCAAAATAAAGAAATAAAAAAAAATGGTGCGGGGGATATTGTTATATTTTGAAACCTGGTCGTTACAAGGATTGGTATTTTGAAAAACCAGTCGTTGCAACGACTGGGTTTCAATGATATTCATATGTTTTTTTACAAATATATATGTAAGAGACATATTATTTAATTTATCAAATTTAATTAGGAACTAACAAAATTAAAATAAGGTATGTGTGTGTATAAGATATATATTGTCTAATTTATTAAATTTAATTAGGAATTAACAAAATGAAAATACGGTGTGTGTGTGTGTAAAAAAGAGATATATTATTTAATTTATTAAATTTAATTAGGAACAAAAAGAGATATATTGTTTAATTTATTAAATTTAATTAGGAACTAACTAAATGAAAATATAGTTAGATTTCTTCTCTTAACTATCAAAATTCTAGGCTACATGCTAGGAAATAGCTATAAATATGGAATAAAATTATTTATATATCTATATAAGAGATATATTGTTTAATTTATTAAATTTAAATAAAATTATGAAAAAGTTTTATTATTTTTATAAAATGAAAGTACAGTCTTTGTGTGTAAAAAAGAGATATATTATTTAATTTATAAATTCGTTTGTTTTGAGTTATAACGATTGGTTTTTCAAAACCGGTCGTTGAAACTCAAATTTTTTTTCGATATTTCAACTTCAATCTCGCGCCTTCGACATTTGCGGACAATGGAGGTGAGAACGGAGGTTGTCAACGACTAATGTGAAGGGATTGGAGTGAAAGATGAAGATCTGAGCTTTCCTTTTCGGTTCGCTCGCGCTCTAATCTTTCTCGGGTCGTGTAGAGCGGAGGAAGAAGGAGGGGATGGTATCAATGTAATTTTGTATTGTAATTTAATACCCATAAAGGCCCTAAGGCCTTTTCTGACATATAAATATTCTTTGGGCCCTATTTGAGATCACGTTGCTTCATTGGGCCCTAAGTTGAATTTTCCCTAAAACAAATTAGTTAACTTATTTATATATGAAAAAGCTGTGTTAGTTTTTTTAAAATACTCCTTTTAATCAGTTATATTAGGAACTACTCTCTTTTTAGACAAAGTGGATATATTTTTATATAAGACATATTTATTTAATCTGATTAAATTAAAAAAATTAGTTAAGTTAGTTGATAGGAGGTGTATTTTTTAAAAGGGTGAAGGTGCAATTTTACCAACAAACTATTGGGGAAAGAGCATCTGACACAATTAACTATTTGGGATACCTTAAATACAAAACAACAATTAGAAGAGGCAAAAAAAAAAACACAACACCGTTGGGAAAGTGAGTAACAGACGTTTAGCTTGGCTAAGACGCTGATGTGGCTGCTCTGAATGAACACGTGGCAACTTATGTAGGATAGATTTAACTCTGCCTTTTATTTTCCGTTCAGCTTCGACGAAGAGAGCAGAGAAGATGACGAAGATGCGATCTTGAGAGAGTGGAGAAGAAGAAAGAAGGGCGAAAACGCGATCTGTGGAGACATTTCTAATAATACCCCAATTCTACAGACAATACAAAACTAATTAAGCCGTATGGCTTCACCAAAAGAGCAATTGCAGAGGCTAATTTTGTACGTTAAAGATTGTTAGAACTACCATTAAAATTCTAAAAATTCTTAACATATATGTTTTAGCAATATAACAAAGGGAAACAAAGCAGGAAAAATATAATCGAAGATGGACTTCCCCTCAACAAACAACCTAAATAACCCATAATAATTCCCACAAAAGAAAACAACTGATATAAACAAGAACATAAAGATATCATATAAACAATCAATTCCAGAACTTACACTCTATTCCCAGTCACGTACCTTGTGGAATCTAATATCTCCTTCATACAGATTCCTAACCGCCGATGATATATCCGTACATATCCTGATGCGCTCTGATTCTGGTTCCAAAGGCAAAGAAATGGGAAATGAAGCCGAATCATCAATCGAGTTCAGACACTGAGCGCAGATCGAGAAAAAAACTACTAGGACTGAGTTCTCTAACGGACGATGCACTCGATGGGATCACAATCCCATTTCTCTTCATCGATTTCAATTGGATCTCCTGTGATTCATCTTCCATGTCGTCTCTTGGCTCTGGATCAGGCTTCTGTCTCTTGGTTTTAGAAATCCTCGATGACGATTCGCTGGTCGCTGCCGGATTGGCCGAGATCGCGTTTTCGCCCTTCTTTCTTCTTCTCCACTCTCGCAGGATCGCGTCTTCGTTGTCTTCTCTGCTCTCTTCGTCGAAGCTAAAGGGAAAATAAAAGGCAGAGTTAAATCTATCCCACATAAGTTGCCACATGTTCATTCAAGAGCAGCCACATCAGCGTCTCAACAAGCTAAACGTCTGTTACTCACTTTCCCTAACGGTATTGTGTTTTTTTTGCCTCTTTTAATTGTTGTTTTGTATTTAAGGTACCTCAAATAGTTACTTGTGTCAGATGCTCTTTCCCCTATAGTTTGTTGGTAAAATTGTACCTTCGCCCTTTTTAAAATACCACATTCATCTTTAATTCTCTCATTCCCTATTTTCTTGTATTATTGTTGATTGAACATTAACATGGGTAAATTAAGAAAAGATTGACAAATATGAAAAATATTTATTATATTGTGTTAAGGTCAATTTTACCCTAAAAGTTTTCCCGGGTAAATTTTGCCCCTAAAGAGTCAAGAATGGAGCAATTTCGCCCTCACTGGGTTATCGCAATTTATTTTCACCTTTAGTTAACAAATATGCTGAGTTAATAATCCACATGTCATCTACATTATTTTTTGTTAAAATACAGATTTGCCCTGAAAATTTTAAATCTAACTTTTAAAAAAATGAAGTAGATAACATATAAATTTTTGGGTTTGCCCCTTAATTCTATTATATTTAGGACTAAAATCAATTCTTTAAATAAACCTTATATTAATAACCAAAATCACATTGAAGTATGACTTTAGCGTTGAGGCGGAATACGAATTAAACTAGGAATTTTTTGACGTGAAACATATAGACGGCTCTTCACTTATTACGTCTATTTATTTTTTTTTAAAAAAACACTTATTACTTATATGAACAAAAAGAATATATAATAGACACGAAAATAACGCCACTCACAGTAAAGAAGACAACTTATATTTAGGGCTAAGGTGTACATAGGAGCACCTAGTAGCAAGTGCTTTTTTTAAGTGCAAAGTGATTATGTGGTTACAAATTAGGTGTAAAAATACCGTTTGACCGTTAAGTTTGACTTTTTTTTGTTACTTGGACGATGACGTGGCATTTCAAAGGTGCAAAAATACATGTGGTTTGTCAACAAGGGCATCGAACACCAAATTATTTTTTAATTTAATAATTTTATTTTAATTACGACCGGGTACTAAAAAGATATTCAGCATACTGACTTGTACTGAAAAATTATTTTAAGATCTGAAAAAATATTTCGTGGTGATTAGTACTAAAAAAATACTTTGAGAATATTTTTAGCCTGGTACAAAAAAATATTTCATGATCTGGAATTTTTTTTTTTTTAGAATCTTAAAAAAATATCTTGAAGTATATTTTTAGTACTGTAACATCCCATTTTCAAAAGCAAGATATATTTTTTTTTTTCATCGAGTAGAGAGCATCGGAGCGATTGAGTAACTCGATATTTATATTCAAAATGCCGTAAGTCCGGGCCGATTACATGTAGCGGTACATTATACCGAGTGTTTTCAAAGTAAATAACAATAGAAAGTCTTCACTGAGTCCCTATGCGTGCCGCTTGCCTTTCTCCTCGATCCTCGGTCCTCCCGACCCGACGCTATGTTAAGAGCGAGGTTCAATGCCCATTGAATCTCGGTAACGTTAACCTCATGTTTATATATACAACATAGACGATATGAGCATACAAACAAGCTTATCCCAACAGCACACATGCCCCCTGGCAGATATGTCGCACTTAGCAATCGTTTCGCACCTAGCATTTCGCACCTAGCAATCGTTTCGCACCTAGCATTTCGCACCAAGCATTTCGTACCTAGCAAACGTATCCCAACACCCAGCAAGCATAATAACAAGACATTGAACATACCACGAGCTATCAACTACCTCACATAAACATACCATACACATAGCACATGTACGCATACAATAAACATCAGAGTTAGTGTTACAGTACGCGAACGTACCTTTGTTGACGGAAAACGATCCTTTTTGATAGCGGTACGACAGCGGTACGTGATTACAGATATCCTATAAGGATAATATCATATTATCAAGGCCCAATATCATAATAGGCATTTTAGGTACAAATTACCATTTTGCCCCTAACTCTCCTAATTGGCGGAATTTCGCCGTAACTTCGTTACTTTAACTCTAATCTTCCAAAATTTTGACATATCTCCATCTCCAATATATTTTTGAAATAAATATCATATTTATCCCTAAAACATGATATCTAAACTAACTTGGAAGATTAAAGATTAATCTAGCATTTCTACTATAACTACCGAAGGAACTACCAAAGCTTTAAGACTAAAGACCGAAGAAATTACCCAGCACTTTGCTACTCCTTGTCCAGAGCTCCTCCTTGCTCTCACTTCTCTCTAACCTCTCTCTAGGATTCCTTTGTGAATTGGTGAGGAATGAAGTGAAGAGAGGTTGGCTATTTATAGAGAATTTCCATGGATATCAACCCTCGGATCAACTTTTGCATCAACTAAGAAGGCGAAGATGTGGCCTCTTGCAAACCATTCACTCTCCTTTCTTCTCTACCACAAATTTGCCCCCCACATGTCACCCCATGTCACCAACATGATGTCATCCATGTGCTTTATGAACTTCTACCGATAAAGTCCCCGTTCGGTGTTCTAATCGCGTAATCTTAGAAAATCTCAAAAATCCGGAACACGGCCTTGAGTTCTATTCTTCCTCTTTGGAAATATCTCGAGTTAACTAAATTTTTGATCCCATTAAGGGTATTCCGTTGTCTCGTTGAACATTTTCGACGTACGCCGTCGATTCTGCTAAAATTACTTCGGGTAATGCCAAATTCGAGACAAAAATCCACTCGGTTCATAATATGTCCAGGTTGTTTTCTACTTAGTTCAAGGATTTCAAGTTATGATTTATTTTCCATTGGTTCTCACTTTTCTTATCTGCCCTTTGTTTACAAAATATCTTTTCATCTGATCCCTTATTCGCCCTACCGTTACGTAAAATGACTTCCGCTAACACCAACTTCTCGGACAAAAATTCACTTGTTTGTAATATGTCCCGACCTAAGAAACTTAGTTCACGGTTTTCTAGATAGGATTTAATTTCTATCGGTTCATTTATCCAACCTGTTCTTCCACAAATATCTTAATTATATTATTATTTAATTAACAAAATATCATGATATTATCTTTGAAAAACCCACAACCCTTTTCACACTCAAATTTTGGTTTTTCTCTTCCCTTTATTATTATTATTATTTTTTCTTTAATTTATCTAAATTAGCTAGAAGCTTAATTAGAGCCTTAATCCCATGATTAGCAATCTTTTAGGATCTAGGGTTTTCATGTTCTTAATCTCACCAATTTTTCTTAATCTTTTCTAATTGATTAGCAAGCACACTTTATGCTAATATTAGCCATAAACACTTAATTAAAGGATTTTCCATAATCTACCTTAAATATTCTCTTGTTCGGGCTTAAACAATTAGTCATTAATTACTTAACTAATCACTTTCTAATTGTTGATAATTTTCTTAATTAGGATTAATCATTATCTCACAACTATTTTACTGATATTGGTATTTTATGCTCCATGTAAAATATTAAAAATCATAGGGCAATTTATGCTCCCCAAAATTATATTTAATTTTGCCTTCATTATTTTTCAAGGAAATAATCCCAAAAATTTCTAAAATTAGAGACAACATACTTTCTAATTTTCAATAAATATTTTATTGCCTCTTAGGATTTATCATAATATTTTCAAGATTTCATGGCCCATAATTGCATTTAGGGATTTTGACACTTTAATCCCTCTAATTTCATTAGAAATTTCCCTAGACAATAGAATAAGTATCTCACAAGATTTTAAAACCACATATTCCCTATTTCCAAATAGGTATTATTTGCTAAAATATAGTATTCCGAGATAGATAATTATCCTGGGTATTACAAGACCAAATAAGTACCATGAAATATTTTTTCATGATCTTAATATAATTTTTCAAGATCATGAAGTATTTTTCAAACATCAAATCGAGATCCTTTTAGTACAAAAAAAGCTTGAAATATTTTTTCAAGATTCTAAAATAATTTTTCAAGATTATGAAGTATTTTTCTGTACCAAATCAAGATCCGAAAGTTCTTTTTAGTACCAGTCAATACCACAAATATTTTTTTTTCGGGATCGAGATCCTTTTAGTAATTGGTCAATACCTAAAATATTTTTTCTAGATCCTAAAATAATTTTTCAAGATTATGAAGTATTTTTTGTGTACCAAACAATATCTTGAAAATACTTTTTAGTACCAAATCGGACTTTGAAAGATTTTTTTCAGAATCGATCAAGATCCTTTTAGTACGGCCAATACCCGAAATATTTTTTCAAGATCCTAAAATAATTTTAATTGAAGTAAAATTATTAAATTAAAAAAAATGGTGTTGGGTGCTCTTCTTGACAAACCACATGTGTATTTTTGCACCTTTGAAATGCCACGTCATCGTCTAGTCAGCAAAAAAGTCAAACTTAATGGTCAAACGGTATTTTTGCACCTAATTTGTAACCACGTGTGTACTTTTACACCTAAAAAAAGCATTTGCTACTGAGTGCTCCTTGAAGAAAAGTACATGTATATTTTTGCACCTTAACCCTTATATTTAAATTAAAGCAAAAACCTCATGTACTGCATTCCGCATAGTTTTTGGTTAACTGCGGTTCAGAATTAAAAGTGTTTTTGGTTATTTTATGCATTACAAGATAAAATTCATTTAATAAATTAGAGGATAAAAAATATACTTTTTATTTTGAAAAAAAAATTCCTTTACTTTCCCCGCCTAGCTCGTCTCTCTAAAATTGGGAACATGTCTTCTTTTAAAAAAGGGTCAAGGTGCAGATTTGCCAAACAACTATTACCCAAGCGAAAGATCTAGAAATAACTATTGAGGGGACCAAAATTGCCAATCAACAATTAAAAAGTGGAAAAAAACACAATTTGGAGCAGTTAGCCGCCAACGAACTATTACCTCGTCACGTCTTGGTGTCTCCGTCTTCCATTGACCGTCATAGTGTCGTTGACGTCGGCATTTTCAAAGCTTCTATTGTTCTTTGGGTGTTCCACTTACCCTCTTGAACTCATCCAAGTAGTCCACAACGTTCGACCGACACACACCTTACACCCCGGTTCCATCCCTCCGATGCCACAAGCAAGAACTGGCGCCGCGCCGCAATGCATGCTCCTATGGGTCCCATCTCTGTTGGTGTTTTCCTTTTCCAACAAGAAGGCTTAACCGCTTTTTTCTCCAGCGTTTCTGCCACCGTCCTACGCCAGTGTCTCACATTTTAACTTAATTGTGATAGTTGTTTTTTTTTTCTAATAGTTATTTGGTGTTTTTTTTTTCTACTTTTAATAGTTATTTGGTTTTTTTTTTCACTTTTTAATTGTTGATTGGCAATTTTGGTCTCTTCAATAGTTATTTGACCCGTATGCTCTTTGAGTAATAGTTGTTTGACAAATTTGCACCTTCACCCTTTAAAAAATGTCATGGTTGGGAAAGTACTTTTTTAAGTTGAAAAATAATAACAACAAAAACGTGGTCTTAAAAACAATATAATGATCACATGACATCATTGTACTTTATTAATGACTAAATCTTGAAATAAATTGTTGATAAAAAAGTTCTAATCAATAATTTCACTGAGTGTTTACTTCGATCATCCCCAAACTTTTTTTAGATAGCTCCATACTATTTGATTAGCCCTTCTCACAGATGCCTCTAATAGTCTTATTTAAACGTGTTCAAATAACATCAAAGGATTTTCTACTATTTTCTTGTCAATAAAAGCAAGTTCAACTCTTTCAAATATTTGTTTGTTACAAACCTGATCTTTTCTTATATATGACCATATATTTATCTCTACATTCTCATCTTTGCTATCCTTTTTTTTTTTTTGTTAACAGAAAATTAATATTAATAAACTTCACAAAAGTGACCATTACAAAGAGGAGAACAACAATCTGAATAACATACAACAAAAAATGAGAGAAACAAACAGATACAATAAGAAACAAACAAAATCAACATGTAAACTAGAATAATCAAACTAGCCATCACCTAATGAAGGACTGGTGTGCGAAGGATTATCAACATCAACACTAGTCATATAAGTCTCCAAAGTTAAAAGTAAAAACAAAATAGGTGTTGGTCGCGAAACCTACCCAATAGGACACACCCTTTTATAAGCATTAGATACAAAAAGATCCCAACACGGTCGTCCCCTCTAAGAATAAAGGATAAAGAAAACACAATCTTAGAAGACATAAGACAAATAAAATGAGATAAAACTATCACACTTTATACTCATGTTGTCATTTCGATCACTTTAAACTTTAAAGAGATAAAATAAGCATAAGGATTTTTAACAAATTCAGTTGAAATAACAAAATTTCAATTTAGGCCAACAATTTTTGTTAGATTCGGCCTAATTAATGTTTTTAAAATATTATTAAATAACTAGAATGTAGTGCTTTTTTTTTTTTTTTTTTTTTTTTTTTTTTGCTCGAAAATGCAATGCTTTACTTAAAAAGAAAAATTGATGGTACGCCATTCTTCATTTGTCACATTCTCTCCTTCCTTTTTTTTTTTTTTTTTGAAACAAAACGTCTAAAACTGTAGTACTCTACCTTAGCTTAGGTCTATATGCATAGGCAGATCTAGTTATAACATCCCGGGGGGAGTGCCCACCCTTAAATTGGAGAATTGGAAGTTTATATATATATATATATATATAAATACATATTTGATATCAAGACCGTACTTCATAATCGAATGGAGATGAATAGTTGAATGATTGTTTAGTGCCTTATATTGAAAAAGATGTATTATAGCAATGATAATATGACAATTATGATGAAATTCCAAAAAATAAGGCTTAAAAGGATGACATTGTAATTATTTTTATTGTAATATATTATTTTTATTAAAATATATGTACTTGAACTTATTGAGTGTCCACCTTTCATTGTAATTTATGTAGCTATGTTTCTAACAGCACTTAGCCTTACTTTTCTAAATGACGGATTTGTAAAATAACTACTTCTCTTATTATATCATCAAGATTCACTTGATTTCATGAATATTTTTTTTATGTTATTTTCTTTTCTTATTTATATTATTTTGTTTTTTAATATATTTAAAACTTTCCTTAAAAAAAATTTCGGAGGCTCTCTCCCATCACTGGTGTCTACGCTTACAGGAATTAATTGAATGGAGATCAATAAAGCACTGTCCTTATACTTTAATGAAAATTTTATTTATGAATGTAGCAATTTAATTCCAAATCGCCCTCAATAAATTCTGAAACTTCATTAAAAGACCAAGGGACATAAATGAAATTTTGTTTTAAGGATAAATGATCAAAATGTCATTTCCTCTTCTTCTTCTTCTTTTTTTTTTTTTTTTTAAATTTTAAATGCCACCCTATGCTAGAGCGTCCGGCTATCGTAACCCGTCGATGGCCACTGCCGCTCGCTAGCCATCGGTTTTTGGTCACTAAAAAAAATGGAAGTTGTTAGTTTCCTTAAGATTGTTGTCAATTTCCTTATTGACTTGTTAATTTGCTAATTGTTGTTGTTTCTATGCACACATGCATGCATACTGGTGAAAGTTTGATGAGAGTATAAATAATTAAAGTTGTTAAATCCCTTGTTGTTGCTAATCAATTGCTTTATATGACTTGGGATATTGCTAATTGTAATTGTTCTTATGCATATATAACTGGTGAACGTTTGAGAATATAGAAAATGGAAGTTAATTCCCTTATTTAACTTGTTAATTTGCTAAATATAGTTGTTCTTATACATCACGCGTGAAAGTTTGAGAATATGATAAGTAAAAGTTGTTAATTCCCTTATTGTTGTATTTTCCTTTTTTTTTTTTAAAAAAAAATTTGATTAAGTGTCTCCCCTTTTAAGAAACTCATGGTGTAAAGGGTTTTTGTCACTTCTAACAATTTTGCTTTGCGATATTCAAACTTGTATGCTCTTAGTTATATGGTAAAGCCACTTATTATTTCAACAAACAGCTTATTAGTAGTTACATAGTTTCTTTATATCCTCAAACTAAAATTTGTGAAGCAAAAAAAATTATTATGATGACTTTTTGTTCAGATGTCTGGGGGTTATGTATATTCATATTGTAAGGTGAAAAAAAATTTAATGATTTTATTTCTTAGATATATTATTATATTAATAATGAAAAAATATCAGTATATCAGTTTTTTACATAAATACTAACATGATGTTGAGAAAAGGTTGAATTTTCTTGAATTAAAAGATAAATTAATTTATGTTACCTAAGTGAAAAAATACAAACTACTCCCTCCGTTCTTTTTATAAGAGACAATAAATTGAATTATGTTCACAAAAAATTGGTTAGAGAAAATAATAAGTATGTTAAAAAATATAAGTTTTTTTGGTCAAAAATACCCTCATTTAAGTGGAAGAGTGAGTGTGTGAGAATTAAATACATATGGATAATATGAGTAATTAAATGAGGATAAAATAAAAAGTCAACGACCTCTAAATACCTCTTATAAATAAAAAGCAAGAAATATGCGATAGTTGATTTTTATAAAAAGAAGGGGAGAAACATATAAGGGTAGAATAATAAATTAAATTTAACAACGTACATCTCCCCTCCTCTTCATACAAACAAAGAAACATTAAAAATTGTCCCCTTCCCTCCAACAAAGCCAAACAAAGTATTCTGATGCCTTAACATAGAACTTAATTGAAGAGTTGATCTTAATTTTAAATGTAAGATTTATTTCTTATATTTATCAATATTTTTTTAATTAACCTCAAGTGATGCTCTTTCAATAATAATAAAGTAATAGAGAGATGATAATTAAAAAACTATTATTAGTATTTTAAAAAGTATATATCATATTAGTTAACTTAACAAACTTTATTAATCTCATAAAAATTACGTAAATGAATCTTATCTAAAAATGATTGATTTGATTTTTTTGGTTCACCATAAATTTTTTTCCCTTTCTTTTTGGAGAGAAGAGAACCCACCAAACTGTGTAACGGATATAATCATTCGATCCTAAATATAGGACATAGTTTATAATATAAATTATACTATAAACTATGTTTTATATTTAGAGTCGGTTTTTACTAGTCATATAGCCGTATAACTGATATGGTTTTTTTTTTTTTTTTTTTTTTTTTTTTTTTTTTTTTTAGGGGGGGGGGTGGTGTTTGGTCAAGAACTGAGATGGTTCATAGTTACAATTATAAATCCCAGTGATCCGGTCCTTATTGTCACGCATAAAGCCCGCTGTTATTCCATTATGAAGATCGGATTTTCTTGTGCGACCATAAGACAAGCCCACGAAGAATCGCCTCATGCAAGAACGCCGATTTGACTGAAAACAAAGTTAGTTCTTTGATCCTTAACCTTGGGTTTAACTGGTAAAGAGGTCAAATACTCTGACTAAAAGGAGGGGGTTTGATCCTAGAGTTGGTCAAGGCGTTGAGGGAGGCATCCTAGCTCCTGGGTGCCTAGGTAAACGCCTGAGGGTAATAGACGGCTCGCCCTCTCACCATTGGTATCACCTAGGGGAAGGGAGATTTCACCTCGCCCTTAGATGGTGGGTGAGCCTAACCCCCCTTTCCTAAAATTTTTTGTATATAAAAAAAAAAAAAGTTAGTTGTTTGGGATATCATTTGGCCACTTTAAAAAAGTTTATTTATGTAAATTTAGATAAGAATTTTTCCACGTACTTATCTTTTACACAATAAATTTGAATTTTTTTTTAGCCAAAAGTATCAATTTTATTAATAACCAAAGAGGAATTACAAACACCAATAGCCGAAGCCAACAAAGCACTCAAAAAAACCCTATCATTATAACCTATCTCACCACTGAAACAGAAAATAACCACTAACAATTACCTATATTAGAAAATAAATTCTATTAGTTACCTATATTAGTATGAAAGAATTCAGGTTCAGCCTATACCTTCCCTGTTGTGATGTATCAGCGTTTCAGTGACACCGAGGCCCAAGGCTAATTCAGAATCAGATGCCAAAATACTGCATAAAGAGGATGAAGGTAATACCAACCAATCATGCTGGTGCATCCCTTTTGCCGCTTCTACTGCCAGAAAGTCTGCAGCTTTATTGCCATCCCTAGAAACAAGGGAGACTGAACAACCCTCACAAGACTCCATATTATCCCAGATTTCCCTCAGTATGTCACAGCAGCGCCAATCACATCCAACATCAGTTTTATTCACTATCATCTTGTATAATATTTCATTATCAGTTTCAAAAACAATATTAGATTCAGGGAGCCTACCTTTGTACCATAGCGCCTCCCTTAGTGCTATACACTGCGCCATCAGTGGAGAATCAGCAGTAATAGTCTTCCCCACGCCACCAATGAATTTCCCCAAGTAATCCCTGTACACCACCCCTATTCCAGTCGTATCAGCTGCTGTTCGGAATGATCCATCGGAGTTCGCCTTTATTGTGCCCCTAGGAGGAGCTGCCCACTGACCGTTTCTAGTTAGATCTGTTTTAAAGACTCGATTGGACTCTTCTGTAGCTTGTTTCCTGGAGTTCCAGACCTCTTCCACTTGCAAATTCACCCATCTCACTACCTCCTTTGCATCAGGCCTAGTTCCTTTAAACACCCACTCACACCTCCTCTTCCAAATATACCAGCACATGTAGGCAAAAATCGATTTCCCATACTCCCCCATTACACCGTCCCCTCCCAATATATCATGCAACCAGTCTTCACACCTTCTCATACCCCATCTACTAAACTTGATCCCCAATGGACATCCAAACCAACACAACTTAGCCCAAGGACATAAGAAAAATAAATGCTCCAGAGTTTCAGATTCAGTTAAACAGATAGGACACAAAGGATCCTGACCACATTTGCGTTTGAATAATGCTTCTTTAGTAGCAATAGCACCCATCCCAATCCTCCATAAGAATTGCTGTACCTTGGGAACAACCACTACCTTCCAGATATTTTTCCAGAGTAAATTAGGTATTGTGTGTGATGTACCTAGATCTTTAATCAGGATTCCCCTATTCTCCCAAACCACCGCATATCCTGATTTCACCGTGTAGCGCCATCGTTCCTCGCCAACCAGATAGCACGATCCTCACGATCAATACAAGGCAATGGAGTTTTCAGAATCGCCTCTCTTGCCTCATCGCTAATTCTTGATCTGATCCGCTCTAAGTTCCATTGTCCATTGGAGATGAGCTCAGCTACCCTCAGATTCTCATCAGCATCAGATTGGGATAGGTCTTGGAGCTTAAATCCAGGTATATCTCGTACCCATTGGTCCTTCCATACATCAATTTGCCTACCATTCCCCACACTCCAGCACACCTCTTTTAATAATAGATCTTTGCCCTCTAGTAAGCTAGACCAGGCCCACGATGCATGACAGCCTTTTTTAGCCTGCAGAAAATTCACCCTAGGGAAGTAAATTCCCTTAAGGATTTTGCACCATAACTCATTTGGCTTAGTAAGCAACCTCCAAGCTGTTTTAGCAAGCAGAGCCTTATTAAAATCCAGCAAGTCTCTGAAGCCCATTCCTCCCTCCTCCTTTCTTAAGGACATGTGTCTCCAATTTTTCCAATGAATAGCACCCTTCTCCCCTTGTTGCCCCAACCAAAAATTGGATATTAAACTATCAATCTCCATACACGTCTTTTTTGGAAATGAAAAGCATACCATAGGATAAGTAGGGATTGCATTCGCCACTGCCTTGATCAGCACCTCCCTTCCAGAAAATGTGAGGAGCTTTTGCTTCCATCCCATCAATTTTTGCATAATTTTGTCTCACAAGAAGGCCAAAGCAGCTACTTTGGATCTGCCCCATACCACTGGCAGTCTGAAATATTTGCCCGCCTGATCAGAATGTTCAATTCTAACACATAATGACACCATCTCTCGCACATGAGAGGGGGTGTTGGCCGAGAAGTACAAGCTAGACTTGTCAAAGTTAATAAGTTGGCCAGATGCTGCACAATACACCTCCAAGATCCTTTGTAAGATTTTGCAATTAACCTCCTCAGCACTAGCAAACAGGATCGCGTCATCCGCAAAGAAGCAGTGAGAGAGAGCTGGCGCGTTTCGAGATAACTTGATCCCTCTTAAATCTTTCCTATCAACATGTTTCTGGATCATAAGGGAGAGAACCTCAGAGGCTATAACAAACATATAGGGAGATAGTGGATCCTCTTGCCTCACTCCCTTTCCCGGATTGAACTCACTAACCTTGCAGCCACCCACCTGGAGGGTGAATGCAGCAGTAGAAAAGCAAGACATAATCCACCTTACCCATAGATTGCAAAAATCCATTCTAATCATGACAGCCTCCAAGAAGTCCCATTCCACCCGATCATAAGCTTTGTTCATATCAATCTTCATTGCCATTTCCCATTTTCCACCCTCCTTCTTATGCTTTAGGTAATGAAAGGCCTCATGTGTCAGTAGGATGTTGTCTTGAATCATTCTTCCAGCAATAAAGGCTCTTTAGTGAGGAGAAATAATTCTGTCCATTACACTCTTCAATCTATTAGTCAGAATCTTAGCAATCACCTTGTATGATACATTACATAATCCCAAGGGTCGGAATTGGTGAGTACTCTCTGGTTTTTCCACCTTAGGGATCAACACTATGTTTGTGTAGTTAATCTGAGATAAATCTGTTTTGCCATCAAAGAAGCCTTTAACCATGTCACACACTTCACAACTGATCTCCTTCCATGCTTCATGATAAAATAATGCTGAAAACCCATCAGGCCCAGGAGCTTTGTTAGCGCCTATCTGAAAAACAGCCTCTTCTACCTCCTGATTGGTGATCGATTTTGTGAGTTTAGCATTATCAGAATCAGATACTACCTTGTCAACATACTCCAAGGCTTGCTCCATAGGTCTAGGTCCCTCCGAATGAAATAATTTTTGATAAAACATATTGAAGGCATTATTAATATCCTCCCTTTCTTCCAGCCACATGCCCCTCTCATCCTTTAATCTCAGAATCTTATTTCGCTGTCTTCTTTGGATTACATTACTGTGGAAAAACTTGGTGTTTTTATCCCCACATTTTAGCCACAAGATCCGCTATCGTTGCCACCAATACATCTCCTCTTGGGACCATGCTTCCTCCAATTTCCGTGTTAAGTCCTCAGTCTCCGCTACCATCTGATCTGTGATCATACCATAATTGCACTGCTCTAGTTTCCTCCTCAATTGCACAATGCGATTCCTAAAATTAGGAAAAGCAGATTTACTCCAACAATATCAGTTTCCTCTTACAAGCCTCCAGCCTTCTAACTAAATCATGCATCGCATTCTCAGCCTCTCCTTCCACATCAGCCCATCCTTCCTTCACTACCCCCAAAAATTCTTCATGCTGAACCCATAATGCCTCAAATCGAAATGCCCTAGCAGCTTTAAAATCACAGAAATAGCAGTCTACCAATAATGCGTGGTGATCAAATCCAATGGGATCGATATGAAAAACCATCGCATGGTCAAAATCTATTCTGAATTCCACATTAGCAAGAGCACGGTCTAACCTCTCTCTTACCGTTGTCCCGATTCTTTTGTTGCACCATGTGAAGCGGGAGCCCTTGAACTCTAGATCCATGACCTGACAGTCCGAGAGGAGCCTCTGAAAGTTGATAATCTTCCTTAGTGACCAAGGATTGCCCCCCTCCTTCTCCGATTGGGATAGCAAGTCATTAAAGTCTCCAACTAACAGCCATGGATCACATATGCTACCAGCCAGTCCACGAACAATATCCCACACACATTTCCGTTCACCTTCCTTTGGCGGACCATATACAAAGGAAGCAAAGGTCGGGACCTTCAAACTTGTTGATTCCAGTACCGTATGAATTAAATTCTTTGACTTATACAAAACAGTCACAGAAATGCTGTCGTGCCACCATAGTGCCAGTCCCCCTGCCAAACCCACTGGTTCCACATAGAGATCCTGACTGTATCCACATCTGCCTCTAATTCTTTTAAGTCTTGCTGAATTAATCTTCGTCTCCATTAGGAAGATTATTGAAGGATTGTTGCTCCGTATCAAATCCTTCAGATTTCTCACTGTCAAGGCTCTTCCCATGCCTTGACAGTTCCAAGCTAGGAGTTTCATAATGGCTTGGTGGCTGTTAATGGCCAGCCACCACTGCCTTCAGCTACCGTCCCCTTCCTCTTGCCATTCCTAGCATTGAAAACAAACTCATACGTTGCACTTTCCTCTTCAATCGTATCAGCTGATTCCATGTCCCCAGTGCCATTCTTCACCGCCATAATTTTCTTCTTCCTCTCACTCCGCCTCGTTTTTGCTTTACTCTTTTTCAGGTTATTGGCATAATTTGTGATATCAGCAAGCGGGCCAGACATTCCTCTGCATACTTTCCTTTTCTTCAACATACCAGAGTCCCAGTCCTCCTCAGCACTCCTCTTTAAGCCAAGATTGTTTATCCCATTGATCACCTCCTTGAAGTCAGAACCACAGTAGGGAACCATAGCCAGCGGGTTCTCCATAGTTTCCTGTGAGTCTGTGACTACCGCCTTTTGTGGCTCAGTTTCAACTTCAGAGCTAGCTGCTACTCCATTCCCTGAGCTTTTAGTACAGCGATCCACCTCCTCTGTCAGCGTTGAGACTCCACCCTTCGTCTCCTTAGACATGTTGCCATCAACCATATTACGCATCTGTCCCACACCCTGTGATTCAGCTCTCCAATTATTGGATTTAGGCCTCGCCATCACAGTTTCTTCCTCATTTCGTTCCCCATTCAGACCTCCACTCCCAGTGTGTAGAACATTAATTGTGAAAATATCACCCTCATCCTCAGTAGCCTTCCGGTAATTTCCCCTCTGCTCCTCCATTTTCTCCTTCTTCATCATCTCTTCCTTCTTACGATAAACAAATCCAGCCTCAGCCTCCTCCCTATTCAGGACCATCAGTGTTTCCTCCCAGTAGCGGCAGACTGAGGTCGTTGTCTAAGCACCATACCGAGGCTCCTTCTCGTTGCAAATAGACATCAGCTTTGTGGCCTTGCAGCCTCTGTTATCATGTCCGACCATACCACAACTATAACAAAATGTTTGGAGCTTTTCGTATTGAATAGTAATCCATACCTTCCTACCGTCAGGTCTAGGTAGCCAGAAGCCATGTGCTAGCGGCATCTTCAGATCTAGGAAAACTCTAGCGCGTAAGAAATTCTGTAGAAATCTGCCTTTGTAACTTGGATCCTCAACCATCGACACCTCACCAATATGCCTTCCGATTGCTACAGCATTCTCCAGACACAGAGCTTCAAGAGGAACGTTGTGCATCTGGACCCAAACTGGACATCGACTGAAATCAAACTCGTTATGCGCCTTGTACTTCGATCTTTCCAGTAGATTAAGCATGTATCCATTGATTGACCATGGCCGACCTCTCAACACTCTATAATAATCCTCCTCCTCCAAAAATTTGAACACGAAGGCGTTGGCAGAAATTTTCGTCACTTCAAATCCAGAGCAAAGGTTCCAGGCCTTATTCAAAATTGACTCCAGTGTCGGTCTAGTGTAGGTTCTGTGCGCCAAAATCTTTCCTACCAAAATTCTCGCCGACTCGACCTCCTTCCACACAATCGGTGATTGGATCTGAAATTTCTCCATGAAGCTGCTCAATCGCAGATCCACCGATCTATCGCGTTGTTGCCGCCGTCTAGTTCAGGCGTCTCACCTCCTCCACTTCCCACCCCCGTACCTCCCTCCGTGACCTAGCCCCCAACCTCCTATCGTTCGACTCTCACGCTTGGCGGAGAGAGAATTCCCACACGAGTGCGCGGGAAAATGCTAATGATACCATAAATTTGAATTGAAAAACTATTTTTAAAGGTCATTATTTCAAACAAGCACATGGTGCTCTGCTAAATTGTGAAGCACAAAAAAAAGAAGTGTTTTTTAACTACTTTTTTCATAAATTGAAATAAAACTCATCTTACATATTCGTAAAAAGTTAAAACAAATCGGCATATAAAAAGAATTGCAAACGTGTGTGCCTTTTTTGAGAAAAATAATAATAATTTAGCTCTCCATATAGTTTCACACGATTTTTACTTTTTTTAAAAAAATTTAATTTAATTTATTTTTATTGGTCATTATGGCACTAGTGCAAAAAAGGGCTTTAAGACCGCCTCATTTAGAGCGGAGAGAACCGACACCCGGTCTTAAAGGAATGATCGGTGGCGCCCGTAAATATAAAGAACTTCTTGCACCGGACCAATTTTTCACCGCTCTTAAAAACATTATTGAGACCGACTAAAAAACAACCGGTCTTAAAAATTGAATTGAAATTTCAATTACTTTATAAATATATCTCATATAGCCCTACTTATATTTTCTGCGGTAAAAAATAATAAGAAAAAAATTAAATATAAAAAGTCTAAATTTTTAAGACCGAACTTATTAAAAAGACGGTCTTAAAAGTTTTCTTTTAAGACTGGACATATGATACTTCCGGTACGAAAAAAGTTCATTAATATTAAGACCGGCGTTTTACAAGGAACGGTCTTAAGGGTTAAACTTTTAAGATCGGACTTTTAATATGACCGGATTAATGTAAATATTAAGACCGTCTCTTTTGCATCCGGTCTTAAAAATCCACGCAAGTTATACATTTCTTCGCGCGAAAGCTTTTATTACTCGTGGAGAACCTCTTCATGTTCCGAAACCCTTCCGTTGCATTACCTCTCTTCCTCGCCCACGTACCATCAGCCCCTCGTTACTCTCTCATTTTCTCGGGCATTCCTCTCTTCCCGTCTCGAAAATGGACGGTGAAAATGATTCTATTCGTGTTCCGGCAACGCCGCTTCACTGTGTGACCGGGTGTGAGTGAGAACGAACCCTCTTCATCTCACAATGAGGCTCGTAATCGCCCGCACGTCGTGGTAGAAGAGGCACATGAATGATGGATGTGACCCTAAGTCGGACTTCGGGTCAAAGCTCGAGATTCAGTTTGATGGAAGGTTGGAACCCGTCGGTCCTAATAAAAGCAAATATAATAGTTTTGTCGGCTGTCTAGCACGCAAGAAGGTTAGCATCTTGACGGATGAGTGGAAAAGTGTGGACTCTAAGAATGTAAAGGATCCTATTTGGGAGACTATCCGGGTTACATACACCGTCCCGATCGTCGAAGTTGAAAGACAAGACATTGTCTTATTGTGCTGATCGGTGGAGGAAGTTTAAGACCTTTCTCGCTAACACGTATATTTTCTCTGAGGTTCCGCCTGCCAAACTGTTGGAAATTATGCCCTAGGGCAAGTCATTGTTCTCCATTAAGTTATCACTTCATTCGCATGTTTACGGTGATAATCGATCCTGGATATATCTTATAGATGATATCCTAAATGTCCTCGATCGGTCATCTACGCGGAGCGAAGATGAGGTAAGACCAGTATGACTTTGATGACGTATGGAGATACGAATCAAAGTCATGGGCACTTGTAAGATTACAAGGTGCTGGACCGACCCACTATGAGAAAGCTGCATGGATTTAGTCATAAGCTTATCTCATGTATAACCGCGTCACAACGCCCATGACTGAGACCATCATGGATTCCTACATGATGAGTCACGACCTTTGACCTAGTCAAAAGTCACCTTTGACCTAGTGATGATAAAGGCCGGATCGGGATCGGTGGTTTTCATGCGGAGGAATGTGAATGGTCAAGATGGAATTTATCCCTCACATTTGTAGAGAGATATCTTTGGGCCCTCGATGAGTGAGTCTAAGAAATGTACGGCCGTCTTGTGATGGAAAGGAGTTTCCATTTTCACTTATTAGACTACTCGAGAATCGAAAAGTAGTGGTCAAGAAAAGGAAGTTGACATCATCCATGCCTCATCCTTGACCAAATTATCGCGTGACAAAAGGGACGTGACATGGTTGTACGATAGGTTGTATCGTGTCATCGATCCCCATGTGAATTAGGAGTCGCAATGTCTTGTTAGAGGCCGCTTGCGACTTGTGGGCTAAAAAAGTGTTGGCCCACTGCCAATCTCATATGGGCCTGCAGGGTCGCACACAAGAATAACTCAACACGAGCAAATGTGTCCAGATTCATTGAATCTTAGATACGTCTAAGATTTAATGAATACTGAATTTAATCTAGGATATATATATATATATATATATATGTATATATGTATATATGTATATATATATATATATATATTAAATTCGAAATTAATATATGTTAATATTATTAATAGAGATTATAATATTAATATATATAATAGTTGTTTTGTATTTAATTTATTTGATAAATTAAATATTTAAAACAAATTGAGATATTGTATCGGATTTAATTTTCGAATAAAGATATCGTATATCTGTTTAATATTAAATTGAGATATGGTATCTCAAATTTAAATTAAATAGATAGATATTATTTCTGGATTTAATTTATAGAGATAAATTAAATCGAAGGCTTTTAATTTGGATTGAATAAATGGATTTGATTAGATCTATTAGATGGATTTAATTAATACATTTATTTTAGTCCAATTCCAAATTCGAATTTCAAATCGGCTTTTAATGCGGATTAAATACGTTACATCGATTTGATTGATGTAATTAATGTATTTTAATCCATATTTGAAATTTGAATTTCAAAATTAATGAGGATTAATTTTATATAATGCGCCGAACAGTCTGGAAAACTCACGGGACATTTTGTCGAGCGCATTCAGAAAGCCGCGAGAAAAACCCTAGAGTGGAAAATCAAGAGACACGCACAAGAGGCGCTAGCACGCTGCCATAGCCGTGTTCGGGAGTTGTTCGTGTGGATACCGGTGGAGGAAGACGATCCTATGAGTTGTGTTTTGCTGATCGAGGAGGTAGCCCACCTGTTCAACGAAGAACAAGCCGCAAACGAATTTTCCTAAGGTAATTTCGGATTCCCTAGCCTTGTTTAAACGCACCTGAGTGATCCTCGGAACGAGATTCGTAAGTTTTTTTAATCCGCTGCGTTGTACGGATCCCAACAGTGGCATCAGAGCCAACTCAACGTGCGTTTAAATTAGGTTTCTTCGTGTTTGATTATATATATGTCAGATATGTATATGCAAGAAACCGAATCTTTGTATGCAAGAAATTGAATCTTTTATGCTTTAAAATGCGTTAGGGTTTGAATCGTTCATATTCGCGGCCACATCTGAATTGTTCGGATCGAAACAAAAGTGAAGGATGATTGCAAATCAAAATTGCAATTCGAAATATATAATTATATAATATAATTTAAATTGGAGAATTTATTATATTATATTTATTATATAATATAATTTTATTTAGAGAATTTTAATCATGATAGATATTACATAAAGTAATATAAATTAAAGAATTTAAAACATGATGATATATTATATAATTATATAATATAATTAAATTGGTGAATTTATTATATTATATTTATTATATAATATAATATAAAATTAGAGAATTTTAATCATGTTTTATTTACCTTTCGAAGTGTTGTTTGGGTATGGTGAATAACATGGCTCTAGGGTTGTAAATTTAAATATGGCTGCGTGCCATGCCTCACTCTAAATAATCTTGATGTACATTCTTTTCTCATCTAACTCCCTTCGAATGTTAAAAGATGTTTCTCTATATGTATTTTATTTTATTATTTAGAGAAGTCCCCTCCTTGGCTTGAGAGGACTCTAGGTTAAATGAGCCATGTTGTGTCACGAGTTTCTTAATTATGTTTGATGTGATCATAGCATAATTAATTTACACATTATATGATATACAATAAGGATTGCATTCATATAGGTAGAATTAATAAGATTAATTAATTAATATCAAAAATACCCTCTAAATACAATCTTAAGTCACAATGCCGTCAATAAATGAATACTTGTCAAAACCTAGATCACCCATTTGTATGTTCCACCAAAGTGGATGCTTTTGAGTTATCTTGGTGAGACAAGAGAGAGTAATGGTGATACTCTATATTCATTATTGTCTTGACTTAATTGAGATTATCAAAACGGTTTTGGATCTCAAGGCATTGGATGGGATTAAAAATGCTAGGTCATATGATGATCGAATCCCATAAAGATCTAAGAGTTACATGTGATGTAATTGGCAAAGTGGATTGCCTACCTAAATAACTTAATTTTAAGCGTCCCGCCAAAGCGGACTTAAATTTAAGCCAAATATGGATCTTAGCCCACTAATTATAATGAGGGTTATTAATTCGGTGGGAGGTTACCGACTAAACTTTGCATATCTTTTAAATTGTAGAATCATGTCTAATAGTAACACCCCAACACCATCAATGCGATCGATCCTTGAGAAGGACGAACTCGATGAGACAAACTTTCTTGACATGTTTGGGGATTTAAGCGTTGATCCTAAAACATGAAAGAAAGGAGTATCTCATCGATCAACCCATTCTTGACGAGCCTTTAGCTGATGATCCAAGGGATCAGACTGATGCTTACATGAAGCATCAAGATGACTCTATGGACATAGGATGCACGATGCACATCCTTGTGGTTCCGGACCTCGATGGAGATCTAGAACACATGGAGGTGTCGAGATGATTGATCATCCTATGGAAATGTTCCAAAGAACAAAAAGCAAGAGAGGTATGAGACCACAAAGGCCTTATTCTTTTGCAGGATGACTGAAGGTGAATCAGTTAGTCCTTATTTGTTGAAAATTAAAGGCTACATTGATCACCTTGAGAGGCTTGGATTCCCCATCTCCCAGGAGTTAGCTACAGATGTGATCTTGAGCTCACTCCCAGGAAGTTATGAACACGTTGTCATGAATTACAACATGAACAACATGAAGGAATCAATTTCTGAACTGCATGAGATGCTCAAAACTGCTGAGCAAAGTCTTGAGAAGAGGCCCAATTCTGTTTTTTCTGTTCAGAGAGGAAGGGGTATGAAACGGCAAGCCAAGAAGGCAAAACCTCCGAAGGATGGGGTTTGCTTCTTCTGCAATGAAATCGGTCATTGGAAGAGGAACTGCAAGCTCTATCAAGAAGATCTGGAAAATAACAAGAAGGATAGCGGGGCTATCGCTTCAGGTATCTATGTCATAGATATTCACTTTTCTACTTCCTCTACATGGGTATTAGATACTACATGTGGATCTCACATTTGTACAAATGTGCAAGGTCTCAAGGACAAGAGAAAATTGAAGAAGGGTAAAGTTGACCTACGAGCCGGAAATCGAGCAACAATTCTTGATTTAGCCATAGGCACTTATGAAATAGTTCTCGCCTAGTGGGCTTTTGTTTAATTTTGAACAAGCGCTTTTATGTTCCCGCTTTGAGCGAAGAACAATACTTTATTACGTTCTTATTTATGAATCGTAAATGTTCAAGTTTTTCATAATGACAATTTTATGCTCATGGTGATTTGCATTCGGTCATTGTGTGCTTAATTAAGAACATCCTAATAATGAACGAATCTATGACATAACTACTAAAAGGTTCAAGTCAAATGATTTGAATCCAACCTATCTATGGCATTGTCGTCTAGGCCATATAAATGAGAAACACATTTCGAAACTCCATCACGAGATGGATTTCTCGAATTCATTTGATTTTGAATCATTTGATACATGTGAGTCTTGTTTATTGGGAAAGATGACAAAGGCGCCTCTTACTGGACACAGTGAGAGGGTCACCGATTTATTGGGCCTCATACATACGGATGTGTGTGGACCAATGAATACATTTGCCAGAGGAAGTCATTTGCACTTTATTACTTTTATAGACGATTTTAGTAGATATGGGTATATCTACCTAATCAAATATAAAATTGAATCTTTTGAAATGTTCAAAATATTCCAAATGAAATGCAAAACCAACTTGGCAAAATAATTAAAGCACTTTGATCTGATCGAGGTGGCGAATATTTGAGCCAAGAGTTATTTGACCATCTTAGGAGTTGTGGGATCTCCTCACAACTTACTCCTCCATAACACCTCAATGGAAAGGTGTTTCTGAACGGAGGAATCGAACTTTATTTGATATGGTTTGACTTATGATGAGTCAAACAGATCTTCCACCTTCCTTTTGGAGTCATGCCCTAGAAATAGCTGCGTTCACACTAAATCGTGTTCCGTCAAAGGCAGTTGAAAAGACACCATATGAGATATGGACTGGGAAGAAACCCGGTTTGTCATTTCTTAAGATTTGGGGATATGAGGTTTGTGTTAAACGACAAGCCTCGATGAATAATCATCCGGATCTTCAAAATGCCCTTTTGTGGGGTATCCTAAGGAAACTATAGGATACTATGTCTACAATCTCACCGATCACAAAGTGTTTGTTATTCGAGAATGGTATCTTTTAGGAAAAAGAGTTTATCTCTAAAAGAATCGGTGGGAGTAAGGTGAACCTCGAAGAAGTTCGACAACACGGGAAAATGTAGAACCACAGATGGAAACTGGAGAAGACTCACAACAAGAAGTTGTTGAGCCTGCTCAAGTAACACAAGGCCCACGAAGGTCCGATAGATCACGGCTACAGCCTCAGAGATATGGATTTCTGATTACTGGAAGTCGTGATGTTTTTGCTTATTGAACAGAATGAGCCAACCACCTATCGAGAGGCCGTGGTGGGGCCGGACTTCGAAAAATGGCTTGATGCCATGAAGTCGAAATGCAATCCATGTATGACAATAAGGTTTGGACCTTAGTTGATCCACCTGAAGGTTTAAAAACCATTGGGTGCAAGTGGGTTTTCGAAGAGAAAACTGACATGGATGACAAAGTAAATGTCTTCAAGGCACAACTGGTTGCAAAAGGATTCACTCATGGTGTGGACTATGATGAAACCTTTTCCCTAGTTGCAATGGCCAGATCAATCAGAATCCTTCTTGCCATTGCATCATGATATGGCAGATGGACGACAAAACAGTCTTCCTTAACGGAAAGCTGCTTGAGGATGTGTACATGACACAACCTAAGGATTTTGTGCGTCCAGAGGACTCTGGTAAAGTATATAAGCTTCAAAGATCCTTTTATGGATTGAAGCACGCATATCGGAGTAGGAATCGTTGTTTTGATGAAGTAGTCAAAGAGTTTGAATTCATTCAAACCATCGATGCATCTTGTGTTTAAAAGGTTAGTGGGAGCACGTTGTATTTCTAGTGCTTTACGTTGATAACATCCTATTCATTGGGAATCACATTCCTACCATGCGAGTGTCAAGTCTTGGTTAGGAAAGTCTTTCTCAATGAAAGATTTAGGCAAAGCCACTTATATCCTAGGGATAAGGATCTATAGAGATAGATCCAAGAGGCCGATAGGCCTAAGTCGAGCACATATACGGACAAGATACTTGCATAGGTTCAAGATGCGAGGAATCTAAAAGGGGTAACATACCCATGTCTCATGGCATCCATCTCAGTAAAGATCTTTGTCCTAGTACACAAGATCAAAGAGACCGCATGAGTAAGATTCCATATGCCTCCGCCATTGGATCTATCATGCATGTCATATTATGTACTCGACCGGATGTGTCATTTGCCTTGAATATGACCAGTAGATATCAACAAGATCCCAGTAAGGGTCACTGGACTGCTATCAAGAATATCCTTAAGTACTTGAGAAGCACTAAGGACTCATTCTTTGTATATGGTGGCTTGGAAGACGAGCTTTGTGTAACTGGTTACACAGATGCGAGTTTCCAAATTGACCAAGATAATCTAAGATCGCAATCGGGATATGTGTTCGGTTGAATGGTGGTACGGTAAGCTAGAAGAGCTCTAAGCAGAAAGCACCGTATTTGATTTTACAATATAGAAGGCGAGTATAGAGCGATAGGATGCAAACTTCTAAGGAGGTCTTTTGGATTAGAAAGTTCATTAATGAACTTGAGGTGGTTCCTACCATCTCATATCCAATACAATTGTTCATTACAATAGCGCGCTATTGCACGCAGACCAAGAAGCCTAGGTCACATCAAAGGACCAGGCATATACTCGAGCGATTTCATCTTATCGGAGAAATCAATGCAAAGTACCAGGAGAAGACAATTTAGTTGATCCTCTTACTAAGCCGCCTGCATAAGCAAAACATGAGCGTCATGTTAGGGCAATGGGAATTAAAGTAATTAATGATTGCGCCTAGTGCAAGTGGGAGTCTGTTGGAAATTATGCCCTAGGGCAAGTCATTGTTCTCCATTAAGTTATCACTTCATTCGCATGTTTACGGTGATAAGCGATCCCCGGATATATCTTATAGATGATATCCTAAATGTCCACGATCGGTCATCTATGCGGGAGCGAAGATGAGGTAAGACCGATATGACTTTGATGACGTATGGAGATACGAATCAAAGTCATGGGCACTTGTAAGATTACAAGGTCTTGGACCGACCCACTATGAGAAAGGTTTGCATGGATTTAGTCATAAGCTTATCTCATGTATAACCGCGTCACAACGCCCTATGACTGAGACCATCATGGATTCCTACATGATGAGTCATCGACCTTCGACCTAGTCAAAAGTCACCTTTGACCGGGTGATGATAAAGGCTGGATCGGGATCGGTGGTTTTCATGCGGAGGAATGTGAATGGTCAAGATGGAATTTGTCCCTCACATTTGTAGAGAGATAATACTTGGGCCCCTCGATGAGTGAGTCTAAGAAATGTAAGGCCGTACTGTGATGGAAAGGAGTTTCCATTTTCACTTATTAGACTACTCGAGAATCGAGAAAGTAGTGGTCAAGAAAAGGAAGTTGACATCATCCATGCCTCATCCTTGACCAAATTATCACGTGACAAAAGGGACGTCACATGGTTGTATCGTGTCATCGATCCCCATGTGAATTGGGTAGTCGCAATGTCTTGCTAGAGGCCGCTTGTGACTTGTGGGCTGACAAAGTGTTGGCCCACTGCCAATCTCATATGGGCCTGCAGGTTCGCACACAAGAATAACTCAACACGAGCAAATGTGTCCAGATTCATTGAATCTTAGATACGTCTAAGATTTAAGCTTTCTTTGTAAGTTTTAAGCTTTCGTTACGTTCAAGTTTATGTTTTGAATAAACGTGTGTTTCAGTTTTCTCTTCTCTTGTTCTTTACTTTCTGCATATTTTAATTTTATGCTCATGTTTTAAGGGCCCTCCCTCTCTAGTTGTCCAGTGAAAGATAGTGATACCAAAAGGTCGGGAGGGCCCGAAGGAACAGAAGGGGACGGAGGGGAGATGGGAGTGAGAGAGAAGTAGAGAGGGAAGAACACTTAAAACATGAGCATAAAATTAAAATATGCAGAAAGTAAAGAACA
This sequence comes from Acacia acuminata, assembly GCA_019022655.1. Classification (NCBI taxonomy): domain Eukaryota; kingdom Viridiplantae; phylum Streptophyta; class Magnoliopsida; order Fabales; family Fabaceae; genus Acacia; species Acacia acuminata. The sequence goes on along the minus strand of JAFJYI010000048.1, from coordinate 2,104,091 downwards.
AGAGAAGAGAAAACTGAAACACACGTTTATTCAAAACATAAACTTGAACAGAACGAAAGCTTAAAACTTACAAAGAAAACTTAAAACACACAGAGACAGAGGGAGAGGGAGAGGAGAGTAGGACTCGAGAATGGGGCTATTAGGTCCTCCCTAAACCAAATGGGAAGAGGGCCTTATATAGGCATTTTCGGAGTCACTGTTTGAATAGTAACCGGTTGGTGACCGGCACTATTTGACACTATTTAAACAGTAACATGCTCAGTGGTCTGCCGACGCTACGGTGGTCTGCCGACGCTTCTGAACTCGCTACAAGTGTGCTACAGTGTTCGGTGCAATAGTGAACCGACACCTCAGCGTTTGCTACAGTGCTCTACAGTGAAATTTATTACAGTGCAGAGTACATGTGTACACAGTCTTATACATGAAAGCTAAAGTGTTTTGTGAATACAACAGTGCTTTCGTCAAAAACTGTAAGTTTAATCTTCATTCAAATCAATGATAAAATCTTCATCATCGCTTTGAACTTCTTCTTCCGGGGACTTCGGCCGAGGAAGAAGGGGCTTGTTTACTTGTTGACGGTTCATCCTCTTGAAGTTGTTTGAGCATGAATCGTAATCTGTTGGATATAATCCTCCTTGTTGGAAACCGATGCAAGTTTACATTGGGCTTGAGCCTTCTGATTCAAAAATCGGCTTTCTTCAGTTGCACGAGAGGAATTTAGGGTTTCGTTTGAACCATAAATCCACTGCCATGGAGTTTATCCTTGTTTGATCAAATCTTGCCCACCACCGAACATAGGGAATCCTTTGAAGCATGGGTAAAGCTGAAGAATTCCTGTTAGTATGGGAAAATCTGTACTGCCAGGAGAAAATCCAGGAGACAGATAATTTTGAAAAGTAATGAAGATCAATTGGAAAAGGATCCTCATCAAGTTTAAATTTACTCTGAAAATGACTCAATGCTTTACTAACAGTTGGAGGAAGAATCTCTGGAATAGGTCCAAAGAAATCCCACCATTGCCTAAACCATTGAGGGAAGTTATACTTGGTCTCATTGTTTAAAATAAATAAACCAAGCATGTTTAAAAATTCTATTCTTCCCAAAAGACATTATACCAGGCATCGCAATAATCCCGTAGTTATATCCTTTAGGATCAAAATCAAGTGTCCCAAACATTTGGGGTTTGTTTAAATTTGGTCCTCATTCCTAAGGAGTGAGAACGTTTAAAATCTGGAGTGTAGAATGAGTTTTTAGAGTTGCATCTCTATCATCCATATGCCTGGTTAGGATAATGGATTTAGAGTGAACTAGTATTAACTCATAGTACTCTCTAGTTTTTCTCAAATCAGTGGGCCTATAATGAAATCCAGAAGGGAATTATCTTTAAGGCCACTTGGTTTGGTGTTTGAAGGAAGAATTCAGGTTCAATCTGAATGATATCTTTCACCTTATCTGGTTTAGGAGTGTAAGGTGTATCATTCGGATTAGCAACTGGGATAGTCACTAATGATTTAGAAACCCGAGATGGTCGCATTTGCGAGTGCTGTGAAGAGGATGGCATCGTGGTTAAGGCTAATGCCTTTTATCTGGTTTAGCTAATAATTCTCCCCATGTGTTTGTAGGAAGTTTCTTAGCATAAGATTCAACAGTCATTTGACCAGGTCTAATGGAGGTGAGTCTTTGGATTGAAGACTCTTTTTTGGGTTTCTGGGTAGATGACCCAGTTGCTGTTTGTATTGCCATTAAGCCTTGTGTTTGAGGCTTATTCTGGCTTGTTGTTCCTGTGAACTATTGTGACTTTGCCACGTTGTTTAATAATCTCTTGGAGGGCTTCCTCTTCTGAGATTGGCCTTTGAGTATCTTGAGAAAGGTTATCTTCAGATGCAGCTGCCTGTTTACCTTTGTCATTCTGGTTATCACCAGGTTTCTTTTTTCTAGGCATGTTTGTGGAGTTTCTCTCAATACTACCTACCCTGTAAAAGCTCACGGGTAAGGAAAAATGGAAATCCCATTTACAAGTCCAAAAATGTTTTAAAAGAATTTGAAATCTTAACATGCTTTGAAAACAGATGCAAAATTTCATGTTTAAGTGCAAAATTCCAAAAATTGGATGTTTAATTAAGCGAAAGAAGACTAAGGCAAAGAATATCCTTAATCGTTTGTTTACGAGTTTCAACAAGCTCGGGAGAAACCTGTTCATCGAGATAGTTGATCTGGGGAGGGAAAAGATGAGGATTTAATTCCTGTAACCTTATGGTTTGAGAGAAAGGAAATAAAATCAATTTTCCCAAATGTAGTTTTGAAATACCATCATAGTCGGTTATGTATGGAAATAAAAGTTGTGCAAAAGGTGCTCCAAGCACAATTGGTGTTCCCATGACTTTCATGAGACTAAATGGAGTCCTTACTTGCAAACCTTCATTTTGAATAATGACGTTTGATAGTTTATGTCGAACGATATCATGGATTTGTTAATACCACTATATCGTTCGGTTGTTTTCTCAAAATACTTTGGAGGAATCAAGCTTTCTTGAATACAATTTGCTTGGGCTCCTGTATCAAATAGCACAGATTGTTCTATAACAAACTCTTTATTAATAATGATTTTTGCTTGTATATAAAACTTCTGCGGAAATATTTTCGAAAACATGTTTAAAAATGATTCAGGAAGAAAATCTCCTTGACCATCTGGGTTCTGAAAATCTTGAATATTTAGGTTTTCTAAATCCAGATTATCACGATTGTTTTCTAAAACCAGATCATTATCCTCGATGGGAGGAGTTTGAAGTGAGACCAAAAAGTCTTGGATTTGCTGTAAAGCAGACTGGTGTGAATCTTGACTAAGTTTAAGAAGACGGATCTCAGTCTTAAGGTTATCAACCTCAATATGAAGATCCTGGGTGGTTGTTGGCTTGACAGATTGTTTAAATCTTTCCAAAGTGTTGGTCAGATCAAATCTGTTGTGGATAGCCAAAGGTTGAGAGGATGAATGTGATGGCGAGGGTTGGTTCAGAATATCTTTGAGTTTGGATAGATATTCACCTTTATCACAATCAGGGAGTTTATGAATAACATCAAAGAGCAGTTCTTGCTCTTTTGTGATGACGTTTATGAAAGAAGAATTATCGAAGATGAATCACAATCATCATATTGAAGTTGGTTCAAATCTTGGAAGAACTATCTTCATCTTGATTCGGAAGTTCGTTCAAGAAGAAGATTGTTGATTTGTTCTTGGACGATTCTTCAAGTTTAAGGCTGTCGATTTTTCCAATGAGTTTGCAATCTCTTGCATAGTGTCCAGGTTTACCACAATTGTAGCAAACTGGTTTGTCACTCTTGGGAAAATCAAGTTTTGGTTTGGATTTGAACTCATACTTGAGTCTTCTAGGAGGAGTTCTTGGTTTGTACCTTTGGTAAGGACGTTTATAGTTCTCATATCGGGATTGCCTATCTTTGTGATAAGAAGACTTTCGATATGAAGGAGGGTGTTTACGGTTTTGGGCTTGGATCGTTTGCAAGCAGGAAAACCGAATTGTTCACAGAAAGAACCAAGTTCTTTCTTGTTTAAGGATTTCTCTTTCGAGAGTAGAGATGCCTAGTATAATGTCTTTTGGCCTTAAAACAAAAGTTCAATACACACACACACACATATATATATATATATATATATTAAATTCGAAATTAATATATGTTAATATTATTAATAGAGATTATAATATTAATATATATAATATTTTTTTTGTATTTAATTTATTTGATAAATTAAATATTTAAAACAAATTTAGATATTGTATCTGATTTAATTTTCGAATAAAGATATCGTATATCTTTTAATATTAAATTGAGATATGGTATCTCAAATTTAAATTAAATAGATAGATATTATTTCTCGGATTTAATTTATAGAGATAAATTAAATCGAAGGCTTTTAATTTGGATTGAATAAATGGATTTGATTAGATCTATTAGATGGATTTAATTAATACATTTATTTTAGTCCAATTCCAAATTCGAATTTCAAATCGGCTTTTAATGCGGATTAAATACGTTACATCGATTTGATTGATGTAATTAATGTATTTTAATCCATATTTGAAATTTGAATTTCAAAATTAATGAGGATTAATTTTATATAATGCGCTGAACGGGTGCGGAAAACTCACGGGACATTTTGTCGAGCGCATTCGAGAAAGCCGCGAAAAAACCCTAGAGTGGAAAATCAAGAGACACGCCAAGAGGCGCTAGCACGCTGCCGTAGCCGTGTTCGGGAGTTGTTCGTGTGGATACCGGTGGAGGAAGACGATCCTATGAGTTGTGTTTTGCTGATCGAGGAGGTAGCCCACCTGTTCAACAAAGAACAAGCCGCAAAGGAATTCTCCTAAGGTAATTTCGGATTCCCTAGCCTTGTTTAAACGCACCTGAGTGATCCTCGGAACGAGATTCGTAAGTTTTTTTAATCTGTTGTGTTGTACGGATCCCAACACAAACATCCTTGGGAAGTTTACACATTTATTGATGAACAAATTTGGCGACAATTTGTTCTTCTGCGGACCACTCCTGAAGCTCTGGTAAGTTTATATTTAGTTTTGTTTTCCCTTTTGTTTTCTTATTAACCTGTGCAGATATGTGAATGTTATTGTGTTCATCTAATCCTGTTAGGTATATAATGGTTCGGTGTGTGAATAGAAGTATACATTTCTGCCTTTGTTTATGCAAGTCGATATGTAAACCCTGAAAAGGTAAAATACTGATGAGAAGGTATTAATTGTGTAATGGTTTGTCTTGCAAAGGAGGAAATGAATAGTCTTAAAAGGGGGAAACTTTATATACCCAATTGTTACTATCTAATGGGGATTGCTGATCCCACTGGATGCCTTAAAAAGGATCAAGTTTGTATTATTATGTAAGCATAATTCTCTATTATTTCTTAACCTATCTATCTAGCTAGCACTACAAAACATAGCTCCAATTTCTTCTACAATTCTACATCTTCCTTAAATAAAATGTTGAAACTTGATGAAGTGAAGAATTTGACTACCGTTTGATTGACGTTCATATGAAGCGAAGTTCTCTAATTTACGTTAGTGACATGCATGGCTGGAATTCATAATTAATAGATGTTTTCAATTCGATTCACGAAAAGAAGGGAACAAGCACGGGAGATAGGTAGAAAGAATGATTGCCCTCATAGGGCTTCTCGATATCAAAAGGCCGAAAAAGATTTGATGGCGGCCAAGCGGAAGAGATTGGATGATGAAGCGGAATCCAATCCTTCGTGATACATGCTCCTCCATCTCCAATACGTCGCGAGGAGTTGTGGTTGCATATTCGGCAAAAGCCAAGCGCGCCTACACGAGTGAACAAAATCGTCTAGTTGCTTTGAAAGAATTGTAAGTATCGTTATTGTTATTTTTTAGTTACTAAACATGTTTCATTACTAAGCTTCTCGTTATCTATATCTTACGGAAGATCTTAAAAAGAAAGAAGCGAGAGGGATCCTTTGTGTCGGACGGGAGGAATGATGTTCGGCCGTTGCGGCCAAAACCGGATCACCGGGGCGTGTAAGGGGGATTGGAGGACGGGTAGGCATAAAGCAAGTCTTTGGTACATCCAAACGGCATAGACAAAGTATGGTTACCGGGAGGAGATGGACCGGACGCTAGCCGCTAAAGAAGCTTCAATGATCGCAATGTTTCAATCCCGGATGAGCCGGATGAGGGAGGAACCGAGTCGAGATGAGGCTGCTTTTGAGCAATCGTCCGAGAGACCGGTGTTCCCTTCACACACTCACTGCGTAACGTGCGAGCACTAGAGGAGCTGCATTGTTGGACGATCGGAAACAACCTTGTGACCTTTATGTGGAGGATCCCGATCATCATGATGGATGATTATTGGTTGCAAAAGGGACTGTTCACAACTTGGGATCAACTGTACACCACCAACAAATGCCTGATGATGAATTCAGAGTGTCAGTTGAAAAGGTGATCATTGATGCACCGCTCCCTCTCCAAACTGATGAGCTGGAGCTTGTGAGTGATGTCAAGGGAACCTTCATCCCTTGGCCAGTGAAGCTTGTACATGTCTCTACTCCTCCTGAAGCTTCAACCCCTCCTCCTCAAGTTCCATCCCCTCGTCAAGCTCCATCCCCTCCTCAAGCTCTATCCCCTATTTGCTAAGTTGGCATTTGCCCGGGAAAAAATATCCGATATGATGAAGAGTCGATATTTTAATGATAAATCATGGCCTGCCAATGAAGTAGTAGGCGTCTCTCATCCTCAGCCCGTTTAAGTTGACACCGTTGATGTTGAGTCCTTGCTGCTTCCTCGACAGGACCTTATTGATGCAGTTGTTCAAATTTTTATGAAGTAAGTATCTTTTGTCTATGAGTACATAATTTAAATGCATCGTTTAGACATACATACATATATACTAATTCCCTGATCGATGTCATTATTGTAGGTTCTTGCATCAAGAATTGGTTCAAAAGGGCAGGATCAACGATTTTGGATTCTTGTGCCCTGTCTATTCAAGTCAAACATCCATGTAGGAGAGACAGGGGTACATATCAAAGAGGTTGTGTGAAGTGAGAAGAAAGTTGCACTTTTTGCCATTCTTCCACAGGTACATATCAAAAATCTTGTCCGCAATTCACTTAATTCTGCTACATATATCACGAGTATAGTTTACTTTTTGTGAATTTTCAGCCGCCACTAGCGGTTGGTCCTCATGTGCATGGAGGAGCATAAAGTTATCTTCCGTCGATCGTTATACGGTGCGCCTCCTCCATCGAGAGTGCGTTCCATTGTGACAGAAGAGTCTCGAGTCGTTGGACCCATTGTTATTTCTTCGGATGATGAAGAGATTGCCACACCCCCTCCATCCTGCTCCCCCTCTCCAACCAGTTGGCCCCAGCGTGGCTCCCGCTGACCCTTCTCCTCTTTCCTCTAATGATGCATTGTGGCTGATGAAACGAAGACAGGAACTTGCTGATCTCCAACGGGAAATTAATGATGTTCACGCCGAAATCGCCAAGGCTTTGGAGGATAATAAGCTTTAGGAGATGTTTAGTCAAATTCTTGTTTTTGATAATTTTCTGCTTGTTTTTCTTTTGTATTTTTTCTTGTGTACGTGCATATGCAAGTAATATATGTAATTAAAGAAACTCCAGTTTTCCTTTAATTTCTGAACTTCGGTGAAGAACCCAAGAACCTTAGGCTTGCCCTTAGCACGGATGACATGAATCCATACGGAAGCCTTATCAGCATACATAGTTCATGGCCTGTACTACTTATTATTTACAACTTATCTCCAATGTTATGCATGAAACGAAAGTACATCATGCTGTCTATGTTGATTTCGGGACCGAAACAACCCAGAAATGACATTGATGTTTACCTTCAACCCTTGATCGAAGACTTGAAGGAGTTGTGGGCAGAAGGTGTTGATGTTTTTGACTCTTTCAAGAAGGAGGTGTTTAAAATGCGAGCTATGATATTTTGTACTATAAACGACTTCCCAGCATATGGGAACTTGTCAGGGTATAGTGTAAAAGGCCATAAAGCATGTCCGGTTTGTGAAGAAGGCACACGCTACCATCAACTTCAACATGGAAGAAAGACGGTTTATCTTGGACATAGGAGATTTCTTAGATGGGGCCACCCATATCGTCGATTAAAGAAAACCTTTTTTGGTGGCCAAGAGTATGAAGATGCTCCGGTGGCATTGACTGGGGAGCAAGTTTATGAAAAGGTGAAAAATATCAATGTCATCTTTGGTAAGACTGCAAAGAGTAGAAAAGAAACAAATATATGGAAAAAGAGATCTGTATTCTTTGATCTTCCATATTGGCGCAATCTTGATGTGAGACACAGTATTGATGTCATGCATCTGGAGAAAAATGTATGTGATAGTATTGTCGGCACGCTTCTCAACATACAAGGTAGTTCCAAGGATGGTGTTAAGGCAAGATTGGATCTAATAGCAATGGGAATACGCGAAGAGTTACATCCAAGGCCAGATGAGAAGAGAACTTATTGTCCCCCGGCTTTTCATACTTTGTCTAAGGATGAGAAACGAAGTTTTTGTGAGTGTTTATATGGCACAAAAGTTCCCATGGGGTATTCTTCAAATTTGAAGAGGCTTGTATCGATGAAGGACTTGAAATTAGTAGGCCAAAAATCTCATGATTGTCATGTCTTGATGCAACACTACTCCCAATAGCTATTCGAGGCATCGCCGAATATGATCTTCGGGTTGTTTTGACTAGACTTTGTGTCTTCTTCAATGCGCTTTGTAGTAAAGTTTTCGAGATTGAAAAGTTGGATGAATTGGAGAATGAAGGATATCTTATCTTGTGCCACCTTGAGAAGCTTTTTGTTCCTACATTTTTTGACATCATGGTTAATCTAATTGTTCATCTAGTGACGAAGATAAAGATGTGTCCATTTACGGTGGATGTACCCAATTGAAAGATCTATGAAATTCCTAAATGGTACGTGAAGAACGCATACCGGCGGAAGCATCGATTGTTCGGAAATATGTTTCGAAGAAGCCATGGAATTTTGTCAAAATTATTTGGCCAAAGTAAGACATATTGGGCTTCCAAAACGTCGATGTCGATGGGGATAGACAAGGGCTTCCGTAAAGAGTGTGGATCCCGATGAATTGTCACAAGTCCACTTATACATCTTGAATAATGTCGATGAAGTTCAAGCCGATAGCTGCACATAAAGCAAATTTGTAAGGAAAGAAAATCATCGAATGACCGAACAAAGGTTGATTAGGGAGCATAACGAACTTTTGCAAACTGGTTCAAACAAAAGGTCGAGGAAGAGGAATGTGTTTCGATACAATCAAATGGTTAGCGGTGGTTTTGAGGTTGATGTCATAAGTTGGAATTCGTATGTGATCAATGGTTATACATTTTACACGAAGTCCCTAGATGATACGAGCACGGTCCCGAAACGGTGGTGTTATGTTAGAGGTTTGAATCTATGCACTTCTCCGGTTCGAAAGACAAGAGCCCTTTATTGGCGTCATGCCATATTATGGGGTTATTGAAGAGATTTGGGAGGTGGACTATGTGAAAATTAGATTTCCCATTTTCAAATGCAAATGGGTTAATGTCAATAATGGTGTTCGGATCGATTGGCTATGATTTATATTAGTCGATGTCAATGGTAGAAGTTTTGGAGATGAACCTTTTATTATGGCGAGACCCGGCAAAACAAGTGTTCTATATCACCGATCAAGAAAATAAAATGTGGTCTCGTAGCTCTCCAAGGAAAGAGGGTCATTGATATTGATGAGGAAATGAATTCAAATTATGGTATTCCTGAGAGTACTCCTTTTTCAAGGGGTCTACCTACATGAACGAAGAAGATGAAGCGGATAATGAACCCGGCATAAGAAGTGATCATCAAGAAGGGATATGGGAAGATATCACTTTATAAAAGAGTCAATTCATGAGGTAATATTCATATGCAGATTTCTTTGAAGACTTTAAGGCTTTAACTATATATATTATATCCTTCTATCTATGTTCATAAGTTAATGCCACTGACTATGAATTTTGTTCTTGTTTTATTTTTGTGGCAAGATCCGATCCAAAGGGGCATGTTATATAAGAGGATGTTACGTTGTTGGGTGGGGGAATCAGATGAAGGCATGGTGAATATTATTTTGGGCGCATGTATGTTGTACTTGTAACTTATTGTATTTGTAAGTAAGTTATCTTATTGTATGAATTAATTTAGGTGTTGTAGTCATAGTAATCATTAATTAAGAGGCCAAATAGCTCATGGTGAATAATATTTGTATTCTTTTTCCAATTCAATTTATTCAAATAATTGTTCATAGCTTGTAGCTTAAAGTATCGACTTGTATGTGTTGGATTGGGTGGTGGATTTGTGTATATATATAATCGGGAAGAACAAAGGGGAAAAATTCGGGAAAATTTAGGCCGGAAATAATAAGCTTGTCTTAAATGCTCACTTGTTAAGACTGGATGTAATTATATGACCAGTCTTAAAGGTCAGGACCACTTTTGAGTTTTGATATTAAACCCGGTCTTAAAAGTTGGTCTTTTAAGACCGGTATATTTAGACGTCCGGTTGTAAATCAAAATGTTTGAGACCGGATGTATTTATCATCCACTCTTGAAAGTCAGTCTTTTAAGACCGTGTATAATTAGTCGTCTGGTCTTAGAAGCCGCTATTTTTCGACCCTATGTGTCTTGTCCGGTCTTATAATTCGATCTTTTAAGAGCGGCCTATTTTTTGGCGGTCTTAAAAGTTGAGCTTTAGGACCGAACAAAAAATATTTCGTCTTCATTTAGTACAACTTTTAAGACCCAAGTTTTTAAATGTCCGGTCTTAAAAGAGTTTCTTTAAGACCGGTTCGAGTCCGGTCTTAAATGGTAGACTTTTAATACCTAATGGAACAAGACCGATCACATGTCCGGTCTTACGACCCCTCTTTTGTCCGGTCTTAAAAGCCTTTTTTGCACTAGTGTGGTTTCTTCAATTATAAAATTTTGGTCCTTATGTCTGTAATCTATTTATTAGGGCTAATATAAATGTTGATTAATCAATATGTAAGTTGCCATAAAATACAAGATAGACATGTTTTTTAATAGAATGATTAAATAAATTTATTTATTATTAATATAAAAATAAAAATAACATATTATGCCCATAACTCTTTCCGTGTGTGTGTGTGTAAATAAATCTGGTTCTGGTTGATTTTGATTATATTTAAATTTATAGGACAAAATTAATCTAGATGTATGATGAATGAAGAGTGAAAGCAATGAAAAACTATATTTTTATTATATTTTTCTTATATTAGCTACTAACATTATTTATCTTATCTGGCCGAAAGCATTGTTTCTCCCAATCGAAAAAGAAAGAAGGGATTGTTTCTCTTTTAAATTAACAAGTATAGAGACCAATAGTTGTCATTAAGGAAACTATAAGGAGTCAATAAAAAACTATAGGAACTTAATTAAAGATAAATAAATTATAGGGACTTGCATTATTTTTTTTATGTGACAAAGAGAATGGCCCAAAAATTAAAATTTGATGGTCATGAATCACGTGTGACAAATTTCATGCATGTGTGCGATCGGATTGCGTTCAGCAATTAAATTTTGACCTTATATATATATATATATATATATATATATATATAAATTTTTTTACTGGCTAAGTTATGTGATTCATTGAATTGCTAATTTCAAAAATAAATCAATTGTACTCTCTAACTTCTACACTAATTTGTGTTTTCAAAGTTGGAGGAAATAAAAGTCATTTATTTTACCGTCAATCCAAATACATCATAATATTTCAAATACCTGAATTTTAAAGATAAATTATTAAGGGTTAACGTGTAAATCTCCTGTAAACTTTTCTTGGATACAAGCACATATATATGAAGTTTTCACAATGATACAAAAAAGTCACGGCTAAACATGTCAAACAAGAAATTAGTCAAAAAAATACAGCTGGAGTTTCTAAAATGGTGCAGAAATACATAAGAAGTTTCCAACGATAGTGTTATTTTTCTACCATTCTCAAAACATCATTTGTATTTATTACACCATTTTCATGACTTACGTTTTTGTTAAGTGATATTTTTGTACCATTTTAAAAATTTCATATATACTCTTACGTCTGAAAAAATGTTTATAGTGTGAGATGTCTACGTGACGAAATATGTAGATCCGTAGCTCAAACCATTTATTTATTTGGATTGGTGGCCCAAAATTCAAACTCTTGACTTCGATGGGGGATGACAATAAGAGTATCTGTGGCCAGCAAGTCGTTCTATGAGAACGACATTTCAAAAGAACGTGTTGGAATTGAACTCTTATCATTCTTGCTGGCTTTCTCTATATATGTTTAGAGATAGTGTACAAACGGCCAACTGGTTACCGATTAATACTTTCAAGATCAATCTTGCATTTCAAAATTTTTTCTACCAAATACATGAAAATAATTTCAATCATATATTTATTCTGATCATAATCCGATTAAGATAGAGAAATATGGTGGTGAAACTCATGAGCCGTGGCTAGCCTTGTAAGTTCACCATGTTGGAATATATCTACTCTATTTGTTGCGGATTTGGGCTAAGCCCAATGCAAATTAAGGCTATTCTATGAATATGAAGAAATGTGGGTTCAAGAAAGAGATTTTCCCTTATGATTCAAGAGTTATTATTATTCCATAGGGATGTCCATGGACCAGATTGGATCGGGTTGGGGGTCAACCCGAAGTCTGGTCATCTACCGAGCTTCGAGGCTTGCCGGATCCATAATGCTTTATCGGGTCCAGGTAGTCCAAGACCTATTTCTTTTTTTTCTTTTTTTTTTAGTTTTTCTTCCCACTTCTTTGGACCAATAATTAAACATACAAACATGCAAACATCTTAAATCCAATCATATACATATAAGAATCTCCAACAACATTGAACAAAAATACAAAATAACAACATTCTATTCGGCCAGACTAAAGAATAAGAAGACCGAAAAGGGAAGAAGACTCTGGATATTTTTTTGGCCGAAGAAGAAGACTCACTAATGAGTGATGAAGAATCGTAAAAAAGACAGTAAAGAAGGACAAAGGGTTAGGTTAAGCTGTGATTTTTTTTATTTAAAAAATATAATATATATTTGTTGCCGGGCGGACCGGTCTAGGGGTCTTAGACCCAAGACCAATGCAGTCCGACCCAAGCGCTATTCTATCCGCCTCATATGATCCCGACCCAATTTTTTTTTCAGCGTTAAAGGACCAAGAGATTTTCCGGGTTTTTATCACATCCCTATTACATCCCTATACATTGAAGACTTATATATATTTCTATGTGACCATAGGGATACTATGTGAACGATTTTGGATTGAGGGAGTAAGTAATCCGAAATAATACACAGAGAATAATGTTCTCGTTCCTCTAAAAGGTTTTCTTACAAGTGTGCTTTCTTATCTTCCTATTTTTAGTATATTTGCCATGTGACGTAATCTAAGTCTGTATCGGTGCTTTAGTTTTGTGTGGGTAACTCATTGAATCAATTAGATCACATGTATGCCCAAAATTCTTACTCACAATTTCAATTGAAGAATTATGATGGCTTGTTTGAAAAAGTTATTGGAACCTTTAAAAACATCTTTTCAATTGTAATTTATGGTGTATAAGGTTAATATGTGACATGAATTTTAGTTTGGTTTACATGAATGTGCTTATAATAAATAGACCTAAACAAGCACGGAGTCAGCAAGAAATCATATTGAGGGATGAGGGTGAGACACGTGAAATTAAATCAACATTTTTTCGGCGCTTATTGGACGAGTAAACAATCAATATGTTTGGATTAACGGTTATGGAAAAGTGATTTTTGATCAATATGACTTTTGCAAACTTAAGTTAGGGTAAAAGTTAGATTGAAAATTTGATTTATGTTTAGATTGGCGGTGATAAAAAGGACTTTTTTTCAAACTTAAACTTGTTTGAATTATTATTTAGAAAACAATTTGAGATGGAAAATGATTGAAAATAATATGAATCTTATTGAATAATACACATACTTATATTATATTTATATATTGTGATAATTTAAAATAAAAATAGTTAATTTATTAATGAAAAAATAAAAATAAAAAATTTTCAGAAGTCCCAATTAAAGAGAAAGTATAGTATAAAATGCATTTTTATTAAAATTAAATAGATTGAGTATAAATTTCACTGACTAAAATAATATATCTCTTCGCCTCGCTGCCAATAAATCCGAATGCTTGTGGGAGATAGAGAGATATATAAAGTTAAATCCCAAGCTAAAAAAATCTCTTTTTAATAAAAAAAAGTACGTGAATTATCATATCTATAATGAAATGAAAAATAATTTTTCTTCCTAAAACAAAAGGCGGTTCAATTTGGCACCAACCACACACCTCGACCCCAGTGAACATGTTGATAATGGTCCTACTGTGACCCCTCCAACACCATGAAGAGCCAAATTTGTTGGCTTCTTCTCGAAGCTACTGTTGAACCATTTTCACTGTTTTTTTTTTCTCTTCTATGGTATTTTTTTAGTCTCCTATCACCTTCCAAATAGGCTCATCGTTGCAAATCAAATTGAACAAAAGTGTCGCAACACAGCTGGCATGGAGCCGTGGATCTGTTGCACTCCAGACAACGACACTCACCACTGGTGCATGTTAATGTCCTCATCAATGGACTGTAGGAAAAGATATACCCATAATACTACTCACTATTGAAAAGTATATTTTTATAAGTCTGACATAAAACTCCTTTGACATATTTACTTCATCTAGCTACTCTAAAATCATTTTCATCCTACTAGTATATACCCTTAATATTATTTTCAATATTCCCAGGCTATTCTTCTTATGTCCCAAAAAAAAAAAAAAAAAAAAAAAAAAAAAAGCATACAGGAAAGCATTATTTTAGAGAGAGAAGTCAGTGATTAAAGTTGTCTTCCTCCAATGCCTTCATCAATGACAATGACGTCGATGGGTTGAACGTCGACTCTTCTTCCACGCGGATGACTCCTACTCTGCCTATACAACGGTGGGGACTCCAACTTCTCCGGCGGGTTTCCCACAAATGGCGATATTTTTGTGGACCACACCGTCATTGAGTCGTCGAAGATCTTCGACTTTTAGTGATTCAAATCCCAATTATTCTCAATCTCCCTTCAAATCGGTGCTGCTTCTAGAGATTGGGAAATGAAGATGAAAACGAAAATACGGTTTCTAGATGTGTAAATCTCATATTTCCTTCTTTGAATTGCCTTCTCTTGTGCTTGTTTGTAGCATCAAGCATGAGGATGTTTGATCTCAGCTCATTCGGAGAAAGAAACAAAGCCATCACTAATGATTGTAGCTCCATTTATTTTTGCTCCACTGTTGCCTATCTCTAACATTTATACGAGTAACAAAATAATAATTATATATATTATTACGCGTAAAAATATTTTGCATCTCCCTTTCTAAACCAAATAATAAGGTAATATTAAAATTTATTTTATTGATTAAAACCTCAACAATATAAAAATATCTGAGAATTTCCCAGTTCTTGTTATTCATATTGCACCATTTTATCATATAATTCACTTTTCTACTTAGAGTATCAAATCTTTGGAAATTTGAAAACGCCACCATTTTTTGCCGATCAAATATCAAAATGTCATCTAAAATATATTAATATAATGATAAAAGGAAATAAAAAACACTACTTGGGAGAGAGAAAAAACCATTTGGGGCAGGTGACACCCCAAACCCCGTTCCAATTTGATGCGTGAATCAACTTTAATTTATTAGATTCAGACGAGCATTAATTTGTTATTTTCCTCAATATGGTAGCTTTTTTAAGAGGATCTTTGTTTTGATTTTTAAGCTTAGTTCCTACCTCTGTCCTACAAAAATAGAAGACAACGAGAAAAGACTGGACTTTTCCCTCGTGTCTGTGAGGCCTCTTGTGAGTCATTACGACCGATGTTTATTGGAACGTTAACCGACCCTCTGCTTTTTTTTTTCTTACTCTGTTTCAAGTGAAGGTGTCGAGGGTGTTGGTGTGTGTCCTAATACTTTGTTTGAAATATGGAGGAACGGCAGGGTAGTGGTGTAAGGAAGCCGAAACAGGTTGTCTTGAACCTGGGTCAGAGGCTTGAGATAAAAGGTGGGACGTTGGTAGGAAAGATTGTAACTAAGAAGAATTTGAATGGTAATCTCTATTATTAAGAAAGGATGGCAGTTGGATGAAGAGCTAGAAGTGCATGATCTTGATCGAAGTCAACTAATATTTGTTTTTTGGTCTTTATAAAAGTGACGATTATGCTCGGATTCTCAAAGGAAGACCATGGTCTATACAGGGTCATCTATTGAATATCCAAAACTGGGAGGATTATATGGTTCTTAATGATGTCAACTTTTGTTATGTGTCCTTTTGGTTGTAGTTTGATAGACTCTCTCTGGAGGCATTCGATGGTCTTAATGCAAAAATTCTAGGAGATGCAGTCAGGGAGACGGTGATGTACGAGAAGTCGATGGTGGAAGGGAAACTGGTCCTAAGCTTCATGAGACTAAGGTCTCTCCTTCACCCAGATGCCCATCTAACTATAGGCTTTTGGGTCCCGAGGGAAGAAAAGAACCAGTCTGGATTACAGTTGAATATGAGCGTCTAAAGAACATTTGCGATAGATGTAGTCGTATTGCGCATGAGGGTCAAGGCTGTAAGGACACTAATTCTCTAAATGGAAAGGGGGACGAGTATGAGTTTGGTAGTTGGATGAGTAGACCCACCATGAGTACATTTGAGGATATTCTGGAGCTATGCAAGGAGGAATGGCTGGAAGCTAGATACACTTAAAATAAAACTTAGCCTCACCACTTTCGCCAGAACTCAACTCTAGGCGACAAGGATGTCCAGGTTGGAAGATCATTTTCATGGTGAGACCCTCGTCAAACAAGAGGAGTTCATGGGTTTGGACTAACTGGGAAGTCTAGGGAAGCTACATCATAGACTATGGTACATGAAATATAAAATTTCTCGCCGAAATTCGCTTCTTCGATAGAGACAGGTCAGGAAGACGATGATGTAAGCAACCCATGCGTGATGCACGTGCCAATTTGATGCCTTTTGGATAATCAGGAGGTTGGTGAGCTTGAGAATCCAGATTCCGTTTTTCCCCTACTTCTGTCCAGGCCCATTTCGTGAGCCCTTTAACTAGTGATATTGGGTACCTAGATTCTCATAGAAAACGCCCGCCTTACAGTGTCGAATTCCCAAGTGATGATGAGCTTAAAAAAATGACCATAGTTCCCTTTAATGGGCTGTCACCCATCTCGGCTATGTCTGTTAGCTTGAAGGGGATCCATATCAAGAGACCCTATGAGGAAGAACTCGATCCTATAGTGAGCAAAAAGTGCATACGATTAACTTTTGAAGCTAATGAGGATTCGATTATGGGGAAGGTAACAGTAGGTCACTCTCAGAAGGGATGACGAAGGAATTTTTGATCAGTTAAGAACTACCTCCAAAGGACTTGTGCTGAAGCGAAACAAGGATTGCCTGGTGTTATATCGTCTTCGTCTCCAGTAGAAAATGACTTCCTTGAAAGCTGGTTGACTACAGGTAAGGGTAATAACGATGTTCAGGATATTTCATCTTCTCAAAACACCAGTGGTTGGATGGGACTAGCCACAAGTTCTCCATGAATCTATTATCTAAAACTGTCAAGATCTTGGGGTTGCCTTGACAACTAGAAATCTGAAGGAAGAATGCTTCCAGAAAAAAAACCCCAATTAGTCTTCTAAATGGAGACTAAACAGAATGCAAGAGTAGTGAGGAAGGTTAGGCGAAGATGTGGTTTCAATAAAAAATGGTTGGTTAATCCATTGGGTAGAAGTGAAGGTCTTGCATCATGATGGTCTGATGATATCACAGTCAATATTCTCTTTTCGTCCCCTAATATTATTCATACTAGTATGACATCAGATGTTTTTTCTTTTCCATCTTACATTACTTTTATTTATGGCCCAACTAATGAAGAAGAAAGACTTTTGTGTTGGTAAGAGGTCTATAGGATTAGTAAAAACATATGTGCTTCCTAGTTGTGTCTTAGGAATTTTAATGATATCCTAGCTCAACATGAGAAGGATAGTGGTAGACCTAAAGCTTAGAGGAAAATGTTTTAAATGTTTTGTGGCTGGTTGTGAACTTGAGGATCTGGGTTACAATGGGTCCAGTTTTACTTGGTGTACTAATAAAGAGAGCCCATAAACTATTCAAGAACATATTGACAAGGATTTGGGAAATTTCCAGCTAAAGGAGCAATTTCCAAATTTTTAAGTTTTTAATGTAAATCCTGACGGGTCCGATCATCATCTAATTTTCATCTGAACCAAGCTAAGAGTCATCAGAAAGCAAGGGTATTTTGGTTTGAGACAACCTAGGCATCCCATGGAAGTTTCTTAGAGATAATAAGAGATAGCTGATAGGCTTTTTCGACTTGTGACCAATCGATTCTTGAGGCTTTTATAACTGATGCGGAATGAGTTAGTTAGATGGAGCAAGAAGAAATTTTCCAATAATGCTTTAGTTGGCTAATCTTGCTCAAGGTACCCAATTAATTCTCGGGAAATTTTGAATGTTAAAAGGGCACTTGAGAGAATGTTTGACTTAGAAGAGCAATACTGGTGGCAACGTTCCTATATTCATTGGTTAGAAGCTAGGGATAAAAATTCCCGATTCTTTCATCTTTCTACTATCAAAAAGGAGATAGAGGAATAATATATCATGCATTAAACATGACTATGGCAACTAGTTAATGGAGAAATATGTCACTTCTAAAAACATTGATAGCTTTTTTCAGAAACTCTTTACTACCTCTAGATCACACCCAATGGATGCAGTCTTGAGTTTATTGATTCCAGAATATCAGATGAAATAAATCAAAGTCTTATGTTACTTGTTTCAAGAGAGGACATTAAATTTGCAGCTTTTAGTCTTGGGAGTACAAAGGCGTTAGGTCCTGATGGTTTTTCTGGTAAATTTTATCATTCCGCCTAGTCTGAAATTGGTGCTTTAATTTGTTCTATGGTGAAAGAATTTTTTTAAAGTCAATTTGTATTAGAGATTAATATGACTTAATATTACTCTTATCCCAAAGATACAAAAACTCAAACATGTTTCTAATTCATGTCCTATTTGAAAGTGGAGCAAATCATCAAGAAGGGGGTGAATTGGGGATTTTAAAAATCTTTTTGAGTTACTCTATTTTTGAATATTAAAACAGAGCTGAACAGAGAAAAGGAGAGAAGAGCAAGACACACGAAATTTATACTGGTTCGATCCAATCTCTTGACCTACGTCTAGTCCCCAAACACTCTGGGATTTCACTATATCAATTGATTACACACTCGTAACTCGAGTAATTCTCTCCTAGAACTTACTCCCCCTTACAAGCTGCAATCAATAACCCAATCTCCAAGTCCCTCACTTGACATTCTTACAATAAATGATTTTCAATAAAGAAACTCTCTCTAAGAGTAGATAAAGATGAACACTGAAGATCAATGTATCAAAAGATACTTTACAAGTGAAAACTGAAAGAGTAGTTGGTAAACTTGAATACAATTCGTTTTCAGCAGATTGGTTGTTGAGAAGAATTGAATGCAACTCTATTTATACAAATAAAGCATTAAATGATCGTTGAAATCCCTAATGTAACCGTTGGAGACATTCAACAAGGATTAGGGTGAGCTTAGGTCTTCTTCTCTCGCTACACTTTGCTTAATTCATTTGCACAGATGTTTGTGCTTGACTTCTTGACTTTTAATCTGTTGGAAGAGCAAGACCTTGGATGTGGAAAGGAAACATTAATCCCTTTGCAACGTGTGTAGAATGATTGTCTAAAAGCATGCAAGTTTTCTGAACTTTGCAATTAATGTGCTGACATCACTTTTTGCTTTTATTCAAATCTTCATTTAATATCCTCTAAATGATCTGAAACTCACTAACAATGTGGTTAAACATAGCTAGGAATATCAAAGAATGATGATAGGAAGTATTAAAATCAAACAAGAAGATTTCACAAATTCGTCCAAATTCGAAATTCAAACTCTGCGACACAAACTTGAGTTTGTTCATCAAAAACTGGAGTTTGTCACTATGCACTAATAGCAAAACTCGAGTTTCTAAAACTAAACTCGAGTTTCCTTCTTCCAGAGAGGAACGTCGCGATTTGAGTTTTGAACCATAGTTTTGAATAGAACTGAAAACTCGAGTTTCCATTCCAAACTCGAGTTTTGGACTTTTGACATGTAAAACGAGTTTTAGTCCAAAACGTCAAAACTTGGAAGTTTCAAAAACATTGAAAAAGAACAAAGCTCTCGGCTTGGCCAAAACTCGAGTTTCCAAAATGAAACTCGAGTTTTCATTTAAGTATGAAAACTTTGATAAATCTGTGTATGACAAAAACTCGACTTTTCTGTGAAAACTGGAGTTTTCAAAACATTGTAATAGAGCGAAGCTCTCGGCTTGCCCAAAACTTGAGTTTCCATAACAAAACTCGAGTTTCCATTTAAGTATGAAAACTTAGAGAAACTTATGCCAAGCCAAAACTGAGTTTTCCATGAAAACGGCGGTTTAAAAACCGAGTAAAACTTGAAAACTCTCTCACAGTCGAAAACTCGAGTTTTCAAATCAAAACTCAAGTTTTCTCACAACTTTGAGAAAACTTAGAAAACCTCATGGCAAACTGAAAACTGGAGTTTTAGATCAAAACTTGAGTTTGCATTTGTTCAAAATGTTGGAGACTCTCTGTATGACCAAAACTCAAGTTTCCAAATGGAAACTGGAGTTTTGACTTCTTCAGAAAATATTGAAGAGTCTCTGTGTGGTGAAAACTGGAGTTTGTCTAAATGTGAAAAAATCAGAGTGCTCTTTTTAAGACTAAAACTCGAGTTTCCAAATGGAAACTGGAGTTTTGCTTAGTTCATTAAAAACTGAGCTACTTTTTGTCAAGTCAAAACTCGAGTTTTGAAACCAAAACTCGAGTTTGCCTTTGACAGCAAGTTTTTCAACTTACCAAACTTCACATTGCGTTTACAATTGTCAGTTATCATCAAAACACATAGAGAACTAACATTCTCTCCCTTTTTGATGATGACAACACTTGTAAACCAAATTTTCAAGAGTTTGACAAGATTTGCAATTTGAAATTGATTTTACAGTTGACAGTGTTTTGGAAGTTTGATATTTGCATTTTGGAAAAGCACTTTGCACATATAGTATGAAATGCATAAGACAGAAAGAGCATATCAGAGTGTGGCAAAGTTAGCATAAGCGAAAGATAATTGAAATTGTCATTTCATTTCAGCAAAGTGAGATACAATTCATTAATCTAGGACAAAATGCACAATTATACTGCAGAAACAAGATAAACATTAATGCTGCACTAGACTTTAGACTCTACTCGAAATCAAACTCAAACTCTAGTCTTTAGCCTTGGTGTTTCTCTCCCCCTTTGTCATCTTCAAATTGGGGATGAGCTGAGATAGAGGATTCATGGAGAGTGATCACAGGAGTAGAAGGAGGTGAGTCTTGGTGAAGGACCTCAGTAGCTGGGGTAATTGGAGATAGGGAGGATAGGATCTCTGTGGTTGGAGTGGAAGTAGGCACAAGAGAGGGAAATATAGGAGTGGATGGGTTAGGTGAGGAGGCTGGAACCTGAGGGCTGGTAAAGGTGAAGGAGGGAGAGGAAGAGGACTCAGGGTCAGGTTTAGTCTTCAGATGATCAGCAGAGGAACCAGAAGCAGGGCCTGAAGTGCCAAAACCAGGAGTTGAGCCAATGTGGAGATGCTTCAGTATCTTGTCCACCTTATCACTGAGACTCACATTGGAGACGATTGATAAGTGTATATTTTAAGATTAAATAGGCGTATATTTTATGAGAATTAGTTGGAATTATTGATATTATATACCTATTTAATTATCTTTTATAAACTTTTCCATCATTGAATCAAACTTAGGATCAAAGAATAAATCGACATAAAATCTACTCATATCCTATTTTTATTGTGCGAAATATTTGCTGATTTAGAATGAAGTAGAAAAAGCAATTAAGAGGATAGGCAATCACCAAACTCGGTGGTCCCACGCAAGAAAAATAGAAACAAAATCAATTGCGTGATCTAGTGGAGTAAATTACCAGATATGAGATATCTTTGTAATAAGAAAAGGAGAATCAATAACCCATGGCCTAAGTTATATTGAGGTTATATATATGAAGGAAGGAAGAGACAAGAGAAGAGAAGATCGGGGAGACGCGGAACAAGAAGGAAGGGACGAAGAAGCAGAGGATCAGAGGCTAAGCGTTTCATTTCTCTTCATCATCTCCACGGAAGGACAAAAGGACTGTGGAGGCGACGAAGAATCTTTCTTTCCTCTCTCTCTCTCTCTCTCTCTCTCTATTCTTTGAACCTAAATTCTTATCTTTTTGTTATGGATTTGAATAAAGCCATGTGTGGCTAGTTGGTTTTGCAACTTAGAGAACCTATGAACTTGTTTGGGTTTTAGAGATTATTCCCACGGATTGGTTTTGCTTAATTTTATTTCAGTTTATTTAATCCTGTGTTCATTGTTATTGCTTATTGATTGATCACCATTGAGCATGTTTTGGGGATTTAGGGTTGAACTTGGAAGAGGGAATCCTAAATTGACCTTGGGATTAAATAATGTGGAATTAGGTTTAAATTTAATGTGAAGTTAGGTTTTAATCTAATTTGCGTCTAGGATAGGAATATACCTAGAAGCTCCGCATAATCAAATTAGAGTGAACCCGATTTAAAATGCATTTTATTTAGTTGTGTGAGGCATCACATAATTAATTAAGATAGGTATATAAATGGACCGGAAGGCATTTATAGACATTAATACTCTAGATTAGCTGATTGGGATAAAATCTAAGAAACAAACAAGGGATTAGTGACTCTAGGTTGCTCGTTCATTAGTGTGGTAGTTTCTTTGTTTTAGTTTTAATTTCTTTTCTCTTAATTAAATTTAATTTGGTTTTCTCAACTTAAAACAAATTGTGAAATTAATGCTTAACTGAAGTTTGTGGTACTAAGTCCTCGTGGGAACGATATCTTACTTACTCTTTATTACTTGATACGGCCCGTGCACTTGCGGAGTTTTTAGGCTATAAAGTTTTTTCCTATCAACGATCAATGTGGAGAGTTTGGCATCATGATCCATCATGTGTCCTGTGAGATCCTCAGTCTTTTCCTTAAGCTCAGCAGTTTGTCTAGAGATTCCTTCAAGTTGCTCCTTCATGGCATCTTGAACATCAATTAGCCCATTGTGCCCGCGAGTTAACTCAACCACCAACTTTCCCATTTCAAACTCAATCCGTATGGTCATAGCTGCAAGGGCAGAATCCACTATATCCTTAACTCTTGACTCAAAATTAGATGGCATTGAAGTCTGAGGAGGTAGAGGAGCAGATTGAGCTTCCTGTGCTTGAGAGGCTCTGGCATGAGAGGCATGAGACCTTGAAGGAGTCCTGGATTGGCCCGAGCCTTCACCTTGAAAGCTTATCCTCATAAGATTTAACTGGGCCTTGCCAAAGAAGGGAGGATATTTCAATGCATCAGCAGTACCAACATACCATATCTTATGATAAAATTGGATGGCCGAGATTAGCGATGGAAATAGTATGTGGGAGGGCCTCCGAGATGAAAATTTGAACTTGACCATTTCCCCGGAAAATCCAGGTGGCCAAGATTAAGAGGAATTTGTTTCACAAAGACACTGAAGCGAGGATAGTCTTTTTGGGCAAAATGGGTGAAGTTGCCACCCTTCTGTATGAAGTTCCTAGAGTAGATATACCGGATAACTCTATTTATGGGAGACATAGACCTGGGGTTAAAGGAAAGCATGTGCAACTGACTATCTGGAATGGGCTCATTGGGTCTAAGAGTGGCAAAGATTTCTTGATTATTGAAATTTATTGTGGGAACAGGAAGAGTGTCAATTTTCGAATTGAGTTCGAGAATTGAAGGCATAAAAGTAAATTTGACACCCTTTACAGAAGTAGTGATTTGTGGTCCTTTATTATTGCCAATTTCACCAATACTAGCAATCTTTCTAGATTGGTTCCCACCAAAGGTCACCTTACCACCATCCTTGGGCTTGATTGAGGCAAATTTGGGTCGGTCTCCGTCATGTGTCTAGAGCATCCACTATCAATATACCACTTGTTGGATTTTGATGTTCTTAGACAAACCTCACTGTTATTTTTAGATTGCTCTTCTTCCTCAGCAACTAAACAGATATTGGCTTTTTCTTCCTCATCATCATATGAACTATCTTCCCATATGGCTGAGATATAGGCTTTCTTTTTGAATCTATTGAACTTCTTCTTCTCTTTGTCCTTCTTCTTCAGATTTGGACACTCGGACTTGATGCGGCCAGGCTTTTCACATTCGTAGCAGATGATTGGCTTCTTTGCCTCAAAGCTGGAACTACCCTTGTGAAATTTGTTGAATCCTTGGTCTTTCTTGTAGAATTTCTTAAATCTCTAGACCATCATGCTCAGCTCTTCATCTTCGTCTTCTTCATCACCATCACCATCTGATTTCTTGGCTTCTTTGACAGCTTTGAGGGCAATTCCCTTGTTCTTGCCATGTGGTTCATCAAGTCCCTTTTTGAACTTGAGCTTGGCTTCATATTCAAAGAGACTGCCAAAGAGAGCTGCTACATATGCCATTGATTCACCACGACTTTCTTTAATAGCGGTGACTTTAGCTTCCCATTCCTTGTTAAGGATATTGAGAATTTTCCTCACTTGGACAGGTTGCTCATATTCTTTCCCAAGTGTAGCAAGCTGGTTGATCAGATGAGTGAATCTTAGCTGGAATTCGCCAAAGATTCTCCAGACTTCATACGCAAAAGATCATACTCAGTCATAAGAGTATTGACTCTATTTTGCTTGACTCCAGCTGTTCCCTCATGAGCTACTTCTAGTGCATCCCACATAGCTTTAGCAGATGGTAATGTGCAGACATGAAAATACTCTTGGTGACTCAGAGCACTTTGCAGTAAGAGGACAGCTTTACTGTTGAGTGTGACATTTCTTCTATCATTCTCATCATATTCTTCTTCTAGCTTGGGAGTTCTAACACCGTCTTCAATAGAGGAAGGCTCATAGTCTCCTCTTTCGAACATTTTCCATAGACCATATTTAGTAGCCCTTATAAAGACCTTGAACTTGGCTTTCTAGAAGGAGTAATGCTCTCCATTGAATCCCCGTGGTCGGTTGATCGAAGCTCCATCAGGTAGAATACCTTCCATAGTGATCCTTCTCGAGATGTTAAACTCTTTAGAGAAGACCTGGCTTTGATACCAAATGAAAGTGGAGCAAATCGTGAAGATGGGGTGAATTGAGGATTTTAAAAATCTTTTCGAGTTACTCTGTTTTTGAATATTAAAACAGAGCGAACAGAGAAAAGGAGAGAAGAGCAAGACACATGAAATTTATACTGGTTCGATCCAATCTCTTGACCTACGTCTAGTCCCCAAACACTCTCGGGTTTCACTATATCAATTGATTACACACTCTGTAACTCAAGAGTAATTCTCTCCTAGAACTTACTCTCCCTTACAAGCTGCAATCAATAACCCAATCTCCAATTCCCTCACTTGACATTCTTACAATAAATGATTTTCAATAAAGAAACTCTCTAAGAGTAGATAAAGATGAACACCGAAGATCAATGTATCAAAAGATACTTTACAAGTGAAAACTGAAAGAGTAGTTGGTAAACTTGAATACAATTCGTTTTCAGCAGATTGGTTGTTGAGAAGAATTGAATGCAACTCTATTTCTACAAATAGAGCATTAAATGATCGTTGAAATCCCTAATGTAACCGTTGGAGACATTCAACAAGGATTAGGATGAGTTTAGGTCTTCTTCTCTCGCTACACTTTGCTTAATTCATTTGCACGATGTTTGTGCTTGACTTCTTGACTTTTAATCCGTTGGAAGAGCAAGACTGGATGTGGAAAGGAAACATTAATCCCTTTGCAACGTGTGTAGAATGATTGTCTAAAAGCATGCAAGTTTTCTGAACTTTGCAATTAATGTGTTGACATCACTTTTTGCTTTTATTCAAATCTTTATTTAATATCCTCTAAATGATCTGAAACTCACTAACAATGTGGTTAAACATAGCTAGGAATATCAAAGAATGATGATAGGAAGTATTAAAATCAAACAAGAAGATTTCACAAATTCGTCAGATTCAAAATTCAACCTCTACGACACAAACTCGAGTTTGTTCATCAAAACTGGAGTTTGTCATCACACTAATAGCAAAACTCGAGTTTCCTTCTTCTAGAGAAGAACGTCGCGATTTGAGCTTTGAACCATAGTTTTGAATAGAACTGAAAACTCGAGTTTCCATTCCAAACTCGAGTTTTGGACTTTTGACATATAAAACGAGTTTTAGTCCAAAACATCAAAACTAGAGTTTTCATCCAAAACTGGAGATTTCAAAAACATTGAAAAAGAGCAAAGCTCTCGGCTTGCCAAAACTCAAGTTTCCAAAACGAAACTCGAGTTTTCATTGAAGTATGAAAACTTTGATAAATCTGTGTATGACCAAAACTCGACTTTTCTGTGAAAACTAGAGTTTTCAAACATTGTAATAGAGCGAAGCTCTCGGCTTGCCCAAAACTTGAGTTTCCATAACAAAACTCGAGTTTCCATTTAAGTATAAAAACTTGGAAAAACTTATGCTAAATCAAAACTGGAGTTTTCCATGAAAAACCGGTGGTTTCAAAAACTGAGTAAAACTTGAAAACTCTTTCGCCGGTCGAAAACTCGAGTTTCCAAACCAAAACTCGAGTTTTCTCACAACTTTGAGAAAACTTAGAAAACCTCATGGCAAACTGAAAACTAGAGTTTTAGATCAAAACTTGAGTTTGCATATGTTCAAAATGTTGGAGACTCTCCGTATGACCAAAACTCGAGTTTCCAAATGGAAACTGGAGTTTTGACTTCTTCAGAAAATATTGAAGAGTCTCTGTGTGGTGAAAACTCGGAGTTTGTCTAAATATGAAAAAATCGGAGTGCTCTCGTAAGACCAAAACTCGAGTTTCCAAATGGAAACGGAGTTTTGCTTAGTTCATTAAAAACCGAGCTACTCTTTGTCAAGTCAAAACTCGAGTTTTGAAACCAAAACTCGAGTTTGTCTTTAACGATAAGTTTTTCAACTTACAAAAGACAAACTTCACATTGCGTTTACAATTGTCAATTATCATCAAAACGCAGAGAACTAACACTATTGGCTCGGTAACTTCTCTTGTAAGATTATTTCAAAGATTATGTACTGCGTAGCTTTCGGTTAGGTCATTGATCTTGATAAGTTCAACATTTTTTTCTCTACTAATACCCCAGAAGAAGTAAGAAGTATGGTGGGCGGTATTCTGGGCATCCCAAGGACAGAGGACCCAGGGAACAGGAAAATGCCTTGGTATTTCGAGCATTTAGAGGAAAACCAAACATCAGGCTTTAGTTTATATCAGAGAACAAGTAGCAAGTAAAATCCAAGGGTAGGGCCAATTTTTCTTATCTTTCATTGGCCAAGAAGTAATGATTAAATCTATTATCCAAGTGATTCCAACTTATCCCATGAATTGCTTTAGATTTCCTCTTAGGACTTGTAAGGAGATAAATAGCCTTCAAGCCAATTTTTGGTGGGATGGCAATGTTTTTAGAGGTAAAACTCATTGGAAAGGTTGAGAATCTATGACCAAAGGAAAGAGCACTGGTGGTATAGACTTTTGTGATCTATCTATCATTAATGATACACTTTTGGCTAAAACGGCTTGAAGCTGGTTATTGATGAGACCAAATGAGTTATGGGCTAGGGTGCTAAAAAGCATGTATTTTGCTAAAGAAGACTTTATTGAAACTTAAAAATGCTATAAGGTTTCGTGGTCCTGGTACTGGTCTAACATTCTGGATGGGAGAAATTTCCTTAAAAACGACCAACTGTGAGACGTTGGAGATAGTGTTGAAATCAGAATATGAGGTGGTAACTAGGTTGTGAAGGTTAATTTTCTAGAGAATCCAAGAAACCTCGATGATCATTCTTTCTCAAAGGGTAAAGTCGTGACCTTAT
Source organism: Acacia acuminata (assembly GCA_019022655.1). Lineage (NCBI taxonomy): Eukaryota > Viridiplantae > Streptophyta > Magnoliopsida > Fabales > Fabaceae > Acacia > Acacia acuminata. The sequence goes on along the minus strand of JAFJYI010000048.1, from coordinate 2,076,383 downwards.
AATTAATGGTGAGTGGGATCTTACTCCTATTAATCAATATGGTAGGTGCTGCTATTGGGGCTGATATGTCAGGATAATTTTAGCAATTTTAAATAGGGTTATGTGGATAAATTTAAATCAATTTATGCATTTATGACTGAAGCCCTAGCAATGAAAAAGGCATTGATGTTAGCTGTGGATTTTTGGAATGATAAAGTGGTCTTTGAAATTGATGGTCTTCCCTTGCTTATTTGTGTTGAAGCCAATTCACCCTATTTGTTTGATTGGAGAAGTAGGAGTATTGTTCAAGATGTCTTTTGTCTTCTAGTGTTGGGTTTTCTATGTTTTTTACGTCAAAGCGGGCTAACCGTATTGCTGATTTACTCGTAGCTAATACTTATAAAGGGATATGTTCCCTAATGGGTGAGTTTCACAACCGACACCTACTTTGATGTCACTTCTAACCTTGGCTTCCCAGAATACTGTTACAGTTGCTGATGATTCTTCTACACACGTTCTTTCAATGGGTGGTGATTAGTTTTTTTACTTTTCATGCAGTCTTTGTGGTATTTGTTTTTAAGTCATGTTATATTCTGGATGCATCCGAATTGTAACTCTTTTCTGTATAAGTTTGTCTTTGAGTTATTAATAAAGTATCCCTTGGAAAAAAAAAAAAAAGAGGAATACGTCGACATATCAGTCAAAAAAAATTATGTCCGGACTTTTTGGTTAATCCGTCGTTTTCACTCGGGTGTACAAAGGTGCTTGTTTTGTGGGGTTGGCCTGGTTTGGTGGATAATTATGTCGAGGGCCCTCCTATTCCATGGAAGTGCGAGGAACCTTTCAGCATATTCCAGTGACTCAGGACGCATTAAATTAATACACAGTGGATGCCAGAGAGGCTCATGACATTGTCATTTCATGTCATTTAATCCTTGTCCTATCTAAAAAAGAATTCTTTGATTTATAAGTGACGGGAAGACTAACTAATGCTGATCTATTAGTTTGATTGCTTTATAAGCGAAGCGAGTAGCATGATCATTTAAAGAAGTGAGTGAAGAAGTGGAAACATTTTGTGTTGTAAAAGAGAAAATTAAACATTTAATATTGCTAGAATACAACGGCAGAGAATTGTCGATGGCTTTAATTCCCAACAATCTCCATAAGTAAGTCTTGCGACCAGAAATCAAATCTTGGCTATGGTGGGCTCCACTAATATATGCTAATTCTTCGTTTTCAAATGAGGTTGTAATCTTTATAGTAAGGATTTTATATTCCCCTCCGTTAAAAGAGTGAATGAAGTGATCATATGATCAACCTATCAAATGTGTACGAAGTGTTGTTCTTTTGCGGACGAATTGACGTTGTGGTTCTTATCCACAATAAATCGGACGTGCAATATGTCAAGTGTATCAATGACATATTAACACCTTCCACCACATGAGTTGGCGATAACTTGGTGTCATGTGAAAGTGTATATAGTTGAATAAATTTTGATAGTCAAAATTATCATCCTTTTAACTATAAGTCAACGTGACATGATTTGAAAATTTTAATGGCAAGATTGAATGTAAAAGTAAAACTTTTGGATATCTAATACTTTGGTGAAAAATCTTGGCAAAGTTTCACCTTAACCAAAAAAATGAAATGGATGAGACACGTTAACCTATTAGATCAACATATTTAATCAACTAATGGTCAAATTTAAAGTACATAATAGCCGATGCGACTATTCCTACAATTTGGAAACTTCTTGACGACATTTAATCAAAGTTTTGAAACCCATACCAAAACCGGTAATCTGGTAAGCAAAATGGTCTGATATGGGCATCAACCCGGTTCTCTATTTTTTAAAAAATGATTTTTTTAAAATTTTTTTTTAAGAATTTCATATTAAAAAATCATAAAATTTTCAATTTTTCATCAGTTTGGTTTGAGTTCGTTTCAATTTGACTTCGATTTGTTCTATTGACCCTTGACCCAATACTTTCATTGGTTTAGTGGCCGGCCGGTTTAAAAACCTTGCATTTAACCCATAAAACTTTTGGATGCCAATCACTCATGAGGAAAAACTTCCAAACAAGTATGCACCGGTATCCCCAATAAGAATAGTAAATGGTGTACCTACCACTAGTTATTTTCCCATGCCACAATCCATGTGGATGAGCTGTCTATACTATTTCAATATTTAATTAATTTTTACATAAAAAAGTTTTTCTTATTATTTTGGACGATTTAAAACCCTTTCACCCCATAGAAAGGGGACCCACATACCTACCACTAAGTTCAATGATGAACTTCTTCTTTTTCCCTCCCTAATTTTCTTCCATTTCTAATCATAAGAGTCCCTCACCTCCCCTCCCACTCCCTCCCCTCAAACCAAACAAACCCTTAAATTTAGTTCGATATAAAATACTGTTTCTTTTTTGAAGAATTAAAGTATTCATATCAAAATTTAGTAACAAATTTTTTATAATTAAAAAAATAATAATAATTTTATAAAATATCAAATTTAAGCTATTTGAAGGCTGATTTAATCATAACAAAACCAAAAGAAGAGGAAACACTAGTGGAAAAAAAACGCTTTTAAGACGGACAAAAAGCACCCTCTAAGACCGGATCTCGGAACCGGTCTTGATACGAGCGGTATTAAAGTCACATTACACCGGTCTTAAAAATAAGACTTTTTAGACCGAACTTTTTAAATGTCCTGTCTTAAAAAGTTGGCAAAAACCAAAAAAAAAAAAAAATCTCCCCTCCCCAGAGCACCTGTGCCGAAACCACCTCTGTTGGAGGCCACCAGCTGCTTGATGATGAAGAAGAAGGGCTCGTGCTTACTCCGATACAATGAAAAATTGAATTCCCTACGCCAATTAACCAGAACAAGCACAAACCGAAAAGAAAAAGTCGATACAAAAAATAATACCTTAAGTGAATGGGAGACTCATGCTCGAAAACCTAATTCGCGATTCGTTGAAACCGAGCACCCAAAATTCCTAATTTCAAAGAGTCAATAGCGAAAGGAAAAAAGGATCCAAAATCAGCAAATTTAAACAAATGATTGAGCCAGATTAGAGGAATCACAAAAAGGTGAAAAAAAAAGTCTCAACCAATATAATACAAATCTAAACAGAAGATTGAGCCAGATCAGAGGAAATCACTACTTCTCTGGAAGAAAGAAAATACCTAAAGATATCAGAAGAAAGAAAATACCTAAATCTAGAGAAACCATTCCCCAAATCGGCGTGAAGATTGGAGCCGGATCTCTTCTTCGAACGAGACAAGATCGAAACCATTCCCCAAAACAAGTAAACGAGAATAGGTAATTCTAGATCTCGGATTCGTGATTTTGGGAAGAAAAATCTTGGCGGACATTTCATTGTCTTCGAGAAATCACTACTTTACCGGTGACGGAGTCGACGCTCCTAAAAATGGAGTCGACGCTTAGAAAAATGGAGTCGATGCTCAGAAGAACGGAGTCGACGCCCGGAGGAATGGAGTTGACTGAGTCTCTCTACACGATGGTCTCTGTATGTGTGAGAGAGAGTGAAACACGCAGATAGGAAGGGTGGAGTTTTCGAGAAGGGGTTTTTTTTTATTAGACGGGACTTAAACATCCAGGTCTTAAAACGATTTTTAGACCGGACTTCGAAAAATCCGGTCTTAAAAGCATAATTGTTAGATTGGATTTTTTAAACATCCGGTCTTAAAATTTTTTATATTTACGAAATCACATCGGTCATACTTTTCGGACCTATTCTTCTATAATCCGGTCTTAAAAATTCTTCATATTTATGAAATTGCCACCGTCATACTTTTTTAAGTCGAGCTTCAATATTTTGGTCTAAATGAGCGGTCTTAAAGCCCTTTCTTCTACTAGTGATACTTTTAAGACCCCGGATATTTTATAATATGGTCTTAAAAGTGTTCTATATATTTACGAAATTGTACCATGGGTATGCTTTTTTAAGACCAAATCTTTTATAATCTGGTCTTAAAAGTGTTCTATATATTTGTTGGAAGTTCAGATTTAATTAGTTAGCATATACGATTATATTATGCAATTATCTTAATTAAGTTGTTAGAGATATTTTAGGAATTAAGTTAGCAACATTATGGTTTTTGAATTTCGTAATTATATTCCCGATCAGTAAACCCCGATTATATTATGCAATTATCTTAATTAAGTTGTTAGAGAGATTTTAGGAATTAAGTTAATTGCAGATTAAACCGGTAAATTTTGACACTACTACAAAAAACGTCAAAAACGTCCATACGAATTAGAGGCAATTAACGTCCTTTTTAACATCCTAATTTTTATATTAGATTTAATTACGAAAAATTAATTAATTATGGAACGTAAAAGGTTTGTATATAAGATATTATTTATGATATAAAAAGAAATTAGTGGAATAATGATATGGAAATAATAATGTTGTTGTTGTTGTTGTTAAATAAATAAATAAAAATGATTATGAAAATAGTTGGGCCTTTTGACTAGATGGAGTAGTTGAAAAAATAATCTATAATTAACGGCGTCCTATGTTAAAAACGGGACGCCTTTTTTTGGCGTCCTACAATTGATTCGGGACGCCTTTTTTTAGGGCGTCCTACATCAAAAATAGGGACGCCTTTTTTAGTAAAAAAGGCGTCCTGATTCAATTGCAGGACGCCTTATTTAAGGCGTCCTCTATTTAGCACAGGATGCCCTAAAAAAGGCGCCCTGAGTCTACACTGGACGCCTCTTTTAGGGCGTCAAAAATCAGTTTTGGGCGTCCTGATTTCAAATCAGGACGCCTTATATTATAATTTTTTTTTTAAAAAAAATGTCCCCTCACATTGATATAAAACTCGAAACCGTGCAATAGAACAATGCAAATAAGACCAACAACAACGACAACAACAAAAACCAACAACAAAACAAGGCACTTTGGCAACCAGCAAGACCAACAACAGCAACAAGGCACTTGGCAACCAGAAAAATGCATATAAGAGATGCAAAAACCAACAACGGCAACAAACAAACAACAAACAACAATAAGCAGAAGTGACCAAAACTTTTAAGACCCAATAAGATAGATCAGTTTAGACCAAAACGCACTTGGCAACCAAAGACCAACAACAAGAAGGCACTTGGCAACAACAAGACTAACAACAAAGAACAAACAAACAACAAAGGCAAAACTTTTAAGACCCAATAAGATAGATCAGTTTAGACCAAAAACGCACTTGGCAACCAAGAAGACCAACAACACTTGGCAACAAACAAACAAACAAACAAGTGACCAAAACTTTTAAGACCCAATAAGATAGATCAGTTTAGACCAAAACGCACTTGGCAACCAAAGAAGACCAACAACAAGAACAATAGCAAGTGACCAACAACAACAACAACAAACTATTACTTAAACTGACCAAAATTCAACTTTCAAATTCCGAGTTTCAATTCCAATACGAACAAAGATCACAAAGAACAACAAAACTCTAAATGATTGATATGATTTAATTTTCGGGGGCTATTTACAAATCGAGTTACCAATTCCGCAGAAACCAAGACTATTAAAGGCGAACAAGGCAACACATGATGTACATATCTATATGCGTTGAAGAAAATTTGCAGACCAAAGCGTCTCGAATCAGTATCAATCTCTTCCTCCGAGCACGGATCCGGACTATCAAAAAGCTATAAATTGGAAAACAACGTATAAGTTAAACCAATGAAGCGAATAAAATAATTAACTCAAGTAGAACAAAAAATATTATCATTTGAGAAACGAGAGAGCGATCACATACGTTTTGAAAACCCGTAGTACGTCGCTCGTAACGATGGTATGCATATAAAACATAACGAAGTATCCGCACTCGAGTTCCCTGGTTGTTTTGGGCACTATAAATCAAAAGCAAATTGTTAAAACGGATAAAGGCATATCGAAAGCTACCATTGTGTCAATGAAATAACTTGAATTGAAACTACTTACTTTCGGATAAACCACTTCGGTCCGCCACGCTCCTGGTGCTCCAAGAATCGATCTAGCCGCCCGAATGCACTACATTAAAATGGAAATTAACAGACATGAAAACAGATCATATAAATGAAGAATCAATGATTTAGACAAAAATTTACTTACTTGGCAAACATGGATTTGATTTCATCGTTCGGCTTGCCACCTCTTAAGGGATCAAACCAATAACATGCGTTCTTGGAGGGACAAACAACACACGAGGGTCCAATGACCACTACAACAAACACATTATAATATTAATTAAGATAAGAAAGGAATTTATTCTTAAAAATCTTAAATAGACAACTAAATTACGTACCCTTCAAGTATTGGGGCTAGATAACAATGATCATCTTGGACAATTGTAGCACCAACATAAAGCGTCCTTTTGGTTAACACACTGCGAGCCTGGGCCGTGTTTATTGGACTTAAGAATCCATACAAATCCTTTCGGCCTTTCTGGACGCATATGTCGTAGCAGACACTATGATCGAAATAAAATGATAAGCGTTGTTAAGTATAGCAAACAAAAAAAGATCAATGCAATAATCAAAGGGGGAAAAACTTACATTATCGCAACTTCAAGAACGACTAAATCTAAATCCTCCATATGCAAAAATTCGACAAGATCTTTTTGGTCAACCGTAAACTCATAGGTCTTGTCTATGCCGACAATGCCAGGTTGCATCTTGAAGGAGAGATAGCTAATGTCCTTGTACATGGATCGCAAAGCGGTGCTAAGTGTGGAAATTTGCCCTCATCCACTTCATTCTATGAAAACATAAACAAACATATTATGAGTGAGTTACCAATGAAAAGCAAGTTCTAGTAATGTATTTCCTACCATTGGAGGTGTCACCGCCGCCATCTGAATAAGATGATTCGGCCAAAGGATGAACGATCCTATGGCCCGGCCTAAATCAGAACCTCGTCATCTTGAATCGGGATGTTTGTTTTGTCTTCCCCTCTCGAACACATTTCACGGTCACCTACGTAGGTCTTTTGGAATTTCAATATTATGGTGGGTGGTGTGATCCGTGTAAATAAGAGCATCGGCAACAATACGCCGGTGTGGGACATCCAAATAGAGAGTGCAAGTTGTCCTCTCTCGTGGCGTGTGAGAAGGTTCGCCGAGATCAACATCCGGAGGGTGAAAACTCTCTTTACTGCGGGGAAGGCCGGGGATTCACGAGTTGTATGTTCCGTATTGTCCTCGAATCCATCATAGTTTTCACTTCGGATCGTACTTGTTGCATGATTTCTTCAAATAGTCCCGCCCGAATTTTGGCTACAAGCCGAGGACTAGGGTTGTTATCGTCATAGAACCGTGAACGCCGTCCAAAATATTTTGCGGCTGAACTCCCCTAGGCTCCCCTCGAATGTTGTCGGGGTAATCCGGCTTCCCAATCGCCGTTGACAAAATGTCCATCCGTGAACCCGGCGTAAATGAACCTTGGGAACTCTGCTCCTCAAGTGCATCCCGTATCATAAGATGTTTCATAAATAACAACTAAACCCTATAATATGAAACAACCGAGGCTATTTAAAATGTCTAATTTAACTACTTACAATCTTTGAGGCAACCTCGGCAACATCTGCATTTATGTACTTGTCGCCCTTCATCCTTGCGACTTTCCATTTCTTGTGACGAGGAGGACGTTCAGGGGGCTGGACCACGGTGGAAGGATTGGATTGGGAAGCTTCCTTCATTCTCTCTACCTGCTCCTCCATCATTCTCCGTTCCAGCTTTACGTACCCACCACGAGACATACAATGCGGATACTTATTTGCCGCTTGTCTCTCTTTATTGGCTTGACTCATTTCCTATGACACGAAAACAATTAAAACTAAGTTGTGAAATAAAAGAAATGATATGAAATGAAAGAAATTTTAATTTTACAATAAACTCGGATTTTGCGTGACGCCACAAACTCCCTCCAAATTCCTCCGAGAAATATAAGGATATTTCGACATGGATCCTCGTTCCTCCTTTGCCCTCGAACAAACTTTTTAGTCGGCTTATTCTTGAAGTCTTTCCAACGTATACGGACTTCCCCATCCAATGCTTTTCCATTTCCTTAGTGTTAGGGACGTCGTACGTTTGCCGCAAGGTAAAAGGAAAGATAATTAAATTTCAAGTAACAAGCCAAATGATACAAATGCAAATATATTGAAAGTGACGAACCAAAAGTTGTGCCCAAATCAACTACTTCGTTTTCTCCGAACGAACTTCCAAGCATAGATCACAATGCGAACTTTGCTTCGAGCCAAATAGCCTACATAGCTAATGAAATTGTCTTCCTCCGGGCCAATTGGATTCAACTTGTCATCAAAGTCCACATGCAGCCTCTTTTTTTGACTGTCACGACGGGCCACTAGCGCACTCATCTGTGTGCAACCTCTACCCCTTCTCACAACGGGCTCGCCACCTCTCTCACCTCTTGACTCATCAGAGCTAGAGCTAGACATGTTCCTGTTCATCAAGGACAAATCAATGTTAGATAGGTTATTAAATAGTAAACAGTTAATAAAATAAACTAAAATGTTAAACCATCTTAAGTTATGACATATTACTATTTCATAACTTAAGATCTTACTTTATATGGTTTCCCATATTCCTTCACAATGATCTTTTCTTGCAAGATCTTCTTCATCATCTACCAATTCCACATCACGCGTTGTAGGGGGATTTGTTGTGAAAGGGTGTATCTTCAAGGTCGAAGGATTCTTCACCATACTTCATTTTTTACTTTGAAGTACAATGGACATTTTTTTATTTGCGGGTCTCGTAACATAAAACACTTGTTTCGCCCGGCTTGCTAGAATGAATGGCTCATCTCTATGACCAACTCTTTGAAGATCAACGAGACAACTCCAAATTGTGGATCTATTACAACAAGCATTATTGCTAACCCACTTACATTTCAATAGAGCAACTTTGAACTTGTTGTAACTCATCTCCCATATTTCTTCAATAACTCCATAATAAGCCATTGATGCTAATACCGGGTTTTTGTCTTTCGTACTCGCAAAGTGCATGGATTCAGCTTCAACCATCACCCCACTATTTTGCACAGAACTTCTGTCGTCTTGGCCTTTTGTGTAGAAGGTATACCCGTTTATTTCATAACCTTGCCAAGTGATGACCTGAAAAGAAGGCCCCAGGCCAACCACTCGATTGTATCCGACACTCCGGTCTCGTGCGATACCTTCTCCTCAAACCACTTTATGAACGTCTTCTTTTGCTCATGAGCTATTTGCATGTCATTCTTCCTTGGATTCTTATTCTTCAAACTCTTTACGTGATCATCAATGTATGGTTGAACTTCTTCCATATTATTCAAGATGTACAGTGTGCTTGCAACATCCTTTCACGAGCCTTATTCTTCGGTTTGATTCCTCGAGTTCCCTCGGTTATCCCCTTGTCATGCGAGATCGTATCATCGTCCACGATAGATAATCTTTGCAAAAGTCCATAGCCTCTTCAACTACATATCTCTCAACTATTGAGGCTTCCGGGCGATAAGGATTTTTAGAATACCCTTTTAAGATCTTCATGTATCGCTCGAAAGGGTACATCCACCTTAGGTAAACTGGACCGCATGAGCCTTACCTCCCTTACCAAGTAACACTCATTTTCCAATTCATCCATTATATCAAAAAATGTAGGAGGAAAATGCATCTCTAGTTGAGACAAAATAATATAACCCTCATTTTCCAATTCATCCAACTTTTCAATGTCAATGACTTTGTTACGAGATAGCATTAAAGAAAATACACAATTTTGTTATAGTGGTTCGCACTTCATCTTTCATAATGCCCCTAATAGATACGGCAATAGTTGTTGCATCAGCACATGATAATCATGGGACTTCATCCCCACTAACTTCAAATCGTCCATTGAAACACACCTTCTCAAATTTGAAGAATATCCTTGTGGAACCTTAATGTCATATAAACACCCACACAAACTTTTTTCTCGGCTTTTGATAGTGTATGGGTTCTTGGCTCCATATATGCCTTCTTACCATCTTCTTTTACTTGTGGATGTAACCGTTCTCTTATTCCCATATCAACCATGTCTAGTCTCGCACTAATTCCATCCTTAGTCTTTCCTAGGTATGTGCAAAAGAGTACCGACAAGACTATCACAAACGTTTTTCTCCACATGCATCACATCAAGACTGTGTCTCACATCAAGACTACGCCAATATGGAAGATCAAAGAAAATTGATCTCTTCTTCCATATATTCTTCTCACCCACAATCTTTCGCTGCTTACCCAATATGACATTGATATGTTTCACCCGACTATAAACATCCTCTCCGGTTAATGCCTTTGGAGCCGTTCTATGCTCCGGTAAGCCGTTGAAACGCTTTCTTAACTTACGATATGGGTGGAACCGATCAAGAAACCTCCTTTGACCGAGGTAGACCATTTTTTTTCCGTGCTTTAGTTGATGACCCTTGACACTGTACCCTGACAAATTTCCATATGCGGGAAAGTCATTTATCATGGTAAAAATCATTGCATGCATCTTGAAGGACTTCTTCTTATATGCATCAAACACATCTACGCCTTCCTCCCACAATTTCTTAAAATCCTCAACCAAGGGCGCCAAGTACACATCGATATTGTTCCCGGGCTGTTTTGGTCCAGAAATCATCATAGAGAGCATCACATACTTGCATTTCATACATAGCCAGGGAGGTAAGTTGTATATTACAAGGAGAACCGGCCATGCACTATGGGTGCTTGCTAAGAGTCCGATACGGATTGAAGCCATCTGTACAAAGCCCCGACGAAGGTTTCTTGGCTCACGCCAAATTGAGGGAACATTTCATCTATTTTCTTCCATTGCGAGAGAGTCACCGGGTCGCCGGAGATATTTTCCATCGGATATTCTCTCATCGAAATGCCATCTCAATCGCTTCGCTTAAATCGCTTCACTAGTAAAGAGACGCTTAAACCGCGGTATTATTGGAAGATACCACAATGCCTTCACGGGTTGCCTTTTTGTTGTCTCATCATCTCCAAAACCACCACCTTTCTTCACTTTGTATCATGAAGTTTTACACTTCGGACAATTACTCGGCCTTCATACTCATTTCTGTACAATATGCGTCATTAGGGCAACTGTGTATCTTTTTATACTCCATACCCATCGAAGACAAGATTTTCTTGGCCTCATACATACGATTTGGAAGTACATTATCGTCTGGCAACATATCACACAACAATTGAAGCGAGGACGTGAAACTACTATCGGTCCACCCACAAGTTGCCTTTAAGTTGATCAAATGTAAGGTCCTAGTCAACGTGTATACTTAGTACACCCAGGGAACAACGGTGTCTCTGCATCACTCCGCACGCTATCATATTCATGCGGTTGTGCAAAAGATTCGACCTCAACATCATGAATCATTCTCTCCATTCCATCGTCATCTACCTCAACTTCATTTTCGTGCGACACACTGGTACTTATTACCTCCTCACCATGCCATATCCACGTTGTGTATCGAAGGTTTATTCCATCACAAATTAGGTGATCCCTTATAGTAGGAATATCCCGTCGAACCCATTTAAGCAATTAACACATGGACAATAATACATCCCTTTTTTTGTAGCCACATTCCTTCTAGCAAATTCAATAAACTCTTCCACCCCATTCTCATATTCTTCACTAGTTCTCAAAGCATTCATCCAACTATGCCCCATTTTAATACCACCTACGACATTTCCACCAACACTCAAGTTTATAACAATTTAAAGAACGACATGCTTTTTTGTCAATCTTGAACTAAAATTTCAGCAACATTTCGCCTTAAAAGTAACACATCCCAAAATTTCAACAACAAACAATTTCAACTTCAATCAAGAAAACTTACTAACTAAGCCAATTCAGATCAATATCAACTATTAAATCCAATAGTTTCATCAATACAAAGTATAAAAATATAGCTAAATTGTCCAAGTCATAAACTATTAAATTATGGACTTCTAATCATCTTTATTCATACAACAAAGTTTACCTAGTTCAATGCACATCAATGAAAAAACAACAATAATTAACTATACTTACCTCAACTTTAAATTCGATGCTTGAAATTTATTTGCTCTATTCAACCTAAAGACAACAACAATAAAGAGAACATTAGAATTATTCAAACTAACATATGTGAGAGGGAATAATTGTATGACAAAAGGAACATGATTACAAATACCTACCCTATGACCCCTCAAGCTAGCTCTTGTGGGTTGCTATCGTGGCAAAGTCACAATAGTCAAAAGGGTTATTAGCTTCCCGTAGTCAAAAAAGAAGTAATCACCGAGAACTTAAAACTACAAATTTCGAGATAGTAAACTTCTATGATATATCCCAACAACCATAAAGTTTCACAGGAAATGAAAAATGAAGAAGGAAAATTGATGTAGAATGACATCAAGAGGTAGTAGCTAGGGAGAACTGTTAAAAGGAAAATCACAGTGTAGGAAAAACTATACACACACTCTTGGCACTAGCATATAGTTAGACCCAAATTGAATTTGTAAAGATAAAATATTTTATTAACCCAAAACATGAATATGCTATTGTTGTATTATTTTGGGAGAACGACTGCTAGTCCCTCGTTGGAAAACTTTTGTATTGAAAGTTCAAAATGCCTTTAGATTTAGATTTCACAACAAAAAACAAGTCAAGGTGATTGTGGATATATAGGTAATTCTACTCAGTATTTTATAGTTGTGGGGAGTTGAAGGAAAACAATTTAGGTTTGTCTTTTAAATTAAGCTTGATCTCATTGTGAATGGAATTTGAAATCTTTGAAACTTTATAAACACGTTGGGAACAAGTTGAGAAAAAAATAATAATGAAATCAAAGACGGAAGAAAAAAATAATAATAAAATGAAAGACTGAATCTATATATTCTTGTGTTATTAGCTTTGTTAGGTCTAAAACTTGATCTCGCATTTATACCTTCATCGATGTCGAAACGCGCTATGCATGCCTCGGATCCCACGTAGACTTTCTCATTCATTGATAATTAATATTAGCCAGCTTTGGAACAAATTCTGGAGATTTAAATTATGCTCACAATAAATAAGGCAGTCAAAACTAGTTGTTTATGTTTCAAGGACGCGCACGGGCGATTGCACTGCAAGTGATACTATACTAGCTTCGATTTTAAATATAAGAAATAATTTATAATGTAATTTATATTATAAACTATATCCTATAATTAAAACCGGAGAAGTATATGTTTATTCGTGCCTCTATCTTCAATGTAAAAGTTCTAAAAGGAGTTTATTTTGATAATTAATCTATAAGGAACTCACAGTCTCTTAAATTTATCTAAGTTTCATGTTGTAGGTTACATAAGTTTAAGTGTAGAGCTCTAAGAGACACCTCTTGACAGATCATGGACATACACAAATAATATTGCAATTTAAATAACACCTATAAATTACTTTCTCCCAACGAGATATTGGTAATTGAATTTGTTCACAAAATTGTACAAGGGACTAATCCCCTGGTTAGACCCAAATCCTATGAGTGATATGAAAAAATTGTTACACAGATTTTTTTTTGATGATATAGCGGTGGGATAAATTAAGTTGGGAAGATTAAACTCACCTGAAGAAACAGAGGAAGCCACGGTACTTGTAATAGCGGCCGGCCGGCGAGTTGTGAAAAGGAAAACCCAAGACCTCCCTAAGCTTCACGGTCCGACTCCAAGATTACGTGCGTCTGAGCTTTTGGAGTTCTTGGTTGTACCGTCGTGTCAAAGGACGACGAAGGTGGGTGGTGATAATGGAAGGAGGAAGGAGGGGTCCGAAGGCAAAGAAGGGAATTTCAATCCCTAGCTAGGTCAAAAACGAGGAAGAAGGAGAATGAGACAAAGGCATGGGGAATTTCTTAAAAAAAATTAAAATTAAAATTTAAATTTAAATACCTTAGTCCGCCTCTTTGCGACGGCAACGAGCAATTAAGCAAGTCGACGGAGCTCTTGCGCGCGACTACAAAGCGCGAGCAAAGTCGACGGAGCTCTCACGCACAATGAGAGGGAAAAATGAAAGGGCTTTTGGTAGGGAAGGAGCCGAGTGAGAGAGCGGTGAGTGAGGGTGAGCGATTTTGGGTTTGCTTTCGCGTGAGTGAGCGGCGGGACGATGTGTGTGTGAGTAAGCACATGAATGAATAGGGTTTAAGTGGGTCTTTAAGGCGTCCTGATCAAGTACCAGGACGTCAAAAAATTAATTAAGGCGCCCTAATTGATAAACAGGACGCCTAAAAAGCCAAATAATTACCAAAAAAAAAATTTGTCGCCAATTAAGGCAACCTGAAAATAGAGTAGGGCGCCTTAAAATTAATTAAGGCGTCCTTACTTGACATTAGGGCGCCTTAAAATTCGATTAAGGCGTCCTAATATGAACACAGGACGCCTTAATAAATTTTAAGTCATCCCGATATATTATCGGGACGCTTTAAAATTCAAGTAAGGCCCTAGTCATAATAAGGTCGCCTAAAATTTAAAATTTTGACCTAATTAAGGCGACCTACAAATACATCGGGACGCTTTAAAATTACGCGCCAAAAAATTCAAAAATGGCGCTAATTAAGACCAATTTGGCGGAAAATATTTTAAAATTAGGCGTCCCGATATTGTTTTAGGACGCCTTTAATTTATTTTAGACGTTCGAAACTTATTTCGGGACGTCAAATTTGAGAATATCAATATTTATTTACAAGAATGCCACTACTTTCATTTTTAACTTCCTTTTTTAAAAAGGAAGTAGTTATCATTTTTTGTAGTAGTGGTGTGTGTGTGGGTTCTTAATAATTATACCCCACCCCCCTATATCTTTTATATATATGGGCATTAGGCGGTGAGGAGCTGCGGTGAGGGTCACGGTGAGGGTGAGGAGAGAAGAAAAGAAGCCTATCTGAGTATTTTAAGGTACATTATTTATTTTATAAGATCATTTAGGTGGTTAAATTAATTTCTTTTCAACAAACTTTCTTCATGAAAGTTATCTACGTGTTTTTCTCTTTCTAATAAGGATAATATAATATTGATTAGTAAAAATTTTGGGATTAGATTTAATATAAAGTTTTGAATTTTGATAATAGATGACTGTATATATGAAGAGCATGATTAATAAATAACTTTAATCGGTTTAGATTTGTTAGGCTGTTTGTTGTGGGAATTTAAATTTATTTTCTAGTTAAAAGAATTTAGGATCTATGTCATATAGTATATTTTTACCGATTAAATGAGGATTTAAGATTTAGTTGGATTACTAGAGGTATTATTAAAGATTTAATCGGTTAGTTTTACTAAATCTAGAACTATATGAAATTATGAATTGGAATTTGAGATTTTAAATTATAATTGATATAATTTTGATTATGTAGAGGTTTGGAGATTATTTAATAAATTGGGTTAAACTTATAAAAGTTAGGGGATAAAGGTCTTAAATGCCATGGAAGTTTTTGCCCAGGAGCACTGGTAAGACGGAAGTTTTTTTTGGACTAAAAATGCCACGGAAGTTCACAAGATGTAGCAATTTTGCCCCGTAAGTATCATTTTTGCCACGGAATTTTTCTTTGAGAGGAGTAATTTTGCCCGGAAGTTTACAAAAGCGTAGCAATTTTTTCCTTCGTGTCCCCCGAATATTAAATTTGACTATTAAAACAGTCAAAGACCACACATGTCATGCCTTGAAAAGGTCGAACTTGGAGTCAGATAATGAGATCCTTCAGATGTTGAAATCAAGGCGGCCAGAATTTGTGAAGTCGAACTGGTCAAAAGACTGAAAGTGTCACAAAAACACAAATGAAACGCAAAACGAGAAATGAATTGTTCCAAAAATTGGTTTAGTAAAACAAATCAACGATGATAATATTTACGTTTGTATAGACTGATCATTTGCTTAGATCATAAGTGATGCTTCCTTTGGGTTTTGTGATAGTCGACCTTTCAGGTCCCTTTGACCCGATTCGGCTTCGAAATTTCGCCTTGAGCTCAACATCTCAAGGATCTTCTTCTCTCGCTCCAAGTTTGACCTTTTCAAGGCATAACATGTGTGGTCTTTGACTAATTTAATAGTCAAATTTAATATTTGGGGACAAGGGCAAAATTGCTCCTTAGTGAAAACTTCCGGGCAAAATTGCTCCTTAGTGAAAACTTCCAGGGCAAAATTGCTCCTCAGGGAAAACTTCCGTGGCACTTTTGGTCCAAAAAAAACTTCCGGCATTTTTGGTCCAAAGAAAACTTCCGTCTTACCAGTGCTCCTGAGTGAAAACTTCCATGGCATTTAAGACCCTTAACCCTAAAAGTCAGTATTAAGTTAAAAATAGAGGAATTGATAAACTGTCGTTTTTCTAGGAAAACTAAAATGAGACAATTATAGTTTAATTGATTATTTATTATTGTATTAGTTGGTATTTTTGTTAATGCTATTAACATATAATTTTATTTATTTATTTTTAGAGTGGACTTGATCTCTCTCCCAAGTTTAGTTTTTGTGTTAAGAACTGGAGGTAATCACCCACTTTCACTCACCGTATTTGCTTGTATAATGATTTGTGAGTGATTTTTAATCTAGGAAAGCTATGTTTTTGACAAAGTTGCCTTGTGAGATTTATTTGGAATGATTAGTGATATTATATGTTATGGAAAATGTACTTTTTTATGGTTTCTTGAGCTAAAATAATATTGTTATTTTAATAATTATGGTGACGATGTATTACTGTCATAAATCTTGTTTGGAATTTATATATTCATGCCAAGACTATGATGACGTGGAGCGATAATGGATATGGAGTAATGATGGGAGTTATTGTGTATATAATACCACATGGTATTGTTGGGATCCGTACACGCAGTGAAATTATAAAATTTTTACGAATCCCATCGGAGGATCTATCAACGGCGTTTAAATCAAGGTTCGTTAGAAAAACCTTACCTATGTGTGGGGTTGAGTGTTCCGTTCAATTTGGCCACCATCTTTTGCTTCGTGCGTCTCGACCGTCATATTTCTTGAACGTGGTGCCATCTCGTTCGATCAAACAAGAGCAGAACTTTTGAATCTCATCCCTCTACCGGTATCCACACGAACAACACTGGAACATAGGCGGCAACGTGCTAGCGCCTTCAAACCTTGCATCCCTCTTTTCCTCTCTAAGGTTTCTTACGGCTTCTCTAATTTATCCGTGTGCTCAATACGACTAGATCAATATCTATTTATAGAGTTTCTAAAACCCTAATGAGCCTATTAAAATATTCAAAATTAATCTAATTAATCTTGAATTCGAATCTGAATTAAATAAATACATTAATTAAAATCTGTCTAACAGATCTAATCAAATATATTTATTTAATTCGAATTATGAGCCTACAGATTTAATTGACCTTCACGAATTAAATCGAGATATGATATCTTTCTATTTAATTGAATCGAGATACCATATCTCAATTTAACTAAATTTGAGATACTATATCTTTATTCGAAAATTAAATCGAGATACAATATCTCAATTTATTATAGTTATTTAATTTATCAAATAAATTAAATACTATACATAATAATATTATTATCTATAAATAATATCATTATTATTTTCAAATTTATATTATATTATAATATAATATGATATATATATATATATATATATATTAACTCTAGATTAACGTATTCATTAAATCTTAGACATTCCTAAGATTCAATGAATCTGACACTATTGCTCGTGTTGGGCTTATTCTTGTGCAACCCCGCAGTCCCACATGAGATTGGCGTGAGGATAATATTGTACCACCACAAGTTGCAAGCGCCTCTAGCAAGACATTACGACTACCCAATTCATATGAGGATCGATGATACGATGCTACCTATGATACAACCATATCACGTCCCTTTTGTCATGCGATAATTTGGTCAAGGATGAGGCATGGATAATGTCAACTTCCTGTTCTTGACCATTACTTTCTCGATTCTCAGGTAGTCTAATAATGGAAACTCCTTTCCTTCGTAGTATGGCCATACATTTTTCAAACTCGCTCATGGAAGGGCTCAGTATTATCTCTCTACAAATGTGAGGGACAAATTCCATCTTGACCATTGACATTCCTCTGCATGAAAACCACTGATCCTGATCCAATCCTTTATCATCACCGGTCAAAGGTGACTTTTGACTAGGCCAAAGATCAGTGACTCATCATGTAGGAATCCATGATGATCTCAGGTCAAAGGGCATTGTGACGCGATTATATATGAGATAAGCTTATGACTAAATCCATGCAGCTTTCTCATAGTGGGTCTGTCCAGCACCTTGTACTCTTACAAGTGCCTATGACTTTGATTCGTATCTCTATATCTCATCAAAGTCATGCTAGTCTTATTTCATCTTTGCTCTCGCGTAGATGACTGATTAGGGACATTTAGGATAATCTATAAGATATATCTAGGGATACAGTTATCATTATAAACATGCAAATGAAATGATAACTAAAAGGAGAACAATGACTTGCCCCTAGGGCATAATTTCCAACAGGTATGCCACCACTCGGTGTAAAGTGGATGGCTTTGATATTTTGAGGGCCCTTGGTATCACCCTTTTCCTTTGGCCGGGTTAAAGGTCAGCCCTTGGGACAGTGACACATTTCCATATTCGAAGGAAAGGGAACCCGTGGTCCGATATGAGCTCTATAGTCTTTGGCCGGATTGAACCTCATTATTGGAGAGCTTGGTTCAGTCTTGTCATAGAGACTACACCTATTACGTTATAACACTTGGGTTTTGTCAGCGGAAATAAGGGTGGGGGTGAAAAGGATTGTCAGGATATCAATCTATTGCTTGGCATGGTATATATGTGATTCATGATATAATACGGAATTGTTTGATTTGGAAATTTGTAAAATTTATATGCCTAGTACTTTGTTATGTAAAATGTCCCACTTGTCACCTCACGAGCACGTATTAGAATTTACAATGAGCTAGATTGATGGTTACAAATATTTTTTAGGTGTTAGTTCTCGTGCGAATCAATCAGGGAAGGATTTGGAAGCTTAAGTTACTTCCACTAATGGTAGTGCTTTCACCTTTTTGGTACATGTTGAATTATTGTATATTACCGCATTAGGGCTCACTTGACATATTGTAGTATATTTTAGATATTCTGGCAAATTCTAAAGCAATACTTAGTTCAAAAATCTGGGCCTAGTAAAATCAAAAGCTTATCTGTATGCATAAAATATTTTAATAAATGGTTTAATCAGGTTAATAATTAATAATTGTCATTTAAAATGGAGGATGTTACAAGAACCACCCACAGTTCCGCCTTTAAAGTCATACAAGTTCCTATTTTTTTTGCAAATCCTGATATCCATGTTCCATCCTCACCTCGTAATACTCCTCTACAGCCAGCAATCTGCTCCCCCCTTTTTGAAGCTCCATCCATATTCAATTTAGCCCAACCCCTCCCAGGAGGTTCCCATCTGACATTAACCAGATGTCTTGTTCCTTTCAATCTTCTAAAGTCTATCCTTGCCCTTATTACATCTCTAACATACCATAGTACTACCTGACTTCATTTCTCAGGCAGCACAAATTCCTCATAAAAAATGCTTTTATTCGCCAATTCCATACAACCATCAAGCAATGCCAAACAATCGACTCCAGTTTTTCTCCTTCTTTGTTAAGTTCCAGCTAAACCACTCCACCCCTTGTAACTCCCTCCGATAGCTCATGCCATAAGGAAATTGCAGCGTTACAGTCTCTCAACACATGCATTAGTGTTTCAGTAACATTGGCACATTTAACAGTTAGAATTACCACCCAGAATCATGCACTTCCTCTCATTAGTTAGTAATCTATTATGTATAGCTAGCCATAAGAATATCTGCACCCTTGTTGGCCTTTTCCACCCCCATACTTTCTCCCACACCTTTTCCTTTAGATACTGTTCATTCTGCAATATGTGATACATATCAACTACTGAGTACTGGTTCTGCATTCTTTTTCCCCACCTAAACACATCCACACCATTCAACTCATTCGGAGTAGGTGTTGCCATTATGAGTCTCCTCCCTTCCTCATTAATCCACCCACCAATTCTTTCCAAGTCTTAATCACCCTTTACGATCAAAAGATCTTTCACCCTTATGTCTCCTTCCTCCTCAAACACCATTTTAACACTTTTTTCAACTAATTTCCTTCCATCATCTAGCAATTTATCATGCCAAAATCTCACTTTTCTCCATTTCCCACCTCCCAACACATATTACCTAAAACTCCAGGCCATATTCTGCACAAATTCTTCCATATTTCAGAGTCATATTTCCTCATATTACACTCCTCTACTAGGTTGTTTCCTCTACTATATTTTCAAGTAAGCACCAAGGAACATAAACTACTCAATTTAGTAAGTATGTTCTAAGCCACTCTCTCCAATAAGGCATCATTCATTATTCCAAGATCCCGCAAGCCGAGACCCCCATTCTTTTTTTCCTTACATAACGTATCCCATTTAACAGCATGTATTTTTCGTGTGCCTCTATCACTGTTCCAGAGGAAATTTCTCTGCATTCTTTCTATCTCCTGCCTAACCCCAGTAGGTAATAGGAGTGTTGCATTTCATATATTGCTAACTGACTTGTCGCTGATTGAACCAAAGTTATTCTTCCAGCCAATGACAAATTTTGCTTCTTCCAATTACTTAGCCTCCCTGCATTTTGTCAATCAAATACTGGAATTTCCTTTTATTATCTCTCCCTTTGAACATATACACACCCAAGTATCACCCCAAGTCCTCCATTCTGTTTGCATAGGCTGAGATGCTACAGGGAACTTACGTTGGCGCTGTGTCCTTTGAACCGTCTTCCAGATCTCCTTCTCTCCTTCATTATTATTTTTGTCTCCCTGTACAGAATCTGGTACCTCTACTTCCATTCTCACCTCCATATTTTTCCTATGAAAATCAGCACAACCCTCCTTGCTATGCCCAAACCAACCACACTTGGTACACAACATTCCTAGACTCTCGCAAACCATGCTTAGAACCTGTCCCTCCACACTAAAATTCCGAGATCAATGGCTTCGTGAGATCCAATTCCACACACATCAGGGCAAACTTCCCTCTAGCTCATTGTGCAGTGTATACATGTAACCTAATTGCCTTAAGCTATGTTGATATGATGGTCACCAATTGCACTATAAGCTTTTAGCCTGAAAAAGAATTTTTATCATATGATTATGTTATAGTACAACTTCTTGTTTAAATTATAAAGTATTGTGTCTAGTTTTTGATACAAAATTAATTGATTTTTTAAAACTTTAAGAAAGTTAAATAATTTATATTATAGTATTTATATTTATTGTTTTTGTTAAATTAATTTTCCTAATTTATAAATTAATTATACACAACATATGCTTTAACTAAATAACTTATTTAATTTCTTTAATTTTTTTGAAAAAATTAACTGACTCCTATATATAGTATATCTAATTATAAGAATTAGAGGTAGTATTAAATTAAGGTTCATTTTAAAATCAATTACATCATTATCATTGTGATGCTCTAGCTCTTAAATAACAAGGTAAAAAACAAACTATAATACAAAGTCTCCATAGTATTATTTTGAGAATGGCGACTTACTCCAGTGCCCACGTGGAACCTACCCAAATTATATAATATTATTATAAAAATATAAGGGTTATCATTTGAATTAAAATAAATTCCAAATATCAACTAAATGAGTAAAAAAAGATAGATTGTAATTTGGTAAAAATTTGAAATTCTGAAGTTTAAGGGTTGATAACTTAAATTGTTATTGCCTATGTTTAAGTTGTCATTACCCAAATTTCAAAATCTTGAATTTCTACTAGATTACATGTTTGTCCTTTTACTAATTTAGTAGGCATTTTGAGATTTCTTTAATTCAAATATTTTTTTTAAAATTTTCCAAAATATAAACATTGCAAAAAATATATTATAAAATATAAAATTATTTAATCTAGTCATATATTTTCTTTTTGAGAAATTGACATTGAGGTCTCAATTAAGAAAAATAATATTAAAAAGTCCTAAAATTTGTTAAGGTAATTTTTTTCATTTGTCAATGGTTGCTCTTTCACTTGTTATTTATAAGCTATGAGTGGACCAAAATTCTTTCTAAATTAATAACAAGATAAATATGTAATAAACATGAATTTGAGATTTTGAAGTTTAAATGTTTTTATGAAAATGACCCTCACCTTTTATTTTTTTCTTAAAAAAAAAAAAAGCAAGGACCCTCGCTAACATCCAGAACTCCGATGAGATAGTTTTTGTCAAAGATTTTTTTTTCTTTTGAATTTTCATTCTCTATATCTAAGTTTAATCACAATTCTTAAGTTGTCATTATCTATATATAAGTAATTAACATCGTCACATGGGTGCAAAGACGACCTTTGTTGATACAATGGGGGCCATGGCCCCCCCCCCTTCCCAATATATATATATATATATATATATATATACCAAATACTTCATGCAAATTGGATTTTTTATACATTTGGCCCAAAAATTTATACATTTAGCTAAAATATTTATACATTTTGGCCCTTCAAATATTTTTTCTTAAAAATTAATTAATAAGTATACATTTGATCTCCCCTAATATTTTTTTCAAGGTCATCCGTGCATGGGTGGCTTCAAAATATGACCTTGTTCAATTATAGGGGTATTAAAATTTATAAGGAATATTTTGGGATTATTATCATATTTGATTTTGGAAGTTTACCTTCATTTTGATTTTAGTCCCTCAAATTTTAAACCATGAGTTTTGGTTCTTTTAGAGTAAAATAGTTCAGTTTTTTTTTTTTTTTTTTGAATTATAAAAACGAATATTTTGAATAGAATATAAGTTAAAAGATTAAAACCTATTATTTAAAATTGAGAAAATTATAATAAATGATCTAAGAAAAATAATATTTATTAATAAGGACCATAAAAATAGTAATTATTTTGAAGCACCAAAATTAAAAGATTAAAATAGAAAAACTAAATTGCCCTTAGCTATTTTTTATTGGGTGAAGGTGCAGATTTGCCAACCAACTATTACCCAAAGAGCGTCTGACACAAATAACTATTGAGGAGACCAAAATTGCCAATAAACAATTAAAACGTGAAAAAAAAAACCAAATAACTATTAAAAGTGGGAAAAAAACACCAAATAACTATTTTAAAAAAACAACTATCACAATTAAGTTAAAATATGAGGCACCGGCGTAGAACGGTGGCGGAAACGCTGGAGAAAAAAGAGTGGTTAAGTCTATTCTCTATACCTGTATGGTATAAGTCCTCCAGACAATCCACAGGTTAAAGAAATCCACTGCATTGTGATGCCACCACAATGGGGAACTCACCAGCAAGTCCACCTCCCATAAGCTCTTTCGGGGCATGATTTCTTGAATGATTTGGAGCCTTTGGGGTGATGCATAGTTAGCCTAATGAACTTCCACAGTTGTCTCCTCAGGTTCTTGCTCAACTCTGTTGTCGTTAATTCTGAGTTGAACACAGCGAAGTTTCCTATTCCACTTGCATAATTCCAAAAAAATTATATATACCCAAAAAACACAACCACAAAATAAAGGAACTTTTATATTTGTACGGAGAGTGTGATATTGTTATGAGATACGGTTCATTATCTCACCTGAGCTTACATTGCAGGATCTCACTTCACATGCTAAGATCCTAGAGAGCAACAAGCAATGGGACGGAGAGAAGTGCATTATCTTGACTTGCAGTTTTACTCTAGGGTCTTGTTCATTAACTGCATACAAGCATGGGCAGACCCATGTATAAGTTGCCCCCCTTGAATTTGGGAGTTTTTAAAATAATAATAATAATATGTTTGAATGATTGTACACCCTTAATACATCAAGACTGCATTTCGTAATCGGATAGGGATGAATGATTGAATGATTGTTTGGTGCCTTATATTAAAAAAGATGTATTTGATAACATTGATGATAAGGCGATTATCAGAGGCGGACCCACTTGTTAGAGAAGGGGGCACTTGAATTCCAGATTTTTTTTAAATACATATTTGAATGATTGTCCACCCTCAAATTAAGTGTACACCTTTAATATATTAAGACTGTACTTCGTAATGGGATGGGGGATGAATGGTTGAATGATTGTTTAGTGCTTTATATTGAAAAAAGATGTATTTGATAAGCATTGATAATAAGGTACTACCTCCGGTCCTAATTATAAGACATAGTTGACTTTGTTTGGAGAGATTAAGGAAGCTAAATAAGTTACTTAATCATTTTATATGTTGTGTATTTTTAGATTATATATTAGCTTATTAGTCAAACTAATTACTTTGAAGAAAAAAATAAAAATAAAAATACTCTAAAGTAATTTAATTAGCTTCCTTAATTTCTCCAAAAAAAATCAACTATGTCTTATAATTAGACCGGAGGAGTAATTATGATGGAATTAAAAAATAAGGCCTTTTGACATTATAATTATTTTTATTGTAATATAATTTTTTTATTAAAATATATGTACTTGAACTTATTGAGTGTTCACCCTTCATTATAATTTATGTAGCTGCATTTCTAACCGTACTTAGCCTTACTTTTCTAAATGACATGTTTGTAAAATAATTATCTCTCTTATTATATTATCAGTATTCACTTAATTTCATAAATATTTTTTTTGATATATTTTTTTTCTTGTTTATATTCTTTTATTTTTTTTTAATGCATTTAAAATTTTCTTTAAAAAAATTTACTCCCAGAAATTGTGCCCCCTCTGTAATTTTCTAGGTTTGCCCCTGCATACAAACCTACTCCATCCGGGTATGAGTGGGGAAGTGCCAATAAGGATACTGGAAGCAATATAATCCTCATGGTTACCTTCCTGCTCACTACGAGAAGGTTCAGATGCTCGCTAGCGATAGCTTCTATGGTTTCTATGGATGGATTGTTTCAAAGGATATCCCAGTAATGCAAATAAAAAACAATTAAGAGTAATTTAGTTTTTCTATTTTAATGTTTTAATTTCTGATCCTTCAAAATAATTACCATTTTTATGATTCTTCTTAATAAATACTATCTCCGGTCCTAATTATAAGAGCTAGTTGATTTTCTTTGGAGAGATTAAGGAAACTAAATAAGTTACTTAATCATTTCATATGTTAAATATTCTTAGATTATATATTAGTTTATTAGTCAAACTAATAAGTTTGAAAAAAATAAAAATAAAAATTTAAAGTAATTTAATTAACTTCCTTAATCTCTCCAAAAAAGTCAACTAGCTCTTATAATTAGAACCGGATAGAGTATTATTTTTCTTAAGTCTTTTATTATAATTTTCCCTTTAAAATTTGAAGGATTAATACTAGAATTAAATTAAACTTATAGATCAAATAATTCTATCACTCTGGTCCTATTTATAAATCCTCTTGATCAAAAAATTTGGTCCTATTTATAAGTTTTTTTAATCAAATAAATGAGATTGTGATACTTTTATCTATATTATTATATCAATGAAAATAGAGAGGGAATAAAAGTAGAAAGATACACATTCATAAATGAAAGTAAAGTTCAAAATTTACCTTATAATTATTAAACTACCTACCACTCTTAAATATATATGATTTGGTCAAAAAGAACTTATAAATGTGATATATTTTATTTTGCATGAGATAGACCCAAGAATTAGGTGAGAGACAGGCCTCATCAGTCGTCAAATAGGCCGCATTGGTGCGATGACGTCTTTTACGTAAAAGACTTAAAGTAGTGTGCTTACTGCTTAGTCGTTAGTACCTTTCCGTGGGGGGCCCCACCACCACCAACTTCGATCCAGTACTTATCAGAACCGGCCAAGACGGACAAAGCAATAACACTTTATAAATGTGTGAATATATCACTCCATTATACTAAGCGATAAGCGCAACCCACTTTCCCTGATCGCTTTTGCGGTAGCTTTTCACGGGCAAAAAAAAAAAAAAAAAAAAGCAAACTTCTCTATTAAATTTGTGGGGAGAAGCCTCTGGATCGGCGCACAAAACATACATCTTCTCTCCTATCCGATTTTTCTCTTTCCTTGCTGAATAGACACCCTCATTCGTACTGATCGGAGTTTGGGACTTTCCGAGTGGTGGCGGCGGCGGTGGAGAGCGCTAGCAAGTTTCTTGTGCATTGCTGTATGTCAGTGGGATACTACAGTGAGATCTACTACGGCGGATACGGTGAGCTCGCTAACCCTTTACAATGGCCACAGCTCAGGAAAAGGCGACGCCATGTTGCGGTGACAATAACAACCGGAATTCTTCCACAGCTCCTTCGGTTGTTAACCGATCATCCTCCACTTCGACCGATCCACCGGGGGATCCGATCCGAAAAAGAGCCTCCGTCACCACCTTGATGGGCACTGTGGATCCTTTCACCGAGCCTCCTCCAAAAACCACTCCCGCCAAAGGTTTCCTACTTTCTAGTTTCTATCACTATTTTGAGATATTTTATTCATTCTTTTGAGTTGTTTTGGGTCGGCTGATTTGATGTCTGGCTTGATCATGCTGATAATAACATGAAGGCAGAGATTCTGACCTTGGTGGATTTAGAGTTGCTAAAGTAGAATAAGCAGATTGGCCTTATCTAATTGTTTAGTCAATTTTATTCGAGTATCTTGTCTAAGTTGTCTTCCTCTATCTTAATTCGCTGACTTTAAAAATCTCGCTGACATAATATCTTTACCTTTCTCACTATGCTCAGTTTGCTCACTCATCATTAAATTTGTTTACTTGGTTAACGTGTGGAAATATTCCCGTATCCTGGTTGTTAAATTATGACCTGATTTCTTTAACCAAGACTCTCAGAATTTTAAACTCTCTGTTCTACACCATTAGCTGATTGAGCTGCCTCTGGCCTTTGAAATTGGTTAAAGAAAAATAATTTACGTTGAGATGACACCAAACGTCTCATCGACCCATAATTTTTCTCAATCTGGTCAACGATAGAGCATAGTAGATTTTGGCAGTGATGTTACTTTTAGATGTTTTTTCCTTGGTGTAGGTATCCCAGTCATGATGAGAGCTCAAACCAGCCACCCTCTGGATCCACTATCTGCTGCTGAAATATCTGTGGCTGTGGCCACTGTTCGGTCTGCTGGGAAAACACCTGAGGTCAATTACAGAATTGTCTTTATTTATGGAGAATATACTTTTCTTCACAGTTTAATTAAATTCTTTGATTTCATGTCAGGTGCGTGATAGCATGCGCTTTGTTGAAGTAGCTTTAGTTGAACCAGAGAAGAATGTTGTTGCGCTGGCAGATGCATATTTCTTCCCACCTTTCCAACCATCATTACTCCCCAGGACAAAAGGTGGACCTGTGATTCCCACTAAACTTCCCCCAAGGAAAGCAAGATTAGTTGTGTATAACAAAAGGTCAAATGAGACTAGCATATGGATTGTTGAACTTACTGAAGTTCATGCTGCAACTCGTGGTGGTCATCACAGGGGCAAAGTCATTTCTTCTGAAGTTGTTCCAGATGTTCAGCCTCCCATGGTATCCAGATTTCTTCTCCATGCTTGAAAATTGTGATTGTTTAGGATTTGCAGCATCTTCCTCTCTGCAAAGCTGATTGATGATAACTACATTGCTGTCTTCCTCATTCCCAAAAACTGGAAATTCTGATGGTTCTTTGCTGATCCTAAGAAGTATTTGGCACCTTCATTTCAAAATTGAATAACTAAATAAGTTGCTGAACTACTTACCATGGTTCCTGAAAAATAATGAATATTTGCTAAGACAACAAATCACCCTATACATTGTTTGTATAAGACACAAGTCGGATTTCCTGGAGGGGAAAAAAACTTCATCATCCAACCTTTCATTGCTGTGATGATAAATAATCATATAATCATGGTGAGACAGTATATGATAGGTCAATCCATCATGGGTTTCTTGTGCCCATGCATGCTGCCGTATGAATAAGTTCAGACTTGGGAGCTATTACTACGTTGATTATGACAGCAGTTTCCTTCCTGACTCATTAATCTCTATGAACATCATTTCCATTTCCCAAATGTAATAAGAATTGGTCTCAGTCATTTTCTCTGTGGATTTACAGGATGCTGTGGAGTATGCTGAATGTGAAGCTCTTGTAAAGGACTATCCTCCATTTCAAGAAGCAATGAAGAAGAGAGGGATAGAAGATATGGATCTTGTGATGGTGGATCCTTGGTTAGTTACTGTTAAAACTTCTTCAGCTAAACCATTTGTTCTTTTAAGTTCTGATTTTGGAGGTTACATTCTTACAGGTGTGTAGGATATCATGGTGAAGCTGATGCTCCCAGCCGCAGACTTGCTAAGCCATTATTCTTCTGTAGAACTGAGAGTGACTGCCCCATTGAAAATGGTTATGCTCGCCCGGTTGAAGGAATCCATGTTCTTGTTGACATGCAAAACATGGTTGTTCTTGAGTTTGAGGACCGTAAACTTGTCCCTCTTCCTCCTGCTGATCCATTAAGAAATTATACATCTGGTGAAACACGGGGAGGAGTTGATCGAAGTGATGTGAAACCTTTACAGATTATTCAGCCTGAAGGTCCAAGTTTTCGTGTCGATGGGCATTTTGTTCAATGGCAGAAGGTAGTTATGTCAATAAGGTTATTCTTGAAATTTCTTTGGCAAATTGATCTTCTCTAACTCTGATTTTTAATTGGCAGTGGAATTTTCGTATCAGTTTTACCCCTAGAGAGGGTTTGGTTATATATTCTGTAGCCTATATTGACGGGAGTCGAGGTCGAAGATCAGTGGCCCACAGGTTGAGTTTTGCTGAGATGGTTGTTCCTTATGGAGATCCAAATGATCCTCACTATAGAAAGAATGCTTTTGATGCTGGGGAAGACGGGCTGGGTAAAAATGCTCATTCTCTTAAGAAGGTTGGTATTTGTTTTTTTTCCAATGAATTTTTTTTCCTTTCTATTTTTGTTTCAATCCATCTGTCTACTCTAGATGGAATTGACTTTGTTCTGTATATCATTATTATTGCAGGGCTGTGATTGTTTAGGCTATATCAAGTACTTTGATGCACATTTCACAAATTTTACTGGAGGTGTTGAAACAATTGAGAATTGTGTTTGCTTGCATGAAGAAGATCATGGCATCTTGTGGAAACATCAAGATTGGAGATCAGGTCTGGCTGAGGTTCGACGCTCTAGGAGGCTGACAGTATCTTCCATATGTACTGTAGCAAACTATGAGTACGGATTTTACTGGCATTTTTATCAGGCAAGTTATAATGTCTGTTGATTCACTTGTGAATGTGTTTTAAGGAGATTGGGAGAATGCCCAATTGATTTTGGTGCCTGGTGATCTAAACTTCATCAAACCAAATGCAAGAAGTGTCTCTAATTGTGAGTTCAAAGGCAGTATGAGCTGGAAAATTTCTTGGAGTTTCCTGTTATCTGATGGTGAACAACAATAAAGCTTTTATTCGATTAGGTGGGGTCTGCTATATGAATCGCACGACACCATTATGCTCTATCAAAAACCAAATCTTTGAATAGATATTAACCAAAAGATCTCGCTCTATAACCTCATTGAGTGTTCACTTTGGTCTTCCTCAACCTCTTTTTACAGGATTCCATACTCTGCTTGATCAACCCTCCTCACCGACGCACTCAATAGCCTTCTTTGAACATGTTCATACCACCTCAAACGATTTTCTACCATTTTCTCTTTTATAGATGCCACACTAACTCGTTTTCATATATGATGGTGAACATAGCAACCAGATCAGAAAGAAAGAATTGATAGCATCTCTTGCATATTCAGTTTTTCCAAAGCTTCTATAATGAGATCTGATCTAGCAGCATAGCAATGAAACCTGTGCATTTGCTGTAGCTTATTTGGCTTCCAGTAGTCACCCATTTGTTTTCTGATTTTCTTCTATACAATCAAGTTGAATTTATCGGTCAAACTTCAAGCATGCAAGTCAATTAGCTTCATGAACGTTTTTCTTCTTGCAGGATGGGAAAATAGAAGCTGAGGTCAAGCTCACAGGAATTCTTAGCTTAGGAGCATTGCAACCTGGTGAAATTCGAAAATATGGTACAACTATTGCACCTGGATTATATGCTCCTGTTCACCAACACTTTTTTGTTGCCCGTATGGACATGGCAGTTGATTGCAAGCCTGGAGAAGCATACAACCAGGTCACTTTTTTCCCTCAACTTTTTGGGCCATCAATTAGATGACCTTGATTTGTTTGGTTGACAGTTTTGTCTGTTGTAATGACATCTCTAGCTTTATTTCCATTTCTCCTTGGACTATTAACGTGGTTTCTTAAATTAGAGTATTTGAAAAATTCTGAGAGTTTACTTTGATTACGCTGTTGATTTTAATTAGAGAGTTGGAATTTTGAAATAAGCTAGGAACACTCACTTGATTACTTCTAAGCAGTGAAAGTTATTGGGAGGAAAAAAATTTAATAGGCAAACAACTTATAGAGTTGGTAAGCGTAAGGTGCTTAATTTTTCCCCATGTATATTTCCCTCGAGCTTATTATTGTTAGCAAGGGGTTCAATTGATTCTAATGTTAGCAAATAGTTTGTATTTGATCGAATAATTATTTATCATACGCATTTTAATTTATACAATACTTAAATTTGACTACATACCATGCAATTCATTTAAAATAACTATGAAACACCAAAATGTCACAAGATTTAATAAAAAAACATTTACTTCAATTTTAATTTAAGAATATCATCACATATCACACAATTCATTTTAAACAATGATAATTGATTATATAAAACACATAATTTAGCATGTATCAAAGTTAAAAATGTCTTCATAGTTTAGTTGAAATGGTAGTTATATAATAGGTTCTAAGGAGAGGGTGTTCTTTTCTTTTTAAGATGTCAGGTGAATTGTGTGATTTTTTATGTATCTTCCGGTGGCAGAGGCTTCTACTTTTTTTGTTTTGCTGTTTTTTTTTTTTTTTTTTTTTTTTTTGGTAATTGCATGTCTATTGCTACGTAGAAACCAAGGAAAGAACTTTTTTCTTAAATTAGTATCATTATGCAGTAACAGTCGTCTGCTTCCTCCACAGTTACTCATCGTTGCCTTTCTATGAGAAGACAAAAAATTATTAATAGGTATTCTCTATGTCAGGTTGTTGAAGTGGATGTCAAAGTGGAAGAGCCAGGGAAGAATAACATTCATAACAATGCATTCTACGCCGAGGAGAAACTTCTTAAATCAGAATTAGAAGCAATGCGTGATTGTAACCCGTTATCTGCTCGTCATTGGATTGTAAAGTTTTCACACTTGCTTGTTTTTTTCTTATTACTCTATTTCTCCATTGCGCACGCTCTCTGTGATCCTTGGTTGATATCAGGGGGAATGGGACATGTCTGAAATCTTGAATGCTTCTATACCCTGCCATTCCTAATAATGTTAAGGATGATTTATATTTAGTTTTGTGTTTATTTGTTCATATCTAAGTGCTTCTACCTCTTCTTTAGTTTTATTTAACATATCCTAGAAGTATATGGGTTGATTCTTTAGTTGCTCGAATGTTAACTGGGTTAATAACTCGTTTGAAATATTATTTTAATAGCTTCAACTGCAGTTGCTAAAGTGATTTCCTATTTTAGGTAAGGAACACAAGGGCTGTCAACAGAACTGGGCAGTTAACAGGTTACAAGTTAGTGCCAGGCTCAAACTGTTTACCATTGGCTGGGTCAGAGGCCAAGTTTCTGAGAAGAGCAGCTTTCTTGAAGCACAACCTTTGGGTCACATCTTACAAATCTGGTGAGATGCATCCTGGAGGAGAGTTCCCTAATCAAAACCCACGCGTTGGAGAGGGTTTGGCTACTTGGGTTCAGCAAAATCGCTCATTGGAGGAAGCTGATGTTGTTCTTTGGTTAGTTCACTTGATTCTACTTTTGTGAGGCGGTATAAGCAATACCATTGATTGAAAAATTCTCTAGTAAAATCAGATTTGCAAAAGATTTGGTTGGTCAAGCCAATAATCGAGAAGAACCACATACAAATATCTAGGATAATCTTTTTGTGAAACCCACCTCTGACATGCATATCTATTTAAGATAGGCTTCGTCTTTCTATCCTTAGTAAACATGATTTGCCTAAAAATCTTTTGTCCACTCTATCTGGCTTCACGTGTGTTCTGCTTTATAAGTTTGCTTTATGCATGCGTCAGGTATTGAATTATGGCATTGTGAACTGGAACATGCAGTTGATTTTGTCATAATCTGCTGAGATTATGGGTTTTTTACTTCCATTATAGATATTTGGTTCCTTTCACCTTTCCTTGTGGATGTTTATTCTTAGTATTCTATATCTAATTTAGTGACAATGTTTCAGGTACATATTTGGCATAACACATGTTCCTCGATTGGAAGACTGGCCTGTTATGCCGGTGGAACACATTGGTTTCATGCTCATGGTATCTTTCTCAATTAGTTTATGACTACCGTTCTTACATACAACTTCACATAAGTTACAAATTAAACTGATTCTGCCTTGAACGTTTTTTGAGTCCACCCGAAGTTAGATTCAAGTACAATTTCGTATGTTTCCAAACAAAACTATTAATATTTCTGTTCATGATGCAGCCGCATGGTTTCTTCAATTGCTCGCCGGCAGTGGATGTACCGCCTAGCACAGGTGATATGGAAGACAAGGAGGTCATACCTTCCAAGCCCAGCCAGAACGGCCTCATTGCCAAGCTCTAAATGAATCCAAACTACTTTGTTATTCTGTTATTGATGCCTAATTAGTGTGTCTATGATTGCTTCTTATTAGAAGCCAGAAAGTTTCTTATATGGTCTACCTGCATATTTCAGAACAGCCGTTTGTATGATGTGGATTGGCTTCAGTCGTTTTTATTTGCTAATAATATTTCTCTCTTCCTAGGGAGGGGGAATAGTGTCTCGTCTTGGATTTTTACCTGCTAGCCTTTGTTTGTGCTATTCAAATGTGAGGATCTATATTAAAACTTTGAAGACTTTATTATAAATTGGTGAAAGTTAAGACATTAGCTGTGCTTTAAAAGCAGAATTCTTATTTCACATGTAAAGGATACTCATCTCTCCCAGTTCTCTATCTCGGGCAGTGATGACGCTCGTTTTCTTCCAATATGACCTCAGTTGAGAGTTCATTAGCAGGACCATGAAGGACCTATAAATCCCCTATAGTTACTGAAGAAGCATTTGAGAGAGAGAGAAAAGAGCAATGAGGTTCACATTCAATATTCTCCGTTTATTCTCAATACAGTGACTTGTTATGCCTTGGACAAGATGCAGCACAACCATTTTAAGATGAGCTATTTTATGTTCACAAACGATTCAAGGAATGAATCACAAAGTCAAGATTAGGGCAAGCAAGCCATCTGTCAGCAACAAGCATGACATGATCACGAGTGGTTGCAGAAAGCCTTTGAAGAATTACATTCTTGACATGAACAGCAGCTCTTTCTCCCCCACGAGTTGCCAGTTCCAAGTACACTACAGCTTTCATCATCTCTCCCCTCTGTACAGAACCATCAACTCTGTCAGAAACAATCATATTCCAATTTGAAAAGCACCGCCTCTAGTTATTGGTATGTGATCTACTTAACTAACCTGGTTAGATACTTAACTAACTTTGTTAGATTGAAGAAATTAGTTATTTGTTGAAAATGTGTGTCGGCTTTTTAAAATACCCTCTTAAGTTATTTCCATTGAAACTAACCCCTTAATGGAAATTCTCTTAACGCATGAAATCAATAAAAATAGTTTAGAAATACGATGATAAATACAGGAATAAAGTAAATTAAGGTCTTATATCTATGACCAAATCCAACCCCCCACTCGTTTTTATATTAAGGAACGTAGGTAGTAACAAACTTGAAGCATTAGATACCATATAATTAGATTCAAAATTTGAATACTTTAGTCACCAATCATCATTATGATATGCCTATGAATAACTTTAGCCATTGCAGACCATCAATTCAGCGCAATATAGCATATAAATAGACGCCTTATGAAAGTGCCATTAACAAATCCCAAAATTAAGGCAAGTGACACAAATTGCTAATTTGAAGCATAAATGCCAGAAGTAGTAAGATTGCTGTGTGATTTTTATCAATTTTTACGAAGGTTTGGAAGTGGAAAGATAATCATGTTTCCATCAAGGAATTCAAGTTGAGATCAAGCTTAGGCTCAACTCGTAATCTTGCTCATGAATATGCACTATATGAATTTTGATGGGATGGATCCACTGTTGCCAAATATTTTGACTGCAGCATGCAGTCAAGATCTTTTTGAAGAAATTCGCAATTCAACATTAGTTGAAGTGAATCCCAAAAAAGCTTAAATGTAAGGATTCTTGGAGTGGGAAGTGACTCAAACTCTTGCTTTACTTTTCTGGAAATCAAACAGACCACTAAACGCTTGTTACTTCCTCATTAATCAGTGGG
Source organism: Acacia acuminata (assembly GCA_019022655.1). Classification (NCBI taxonomy): domain Eukaryota; kingdom Viridiplantae; phylum Streptophyta; class Magnoliopsida; order Fabales; family Fabaceae; genus Acacia; species Acacia acuminata. Next base: position 2,041,909 of record JAFJYI010000048.1, on the reverse strand, counting down.
AATTCATAAATGGGGTCTTCAATCCATCTAAGGTGTTGTTCCATTGACTATGATTTTGCTTCACAGCACCAACAATAATGAAAACCAGTGCCAGAGCCACAATTGTGAATCTAATGGATTATATATTGTAACAGCACCCTACAGTCAAAATATTGATAGCAAGGGATCTCTTTCCGAATTTCTTTATTTGATACTTAAGAAAATGCATACTATTAAATATATAGTTATGCATACGTGTATGTATCATTAAATTTTTAAACAAACCATTCATGAGGTAAATGATCTGAGCATCATATCCCAAAGCTCAATTTTTCAATCCGACAAGCTTAATGTTATACACAACCTCACTCATTTAATAAATGTACTGACAAAGAAGTAACTTGTACTAGCCGAACCTGAATTGTTCACATAAAACTCAGTTAACTTATAATCTAAGAAGGATGGTGAGATAGTGAATAAGAAGTCAGTACCCCATGGTTTTTAAGCCATGTTTTCCTATAAGCGACATAAAATCGCAGACAATTTGTTTACTGCATTTATTCTTGAGAATGTTTCAAATAAGAAAGTATAGATAACGCTTACAGAAAACAAAGCAACTCCATGCTCAAATTGAGCTTTACTATGACCATGGTCCGCAGCCTGCTTCATCCATTTTCTTGCTAGTTTATGACTATGATTCAGACCTTCCCCAAAGGAGTAGCATAAGGCGATATTGTACATGGCACGCACAAAACCACCTTCAGCAGCTTTCAGATACCATTTAGCCTATTCCATGGCAACTTGTTAATGAGCCAAGATCAGAACAAATCATAACCGCATAGGAACTAAAAATGCCCAGTCTCATTAGATTTTTGGAAATTAAAGATCTAATTCTCACCCAAAGATCACTAATACCATCACATAGGTCAATCATCAACTTTAGAGTCAATATAAAGAAGGAAGTAGCACACACAAATTTCAAGCATTATAATAAGGTCAAAATGGATTATCTGCTTTGCCCCCTACGAGTTAAAGATAAAGAAAAATAAAAATAGAAGGGCTCAATCATGATTAACAATGAGAGGATGGAATAGAAACCTACCGACTCTTTCATATTACTATCAATCCCTTGACCTCGATGCAGGCAAAGTGCAAGTTGGTATTGAGCACGAGCATTACCCCCAAACGAAGCTTTATATAACCATTTTAAAGCCTCCTTGCTATTAGGAGGATCATCTGCACAAAAACAATATCCTTATGATCCCAGTTTCTATCGTCATAAAAACTTTAGTCACTTGGGCTTGTATGAGCGAAGTATTCATTACAGATTTACATATGCAGAATACGGGTATAGTATACCTTTATAAACTGCGGTTAAGTACTTAAGATATACTGTGATGTGCTTGACTTTGTTGATTATTTTCCTATTAATCCTCAATCAACCACCAATTATAATTGAAAGTGGCAATTTTATATGCAGATTGAAGAGCACAGATAGACTTAGAAGTTAGCTTATAATGCATTTCTCGACATAGCTAATAGTAAGTTTAAATGTGCAAGTGATTTAATATACGCATTAAGTGAACGCAAGTGGAAATAAGACCTGGACTACGCACTAGTCTTCAAAAAGAGAGAAAGGATGGTTAAAAGAGCAGATGTTGAAAAAATCGAAGCTACAACTACTGGTCCGCTAGAGAAAACGATTATTACATAGCTCAGAGTTTTATTTCTTTAGTTTCGGCAAAACTAGAGGGCTCTAACTGAAATTCTGAAACTACCTTGCAAATAGGAAATCCCCAAATTGCACTGCCCAGCAGGGTCTCCAAGTTCCGCAGCTTTCTGAAACATAGCAATCGCCTTCGATCTCTCGCCCCTCTCCCAATAAATCAGCCCCGCATCAACCATAGCTAATGTGGAGCCGAGAGCAACAGCTTTCAAAAAAGAATCCAATGCCTTCTCTGTATTTGGACTAACACCTCCCCGGCCATGCTTGAATCGCTTTCCCCACTTCAACAGCAGAATCGCCTCCCTCAGTGGCCGAAGGGCCTCCGACCAAGACCTACACACCGACGACGCTGCTTGAACGTTCGGAAAGTTAAAGGAGGCAGCAATTTTGACCAAAATGTCGTAGGGCAGAGCAGAGAAATCAGCAACATGCGATGACGAAATTGCCGGTTCCGATGCCGTCGCCAGCGAGCAGAAAGGAATGGAGCGAATCGAAGAAACCGATGCTTTGAGAGGAGTCCTAACGGTACTGTCATTTATGGAAGGGCACGTTCTCTGCTCCATCTTCGTCGATGGAAGCGGTAGGTAGCAGCGGAGGAAACCAGGGATGAAGTTCAATACCTTCATTCGTCATTGGTCCTACAATACGTTTCATATACTCTTCATTCTTACATGAAGATGATGACTGGAAATTTGTCATTTGCATTTAATCTCACCAACATTACATATTTACAAGAATCTGATTCTGACTGAGAATTCAGGTCGACATAAATTAGAATTTGAGAATGTGATTCATATTCCAAAAACAAAGAAATACTCTCGTGTTTTTGTTATAAAGACACACACTAACCTTTCTTTTCATAAACTACTTGCTAGATCGTATTATTTTTTTTTTATGTATATTCATAATTAATAAGGGTGATGGGTTAAAGTAATAATTAATATAATATTAAAATTTAATACAATTAGTAGGGATAATATTGAAAGTTACTTAAATTTTAAGATTTAACTTTATTAATTTTAACCGTTTTTATTAATTAGTAAGAATGATTAGTTGATGCCTTATAATAAAAACTATTAGGGATAGTTTGGATTGTAGTAAGACGTTAACCGCAATTGATTGGCCAAAAAAATGAGAATGTGTGGGAGAATTTAATATTTAATAATTTAGTGAATACTCTTAATACTTAACAAAGAACTTTAAAAAACCCTAAAAGATAATAATTAAAAACAAAGTATTTTGAATATCCATGATATCATAAAGATGTTAGCCTTAAATTATCTTTTGTGAAATTATAAGTAAATGACTAAATTGCCCTTAAATATATTTTAAAATATATATATTACCTTGTCAGTGGGCCACTAGAGCTATGGTGGGAATATTCCAGTGGGAGGGAATATCCCAAAGTACCAAGGTTGAGATTTGAACCCCACCACCAAAGCTTTTAATACATTTTGTATAAGCAAATATACTCTCTCTGGTCCTGGTCTTTATTATAAGATACCAACTAGAAAATGTATTTGGTCATTTTTATAAGGTATTTGCTTGTTCCCAATTAATATTAATTATTTTTTTCATGTACGCCCATAATTAATAAGGGTAATAGGTGAGAGTAATAATTAATATGATATTGGAGTTTAATGTAATTAGTAGGGGTTATATTGGAAATTACTTAAATTTTAGGGTAACTTTATTGACTTCAACTGTTTTTATTGGTTTGTGAGAATTGTTAGTTGGTGTCTTATAATAAAGACCATAGGAAGTATATAAGTTAACCCTTTTAACTTTGACTCTAACTCATTTATAGGTTTTGTTAAGAAATTCACAACATATTATTAGATTTTACCAATTTGCATATACCCAGTAAAAAAGTTTACACTATCACCTCATTCACAAATTTTGTTAAGGAATTCACAACATTTCATTAGGTTTTAACAACTTCCGTTGGCCCAATAAACCTAATGAAATGTTGTGAATTTCTTAACAAAATTTGCAAATGAGCCGATAGCGAGTTGATTGCATAAACTTTTTTACTGGGAAAACACTAACTGGTAAAACCCGATGAAATGTTGTGAATTTCTTAATAAAATTTGTGAATGAGCTAATATTGTAAACTTTTTTACTTGGTAAACATAAATTGGTAAAACCTAATCAAATATTGTGAATTATTTAACAAAACTTGTGAATAAGTTATAGTCAAAGTTAAAGAGTTAGCTTATATATATTTGCTTGCACAATATATATTGAAAATCATTGGTGGCTTTGCAAACCAAGCGGTGGGGGTTCAAATCCCACCCTTGGCACTTTGGGATATTTATTCCCACCAGAATATTCCCTCCCACAGGAATATTCTCAGAGGAGGTTCTAAGTGACCGACAACTGGGCACCGACCGATGGGGTAATAGTAATTTTTTAAAAAATAAATTAAGGCCAATTTGTTCATTTCTTTGTAATTTCAAAAAAGACATTTTAAGCCTAACATTTTGCTGGGATTATGAATATTCAAAACCCATTTTTATCTTTTAGAATTTTTAAAGTTTTTTATTACATATTTTTCATATTATATATACATATACATTAGATAGCAATATTACTAGGAAAATGACACATAAATACTAGTTCAAATTATAAAACGTCAAAATGTCTATTAAATTAGAAAAAAGACAAACAAATACTCTGGTAGGAATTTGTGATATCAAAGTTTGAGAGAAAAGACTGAAATGCCCTTCCTCTATTTCTCACTATTTTCTTCTCTCTCCTTTTTCTCTGCTTCTTCAATGGCACCAACTTCCTCCGTTGTGGATTCACCCACCAAGAATCAAACTCATTGTTCTCCTCCGCACTACTCATCACCATAATCTCCATATATAACTCAAACAAGAGGGAAAAAGAAAATAGATGCAAGAGTATAGTCGAGGTCATATATAGGAAAGGGGAAGAAGAGTATTCACCGCTGCCTAGCTTGGTGCTAGAGGAAACCGACGTGGATAGATCTTCAGGTAGGACCTCGGATCCATTCGAGTACAGATCAGACCTGTCAACTTGGTTCAGTGCAAGATGGAGCTTAGTGGTACAAGAAGTCGATCAACGAGAACAAGCACTTCCTCCTTGAAGCCGCAAGAACCCAAACTATGAGTCAAGAGGAGGTTTAGATCGATTTGATTTGATTTACTATCTACACACACAAAAATTAAGAAAAGAAAAGGAAAATATCACCTAAAATTCGAAATGAACAGTATCTAGATTTTGAGAAAGAAGAAGGTGAACAGTAAATGTAGGATTTAACAAAAGTCATAATAAGAATAACAAGTTCTTTAATAGGATTAAAAGGTTCAGTAATGAGAATAATAAGTTCATTTATCAAGGGGAACACATATCACTAATGGAATCAAAATCTGACCACCATTAACAAATTGCATAATGGGAATAACAATTTCATTCTTCAGGGGGAATAATAAGTTTAATATGAGTTCCCCTTGTACCTCGATATTGTACTGCACCTCCCACCGTAAAAACACGTTCTCATATTGAGAACCTATTTTTTCATCAAAAAACATTTTTTGAGTGCTTTTATCTTATTCATAACCAAGCTACGAGTTTATTGCTTAAAACCTCTCACTCCAAATCAAACACCCAATGTTGTTTTCAAACAAAGGTTATGAAAAACAAACAAGGAGATTCTAGGGACTTATTGACAAGTATCCCTTGAGAAAAATCTCACATTTTCGCACACTATTAAGTTAGATGAACAAATTAGAGAGGCGCGTGTGCGTGTTGCCATGACTGAAGAATAGAAGAAAGAGAGGAGAGGAGAGAGGAAGAGGAAGAGAAGATATAATGGTAAATTCATTAACATTTTTAAATTTCAATTTGATCTCTATCATCTTTATGTCATTTACAAATTTTAACAGACATTTTGGGGTTTTAGAATTTCATTTGGCATTTATTCAACATTCTCCCAATATTATAGGAGTGATGATGTCTCAAATCATTGAAATGTCTGTTTCATGAGCTGAGGTAACATATTCTGTTAAATTTTAATAACCTGGTTAAAATTAAGATAGAGTTTTCTTAATTTTTCTTTTTTCCTTCTGGTGATAAGAGGGCCAAGCCTAAGGATCAAATTACAAATATGCGTAAGCTCCCAATTCCTACAGCATCTTCCTATAGAAGATTCCAGACTTCATTCGATGGTTGAAACCATAGTGTCCTTCTTGACTCTTGTCGTAAGCTCATTTATGCCAAACGATCTGCACACCTATTACCTTCTTAGTACACATGACTGATTTTTATTTGCCAATCTTGATCTTACAGCTCTAGAATTTTTAGTGTAGCTGTTGATAAAGCCTCAGTTATCCCACCACGGTTTATATGCTCCACAATATGTGGGAACCGTATTCAGCATCTACTTTAAAAAAACAAAAACAAAAACCTCTATCCCAACATAATTCAGTCCCTTCCAATAAGGCCCACGCTTCTGCAACCTTCGCACTTTGCGGTCCTAAGCATCTTGAACTACAAATTTTGCAGTTAAAAATTTTCATTTTTAAAAGTAGGGGCATTATAGTCTTTTAATAACATTATGAAATCCCTGATTAGGAATTTGTTGAAAATATAGGCCTGAATTTTGGATTTTACTATTTCTGAAGGATTTGATTTGCCCTAAATCTTATGCCAAGTTTATTAGGTTTATTTGTCCCTTCTTCCCGTAAGAGTATGTCATTTGTATTACTTTTTCTATATCCATTACTTTTTTTTTTACAAAATCTATATCCATTACTTGAAAGGGAAAATTCTATTAAAAGTCTTCTAAAATACCCAAATTCTAAAAAAAAGCTTCTAAATTTAATATATTCTAAGTTAGGTCAAACAACTCAATTCAAAATTTTATAATTGAGTAATTTTACATATATGTCCTCTTACTCCTCTCTCACTCTCCTCTATCTGTATTCCCTCCTCCTCCCCTTCAAGTTGCATTCCTATATCTCGTTCATATTCAGATTTTAATCATGTCGTATTTTAGAGATTTGAAATCAAAGTGTTGTTTAATATATTTTACTATGTGTTCAATGTCCACAGGAGTCCCCAAATGGGCGGTCGAGGATCAAATCACTGAGAAGAGGATTTAATTAATTGAAGCCAAACAGATGATAATTTATTCATGTTCTCTCAAATATTCAGATAATTTATTCATGTTCTCTCAAATATTAAATTATTAATAAAATATAATAAAATATTTAAAATAATAGTTTTATAAAAGGATTCTTGTGAGGGGAGAGTTGCTTTTTGATAAACAATCATGACCAGTTTTGCTAGAATAGGCACGAGATTACGTATGTTAGATCTATTTCTCAATTACCTCATTACGTATGATAGAGTGGGCCAGAGAGGAATGGAGGAGGTGAAGAGGTAGATGAGCATTGCAGAAGAAAACAAGATGGGAGATAGAAGGATGACAGAGAAAGCAAGAGAGTGGGAAAATAGAGCACATAGGTAATACCACCCAATCATAAAATTCTGAATTGAGTTATTTGACCTGAACTAGAATTTATTATATTTAAAGGCCCAAATAAAGATTTAGATATTTCAAGAGTCTTAAAATAGGATTTGCCCTAGTTGAAATGCATCTTTTTCCTTTTCTAAAAAAATGCATCTTTTTTCACTTAAAAAAAAAGTACAAGTAGCACATTTTTATTGGGGTAACAGATATAGTAGACTTGATAAATTTAAGTTTTGTCCAATTTTTCATTAGTGCACGGCCTTTTTTTTTTTAATAACTAAAATGTGATTTTGATTATAATCATAGTCAAACGTAACAACAACCATTATCCAATGAAAGAAAACACATATTACTTCCAGTCTTAAATATATGACAAATTTATACTACAAACTTTGTCTAATATTTAAGATTGGAGAGAGTATTACAAATTACATCAACTGATTAACAATAATGAGACCGCTTCTCTAAATTTGATTTGAACTTTGCCGCATTGTCCACATCTTTAGCAATAATGAGAGCAAGAGGGAGTATTGGTTCATGAACCCACCCAATAGGACACAACCCCTTTCTAACCTTCACAGCAATAATCCAGTTTGCCTTAGATAGCAGACAATCTTTCAAGTCCTATAACATCAAGCAATATTCACATTCCCCACGAGTTGGGTTTCTCTCATCATCATTTTCTCATCATCCTTCATAATCTATAAATCATGTCCGTCCAATCAATCTGAAAGATCACAATACTACTTTCACTTTTCTCTTATCTTCTCAATTAACGGCCTAAATGGACTGATAAGAGATAATGAGAAAAAAATGATGAAGAGAGGATTTGCTTACATCTCATTTCTACACATCATCCCAATAGCAGCTTCTTTCAAAATAGGATCCCGGTTCACCTTTACCCAATCCTCATCAGGAAACATCCAATTTTTACCACTAGAAATAGAAACCATACCTGTTTTGGAAACTCTTGACTCATTAGCAAGCCAAAATTCATTCAATCTTTTCCTGACACAATCAATAACAAATAAAGGGTCAGTTTTGCATGATTAAAAACAAAATCATTCCTCCCTTTCCAAATAAGCTATAGAATCCAAAATATTAAAGATTTATCGAATCTCTAAACACTTTATTTGGGACAAAAATCCACACACCACTTATTAAAACAAGTTAGGGTTAAAGTGTAAAAATACTCATAAGCTTTTACCAAAATTGCGCCAACACCAAATGCTTTTTGGAGGTGCAAAAATACCCATGAACTTTCAAAATCAGAGTAAAAATACCATCAATGTTAAAAAATGCTAATGTCTGTTTACTACCATTTAAAAGTCCCAAAATGCACTAACTCAAAAAGAAAATACCCTCCCGTCTTAGAATTGCTATTGGGATTGAAAGTGGACAATCAACAACAAGTCAAACCAACAAAACATCAGACTACCAACAAAGAAATGCAAGAAACAAACAAAGGATCAACCGCTAACTTGCGATCATCAAATCAACAAAGATAAGAACATAATAATAGTTGAAAAAATTTGAACCTTTCATTAATAAGCCCAGGATTTGAATTGCTAGGATGCAAGCAAGTAAAGCCAAGATGCCTTCTAATGAAACAATTTTAACCTTTCAATAATGCCTTGTATTGAATTACTAGTACAGTACAATAGTGAAAGTGAAGAAAATAAAGAAAGTGAACCTTGCCGTGATTACTGCTAGTGGGAAATAGGCATCTTCGCCTTTCAATTCAATGGTTGGGATGAGAGCTTAATCTCTCAATATCACACAAGGGAGTTGATGCCAGGTTATGGCTCATCGTCTCAGATCTTGTCGCTATTGCCATTGTGTTCCACCAAGGAAGCAATTGCGACCTCACTATTATAACACCCCTCAAATTCAACACCCAAAAACTTGGCCAAAATATGTGAAATACCTCCAATAGGGATAATCAATATCCAAATCATTAAATTACGTAACCGTTTCAAATAAAATTCATAATACATAATCAAAATAAATTTCCAAAAATATTTCAGAGTTTAATACAAAGCGGAAGTCTCAGGGTCATAGCAAATAAAATAACATAACATAAACTATAGAAATACAAAAGAGCCTTCAAAGCTCACTCCATAGGTGCCTTCCCTTGCTCTCTACTAGGATATTCACCTGAAAAATGTTAATATGGGATGAGATTCCACGTCTTAGTAACCACTAAAAGTTTCTACCGTACATAAGCAAATTACATATGACAAAAAGCAAGGGCTGATTTCAAATATATTTGTACATACCATAATTTCTCATACAAAATTATTTTTGCTAAAGTAATCATCATTATCTCGAACTGTGAACTATACAATTATACAATATGCAATATGCAGCCTCCCTTATATCACCGTCCACCCATGTACCGCTGACTAAAGCCATATGCTAACACATAGTCCAATAGAAACTCATTCATTTGACTGGACGGTTTCAAGCTCACCAGAACTTAAGATACACTCAGCCAAGGGTATAGAGCTTAAGTCTGAACTATGGCTCTCCTCCTTAAAAATAACAACTAAGAAGGTGTCACATGTCCCGCAACTCCAATGCAATTCCAGCTAGAGGAAAACATGGAAGATGGGGCTCTGACAAATACCATCCACTGTGCACCGAGTGGTGGCATAAAGAAACCTTATATTGAAATTCTTCCTTACTCCAACCCATGACACATACAGCCGCCATGATAATTATATCAATAAAATAAAGTATATTAAAAAAGGCTTCCATTTATATAAAATATCATCACAAGGTAAACCAAACATCTCATAAAACTCATCGATCCAATTTGTCATTCTTGAAATTCAAAGGAGTAAACTGTCATTTCTGAAATTCAGGGACTAAACTGTCATTTCTGAAATTCAGGGGCAAAAACGTAATTTTTGTTGGGTACAAAACTGTCATTTTCTCAGGCACAAAACTATAATTTTCATGGGTACAAAACTGTAATATTCAAATTTTATTATAATAATATTATAATACATATACACATAATTCGCCTATAAAAATAATATAATTTACAATCATACACAATTCACAAGTATATGGAAGAATATTCAGAGTTACCTGTTACTTGCTAATTCCCAAATAATCACCAAAAAGCTACTACAAGGCTCCCAAATAATTACCACCTTACTCTCCTTTTCTCTCTTCTCTTTCTCTTACGCTCTCCTCTACGATGATGAAAGTGTGTGTTTGTGTTTTGGGGTGGGGGTATTTATAAGAAAAATTCCCCACCCCTTTTTCAATGGGCGACAACGGCACCCCCATAATTTACGGGCTTTGCACCTCCCCCTCCATTGTCAAAGGTAGGCACCTCCCCTAAATTTTCAAAAGGTAGTGGGCCCTACTTTTTTTTCTTTCTCTTTTCTCTCTGTAATTTTTTTTCTTTTTCTTTTTCTTGTCTTTTCTTTCCTCATTCTCCGTCACCTTTTCTCTTTATAATATTAATATAATAATATTATATTATATTTAATAATATACTTTTTCACTTCCTTCCTTCCATATATTAACATAATATATATAATAATATAATATTTTAATATAATAAAATTTTAATAAAACATATATATATATATATAAAATTCTATTTAACTCTATACTTTATCTCATTTAAACCTCAAAATGCTTGATAAACCTCACTTGAAATACTTAATAAAATTTGGGATGTTACATTTTTCCCCCCGTTAAATAAATTTCATCCTCGAAATTTGCTACTAGCCCAATTCTTAGTAATACCTCAGAGAACCATCGTAGCGAGTTTCATTCCCTTATTTCCTTTCAACAACTCAAATTCTAAAGATTTACTCATTCAAGTCCATTCTTATGGATCTTATTCGTTTATCATGTGTCTGAGCTTCTTCAATATAAGCCCTTAGACTACTTTCCTCTTAATTAGAACTACAGCTAGCAAGTACTATTTAACAAATCCAGATTTTTATTATTATATTTTTTTTATCAGTTTCTGTTCCTGTATCATCATAATCACCAACTCCACCATTTTTCAATTCACTACTCAAATAGCGAAAAACATTCTAAATTCATATGGCAAGAAAAACAGTTTCCTAGCCTCTTCCAGTTTTGTTCTGCTTCCTCTTCAAACATAGTTCAAATTCATTTCCAATTCCGGGTTCCATCAAGACCCCTTTCAAGAGACAACATTGTTCAAAAGTGACCACTACAACTAGTCTCAAATTCTGTAGAAAATATTTCATTCAAAAATTCGGGTCAGAAAATTTAGAAATACACTAGGTGCATTGGCAAATCCAAAATTCAATTTTTTAAACATACTCAGGAACCAGACAACTGTTTTAGATGGTCATCAACTCTAAGTATAATCCAGGCTTCAACTCATACTACTCAAGTCATTCATAAGACACTTAGTCCATTCTTTCTAAAGGAATTTTCTTTTTTTGAGATTAAGATCATTTCCTACATTAGATAAGCGTTAGCAACCTCCAAATACCTCATACACATCGGTACCACATTCTAGTTGCTTAATTCATTCAAATCAATTAGTACTATATTCTAATACCTCAATTTATTCAATCGATTCATACGCCTAAAGAATCAATGCAACTATCAGGTTGGATTCTTATGTCATATTTCAGTTGGGAGCAACCTAACCAACTTTCAAGTTCATCATCCTAATTCTAAAACCTCACCATTCCTAATCATCATGCTTTATAGCTTATAACATTCAGGAACTATCCTCAAACATTCCCAAAAGTGACAACCATCAAATTACAAATTAACTGTTAGAACCTCAATATCAGCTAGGCTGAGATATCATGTTTCTTCAACGTTACCCATAAAACAACCTAAAATCATGAATCACAATTTCTAGACTAATCTTCAAAACATTCAAATATTATTCTCACAACCTTGGTATTATTCACAGGGTTTTAATTCAATTCACAATATCACAAAGACTTATACTAAACATCATTCGTTCACCTCATAGTTAACTATTAATCATACCTAAATAACATACTAACATTGTAGCATCAATCATCAGGTTTACACTATTCATACTTTCATGAATTAGACATACTATCTCAGCTCAGATTGAATTCAAGTCTATCCTTAATCTCTACCACATTCATTATAACATCCTCTTGACATCCCTAAGGATCACCATTTTTCATACCTTTCCAGAAATCTCCCAACATGCGTTCATCCAAAAGGAATCAATCTTTCAATCATCTCTAACAAATTCATAGAATTTTACAGATACCCAGGGAGTGAAGGATGCTCTCCAATTAGATAAGACCGGAACGTGATCATTCTAAATCTTCTAAGATCCTCTCTAGTCACCATATTTAATGCCAACATGATATCTCGGATTGGTAGTATACTCCAAGTCAAATTACCTGGAGACAAGATCATAAATAATTACCATACGGAGTACTGCATGCACAAAAGTCTAAACAGCTCCGAGCTAACGGGTTGCTAAGGTGCATTAGGGTGCGGTCTTTGAGTACCCGCATGCACAAAAGTTCAAATGGCTTTTAGCTAGCTTGTAGATCAGGATATGACATTGCTCAAATAGAACAGTACCGGCTTCAGCTATAAATTGAGGAAGGCAAAGGTAGATGCTTCACATACTCTCAAACTCTAAAATATCAACATACTAGTTTACTCTCTTAAATTTCCCTTCGTTCGTACCTTTCTCTTTACTCTTTCACATTATCTTTAAACATGGCAGGTCCAAGTAACTTCATTCCAGTTTCTAACTCATATAGTTCTTCCTTCTTTGAAGCTTTACTAAATGATAATCAGCCTAACATGTTGGCTGACTTATCTAACAATGTATCATTCTCCTATTCTTCTTTACTTTGTCCTAATCCTTTAAAAGTGAACGCTCCTCCTTCTACCTCAATGATGTATGTTCCTACGTCTCCTCCAAGGGTCCAAGATTCTATCCCTACAATTATTGTCAAAAAAGAATCTGAAGCAAGTTCATCAAGGCCATCTATTAAGAGATGTCGTTATATGACAGAACTTATGGAGTCTACTAAACCTTCTCAACCAAGGGACCCTGCTTACAGTCTGGCTAAAACCACTAACCCATTTTCCTATGGTTGTTGCCATGTTTTACGACAAATCGTTCATACTAATGGACTTTACTATTAGAAACTTGAAGTTCACAGGAGGATAGGTATGATATGTCATGCCGTCTTACACCAAGATATACAAAAATGTTCTTCCTATGTTGGCAGCTTTCATATGTTTGATTTTGGTAATGAAAATATAGAAGAAATCAAACATTTCTTGACACAACATTGCTTGGATAAAAAAGCATTAGGATATGTCTTGGTGCCAGATCCCTTATCAGCCTATTATGAGGCCCTCTGCGTTGGTTTGGAATGGACTAAAACTCAAAATGAACCCCTCGGTAGTTCATTTCCAACCAACGCAGAAAACATAACTTTTAAAGGAAAAGAACCCAAGGTTATAAATAATAATCCTATACTTAGTGATTCATACAGGTCAAGAGCTGAACAAAGTATTAGAGCAGCATCGATGTCAATAAATGATTTTAGAGACCTCTTCCATTTACCCCTTCAAAAAGCGGCAAAACAAGTTCGTCGATGCTAAAATGTTGTAAAAGGAATATGTCGCAGGGGAGGAGTAGATAAATGGTCCTACATGAAGGTTTACAAGATTATGAGGCAAATCACTGGACTGAGGAGGACAATGTCTCCTGATGATCCCGTCTTAAGGACAACCGCTCAAGAAGAAATTAACAGACTTCAACATGAGATGGTCAAAGCTTGTGGTGGGGTTGTACCGACTATTGTTCTTAATGCTTGAAATAATATAGTCTTTTCTTTTTAGCCTTCTTGTTAATGATTGTACCCTATTATTCTAATTTTGTTTAGCTCTAATCTCTTTTACTATAAAGAAAAGAATTTATCATTTTTATAACTTTTGATATAAAATCCTTAGATTCTAATAACGACAGGAACATGACAATTGTTTATACTACAACGTACTGAATTCATATATATATATATATATATACTAGTTTATTGTATAACCAAAACTATATCAGTATACTGTTCTGATATTGCCATCTATTAACTATATCAATTAGCCAGGCAAGTGCAAATCTAGTGGGAGTCTCTTCGTACTTTTACAACGGTAACTATTTGAATAACTACCAAATAAAGGCTTAGCCTTTGAATCACTTTTCTAGACACCAATGGTTACTAAAAATCTTCCTCCCCTCCTAAAAAGAAATTTTGCCTACATAGTTCAACATCCAATAAATTTTATCTTCTACTTACCATCTTCTACTACGCTACTCTAATACAGAATTTAATCTCAATCACAATCTTCAAATCATAAATACTCATTATCAATCACTTGAATATTTTGGATTAACCCATTTTTATCCTTTCATATATATCACAAGAAAACTTCGCAAATAAAATCCAAAACTATAAAGGGAAGTGCACATGTTATGATATTTAGTTTGCCACGAGCTCTAAAAAGTTTAAAGAAATCATTTTAGAAAATAAACGAAATTGTCATGGAACGTTTAGCTCTAATACAAAAAATGTAACACCCCTCAAATTTAACACCCAAAAACTTGGCCAAAATATGTGAAATACCTCCAACAGGATAATCAATATCCAAATCATTAAATTATGTAACCGTTTCAAATAAAATTCATAATACATAATCAAAATAAATTTCCAAAAATATTTCAGAGTTTAATAAAAATCAGAAGTCTTAGGGTCATGGCAAATAAAATAACATAACATAAACTATAGGAGTACAAAAGAGCCTTCAAAACTCACTCCATAGGTGCCTTCCCTTGCTCCCTACTAGGATATTCACCTGAAAAATGTTAATATGGGATGAGATTCCACGTCTCAGTAACTATTGAAAGTTTCTACCGTACACAAGCAAATTACATATGACAAAAAGTAGGGCTGATTTCAAATATATTTGTACATACCATAATTTCTCATAAAAATTATTTTTTTGCTAAAGTAATCATCATTATCTCGAACTGTGAACTATACAATTATACAATATGCATTATGCAGCCTCCCTTATATCACCGTCCACCCTTGTACCGCTGACTGGAGCCATAGGCTAACACATAGTCTAATAGAAACTCATTCATTTGACTGGATGGTTTCAAGCTCACCAAAGCTTAAGATACACTCGGCCAAAGGTATAGAGCTTAAGTCTGGACCATGGCTCTCCTCCTTAAAAATAACAACTAAGAAGGTGTCACATGTCCCACAACTCCAATGCAATGCCAGCCAGAGGAAAACATGGAAGATGGGGCTCTGACAAATACCATCCACTGTGCACCGAGTGGTGGCATAAAGAAACCTTATCATTGAAATTCCTCCTTACTCCAACCCATCACACATACAGCCGCCATGATAAATATATCAATAAAATAAAGTATATTAAAACAGGCTTCCATTTATATAAAATATCATCACAAGGTAAACCAAACATCTCATAAAACTCATCGATCAATTTGTCACTCTTGAAATTCAAAGGAGTAAACCATTTCAAATTCGACTAAAATGTCATTTCGAAATTTGGGGGCAAAACCGTAATTTTTGTTGGGTACAAAACTGTTTTTTTCTTTCACAAAACTGTAATTTTCATGGGTACAAAACTATAATATTCAACTTTTATTATAATAATATTATAATACATATACACATAATTCAAATATAAAAATAATATAATTTACAATCATAAACAATTCACAAGTATATAGAAGAATATTCAGAGTTACCTGTTACTTGCTAATTCTAAAATAATCACCAAAAAGCTACTACAAGGCCCCCAAATAATTACCACCTTACTCTCCTTTTCTCTCTTCTCTTTCTCTTACGCTCTCCTCTACGATGATGAAAGTGTGTGTTTGTGTTTTGGGGTGGGGGTATTTATAAGAAAAATTCCCCACCCCTTTTTCAATGGCGAACAACGGCGCCCCCCATAATTTACGGCACCGCTGCCTCCCCCCCTCTCCATTTTCAAAGGTAGGCACCTCCTGCCTAAATTTTCAAAAGGTAGTGGCCCCACTTTTTTTTCCTTCTCTCTCTCTCTTCTTTTCCTTTTCTTCTTTCTTGTCTCTTTCTTTCCTCATTCTCCATCACCTTTTATCTTTATAATATTAATATAATAATATACTTTTTCACTTCCTTCCTTCCACCGTTCGCGCCCCTGTATATATTAACATAATATAGTATAATAATATAATATTTTAATATAATAAAATTTTAATAAAACATATATATATATATATATATATAACTCTATACTTTATCTCATTTAAACCTCAAAATGCTTGATAAACCTCACTTGAAATACTTAATAAAATCTGGGATGTTACAATTATTACCTTTAAATGCCACAACTCTCAAACCTTCTCCCCTGAAAATCGATCTCCACTATCGTTTGTTAATGCAAATTGCAACCTCCATCATGTTTTTCACTACACATTGATTTCCTCTCATCCATGGACTAGCGATTCGAGCCACTGGTAAAGAGTCGCACCGTCGCTACTGGTGGAGGGTGCCTCCGCCGTCGTCTACATCTAAGAAGGAAATGGGGGTGAAGGGAAGAAGGGAGATGACAGATGGAAGAGCCAAGGGTAGAAAGGGAAATTTAAAAAAAAAACTATGAATTTTTTTTTAATAGGGTGGGGCCCACCACAAAGATAACAAAGACAGCTTCTAACAGAGATGATATTTTTGATATTTTTGAAAGTTTATGAGTATTTGTGCACCTCCAAAAAACATTTAGGGTCTATTTGGTTCGAGGGGATTGGAGGGGAGGGGAGGAGGATGGAGGGATTTTATCCCCCTCCCCTCGTTTGGCTGATGACATTTTTTAAGAGGGAGGGAAATTTTTTAAAATTTTCCCCTCCCTCCCCTCAAAAACTTCACCCCCCAAATCGGACGGATTCGGAGGGATTATTAAAATGGGTGTATGAGAGGACAAATTTATCCCTAGTCTTTTGTTGTTATACCAAAAATACCCTGAAACCTATAAGACTAACTCGATCACCTCACAGCGTCAGTCACACGACCCTATTCACGGCAGCTAGCTCATTCCTTGAGACGAGAGAGAAGACAACCACGATTGAAGGCGGAGACGATTTCGACGGAGAGCACAATCGAAGTTGTTAATTCTTTCCTAGTGAGTATCTCTCATCCCCGACCCATATTAAAATTATTCATCATATAAATCCCGATTGAAACAATCCAGTGATGCACCCAATCTGTTTCTGCAAATTTGTTTTCTTGTGAGGCTTTCTTTATAGTAACATTAGGTTTCTTGGTTATCTGTTCTGTTCGTGAATGGGATTTGTTCGTGAATGCGTGTTGGCTGCCGTTCGATCCCTTTTTTTCATTGTTTCGTTTGTGGGTTACCTGGTTAGAAGAAGGATTCCTACCGCATTAATCAATAAAATACTATATTTTTTTCACTGTCGCATGGATTCTTTTCATCATACTCCCATATCTCATGTTTTTAGCCCTCAACCCGTATTGTGCTTATTCCCCACTGTATATGGCTATATGCTATAAATTATAGAGATGAGAAGCTTTTTTTTTTTTTTTTTGCTGCATCCATTCAGCTTTCTTAGTTTCGTAGGGTTTTGTCAATGCACTTCTTTTGGTGTTGCATGCCATTCTCACTTTGTTCATTGAACGATGAACTTGTGTATTTGTTGTTTACCCCCTTATTGTTTTGTTCATCTCCATTTGATTTTTGTTTATATGACTTGCCACCACATTTAAAAAACCTTGGTTCTTTCATATTTTTTTTTTGTCTTCATTAGCATATATAGTTATTTTAAGTCTAGCACCCATGTAAATTAGTATACTCCGCTAACTGCAGAAGCATGATAGAGCTTTTGAATTTGAAAAGAAAGAAAGATGAGGCTGTATTAGAAGGAATAAGATGATGCGTGTATGTATTCCCACCAAATATACCACATAGTCCCACTCCCACAAAACTCCAAGAAACAACCCAACGTGAATGCAATCCCCAGCAAGCAACATAATAAAAAAAGAGTAAATAATTCATTCGCTGGTTTTGTTTCTGTATAATGATTTAATTCATGATAATTTTCAAAATGATCATAATTACCTCTATTTTAGGGAATTTTTTCTGTGATAACCTTTGCCATCTGTATTGATACATAAGAAAGAGTAAATAATTCATTCCACTTTTTAGATTCTGTAATTATGGCTTAGCAGTAATAGATGGCTCAGTTAAGCTTTCTTATTCCACTTTTATTGCTATCTTGCAAAGACAACCAATGCAATCCCTCATGATCCTCTTTTCAGTTACTGCTCTACGAGTCTGTGTGCTAATTAATTTGGGATAATATTGTTTATTTGTTAGATGGATAATGAAGAGGAAGAATTTGTGACACAATGGTTCCTAATGCGTCGTAGACTTGTAGCTGCCGTTATTTGTCTTCTTGTCCAGTATTTTATGGTTAAGAAATGTAATAATAAGAAGAGAAGAACTTACAGTATGAATTCTGCTAGAGAGAGGGTACGTGAAGAGGTGATGTATAGGATAACTCATACTTCTAGTGGACGGGATATTGTTAGAATGGGTCATGAAGCTTTTTTTTAGATTGTGTAATATGTTAGAAAGAGATGGTGGCCTAAAGCCGACCCGATTCTCCAGTGTGGAAGAACAAGTTGCTAAAGCCCTTTACATCTTATCACATAAAACAAAAAACCGAGTGGTTAAGTTTTGGTTTAAGCGCTACGGTGAGACAGTTAGCATCATTTCCATAATGTGCTAAAAGCCATTATTGAATTAGAAGATAAATTCCTTTTACAACCAGATGGCTCAAGTGTCCCTCGCTGAAATTCATGGTAATAACAAATTCTACCCATATTTTAAGGATTGTGTTGGGGCCATAGATGGAACACACATTCGTGCCAAAGTACGTATGGTAGATGCACCTCATTACCGCGGAAGGAAGGACTTCCCTACTCAAAATGTTTTGGTAGCTTGCACCTTTAATTTAAAAGTTCACTTATGTGCTTGTTGGATGGGAAGGAACCGCATCTGACTCAAGAATTACAAAGGATGCATTAAGCCGAGAGGATTGTCTTAAGATTCCTCAAGGTAAATATTACTTGGTTGATGCTTTAATTTTCGGATTCATGTTAACAGTGGTCTTATTACACCATATAGAGGAGTTCGGTACCATTTGAAAGAATATTCGGAAAGAGGATTCTAAGTAAATCCACCGCAAAACTATAAAGAAATATTTAATATTCGACATTCATCGCTACGTAATGCTATTGAAAGGGCTTTCGGGTATTGAAGAAAAGGTTTGTGATTTTATCAAGTGCAATTGAAAGGGCTTTCGAGAGCCAAATTATCGCATTAAGCCACAAAAGTGTATCATTGTTGCATGTTGCATTCTGCATAATTATTTGATGACTGTAGAGCCTGATGCGGAGCTTATCCGTCAAGTTGATAATGAATTGGCGGGGAAGATCACTCTCATGAAGACAAGTGCTCCAAGAGGTGATAGAAGTGAGGCGGCTCGGGCGAGCTTATAAGAGATGCAATAGCTCAACAAATGTGGACTGACTATGCAAATAATGCTGAGAACTAAACTTTGCATGTTCCTTTGTTGTCGTGTTATTTAGTTTTATTTCCTTCATTGAACTCTGATTTTTCAGGCAAAACCAAAAGCTGCTCACTGGAGAAATACGCCCATCCCAAATTATGACAAGATGTTGGCTCTTTATGGAAATGATAGAGCCACTGGAGATGATGGTGACACTCCTTCAAATATGAAGAAAAGGGGTATCTCAATTCCGCCACCAAAGACCCTCCCATCCTCCATCACCAAATATTGAGAATGAGGTTGATCCACTTCTATCCCAAAATAATTTGACTTTTCAGATTTTCCCCGTCAATTTGGACGATGTGGAAGATGATGATCCTCCTCATGGAGCGCAAAGTGAGAGCTCAAAGAAGACTAGAAAGGTTGGTGCAAACAAGGCAAAAGACACTTCTTCTGAAGGAGTAATTGCAGACCAAATACAAGGTATGGTAAGTGCTATAAAGGAAGGAAATCAAGTTTTTCGAGATAGATATGCATCACAAATTTCGGGGGAGGACACTTATAAGTTGATTGAAGAGAGTGGATGTGATGAGGATAAGATCGATGATATCTACTGCTTCCTCATGAACGATTTGAGCAAACTCAGAGCAGTGATTCAATGCCCCCCTCATCTACAAGCGCAAGAAAGTCATTATGCGAATGGTTTTCAGTGATTAGATTAGCTCATTTTCTTAGGAAAAAAAAATTAGGACATTTTATTTTGCCTATGATGGATGTCTTTTGTTAGATTTTGGTGCTATCTTACTTATTTTAATTTGCTTTGTGATGGCATTTGATGCCACTATTCATTTATTGGTATGAAGAACTTCTTATTTTGGTAAATGACAGTGTTTGGTTTTATTTTGGTATGAAGAATATTTTTTACCCAGTTAAAAAAACCCTTGTATATTTTGACTCTCCACTTAATTTGTCAAAATTATAGTATCCTATGCATGCCATTGCTTAGCTTCGTGGTTGATTTGTATAGCTTGATAAAATTTTGTCTTGATTTTCAATATATACACATATATATGTATATATATATATATATATATGTTTTAAATGTTAATTTTCATTTTTCGGGTATAAAAATGTTATTTATAATTAAACGTTACAATACATTTAATAAAATGTGAAAAAAAAAAATCACTTATAATATAAGTAAAGTTGCACCGTATGAAGATAATTTTCCTCCTCTCCTCTCCTGAACTAAATAAGGTAACATTAAAACCCCTCTTCCAATATAAGGGTAAAGTTGTAAATGTCAAAAAAAAATCCCTCCCCTCCCCTCCTAAACCAAACAAGGTAACATTAAAACCCACCACAAATGGGGGTGAAGGGAAGAAGGGAGATGACAGATGGAAGAACCAAGGGTAGAAAGGGAAATTTTAAAAAAAAAAAAAAAAAACTATGAATTTTTTTTAATAGGGTGGGGCCCACCACAAAGATAACAGCAGTTCTAACAGAGATGATATTTTTGCTCTATTTTTGAAAATTTATGAGTATTTGTGCACCTCTAAAAAACATTTAGTACTGGACGCAATTGTAATAAAAGTTCATAAGTATTTTTGCATATTAACCCAACAAGTTATCCTTACTCTATAAGTCTTGATAGTTAATGGACAACCCAACCAGATTCCTCTAACCCAATGGCAATTAAAAAACAGGTGTTGCTCTAAAGACTCCTCCTCAATATCACAAATCAAACATAATGGGGAATTGGCACACCTTCTCTTAAACAAAGCCCCTCAAAGAGGGATTGTCTAGTTCGGTAGCATTGAATGGGTGTCCTTTTTTTTTATATAAGAAAAATTTTAGGAAATGGGTTGGGTTCACTCACGATATAAGGGCAGGGTGAAATCTCTTTTCCTCATAGGTCATACCATTGTTGGGTAGGGCGAGCCGTCTATTACCCTTAGGTGTTTACCTAGGCACCTAGGAGCTAGGATGTCTCCCACAGCACCTTAAACAACTCCAAGATCGAACCCCCTCCCTTTAGTGAGAGTGTCCATCCCTTTACCATCTACGCCAACTCTAAAGAACGAGGGGTATTGAATGGGTAGTTTAAGGACTGTGTTTTCTAAAGATTGTATGGGCCTATCTTTTCCTATTAATATATAAGGCCTAGGGCCTCTATTTTACCCCAAAAAAAAAAAAGGAAAGGAAAAGCCCCTCTAGTTGTTATAGCATCAACCACATACCTCCATACAACATGATGTATCCTTGGAACTGCAAAGGATGAACTGGAATCTTTATAACGACTTTCGCAGTGGGCGATCGCCGGACTTCTCACTGAAGCAACGACGGAACCACCCAAACAGTGGTAGAAAGTCTCACCCTATGATGAAGGAAAAACCCACCCTACGGAGAGGAGAAAAATTCACATGCTTTGTTTAGTGCACGGCTTTATTTAATCTTTGTTAGTATTTATCGTCCACTAATAAATTAAAAATGTCAAAAAAGGACTTATCATTGATGCAAAGGGAAGTAAGACTTGCTAATAATTATTTTCACTTGAAAGTGACTCCTTATTATTCAACTAATAACTCAAACCTAAATCTAATTTATTCAATGATTGGAGGAGCGGTCTTATATGTGAAATTTGTTTTTGCTGAAATTTTATTTATGTTTTTTAAGGCTAATATTTTTTTCGTAGAATAATATTCAATTATAAAATCTTGCTAATATTTGGATAAATATAATTTCATAAATTTGTTGTTAGATATATTTTTATATAATTATATATCAAATTATTTACTGCTAAATATAAACTGTTATAAGTTTATATTACAAATCTAATTACAAGTTCAACCTTTTCTTTTCTGAATCCTACTCTAGTTTTAAGATTTGTGGCTGCCCCTCCTAGCATAAGTGTTTCCTCTAGGAGATAAAACCAAGATCTAAAAGGATTTAGAGGACTTTACACCGTTAGACTAAATATATAAGTACTTTTGGGTGACGTTTCAGGGTTCAACTTTTATTGTTAGTTTGTTTTTACTTATTCGAAATGTTTTTACAGTGCTTGAGATAAATATATGAGAGGAGTTTTACATGGAAAGTGCATTTAAAAAAAAAAAAAAAAAACACTTTTACTTTTTTTTTGGGAAAAAAGTTTTGGAGGGGTTCGACATCGAAAAGCTTGGAATGATGGGGAAAGGACTAGATCACGAAGATCGGGATCGCTTAATACATCAAACTAGCAAAATAAACTAGGCACACTAGCAAAAGAAACTAAGCAAAACAGTTCATCTGGTCTCTAAAAAACACTTTTACTTATACGTTAGCAGCTTACCAATGTTGTTTCGTGGCCCATTTAAAACTATGCGTTAAAGGTTATGGAAATGATAAATTCTATAAATAATGCATCTTGTGAAATTTGCAAAGGATGAATTATTCTCTTACACATTTTTCATAAAAATACACATTATTAAGAAAAATAAAAATAATACAATTTATTTTTCAAACTTCAAAAAATTCATGACAACACAATTGCATATGAAAATTATCTTTGGAATATTTTTCAGTTTTATAATTATTAAATGAAAATTTTTTATTTCTGTATAATTTTTTTTTATTTCTGTAGAAAATTTAACATATTTATTTCAGAGTCAATTTAAAAAAAGGGAAAAGACAAAAAAAAAAAAGAACTTTGAATTTAAAAATTTTCAAATAAATTATTTCCTAAAAAGTGAGTTGTAAATTACTTATCAAATTTCCTCATTCCCTTATCAACTATTGATAACAAACCTGATTTAGGATTTTACAATTTCAAAGTTCTTTATATATTTTTTTCCCTTTTAAAAAATGGTTATTACCAAAAGAATTTTTTTAAAAATGGAATACTCCGTATATTATTACCTATTTTTATTTGAAAAAATTTGAATTTGAAAAGACAGGAAGCTTATTAGAAAGACAATTTTATACCCAACAGACAATTTTTTTTTGATATACCTAACAGACAATTTGTTTTTCAAGTCATATGTCAATTCTTAGTGGACCTATCAATGATATAGGCCGATTTCTTGTTGTGGGCCCATTGAATCAAACAATTTGAAGTTTTTGTCGTTTTCAGCCCAACTGGGCCTAGCTCGGGTTGGCCCATCAGACATCTTTCAATTTGATTCCCTCACACCTTTATTAGTAATCCTCTTATCATAATTTGATCAGAAAAATCTTATCATAATTGACTTATACTCCTCCAGTCCTACTTATAAAATCTAGTTAACTTTGTTTTTAGAGATTAAGAAAACTAATTAAATTATTTTAGAATATTTTTATTTAAACTAATTAGTTTGACTAATAAACTATACTAATCAAACTAATTAAATAAGGATGTGTGTTTATTTAAGGAAAGGAGTAGATAATTTAAGGATACATAATATATGAAATGATAAAATAACTTATTTAATTTATTTAATATTTGCCAAAAAAAAAAAAAAGATCAACTGCGCCTTATAATTGTGACCAAGATAATAATAGTATATAGATATAAAGTTAGTCACGCTCTTCCGTTTTTTTCCTCTATGTGATTTAATGGGTTTAGCTTTGACATTGTAAAGCAAACTATGACCATGTTGGAACATTATTATCAGCTACCTGAATTGAAGGACATTGTTTTACTTTAATCACATCATCTAAATAATCATTTTAGGGGAAAATTAATTAGGCATGTAACATGTTTATATATTTTTACCTCATTTTTAATTAAGTCCTTTTTTTCTTTTTCTTTTGTATTGGGTCCTTATAGTTTTCTAAATTATAGGTATTGGTTCTTTTACTCAAAAATTTTTAATTTGTAAGAGAAATTACTTAAAGTAACTGAAGATTTGACTTTCATTTAGCATACTCTTGAATTTATTTTTCCAAGTGAATTTAAATAAAATAAAATCCAATAAGGTTACATATTATTCATAAATGCAAGGAGATTTATTTTTTACATTTTATTTTTTGAAAATATTTTTATTTTGTATTTCTTGGTAACCTACATATCGCTTAGCCAGCTTTCACATTAATTTTAATTAAAAAATTATGAGTATAAAGACTAATAGTATAAAAGTGTCCATTTGGATTAGCAGTGAAACTTACTTTTCTAATGTGATTTATAGTATACAAGATATGTTAGAGAATTTTATCTCGACTTTTATGTGAACGTACATCTAAATATCAACACAAATAAGTCTTATATAAATAGATTAGAGGCTCAGTAAAAAAAAGGGGGGGATTACAGGACCTAATGACAAGGTCATGTGGTGCTATCAAAGAACCATGGCCATGGACGATACAACCAAATTCAACTAAATCTACAATATTTGAGGCTCATTGAACGACACAAGTGAATATAATTGTATAGGAAAAGGTCATGGCTGCTCTAACATGTTAGGATTATTATTTGATTATTGACTTTCCAATGCTCTAACATGTTATGATTATTATTTGATTCTTGACTTTCCAATCATAGTGTTTTTTGAATCCGTCCGTGATAGCAATGCTCTAACAAGCTAATCGTAGCTAGTTTTATTGTTAATGCCATCACTCACACACACACACACTATTACGTACATAAGGTGACAAATAGTCAATATTTTGGTACCATTGTCTCTTTCAACTTTTGCTTTTGTTCTTGGTGCAATAAGCTTCCTGGTGGGCGCAATCAAAGTTTTTGGGTCAATTTAATTTTGAGTTAAATCCGCTTTTAAATGAAATTTTATGAATATATACAAACAAAAGTTGGTCAACTATGAACAGTTTTGTTTATATATGCTGGTAAAACAAAGCCAATATCTAAACAATCTTCACAGGAAGATTAAACAAATTGATATTCTTAATTACTCTCTGTGCATGAAGGACGTACGAGGATAATAATAATGTATTACGGCTTGCTTCTAGAATCGACCATATTTATTTAAAGGGTTGTGTCCATTAGGATAATACTGAATGATAACGCTAATTCTTAATTAGCCTGAATTAATCAATACACACACATTATGGTGTGAGTTGAAAGTTGTATAATCTGATATTATTGTTATATTATTTCAAACCAACTCATCAGATCATGAAGGTGATGAGATGAAAAATAAGATCTAAGTTAATAGCATCCAGATTAGTTCATGAACAACATTTTGTTGTTGTAAAATATACTCCTATAAGCGAGTTGGGTTTTAGGAATGTTCAATTTAAATTTTAAATTATTTAGATATATATAAATACTCACAAATTAATGATCTGGTATTACTGATCTAAGTTAATGATCATGAGTTTATTTAAACTAGTAAGTTTAACAACCTTAGGTATACCTTTATCACCTGAATCAATTGTTGGAAAAAGAAGAAAGAAAAACATCATGAATTAAGATTACAGATGGTTTATTTTCTATTATTATCATGTGTACTCAGATCATCGCTATCATATCCTGCTTAGCTATTAATGGGTTTGTTTGGGTTGAGCGTTAGGAGCGTTTGCGGTAGAGTTAATGGGTTTTAGAGAAAAAGTTTAACATGGTGTGTTTGGGTTCGGCGTTAAATTCACTGGATTTAAAGCTTCTAACACTCAAAAAGCCCGTTAAGAAAAAAGTTTCAGAATCCAACTTTTTCCAAAATGCTCTCAGCTTATTGACGTGGGTCCCGCCACTTCCCACCATCAATCCAAACACAAATCATTATCTATAACCTAACTTTTTTCCTACTGAATTTTATTTTTTAAAAGTCACATAGCTTTTAAGCCACCGCTCCTACCGCCAACCCAAACAGACTCAATATATCTATGCACTTATTATTTTATTTTATTTTTTGGGTCAAATTGTATCTATGCATTTAAAAAAACAAAGTGAAACAAATGATCATACATTCATACAGAGGTGGATTTAGGGGGGGCTAGGGGTGGCCCCCGCCCCCCTAAAATTACAAAAAAGAATACAAAATTTTAGAGAATCATATTTTAGTCTTATAAAAGTTTCAATATTTTCACTTTAGTCCCTAATAAAGGTGTCAAATAGGGACAAAATTGAAATATTTAAATTTTTATGAGGCTAAAATATGATTCCTGAAACTTTGGCTCCTTGTCTGTAATTTTCACCCCCCTTAATGTCATTTTCTGACTCCGCCCCTGCATTCATACAAGCAAATAATGAGTGTACATGATGATACAGTATCTTATTCAAGTATATATAATGTATATGTATATAATTTGCGTATATTTTTTGAATATAAACGATCGGGATCATGTGGTGTGCAATAATGAGGGTGTTATTAAATTGAGGGATATCTAATCCACTACTATGACCCACTCCAAGCCAACGGCCAACCATATTCTGCCCCTCTCAACTCATTAAAAGAGCTTTTGTGTTTAATGCAATTTCTTCCATCGCATCTCCATAAACCATATACATATTCATTTCACAAATATTTTTGTATAATCCTCCACAATCCTCTCTCCACTCCTATTATAAAAACATGATAACTGAATTATGCAATTTAAAAATAAATATATTTGAAATAAACTTGTTTTTTCAAGTATGCCGTATAACAGGGAGAGTAAGAGAGTGAAATAAAATAAGTGTAAGGATCACCAACATTTTAATTAATACAATATATATAATAAAAGGAGAGACAACAAAAGTTGAAAAAAAAAAAAAAAAAACTCATTAAATCTGATAGTTTTTGTTAGGCTCTTATAAAATGGACCACTACAATTTAAATTTTGTACTCTTATAAAAAAAGTTAAGTACTTCCTTGGAATTGGATCCTCTCCTTCTCCTATATTCTCTTCATCTCTTCTCATCCAATCTCAACCTTTGATTTCCCTTCTCAACCAATCTAGACCATTGATTTGAATTAATCTTGACTGTCTTTCCTGAAATACTTTTTAATATCAGTCAGTATTCTGAAATATTTTTTCAAGATCCTAAAATTTAGAATCTTGAAAAAATATTTTACTGTACTGACTGGTCCTAAAAAAAATACTTCAAGATACTGACTAGTACTAAAAAAAATAATTCAATATATTAACTAGTACTAAAAAAAATACTTCATGATCTTAAGAAATTATTTTAGGATTTTAAAAGGATATTTTAAGATATTAACTGGTACTAAAAATATATTTTAGGATACTGATTATGAGAAATAAGGAGGGATGAGGAGAAATAGCGCTAAGGAGAGAAACCGAACCCGTACTTCCTCTAGCTTGTGACTTTTAGAATGTGTTCTTGCTCTTTTTCCTAAAGCATTTGCTAGTTTTGAAAAACATTAAATATTATTTTCTATATATGCTCATATTCAATAACAACAACAGTGAGAATGAGTATAAATTAATATGATGTTGGAGTTCATTTTAGTTAATAAGAGTGGTATTAGAAATCATTTGAATTTTATAACAAATTTAATGTGTTTTAACTATTTTTATTGATATATGTTAATTAGTTAGACTAAAAAAGTTGTGCGTTAGCAATGAAATTTGATGATTTTATGGCTCTTACTAATTGATTAGCAACAAAATTCCATTGCTAAATCAGTTTAGTGATAGAATTTCATTACTAATTCTCTCTTCTTCTTTTTTGGTAGTAATCATACAAAACCAAATCATACCGAGAACTGGCGGTTTTACTCATTAACCCTTAAACAACTACCACAATCGAATCGATGCTCAATTTGATTTTAGTAGCTTGGTTAAAAATGACTTGTATTTGAGACTATATAGAGAATATGCTCATTTTAACTAATTTATAGAATTGCAAAATATTGTTAAAGTGATCATTTGTAATAAAATGTAAAGAATTTTTGCTGTTTTTTTCTAAAAATATGCAGAGATAAAAATGCTGCAATAAATAAAGGTACAATGGGAAAAAAATAATTAACATAGGATACAAGAGGAAGTTTAATTTTATATTTAAAACAAGAGGGGGTTTATTTTAGGAGATTAGGTGAATATTTTGCGTCCTACTCCATCATCCCACTTTTAAAACTATTCAGGGCTTTTTCCTGTCTCCATGATAGACATTCCCTATATTTTATGTGTGTGAAAGAACATGTAGCCATCCATGACTTTCACATTTTAAAAATGGATATAGATAATATATTCACATATTGACTAAAAAAAAATCAAATTTCCTAAAATTTTTATTCATCATATCATTTTTATAATGAAACAATTCGGTACTAGTGTATATGTATTTATTTTCTATCCAATTTAAAATGTGTGAATTTTAAATTTTAAAATAAATAAAAATCATTAATAACCAAATTCAAATAGGATAAGTAAAAGGTGAAGAAAATAACTTTTCTAAATACAATTAGGAAAAACAAATGTATTGAATATATAACTTAGCTATCTAGTTTTTCTTTTCGTTTTAATTTTATGATTGATTAGTTTATAAATTTTCAAAACTAGCTAGATTTTTCCAAGATAAGTCGTAAGAGAACATTGTAAAAAGTTATATAAATTAATTAGTACAAAATAAATAAATAAAACTTCATCGAAATTGATATATTAATAAATTTTATAGTAAATTGATATTTTATTAATAAATTTTATATTACTCCTTTAACATTTTATATACATGTAG
Organism: Acacia acuminata; assembly: GCA_019022655.1. Taxonomy (NCBI): domain Eukaryota; kingdom Viridiplantae; phylum Streptophyta; class Magnoliopsida; order Fabales; family Fabaceae; genus Acacia; species Acacia acuminata. Next base: position 2,012,484 of record JAFJYI010000048.1, on the reverse strand, counting down.
ATACTATACATCAATGAACTCAACTATTCTTCATGATGCATTTCTTAAAATAAAGTTTGTTTTATTTCGAATAGTTTTATAAATAAATTTTTTCTTAAAAAAAATTCTTTAAGCTGACAAAGATAAATTTTTTTAAAATTTAAGCAAATTTTTTGATTTATACCAAACGAGGATACATAGATATTACTTTTACCTTTAACAACATTAAGGGTTTTTTTTTTTATAATTTAACGGTTTTCATTTGGTCAAATTTAACGGTTTTAATGAATTTGTACCTTTTTAAAATTGTTTATTGATATTTTTATCAGTTCCAAAACTTATTTGTATCAGATACTCCTCAGAAAAAACTTTATTAGGAAAATTACACCTTACCCCTAAATATAATATCATATTATCAAACTTGAAAGAATTAGCGAACTTGGCTCTAAACCCTATATAGGGAAGACTTAATGGGATAAAAAAATTAGTTTAAAAATAGTTATTAATAAATGGAGATGAAAGCAGTAGCATGTAATAAGTGGAAGATACAATTTTGTGAACAAGATATAGTTTTCAATGTGCCAATAATTGGCCTTCAAAGCTTAACTTAAAGAGAAGTGCAAAACGAGGGCCACCCCAACTTGGCATATGATTCTAATCCTACCCCTCCACGTGTGCTTTGTCGCTTTTCCCACATCTCCATTGCTTTGAACCTTCCCTCTCCCATTTAATTAAACTCTCTAATAACAAATAACTTGCTCCATGTGAGTTAGATAAATCATTTATAGAGAAATAAAATTAATTTAGCTTTATAGGAAATATATTTGATTTTCTTAAAATAACTTCTTTAATCATGTCATTTGTATTTGAAACTACCCCTTAAAGAAAACCCTTTCAATAGTTTAAAAAAATTATAAATTTAGAAAATAAAAAATGAACTGAAATCTTTCATTTAATATTGAAGTAAATTCTTTAGCTAAGATTTATATTTAATTACAACTGGAGTATTTTATTTTGATGAACATTTAGAAGGTTATTTTATTTAGATCATGTCTACAAAGATTCAAGTAATAAGTTCACTAATACTCCATCTATCCTAAAATATAAGCTACAAATTTGGAATGAGTTATCCCAAAATATAAGTTTTATTTTTGTTTTGTAAAAGCATTTATTGCATTTTTTCCAACTTTACCCATTGACTATATATGTTTTATTTATTGTTAATTTCACTTATCCATAAGGGTATGGTTGAAAAAAGTACATATTTAACACAAATGAGTTGTTTGAATCTTTTTTTATATATATATATATATAAATTTATATATATTAGGAAAGGGTTGGGTTCATCCATGATCCAAGAAGATACGAAATCTTCTTTTCTCTTAGGTGATACCGACAATTAAAGCGGGGCGAGAGCCGTCTATTACCATCAGACGTTAACCTAGGCATCCAAGAGTTAGGATGCTTCCCCCAGGCCCCAGCGCTTTTACCAACTTCAGGATCGAACCCCCTCCATTTGATGGGAGTTGTTTGAATCTTATAATTAGAGATGGAGGAAATATATTGATTCATTAGGCTCACTATGCAGATGTCATTATTGACCTAAAATTTTAAAAATCCAATTGCATCTAACACCTTAAAGTATTTTTCTAGTAGAATTCAAAATTTTAAAAGTAACTTTTAGTATATCCAAAACTCTAAACATTTTTCAATGAACTTAGTATTTTAAAATAATTTTTGATACATTCAGCACTAGGAATTATTAAATCAATAGTACTCAGTACACTAAGTTTATAATGTTCATTACTGTTGAAATTGCACAAAAATTTATTTTAAAATACGAAGTGTTAAATAGAAAGAATACTTCAAGGGCTTAATGCAAACTTATAATCCGATCTTAAAACGAAATCCAAAATATTAAACGGCACTTAGTTTCCAGCCTCGATCAAAGCACATTTTGTTCCACCCATCATACCCCTAATAAATGTCTTGAAAGTCCCAAAAGAAAATACATAGCATTGAGTTTATAAGCGATTTGGGACTCCAAAGCCAATAAGGTGCATTTAAGTGGGGCTTTGAGACCGTCCGAGTCAATGAGTTAGAACTTAGAATATGAGAAGGAAGACGTGCAGAATCTGGCAACCTCATTGAAAACGATGTAGCTCCCACTTGTACATGTTTTTGTGTTTGTCAGCTTACCTCACATTTTTGACTATGGAGTTTTCTCACATTCCTTCGCGTGGCCATGAACAGTGACATACTTTCCCCATTTCATTACAGTACAAGACACATCTCCATATGATCCAACCCGGAATTAATTCAAGTTCACTGCCCCATGAAAATGAAATATATGTCTTCTCTTAACCATTTCAAGCTAAAGCACAAACACGAACCAGCAATTTACACAAACCCATGATCAGCTTCAGAACAAGTAAGTAAGAAATGAATCTCACAGCACGCAACGTAAGATAGTACTAGTGGTAATCCATGAACTAACATGTTTTTTTGACTTAGCTAGATTGCTCTGTACAAAATGGTCCTACGAAACAGATCGAGAAGATTGAGTTTTTAGACTTTTAAACTAAAAACAAATTACATATGAGAAAGTACAGATGATAGATATGAATCAATTAGCCTTCTCTACACGGATAAACACACTTTCTAAATCCGGTGGATTGAAGAACCGACGAGGAGTCGCGCGGCGGCGGAAATTGAACTTGGAAGGGGAAGGCTTTCGCTTCCTGGGAGCTGGCGGGCAGGTGAATATGGTGGGGATTCTGGTTTCTTCGCTCGTCGGCGTCGTGCAAAAGTACTCATCTGTCTCAAAGACATCGTCTTGAGGCGGCGATGGCGGTTTGTCGACGACTACTGCGGCAGGGATGGTGGTGTATATGGGCTTCAAAGGCGCACGGAGGGGAATTCCGGCGATGACCCAGTTTCTATTATGATCAGAGTCAAAAGCTGGTCCGTCGAGTTGCGGCTTCTCAGAGAACCCCATGGCGGAGAATGATGTTGCAGAGCGGTGAATATATAATTAGGGTGGTGGGGGAATAAATAAAAGGGTTGAGGAAAGAGTTGACTGGTGAGGGAAAAGGGAAAGTGAAAAGGGGAGAGGAGATGGAAGATCGGGGTTGGTTGTCAATGGAAGAGTTTGGAGGAAGATTGGAGAAGGAGAGGAGACAGACAGAGAGAGAGAGAGAGAGGAGGAAGAGGGATAAATGAACAAGTGGAAAAGAGTGACGTTGAAATTGGTGTATGTTTTCGACCAATGAGAGGTGGGACTGGGAGAGAACCCGAGGAAACTCGTGACGTATGGAAACATCATGATCAGTTTTTTTTTTTTAATGTAAAGAATATTGTATTCAATGGAATTATGAATACAAGCTTGTTTTTTTTTTTAAAAAAAAAATAAATAATATTTAAACGGGGAGAAAAGAATGAAATATACTCAACATTATTAAACTCGGACCCCTCAATTTTGGATAATGGGTTAAGAGTCACTAGATTAGATCGCAATCAAATCAAAGCTGACCAGAGTTAAATTGGTGAGGAAGTGAATTTAAATGATAATATTTTTTGGAATAGGAATTTGATATTTTTTTAGTATCAAATGATAATATTTTTGAGTAATTCTTTTTACCATCGAAAGTGGACATCTCAAGCTTTTCATAGAGTCTTCATTAGTAATTTTTGAAAATATTTAGAATTAAATATCAATTTTGGAAATCAACCAAGAAATTCTAAATAAATATCAAACCAATCGGATTGGACTAGTTAGATTACCAGTTCAAAGGTCTCATGGTTAAACCGGTCGGGTCGGTCCGGTTTTGATAACATCGAATATACTCCATCTGCTCTATAATATAAGTCGGTTATAAGATAGTTAATATTTATTTTGTAGTTTTGCTAATACAATTCATGCATATTTTCAATTTTACATATTCATTAAATTTTCAAACACATTTTCTAAAGAGGGTAAAAATGAAATAAAAATTAATTTATAATATATTTAATGAGTTAACTATTACTTCTCACTTCTCGTGAACTACCATTATGGTCTTATTTATAAGTCTTTTTTTTAACTAAATCACACTTATTAAGGAGAGGTAATTAGCTCAATAATTATTGAGTAAATTTTCAATTTTGCCCTCATTAATTATTGATATCTTTTCTCTCTTTTTTTTTTTATTGATATAATTAATTTACCCAAATATTGTCACAATCTTATTTACTATCTCGAAAGATGACTTATAAATAGAATTAAATCTTTTAGTTAAAGGAAACTTATAAATAAAATCATATTGATAATTAAAATTAAAGTGTCTTGTATTATGGGTCGGAGCAAATAGTTTCTTCATTATAATCCTTTGACTTCAAATGCCCTACTCCCCTATTTTAGAATTAAATGTTTTTTTTCTGGTGTATAACAAGGCTATCTCTTAGTTAGTTCATAGCCAAAGATTATCTTTCTTTCTTTTGTTAGTAAAGCACTAAAGCTGAAATCCATTTACTTAAATCATGTGCAGAATAAGAAAGAAACTAGTTTCTTTCATCACATTAAGACTGTTTAATCAAAAAGTGGAAGGTGATCAATAATATACAAATTATCATCGATTTTATGAGAATTTTTGACTGCCTAGTCAGCAAAATAATTATCCTTTCTTCAATTCTTGGCCTATGAGTTCACTAATAAAAATTACTTCTATACATAAATCTAGCATCATCAATAATATCTTTAAAGAGACGAAGAGAATTATCACAACCTCTATTAATAAGTTTATAGCTTTAATACAACAATTTTTTTTTTTATATACATAAAAATTTAGGTGTAGTTAGACACCGGTACCTATCGATTAGGGCATGTCCTACAGACTCAAAAAGCACTTACATCGGTACTTAAAGATCGCCCACCAACGAGACCCTCACATATACCAGCAGCTATCAAACATTCTATCATTTTCAAACACTAAACCTTCCACCTCCGATTTGATTAGTCTTTCTAGAGTAGGATGCCCACTCAAGTTTTGAAGTAGTAGTTAGTTTGAGCGTTCCTATTACCCAATGTATTATCATCAGTATCACATAGTCAAAGATTGTATTTTCCAAGTTAAGTGTGTTTTTTCCTAAATAATGACACTTCCATACACATAGTTAAGGATCCAATCTTTGACAACTTGGTAAAGAATCTCAGTTATATGTCAATTACTCAATTATGATGGACGTAATGCTCAGTTATCAAAACAAAACGAAAAACATTATGATGGACGTTGTTAGAAAACACAAGACATTTTTATCACAAAAAAAAAAAAAAAAAAAAAACAAGACATTTACCTAACGCCCATATATCCTATGACACATTTCCCAGCTAAGTAGTTAAGATTTTAAATCTTTTTTCAACTTTTCTTTTCTTTTGTTTTTTATAAAACGCATGGAAAATAGACCATATTAAGGGATGAAAGTAATTCTAATATACAGGGAAAAATATAAAGTAATACTAATATATTTTTATAGTCATTTTTTTTTAAAAAAAAACGACAATAATTTTTCTTATGAATCCATAGATTGCCCTATATTACTAAAATATGAAATTTTTAATAGGGAAAAACACTTCTCACGTTGTAGGAGAAGTGTATTCTCATGTCACATCACATGAAATGGTAGGATCCACATATATATATATATATATATATATATAATGCTAATTATATATATATGTGGATCCCATCATTTCATGTGTGTGTAAGAATCTTCTTCTTCTTATGCAACATGATAAGTTTAAACCCCTTTTTAATATGTATGAAATATTTTAGACTAATTATTTTTTATAAAAATTACTTTTATTTCTTAAAAAATTAATTGAATAAATCATAATTAAATAGCGTTTTAAATTTTTTATGAGCAAATAAATTTAAATTGGAATTTTATTAGGAAAAAAAAAAAATCACTGCAGTTCACTTTTTCTTAGTTTCGCATCATTTTTAATAGTTTCAAATTTCAAACAATGATATTTAAACTGTTTAAAAATTATTTTCAAAAAATGTGAATTTAAAAAAACAGATCCTTACCAACATAGAGTTGGTTCAGAAATGTAAGGCCTCATCAGATTTTTTTTTTTTTTTGGTCTCAAGTTTAAGTTTTAAAAGAGTCACTTGTGTTATAAAACGAAATTATAAACCGAACCGATTACGGGATGATAATAATAATAAAAAAAAAAAAAAAAGGATATCTAATTTAGAAAATTTGTTAATAAAATTCAGTGCAGAAGTTGCCGATGCAGAATTCAAGAGATTAATAATTTGCTGGAAAAATAAATGCCCAAAAAGAACACAATGGTTGGAGCCGAGAAGGAGGGCTGCCCGTGAAAATAGCTGACCGAGGGTCAGCGATGAAGGGAGGGAAGAGGATTAAGATTGACTTTGATTTTGGCGCCAAAATTTTAGGGCATTGGGATCGCCAACTCTACCCTCCATATTTTATTCTTTAATTTTTGAACTAAAGCCATTTTTTTAAAATTAACTTTTTTAAGGAAAAGACCTTTCTGCCATACATGATACATTGCACCTTTCTTCTTTTCCTTTTTAATTAAACTTTGGTTTTTTCTTTTATTATTATTATTATTTTTTTTTGGTTCAGATGTTTTGATGACCACATTGAGTGCCAAGGGTAGGATTGAGGAATAAATAAACAACTGAAGAAAAGCTGGAACTAGTATTATATATCAAGCATAATCTCTAGTACTGATTTGGTGTTATCATTGAGCATTTGTTTAATTCTATGTACTTGATAATAAATATTATTAATATTTAATTATTCGTAAGTGGATAGGATTTGATTCTTAAAATAGATCTGACATCATTTTTTTTTTTTACAGTACAAATGTTCAATATTATTAGATTAAATATAAATATGTTGATAAAAAAATGAAATTTAAGTATTGTGTGTTTAATGAGAAACATCTAACATCATGTTTGAGAAATATTAATATGATAAAACCTTATTGATGTAAATTAAATATGGATGTAAAATCCTGAATATTTGAAGTTTACATCATAACATCTTAGATCTCAACACAAATAAAAATGAAAAGAATTGTACCACTAGTCGTTTAGCCTCCTATAATACTTCATCATTTTTATTTATAAAGTGATTGTTAGGTCTTCTAGTCCTAAAATCTTAATAAAAATGCTGATGTTAAAGTTTAAAGGTTAAATTATATTTTTAGTCCTTTAAGTTTATATAGGGTATACTTTTGATCCTATAATTCTAACATCATTAATGTTATTAACGTAAAAACGCTTAACGCAACAAACTTAAGTGATAACTATATAAGCTTAAGTGCTGACTGTGTAATTAAAATTTATTAATTTAAAATATGTATAAATTGAAAAATATCTAAATCGCTGGTGAAGCAAATCAATATCAAAACTCGATTGTATTAAAAAATTTAGTTGAATAATCTAAATATATTAGTTTAATAATCTAAATATTAAAACATCGATTTCATTTATAACAATTTGTCAATTTATTTTAGTTTAATAATCCAAATATATTATATTAAAAGATTTAAACTTAAATATGATTGGTGCAGCAAAAGTATACCTCATGTGGGATTTAAAGAAATAAAAGTATAATTTAGCCAAGTTTAAAATATGGGAAAATTCTCAAATGCTTACATATTAATTTTAATAGTTTAAAATACTAGTAATTAGCACAAAAATATCATTTAAGACCAACAATATTAGGTTTAGATGACTGAAAATATATTTTATACTGTAACTTTAAGAGACCAAACTAAATTATATATAAAATTAGAGCATCATAAAATAAATACACTTTTGTCAATAAAAATAATGTAAAGCATAGTACTTATCATTAGTAGTAATGACCCTGGGTACAAAATTTAAACTAGTTAATTCCTGACTGACAATTTTATATGTATTTTTCTTTTTTTAAAAATTACATGTATCTTCTTTTTTCATAATTAAGATGCTGTTTGGGACAAGGTTTTGCATGTGAAAAGCTTCCAGTAAGTATAATGACATAAACCAATTACACCTGCCTAAAGCTGATAACAAAGCACTTCCATGTATATATATATATATAATCAAAGTTCTGGTGCTCCTTTTTTTAACTCCAACCTCTCATGATTTATATAGTAAATTACTTTATTAATTACAAAATATATACACACAGTACATGCAAGTGTATTCGTGCAACTAAAATTATAACTCAAATTCTTCATCTCATAAAAAAAAGTCACACCAAGAATTTGATCTTTAGAACAATATTTGGGTTGTTTCACTGACATATGATATTAATCTTCTCATAAATACTCACTCCGGTTCTATTTATAAGTAACTTTCACTTTCTTTGAACTGATCCATCCAAGCAACTTTTCTGTGTTTTAGACTTTAAACTTATTTTTTTTTTTTACTTCTATTATATATATATATATATATATATTTTCCCGAGTCACTAATTTATTTTCATTCAATTATTTATTACACATTATTTCTCATATTTTTTTTACTTATTTTTCTCTATTATGCTTTTTTCATTAATAGGGTCATATTTAGAAAAGACATAACATTTTTAGTACATTTATTGTTTTTAATTAATCCAACCGTCAGTTCGTTGTATCAAGAAAAAAGTTGTTTACGAATAGGACAGGAGGGAGTACAAATACACACATATATAATACTTCTTTTGATCATAAATATAAGATTTGATGATTTTTTGAAAAGGTTAAAGAAATTAAAAGTCAGTGATCCGTCTTTTCCTTATACAAAAGCTAGTTATTTCATTTTTTTTTCCCAACAAGTTGTTTCTAATTTAACCATTATTAACTAATGTCTACAATTGCATTAATATCTTTTAAGCACCTCTCTTTATTTCATTAATTTTCGAATCATCATTATTATTAAGGTTGAGGTGACACCAATTTTATGAAATTAAAATTAAAATTTCTCCAAAACTGATCAATTAGAATGTGAGCTTTTTTCGCCGCAGAAGGTTACATTAAACAACGGAAGAACAAAATTTGAAAAATTAGTTAATATAGTACTCCAAATTACAAGATGGTTTACATTTTAGACGAATTAAATATTACTATATTTTTATAATATCAGCGGAAGAATTATATATTAATATTAAACTGACTTTGTTTTTTTGAAGAGGACGTAGCAACTAGTTACTCAGTTAATACTTAATATACGGCGTTGTTATTGTCGTTTTCTTTGTAATTACAGTCTCACATCTCTAAGCACATTATTGACATTGTTGTATATTTTACTTTCATGTACGATTAGATTCTTTGTTTGAAGGATATAATTGGAGACTTATTTTAATTATTTTTTGCGTAATTTAAGGTGGAATATTCTCGTAAAACTCAACAGCATCTCCAATGTTTTAAACGCAAAACATATTATTGGTTTCTGACACTTTTCAATTTATTCCAATCCAAATTGTTCAACTCTAATTTAAAGTGATAAGGAAGCCTACCAACCACAACGTAGTAACACGTTCACATTTTTGAAGCGAAGAACAATCAAGGGAAATCCATCTTAAAAAAGTCAAAAAAAAAAAAAAAAAAGTCCCATATCAAAAAAATGTCATATGACCTTTTATGATATTATTTCATAAAATGTTAGTTGTTAACGCCTACTGATATAGTTGTTAACATGGACTGATTTAGTTGTTAATGGTACTAATTTAGTTGTTAGGAAATTGTTGTTAATGCTACTAACTAGTTGTTAACCGGTACTGATTTAATGGTTAATGAGACTAATTTAGTTGTTAAAGTTTATAAAATAATACCAGAAAAGATTCTGGAGCCGTTTTTGATATGTGATTTTTTCTTGAACTTTTTTTTGACATTTTTTTGCTACTTTGGGCTCTAAGATAGATTTTCCCAACAATCAAAGGGACTTATCCTACAAAGTTTGTTTTTTTAAGACGTTCACATGGTTGGAATTTTTCTAGTTGATCTATTTGATCCATTAAATAACATTCGTGATTTTGTTTTTGACCATCACGTACGTGATTAATAAATATGGCTATCGTCTAAAGAGTCATAAGAAAAAACAATAAGTAATTCTTCAAAGTCTTGACCTTTAAACCAAGTGACGCATTCCATGACATGAGCAAAGAAAAATTATGTAAGCCAAACCAAACATCTTAAAAATGTGATTTTGTGATATTTAAGAGTAATTTTGTCTCGTAAAGCACAAGGCCTGTACTATTAACACTAGGTGAGATTGACTATATAGATCATATGATGTTATTGTGTTCTGTTAACAACTAAATTTATATATATATATTGTTATCTAAAAGATCCAGTTTAATGACTTTTATTTAACATTCTTTTCTTTCTTCGTTCTTTTCAAATGACTCTATACTTTTCGATCTACCTTTCTCACCAGTGTCTTTAGCACCCTTCTTTATATACGTCCAAACTAACTCAAGTAATTTTTTTATTATTTTTTGTTTAATAGGCGCTGGTCCTACTCTTAACCACTATTAACTCATCTATCATCTCATTAGCTTGAATCGCTAGCCAGTTCATCTAAGTTCATGTTTTTTTTTTCTTTTTTAAAAATACAAAATGGACACCTCAGTTAACACTGATAGGACTATTCCACTCATTCAAATCCTGACTTAAAATTAGTCTTAGAGCCTCATAAGGTTGATAGATCTCGTGTAACCCAAACTTAGCGCAATTACCCGACCAAGGCACATATGTAAACTTTGCTATCCAGTCCAACTGAAGCAACAATTGAACCTTATGAATGATGCCAAAGTCGCGATGATTACCACCCTATTCGTGAAGAAGCAGTTCAAGATACTCAGTAGAATCTGTTTCCAACCAAACTTTCCTAGCCCCCATAGGCCAAGCAATTTTCAACCCTAGAAAGCACGCCCAAATTTCCGTAGATAGCTTATCTCCATTATCGATGGGGTGTATGAAGCCCTTGAGAAATCTTCTAGCTGAGTCTCAAAGAAGACTCCCACGGGCACCCTTAAGAAATATTCTAGAATATTCTCCATCAACATTTACCTTTACCTATCCTTCCTCCAATAGACGCCAACTCTCAAGTAGGAGGCAAGATAACCCCTTGAAATTTTAGCCCAACAAGGCGGTCATTAGGAATGGGAATTTTCATTTTCATATTTTCTAAAACTGTGATCTTAGGAATGGGAATTTTCATGTTCCAAGCAACTGTTTAGTTCTGCCACATCATTAATATAAAACTATGGTGATTAATGAGAAGGATTCTAACACTCCCCCTCAAGCCGGAGCATATATGTCAACCATTCCCAGAAGCTTGTCTCGAAATCCTTCAAATTTTGTTCGCCAAGGGTTTAGTCAAAATATCTGCGATTTGGTCCGCAGATCCTATGTGAGACAATTATTATCCCCACTTCAATCTTTTCTTTAATGAAGTGTCGATCTATTTCCACATGTTTAGTTCTATCGTGATATACGGGTTCTTGACCATTTCAATATCGGCCTTGTTATCACACAGTTTGCATTGGGCCCTCATGTTGAATCCCCAACTCTTTTAGTAATCGATGACCCGAGTCCTTCACACACGCCTTTTTTGACGCTCTAAGTTACTCCCGCTGCCTTTGCTTGGTGACACCACTTGTTTGTTTCTTGCTTCTCCATGTAACCAGATTTCCCCACACGTATGTACGTATGACTGCCGAGATTGACCTCCTGGTCTCTTTATCCCTTGCATGGTCCGCATCGACGTAGATCTCTATGTTTACGGTGCTTCCTTTCTTAAAGAATATTCCTCTTCCAGGGTTTTGCTTCGGGTAACTCGAATTTGGTATCTTTGCTTTGCATGTGTTCTTCTTGTGGGTGATGCATAACCGGCTCACTATGCCAACAAGATAAACTAATATCGGGACGAGTGTGAGTTAAGTATATCAACTTTCCCACCAATCTTCGTATCTTTCGAGTCACCGGAACACCTTTAGGTTTGATCTCTAAGTGGCATCCCTCCTCCATTGGTGTCCCTTCCGGTTGAGTTCCCAACATTCTGTCTCGTGTAACGGGTCAAGTGTATACTTGCGTTGAGATACCCGGATACCCTTCTTAGTTCTTGCCACTTCCATTCCTAGGAAGTACCTCATTTGACCAAGGTCTTTTACCTGGAATTGAGTTGACAAATCCCGCTTTAAATGAGAAATGGACTCTTCGTCATCTCCTCGTAATAATTATGTCATCAACATACACAATTAGTATGGTGACTTTGTCATTGACACGTTTGGTGAATAATGTGTCATCTCGCTTGTCCTTGTGTATATCCAAGCCCTTTTTGCTTTTGCGAACCTCGCTAAACCACGCTCTTGGAGATTGCTTCGACCATACAATGACCCGTTGAGTTTACACGCGAGTTTTTAGGAGCTATTACTCCATCCGGAACTTCCATGTATACCTCTTCCTCCAAGTTTCCATTGAGAAATGCATTCTTTACATCCAGTTGGTGTAGCGACCAATCCAAGTTTGCCGCAATTGACAATAGTACTTGAATGGTGTTGAACTTGACTACGGGAGCAAACGTCTCTTGATAGTCAATTCCATACGTCGAGTATATCCTTTTGCAACAAGTCTTGCCTTGTATTTGTTGATCGTACCATCTGGATTGAATTTCGGAACAAAGAGCCACCTGCATCCCACTGGTTTCTTCCCGTTGGGAAGAGTTGTAATCCTCCACGTCTCATTTTCTTTGAGAGCATTCAGTTCTTCTTCTCGCGCTTGTTTCCAATTTGGATCTGCCATAGCTTGTTGGAATGTTTTTGGAATTTGTATCTCGTGCACTTTTTACAACAAAACTTTGCATCTTTGCGACATCATCATACGAGACAAACCTTTGAATAGGATACTTCGAGTACAAGATCTTACCCCTTTTCTTAATGCAATGGGCCATCCTTGTTCCTCGGGATTTAATTACGAGTTGGAGTCATGGTCGTTCCTTTGAATGGGAGAGATTGTTCTACCGGTGTCCCATTCGGGTTGACCTTGTGAAATGGTTGCTATTTCCCGTTGTGGATCGGTCATATCGGTCATCACCCTTGAATTGGTTTCAACATGTGTTTCCAGTTCATTAGGGCTAGGTCAAGAATTGGTGGGTCATCATCCGAGTCAAGTAAGTCGGTGACTATGAGATTTGGTGGGTCGTGGTATGATTAACTGTTTCCAGATTTAGCCATTCAATATCTCGAATTCTCCCCGAATGGGTAATTTAGGATAATAAGCCTCGGCTTCGGAGAACACAAGATCTCGAGAGATAATAAGTTTCTTGGAAGTGGGCGTGAGCATTTGTACCCTTTTTGGGTTGGTGAGTAGCCTAGAAAGATACATTTTTCAGCTCTCGCACCAAATTTGTTGCCATCCGTTTTATGAACGTAGACAAGACACCCAAATATTTTTGGAGGTAAGGAGTTAATGAGATGGCAATTAGGAAAATGGTCAAGAAGTGTTTGAACAGAGTGGCATATTTGAGAACTTTGGAAGGCATCCATTTAATGAGATAAGCGGCGGTAAGGAGGGCATCTCCCCGGAAAATGGTAGGAACATTGCGTTCCATTAGTAAGGCACGAGTGACTTCCAATAGGTGTCGGTTTTTCCGCTCGGCCACTCCATTCTCATTGTGGGGTGTAAGGACGGAAGTTTGGTGATGGATTCCTTTTTGATCAAGAAAGGTTTTGAAGACAAAGACTCATATATTCTTTTGCATTATCACTACGGAGTACTTTAATGGATGTGTGAAATTGAGTATGCACAAAGTTATAGAAGTTTTGAAATACTTTGGCAATATCGACTTATCTTTCATCAAGTACACCCATGTGGTACGAGTATGGTCATCAATAAAAGTGACAAACCACCTGGTATGAGTGAGGTTTGTTATGCGGCAGGACCCCAAATATCGGCGTGAATCGGCGTAAATGGAGAAGAGGAAGTATATGGTTGTTTAGGATAGTTGGTTCGTGTTTGCTTTGCAAATTGGCATGTTTCACAATGAAAAGGAACAGAATTTTTATTGAACAACCGGGAAATACATGTTTCATATAATTAAAGCTAGGGTGACTTTGATCGACGATGCCACAACAACAAATCATTATTCTCGTGAATTCGAGCTAACAGCTCGTCGTGCCATCCACGGTTCTTTGTTCTTTGAGGTTGTACCTTCGAAGTAGAACAATCCATCCCATTCTCTAGAAGTCCCAATCGTCTTCCTCGTTCTTAAATCCCGAAAAACACACAAATCATCATTAAATATCACTCTACATATATGTCCTTTAGTCGGTTCTCGACGAGATCATATTACAAGTGAGTTACGGTACAAACGAACATTATGCACGATCAATTGATCGAGATAATGTAACGGTACCAATCCCTCAACTCTTGTGAATACACCATTAGCGACTTTAACTTTGAGGTGCTTATGACAAAATTTAAGGTTGTGAAGTAAATTTTGGTTACCGGTCATATGATCTGTGGCGCCCGAATCAACAATCCAAGTATCACCACTGGTTGTCATAGCATTAAGGGCAACAATAGAATTACCTGGACCGAACCGATTCACTCAGGACGAAGATGACTTATTCTCGTTTGGCAAGGAGTATCGAAGCATCTGTGCTTCTTCCTGGTTCAAAGTGGGTATCTGGTTCATCTCTGGATGCAACGATGTTAAGTGGCTTTGAGAGCCCGTTCTTCCACCGGAGGGTTTCCCATGAAGTTTCCAGCATTCGTCTTTGTTGTGGCCCTTCTTTTTGCAATAATTGCAAAATTTGTTGTTTTTCCGTTCTCCGGTGGTCCCTGGATGATTAGGGCGGAGCCTTCATTTGGACTTGGGCCTCTTTGATTCAACAATTTTCGGCTCTCCTCAAATTGCACGAGTTGACTATATCAAACGGATGAGGGAGAGGTTTGAGTCCCATGATTACGCCTCGTACCTCTTCGAATGTGTCATTGAGCCCGAGGAGAAAGTCATGTACCCTTCCATCTTCCATAATCTTTTTGTATATTTGGGAATCATCCATGCAATGCCAAGTATGAGCCTCAAACAAGTCCCGTTGTTGCCACAACCCGATCAATGCATTATAATACGGGTCACCGACATGTTACCTTGTTTTAACTCTCGAAGTTGTCGCTTCAGGTGAATCAAGGCCAGTATTCTCCGAGGAGGAGTAGGTTCTCCGAAAAGATCCTGATCTCTTTGGGCCTCTGCCAGACATAATACAAAGTTTCAGAATGATGATATGCTTAAAACAAAATACACAGTTGAGGGATGATAATAGAAGATAAATTATATAGTAAGAGAGTCATGGTCATCAGATATGTCTGAAACGAAAAAGCTTAGTGTCCCAAAAGCTGATATAATACAGAGCTTCAGAATGATGATATGCTTAGCATTTTATTACATTACATCCTTGAATAACCTCTATGGTCTTCATACTGCTCCATGAACTCATCATTGAATTTCTTGAAACTAGACATAATTGCAGGCATCTCTTCCTCTGCTGGTAAAATTGTTGTTCTCAGATGGAACACCCTACAAGTTCAGTAGCTTTATTAGAAACAGAACAGCACTGGAATCTCTTTTCTTATTCATAAGGCTTGCTTTAGAAATATATCACAACAAAGTGTGTGTTTGGATTGGATGCCAAAATCAATTTTTGATCCAAATCATGGTTTCAAAGCAAATTAGCCAAACACCCATTAACCTGAAATCTAATCTAGAGCTCAAAACTATTAGTCTCAGAGAAGCACATAAGTTCAGCTTTTGGCTTCTGTTTTATCCAAAATCTATTATGCTAAAGCTAATGCAAACACACCCAAATTCATCATATATGATGCCGGAGGATTAATCATGTGCCAATTTCTTAATTGAAAGTTAAATTATATTTTCATGGTGTAAACAAGTAGGCATACAAGAGATACAACTTTTGATTAGTGTTTGGTTTAGCATAAAAAACAAACACTCTTGCACTTTACAAAATAAAATTCCTTTCACATATTCACCTTGCACAGCACAAAATCACTTAAACTAAACTAATCCAAACAAGCACTTACGTATTTAATGTAATGGATGTGAAAGCCCATTGGTTTTTATGCACGGTGAGTGGTAGGGATTACTATCTAGGCCACTTTGTAATGTTAAGAACCATTTTAACTCAACTCATGTTGAACTTTTAAGTGAAACTTCATGATAGGTTTTATCAACATCTTTAATAGAGAAAAATTAGAGTGATATATAGAAAAATATCTGTACCCTTCTTTCTGGCCGAATCCTGAACCAGGAACGGTAGATATGCCAGTGGCTTCCAGAAGCTTGAGACAGAAGAATACATCTGGAACCTTTCCAGCTTGTTTTGCAGCCTCTATGGCCCTAGGTGGCAATCTTATTTGAGGGAATGAATACATGGCACCTGAACAGAAAGTAAAGTGTTCATCTATGTATCAGCTTACCAGGCGGGGGAAAAAAGTTTTCAGAAATTGGAGAAACATAAGAAAGTAGAGTATATACTCATTTGTACACAGTCCACATACCTTCTGTGAAATTACAAACAACATTTCTGCAGCTATTGAATCCATCAGTCATTATCCTTGCTCTTCTCCTCAGTGAATCAAGTATTCCCTTGCTGCATATTAGTACAAAGATGGTCAGTCCACAGCTTATAGGGATCATGTTCATATACATGATTGAAAGAGAAAACAATGCTCCCTCCAGTTCAAAATATAAGATTAAAAATTGTGAAGGGTCTGGTACTTTAGTTTTTTATATGGGCTAAAGTTTGAACTTATCTGATTATTTAATGAGTTTTTTCCAATTTTCTCACACTCTTTCTCATTACTTTCTTATATAAATTCTCTTTCATCCTTTTTTCCACTTATTATCTCTCTCACTTATTTTCTTTATAAATAAAGGGCATATTTAGGAAAAAAAAAGTAGATATCTTACATATTTATTATTTTAACTACTTTTAAATGATTTATTGATAAAAGCAAATCGGTTATTTTAACCTTATATTTTGAACAAAGGGAGTAGTTAACATGATGAAAATATTGAGATTTAGCAGCTTAGTCTAAGCATAAATTTTACCTTTCCCTAACATATTGGTCATAAGAAATGTCACCGGGTTTGGGCGGGTTAACCATCAGTCCCATCTGCAGAACAAAGTGAAAATTGAAGGAAAGGAATGGGAGGGAGATAATGCTAATCGTAAAGTGGACAAATACTGAGTCCATA
The DNA here is from genome assembly GCA_019022655.1 of Acacia acuminata. Classification (NCBI taxonomy): domain Eukaryota; kingdom Viridiplantae; phylum Streptophyta; class Magnoliopsida; order Fabales; family Fabaceae; genus Acacia; species Acacia acuminata. The sequence continues at coordinate 1,995,241 of JAFJYI010000048.1, read as the reverse complement.
ATGAAACATCATAATAACATGAAGGATTCAGCTCCAACTCACAAATATCTGTGCTGGAACATTTGGACTGAGTGACACTGATGCAACTTTATAGATCTCATCCACTGTCTGTTAAAAAAAGGGGAGAATCAAGGAAAAAGTATCAGCAGTGTAGATACATCATAAACTGAAGGTAAGCCTTACATAAAAGATGGAAGGTTACTAAATACTCAATTAGGGCTATCCTGGCTCTTAAATGCTCTAAATGCTAGCCTAGTCATTTTAGGGCTGTGGGTTGACCGCATGAGTTTGACCCTAAGGTCTAGTGGGTGTTTGGATTGGATCCAAAAAGCATTTTTTTCTATCTAAACCATGGTTTCAGAGCAAATTATCCAAACACCCATTAAAACCCAAAGTCTATTTTACAGCCCAAAACCATGGTTTCAACTAAGTGCACTGGTATAGCTTATGTCAAAGAGATGTTTTGGTAGTTGGGGTAATAATCGCTAGTGTCAGAGATTAGAGTACCCAACTACCCTCAGACTTTATATGTCCTTTTAACAATCTGCATATGAAAAAGTGATTATGATAACAACCATCCAAAGAATTTCAAATTTATTAATATAGCTTTTTCACAAAATCTATTCTTTTAATATACTACCTCCTGTCCTAATAGGACAAAGTTTGTAGTGCAATTTTGCACTACAAACTTTGTCCTATATTTAGGACTAGAGGAATATTTTCTTCAAAATCTATTGTCCAAAAGGTAATCCAAACTCTTATGGGCTAATTCATTTCAAGTTTTATGGATAATAAATTTGCAAAGTAGTTCCAGCTTTGAAAGCTCAACGTATAAAAATTCAGCAATAAATAAGAGTCGTTAACAGACAAACCTCTGGAGGAATATTGGTCATCTCGTAATATCCACCCCTCTGTCCACATTCACCCAAATATCCTTTAGACACAGTGTGAAAAGAGACAAGTTGGAGTTCCCTGCTTATAGGGGGTCCCATCTCCATCAAAACCTACTTGTGTTAAATGAATAGTTAGTATTAGCTCAATTTAACATAAGAGGCAAAACGTCAGGTTAGCTAGCAGTACAAATTATACCTTTTTAGAACTAACGAAAGGTCGTTCATCCTGATATATATTCTGCTGGTAAACCTCATCTCCAAGCAAGACTAAATTTTCTTGGTAACAAAATCGCAAAATCTCCCTTAGATTAGCTTCACTAAGGCATTGACCAGTTGGATTTCCAGGATTTATGATCACCATTGCCCTTACCTGATCAAATTTCAGTTTGTATGAAGTTAGGCATTACATAAAAGGATAGGAAATATTTGATAAATCCGAAGCACTTGAATTTAAGCATTGAATCTAAATCATGCATAGACTAGACCATCATGAGGTGATTTGGTGACTGAAAAATGTCACAAGAAACAGTCAAAACGTTTTAGAATTGCATTTGAACAGATAATTAATAAATGAACCATGTAAGTCTAGTGATGAAACAACCAACAGTCATTTCTGGTTGTCATTTTAAGAAGTAACAAGAAAATCGGGTTAGAAAACAAAAGACTTGACTATGAGAAGGTTCATGGGCTTCATATTGACAAGCATGAACACATACAGTTATTCCTTTATAGCGAGCCTGTGAGACTGCCTGACGAAGATCATTAGCATCAAGGCCCCAGTTTTCTGTCTCTTCAAGGTAGTATGGAACAAGAGAACCGCCAAAGAGAGCAATTGTTGCTGAGTAGAGTGGGTATTGTGGGACTGGAACCAAAATCTGGCAAAAAGAAAGTATTGGAAAATACTTTTAAATGGCACTGTGAATACATAAAACATCAAAACAGACGTGCTAAGAAATCGGACTAATCTACATTACCCCATCTCCTTGACCTCTGATGATGGTACTTAGGATCTGCATCACACCTTTGCTGGCACCATCAGTGAGATATATAAGCTCTGGATCGCTGTCAATTGAGCAAGAAGTGATTAATCCACATTTACCTAACAAGTAGCAAACTAGGCTTGAGAACCCCTAAAAAGTATAAAGTGGGAAAAGAAATGAAGCTAGCATTGAGGATAATTACCTAGGATAACCGTCACGCCTTTGAATGAACTCTGCCACTTCCTTCCGTACGCCTGGAATGCCTCGGGAGTCACTGTAAGCACCTAAAATATACAACATATTCTACAGTTTGTTAGTGGAGGTTTACATGTCAAAAATAGGATTCCCAACACATGAACCTATTAAGAGGAATTGAGAGAAACTCAATGGTGTTGGTCATTAAGTCTCTCAATTTCACGTAAGAGCTTGCTCAAATATGAAATTCCCCAATATTCTGCTACTGCAATCCAATTTCTGAATCAATTTCTCTTATAATTGAACTGAAAATTGATCTATGGTCCTTGGGCAAGGAAAATGAAGGAAACTTAACAGGAAAAATTGGATGGATGGATATAAATGCTAAGGATCTTTAAAAATAGGGTCACACTAAAGCACTGGGTTAGTAAACCCAGCATCCTTACTAGAATTAAAAATAACTGGAAGAAGAAAATTGCAGAATCTGTGATCAGCACACAATTTTCATACTGCACTATCTTTGTGAATAAAATTCTCCCGGATCATTATTTGGAAAATTGCTTTTAACCTATGAGTATTTTCCATTTTTTTCAAAGAAGCTGAAAAAAACCAGTTTTCGGCCTATCACAACTGTACTCTAGAACCTTTTTTTTCCCCCACATTGGATAGTGTATAATTGAAACACTGGTAACTTCATAAAAGAAGTGCAGATTTCTGTATAAAACTTTCAAAGAGAAACAGATTGCATATAACTCTACTATGTTATTTTGAATATACAGTTGGCCATAAAATATTGGATAGTGCTTAAAAAGCAATACCTAGACCTCCCGGGGCCATTGAAAGATAATGTTTAGCTCTTGCTATTGCATCTGCAGGGAACAGCAATCCAACATTGGGATCTTCTAGTAAAAATGGAGCCTGGCACAGAGCAACAACCTGCAACAGAAAAATTACTCTGGTTCAACATAATTAACAAGTACCAAAATTTGACACTCTAACTATATTATTATATAAGGAGTATGTTTAGTAGTTCTTGATAGTAAGAAAACTGCAAGATGGCAATTGAAGGCAGAAAATGTGGTATAAAAAGTGGACCTGACGAGGGAAGGTCATAGGTCTCTGTCCTAGAGCATGCGGGTTGCCAACATTAGTGAATATAATCTGCCAAAATATTTAAAATAGAACATGAGTTTATATCCATTAAGATCATTTCATCCCAAATCTGAAGTTTTGCTCAAGAATATGATATTCTAAATTTCTAACCTTCTTCCCTTCTTTCTGAAGCTCAGAAGCTCGGAGGTATAATTCACCTCTAACAGCATATTGAGCCCTCTTCACATTTTCATTTATAGACTCATAGTCTAAGGGTCTTGGAGGCATGGTGCAGCAGAAGACTTTTTGCAGATGTCACTAGATAAGAAGCCAAAAGATTGGCTACAAATAAAGCCCGTTGCCAACCTGATGGATAGGTAAAGCAGAAAAGAGACCTCAGATAAAATATTTTTCTAACATGTAAGTTGTTTTAATTCAGGAACACGTTTAGTGACAGAACTCGAGCTAACTGGTGCAGTGAACATTGGAAATGCAAGGATCAGAGTTTGTTATATCTGAAAGCCAATGATATATTCAATTTACTGGAACAAATAAAACCGCAACAGATTAACAATAACGTGTAAATAACATGATTATTAGAGAGAGACAAAAGCTGGCTCATGAAGTTGGATAGAACAAGGTTTATATAAGTTCATATTAAAGTTCTATATACTTTAAACATGGAACACAAGCCCCATATCTGCAACGAGTCATAACATTTCTCCCTGTCCTCTAACTTGTGCATCTCATTTGCTCAAAAGAGGGAAAAAGAACGAGGATGAAAGGCAGAGCAAGCTTTTGTTACCAAGGTGAGCATACACAAGAAAAAAGTGTGTCAAAATTCAAAACATGTCGGAATTTAAAATTGGACACGACCCAATACTTTATATATATATTTGACATTTTAGATACGAAACACACTCCATCATGTTGTTGCATCCATGTTAGTGTTGTATCTGCTACCTATGTTGGTATCCATGCTTCCCTGTAATTGATATGAACTTCTGGAAGAGTCGTCCCACAAAAGCTACCTTAGAAAACCCAATTTCATTTAAGACTTGTTAGAATCCCACAAGTCAAGTCCCATATAGTCCCCGTACCTTCCATAAAAGGCTCGTTAGAATCCCAACGATTGCAGAAATAAATCAAATTAGATCAAGATCACGTATAATCACAAACCCATATTCCCAAAATGAACACAGAGGAGGTATCTTTTTACTCGCTGATAATATAGAACAGACGGAACTCATCAAATTTTCCCTTGTTTAGATTGATCCTATAACAGAGCGACCATAAATGACCTCGATGACATAATTACATCGTCATAAGAACTATAATATCCAATACACAATGATATACGTCCAAGAAAATCGAAGTCAACTCATAACACAGTTCAGCCACTTCAAACCGAATCCTGAACCAACCCTTCAAGCTTAAGAGAACAAAACACAAACCCAGTTCAAAGAAAAAGCAAAAGGTTGGCCTTTTAACTTTCTCAGAACAAATGTATATCCCAAAACTAAAGCAATCGAAATGTTACCTGTGAGGTTGGCTTTGAGTCGCTTGTAATGTCCTGAAAGAAACCCACACTGTGTAGAGCGTTATGCGTGTCTGACGGAATATAGAGACTTTTTCTATTTGTATAATGGAAAATTTAAAAAGGAACTTTGTTTATTTATGGTAGTGGCAGTAAGTGAACGAAATGGCAGAAGCAGAACCACTGAATGATTTGAATGGATTATTTGAGGTCTTTAAATCAATGTCGAAGGATAATGCTGGGGCAATAAATGTGGCCCAAAGCCTCCTGAGAGATAACAGAGCCCCGACCTTGAGAGACAAATATTAATGTCACTTTCTCTCTAAGAGGAGTGGCTCTTATTTGTCTATCGTGTTCTCCACTATGCACAAACCAACAGTGGCTCAGCTCGAGTCCCTTCTTAAGTTTTAACCTTCCTCGCTCAAGGTCGTGAAGAAGAGCAATTTTGATTGAGAGAAATGGACGGAAGGATGTTGGGGATGTAAATTATGTCACTTTCTCTTAACCGAAAGGTAGAGTAAAGATGAATTGATGACCGACAAAATGAAAACAGACCAGAGGAATGAAATTCTTTTAAAGGGTTGAGATTCAAATAAAGTATTAACCATTAAGTACTTCGATATCCGCAGAGTTTCCTAATTTTTATATGGAAAATTTCACTTCAAGGTTTTAAAAATGTTGCTAAAAAATGTCATGGAAATCAAGTTAACCAACATTCATCCTTTAACAAACATGCAAATTAAAAAAATGGTGCAAAATATACATGAAGGTGATCCAAAATGATGAGAAAAATGATACAATCACTAAGCCAATCAACATTGATTGTCTATCCTTAGTTGCCTCATCCCACTATCCTTTTTTGTTTTTTTGGTTTCTTTATTGTTGATAGTTTTGCCTCAAAAAGTTAACAAGTTGCAAATTAGAGACATTGCTAATATAAATTAGCCATGTGTTAGAAGGAGACGGAGGAGATTCAAAACAACTCGTCTTGCCATCGCAAAAATCAACACCTCCAAATCTTATGATTATTCACATCGACATTAAAGAAACTAAAGAAAATGATGATAAAATGGCATAGCTGGAGGAAGGACATCTTCAGCACCAAGGAGGTGCACCATTGCGTTATGTAGAAGATTCTGTAGTGGCAAACGACGATTTGCAACTAGTTAGAACTATTTGTTAAACTATCAATGTTTGATGATTTAACCATCGTGACATTTTTACACCATTTTGAATAATAAACTAAAATTGTACGACATTAGAGTTCGAATAGATAATGAAACATGAAAAATAACCTAACTTTACTATTAAGTCTGCAATCATAAGAAATCTTTTTAATCAGAAATCATAAGAAATTAAAACCACAGGATCATAATAATAAACATATAAAAAGGCACCGCTACGATCCACAACACAAGGGTAAAGTGTAAGTAGAGATAAGAAAATTCAATTTATTGTGACAGAATATAAAACAAAGCTTCATTCTGTATTAGCGAATCCTGGAAGAAATTACAAATCTTTACAGACTTTGTATGAAAGACAGAACCATCTAACACGAGAATATCCAAAAATGACTATATGAAGTTATCAAAAAAAAAAAAAAAAAAGAGACTATACAGGTAATTCATTAAGGTTCAAAACAACTCTTGATTCCTTATCAAAGGGTAAATTTATACTAAGGATAACCTAAACTACCAGAATGACTTGTAAAAGAATTGATTCTTTTTATCTCTCGCTTCCCCTTTCTTTTCAATACTTCCTTTCCTTTGTCCTTGTTTTGGATTAAGGTTTATCCATCTGATGATTTTCCTTCCTCTTCTTCCAACCATGATCACCATATCAAGTGCATGGTAATGACATGTAGCTCTACCACTTGGGGCTAGTTTAGTCCACTTCTTTGGAAATCTTGATATAGTTTAAGAGCCGTTTAAGAGCATTACCACTGTCAATGGCCTCTCTTGCTCTATCCAGGGCTACAGATATGTCTTCAGCACCATCAACTCCAAGCAAGTGGTCCACCATACCGGCGTTAAGGACAATTCGATCATATGCTGGTCCCTTTTCTCCACCAAGAGCTGCTAAACCCAATTCAATGTTCTTCGAGACCTAAATTTTCAGAAAGGATTAGAAGTCATGGCTTTGGCCCTTATTACTAGCATACAGGCTACAAATATGGGAGACATCCTGCCACTAATGATATAACAGACAATACAGCATTGACATTAAGCTCATCATAACAAGTAAAAATTCAGTCTAAGTATCTCAAAAGGCCAAGTTAAATGGAAGTATGCTGGTCAAAAGGCTCAACTACTTGGGCTACTCTACATATTCTAAATAGAATAATAACGCATGAATGTTCAGGGGGTTAAGGTTGTTATTGGCAGAGTGATACCTAGGTTATGCAATGCAATAAGAACGTTGCAATTTTCAAAATCTATGCTTTCTGGTTTTGGAAAGAAAGCTCACAAATACCTAGCAGAACTATATTATTGCTTAGAAATGGAAACCATCTGTTCACGCATAAACTTTTTCAGTCACAACTAGTAACAACCCAATATAATGCTATGCGTGATTTATGAAGACAGGGGATAGGAGACAAGTTAGAGCACATAGAAGCATATAACACATTCAGTCAATAAATAAGCAATCAAATGCAGTTGGTTGGTCTGGAGACTAGGAAAGTCACCACCAACTGTATCACTTGACGAGGGAACAAAAGGAAAAACTTGGCAAGCAATGCAAATTTTAAACACACTGCCATAGAAAATGAAGTCTCTCTGGGGATATTCCATAAAATTGGAACAACTTAGATGCTAGGAAAAATGAAATACAAGTAATTTCTAGTAAATGCCAGGTGAAATCATAAAACAGAATGGGACGAAAGAGGGCCAACAATCACAGGATCTGAAGCACTTTACCGATCTATCAGTTCTTGGTGTATCTGTTGGTTGAAAACCATAGTCTTGGGCATTGACCTCAAGAGAAAACCCTTGACGTGACACTCCTACAATAAGAAATATCATGTTATACATCATTCCATGAAAAAGAGTGGACTAAAAGCATCATAAAGCCAATTAGTTTTTTGTAGTAAAATTTAGGAAAAAGACATTTAAATACCACTTCAACTCCCAAAACCCAAAAAAGACCATTAAAACTTGCAAATGACAGAGAAGGGATGGAGTGGGAATCTGAGTTTTTCATGTTATGGCTGAAAGACCAAAATGCCTCTTCACATTTTTTCAGTACCCAACAATATGTCAAAATCATTACGATTTTCGTCAAAACCATTACTATTTTTCTGGGTTGTGACCAATTGAGTGATGAGATTGACTAAAACAGTAATGATTTTGACAAAATCGTTAGGTACTGAAAAAATGGGTGAAAGGGGCATTTTTGGTCTTTAAGCCAAAACATGAAAAACCCAGATTCCCATCCCTTCTCTGTCCTTTGCAAGTTTTAATGGTCTTTTCTGGGTTTTGGAAGTTGAAATGGTATTCAAATGTTCTTTGCCCTAAAATTTATTGAGTTTTAAAACTGGAAAAAGAAAGATTATACAAACAGCCATTCTAATTGATTAGTATTTCAAGCCTTAATATGAACATGACAACTAAACACAGACCATCAAGTTCAGATGTAGATGAAATGTTCAGTGAGCGGAACCCTGAACAATAGTTCACAGGAAGTCCTCTTGTTGTGCTAACTGACCTCAACCTTGTTGTCATTGAGAGGGCACCTTCCTCACCCTGCAATTTGAGTATCCTCAAGTATAAGTGAAGTGGCTTTTTTCTAAGGTCTTTTGATTTAAATAGTAAAATGATTTAATTATTTTGAGTAAGAGGAGAATAAAATAGTTCATTACAGTTCAACAAAAAGTTGATTTATGAAAATGCTAGATGGAAATGCTCACAATTCATGGTATAGTAAAAGTGAAATCCCAACCTTCACCACCAAACCAGATTGAACACCCCTTCTTTTCATGAGCATTAACAATGGCTCTTCATAACCCTCATGATAAAACCCAGCAACAATCGCTTCCTTGCCATGAGCCTATTCAAAATAAATAAATAAATCAATATACAAACAAATGGTGATATTTTTCAGAAAGAGAGAAAAATAAACCATGTTTTACACCCCTTTGGTTTGTTCAATTCATCAGGTCTGCCTCTGGTTTATTTATCCTAATTCACCTACTTGTAGTTTCTTCTGTCAGGATACACAGTCAAAATACAAAATTTTATCTTGATCTCAGTGCCCATCATTTTTTATTTTCCAATTTAATTATTAAAAACCAAGTGTTCATTATTTATATACTCTCTATAAAATGAGCTGAAAATAAAGAAACTAGTGTCTGAACTTGATATATCTGTACTGTGCCTGATTTAGAAAGTATGCCCAGGAAACTGCATCAATGGAAAAATTTTAAGGGTAGGCTACAATCCGATAGTGTGGGAAGTCTGTTAAGTAGCATTAAGGAAAGTCACACGGATCAAGAAAAGAGTTTCTAAATTGTAATTATTTAAAACTGAGTTTATATACCAACTAAGAAAAACTGACAATGAAGAAACTGGTAATTACACGTGCTACAATAGTATTGTCCCTGATTTAGAAGATATTTCAACTCCAAGAAACTGGATCAATGAAGAAATTTTTGGGGTAGACAACAATATAGATACAGTAATAAGTCCATTAAGGAGTATTGATGAAATTTTTATGCATCAAGAAAAGAGTTTCCCATAGTACACTAAACGTAAGGTGTTTCAAGTCACTTGTCACAAGACTATTAGTAATTAAGGCAAATATAGTTTTCAAGGCCGCAGATTTGAACAGACCCTTCTTCAGTTTTTCAATAAACAATATTCTGTTCCCCCCACGTTCTCCAGTCATTTCCCTTGCCTATTTTCTAATGACATCTTATTTCCTTTAAGCCATCAACAAGTGCATCATATGGCACTTCCCTGTTCTCAATGATTTCAAAGGTGAAAAAGCCTTAATGTTTCTTTAATTTCCAACATCAAATCAAATAAGCGTCTGTTTTTTTCCAAATGAACCTTTACAACTTGTTATTCAATAGACTATTTTGTTACTCATTGAAGAATTACATATATGCAAACTCGTTCATCTCCACAAAACATTTGCGCTAATTTATTACAAAGTTGTTTTCTCTAACATGGATTGCACGCATAAGAATTCTAACTAATGAATTTGGCATATAGAGATTGTAAAAGCATTTTGGAATCCCTTGATGTCAGAGTGCTATTCCCTCTCGAGTCCCATGTGTTTCTTTCAGTGATTTAGTCTCAATAGGTCAATGATATATTTCTTATTTTGTTTCTTCATGCAATTGTAACAAGGTTTTATAACGCATTTATTTCTCTGTTTCTTTAGCTTTCTAATCAGGTCATTTATTGTCAATTGTCATTATTTCTTTTCCCCTTCTTTAGGCCCAAGGATTTCGCTGCCTTTGTGGTGGTTTTATTTTAGGAGTTGAATGGCAGGATTATTGCCATATGACTCTCTATATGTCTTCACCTCATACCATGACTCCACTAGTGAAATAAGAAATTTCAGAGTAATCATTTTCTGCAAATCGTCAATGAAAGATCAAACTTACTAAAAAAAGACAATGTTACTATTTGCTACTAAATAAGGAATACTAATCCCACCTTTACAAGCTGCTGAACCTTTTCAGTTGTTGCAAGTGGAGGGCGTTTTTTTATGTGCTCCCTAATTCCAAGTAATGAATAGCTGCAGAGAAGATTCGCATGTTCAACCATCATCTTAAACATAATCCTTATGGCCACACACGTGGAGACAAGCATATCAAAATAATTCTTTGCAAAATGGCAATTTAAGTTCGTAGAATATGCCAGATATCCACAAGCAGTTGAATAAACCAGACCAAACTTCTTTACAAAATCCAAAATTATCTCTAAAATTATAACTGATAGAAGAAATTGTCAAAAAATAGTCAATAAAGGTCTTCAACATTGTAAAGCTAGTGCCAGATACCACTGATTATCCATTACTCTCATTTAACCTTTCCTTACTTCATGAAGAAGAAACACCTGGTCAGTAATTGTATGATGATTAAGTGATCCTCAAGCTACATTTTTAAAAATCAACCGATGAGACACTTTTTCAGTTTTCAAAGTGTCATATGCAATCTTCTTAGAGGAGAAAAAGACCAGTGTCTCCATACAAATGAACAGCACAAACAACGTTTAGATTAATAAAGTTGGCCAAAAAAACTTACAGAGATGGGCGAGCCTCACGCTGACTTAAGTAAGCAAAACCAACCTCTTCATCCTGGAAGGAAGTCGGCACAAATATATTATTTACAGATGCTGAAGGAAGATAATGGGAAAACATTATGCTACATATATTGTGGGGACCAAAGAGACCTCAAGAAGTTTTTTGGCTTGCAACGGGGATAAGTTGGTATTTGCTCCCATATACTTTAGCATTTGCTCTTCAGTAACACCCCCCTGAAATAAGAGGATCCTCAATATGAGACATGGCAGGTACTACTAGATATGAAATATAAGATTTAATGACAAAATCTAGTTAGTCAGTTGACTCAGTTCTGAGGGTAAAGTGTAAAAAACAGCGACTGTAAAAACATCCTGGTTTCGTGATAGAAATAACAAACTTGAGATCCAAAGAAGCAGAATAAACACACTTTAGGTGGCATCCTGTCTACTCCGTGAAGCAAGCAAGATTCTCCATAGCAGGATCTAACGGCAGAGACAAATAATGTGCTCCTGAAAAATCGTGTGTTTCCATCATAAGGTTCACCGTAATGTGTCAACGATGAGACATCAGCAACAGGAGTGGGACCTAGAAAACAATTAATGAAAACATCAACAATCGGAAAATGCGATGATACAAATTCAGAATATGATGATTGAACAAAAGTCAAAATCAAATTGACTAACGAGACTAAACTTATACCATTTTCATCATCAAATGCAAGGCAATATGCTTTTAGTTCACGGTCAGTCTCCCTGTTCATACGTTGACCAATTAAAAATGCTGATAACAATGCATCACTTACTCCTGGTGATTCTCCATCCTTGAAGGGAAGAACATCTCTCAATACTCCTTGGACTTCCTCAAATCCAAGATGGCCTCCGGCTAATACTTCCCTCAGAGCGCCGACCAATCTCATTTCGCTTGTGCTATTTCCAACATATTGTGGCCCAATTGAACTTCCAACCCCCATTATTGATCCTTCAGGGTCAGTTATGAATATTACATCAGATGGAAGCACTCGAACCAGAAGCGGCCAGAAAGTCTTCATCGCCCGCGTCTCCCCCTCACTCCATTGGGTTGCTTCAGGAAAGGCATTTGCACGGATCGTCATTCCAGCAAAAAATGCCCCAAGTTGTGGTTTAGAAACTTCATCTTCATCTTTGAGTTCTCCCTTAGCTGAGATTAAAACACGCATACAAACCAAGCTGTTTCAATATTAGAGAGCAATCCATGACTACATAGTCATGAATAACGGGAACGAAGGATATATATTAAATAGATGGAAGGACGACCTGATCTTAAAATTGTGTCTAGAACCTTAAAAGCCTGATCCTCTCCAAGCGGCTTGGTCTGTGCAGGCCCAGTACAAACCCTAGCTTGAGCTTCCAACACTGTTTGATTCGGTTTCGGCAATGCTGGACTGCGATAAGAAGAAGACAAAGCCGGATTCCGAATATCAAACTCCGTAATCCCTAATTGTTCGATGATGGCCGAATCTAATGTAGCTTTGACAGTAAAATGAAGCTTTCGTCCAATCCAACGATCACGATCTTTGATAGGGAGTTTTTGAAATGGCTGGACACAGGCACGAGTGAAGTTACGACTGTTGTTGGAGAAAATCAAATGAGAAGGGGAGAGACAAGGTTCTGAGTGAAGCAGGACTTTCATGGTGAGAACTTGTTCTTCAAACTTGTTTGCTTTGCCTCCTTGGATGGGATATGAAGCGAAGAAGAAGAAACGAAACTTGTTCGAAGCTGGTTCAGCACGCTGACTCTAAAACCATAGGAATATCTTTAATTCTTAATTACACTAATTTTGGATGGGTCATCAATTCTTAATTCTTAATTACACTGATAACAACTCCTTTGTCACCTAGGGAGACACTTTTTTTTTTTTTTTTTTTTTTTTTTGGGCACAAGGGCTACACTAATAAAAAATATTAATCACTCTCCTGGTCTAACGTGTAGGATCAAATCGGGAGTTGATCTTTATCATAAAGGTAACATATATTTCTTATAGAAGTTAATTTTTTTTTAATATACCTTATTAGTGCTTTTTCAATAATAATTAAGTAAAAAAGATATGGAGTGAATAAAGAAAGATGATTAGTGTATGTTTTAGAGAAAAAATGTCATGCTCAGATACTCCCTCATGTCTTTTTTATAAGGAACAACTATCAAAATTATGAGTGAAAATGTTAGTTAAAAACAATAATTTATATATATTTCTTTTCAATTATACCCTTATTTTAAAAAAGTGTATATGAGAAATAATTGGTGAAGATTTATTGTAAAGAGATAATAAATGACATATATTTAATAATAAGAGTAAAAAAAAAAAATGAGTTTAAAATTTCAAAAAAAATAGGATTTGTTCTTCATATTAAAGATCACCTTTACAAGAGAATCTTCTGGATAAAAAGAAACGGATGGAATATTAACTAACATTCTTAAGATTTTTTTTTTTTTTTTTTTGGTTAAACACACTTTGGTGTGTTGTTTTGTTAAACACACTAATAACAAAGAAAGATCACATTTGGTTTACTTGGTGGGAGTGTAGGTGTATGGCATTCGCTGGGGGAGTGCTCGAACTACAAAGTGGCAAGGTGGCACGATGGTTTGGGGGAAAATCTATATGGGGGCCTTTTTTAGAGAAAAATCTCAAAAAGGGCCCCAAGATTTCGATTGACAATCCGAGAAAACTTCTTGTCCTTTCGCTACGGGATTTGCGTTGACAACTAAATCACCATATTTACAACAAAATTTTAACCCGCTTACAACTAAATCGGTCACATTTACAACAATATTTTAACAACTAAATCACCACATTAGCAACAATATCGGCCCATGTTAACAATTATATCACCACATTTACAACTCATGCAGTTCTAAAAATCCTAAATGGCTCTTTAAAATTGTCGAATCTTGGGGCTTTTTTTGGGATTTTTTCTCCAAAAGGGCCCTATATGAATTTTCCCATGGTTTGGGGCTTAAGTTGATCGGCAAAGGCGGGATTCTTTCTCAACGATGGAAACACGGAATCCTCATTCTATAATTTTTTTTTTATGTGCTTCTTAAGTACAAGTCCTTCTAAGAAGCACACAAATAAATATTGATGACATTTATTTTATTTTATTTATTTATTTAGATTAAATTATATGTTGTATTTTGAAATATTTTTTGTATCCACTATCTCAAATTAATTAATTTCAAGGATAATAGTGTTATAGTAAAAATATTTCTAAATACGGGACTTGAAATTAATTAATTTACGATATTAGGTGAAAATAATATTCATATAATTTAATTTAAATAAATAAAATATATTAAAAAATAAGGGTTAATGTACAAAAATACACATGTACTTTTCTCTGAGGAGCGCCCAGTAGCAAGTGTTTTTTTTAGGTGCAAAAGTGGCTATGTGGTTACAAATTAGGTGCAAAAATACCGTTTGACCGTTAAGTTTGACTTTTTTTTGCTGACTGGACGATGATGTGGCATTTCAATGGTGCAAAAATACACATGTGGTTTTTCAACAAGAGCGTCAAACACCAATTCTTTTTTAATTTAATAATTTTATTTTAATTACTAGGATACTAAAAAGATATTCGGGATCTTGACCTATACTTGAAAAATTACTTCATGATGTTGAAAAATTATTTTAAGATCTAAAAAATATTTCGAGTCTTGTTTGGTACTAAAAAGATACTTTGAGAATACTGTCTGGTACAGAAAAAATATTTCATGATCTTGAAAAATTATTTTAGAATCTTAAAAAAATATCTTTGAAGTATATTTTTAGTACCCGAGTCGACCAAAATATTTTTTCATGATATTAATATAATTTTTCAAGATTATGAAGTATTTTTTGATGCAATCGATATCCTTTTAGTACCAAATCAATAGCTTGAAATATTTTTTTAAGATTCTAAAATAATTTTTCAAGATTATGAAATATTTTTTTCTCAAATACCAATCAATATCCTGAAAGTACTTTTTAGTACTAGTCAGTATCCTAAAATATTTTTTTTCAGTATCAATCGGTATTCTTTTAGTACCAGTCAATACTTGAAATTTTTTTTAAGATCCTAAAATAATTTTTTAGGATTATAAAGTATTTTTCTCACCCGGTCAAGATCACGAAAGTACTTTTTAGTACCGATCGAAGTACCAAAATATTTTTTTAGAATCATTCGGTATCCTTTTAGTACCGATCAATACACGAAATATTTTTTTAAGATCTTAAAATAATTTTTCAAGATTATGAAGTATTTTTTATGTACTAATCCGATTATCTTGAAAGTACTTTTTAGTATCGATCAAGATCTGCCAAAATATTTTTTTAGTATCGATCAAGTATCCTTTTAGTACCTAGGTCAATACACGAAATATTTTTTCAAGATCCTAAAATAATTTTAAATGATCAATTAAAATTATTAAATAAAATAATAATAATTTGGTGTTGGGCGCTCTTCTTGACAAACCACATGTGTATTTTTGCACCTTTGAAATGCCACGTCATCGTACGGTCAATGAGAAAAAGTCAAACTTAACGGTCAAACGGTATTTTTGCACCTAATTTGTAACCACGTGTGCACTTTTGCACCAAAAAAAAAGCACTTTTCTTCTGGGTGCTCATCAGAGAAAAGTATATGTGTATTTTTGCACCTTAACCAAAAAAAAAAAATGTCATTAATATTTTTTCATGTGCTTTTTAGGAGAACAAACATCTAAGAAGCACATATAAAAAAGCATCCAATGAGAATCGAGGTATGGGCGCCACTTGGTTTAACGAAAATGGTGTCAAATCAACATATGCGGGTTCCCGATCTAAGAATATCCGTACCCTGACTCGATGAAGGTGGATGGTTGGTACATCAACAAGCCTTGTTTCCCATCCATTGCGGTGATGTTCTCTTGTAGATTCTTTTTTAGAAAATTATAACCCAAATTGTATTTTTACATTTGGAATTAATAACACTCAAGTCCTTTGAGACTTCAACTTGTAATTTGATGCTTTTAAGGGATTTAATTGCCATTAAGTTTGTTAATTGGAGACTGGTTACAATTTTCCCATTCTTTTTCTTAAGGAATTTGATAATGAAGCACTCTTGTAGATGGATTCCTAGATAAGCCCATTTGGTAGCACCTAATTTCCTTATTTCTTATCTTGGTACCAGAGCTAAAAAGCCAGAAATAGCATCATCTGGGAATTTCACTACCCAAGCAGTCTCAGCCACCTACACCTCATCGTCTGAAAACCCTAATCCTACTGTCTCCATCAGTCACCATACACAGTCACCGAGGGATTCCATCGTTACCTTCGTATTACCCACTGGTCATTTCTCCACTGGTCAAACCATGTACCCACCGTCTTCCTTCTCTTCTTTCCTATCATACCCACCTCTCCCTTTCTTCGATCCATACTACTCTCGTCACCCACATCACCCGACTCACACCTCACTTGCCTATTCCCAGTTTTCGATCACCACCTCTGCTGCTCACCCTTAGATTTCCTCCGCCGCTCCCACTCCGATTTCACCCCTTGTCCACTCTGATTTCACCCTCGTCCCCTCCTCCTCCACCTTCGTTTGCCCACTCGTACTCCATCAGTTCCTCCACAGTCATTCTGCCACTCTCCACCTGCCTTCCTCCATACACGCCCTCACCGTCAGCCTTCCCTTTTCCTTATTTCAACCACACTCAGCTTCCCAGCTCCTCTATGCTTCCTCAAGCTCCTCCAGTCTCCATTCGGTCCACTCCTCTGTTGAGCTCCTTGAACTAGGGTAGTCCTGTCAAGCTGGACGGTGACAAATTTCTCACCTGGCAATCGACCATTCTGCCTATTATCCGAGGGCATCGGCTTGATGGTCATATTCTAGGAACACAATCGATTCCTTTAGAGTACATTTTTGACTCTGCCAGCCAGGTATGCCCTAATCCAGCCTTTGAAGATTGGCTAGCCACCGATCAGCTGCTACTCGGTTGGCTCTTTGGCACTATGACAGTTGAGCTTGCAAGCCAAATGACCGGCTGCCAGACTTCTTCTTCTCTCTGGAAAGCAATAACTGAGTTTGTCAGTGCAAACACAAAATCTCGTGTCACCTTTCTGAAGAGTGAATTTCAGCAACTCAAGAAGGGCTCCTTTAAGATGCGGGAATATTTAGCAAAAATGAAATCAGTCTCGGATAATCTGATGCTCGCTGGTTGTCCATTGTCTCTTCCTGACCTCATCACACAGACGCTTGCTGGTCTTGATTCATAATATGCACCGATAGTGGTTATTTTGTCTGAGAAGGAGAATCTGTCTTGGGCTGATTTGCAATCCAAGTTGCTTACATATGACTCTCGCTTGGATCAGCTACATACCTCAACCACTGCCACTCTGTCACAAGCATTTGCTAGATTAACCTTTCAACAGTCAAGCAGAGGTCGTGGAGGCCGGAGAGGAAGAGGTCGTTCCACCGAGGAGGCAAAGGACACACCTCACAGCCAAAATCTGACAGACTGTGGTGTTATCTATGTGACAAGCCAGGCCATGAAGTGGCAAATTGCTTTAAGCGTTTTGACAAGAACTTCAAACCTCCTACACGCAAGCTTGAAACTGCGTCTGCCTACATCACCACTCTGGAAACCACTGTCGATCCAGCATGGTACTTGGATACAGGGGCTACACATCACGTCACCAACACTCCAGATGATGTTGGAACCACTGTAACCTCAGGTATCAATTCCATCTCTGTAGGTAATGGCTCTTCTGTACATGTGGTTGGTTCTGGAAATGCCAAATTACTCTGTGATAAATCTGCCAGTCTGAAAACTTTGGAACCGAATGATATTCTTGTTGCCCCTAGCATGTCAAAGAAACTTATCAGTGGTTACAAATTGACAAACGATAACAGTAATGTCTGTGTTGAAATTAACTCCAATGGTTGCTTTGTGAAGGACAAGAGTCTTCCTAGTGTTCTACTGCAAGGAAAAACCACCAAAGGATCAACCCCAGGTCTCTACCAGATAGACAACCCTGTAGTTCCAGCCAAGAGTGTTGCTGTTAGTTTTGTTTCTATTGGTCATATTCCAGTTACGATAAGTAGGAAATTGTTATTTTCTGAATCTTGGCATAGAAGACTAGGCCACCCTAGTAAAGATGTTTTACAAAGAGTACTTACAGATTGTAATCTATCTTTGCCATCTAATGAAAATTTTCAGTTTTGTTAATCTTGTCAATTGGGAAAATCTCATCGTCTACCTTTTCCTATTAGTCAATCACGAGCCTCTTGTACACTTGATCTTATTCATACAGATCTTTGGGGGCCTTCACCAATTAAATCAGTTGGTGGTTATAGATTTTACATCAGTTTCCTTGATGACCACAGTAGGCACACATGGATTTATCCTTTTAAAACAAAAGGAGACGCTCTTTCGCCTTCAAGGTTTTTAAGAATATGGCTGAGAATAATTTTGAAAGGAAAATAAAAGTTCTTCATAGTGATTGGGGTGGTGAGTTTAGAAGCTTTCGATATGATTCCCGAAAGAAAAGGATGATTGGATCAACTAGGAATGGAATTTCGCACCGAAAATTCAGCCTCCAACACGTCCTGATAAGAACAGAACGTATCTCACGCTATAGACCTCGGATTTGAGTGATTCCAAAACGAGGTGAAAGATGGCTTTCTGAAACACGATTTTGGCTCAAGAATCACCGAAAAAGGATAAGGGAATATGGAGATACGAAACCAATAAATATAGAACGAAAACTGAAGTTTATGATTATAGGTAGGTCCCACAATTCCAAAGAATTGATAAGCCCAAGAACGCCACAAGGATTGATGCCCTTGATAAGTTCAGAGATTCTCAAAAGAACCCTAGAGAAGCTTGTCTCTCACTAAAAAGGTTAACTTTCAATTCAAATCTGCCGTCCCAAAAGCTATGTTGTTCCCTTATATAGTGGACAACATCCATATTAAGTTTAACCTAAATATGCTTACACACAAAGCCCAATAAGCCTTATTACAAAAGTTTAACTAAATGTAAGAAAGATAAAACTAAGTGCATAATTTGGGCCAAGTAAATTGAAGCCTTCATGCATATCCATTGAGGCTTATTCTTCAAGGTCTTCAATCGAATTAAGTGTATCATTTCGGCCTCTTCTTCCTTTAGACTTGGGCTTGTCTCAAGTAAGGTGGTCACCAAGAGATTTAGAGCCTCTTTAGCCTTTTTAGCTTTTGCTCTTGTCATTGGGCCTCCAAGAACTTGTATGTCCTCCAAGTTTGTTGCCTTGGTCATGCCGCCTCCTATGTCCTCATCATTCCCTCCTTCTTCAGAAGAATTTATCCTCAAATTATAATCCCCTTCTCCCGCATCAAAAAGGGACAAATCGCCACATTAAAAGTAGCGCTTACACCATACTCACTAGGGAGATCTATTTTATAGGCATTATCCATTAATCTTGGATAGCACTTGGAAAGGACCATCTCCCCTTTGTTGAAGCTTAGATTTCCTTTGGGCAGGAAACCTCTCTTTTCTCAAATGAACCCAAACCCAATCACCTGGTTCAAACACTACCTTTTTCCTTCCTTTGTTCGCTTGCTTGATGTAACTTTCTACCTTTTTTCAATGTTTGCCTTTACCTTCTCATGTAGTTTCTGCACATATTCAGCCTTACTCTTACCATCTTTATGTTGAAAAACAGAGTTGTTAGGCAAAGGCAGCAAATCAAGAGGAGTGAGAGGTTTAAGCCATAAACAATCTCAAAAGGAGAATAATGAGTAGCACTATGAACAGCCCTATTATATGCAAACTCAACGTGGGGCAAACATTGTTCCCATGACTTGATATTCTTTTTAATTACAGCCCTCAAAAGAGAAGAAAGAGTTCTATTCACTACCTCAGTTTGGCCATCAGTTTGTAGATGACAAGTAGTAGAAAAGAGAAGTTTAGTACCCAGCTTACTCCATAATGTCCTCCAAAAATGACTTAAGAATTTAGTATCACGATCAGAGACAATGCTTCTTGGAAGCCCATGGAGTCTTACCACTTCCTTGAAGAACAAATCAGCGATGTGGATTGCATCATCAACCTTTTTGCACGGGATAAAATGTGCCATCTTGGAAAACCTGTCCACCACAACAAAAATAGAATCTTTGCTTTTTTTAGACCGAGGTAGTCCTAACACAAAATCCATAGAAATATCAATCCAAGGGCAATCTGGAATAGGCAAAGGAGTATACAACCCATAAGGCAATAAGACTTAGACTGCTTACATACAATACATCTTTCACACAGTTTATGTACATCACGCTTCATGTGTGGCCAATAAAAATGTTCAAGCAGCATGTCTAGAGTCTTTTGGATCCCAAAATGTCCCATTAGTCCCCCTCGTGTGCCTCCCTCACAAGTAATTCCCTAATGGAACCTTTAGGAACACACAATCTCTTTTCTTTAAACAAGTAATCATTATACCTAAAAAATCCATTTTGAGCAGCATGCACACAAGTTTTATAGATTTGTGCAAAGTCTGGATCATGCTCATACAATGCCTTAATATGATCAAAGCCAATGAACTTAGTTTCAAGAGTAGAGAACAGAGCATACCTTCTTGAGAGTGCATCTCGCAACCACATTAGACATACCTTTCTTGTGCTTGATCACATAAGGGAACCGCTCCAAGAACTCTACCCATTTGGCATGCCTTTTGTTAAGCTTGCCTTGTCCTTTTAAATACTTTAAGGACTCATGGTCACTGTTGATGACAGACTCTTTGGGCAAGAGATAGTGTTTGCCAAGTTTGGAAAGCCCTTACTAATGCATACAATTCCTTATCATATGTGGAATAATTAAGAGCAGCCTCATTCAATTTTTCACTAAAATAAGCAATGGGATGCCCTTCTTGCATCAAAACAGCCCCTATCCCCACATTGGATGCATCACATTCAATTTCAAATGACTTAGCAAAATTAGGCAAAGCAAGAATAGGTGCATTGGTTAATGCTTCCTTGAGGGCAGCAAAGGTTTGCTCTTGTTTTTCCCCCCATTTAAAACCAACATGCCTTTTAATCACTTCATTCAAAGGTGTAGCTATTGTACTAAAGTCTTTGACAAACCTCCTATAGAAACTAGCTAAGCCATGAAAGCTTCTTACCTCACTTACGTTCTTTGGAGTTGGCCACTCTTGAATAGCTTTCTCCTTCTCTTGATCAACCTGCACTCCTTGTGAACTAACAACAAAACCAAGAAAAACTACATGGTCTATGCATAACACACATTTTTCCACGTTAGCATACAATTTCTCATGCCTAAGAGCTTCCAGAACATACCTCAAATGCACAAGATGGTCATCATAGGAATTGCTATAAATCAGAATATCATCAAAATACACCACAAAAAACTTCCCTAAAAATTCCCTTAACACATGATTCATTAATCTCATGAAGGTACTAGGAGCATTAGTTAGACCAAATGGCATAACCAACCACTCATACAGCCCATATTTAGTTTTAAAAGCTGTTTTCCATTCATCCCCTTCTCTAATGCTAATTTGATGGTATCCATTCTTTAAATCAATTTTAGAGAAGAAACAAGCACCAAGCAATTCATCCAATAAATCATCCAATCTAGGAATGGGATGTCTATACTTTACCGTGATGTTATTGATGGCTCTACAATCGGTGCACATCCTCCATGTTCCATCTTTCTTAAGTACTAGAATGATCGGAACTGCACATGGACTTAAGCTTTCTTGCACCCACCCTTTTTGCATCAAGTCTCCAACTTGTCTTTGAATCTCCTTGGTATCTTGGGGTTACTCCTATAGGTCGGCTGTTAGGCAATGAAGCTCCCGGAATGAGATCAATTTGATGTTCTATGCCTCTTAGAGGCGGTAGTCCGTGAGGTACCTCTTTAGGAAAAACATCTTTAAATTCCCGCAACAAATTAGAAACCTCATTTGGAAGAGATTTAGTAGGACTTGCATCTCGTAAAATTATTCTCTTTACTCAAAAGTGAGCATTGGCTTTTTCGAATGCATTGCCTTTTTCACCTCTTTTTCTTTTATAAACAAGTTTGGTGCTTTTCTCTTTTTTTCTCTTTTTTTCCTGCTCTCTTCCACTCTCTTTTCTCTCTTGCTTTCTTTTTTTCTCTCATTTTTAAATTATCCTCACTAACTTCTCTTGGTGTCAAAGGTGCAAGACTAGTCTTGCGTTCTTTATGTACAAAAGAGAACTTGTTGGTGTAACAATCATGCATAACTTTCTTATCATATTGCCAAGGTCTCCCAAGGAGCAAATGACAAGCCTCCATTGGTACCACATCACATAAACTGTATAATCATACTTTCCTATGGAGAAGTTCACCTCTACTTGTTTGCTTACGGTCACTTCACCATCTTCACTAAGCCATTGAAGCTTGTATGGCAGTGGGTGAGGTTTGGTTTCCATGCCCAATTTAGATACCATTCAAGCACTTGCAACATTGGTACAACTCCTTCCATCAATAATTAAAGAACATACCTTTCCTTGGATAAGGCATCTAGTATGAAAGATGTTCTCTCTTTGACTATCATCCATGTCTTTTGCTTGGCTACCCAACATCCTTCTTACCATAAACAAATCTCCTTCTGGAATTAT
This sequence comes from Acacia acuminata, assembly GCA_019022655.1. Classification (NCBI taxonomy): domain Eukaryota; kingdom Viridiplantae; phylum Streptophyta; class Magnoliopsida; order Fabales; family Fabaceae; genus Acacia; species Acacia acuminata. The sequence goes on along the minus strand of JAFJYI010000048.1, from coordinate 1,972,669 downwards.
TTCTTCAATATACTCATCTTCATCATCATGTGAGGAAGAATCAAGAAGACTCACTAGTAAGCTCTCCATCCTCTTTAAGTAACATAGTCTTCTTAGTTGGACATTCGAAGCTATGTGACCTCTCCCAAACACTTGAAGCATTTTATTTCACTACTCCTTGTCTTTTTAGGGATCTCATTGGATTTAGTTTGAGTCCTTTGAGGTGTAGTAGTGGGATTGCTTGATGAAGAACCTCCCTCCTTCTTATTTCTACCCTTCCAAATTTGAAGAATTAAAATTTGAAGAGTTTTTCCTCATGACCCCCTTTCTCTTGAGTTGTTGTTCTACCTTACTAGCTTGTTGCACTAAATCCTCCAACTCCACATAATTTTGCAACTCCACAACATCCCTTATATCACTGTTCAGCCCATGCAAGAAACGTGCCATAGTAGCCTCCCGTTCTTCACTAATATTTGCTCTAATCAAGGACACCTCCATCTCTTTAATTATAATACTCATCTACACTCTTGTTACTTTGTGTGAGTCTTTGAAGTTTATTGTGAAGGTCTCAATGATAATGGGAAGGAAAAAATCTTCTTCTCATTAGCCTTTTCATCTCCACCCAACTATCCACCAATGGTTCTTAATATCTCACCCTCTCCTTTTGCAATTGGTCCCACCAAATGAGAGCATAATCACTAAACTCCATGGTCGCCACCTTCATTTTCTTCTCTTTTAGTATAATTGTGACATGCAAATAAGTGCTCAATCTTCATTTCCCACTCTAAATAGGCCTCCGGATCACTTTTTCCTTTAAAAGATGGTATATTAAGCTTCACTCCCTTAATTCTATCCTCTTTAGCATCATTCTCATTATCTCTTCTTCTCCTTCTTTCATCCCTCCCTCTCTGTCTATCTTCATCATGATTCCCCTGATTTTCTATTCTCTCAATTCTCTCATATAACTCCTCTATGTGGTCCCTCATCATCCTTTGCATTTGAGTTGTAATGGCTTCGCTTAGCAACTGCTATCTCCTATAGGAGGAGGAACACCTTCACCACCTGTACTTGCCATAATTCAAGGAAAAGAACAAAAGTAATAGGACCGCACCACTCGCTCACGTGTTTACACTCTTAAAAATGTATCACTCGTGTTTGTTGCTTTCTAGAAGGCTTTTGTGTAGTGTGATCTCTTGCCTTTTACCACTCAATAGCTCTCTTTAAGTTCTTAACAGAATCTCCAAGAACACTCAAGGGTACAATCCCAAACTCAAGAATTGGTGGTGACTCACAATAGAAATTGGAAAAGATGTCAAAGAAGACAAGACAAAGAAAACCCAAAACAATTTGGAGGAATTATTCAAGGAAGACACTTTGGACTTGATTCACAAGTAGTAGTGTGTGTAATGGAATAGCAAGGTGTCTTTATAGTTTTTTTTTTCTTTTTTTCTTTTTTTGCGTTTTTTTTATAATACCTGATTCTTCAACAAAAGGAATTTGTGATTTTGGAATCAAACTTTGAAATTGTACTAATTTAGAACTAAATTAGATAGAATTCCCCACAAACTGAGCTATTACTTATCACACTAACAACACACTACTCAAGAAACATGAATTGAAAGGATTACAATTCAAGAACAATGATGAACAAGGGATGAACACCAAGAACCAAGTGCGTAAATATGTGAACCGAACAAGAAATTGACGAAACAACAACCGAAGATTGAAAGAACAAATTAGGAACAAACAACAACAACTAAAAACACTTGCACAATTCAAAAATCAAAGACCCAATTCCAATCCTAGAACCTTTGCTCGATACCGATGATATGATTCCCGAAAGAAAAGGATGATTGGATCAACTAGGAATGGAATTTCGCACCGAAAATTCAGCCTCCAACACGTCCTGATAAGAACAGAACGTATCTCACGCTATAGACCTCGGATTTGAGTGATTCCAAAACGAGTTGAAAGATGGCTTTCGAAACACGATTTTGGCTCAAGAATCACCGAAAAAGGATAAGGGAATCGAGATACGAAACCAATAAATATAGAACGAAAACTGAAGTTTATGGATTATAGGTAGGCGCCACAATTCCAAAGAATTGATAAGCCCAAGAACGCCACAAGGATTGATGCCCTTGATAAGTTCAGAGATTCTCAAAAAAACCCTAGAGAAGCTTGTCTCTCACCAAAAAGGTTAACTTTCAATTCAAATCTGCCATCCCAAAAGCTATGGTGTTCCCTTATATAGTGGTCAACATCCATATTAAGTTTAACCTAAATATGCTTACACACAAAGCCCAATAAGCCTTATTACAAAAGTTTAACTAAATGTAAGAAAGATAAAACTAAGTGCATAATTTGGGCCAAGTAAATTGAAGCCTTCATGCATATCCATTGAGGCTTATTCTTCAAGGTCTTCAATCTGAATTAAGTGTATCATTTCGGCCTCTTCTTCCTTTAGACTTGGGCTTGTCTCAAGTAAGGTGGTCACCAGGAGATTTAGGGGCCTCTTTAGCTTTTTTAGCTTTTGCTCTTGTCATTGGGCCTCCAAGACCTTGTATGTCCTCCAAGTTTGTTGCCTTGGTCATGCCGCCTTCTATGTCCTCATCACTTTCAGAGTTATCTTGATGACAATGGAATTATTTTTCGACATTCTTGTCCTCACACTTCAGCTCAAAATGGTAGAGTTGATAGAAAGCATCGTCATATTGTTGAGACTGGATTAACTCTTCTAGCTCATGCATCTATGCCCACTTTTTACTGCTGGGAAGCATTCTCTACTGCTGTTTATCTGATAAATAGGCTGCCTACTGCTGTGTTGAAGCATCTTTCTCCTTTTGAAGTCCTGTTTCAAAGAAAACCTGACTATAGGAATTTCAAAATTTTTGGATGCGCATGTTATCCCTGCCTTCGTCCTTATAACCAGAACAAATTACAATACCATAGCATTAAATGCACTTTTCTGGGTTATAGTGGATCTCACAAAGGTTACAAGTGTTTAAGCTCTACTGGCAGAATCTATATATCTCGACATGTGGTGTTTAATGAGGTTGATTATCCATTTTCTAACAATTTCTTGTGTTTTCAGAAGCAATTAGAGGTTGAAATTGTTAATTTCTCAAGTGTTTCTCCCTTTATCAGTGAAACATTCTCCACTCCCACTCCTCCATACCCTATACCAACACCTTCTACACTCCCACACCCAACTTCTATCCAAGTCTCGGCCTCACCTACGCCCTCACCTATCCATTCTTCTTTTCCCATATCACCTACACCCCTCTCGGTCACTCCTACCTCATCACCTATACACCCTTCCTCCTCTTCTCCATCATTTTCGATCTCTCCCACACCATCACCTACTCCTCTTTCCCAACCAAATTTCACATCTGTTTCTGATCCTTCCTCTACACAACAACAAAAATTACCTCACCTTCATCCAATGATAACCCGGAGCAAACTTGGCATTTCTAAGCCTAAGTTTCCTTATGTTGGCCTCACAACTGTCACAAATTTTGTACCACGAATAGCAAAGCAAGCATTAGTCTCACCCCTTTGGAAACAAGCCATGGTCGAGGAGTTTTCAGCCCTCCAGCGAAATGCAACATGGACTCTTGTCCCTAGACTCAAGGCTCAGAACATTGTTGACTGTAAATGGATTTTTAAATCCAAATTTAATTCTGATGGTACTCTATCCAAGCGGAAAGCAAGGCTTGTGGCTAAGGGCTATCAACAGAATGAAGGTATTGACTTCTATGAGACTTTCAGTCCCGTCATTAAAGCTTCAACCATTCGCATTGTTTTGACTCTTGCTATCTCTTTGAATTGGGAAATTAAACAACTTGATATAAATAATGCCTTCCTCAATGGTTTCTTGTCTAACCTGTCTTTATGAAGCAATCAGAAGGTTTTGTTAACTCCTCTAAGCCTGATTATGTATGCAAGTTGTCTAAAGCTCTCTATGGTTTGAAGCAAGCTCTAAGGGCATGGTTTGATAGACTTCGTAATGTCCTTCTTGCTTGGGGTTTACAAATTCAAGGAGTGATATCTCTTTGTTTGTTTATTCTGATAAGACTCAGATTCTGATGATTTTGATATATGTGGATGACATACTTGTGACTGGGAGTAATGCCTATAGTCTTAAATGCTTTGCTGCCAAACTTCATTTTATTTTCTCATTGAAGGATCTTGGCTCTCTTCACTATTTCCTTGAATTGAAGCACATAGAGATAGCACAGGGTTGTACTTAACTCAAGGGAAACATATATGTGACTTGCTTGACAGGTTCAACATGAATAATGCCTCACCTTGTATCACCCCCATGACTGCCACAAAATCTTTATCTGCATATTCAGGTGAATTACTTTCCAATCCCACTGAGTATCGAAGTGCAGTTGGTGCTCTACAATATCTGTGTAACACGAGGCCTGATATTAGCTTCAGTGTTGGTAAGTTGAGTCAGTTTCTATGACAACCAACTACTGAGCATTGGAAAGCAATGAAGAGAGTATTGAGGTATCTTAGGGGTACCATTCATTATGGTATTCAAGTGAAGCCAGCTAGTGTTCTTGACATTTCTGCTTATTCATATGCAGATTGGGCATCATGCCCAGATGATAGACGTTCAGTTGGGGGATATTGTGTCTTTTTAGGTAACTCTCTAGTGACCTGGTCATCTAAGAAGCAATCAGTTGTTTCTCGCTCTAGCTGTGAATCTGAATATTGTTCCTTATCTAACACTGCATCTGAACCGAGTTGGATTAGATCATTACTTGCTGAGTTGAATTTGAGACTTAAGCAGATTCCTACTATATGGTGTGATAACACTAGTGCCGCCGCTTTGGCATCCAATCCTATGCATCATGCTAGAACAAAGCACATTGAAATAGATGTGCATTTTGTTAGAGATCAAGTTTTGTCGAAAGTTCTAAAGGTCTCTTATGTTCCAACAGAGTATCAGATTGCTGACTGTCTTACTAAACCATTACGTAGCTCTCGATTCTGTTTCCTTAGAGATAAGTTGGGAGTCACTGTTGCTCCCATGAAAAGGCATAAGCAAGACCTCACACTGGTCAGAAGTAAGAAGAAGAAAGTGGTTCGAAGTGAAGGAGGGAGTTAGAAATAATTTATACCTTGTATATTTCTTTTGTATTGTATTGTACAATAATCTTGTAAGGACACTTGTCCTACTATTACTGGTTGTACACTTATATAAATAGAATGATGAAGGCTCAAGCAATGATTGAGAGCTTGACCTAATTTCCTTATTTCTTATCTGTAGCTATCTAAGTTACCAAAGTTGTGACCCGTTCTTTAACTGCCATGATAGACGGTGTGAAAGGAGTCTAGTTGGATTTGGATTGTTTCATATATTCTATTCTTTATTTATTTATTTTTTTGCTCGGTTCATTCTATTCTTTATCAGTGTTTATGTTTTATTGCATTATGTTGTTGTTGTTCTACTATCTCTGTGTCTGTTGTTTTCTTCTTACTAGTTGTTTCTGTTGTTATTTAGTCACTCTGATATAGACTATGTTAATGTATATAGTTCAATGAATTATTCCTTTGTTGGGAAAAAACAAAAAACTATGTTGGTAAGTGCTCATCTAGTCATCTTCTTAAGTTATTACTGAAACATCTTTTTTCCCCCTATGTCTACTATCTGAGTAATGCATGACGATGATAATACCGTCCCATGTACAGACAGTTTTTAATGTTGATAATCTCCTTATAGAAGCGAAAGCTTCCGCTCTCATGTCGTATCTCTAAAATTGTAATCATGATAAAATCTTGATTTATTTAATCATCCCCAAACTCATGAATTCTAGAGTTGAAGATGAGGGGGAGAGGCGGAAGGAATTTTAATTAATACATATGATTTAAAAAATTAGAGAAGTGTGATTATAAAATTTTAATAATTAAAGAGAATATGTCACATTAAAAAAATTAACAAAAAGAACTTAAACCTCGCTCACTCCCCTCATTTTTCTAAAAAAATTGAAATCATTTATAGTTTGGCTCTCAGTGGCTCCCACATACCAAACAAATGTAAAGAAAATTAAGATTTAAAAGAGTATAATTAAAATACGGTGTATGCACATAAATCATTTCTCCCAAAACGTGGAACAATATAAGTATGGAAATTTTAAGAGCACTTGTTCTATAGTTGTAGCTAATTAAAAACATTAAAGTTTACGCATAGTTAACTATAACATTTGCCATCAAAACTTGAATATATTGCCATAAATCATTATGTCAAATAGTTAATTGTTAGTTATTTCTTACTTACTCTAAGGTAAGATTCTAGTCTATCGACTTCTTTTTTATGAATGTGTGAGTATGTTGAATATTCCTTATGTGGAAAGAGCCATACATATTATTCTGGTCCTAAGTCAACTTTTAATATATATATATATTTTTATCTTAAATATAAGATCACTTACATGTCATTAATGAATGCTTTCTAATTTTACATTTATTTAACTCTTGTTAGAAAGAGAGAAACAAGAGAGAGAAACATGTGAGAATGATTTGTAAATGGAGAGAGAGAGAGAAAATTAATAAGGGTAAACTTAGAAAACTTCATGCATATTTAATGACTTAAATGATACTCCATCCACTCCTAATTATAAAAGCTAGTTGACTTTTTAGGAGAAATTAAGGAGACTAATTAAATTACTTTAGAGTATTTTTCTTTTCATTTTTTTCTTCAAACTAATTAATTTGACTAATAAACTAACATATAATCTAAAGATACATAATATATGAAATGATTGAGTAACTTATTTAACTTCTTTAATTGCTCCAAAAAAATCAACTAACTCTTATAATTAAGGCCGGAGATAGTAATTTTTAATATGTGAGAATTAATTAAGATGGATTCATAAATCTTCTTGTCGAGTTCATAATAGATTTAAGGTTAATTATTGGGTTTATCCCATAAAGTTGATGATGTACGTATTGTTGTACTTCTATTAATGGCTTGATGTCATCTTATAAATAATTCATTTTTATTTTATTTTGTATCAGTTAACATTTTGTCATGACCAAACACAATTATCAAATATTATAATTTCTTCGCGCTAAATTTTCGTTTATTCACACATGGCAACATAAAGATGTGAGACAAAATCCTCAAATAAAATTAATTCTAAGTCAAATAATATTAAATGAGGAAATGGTACGAAAAAAATGGAAAAATTTATATCGTGGCCCTTTTAACAGAAAAAAATCTAAAAAAAGTCAAAAGATTCTGAAAATCCCAAAAAGACCTCAGACCTTTTTTAGTATAATTTCATTAAAAACGTTAGTTGTTAACGGGGCTGGATATAGTTGTTAACAGGTACTGATATAGTTATTAACGGGGCTGATACAGTTGTTAATGACCTACCCGTTAACAACTATATCATTCTCGTTAACAACTAAAGTTTTAATAAAATTATACCAGAAAAGGCCTTGGGATTTTCAAGATTTTGGGGCATTTTTTGAGATTTTTTCTATTAAAAAGGGCCCCATATGGATTTTCCCAAAAAAATCTTACATTGCGCAAACGAGATAATACGGTTCGGGTTAGCGGATCGGGGCTCGTGAGGCAGGTCGTATATAAAGGGTAGTTCATATTTTTCGCTCCTAAATTCAAAGTTCAGAAAGGCGAGCCAACACCGAGAAGAAATGGCTGGTTCGCTCGCTTTGGTACCAAGCAATGGCAGTGTGGATCCGTTGAAGACTGTCAAAAATGAGTGGGAGATCAACTTCGCTCGCTTCCTCGTCTATCCCTCAGCCACCACCACTTGCTCCGATCTTCTTTCTCTGCCTCATCGCCTCAGGAATCGTAAGCCAAGAGGCAATTGGATCTCGTCCCCATCAACTGCTTTTCTCCGGCTCGTCAACGATTATTCTAACTCCGATGTGATTATTTCCATCAGTTTTAACGGCGAAGTCCTCGTGAGTCCTTAATTCTTCGGTAGTGTTAGACGCTTCTTATGTTACTTGCTCTGATTTGTGAGTGTTGACAGTTGTCTGCTTCCTAGTTCTCGACCGATTGCTCTTTCTCATTGTTCAGGAACATATGCATTAAACTTCAAAACATATCATTCTCATTCTAATGGTTGCAATTTTTGGTAGTACGTACACGGTAGAAGATTTTGAAATATTTCAAATCGCGGTTGTGTAGGTTTAAGGAGATATTGATATGTGTTAGATTACTTGCAAGAGCTCATTCGACTGTATTATAATAGAGTTAATTGCATATAAAAAACGATTTGACTTGAGCTTTAGAAATATATACCTAGCCGGTAAGTGACAGCACACCGCCCTATAAAACACACATCGATTAAATAGGCCTATAAAATTTGTAGCGCTTTGATACAATTTGAAGAACAGTGTAAAGTTTAATATGTTTCCCTGTTCAAGTATTGATACTTCGTAAGACTGAGATTGAGATGATGTTCCTTGTCAATAGGAATTTTCTTCAATTTTCATTTGTCCTCTTCTTCTCTTTTCTCGTGGAGGCTTTTTTTTTTTTTTTGTACGTGTGTGCGTGTAAAGGGGACGTCTGTCCTTGTGTAGGATTTGTTTAAAATTTCAAGTAGTTACTCTGAATGCTTTGATCCGGTTTTAGTTTTCAATTATCGCTCACAACGTGCCTGATAAGAGATATTTCTTTTCAGCCTATCTGAAGAAAAGTATATTTATACTTAATACACTTTGTTCTCTGTATTAATGGACGCGCTTTTTTGCAGCATGCTCTTAATTATGCACGCCGCAGCAATGAATATAAATATACCTGCTCCCATTTAGAACATAATGTGACTTGGTCTTAGTGAGCCACTGCCAGTTGATTTTTTTCCTTCTTATCACCTCATTCGATGAGGAATTATTTAATGTTTGACAGGAGGAGCACTACGTTTCCAAGCTGCATTTTTCCTGGCCCCAGGTATCATGCGCATCTGGATTTCCTGCTAGGGGCATAAAAACCGTACTAGTTAGCTACAGAGACTCCGTGGGCGAGGCAAGATTGACTATTTTACTTATCTAACATCCCTCCCTTTGTTCACTTTACAAAGCACAAGCTTAAGTAATCTTTTGCAGGGTCCTTCACATTCTCAAACGCTATAAAAGAGAGAGATAACGAAAGAGTTTTATTTCTTGTCATATCTTTTAGCTACATGAATATTGTTTACATTCTCAATAAAATGCGTAAACATTGAATAAAAATGATATATAAATTTAAAATTTAACTGCCTTAGCAGAGGCATATGCAAATACTAAATACGAACAGGCGGCAAGTTGCTGATAATTTTTGCATTTATCTAAGTTGCTAGGTTATATAACTTGACTGCTTTCACGGAAATACCAAACAATCTGGCTATTCAGATAACTCACCTGAAGTCTCAGTTATGACAAGCATTACTTTGCAGTAGTATAAAAGGCTCTTCAGACAGTTTTTTTTTTTTTGGCAGATCCAGAAGTTTGCCATGCGGTTTCCATCATTCGAGGAAGCACAGGCATTTATAAATACTTTGAAGGTGAGCACCCTATTGGCAATCATAACATTTGCTTGACCAATACATGAAACGAGAGGCATGGCTCGTAATGCCATTTTTCCTTTCCTGAAGCTTACTTGTTTGGTTACTTATTTATTTTAGGGAATCCTGAAGGATAAGAAGGGACCAGAAACTCCAAAAACTGACTATGGATCTGAAATTTCGTCTCAATCAGAGTTTATGTCATCAAATAAGCACTCCCACAGGTAAGAAGTTGAATGGCTGCTTTAGTTTAAGATGGGAGACTCTAGAAGTTGAAAGCATTAATTTTCACGTCTCTCCTTACTTCATCAGCTTTGATGAATATCCCTAGTTCTTTCCTTGTTTTTTATTTTCTCTTCCTCTTCTTTCCAGAAGTTATGCATGTTAGTCAAACTACGTAAAGTATCAGTTAAGAATATATACTGATGCCTCCTTTATATGTAGAGCTGGTGATGAACTTGGCACAATAACAACTTTTGATAGTTACATTCCAAAAATGCCCCAAGAGCTGGTGATGAACTTAGGACAATAACACCTCTTGATACCTACATTCCAAAAATGGCCCCAAGTTTCAACAATGAAGAAAAGCCATATTCAGGCACCCAAGAAAAGGAAACCACTGTTGGTTACAATTCTGAAGGCATATACCCTGCCTTGCCTCCCAGTTTCACCTCATTACTTATGGATTGCTCTGAGATCAACCAGGGTACGATATTTCTTTGGTAAAATCAGTATTGGTTCTGATTTCCCACTACAATCAATTTTACTTGATCAAAATTATGTGTTGCAGCTCAACAAACTGCTTCCAGCGAGTTTGATCTCAAGTCCCAAATTGTGGTACGCGTCTTGAATTTTTACCCTGAAATTTCTGATTCTGGCAAAGCTTCTAATTACTTTTGTAGTTGTGTTGAATATTGATCCAGCGCTGGATAGCATTGGCTTCCCCTGGGACGAGAATGCATTGGAACTACATCTTCTCTCCCCTTATATTTGCTCTTCCTTAGAGAATGGTCCTCTATTAATTTATTTACTTTATTCTTTTCTTGCAGAAGTACATGGAAGACTCTTCCTTCCAAGGTATAACGAATTGTTTATCTCGCTCACATTTGCGAAGTCTGATAATTTCCTTTTGTCAGTCCTTTTACTTTTTCCAACATCAGTGGGTTTACTCAAGTGAAAAAGGACTTTCATGTTCCTTTTTCTTAGGAGTATTTTCATGTTACCCATAATATTATTCTCCAGTATTAATCACTATGCCCGTTTATTCAAATTTAAGGCCTGAACTTCAACATGCTTGTTGCCATAGTTGTTGAAAAAATCTATAGTTAGCAGTTATGTTTTTCTTAAAAAGTTTTTGATGCACGGTTTTGTTGATACTAGATATTTTGTCAAAGGTGGAGAAAATTATGAGCGAAATAGGATGTGACATGTCGCTGCTGTAGTTATCCGTGGCTTTCCGGAAGAATCTGATGGAAGCAGTTTAGCATCTCTAGCTGGTAACTGAAGCATGCTGGCCTTCACATTATATTCAATGGGAAGGTGAGATGTTCACAAAAAAGATAAAAGAAGAATGAGCTTCTTCTTTATCCTCTCCTCTGTTTTAATTTCCCTTAACAGCTACCGACACATAACCAAGTTGCTTGACTTGCTAATCTGAGGGTTTATGGCATCTTAGCTTCTAATACAGGGTGATTCAGCAAATAGTAAGTTTAGTTAAAAAAAAAACAAAACAAAACAATAGAAGGGCAATGTTTTGATTTTCTTTCTTGGCTACAAGGAAACGTTGATCCCACCTTGGAATGACAATATTCTTGGTTTTCCTTTTGGTGAAACCCAAAGACAACTATAGACAACCAGTCCTAATTCTAATCAGAATTCAATTATCTTGACAATTTTTTTTGGTTATATAGCGTAAACTTTTGGTCATGGTAAATTACTAGTAACGAAAACTAAACAAGAAAAATTACTACGAGGTCCTAAGATAAAAAAAATAATCCCCAAAAAGTTTCATAACAATTAAACATTATGCAATAACAAGTTCACGGAAAGAAATACCATGATTGTGTTGCTCAATTGTTATTGAGATTTTTGGTAATTCATTACTATTATTTCTTTGCACCTCATCATAATTCTCCCAACTAAATAAGATTATTGTTACGATCATGATTGAATCGCCTCATTTACTACAGCCATGAAGCGTGTTATGTCGGAGGAATTAACCCTTCTGATAGTGCAAATAAATACTATAATTTTAAATAATATTACTCTATCCGTCCTAAATATAGGATAAATTTCATATAAACTTTGTATATTTAGGACTTTAATTTATAATATACTACGTATTTAAGTTGTATATCTTTTTATTGATTTTATCATATATGTATGATTTTTACTCTTTAAGATATAATTTTATAATTTAATATTGTATTAAAGAGATTTTTTTTTTTTTTTTTTTTTTTAACCAAGGTCTTATATATGAATGCTATAATTTTATAATTGTACGGGGGAAATTATAATAACAATAACGCATCATAAATACATGCGAAATCTTCTGAAGCTGGAAATTCTTGACCACAAAATCAGAATCCCAACGGAGGGTCCCTAGAACAACGTCTAAAAAAGATATCCAAACCAACGTGTCACCAATCCTGTTCTTAAACAACTGGTTTTAAAATTTATAATTTTTGAGCTGATGTATACCTAAAGATTATATTACACATATTAAAGTATTTTCATTAAGGGTGATTCCAAAGCACATGAAGAAATAGGGTATTTTGGTAAAACCAACCCCTAATAATTTTAGATAACTAATTTAATTAATTTTTTTTAATATCCATAATTTAGTTATCTATTTCCTATATTAAAAACTGGAGATAGTATTTTTTAAGTGGAGGCAAGTAAATAATATTTTAATTCATTTCCTTTTCACAAAATGCGCGGTTAGAGCGTTGAAGTCTACCAACAAGAATGACAGTCCTAGTTAAAGGGTTATGATGACTTGAGTTTAAATTTATGTAGATGCAGAAGATCCATTTAAGAGAATTACTCTTTTTTAATTTGAGACCTAACTTGACTTGATCTAGGCTAGTCATAGTTTATTATAGCCAATATGTATTAGAATATCCTATTTAAATAGGATAATTATTGAGTTTGAGTTCGCATGAATACAATTTGAGAGAGCTAATCTTGTTTAAGACCTGACTTCTCTATATGCCAAGTGGGTTATCACAAAATGGCAGTAGTATATTACTATAACTGAATTATATATATAATGATAGTATTGTTTTGTAAAGTGAACAAAATATTCATAAAAAATGGAGTCTTTTACCCAGATTTCTCAACATTAAAGTGTGTGCGTGTTAAAGCGTGTTTGTGCGTGTGTGTGCGGTGGTCATTGGCGAAAAGAGCCTTCACATGATCAGCCACAATTCCCTCAGCATATGGGCAACGATTGCTGTAGAACCTATCCTTAAGTGTGTGTTTATTTTTATAAAAAAAAAAGCTGTGTGGTTATTTTTGGAATTTCCTCCCCTTGCTATTTTCTCATATGCAGTCTCTTGTGCACATGAAGGAACCATATATCACGACGAAGTTTAATACAAGAAAGCCCGTGATAAGAGGGATAATCTAGATTTTAGATCATCAATAATATTGATTGTAACATCAATATGATCTGTTTGATTATTATATTATTGTAATTAGGTTCTATAAATCATATATATGTGCGCGCCCGCGCGTCTTTATAGAGTTTTAAGGTAGCCAAAGCTGATGCAAACCAAGTGTGAATTAGGCGGGCATTGCCCAACCAATTAATCATCAATAACCTTGAAATTTGCAATTTTTAGAGACGACATGGTGAATTCAGAAAATTAAAGAGTCCGAATCTTCTCATTATTACCTTTCTGCATATCTCTCATTATTAGCTCATCCTGACTATTGGAATCTTGATCCAAGGGTAAATATCATCATGTGTAGAAAATTTTAAAAAAAAATCTAAATGCAAATAGATAATTTGTACAAACGTTCCATGTTGTTTTTTTAAAATTTCTTCTAACCTGGATCAAGATTTTAACGATTGGCCAGGATGAGCCTGTGAGAGATAAGAAGAAAGGTGCTCATGAGAGGATCCTCTTCCGAAAATTAAACTCTTAAGTATAAGATAAATTTGATCTTTTTTTGAAATTAAGGAAGCTATAAGGATTAATTTGTAAAAATACACATATGATTTTTCTACAATCAAGCCCAATATCAAGTACTTTTTTTAGGTTCAAAAGTGGCGGTGTGGTTATAAAAGTAGATCAAAAGTCACATATTTCGTTAAAGTGCGCACGCTCAGTGAAAGTTTTTTTTAAGTGAGCCCAACCAATTAATCATCAATAACCTTAAAATTTGCAATTTTTACAGAGCCACAACATGGGGAATTCAGAAAATCGTACTCTTAAATATAAGATAATTTTTTTGGGGTAAAATTAAAGAAGTTAATTATATTACTTGAAATATTTATATTTATCATTTTTTCTCCAAACTATATTGTTTAACTTATAGATGACATATAATCTAATGATACAAAACATATAATATGATTAAATAATTTATTTAACTTTTTTAATCGCTTTAAAAGAAAGTCAATTCTGTCTAATATTTAAAATAAGAGGGAGTAATATTTGCCAAAGCCCTTCCACACTCTTTCGCTGCAATATGAACCTTGATAATTGGGAAATAAGAATATGCTTTATTCGCAAAAACATCCTTGCTTAATGTCCCATCTAAATTGGGGTTTTCTCCTCTGACTCTTTCTCAATTTGCCGGAGCTATATAATTTTTGGGTTAATATTATCTTTAATTTCTTAAATTTATCTTTATTTTGATTTTAGTCTTTTCCGTTTTAAACTATTAGTTTTTGACCCTTTAGGGATAAAATAATGTAGGTTTCTATTGAGCTAAAAGAAACAATGTTTAAACAAAATAAAACTTGAAGGACTAAAATTAAAATAAGAGTAAACTTAAGGCTCTGTTTGGTTTGAGGGTGAGGGGAGGGGAGGGAAAATGGAGGGAAAAAATTTAAAGGGGAGAAAACTCATGTGGGCCCCACCACAAATAACTTTTTTATTCCATCCCTTTTCCCTCCCCTCCCCCAAACCATGTAGAGCCTAAAGGACTAAAGATTATATTAACCCATTTTTAAAAATAAAAAACTTTAGGAATTAGGGTTTGATCAAATCAATGGTCATATTTCCTTATCCTAAGTGTTTGGATGTCTGATCAATCTTCATGCTTAGGGGTGGGAATAGGCCAGGCCCTATCAGTGACCTACACTGGCCTATTTAGAGCACAGGTCGGTCAGCACGGCTTGTTTGTTAAAAAGGTCGGGCCAAGGCCTATTTAAAGGCTGAATATGTAAATAGGATGACCTATTTTGTTAAGGCCCGACATGTAGGCCTTGAGCATGGCTTTGTTTAAATATTAAATAAATATAATTATATTTATATCATATAAATAAGATAATATTTATTGTTTTTTATTCTTATATTATAATTTCAAGATACATTTATATAAGTTTTGATAGGCTTAAGCATATAAAATCTATTTATGGCCTCCAAGGCCTATAATATGAGGCATTTTTAAAGACCTGTATTGTAAGCAGGCCTTTAAAAAGGCTTCAGGCTCGACTAGGCTTTATGAAGGCTCAAGCTTGAGCCTAGAAAAGGCTCGAATCGGAGCTCGAGCTCGGGCCTTCTTGCCATTATAGGCTCAAGCCTATTTAGCCAAAAAAAAACCTAGCCTAGCCTATTTACGTAACATCCCAAATTTTGGGATTTGAAATTAGAATATTTTATAGAAATTAAATTGCGAAATTTTCCCTCAAATAAGTATGAAATTAATTATTTGGAATTTAAAGGCATTAGTTTCCGTAAAATTAAGGACAAATAATTAGGGAATAATTTTTGACATGAATATTTTAGAGATAATATTTTAAGGCCAAAAGAAATTTAATTGAGAAAAAAAAATCCTTAAATGGAATTAAGGATTAATTTCTAAGATCTCTCTCAATTTAATTATGACACCTCATACAATTCTCTCTCCTATAATTTTGACACCTAGTGGGCTTTTTCCTTCTTATTGATCCAGCCCACACCCCTTCAATTATTCTCACTTCTTTGGTCCAGCAAGATTATCATAGAGACACATTCACGCCTCACATATTCACTCAATCCTTTTAGCCCAATAGCCACAGCCCAATAATTAACCATATTATTATATTTATTTTTATCAATCTCCAAAATATATATATATATATATATATATATATATATCCTATTTCATTCTTCAGTTCCACAGCGTCTTTTACGGAGTGAAAAAAAAAAAAAGATAACGCTGTCAGGTTGCCGAGATCACAGTCAGCGTATCTTCATTCTTTCGGCATGTTCACGCAAAAGCAGAACACCATACCTCCATCCTTCTCGAGACTCACCCTCGTTATATACCCAACGGTCCTTCTTCTTCATCTGTCTGTGCATGCCTTTCGGACTGGACCCTTAAGCTTGTATTTAAATGTTGCTCCTTGGTCCTCATTCATCCACTTCCTTAAGCAAAACTGAAACCAAAAGCGAGAGAGAAAGAGTGAGAGCCGAGAAAGAGTTTGAGGCCGAGAGTGACGGTGAACGTTGGAGCTGTGCTCTGTTTTAAACTCACAAAGCAGAGGAAAAGTTGGAGAAAGATCCACTGTGTTGTAAGTATATATCTCTGAAATAGTTCTTAACCTTTGTATATCCATTCTAATAGGCATAGTTCCCAAGAAGACTTAAACGAAAAAAAAGAGGTCGCTGGCTTATATACTGATGCCTTAGGAAAACGTGTTGCATCTATAAAAATATATAGAGGAAAAGATTAGCGGTGTACTATGCGTATATATATCTATGTCAACGCTTTTTGTGTATATATATATAATTAAGAAAGAACTAAAACATTGTTGAGAAGACATTAGTGTGTGTTTATATATAAAAGCTATATATATATATATATAAATAAATAAATAAGATAAACATTTGCTATCATGGCCCATAGTTGATGTCTGATATATATAAATATATACTTATATATACAGTAGCTGTCATGTATATACTTGGTTGCTTTTGCTCCTTCTGTTTGGAACTAAAGAAACATAGAAATATATATATATATATATATAGCCCAGTGTTCACATAAAAAGAGAAAAGGAAAACCAAAATAATCGTGCTCCCTGATGTTTCTCTGATTGTGAAAAGTGAAATTATATGATAGTAATAATAATAAAACTAATCTTTGTTTTTGTTTTTTTTAGAAGAATAATGAACCATGGGGAGTACAATAGTAATAATGGATATAGACATCTATTATTAAATATTTATTTCTTTTTTTTTTCTTTAATATGATAATAATAATAAGGAAGTGGTAATTATTGTCAAGTAATTGTTGTCATATAGGAAGTCGTGCGTGTTCATAGAAAGATAAAGGAATGAGGTTGTTACTGATACATATATACACACACAAGAAAACGTTATGTAAAAAATATCAATGTATAGGAAAAATACGTTTAGATATTGTTATAGATATAACGCCAAATACATAGTTATATAAAATGCTAATGCAATTGAAATAATAGGATACTATATAATGGAGGTTATTTTATTAACATAATATCATGAAATCAAAAAAATAGAATCTGATTCAACTTATTCCTATATAATAGGATCCAATCTAACTCATTCATATATTATTTCATTTATAATACTAGTTACAATATATATATATATATATATATATATATATATATATATGGTATAATAAAATGTATTTTTATGTTGTTAGTATTTATTTAAACTCCTAATTTAAAATGTGGATGACGTATTTAATCTTGGAATAGCCTCTAGGGATTTAAACTAATTGTAAAATAATAATGAAATAAATAATAGAAATACCAATAAATAGTAAAATAATAATAATAATAAAATGAAATAGATAATAATAATTATTATTATTATTATTAAGAAATGAAATAAATTATTATTATTATTATTAGTAAAAAAAAATGAAACAAATAATTTAGGAAATTAATAATAAATAATAAATAGAAAAGAGATTTATTAATTAATAGTAAATCAAAAGGAGAATTAATACTTGAAATAGTCTCCCCGATTTTTTTTTAGTACTGTCATAGTTTGTCTACTTTAAGCATTCCAAGTTTATTAATAAAACTTGTATTTTTTTTAATTTTTAATTTTATGAAATTATAAGTTATAATTTTATGTAGAGTTTTAGAAGAGTTATTAATGGTTAGTAAATTGGTTGTGGTAGATTGATTTTGGCGTGTGTTTGAGCTCTTGGATTAGGAGCAGTGTGATAGTAGTTAGCTTCGGCGAGAGGTAACCACTTTCCACTTGTTATGTGTATTGATATGTTGTTTGTGAGTATTTTGTGAAATCATTATGAATATTTTTAATATAAATGCCTTGCGGAACCTTATGATTTAAATTATGAATTTATACATATTTATTTATTTATGTATGAGAATTGAGAGTTTTGATATTATGATATTTATTATGATAATTATGGGAAGGGTTGAATTGGGAGGAAATGAAGTAATATATTCCACCACGTGGTGAGGCCTCCATCGTGCACGATGGTTGGCTTTCTATTGTCCCACCTGTTCAATGAGGGACTAGCCCACTAGTTCAATGAGGGCATACGACACCCCACATGTTCAATGAGGGGAAAAGGCCCATGGTCCGGATATGTGCTCGAGGATTTTGGCCTAGGTCCTCATCACATGGCCAAATGAGCTTTTGAGTAACCGTAACATGGATATAACTTAGCCCATGGGTCTAGTCGGAGGAAATAAGGCGGTTCGGTTGGATTGGTGGGAGGCATCTTGGGAATTGTGTTAACTTAAACTGCGATACATAATTTTTGATATGAAATTGTGATGTGGATATTGGCAAATTTTATATATTATTATTTTTAAATACTTGGTTATACAAAATTGTTCCACATGGCACCTCACTAGCACATATTAGTATTCGTAATGAGTTGGATTGATGGTTACCCACATTTTTCCCAGTGATAGTTCCGGTCCGGTCCATCGGGGAAGACTTCGGAAGCTTAGGCTACTTTTTCTGACGATGGCGTTTCCATCTTTTGGGATACATTGGTTGATTGTATATTGCCACGTTAGGGCTCATTTTGCATACTCTGATTTATTTTGTATATTTTGGTAAGCGATGAAGCGTTACTTAGTCATTGATCAATCCTTAATCAGTGATTATGTTAAGTCAATTTGAAGGACCTTACAATTTCCATACCTATTCACGCTGCACCAAAGTGGCCTCATAGTTTATTGAGGATAAACATGTTATAACTCTAACTTATCTTACCATCAATTATTTTTTAGAAAAACTTGTAAATTACTGAGTTGCAACTAGTTTTTAATGGATTATATACCTTTTTTTTTCTAATTTACTAATCAATATTCCCTATAATACTAAGGCAATTGCTAGTTTTAAGGAGTACTCCCTCATGTCTCTTTTATAATCCAAATTTTAAATTGCCTTGGTCTTTTTTTTATAAAAGTCTGACACTCGATCGAGTTGTTTAAACATTTAATGATTTGTTTTTTCATTTGTGCCCCTCATTAATTAATTATATATATATATATATATATATATTACATTAATTAAAAGGTTGGTAATACTAATGTTTACCCTATTTCTCTCTCTTACTTACCCTCTCATAAATAAAGACATACTTAGGCTTTTTTATTTTATTTCAAGACATACTTATTATTTTTAACTAATTTTAACCTCTTAATTCCACATAATTTGGTTATCGAGAACTTATAAATAGGAGTGGAAGGAGTATTAAATATTACAAGATATGTCATTAATTGTTTATCATTAACTCCCCTTTTTAATTTATGCCTTTATTAGATGTTCATGTATGTTATTTACTCTTTTGGTAATATTTATAAGTCACTTCTAATATGCATGTTTCACCAGAATCAAGAAAAACTCTTGAAACCTTAATAATTATGCTTTAAAATTTAACAACTTTTCAATTTTACCTTTATTTATTAGTGCTCCCTTCTGATACACAATATATGACACTTCAAATATATAATAAAAAATAGGCTAAAGTATACATTTGGTCCTTTATGTTTGCCTCTGGTATCATTTTAGTCTCTTAAATTTGTAAAGTGCACGTTTGGTCTCTTAATGTTAACACTGTTAGTCTGACTTAATGGAAAATACTAACTCAACAGTTTTAAGCGATGACTGTGTAATTAAATGTTGACCAAACATGCTTATATGTTAGTATTTTAATAAATTATTGTTTTAAATCCTACTAATTGAAAAAAAAAATCTTTACTGATTTGTTTTGTGGTTTTTCACAATTTGTGAAGATTAAATATATTTTTTTGTCGAAGAAAATTAAATATTTTTTAATTAATAGGATTTAAAATATTAATTTATTAAAATACTAACATATAAGCCTGCTTAGTCAGCATTTAATTGCACAATTATCGCTTAAAATTGTTTAGTCAGTATTTTCCATTAAGTTAGACTAACGGTGTTAGCATTAAGGGATTAAACATGCACTTTACAAACTTAAGGGACTAAAATGATACCAGAGACAAACATAAAAGACCAAATGTATACTTTAGCCTAAAAAAATAAGAAATGACAGTTAAGTCATTTAATATGTCCTTATATGTCCCCCCCTTATTTTTACCCTTTTTGAGAAATCTATTTAATTATATTGAGAATGCTATGTTAGGAGGGAGAAATAATAAGTGGACAAAGCTGGATAGGAGTACTAATCACATGGGCAAAAGTGCAAAACATAAAAAAATAGTATTAATTAAAAGTGATTTATATTTATATTCCTAACCATGTCTTTGTTTTTATTTGTTTTTACTTTTTTTAAAGAAGTGCCTTATATTTTAGAGGGGACGGACTATATAAATTGATAAATTGTCCATCTAGAGGTGTGAATGTGGCATGTATCGCCGACAGAGATGCCACCCAATTTATCCCTCTTCTTGAAATTTGTGAACATTACCGAGAGATAACATAGGCAACTCAGAACGTCATAGCCTTCGAGCTTGTTGCCTTGCACCCTTAAGTTATCATTTATATCATATCCCTTCCTAACAATGTTCACAATCAACATTTAAGTTTCAAACTTTCCATCATTAATTCCAATATGGCTTGCCTTAACCTTCTTCTTCTTCCTCTTCTAATAACAGCACACTCGTTCGTGATCATCAAGACCCAAGCATTTGACAAAGAACCCATGAATTGCTCTTCAACTGTCTTCCAGTGCAATGCCTCGTTATATTACGCAACCAGGAATTATCTCATCCCCAAAGAAGACATCGCATCGTATTACTCCGTCGACGTGTCCCATCTGAAACCCATAAGGCGTCCCATCAACCCTGAACACGATGATTACCTTGTTACTGTACCTTGTACTTGTCGAAATACCAGTGACCTTAGTGGGTACTTCTATGAGACAACCTACACGGTGGAGCCTAATGACACAGTACAGAATATTTCAGATGTGGTTTATAATGGGCAAGCATGGATTCTGGGAAATCAAAGTCTTTTGACCATAGGTGAGAAATTAACCATATATCTTCCCTGTGGGTGTTCTACGGGTAGTGATGAGTCTCATATTGTTGTGACGACGTATACGGTGCTGCAGAATGATACGATCTCAGCGATCGCTAGTCTTTTGAATTCTACCGTGGATAACATGAAGCATATTAATAGGATTTTAAATCCAAACCCATCTTTTATTGATGTGGGGTGGGTTCTATTTGTTCCCAGTGACTTAAATGGCATCCCGTCGGCTTAATGATAGTGATCATTGTGCCAATAAAGGTACTCTCTTCATCAGTCGTTAATGTTAATATAGTATATACTTTATTGGTCATTTTCTTCGTTAAAGTACATCTTATATCAAATATCCGAGGTAGCATGCATATTTCTTCTTCTTATTCTTCTTGATTTTTCTAATTAAGAATGAGAAGGACAAATGACAACAAACCTTGACGGGTGTTTGGGATCGTGTCTGCCTTCTATTATATTGCTTTGGAAGATGGTGGCAAGAAGAATGCTGGCGCCTTCAATTCCATCATTTGTGAGAGACCAATTAAGGGGAGACTAATTAAGAAGTACTTCATTTCTAATTTTCTCTTTTTGTTTTAACTTAATATGTTGTTTGTTTGTTATTAACTTTATTGTAACGTTATGTTTAGCTGGTCTTTGTGTGAATAAGCTTTCTATTGGAAGTATTCCTATGTATAAAAGTGCTTCTAGCGCTTGAATGATGTGATTCAAATTGTAGAGGAAGATTAAAACCGACCTAGCTACCTGCATCTGTGCCTATCTCTTCTTGAAGAAAACTTCTTACAGCCTTCATTCATTTTTACGAACAAGCATGGGCTATTGTAAAAAGGATTATATATATAACAGCTTAAGTATGAGCGCATTCTTGAGTTTGAATTTATGTGAATATAAAACACGCCTTTAAAAATTTACTTCTTACATGTGTTCCTAAGATTATTCAAAGTTAATGTCACTTTATACGACGGATGGCTTGTCACCAAAAAGCCCTAATCTTGAAGGCACCATAAAATTAAAATTCAATCACTCCATTCTCTGTATCTTTTTTTCCTTCACTCCAATCTTTTATCATGCATCACATTAGTGACCTTTAAATAGGTCAATAATAATCCTAATCTAGAGCAAAATTGTAACGCCCCTATTCTATGTCTATTATGATGTTCAATTATATTCCTATGTCTCTTATTAACCTAACTAGCGTGTAATTATCAAAGTGAAGGCGTTAACAGATTAGAGTATTTCACAACGGAGAGCATGCATAAATTTTAGACGATGAGTGACTGATAACATATGCCCAGACATATGCTGGTTAATTTTAAATTCCCGGAGGAATATTCGCGTGATACAATTTTAATAATTCAGAAATAATCAGGGTTAATCCCGTTGGAGGATATTAGTTATACAATTATGCCGAATTTAATGTCAGTCAAATAGTTAGCAATTACAATCCAAAATATATTAGAGTATAAAATTCACTTAATTAAATGCCCTCCTTCGGGGTCTTCTTTAGCTACTCCAGCTACACTGTCTTACTTCTTGATCCGGAACATCTTCCTGAATCTTTTGATATCCCTGAGATTCAATGATCAGATGAATCTCAGGGTAACGGTTAATCTCAAATTTAAAGTGTAAATCATACATGACAAATATTTCATATATTGCAGAATAAAGGAAAACATTCAGTAAACACATCGCAACAAGAATACATAGTACACAACACATGCATCGTTAATGGTGAAAGCACACACAAGTGCCACATGTCCCAGACACGAATCCTCGCCTGGGAAAACAAGTATGCAACATTTTGATTTAAAAAATAATAATATACAATTAACTAAATAAAACGCATAGCCTCAGGCATACAAATCCAGCCAAGAATCTACAATTTATGAATATACGAGACATATATAAAAAGACAAGGAAAAGAATCGGAGATTAAGTTACCAACCTCAACTTTACGAATAAAATCCCCGGTATTAGAAACTCGAACTTCCTTCAATGTCCTAAAGTAAAATCAATGTAATTATTAATTCTCCTTTTTAATTTATTATTTATTTTTACTATTATTATTATTATTATTATATTTATTGATTTTATTATTATTATTATCTTTATTACTCCTGCTACTGCTGCTGCTGCTACTACTACTATTATTAGTACTATTATTATTTTTATTCTACAACTGGTTTATAATTTCTTAAATATTTTCATATTAAAACTCAACACCAACTCTTCAAAACCAAAGCTTCAGGTTCAGGTTTTGAACCAAGTAGAATGAAAGCACATGAAATCATCCAAGACATGTGTTAAAACGTGATATACTGAAGCAGAAGGTCTTGGGTTACTAAATATCCCTTCAACACCATTTAACCTTTGCTTTATCGTGATATATATATTAAAACATTAAATTTTTGGGTTCAATACATACTATTCAAGAACCGCATGGACTATGCTTTATATATATATATATATATATATATATATAGAAACAACAACTTTTTGGGTTCATGATATATATATATATATATATATATATATATACTCGGTGGGAGTGTAAGTGGATGGCGCTGGCTGAGGGAGTCGACTGACCCACAAAGCGGCACGATGGTTTGGGGCTTAAGTTGATCGGCAAAGGCGGGATGCTTTCTCAACAATGGTGTCAAATCGACATATGCAGGTTCTGTGATCTAAGAATATTCCGTACCCTCACTCGATGAAGGTGGATGGTTGGTACATCAACAAGCCTTGTTCCCATCAATTGCGGTGATGTTCTCCTGGATATTCTTTTTGGGAAAATTGCAACCAGGTCCCAATTAATAAATTTAATGGCAACTAAATCCCTTGAAAATTACAGTGAAGTCTTAAAGAATCTTGGTGTGATTAATTATAAACGTGAAAGTACAGTTTTGCCCTCTTTTCTGTCATTGAAACAAAGTTGTTATTGATAACTAAATGAGTAACATTTAGAATATTGTGTTGATGACACATTTTGAAATTGTATAAGTTATAAACACATAACGATTCATCATTTTCCATTTACCCATGTCTAAGCACATGAGAACATAACACGATCTCCACAGCAGAAATCCATACCATCTGACGCACTACATATAAAGAGGGCAAAACTATACTTTAATTATGTTTATTGGTGAGATTAATTATAAACAGGCACGCACGCACGCACACGCGTGTGCACACACACACACACACACATATATATATATATATATAGATGTACATTTATATATGTGTGTGTGTGCATGCATGCATCACACACACACACATGCGTGTATATATATGTACATTTATATATATGTGTGTGTGCATGCATGCATGTATGTATGTATGCATAGACACACACACATACATATGTATGTATATATGTATATATAAGGTGAGGTAGCTAAAATGATGATGTTAAGATGAAATGTAATCATAAAAGAAGAAAGGTAAGATTTGCAATGAGCATATATGTATACAAAAGAGTTGGAGTGACATTTATTAAAGAGAAAATCTTGAAAATACCATTTGAAATAGTTTGGACACATTAAAACAAAAAAACAATAGTGAGTGCATTTTGTAAGAGAGTAGATCAAGCAATTATATGACATTCTCTGAAAAGGAGTAGATGGGAGGATCAAATAAAAGTTATTGGGTTTGAATTTTAGTTAATAATTTATTTAAAGATTTGATTGTTGATACAACAAAATAGTAATGTGTAATCTATGTATCTGACCCCTGGATAATACTTATTATTGTTGTTGTTTGAGTCCCAATGCTATCAGTGGCGGAACCAGAAATTTTTTTTAGCCCGTGCCAAAAAATAAATATATTGAACTACTCCATTTAGTTCTTATTATAAGGTACCAACTAACAAGTATATTTAGTCATTTTTATAAGACATTTGCTTGTTTCCAAATAGCATTAAATATTTTTTTCTATGTACACCCATAATTAAAAAGGTAGTGAGTGCGAGTAATAATTAATAAAAATTAATTATTACTATTTTTTTTAGAAAAAGAGTAATAATTAATATGATATTAAAGTTTAGTGTAATTAATAGGGATAATATTGAAAATTACTTAAATTTTACGACAAATTTAATGACTTTAACTATTTTATTGACTTGTGAGAATTGCTAGTTGGTTCCTTAAATAAGGACTAGAGGGAGTATTTACTAAATAGAATAAAATAACCTTGAAAATAAAAATAAATAATAACCGATAATTATAAATCAAAACAATATATAAGATGATACTAACATTTTCGATCTCAAACAAGAATTTTACTTTCCTCTCACAAAGCTTCAATGAGTAATGAAACAAACATTATCCTTACAAAAAAGATAAAAAATTAGTCAAATAAATTTGTGACTAAATAAAATATCATATAATAAATACATATATATTCTAACAAATTTTATAAGATTAGCGGGACCACTGGGGGGCCTAGCCATCACTATCTTCCGCCACTGAATGCTATGTTAAATCCTTATGTGCAAAGCTAATTAGCCTTATCTCAAGATATATAATTTCTTTTTTATACAATATATGGCTGCCTCCTCTCCTCCTCCTTTTTACAATTATTAATTTCTCGCATGCATACGCTTTTTAAAACATGGGAGTAATAGAATATATTTGGGCTTCTATTGCATGATGAGTAAATATTTTAATTTCCTTTATAAGCCCAAAAGACATTGGAGACCAAAATCAATCTAATTTCAAAATAATTTATGATATAGGTAGAACTTAATTTTAATGTCATTTAAAATTTAATAATCTGAATGTTTTTTCTCCAAAAAAATTAATACTTTTTACGATCATCAGAATATATTATACGCTCTACCCATTATCTCTTGGTGCATTACAATCCCTGATTCCCTGCTCATTAAGAGCTCCAGCTCCTTACAAGGGCTTTTTATTTATTATTTATTTATTTCTAACACAAATATGTATAAGGGTTTTCATTCCTTTCTTTTTTTGTTGTCTATCCGATATCTAGAATTTTACCCCGACTAATCTAGATCTGACCTAGGTCACGCACTTAGTTATGGTGAATAAATCCCCAACGAGGTTTTTCTACATTCACAAGGCTCAAACTCAAAATCTTGCTTAAAGAATACAAGCACTTACCACTTATATCAACCTCTTTCCATTGGTAAGAGCTTTCATTCTTTATTAGTATAAAAAATTATATAGGGTCAGGTATAAAAATGTCTATATACTTAACTAAAAGTACACTTAGTACCATATATATATATATTTTTGTTTACGGAAATGCCCATCAACTTCTTTTGGTGTAGCAAAAATGCCATATTCTTTAACAGCTTTAACAGTCGCTACGTTTTGTTCTAGTGGATCCCACATTTATCCAGGTGTCAACCACTCCTTGTTCCACGTTCTCTCATCTCTGCAAATTCTCTCTTCTCTCACTCATTTATACGTAAAACCTTAATTAGGGCTAACAATTTTGGGAATTGGGATCATCACGCTTTCTCTAAGGCATGAAAACATCCTCTTTATAATAATTGCGCGAAAAATATATACCACACTAGTGAGGGTGGATGTATCAGGATCCAAATGACACTGGGGCTAGAAGATCTCAGGCACAGCCACCAACAATGTCATTGGGACCTTGATCTATCCTATCTGACTGGATAACCGAGAAAATTTGATAAACTGAAAATTATTATACCGGACATATACTAGGAAATGCACGTATTGATGGGGAGATGATCAATCCAGGTGGACAATCGAGCTTTTCCTGGACTTACCTCTTGCCCATGCTCAAGGACACTTTAGGATTCAAGCATCTTCTCAATCAAGGCATACAATACTGGCATATTCAGTATCCTAATTTTCAGTACTCTCACATACTGGATCATGATCTTGATTCTGTTCTGATGCACAGGTTCCTCATGAAGAGGCAAGTGCAGAGCATACTTGGAATCTAAGGAGCAGATAATACTATCATGCTAAGAACTAAGGTTTTCAGAAACGGGAAGAGGAGTTTAGAAAGAAGCCATAGAGAAAACACACTCGGATATTATTGATCAACTGCGATCTGGTTACATCTGAACACGAAGTCTGCTTATATAGAGAAGAAGAGCCATTACAAGACCAACTGGAAAGAAGACAGTACCAGCAAAAGTAGTGGCTGAAAATAAAAGACGACAGACAGCTATACATGATAATACTGACATTATTAACTTCACGCCTGAAAAGTAAAGGACACGTAATACACATTGAAAACACATGACTTAAAACTTGGAACCGGCTGCAAACTGGCTACCGACAGTGCCGACACTAGCTATGGGGACCACCCTTTGCGACGGCTCGTGGACGGGAGAGAGATTGTTGTTGTCACTCGTCCACTGTCGTAGTAGTTGGACTGGATGTAACTGAGTGGGTCAAAATTATCATGGTATGGATCCGGGCCAACTGGGTCATCGTCTGGGCTTTGGTCTTGGGCCTACGGTTGAGTACAATGAGCTGGATACTGAAATGAGCCTGGAAGGGACAAGGATAACTGAGTGAATTGGTCTCCATAATCATCTTCGTAAGGGTCTTGAAAGTCCTGAAGAATATTTCCCTGAGAGTCAAGGGGAAGTTCAGCTGCTTGTGAGGAAGTTGCATGGTAAGATGACACATAGTGTGGCTCTGGCTGATACAATTCATCATATGCATATGCTTTATCTTCATCGGGAACAGGGCCAAGGATTGTGCATTCCTTTGAGACACATTTATTAAAATTAGCAAGAATGAGGCCAAGTTCTGTCCATTGTGCTGGGTCTGGTCGGACCCAATCAAGAGATTCAGGCCAAAGTAGTGCATTGGTCTCCAGTTCTACCCCATGTGGTTTCTGTGCATGATATACCCTGCTAAGAAAAAACACACAAGAAAAACTTTCTTGTTTTGATTTTTTAAGATACCAGAGCTTATTTTCATTTATCACATTAAACAAGGACCATCTCCAGAAGGGAAGAAGGACAAAGAGAGTAAGGAGTTTGACAAGGGCAGAGTCTGCATTGTGGTTGTCATAGATGTAGTGGAAAACATGTGGAGGAGCAAAGGCGATGGCACTGGTATGAACGATAGTCATGGACCAGACGTACCAAAGAAGTTCATCAGGTATAGGACCTTGAATGAACGAGATAGTAGTATAAGGACAGATAGGGTTAAAATGTTGGACTTTAGGGATAAGGTCAGTCTTGTTAAACAGGAGATGAAGCCAAGAGTAAAGATGCTCATTGGTATGTTTTTGAAAATCTGTGAAGGAGTGGAGGTCTGAATAAGGAGGGAGGATAGTTGCTTTAGTGTAGTAAGGCATGGTGATTGGAGGATGGATATCTGAGAGAGTAAGGATGTAGAGGACTTGTGGATGAGGAGGAGGAGTCTTTTGTGGTCTAGAAAGAAAGTCTGCAAGGATGTTCTAGGGACCCCTGAGGTGTTTAACTGAGAATTTATAACGTGAAAACCAGTCTTTCCACCGGAGTAACTGGGCATCTGGCAGTAACTTCTTTCTTGGATCTAGCATCTTTGGAAAAGATGTGTTGTCCATTTCTACTGTGAAGTGGTAGGGGCTCAGATGGAAGCTAAACTTTTCAATTCCCCGCTTGACAGCAAGGATTTCCTTGTAGGTAGCAAGGTAGTGTTTTTCTGAGTCTTTAAGCTGTCCACTAGCATGCCCACAATAATTTCGTACCCTGTTAACTTCTTCAAGAAGTATTGCACCCCAATAGTCATCACTAGCATCAGTTTGTAAGATCCTCTATCCTTGATCTGGGATCTTTAATGGTGGAGGATTTTGAGCAATCCTTTTGAGAGTAATCACAAAGATTTGTCCGTATCGAGACCATGGTGGTGGATTCTTTTTTAGCATCTTGTACAGGTGGCTGGTATGATGGGACAACTGAGGAATAAAGTCTCTAAAAAAATTAACAATTCCGAGGAACTGTTGAACTTGTTTGTAGGAGAAATTATCATCAGGAAATTTTAGTAGATCTTGAGCAATATGCGGACCGGGACTATATTTACCATCTTTAAAGTGCATTCCAAGAAAATCAACCTCTGTAATTCCAATTTCACTTTTCTTGAAGGAGAGCATGATGCCATGTTGAGCTACAATCTGATAGAATTGGGCTAGAAGCAATTGGTGTTCTGCTTCAGTTGCTGAGAACAATAGAATATCATCAATGTAGATGAGAGCATTATTGATGATAGGCTCAAATATCTTAATCATGGCCTTCTGGAACAGTGAAGGGGCTACTTTGAGGCCAAAGGGCATAACAGTCCATTGATACTGAGCATTGGGTATGCAAAATACTGTTTTGGGCCGATCCTGTGGGTGGATCCCAAGTTGCCAAAAACCTGCTTTAAGATCGAACTTTGAGAAAACATGGGCCGAACCTTTCAACTGGGCAAACAGGGCTGTAGGCTTGGGAAGAGGAAATTTATCATCTTGAAGAAAATGATTAAGAGGCTTATAATCAATGACAAGCCTTTTCTTTCCTCTTTTGATTTCTGATCTTTTCTCAATATAGAATGCTTGACAAGCCCATTCAGACTTGGTTGGTTCTATGAGGCCTTGCTTAAGTAATGTATCACATTCTTCTCAGGCTAGCTTTAAATCATCTGGATTCATTCCTGGATGTGAAGCTTTGGTGGGATTAATATCTTCATTCCTTTTAAAAGGAAGACTGATGAAGAAATCGGTATTGTTCCATAGTGGAGAAGGATGTGGAAACTGATCATGGCTGTCAGCACAGTACTATAACAACTGGTCCTTTATGTCTGAATACTGTGGCGGAGCATCTTGCAATTCGTAGAGAGGGGAATTTGTGTCCAAGGACTGAAGTTAGATTTCCACCTGATTCCTTTGGGAAGTATAGTTAAGTTCTTGGTATGGTAAAAAGCATCAAAACCAAGAAGGATGTCCTTTCCTGGAAGTTCACTTCCTAGTACCTTGATTTTTAAGGTACATCCTGGGAAGAACTTAATGCTGATCTTTCTTCTGGTAATCAAATCAATTTTGAACATCTTTCATCGGTAGTAAAGAAGTACTGATTATGAGGCACCCATTCTTCAGGAGGAAGGATATGCGATTTCATCACTGTGTGAGATGAACCCGTGTCAAAGAAGGCTATTGCGAATGGGCTTTGAATATTTTTCTGGTAGGACTTGAACTTGAATATTTGGCAATGGAGTCTTCAAATTAACTTCAGGATTGAGATTTAAAGATCCAAGACATCTTATGGATGGAGTTTGGGGAGAAACTTGTTGGACAAAGTTGATAGTTCCTGGAGAATAATCTTCTTCGGATTCATCTTCTGATTCAGAAAAGGATGAGTCTGTTGATCCCTCGTAAGAAGGAATAACATACCGTGTTTCATCATTTTGTTCATGTTGTTCTTCAATATAATCTTCAATATTTGCTGCATTGTCTGAAACCATCAGAATGTTTTGAAGCCTCTACATCATCTTGACATTGCCTTTTGTTTTTCTAGGACAATTTTTTGCAAAATGTCCTGGTTTTCTGCAAATAAAGCACCTGGAGCCTTTGGAGGAAGGTCTTCTAGATCTAAAAAATCTAGGTTTCTTTTTGAACCTGGGTTGTCTTGACCTCTTGTAAGGTTTCGGAAAGGTTGAGGGTAGGAGCGATAATGAGACTTCTTCTTTGAAGGGCAATAACAATCCTTCTGATCTTTGCATTTAATCTTCAAATAAGGCTTTTTACATGCGTGCTTGAATTTATGGGCCTTCTTCTCGCATATCTCTCGAAAAACTTATGTTGCTCACGAGTTTGTCAAGGGCATTGAGAGCAAGCTGGTACAGCTTCTCCTATAGAGATATCAGTCATGTCTCTTTGAAGAGCATTAATGCTCCTATTGAGCTCTGCTTGAAGCTCATCAGGAAGGGAGGCAACAAAAGTATGGCGCAAATTCACATCATTACCACCATTAATATGTGGTACTTCTGTATCATTCTCTGATAATGAGTCTGAAGATCTTTTCTTTTTAAGGAACAATACTTCATTTCAAAGAATTCTTGCTTTTCTCTCTTCTGGATAATATGGTGGTCACCAATAAACTCTTTATGGATGACAGCAAGGAGAATAGCAGGATCTTCAACCTGAACTGCTTGGAGTTTCTGGTTTGGAGAAAAGTTTTGGAACCATTCCCTAAGAGTACCGTGAATCTGAAGACAAACTCTTGCAAAGCCTGTCTAAGGGGAATTTGGTTTGCAGTGATCTGTAAATCTATCCAGGCACTAAACTCTTGAAGGCGGAATCTCCATCTTTCCTAAGGAATGTTATCAAAAGTAAACCATGGACCATTGGCAGGTTATAATCATGGTCTTGTCTGTGAGACTGGTCTTCTGGGTGTTCAACAAATGATTCATCGAATTCTTCTTCGTCACCTGGTCCGACCCAAGCAATTCTTGAGATATCGCTATTTCGGCTTTCCGAGCTAGCATCGAAATAGGTCTCGTGAAAAACTTTCTCGACTCGATTCTTCCGAGCTAGATGAGTCCTCAGTAAGGGGGTAAATGGATTTGGACTTTGGAGAATTCCTATGGAGGAAGTATGGGATGGATTAATGGTCATGTGTAGTACTAGTGGAGATTTGTGAGGAAAATGTGGTTGTGGTAATGGATGAATATGTAGGTGGTTGAATAGACCGAGAAGGATCTGCTGTTTGTTTATTTTTCTCTTGAGAGGGAGGTACACTGGAACATGGTTCATTAATTCGAATACCTGA
Source organism: Acacia acuminata (assembly GCA_019022655.1). NCBI lineage: Eukaryota > Viridiplantae > Streptophyta > Magnoliopsida > Fabales > Fabaceae > Acacia > Acacia acuminata. The sequence goes on along the minus strand of JAFJYI010000048.1, from coordinate 1,940,738 downwards.
ATAGGATCCTGGGTCATGGGTTTGGAAGGGCGTGAAGTGACGTGGCCTTGGCCTAGGATAGGTAAACTGGGGCTTAGGGCCGAGGTCTGGTTTGTGAAGGTATCTTTGGAGGTGACAGTTGAGCAAACAATGGATAATTGAATTTGAACCGCTTGGCTTTGTAATCTTCGTAGGTGATGATGGAAGCAAAGGGGTCGGAATGGTTGAAAATGAAGGATAGGGCTCATATATAGCCTCGAGACTCGTTTTTTGCTATATCTAGTTCAATCCTTTTTAAATCTTGCTGAATGGCTTGAAGCTCAATTTCCTTCTGCTTGAACTGGGAACCCATGTACCCTCTCTCGATAAATGCTTTGAGTTTTGCATCCTGCTTGGTAGCCTGTTGCTTCTGATGAAGATATAGATTCTTCACCTCTTCAGATATTTGATCGATCTGATAGGCTAATCCTTCTGTTTTAGTTGTCAGAGAGTCAAGCTTGGAATCAATGTTTTTCAAGGTATTATTTTGGCAAACAGCATTCTGAGTCTACCAATTCAAAACTTCTTCAGCTTGGGTGGATTGAAAATTTCCCTGAGCATCAACTGTATTAGGAATAGCATAGGGCTTGGATGGAATCCTATTAGCCTGGTCAACTCTTCTTTCAAGAGGAGGAAATTCTTGTTCATAAGGGTTGAGCATGGCAATACAGGGGATAGGTTGAGGAGTAGCTAGAGCTGGAGAAGCAACAAAGGGTTGTGGTGGACTCCTGGTAACAGCATCAGGAAAATATTTCTCAACAAGGTCATAATGACTTGTTTCTAGCATCAATTCAACAAGGGACATATCTTTTGAGGATCTTGCTGGCGGAGGAGGAGGCTGCCAACGACGTGTAGAGCATCGTGAAGTAACTGGCTGTGCAGAGCCATAATCATCATTGTCATCAAATCTCTTAGTTCTGTGAGATCTACAAGGAGATCTAGGAGTTGGCTTATTCTTTAGTGCTTGCTTGTAAGCATACTTACAAGGATATAATCCTTGTTCATCATCTGAATCTTCCCACCATTCAGGGGTGTCACATTCGCAGTTTGGATCACACATGCTTGATCCTGGAACATCCCATAGGAAATGACCGTTAATATGAGAAACATAGCAAGGCTTGGCGTCTTGATTAACCCAAGCTATTGGAGGGTCTTTCCTAGAAGGTGCATAGGCCGGTGTGAGAGACAAAAGTCTGCCACGAGGATGTGGATTTGATGATCCAGAAGTACTGGGTCTGGAGAAAGTAGTCTTTGAAACACCATCTCCAAGGTCTTCAATAACTGGCGGAGTAGTGGTGTGGACATCTGGCTGCCTTTCATGGAAAAGCTTTTCATAGTTGCTAATCCATTGCATTGGCATTATCTCGGCAAGTTCATCCTTTGGAATCTGCTGGGGAATCTGGATGATAGAAGTATCATCTGCTCGTTAGAGATCGCAACAAGAGCATCAGTGGTGGAGTTAGGAAGCTGGAGATCATAGGCATGATTCTGAAGACGATAGACAATCTGGTGGTGAAGGGTAGCCATGATGGCTTGGGAGTCTTGATCAGCTCCTGTGATCTGGATTTGAACTCTCAATCTCCTGGGGAGAGTCTTGTCAAAAATACTGACATTGTAATCTGGCTGGATAGTCAAGACAACACTGCCGTTGCTAAGAGTGGTAAGAAGTGCACCAATAAGAGCATGAGAATATTTCTTATAAGTGGAGTCTAAAAGGGCCACTTTAGCAGTAACAGGAAGTCCTTTTCTGCCATGGAGAGTGAGAACTAGACGAATAGCACCAAAATGAAGATGGGTGTATCCTTTAGATTTCCATTTATTAATGAGATCAGGAGAAATCTCAATAGTGGAATATTGTTCCTGAGTTGTTCTTTGGAGAATACACTGTTCAAGTTTGGTAGATCGAACAACTTCTTTAACCTTCGGTCTTCTCGGTTCTAATCGAGATCTGATTGAACCGGTGAAAGGATTATTCCCGTGGTAAAAACCGCATGCAGCCGAGAAGGGGAAGTCGGTATTTTCGATGGGCCGATCGGGATGATGAGTAACCTCAATGAGGTTTTCTATTTTATCGGCAAGAGTTCTTTTCATAGAAGGGGACAAGGATCTGGGAATAAAGGGTGAAATTAAGGAGGTAGAAGGATCGAAAGTGGACGATCGGCCTTTCACTCATGTTTGAGAGTTGTTTCCTACTCACCTTCGTTCGAAATATTTCAGCGTTATCTGCAAAATTCGTGCTGGCTCTGATACCACACTAGTGAGGGTGGATTAATTTTTTTAATATATATATATATATATTTCAATAATAAATAAATAAAAATCCTTTTTTGATGGTTACAACTCCAAAATAAACAACAGCCGAGATTCCTTAAAAATGATTCCCTCTATCTCACACACACGGAATGAGATCATCTTATTATTTTACATTCTCATCATCTCTTCTCATCTGATATGAACCGTTGATATCTCTCTTCATCCAATCTAGACCGTTGATTTAAATTAATTTTGATTATCTCATCTTGAAATACTTTTTAATATCGAGTCAATACTCTAAAATATTTTTTAAAATCCCGAAAAAATATTTCACCGTATTGACCGAAATACTTCAAAATACTTGACTAGTACTTGAAAAGATACTTCAAAATACTTGACTAGTGCTGAAAAAATACTTCATGATCTTGATAAATTATTTTAGAATCTTGAAAAAATATTTTAGGACACTGACTGTTACTGAAAAAATATTTCATGATCTTGAAAAAATATTTCAGAATATTGAGTTGTACTAAAAAAATACTTCAAGATACTTACGGACTAAAAAGATACTTCAGATATACTTGAATAAAAAGATATTTCAAGACACCGACCGACCGAAAAATACTTGCATGGTCTTAAAAAAATATTTTAGGATATTTACCGGTACTAATTTTTTTTTAGGTGATATGGCTTTCTCTCGAGTAAAAAAGTTAAAACGCATAACACCGTTATTAATTAAAAAAAATTTATTTTGAAAGAACTCAAATTAGTTTTTTGTCAATAAAAAAAATCAATCTTCATTGATCACCCAATTTTAATTATGTGATATATATATATATATATATATATTACGTTAATAAATATCTTTTCTTTTAAAAAATCATTAATGAAAATATTTAATATGCAGTTTGTTATATCAAACAAGTTATTTTTTATATTAACATTTTTTCTCAATGAAAAAAAAAATCAAGTAAAGAATAAATTTTTTACTCTCAATGTTCAACAAGAAATCATTTAATTAATATTGGGACTGATACTTTTTTTTTTTTTTTTTGTGAATTATTCATGATCATTCTTCCACAAAATATAAATTTTTTTTTTTTTATCTAAGTTAATCATATTTTATTTTATTATATATTAATGTTTATGTATATTTACACTTATTGTAAAAATAAGTTACAAAGTATTGAAACCTTTTGAGATGAGAGAGAATACTATAAAAGGGCAGTAACGTCATATAATCTAAATTTTGAAATTCTAAATTGGGTCGATAACTTAATTAGGAATTTATTGAATTTACTAACCTAATTTAAAATTTCTCTATTTTAAGCAGCTTTATATAAAAAAATTTCTAAAACTAATAAAGGATAAGGAGCAACACGGCTGAGCAGAGAAACCGATCCCCACACCCAAAGGGATATATGAAAGACGAGTAGTTCCATAAGAATCTTTAGAAAACAGACGGGAAAAACATAGTCCCGACGTTGACAACCTAGCCCCAAGGGATATATGAATCATACGTGTTAAAGGAATAAAAATACAAATACAGCTCCTTCAATTCACTGTGCAGTAACATCAAAATAAAATTTGTCTGCAAGTTGTCTATCAGTTTTCATTTGTGGAATCTTATTTAAAATGAACATAATTAATTCTCTTGTTCTTTTTTCCCCTCCTTGCATTGTGAGAAGCAGGAGGAACACTGCTAGAGATATACCCACCAAAACTTCTTAACCCCATCCAAAATTGGTTTTTCCTCCTCTGCTGTCTCTTTCTCTTTTCTAGGAGTAGTTGTCCATTTTTAAAATTAAAAAAAAAAAAATTTAAGAACTTTTGATATAATCAATGGTCATATTCCTTATCCTTTGTGTGAGGGAATCTGATCCATTTTCACACTGTACAACAAACTAACGTCATAGTCTATTGAAGATAAACAAATGTTCTTATAACTCTCAATTATTTACTATCATTTTTTAAAAAGATTTAGGGGTAATACCATCTTTGTCTCTTAAGTTTGTTCTTATTTTAGTTTTGGTCCTTCAAGTTCCAAACCATTGGTTTTGATTTATATAGGGGCAAAATGGTCCAGGTTTTTGTTGAGTTACAGAGACTAACATGTTATAAACAAAATAAAATTTAAGGAACCAAAATCAAAATTAGGACCAACTTAAGGAATCTAAGATTATATTAACCCAAAGATTCATTATTATACTACTGAGTTGCATGCAACTAGTTTCTCACCGACTATATACTCTTACTAATTTACTAATCGCTAGTAATTCTTTTTTGGTTGCCCATCCGGTATCTAGAGCTTCACCTTGACTAATCCGAATCCTATCCGGGTTGTACATTTGACTATGGTGGGTGAGTCTACCAGCGGGACTTTTCTACATTCACAAAGCTCAAACTCAAGACCTTACTTAAGCGATACGAGCCGCTTACCACTTGTGCCAACCCCGTTGGTATCGTTAGTAATTCTTTACTATATATTTTTTTCCATCTTAATTCACATTCAAATACTTCGCAAAAAATTGATTGTAAGTTGGTAACTCGTTCTTAATTATTATTAACTTTTCCAAATGCTAATAATTAATATGTGGATGAGCATTGTTGCTGGTAGCGCACGATCTCTCTCTCTCTCTCTATATATATATATATATATATATATCTATATCGATATATATATATGTTTGTGTGTGTGTTGATTATTTGTACTAGTTCCAACTAGGGGTGAACTTGGTATGTATAGCCGTCATATAGATGCCCCCCAACTTATATCACTAACTATATAGTCTTGAAATTTATAAATAAATGTTGCCGAGAGACAACATAGGCAACTCAGAACGTAAACTTCGAGCAGTAATAATTTGCCATGCACAGCCTGCCACCCCATAAAATCCTAGCTTAACTAACTAAACACATTTCATGCAAATTTTAATTAACCTAGATTCAATCGTTCCGAACAAGCACCAATCAAGTCATGACAACGACGTACGAGCACAAAGTTCCTGTCTGAAACTTCTCCTCATTTTATACCCTTTTCATATCCCCAACACCAAAGGTTTAATTTTTTTCATCTTCCATGGCTTCCCTTAACCTTCTTCCTCCTCCTCAGCTTCTCCCTCTTCTAATAATAATATCAAACTCGTTCATGATCATCAAGGTCCAAACCTTTGACAAAGAACCCATGAATTGCTCTGCAACTATCTCCCATTGCAATGCTTCGTTATATCACATCACCAAGGATGATAATCTCTCCTCCATACAAGACATCGCTTCGCGCTACTCCGTCAACGTGTCGAATTTGAAGCCCATAAGGCATCCCAACAATGAAAAAGACGATTACCTTGTTACTGTGCCCTGTACTTGCCTGAATACTAGTGAGCTTAGTGGATACTTCTATGAAACGACCTACACAGTGTATCCGGATGACACAGAGCAGAATATTTCAAATAACCTTTATAGTGGGCAAACATGGATTCTGGGAAATCATAGCCTTTTGAACATAAGTGAGGCTTTAACAATATATCTTCTCTGTGGGTGTTCCAAGAAGAGTGAGTCTGATGAGATTGTTGTGACGTACACGGTGCAGCAGGATGAAACGCCCTCCACAATTGCTAGTCTTTTGAACTCTACACTGGAAAACATGAAGAACTCGAATAGGATTTTAAATTCCAATCCATCGTTTATTGGTGTGGGGTGGGTTCTATTTATTCCCAGTTACCTAAATGGCATTCCCTTGGCCAGTGATAATCGAGGTAAAGGTATTTCTTTTCTTTCTTTTTTTTTTTTTTTTTTTTTTTTTTTTTTTGGTGGCCTCAAACACTATATATATCATTGCATTATTTGACGTGCTCTTCTTAAAGTTGGGTTGATTTTGGTTTAGAAGATATAGTTACGATTATTATTGTACTCCGTCATATCTTTTACTATAAGATATATTTACCTAATTTGATTAGATTAAAGAAGATAAGTAAGTTAGTTAATATAACATGTATTTTCTAAAATATCCTAATCCATCCGTCCATCTTTCTTAATTCCCTTATTCTCTCTCTTTCTTATTAATTATTATTGAGGTAACATCAATAAGGATACATTTTGAAAATATTGACAAATACCAAAAACAAGTTTTATAGTTAGGATCAATATCAACTCCCTAAATAAATTATACATTAAAGACTAGAGGGAATAATACTTAAAAAGTGTAAGTTTGAGTTAAATTTGTCTTTTGTCACATTGTAGTCTATGTGATTGATGATTAGGGCTCTGATTTTTTGACTTTATAATGCCTGAGTTGGATTGGAATACTTCATGAAGATTTATAACACCAAAACCATTACACGTTACTCTAGATAACTTATTAAAGTTATATAGCTATTTAAGAGCAACATGTGACCCAATAGATACCTTTGGAGAACTCAAAAATTAAATATTTTGTTCAAAGCGTAGGTACCAGGAAATAAAATAAGAGCTTTGAACTACTAAATTTGTAGTTAAATAGATTTAGTTACCATTTTTCTAAGTTTAAGGAAAATTATTTATCTCTTGTTACCTAAAGCTTTGTGAAAAAAATTTAGCTTTCTTTCTTGGGGTACCTATTAGGTCACATGTGTTTCTTAAATGACTAGACATCTTTGATAAGTGAGCCTAGAGAAGGGTATTATGGAAACCGTATTAGTACAAAATGTTTCATGCTTTGATCAACCTCAAGAATTTGGGGAGTGTATATAATAGAAAATTCTCAACTAACCCTCTAACTTTTACCTTTCCCTCCTTCTTCTCTTTGATTTTTCTATACCCAAATCTCCCACCCATTGATTGATGCAGAAGTTTAGCAGAGAGAGATAGTATTTGCACTATAAAAATCAAATACAATATGCCTGCGCATTTGTATAGTATTTGCTGGCAATCAAGAGGAGGTTCAATTAATGTTGTTTTTTATTTGATTAATTTTCCCTGTTGGCAGGAAACAAGAGGACCAAAATTAAAATAGTGGTTGGCATATTAGCAGGTTTAGTGGCATTGCTTTTGTTACCCACAGCGCTTATACTCATTTTTAGGAGAAAAAGACGCAAAGGAGCATCAAAAAAATCAGTTTCCAATAGAACTCCTTCAAACCCCTTTCATAAAAAGATTGTAAAAGGTAACATGATGTTAACACAATTCTCAGAAAAGAAACATATATAAGTTGTAATTTATATATGGAATTCTCAGTAATATTAGTCCTCACACAGGAGACCAGAAAGATTATTTCTTATTTTAAGGAATATATTGGTGCAGATGAAACACCATTTGAATCAGAAAAACCAGCAATATTTAGTCTTGAAGAGATTGAAGAGGCTACCGATTACTTTGATGAAACCAGAAAAATTGGAGTTGGTGGGTATGGAAGTGTGTATTTTGGAGTCATGGGCGAGAAGGTATGCAAATTATTAAAGGACAAGGCTTGAAACAAGTCATTTAAATTAAAGATCTTTCACATTATGTATGGATACTATTAAAGAATCTTTAGATCACGTAAAACTCTCACTTAACTTCTATGCAGCTAATTAATTTTACCTGTTAAAGAATCTTCTTGCTCATAGAAACCTGCTGATTTTGCTTTCAGGAGGTTGCAATAAAGAAGATGAGGTCTAATAAATCCAAAGAGTTCTATGCCGAACTCAAGGTCTTATGTAAGATCCATCATATCAACATTGTAAGTTATATCTCCAATGAAATGATCTTCATCAACAAAGTATGTGAAAAGCATGAAATTTAGTGTAGTTGATTTGACTCATTATTTTGCATAATTATTGAAACATCAAATTGGCAATTTGTAGTTCACTATCCAGATTCAATTGTGAGTGAATTTGATTAGGCTCCTCAAATTTAAAACGACCTAGGCTTGCCTCTACAAAGAGGCAACTTAGAATCTAATTGAGAGTGAAATGACTAGCTCTATTGATAAATTTACAGATATAATCAGTCTTACTATTGCAGGTAGAGCTGTTGGGATATGCCAGTGGAGAAGACCACCTCTACTTGGTGTATGAATATGTTGCAAATGAATCTCTCAGTAATCATCTTCACGATCCATTACTAAAAGGTCTGATAAAAAAGTAACGCAATAATTTTACGAACTTTCGTTTTAACATTTATTTAAGTGTCACTGCAGGCTATTAGCTAGATCCTTCTATTAGTACATGCATAGGCACTATGTTTTTTCTTAAACAAAGAAATAAAAAAAAGAGTGGTTTTGAGACAGGTTATCAGCCTCTTTCTTGGAATGCTAGAGTTCAGATTGCTTTGGATGCTGCAAAAGGCCTTGAATACATACATGATTACACGAAAGCGCGATATGTTCACCGTGATGTAAAGACTAGCAATATCCTTCTTGACGAGAAGCACAGAGCAAAGGTATTGCTTATTACTCCCTCTGTTCTGTTTTATAAGATACCAATAACTAAATTATGTACATGAAAAATTTAGTTAAAATTGGTTAATGTAAAAAATGCAACTCATTTTCCAAAAACACCCTTATTTATAAAGAATGTGGGTGGGAGAGAGAGTGAGTGGAGAAAGTGATGAGAGAGAATGAGTATGAAAAAGTGAAGAGAAAGATATATAATTAATGGAGGGTAAAAAAAAAAAAAAAAAAGAATTAAATGTATAGACATCTTCAAAGGGTATCTTATAAAAAGGAACATTCTCATTTAAACAATAGTATGTTATAACAAGGAATGGATGAAGTACTAAAGTTTGAGTCATCTATTTCATGAGTTCCACATAGGGGGAGGGTTACCTTATATGGGGGCCTTATAAGGAACTGATCTCCCTGCTCATCCAAAAGCTCATCCGTACAGACGAATTTTGGATCTTCTAAATGAGATCTGGATGATCCACATCTTATTTTTTAAAATAAAAAAAAATTTAAAATGTTAGTTTAAAAATTATCTTTATTTTAAATTCTCAACCCATTAAAATTATTTTTTTATAAAAAATAAAAAAGTAAAAAAAAATGGACCGTGGATCATAGATCTCATCGGACGGTCCGGCTCTTGAACGAGCTCTCCCTGCTTGCCCAAACAAGGAAACCGGGTCCACCTTATAAAGCCTTGGGTCCCAAACTCCAATAACTTATCAGCATGTTGACACTGTACATGGTAATCTAAAACACCTTGTGTCTATCTTCACATGAAAAGTTTAATAAAACAAGATACTCTTCAAGCATGATATACTTGTCAAGAGCTATTTTAATCTAACCTTTATTTGATTCCTCTTCCTGATAGGAAACGTGATGTGACAATAACGTAGTGTCATTTGTACATTTATACTTCATATTTCATATCATAATCATCTTGACATTGTTTATAGGTGGCAGATTTTGGACTTGTAAGACTTGTAGAACGAACAAATGATGAAGATACTAATATAGCAACAAGGCTTGTTGGAACACCTGGCTACCTTCCACCAGAGTAGGTTATATGTTACTTCTGCTGCGACATACTGTGGAATAATATCATTGTTTTGCTCTTTCTGCATTTTGTTATGAATCCGATGTCAGAAAGCCTTATAAGTTATAAGAGAAGCGAGAAGTGTCCTTTGTAAGTTAAAGGGGCTCCTCCTTTTAATAGGATGGTCTTTTAGGATCTGACTCTCCCTTTAGACATGTGCTCATCACACTGGAATCAATGATAAAAACACTACAATTTTAATATCGTGAAACTCTCGGAATCATGTTTATTAGCACAAACTTACAGACAAGAATATATGTTTGAAATAATGATTTACTTTCTTGGTTGATTTTATTTCTGATATTCTTAATAAATATTGTGTTTGAAGATCTGTGAAAGAGCTTAAGACGACTCCAAAAACTGATGTGTTTGCATTTGGAGTGGTTCTGTCAGAGCTGGTAACAGGCAAGCGTGCTTTCTTTCGTGACAGCCTAGAGGCCAACAAAATGAAATCCCTGATTACAGTTGTAAGTGATGCTAATATTTTTATTGATTAATAATTGAGATTCCTTGGTTTTTATTTTCTTCACTAAGTTTTCTTTTAATTATTCACATACATGCAGGTCAATAAAATATTCGAAGATAATGACCCTGAGACTGCTCTAGAAAATGTCATAGATCGGAACCTCCAAGGTTGCTATCCTCTCGAGGATGTATTCAAGGTTAGCTTCAACCTATATAATACAAAAAATGGGAAATTAATTTTTTGGTCCCTAGAGTTTTGATTGGGTTGTATCTCAGTCCTTAAAATTTAACTTGGTGTAACTCAATTCTTATAGTTTTAACTTGGCAAGAAACTCGCCTTTCTAAATTTTGAATTGCTACAACTCAATCCCCATAGTTTTAATATTTTTATAATTTAGTCCTTATATTTTAGAATAAAGGTAGGGGACAATATTATAAAATGGTTAAAACTATGGGGACTGAGTTACAGTAAGTTAAACTTCATGGACTGAGTTATAACCAAGTCAAAATTATAGAGATTAAGTTGCATTGAATCAAAGTATTGTGACTAAGTTACAAGTCAAAACAAAAGGGACCAAAAGATTAATTTTTCCTAAAAAAAGTAGGTCAGAGTACAAAACTCCCACCAGGTAAGGTATATATGCATACAACCTAACTCCCACAAGTAGAGAGGCTACTCCCACTAAGTGGGGTCTGTGACAAATATATGTACATAGACTAACTTCCATAGGTGGAAACACTAATTAATTTCCAGGATTTAAACTTGTAACCTACATGAAGCAGTGTTACTGTTGCTTCTAGACTCTCTTAGCTTCAACATATGCTTAAGATTTTTTATTTATTAACGTGCCATATTTGTCAGTTTCTCCTAGGAAATTGATAGTGGATATACATAAATATATGTTTGCTGCAGATGGTAGTGTTAGCTGAGAGATGTTTAAGGGAAGATCCATTGGAGAGGCCAGAAATGAGGCAGGTGGTTGAAACACTGTCACACCTCATGATGTCGTCCATGGAGTGGGAAGCTTCACTTAGAGAGAAAAGTTAGCGGTCTTCACCGTCGTATGTAAAGCAAGATGAACACTTCAATTTCTTCTCTTTGTAATATAATTAATGCCAAAAAACTGAAATGGAGAAGAAAGTAGGCAAAATCATTATGTGGTCCTAAAGAAAGAATGTTTCCCGTGTAAAAATGATAAGTAGTCCATGATGCCACTCGTTGTAGGACTTTTTAGTGCCTGATCACTGTGATTTTCTCCAGAAAGTACGGCACTCAGTAACTGTGTGAGATGAGAACTTTAAAAGAAAAGTGTTCATCTTCAGCGTCTCTTCTGCAGTAATATTCTTCTTTTGTATCCAATATTTAGATCTCATGCCCTCTTGTATATACAAATGGAATTCATTGCCCTATTAGCAACATTATATGTATGTATCTTTAAAGTGGAGGCAATCATGTTCGACATATTATTGGATACTAAATGTGGGCACTTTTCCCTATAGAAATTCGAATATTTTTTTGATTATGGAAATATTTGAATATTTCCCTATGGAAATTCAAATATTGATTTGCTACATTGTGAGGAACTAGCCATTTTTGCTAGACTTAACCCCGTTTGGGCCAAGCTAAGGTTTGATTTTTGAGTTGTATATGGAGTTGTTGGCTTGGGAGGTTATTCTTTTTTTTTTTTTTTTTTTTCCAATACATGGGAGGTTATTCTTGTTACAAGTCTCTCCTGCAATACCTAAATCCATGTTACTCAAGGCCCATTAAGTTGCTTATCGCAATGGTGAGCGTGGCATGGCCGCGGCTCTATGAGCACTTACGGGGACTTACGATTGCTCATCAACTCCGATGAGATTATTCTTGTTACATTATTAAATCCAAATGCAATTTTAAGGGTTTAAATTTAATATTTTCAACTAATAATTTTTAGATAAAAAATTATTATTTTAAAAAATGACAATAAAAAATATCTTTGTTTAATTTTTTGTATGCATTAAGATACTTTTTTGAAGAAAAGTATAAGTAAACATATTAATTTAAATAATTAATTTTGGTATTACATGCATGTGGGATAATTGTATTTTTCCCTCTCAATTAAAGGTGCAACTCTAAGACTACCTAGGCCTCTTATGCCCCTAACCTATCTGGCATTTTGACCTATAATTTTGAGAATTTTAAAAAATATCTTCGTTTTATATTTTGTATGCATTAAGATACTTTTTTGAAGAAAAGTATAAGTAAACATATTAATTTAAATCATCTAATTTTGGTATTACATGCATGTGGGATAATTGTATTTTTCCCTCTTTTTTTTTTTAATTAAAGGTGCAACTCTAAGACTACCTAGGCCTCTTATGCCCCTAACCTATCTAGCATTTTGACCTATAATTTTGAGAATTTTAGTTAACCCTTATAAAATTCTAAAATTTCACTGCACCTTAAGGATCAAAATAAAAATAATTTTGTGGTAAAATAATAATAATAATGGCCCTTGCTTTATTTTTTCTTAAAAAAGTTGATTGTTGTCAGAGTTTCGGCGACTGGTCACCAGCAACCGCTAGGCCGCAGTGGCTACCGACATCTAGCCATTGAAGTTCCGACGTTGGTTTGTTGGAGCTCTAGCCACTTGAAATTAACTTATGTTTTCATATGTTTATTCAATTTGTTTATGAAGAGTTACACACTTGCAAATGAGATTTGTTCAATTTGTGTTGTTCATATATATAATCCACTTGTTCATGTAGATTTGAACATTTGCAAATGAGATTTATCATTTGTTTTCTTGTTAACCTACTAATTTATGTCGCTCATATACTTATTTCACTTGTTCATGAGAAGCTTAACACTTACAAATGCACAACACAAATTTAACAAGTCCCACTTATAAATATGCAACTCTTCATAAACAATTGAAATCCTCACATCAATAACACATATTAATTTTCGGTAACTAGAGCTCTAGTCGGAGTCGGAGCTTCGATGACTACTGGCCACTGGATGTAGGCATGTAGCTCTATCTCATCGCTATAAGTGACGGTCACCAGAAGTTCAACCACGATCAAGCATTTTTTTAAAAATATAAAGTATGAACATTATTATCTTTTTATCCATAAAATTTATTTTCATTTTATATCAGCTTACAATTAAATTTTAGAATTTTAATAGGGGTCACGGAAATAAAATTGGTCTTGTGAAGTTAAGTGAAATTCTCCTTTAATTTTCAGGACGCGGAAATATGCGAGAGTAGCCGGTCGTTAATTTTTTTTGGGAAAATTACGCCATGTCCTAAGGAAGAGAATTTATCACAATAAAGTCCCTTGAAATCATAAAATTACACAGAAGTCCCAAGGGATTTCTGTGTAATTATTTGTGAATGTTAAATTACCAATATGACCTTATGTCTTCCAATTCCACTCTCTCTCTGTTCTTCTTCTTCCTTCTCCTCTCTCCCTTTTTCTTCTCTCTCTTCCAATATTTATTCCAGCGAGAATTTAGATACAACTTCTTTAGACTCAGGAGCTCCTTCCAGCGACTCGAACACCTTGGAGCCTTCGGGAAGAACAAGGGTCCGTACTAGAGATATCGGCAACGCGCCCAGCCTTGGCTGCCTTCGGCGACCTCGGCTCGGGCAAAGTTGACTCGTTCGTGGAAGAAGGCTTAACCGCAAAGAGTTGAAGCGGTACGAGCTTCCCATCGGAGAAGAGCTCCTCAGCCGGGAGCATGGTGACTGGATCTTCTAGCCGAAACTCGAAATCTCCCGCCAAAGGTTCGGGATCTGACTTTCCTGGTGGATCCGAAGGCTTGTCCACGGAATGCTCTGATATTCACTTCTTAAGCTAGCCTTATATAGCTGTCAAAATTCTCAGAAGATGTTGTAAATATAACATTTGTTTGTTCTTGAAAATAGTCTCTGGACGTGAGAAATGAAAAAAAATCTAGGTTTTTGAAGGTTGTTGTGAATATATGCTTTTTATGTTGTAAATATAGCATTTGTTGTTGTAAATAGCTTACGGGCGTGAGAAATGAAAAAAATCCAAGTTTTCTAAGGTTGTTGTGAATATATAAATATAACATTTGTTGTTGTAAATAGCCTCTAAACATGAGAAATGAAAAAAATCCAGGTTTTCCAAGGTTGTTTTAAATATATGTTTTTTCTGTTGTATATATAGCATTTTTTGTTGTAAATATCTTTTGGATGTGAGAAATGAAAAAAAATCCACAGTTAAGCTCGAAAGTGCCAGCCACAGTTACATTGTTTATCTAACTATCTATATATGTTCGAACTAGGATGTTAAGTTTGAACTAGGAAGTTAAGTTTGAACTCGGAAATTATGCTCAAACGTCCCAGCCACATTTGAAAACCTGGATTTTTTTTTTTCATTTCTCACGTCCAGAGGCTATTTACAATAACAAATGTTATATTTACAACAGAAAAAGCATACATTAACAACAACATTTGAAAACCTGGATTTTTTTTTTTTTTCATTTCTCACGTCCAGAGGCTATTTACAACAATAAATAATATATTTACAACAGAAAAAGCATATATTTACAACAACCTTTGAAAACGTAGATTTTTTTCATATCTCTCATCCAGAGACTATTTACAACAACAAATGCTATATTTACAACAGAAAAAACATATATTTACAACAACATTTGAAAACTTGGATTTTTTTCATTTCTCACGTCCAGAGGCTATTTACAACAACAAATGCTATATTTACAATAGAAAAAGCATATATTCACAACATCTCCTGAAAATTTTAACAGCTATATAGGCTAGCTTAAGAAGTGAATATCATTTCAAAATATTAAGTTGTATGAGTAAGTGGCTATTTGCACCTATTCATTGAACTTAATATCTGATAAGCTGGAAGCAGAGAATCCTATTTAAAATTAACACTCTAGTGGCATGATTTGGCTAGATTCCTCTTTTACATTACGTAACATTTTATTATCGAAGGCGACAAAAGAGATCGCGCATCGATAGCTTTTATGAACCATGAGAGATCTTTGTATTCCCCTATTCATCAACCACTGGATTTGCCTAATCAGGGGCTAGAGTAAGGAAAGCACGGAGTCATCCTATTTAGAATCATGACTAGACTATGAGAATGAAGTTTGTACTATTCGAAACCCAAGGTTCCAAGCAAGTTCGAAACCAGACTAATCACCCCAAGTGGAAGCTAACGAGAACCATTGTTTGTAGCAAACCCCCCAAACTCTATCTAGATATCTATCGCAAGTTGTTGGGCTGTGGCAAAATCGCAGATCTGACCACTCTCGTCTTTGTTGAGCTGTGGGTTGAATCATTTCTGAAAGAGAAAAGAAAAAGGGAGAGAGGAGAAGGAGAACAGAGAGAGAGTGGAATTGGAAGAGATGAAAGGGAATGTCAGATTGGTAATTGTACATTCACAAATAATTACAACCAGGTCCCTTAGAACTTCTATGTAATTTTATGATTTCGAGGGACTTTATTGTGATAAATTCTCTTCCTTAGACCTCCACCTAATTTCCCATTTTTTTTCGTTTTTGGAGTGAATAGGCAGTCATCACTTTGTTAGTGTATCTCTCGCTCCCGGTGTCGGCGACGTCATCTCTGGCTCCAATATTTACTTTCCTCTTTGCTCGTTCTCGTCGTCTCTCGCCAATCTTCACCGACTGGGATCTTCGTTCCAGATTCTGTCACCATTAGCGCACCACAAGCTTTTCGTCTTGAAGGTTAGCTCGTTCTCCTTTGCCTCTTCTCCCCCTGACTCTCCCATTCCCTGATATTTCTTGGTTAAGGTTGAAGAATTTTATGTGTAGATAATGGAATCTGACTTGGACTTGAGTTTTCTTTGTTGAATGGTATTAGATTCTTGTTGCTGCTTGTTGATTCTACGTTTTAAACACTTGGGTTTTCAGTTTTAATGCTTGACGATATGATTTGGGGTTAAAACTTGGGGATTTTTCTCTATGGGTATAAGATGCCCGAATCTGGACGGGCCATCCCGTCTCGATCGGTCGAGCTTGCCGTCGAGGATATATTTATATTGTCAACTCTGTCTTGTTCATTGTATGAAAAGGTCAGATGTGGAATATATTAATATTTACTTCAGTTCTGTTAAAATATCTCACCTCTCAATCATGTTTGATAATGACTAATATTGATTGAGAATGCTGCATCCTGTAGTATATTTCTGGTAGTTTATTCCCAAGTCCCAATAATAGGTTGATGGTGGTTACAGAAGATCAACCCATTTAGTCCCTGCAATGAGGCAATTAAAATTTAAATCTTACTAGACCTACTAGTAATCCTATCTTTGGGGGAAAATAAGGAATGAAGCATTGAGAGATAGAGTTGACTGAATACACAAATAAGGAAATAAAATTAACCAGACAATAATAATGGTAATTAGAAGTGAGTTTCTCATTACTTAATGCTGTCCAGCTATATGATGCAGAGGTGTGAGGGGGCTGTTTGGTGCACATAATAGAATGGAATGAAAATATAATTTTATGAATGAAAAATTACCTCCGCAATATCTTGTTTTTAGTGCATTGAAATCAAATTCTATTCCTCTCAAGTATACCTATTGGGTCCAACATTCACATAAAAAATATGTAGCACATACTTAAATAAACTCATACTGAAATCAAGCAGCTATTGAGACTTCATTATTTTACAAACCTGTTATTATTTTGTTTAGGGTGTTATCGTTAATCATGATGTATTTGATTGAGCAAAGTTGTTTGAACATCTTATATCACTTCTTGATCTTGTTTGTTGATGATTAAGACTAATTGGTGATGCCAAGTGCTTTTTTAGTATCATCAACAATTTTCTGCATTGATGTACTCTGACCTTCAGAATACTTTTAGTCATCCTCCAAGTGCCTTTTAGTTTCAAATTATACTAATATGACTCTTGTAATTGTAATTTCACCAATAGAAAAATGCTATCATTGGGAGCATAGGCATAGAATGTACAAATCCTGAAGTAGGTCATTGTATAGTTAGAAACCTGAGGGAAAATCTATGTAATTTGTTCATTCTTTTTATCTTTGAGTCATACTCAGTTGAAATGATGCAGCTCCATTTATGTTTGTCTTTGATTTAAATTGTTTACTCTTGGACATTGTATAGTTCTTTGTTCTGTGGATAATTAGGTGATAAATTTGTGAAAGTTAAATGGAAGCCAAGTTTTTTCGTTTTCTCAAGATTGTGGGTGTTGGATACAAAGCCAGAGCCGAATCTCAAGGGTGTCTCTTGTATCTTAAATTGGGATACAGTCATGAGGTCGAATTGACAGTACCGCCTGCGGTTCGGGTTTTCTGTTTCAAAAACAATGTGGTTTGCTGCACCGGCATAGACAAGCAAAGGGTGCACCAATTTGCTGCCACCGTGCGCAGTTGTAAGCCACCTGAAGTCTACAAAGGCAAAGGTATATTGTACATTGATGAAGTTATCAAGAAGAAACAGGGAAAGAAGTCTAAATGATCAAATGCATATTTCAAGGCAATACAGGCTTTGATGTAGCAATACCTGGCTCCTACAACCCAGAAAAAAAAGAAAAAAGTAAAAAACTATTTTGGCTTGATTAGGAATTGGAAACCATTTTGGTTTTGCCATGTTTCAAGAGGCATTGATTATTGTCTGGAGATTTTGTTCAAACTTATAGCTGCCATTTTTTTCTTCATAGCTTGGCTTTGATAAATGGCTTATCATTTTCCAGGGAGGATCCCTCTTTTGGTGCCTAACTAATAATATTTGTACTTCCATCGATAGTTTATTTCAATGATTAGAGTTAGTTGTTTAAATTGTTGTTATCAAGTTTATCAATAAAAAATAGGGGGAATTGGGGAAACTTTTTGGTGGTGGACTCAAATTATCAAAATTAATATAATATAAATTATAAATAAATAAAGTATATTTATCCTCCATTTATTTTTTCATCCCTTTTATTCCGTGTTCCCAAATCCCAATTTTCTCTGGCGTGATCTCTGTTACCAATTTAGTATATCTTTATAAAGTTTACCTTTTTATTGCGCAAAATTAATTCAAAATATTTCATATTTATTATATTTCGTAAGTTCCTTAATATAAATGTTCAATTTTTTAATTTTGATCCATAAGATATTAATTCATACATTTCTCATCATATAATATATAGTAATTAAAAAATGTTAATATAAAGACATATGTAAGGGAAATATTTAAAACACCTCACAAATTACCAAACTGATATCATATAAATTATTCTCTTTGTCCTTAATATATAAATTTTGTTTTAAATATAAGATATATTTTTTATATTTGTTAATCTTCTTTTAATTTATCCTTTGATATTTTTCAACAATAATTAATAAAGATAGAGAATGAGAGAATTAAAGAAAATAAGTCGGTGTTACACATGTCATATTAACTAATACAATTAACTTTCTTAATCTAATCAAATATAGTAAATATGTATTATTAAAAATCAAAGGAAGTATAATATAAATAAATAAAAATGTTTATTCTTCATTTCTTGTTTTTCTATCTCCGAATTTTTTTCCATTCATTCTTTGTTTTCAATCTTCATACAAAATACTCATTTTAATTTGTTATGCAAGATAAAGGGTTAAGAAGATGAAAATAACATTAAAATTTTATTTAAAAAAATGTAAAAGTAACTATAAAATATTTTTTGGGGTAAAAGCAACCATAAATTTTAAAATTTGAACAAAACCGTCAAACCTAACTAATTTACATTTATTACAATAGTGAAAATTATATTTTTTTGCCCTCAAAGTTTTGAATAATTTATAACTAGTCATTTGATTTTTAACTCACTTGTAACTTAATTTCTAATGTTTCTAAGGCATCAATAAAGAAATGTTAAAATACTATTAAAAATTATTTAGGTGGATTTTACATAAATTAAAAAAGGGATAATTAATCTACAAATCCTTATAGTTTAACCAATTTTTAATTAGATCTTTATAGTATTTTTTTTAATCATGTCCTTATACTTTTACTTGTTTTTTTTAAATCAAGTTCTTGTAGTTTCTTTTCCCCTTTCTATCAGGTTCTTATAGTTTCACATGATTTTTATTTTGGTCCCTATATCTTTTTTATTATTTTTCAATAGATTCTAATAATATTCTTATATGAATGTATAATAGAATATTAATAAATATTATTCTATAAATGTTAATAGTATATAAATAATAAAATATCATTATAATTTTATTTTAACACTCTTTTTTATGAATCATTTTTAATTAAAAAAAAAAACACACATATATTTATATTTATATCATAAGTAGCTTCAACTTGTGCTCTAATGTGAGTTGTTTGCTACCCTTTGGTGTTTTAGAAAGATTTGTTATAGACAATGTAGATGCCTAGCGAGGTTTCATGAAAGGCAGGGCGAAATGTAAGTTGGTAGGGACGGAACACTTTTTTTTTTTTTTTTAAAAGTTATGTAAAATCCACCTAAATAATTTTTAACAATATTTTTTTTTTTTATCACATAGGATGATTTATAAACATTAGAGACTAAATTACAAATGAGTTAAAAGTTTAAAGACTGCATTATAATGAGTCAAAACTTTTAGGGTCAAAAATTAATTTTCCCCTTGATGAATGAAAATTAATTGAGTTTAATGTTTTTGTGATAATTTTAAAAGTTTGGTTATTTTTGCTCTAAAAAATAATTTATAGATACGGTTGGATTTCGGATAAAAATTGATGGTTATTTTAGCACCTTATCCCCAAAATAAATTCAAAATCGTTCACATTTATTATATTATATTTTTAATATTTATTTTATTTTATAAATTCGTTAATATATAAATTGTTATATTTATTTTCTTAATTTTGATTTTACTCAATTGCCGTTTCGGAGGCCTAACATTTTTGTCTGGCTTCACGCTTCAGTTCCAAGTCACGCTCGCCTGTGGCCACTGGGGAGAGCAGGAAACCCTGTGACTGGCAAATTTCTCATGTAGTTTGCGTCTTATACCCAAACCCGCTAGACCTTGCATGCCTCCAATTTGTTGAAGGTGAATCTCTCTCTGTTAATCGCATTTTACCCAAATTGCATTTGACATCTCATTTTCATTTGGAGTTCTCTTGAGCGGCTCCTTTTTTATGCTTAATATTATAATGCATGTCTATTTTCTTGCTTTCTTTTGGTTGTCTGTTGCTCGTTTGCCTCTAACTCTGTAGTGTTTTTCCTTCTTAAGCATTTACTAGTCTCCAGTTTTTCTCCCCTTGTATAATTGTGTGGGTTTATGTTATCATTCATTGCTCACTGCTCACCATAACCAAAACCAGGGAGTAAAAGCCTGACGAGTGTAAAATTATTGATGCTAATGAAAATTATGTTTGATATTGATTTATATACTATCATAGATGGGCTTTAATAATTCAAAGAGTCAACACGATGATTGATGACTCAGTAGTTTATTTTAACATTGTGAAAGAAATTGTCCAAACATAACTTGTTCAAAGAAGAGGTCATCTGTCTGTCCTTGTTTACATTCTGGTTAAGACTCCCCATGCAAATCATAGGAAGGTTACATGTTACTTTGAACTAGTTTATCATTTATTAAACTTTTACCGTCTTGGTCAGACGGATAGAGCTCCGTATGTGAAGGCGTTTTCTAATTCCTATTGGACCAAAAGTATTGGATGACCTCTGATACCATTTTAGTGAAGCAATTATAATTCTTGAAGAAATACCGGAGCACATTGATTTCTTTTCCTGTGCTAAATGTGGAAGAATTTTATAGTTCTTGTAACAATTGATGGAAGTTATATATGAAGTAATAATCTGTATAACATTAATCTTTGTCGTCAGGTGCCATACTATCAAAGCCTAAGTGGAACTGGGATGGATCACGGCTCAGATGAAGATGCTGATGTTAGTAAATCTGAAATGAACGAGTATGAAGAAACATCTTATGAAAAACTTAAAAGTGGAAGACTGCCTGTGAGAAACTCAGATGGGACTTTTAATTGCCCCTACTGTAAGAAGAGAAAGCGAAATTACTTGTACAAGGACCTCCTTCAACATGCTTCTGGGGTGGGTCAGAGCAGTTCACAAAAGAGAAGTGCTAGGGAAAAGGCTAATCATTTGGCTTTAGCGAAATATTTGGAAAATGATCTTATGACTTTGGATGGTCCATCCAAATCTGCAGATGTTCAGTCAAAACTTGCAGATGAAGGAAATCCTTTTGTCAATCAAGATGAGCAATTTGTGTGGCCTTGTATTGGAATTAATCTTTGTCGTCAGGTGCCATACTATCAAAGCCTAAGTGGAACTGGGATGGATCACAGCTCAGATGAAGATGCTGATGTTAGTGAATCTGAAATGAACGAGTATGAAGAAACATCTTATGAAAAACTTAAAAGTGGAAGATTGCTTGTGAGAAACTCAGATGGGACTTTTAATTGCCCCTACTGTAAGAAGAGAAAGCGAAATTACTTGTACAAGGACCTCCTTCAACATGCTTCTGGGGTGGGTCAGAGCAGTTCACAAAAGAGAAGTGCTAGGGAAAAGGCTAATCATTTGGCTTTAGCGAAATATTTGGAAAATAATCTTATGACTTTGGATGGTCCAACCAAATCTGCAGATGTTCAGTCAAAACTTGCAGATGAAGGAAATCCTTTTGTCAATCAAGATGAGCAATTTGTATGGCCTTGGATTGGAATTGTAGTTAATATTCCCACTCGACGAACAGAAGATGGACGTTGTATTGGGGAAGGGGGGTCCAAGCTACGGGATGAGTACAGAGCCAAGGGTTTTAACCCAGCAAGAGTCAACCCTCTGTGGAATTTTCAGGGTCACACTGGAACTGCCCTTGTGGAATTCAATAAAAGCTGGCCTGGCTTAGATAATGCATTGGCATTTGAGAGATATTATGAATCAGATCATCATGGGAAAAAGGATTGGCATTCTGAAGCTGAGCAGAAGTCTGGTCTTTATGGATGGGTTGCTCGTGCAGATGACTACAAATTGAACAACATTATTGGGGAAAGTTTGCGAAAAATGGGGGATGTCAAAACTGTACCTGAACTTATGGAAGAAGAAGCACGGAAGCAGGACAAACTTGTGTCAAATTTAACCAACATTATTGAGATCAGGAACAAGCATTTGAAGGAGATGGAAATTAAATGTAGTGATACCTCACTCCGCATGGATATTGCCATGGGAGAAACAGATGAGCTCGTTCAATCGTATAATGAAGGTATTTTTCAAAAGTGAACCTGAAATAATATTTATGCACTAGGTTTTATAGTGGCTGCAGTCTCTGGTTTATCATGACTCATGAGTTTATGTTTCTGATTATTTGTTCACTCATAGAACTAGAAAATTCTGCTTCAAAAGACGTGAAACATTTCTTACCCTTCATTATTTATCTATGATGTTGAGGTCTTCTAGTGGCACTGTATGATCCAATTACTTTTATCTTCAGAGATAAAGAAAATTCAAACAAGTGGAAAGGATCACTTTCGAAAGATCTTTAATGATCATCAAAAGCTCAAGTTACTAGTAGAATCTCAGCAACTTGAGCTTGACTTGCGGAGTCAAGAATTGGAAAAGCGTGAGGCCCACAATGAAAGTGAAAGGAAAAAGTTAGCTAAAGAGCTTGAGAAGGTATGCCATTTTTATTGGTGCAGCACCTCCTTAACATGTTGTCTAGGGGAGCTATCGACATTGACGATAAAGTTTGGTATTTTGTATTCTTATTGTCTCTTTCAAATCTTTTAATAAGAATTTCGTTTAGGAAACTTGTATAGCCTCTATTTAACTATTCTGGACCTTATTGTCTTTTCAGAATGAAATAAGAAATGGCTCCCTTCAGCTGGCTGTTCTGGAGCAAGAGAAAGCTGATGAAAATGTTTTAAAATTGGCTGAAGATCAAAAGGTCATTTACCTGTCCTTAGATGTTGTTTATAACAGAAACTTTCCCTGTCAGCATTAGAATTGAAGCTTATTGATGCCATTTGACTATAAATTATTTCCAGAGGCAAAAAGAACAACTACATGCTAAAATCATTGGACTTGAAAATCAATTGGATAAGAAGCAGAAGTTGGAGCTGGAGATTGAACAACTAAAAGGATCACTGAGTGTGATGGAGCACATGAAAGATGATGGCGATGCAGAAGTTCTAGATAAAGTGGAAGGTATACTTAAGGATTTAAGAGAGAAGGAGCAGTCACTTAAAGAGTTGGATGCTTTGAACCAAATGCTGATTATTAGAGAGCGTAAAAGCAATGATGAGCTGCAGGAAGCTCGCAAAGAGTTGATTGAAGTAAGATTTGGGTTGATCTTTTGTCTCCAACTTTGTGTTTCATTTAGTTTATGCTTGAGAGCATTTATTCAATCAGATCCATTCAAATATATCTTTCTCATATGAAATTGAAGCTTTGGCTTCCCGTGTAAGATATCTGATTTCATTTGTTACATAAATTGTGTTTATGAATTGATTAATTGTATAAGACAGAAGTTTACTGATGAAACAGCTTTGAATCTCTCTCATCCTCTACCAAAAGATGGGGAGAATCATGATGTAGGAAATCCTGCTGCATATGTTTTCTCTTCTGGAAAAATTAATTAAATTTGGAAAGAGTGTTTAGCAGTTAAATGTAAATTGACCTGAATTTTTCGGATATTTGTGTGCCTTTTCCCCTAAAATATTTTATATTGTTAATTGTTTTTTCATGGTTGAAGATATAATATCAAAGCAGCTCAGGGAACATCTTTTTGCTTCTTTAACATGTACGGGTCATTTATTGCCTAGTTCTTTTTCATGTGTTCATCCATCTGTTATAAATAACAAGTTGACGCGTTATAATATCCATGGAGTTGTTTTTTAACTATGTTTATGGGCATATTCAGCACTTATCTTATTATGTGACTTGTTCTCGTTACCTTGGTTTCTAATAAATTATTACTTTAATTTTGATGCTTTCTATGATATCCTAAACTCCACTTTGGGCTGGCAGAAATAAGTAATTAATAGTTGTCTTCTTGACAGAGCCTTAAAGACATAAATCGTGCCCACATTGGTGTAAAGAGAATGGGGGACCTTGATAATAGACCATTTCTTGAAGCTATGAAACAAAAATATAATGAGGAGATGGCTGAAGAAAGAGCTTCAGAACTTTGTTCATTGTGGGAGGAGGATCTGAGGGACCCTGCATGGCAACCATTCAAAGTTATTGATGTGGAAGGGAAAACTCAGGTTTGCATCTCTTTGATCCATAGATCTAATATTTCAGCATTCTTGACAGAATGGTGTGGTAGCTAAGGCTTTCCACCTTAAATTGCTCATGGTCCTTCTATGCCATGTTTCATGTGCATGGCAGCTTAGTTAACTACATTTTATTATTTGTAACTTGAATCTTATGATTGGCAGTTGTCACCAAACCAATTATATCAAATATATGACTCACTTGGAAGCAGTTACAAATCAAATATGAATTGTAGAATTTGGTGTCATTCAAGCTAATGTGGCAAAATCATATAATCCAAAAATTCAATAAAGTATTAAAAATATCAGATATCATCTGGCAAAGTTTGTTCTCCTTGTCCTTATGATGCTATTTGATTGTAAATAATAAAATTTTGCATCTGCTTTTTTAAGAAGCAGCTAACACCTGGTGATAAGTTTAGATAATCTATGTTTTCAAAGGCAGCATGTATGGAATAATGAATGCAGCAAATGAGACTTTTGCATTAAAATCTTCAAGGCTGCGCTATGCCTTGTGCTGTGTGGACAGGAGCTCTGAATAGGGTGGTTTACAGCTAAGGTTATGGGCTCCTAGCTAATGGGCCAAGCCACCAAGGTTAAGTCACAGGAACGGTGTGAGCTAAGTGAGTGTGTGTGAGAGAGAGAGAGAGCATAGGCTAGTAGTGGGGATCATATGCGAGGTAATGGATTAGAGAGGTCAGGCAATAAGTGAATTTGTGTGAGTGCTGTGTTTATGGTTTGTTTTTTCAATTTGTAGAATCTGCTTAGGCCATGTACTCGGGCAGATTTCCATTTTGACTGTGAATTGAGCTTGGTACAAAAGTTTCTATCAGAGTGGCAATCATCTGGGAAGAAGAAAACGAAGTCAAGACTGTTCAGTGGGAAATTAGGGAGAGTCATTGTTAGATGGAAGCTGGGGAGAAGTGCTAATGAACTATGAATAGGACCATGGAAATGTTTAAAGAGATACAAGAATTGCCGATGGATTAAAGAAAGAGTTGAGAAAAGGGGGAGCAAATTGAAGAGAAGGAGCTGAAACAGAAAATTAAACAGAGGAACTATTTTATGATGAAAGCTTGTCAGACGAAGTAGTTGAGGAAGAGTTGCATCTGCCACAGTTGGTTAAAGACAAAGAAGAGAATCCTGAAGAAGGCGGTGTTACCATGTTTGCTATCATCGTGGTCGACAAGAACAAACGAGAAGTCAGGATTAAGTCATGCCATTGAACTTTGGGCACTCGTTAATATCATTCAAGTTGGCAATTCATCATCGAACAATGAAGTTCAACGGGAAGAAAGAAGTCAGGCAAAACACAGGAGCAATGACCATCAATGCAGAATTCTGTCAAGGACAGAGTGAGAAACAACAGGAGTAACAGCATCAAAGGTTGGGGAAATAATTGGCTCTTAGACTGGTTTAGGTAAATCAAGTGGTGCAGAAGCCCAAAACCGCACTGGGTTAAAATATATTACTGGGATTTGGAAGAGAAATGCGATACTATAATTGTAAATGTATAGGGATTAAGGAAGTTAGTCTAGTAGTTAGTGGTTGGAATGACCATCAGATAGCTGTCTGTGAATAAGCATTGTCCTTCTGTTGTTCATTTGTATCCCACCCCCCCACAAAAAAAAAAAACCACCACAAAAACAAAACAAAAAAACAAAAAAGCTGTCTCTTCCTTCCTGTCTTGCTTCCTCTCTTTCTTCAACTCTCTTTATCTCATCAATGGTATCAAAGGCAATTGTAATGTATAATTTCTTTATATGTTTTACTTTGAGGTTATGATAGCAAATTGTAAGTTGAATCTTTAAGGATTTTAGGAATTAGGGTAGAAGAATAGAAGAGAGGGTTGAAGAAGATATAGAGAGATATAGTAAGCTGAATGATAATTCTGTGATTTCATTAAGATGCAAAAAACTGAAGGATTACAATAGGGAACTGCCATATATATAGAAGGCAGGGGGGTTTTTTAAAACAGGGGCACCTAAGGTAGATTAGTTAGACACGACTAAGGCCACACTTGGCTAGGGCCGCTCCTATAACAGCTAATGACACTAATAGCTAACGCTACCCATCTAATTAACATTAACTAACTTTTTAAAGACAGCGCTATAATTACATAACAGGTTATTATCACACTGTTAAATGTTACTCACTTTTCATCTCAGGAAGTTATAAATGATGAAGATGAAAAGCTCAAAGGTCTGAGGAAAGATGTGGGTGAGGGAGCATATGAGGCTGTGGTCGCAGCTTTGACTGAGATAAATGAATATAATCCAAGCGGACGTTATATAATAAGAGAATTGTGGAACTTTAAAGAAGATAGGAGGGCAACCTTGCAAGATGGAGTAGCCTTCCTGGTGAAATATTGGAAAAGACTCAGAAGCCAGAGAGATGCAGCGTGAAGGTTGGTATGTTCCCTTTAATTATACTCTGATTAATGTTTCAATTACTGTGCTCCTAATATGGATTATATTGCTGGATTAATCAGTACGTGGATTTTTTTTTTTTTTTTTTTTTGGGTGAATAGTATATTTTGTGGTGTAATTAATTCAAAAATACCTAACTAACTACTTAGACAATACTCCCTTGGGTCCTTAATGTAAGACTTATTTACCTAATTTGATTGAATTAAAGAAGCTAGTTATGTTAGCTAATATGACATGTTCTTTCTAAAACATCCTAATCAATTTCCTTAATTTCCTCTATCTTTCTTTTATTTGATTATTGTTGAGGAAGTGTCAATAAGGGTAAAATCAAATTAGGAAAATATTGACAATATGGAAAATAGGTCTTACATTAAATACCAGGAGGAGTACTTCATTCGGTCCCAAATGTAGGAATTAGAAGGGGAGTTTACTTGAGTTGTAAACATAAAACCTCAACATTTTGTCTTCCAAATTTATAATTTTTTAAAACTAATATTTATTTATTGCTCATATAACAAGAGTTTCGTCAATGGGATAGTTTCTAATACAAAGGGGTTAGAGGAGGTATTTTAGGAAAACTAACACGAATTTTTTACATTTAACTAACTTAACTAATTTACTTAATATTTGTAAATTAGTTATCTAATTCCTACATTTTAGACATAAGGAAATATCTTTTAGGGAGAATTATTATGAGGTCCTAAGTAAGAGATTTAATAATAAAATGGTCTCTAACAAGTGAGGAGCATAAACTTATTGTTATTTTCTGTACTGAAACTTGTCATTATATTGTTCCTTAGTTGTTATCAAATTTTTTAGATGATTACATCATTTCTTTGGGATCTTATCCTATCTCTTATTTGAAAACTACTTCAAGTTCTATATGATTCAAAGCTAATATATTCCTTTATTTCTTATGAGATTAATGCTTCAATAACTTCCTTGCAAATATGGATCATATTGCTGAAGGGCTGATGCCGGTTACAGGAATTAATACTCCCATGCCATGAGTGAGTCAAATGTGCTTTGAAGCTGGGTGGCATGTCTATAAGTTGAGTTGTTAAATAATTTGTGATGGCCTTAGGATATCAGTGCACCTAAACAAATGTTGGGGGGTATAAAACTAGTTCAAATATTTTTCCTCCAAACATTACTATGTAAAGGGATGTGGGAGCACTTACTTTTCGACTCTGCTAGTAGTGCCATTGTACATATTGGTAGCGCTTTACCGGCCCTGCTAGGGGCAGCAGTAGCGGTAACACTTGCTTTGTTTTTTTTAACCATGTGGTAATGCTTTTTGAGAGAGTGCTATGAGAACTTTAAGATCAATCAGTAGCGCTTTTGTTAGAGAAGCACTATATTTTTGGCTTAAGGTTGCTCTAACATTATTATAGCATTTTCAAAATAGCTTAGTACTTTAAAGTAACTTGTGCAATTTTGCCTTTGAAATATTTTTCTGAGAGCAATTTTAATCTAGCAAGGTACGTTAAGTGGGGCTTGTGAATTTAGAGTGGGGCTTGTGAATTTAGAGTTAAGATGTATCTAATATCTTAAAGTATTTTTTAAGTAACTTGTAGTATTTTAAAGGTATATTTTGGTGTAATTTGTTCTTAACGTATTTTTTGAGTTGTATTTTGTTTCATCGAATATTTGGAAAGCTAAGTAATGTAATTAGTATTTTCAAATTCATGCTTATCTTTTATATTATTATTACAAATATTTCATATTTCAATACTCAACATTTCAACATAGAGGAAATACAACTCAGTCTTTTCCAATTCTACCCTTGTCAAGATTGAGGCAATATGGTCAAATATTATACAACTGGCCAATATGGTTCTAAAAAGCAAGTGCCCAAGTAATTAAGACTGATACAACGCAAACATGTGCTTTTTATTCTAGGGAAATCAAAGAGTGGCAGTACAACATCAACATGTCCTCTCCTAGGTTTTATTTATTCACAACATTTCTCGTCCACAAGAGCTGGACCACCTTAATTACCAAACATCTTCCACTCTTTTGATTACATTTCAATAACTAATTAACCTCTTTGATGTTCGATAATCTGTCTAAGAATTCATCAAATTCGTCGTCTCCTGTGCCCAATATGTCAATTCTAGCAAATTTTGAATCAGATCCAAATCGATTCCCACTTCTAGCAACTACTTTCAGTTTCCTGTCCATATAAATCCCACAGTCTTCCTCCTTCTTACACATCAACCACGCAAAAACTATAGCAAAAAGAACACCAAAACCATATAATATTAATTAGAGTTTATCCAGGTAATGCTTTATATAAATTAAGGATTATGTGTAAATTTGTCCAAAAAGTTTTTTCTCATAAACAATGTTGCCTTAAAAAGGTTCCCCCCCCAATGTCACATCTAAAATTTCAAAATAGAACAATGTTTTCCTATCCCGTTGAAAAAAACTAATGTTTTTTATTAAAAAAAAATTAATGTCGATTGTTAGCATTTTTAATGATAAGGGGCTGACATTATTCTATTTTAACACTTTTAGGACAACATTGCTCCGGAGTATAAACTTACCAGGTAAATTTGCACCTTAACAATGATAAGGGGTACTTTCTATTTTTTTAACCCTTCAATGTTGTCCTAAAAGTGTTAGAACCATCAAATCTCAAACTCTGATAGCTATCATAGAGAACTTCCATTATTTTAGCAGCTCGAGTTTGGGATTCTCTTGACACCCCAACGGAGTTTAACACTATAAATTTTGTCATCTTCCTCGCAATATCTATATCTTTCACAATAGCCCACCTTCACAACAGAACCCAAATTAAAGCATAAACGTGTACTCATATCCTTGACTCTAATATCGTACACAGTATTTAAAGATAATTGATACTATCACCAGATACCTTATTATATGATGCAAAATTAATCTTTTAGTCCTTATAGTTCTGACTCAATTGTAACTTAGTCCTTACATTTAGACTTGGTGCAACTCAATCCCTATAGTTTTGACTCCATTAAAACTCAATCCTCAAACTTTGACTCACTGCAACTCAGTCTTAATAGTTTTTAGCCATTTTATAATTTAGTCCTTATGTTTTATGAAATAGGGACTAAATTAGTCCCATTTGGTCTCTTTAAAACTATAGGAACTGAATTGTAGTGGTCAAGATTTAAAAACTGAGTCAAAACTATGGGGATTAAATTATAACTAAGCCAAAATTATAGAGACCAAAAGCTTAAGTATTGCCTATAAGATCTTTAATTTGTAATGCAAATGCAAAGTAAATTTTATATTAAGAACCAAAGGTAGCAAGTACATACCCAATGCGAGAACCAGAGTGGCCAGTGCATTTGGCGAGAGAGAAGATCATAAGGTCATGTTTGGCCTTGTGAGTAATGGGAGTGTAGTGAGGCCAATAAAAGACAAGGTCATGAATGAGCTTGCCTTCACATCCGTACTTGTTGTTCACCACAGGTGTTGTTCTGATACTACCATCTGGATTATTAGGATAATTCACTATCTCTATGTATGCTTCATTCTTATCATACTCCCTTGCGTCCCCACTCCACTTGTATAGGCTTGATCGTACCATATCTGTCTCGTCTGGGTACCCCTGCACTCACAAGTTGTACATAATAATGTTCCCATGAAAATGTCTCGTACATTTGTTGTGTCTCCTAAAAAACACAAAAAGCAATCCCATAAAAAGAAAATATTTAAGAAAAATATGGTTTATAAGAAACTTAGCTTTAATTAATGGCCAACATGAATGTGCCAGTGGGGGGGGGGGGGGGGGGACTTTCCACAAAAATTTTGTTTCAAGTCTTTTAAACTAGGTTATTAAACTTGAATCGAGCACCGAACCTGTCAGGTACTGGGTCTCAAAGGTCAGTGGATCGGATCGACGTCAAACCATAGTTAACATGGGGTCAAACTAATGAGAAAATAAGGATTTAGGGGTTATTAATATAAGATTATGAAGAACTTGGAAAAAAATCATTTAAAAAAATTCGAATCGGGTTGATGATCGAATTGGACCAGTTTAGGGGTCAGTTCACCGGCTAGTCCGGTCCGTATTTAATAACTCTTCTTTTAAATACATTTGGGTTGACTTAGATTAAGGTCTATGTGGTTTTTACATGATAGTTAATTTAAATAGTTACAACCAAGTTTGATCAAAATACTTACTTCCACCCAATATTATATTCACTTTAGTAACCTCTCCTTGCATATGATATAAAAAACAAGTCATCATTTTTATAAATCTTGACTAAAGTTGACCAATTTTTTTCCTTTAAAAAGTTTAGGTCAATCTTTTATGAAACCCACTGATTGATTTGTAGATTACTAAATATACATATCTATATATATAATTCATTAAGATCCACTGCCTTGAATTTTTAATATAAGATTTTGTAGTTTAATTTGAACTACAAATTAAATCTTATATTAAAAACTCTTAGTAAGATCTATCTGTTCATTACTTTATTATACAATGACCCCAGAGTAGAACAGAAATGCATATAAGAAATAAAACACGAGTATGAAAGGACAAAAGGTAACAGATCCAAAAAATTCAGATGATGATAAAATGACCCTCACTCGGTGTCACCATTTTGATAAGTAAAGTCTTATATTTAGAAGCGGTGGCAACACGCATGGCTGCGAAGGGCCTGTTTGCTTGCCACACACCAAGTTTATTTTAATCCCCTGATAAATATTATATGTGATGCTAATTCATTTTACCAATTATACATGAATGTACGTAATTGAGAATTCGTAAAAGAAAATTATGATACAATTCATTTACATTTTCTTTGGATTGTACTGATTAGGAACTAAGCCCGTTACAAGTGAGATTATTATGTGAATAACAAGAAATATGAAGTGTAACCACCGGCGGGTACGTGACATGAGTTGAGGAACCAGGTTTTACGGAGGAGTTTAACTCTCATAAAAGCTATTAATTAACTTGTTAATTAACTAGGGGATGCGATAATAATAATCATTTTGATGATATTGTATGTGAAGTTAGGTTATATCAATGTTCATAAGGATTGGCTGATTTTGATAAAGCCATAATGTGAATTGGGAAATGTTGACAATGAATAACTGGTCTTTGTCGACTCAGCTCGATCTAGGACATGTTGGAACTGAGACAAACTGGGACGGTTGCAGAATTGGGACTAGGATGAGACAAGATATGGTCTCATCCTCGTGTTCCCAATTATCATTTTAATTTTTTTTTACCTCTTTTATTGTCATGTTGTGATTAGGTTATTAAGGCATTAAAATATTGCACTACTTTCACTCATATTGAATGGGAACTCTTTCCACATTAATTGTTGTGTCCATTATATTTTTTTTGCTAATTTTTTATTATTATACAATTATATTGATCCAGATCAATTTGTGTAATTAGGAAAATCTAATAGGATGCATTTTCCTTGTAAGTGCTATGACCTTGTTAGTTGTTGCATTGTTATGAATGATCATTTTGGACAATGAACCACGGTGCATTTCACTAATCATATTATCCTCAATTCAATCCTTAGTATAAGACGTATTTGGAGAGTTGATCTTGATCCTAATTATAAGACATATTTTTTTATATTTATCTTTTTTCCTAGTTTACCTATATCGATGCTCCTTCAACCATAATTAAGGAGGAGAAGGAGAATAAGGGAATTAAGGAAGATGACTAGAGTGTTTTAAATAATATATGTCATATTAACTAACTTAACTAACTTCCTTAATCTAATCAAATTAGATAATAGATAATGAATATATATTATATTATGAAGAGGATGAGGGAGTGACATTTT
The DNA here is from genome assembly GCA_019022655.1 of Acacia acuminata. NCBI lineage: Eukaryota > Viridiplantae > Streptophyta > Magnoliopsida > Fabales > Fabaceae > Acacia > Acacia acuminata. The sequence continues at coordinate 1,908,037 of JAFJYI010000048.1, read as the reverse complement.
CAAGTATATTAAAAGAAACAAGGGTAGGAAATCCCAATCCTCCTCATTCTGGCGTGACCAGGACGGTCCTGGCACGTGATCACCACTAATTTTTTTGGAAAAATCATAGTGAAGTCTCAAGATACAGAAATAATCACACACAAAATATCATACCAAATTCCTCTAGAAAAAAGTCCTTAGAGACTTTTTTGTGATTCGTTGTAAATAAGCAATTGAATTCCCCTCACAAAAAAATCACATTGTCAAAATGACTTTTCATATTATTAAAATGTCCTTATGCAAATCTCGTTGTAAAAATGACTTCTAATGTTGTCGAAATAGTTTTACATGTTGTCAAAAATTCTCGAGTTTTTCATACGTGTAGAATTTTAGAAAATTCTTGGCAACATAAAAAATCATTTTGACAATATTAGAAGCCAATTTTCACAACGAGATTTTTATAGGGACATTTTAACATGAAAAACTATTTTGATAACATGAAAAATCATTTTGACGACAAAACTTTTTTGTGAGGAGAATTCGGTAACTTATTCACAACTAATCACAAAAAAGTCCTTAGGGATTTTTTTGTGAGGAGAATTTGGTATGAGATTTTTTGTGATTATTTTTGTACCTTGGGACCTCACTCTAGTTTTCCCAATTTTTTTTTTTCTTTCTTGTTTGTAACTCTCCAGCCTGGAACACTACTAATTGTCTTTGTTCTATCTTGTTCGTAATTCTCTTTTGATGAGGAGTACATGGGTTTTTAAATGGGAGAATGACGTATAGTTACCAACCAAGAGAAATAAATAACTAATTAATTCATTTATTAATTTCTTATGTTCACTTGTTAATGTGGACTTTTCTGATATTATTTATTTTTATTTAGGACTTAAAAGTCATTCTCCCTTTTTAAATATTCTTGAACCACATTGACTGTCCCAGTAGGCCAGTACCCACACTAACATGTTTGTACTCCCTCCGATCTTAAATAAATGACACAGTTGACTTTCTTTTTTTCCCCATTTTTGAAGAAGTCAAAGAAACAAAATGTATACTTTAATCATATGTTGTGTATTATATATGAGGTTTAAACTTCTCATGTTGCATGAGAAGAAGAAAATTCCTACACACACATGAAATGGTGGGACCCACATATATATAATGCTTATTACTCCCTCCTATCCCAATTATAGGAACTATTTACCAAATTTGGAGAGATTAATGAGAAAAGTTAAATTAGTTAATTATTATTATTTTCCAAAAATACCCCTGCTTATAATTAGGTTTAAATCCGTCATACCTAATGGCTTTGGGTTTTGGTTTGTAGAATGGTCCAAAGCCCGGTGCTTCTGTTGTACCGCGATAGAAAGAAAAGGAAATGTAATACTATCAAAGGCAAGACTACAGGAACAGCTGGTGCTAGTTAATTTTCTTAATACCCCTGCTATTTACTAGGATTTATTATATTTGTTTTTTAAAAAAATTATTTCATTTATTACTATCAGTACTCCCTTTATTTTCTTTGTACCAATTTTTTTTTTAAAAAATATTTCATATTATATTTTTAATTTTTTTAAAAAAGAATTATTATTTTTTATGTTTTAAATTTTGAGTAAAATAATGTCTTTAGAGATATTAAAATACTCTTAGTAATGAATCCGAAGCAAATTTCATAAAATATATGATATTTTAACATATTTACTGTATTTCATAGTCTGCCTACAATAATGGTAAAGAAAATGTATAATGAATTAGAAAGAGTGTATTAAATACCATTTTCAGTCCTAAATATGGGATTCAATTCACTTTTTTTTTTAAAGGAATACAAAAATTACAAAAATTATTTTATAAAAAAAAAAAAAAATAATTGAGATGTATATGACATTAATGAGTTACAAACATTATTTACTTTATAGAATCTATAGGTGTATTATTAAATTATTATTATCTTGAATTATTATTGAGAAAGTATTAATATGGGTAGTTTAGGAAAAAATTGACAAAAGTTTAAACTTGTTCATAATTGGACCAAAACCAACTCCAAAATGTGTTTTATAATTGTGACCGGAGGAGTATATATTTATGTGGGTCCCACCATTTTATGTATGTGTGACATGAGAAAACACTTCTCCTACAATATGAGTAAGTATTTTTCCCATTATATATATAATAATAGAGTTTAAACTTCTCATGTTACGTACGAGAAGAAGAAGATTCCTACACACACACGTGAAATGGTGGGATATAATTATATATATTGTGAGTCCACCATTTCAAATGTGTGTGATATGAAATACATTTCTCCTACAACATGGTAAGTGTTTTTTCCATATATAAAGGTTTATAATTTAGACTAATTAGTTTAGAAAAAAATAATAGATATAAATATTTTAAAATAGTCTAATTATCTTTCTTAAATCAACTAGATTTTATATTTATTAAGAGGTTGAAATTAACTGCAGGTCGTAATTAACTGCAAGATTGGATATGGAGTAGCGAGAGAGAGAGAGAGAGAGAGAGGCTGACCGAATAATGAGGAGCAGCGGCGACGACGTTAATGGGATTATGGGGAGATGGCGAAGGAGAAGAAGAGAGAGCGAAAAGAGCCGCCTGAAAGAGCTGCGTAGCGCCATTTCCGACCACAAGGTAGTTATTGTCGATCTCAGCGTTACCAACCAAACCATGAAGCCTTTTAATGGCGTCTCTGAGCTCCGGCGTCATAAACCAACAGACACTACTGGTCCGATCTCTCCCATAACTCAAAAACTCCCAACCCTTAATCTCCACCGTACACTTGTCCCTCATCTTCCACCAGTACGACTCCAACGCCACCTTATCTCCCCTGCAATTCACACACACACACACACAGGATCCCTGAGTATCATGCGTCAATCAAACCAGAGGCTATTATATATATGTGTGTGTGTGTGTGAAATAGTTACCGGTCGAGATGAATGGTGGAGGAGTATGGAAGAGAAGAATCGGGATTAGAGGAGGGAAAACCATTGTTGTTGTTGTGGAGAGGAAGCGAAGGAAGATTTGCAACCATTGTTGAAGTGTCATAAATGTTTGTTTTGTCTGTGTCGTCTAAGCTCTCCATGACCATCTCTCCGCCCTTCGTTTGTTATCTCCTCTCCTTTTGATTGATTTGTTTGAGTGACACTTGAGCTTTACGCCTCTGTTATTATATACTTCAATAATTGCGCGAATCCTTGTCTCTTTCTTGCGTTATTTTTGTTACAATATATACGTAATTATACATGTGTATATGAGCATAAAGAATTCTCTAATATATATATATATATATATATATATATAAATTATTAGGTATCCGGAACAAGTTCATGGCTACCCCTTCCCAATATAGATGTCTCCTCTATAATTTGAACTCAAGATCTAGAGGATTTAACACGACCTTACACCTGGTAGACTAATTCTATATTGGTGTCTAATATTAGTTGGACCTAATATATATAATATTATTAGCTGATATATTAGTTTCAACTAATGTATATATAATGTTACAGACACACATCTATATAGGAAGAATTCTACCTAAAACTACCGTTCTACCAAAGCGAACAAAAATACAATTTAAAATTAGTGTTTTAAGTGTTTTCCACATGTTATCTTCCCTTTGCTTCAAACCCAAACATGTCAAGTCGAATGGTTTTGTAGTTTCGTGTAACATGAAAACTCGTTTGTAACTGGTAGTAGATCAAATGGTTGGTTTTATCTCCCTTGTAATAATAACCTCATATCATTAGTATCTACCTCGATCTCTAATAAAAAAAATACATGAAAAAAAATTATCCAAACGGCCAAAACAAACAATGTTTTTTAAAAAATAATAATAATAATAATGATATTGAAGTGTTTTCCATGTTCATCATGTATATATTTAACATCAAATTTAAACATTGACATGTCCAAATATTATCTTCGATCCATTAGAAGTATAAGTCGTTGTTCAAATAGTTGAGGTCCTCCAGGCAGCAGTATAATTCTAAGTCAGTCCTTAATATAAGAGTTAATTAGTTGGGGTTGGATTTGGTCTAAAATATAAAAAATCTCAATCCACTTTATCTTCCAAATTTATAATTTATATTTTACAAAGTATTCTTACTGATTACACATTATTCAAAGGTTTTTAATTTCCATTGAAGTGAAATCATTATTAAAAAGAATACTTTAAAGCAATCATTAATTTATCCTATCATTCTTAATTGAATGCTAGTTAAATTATTTATATTTTTTTAAAAAAATACCCCTGAAATATATAAACCCAAATCAGTACCTTTAAATGCACAAATGACAAAAAAAAAAAGTCTTTTTTTGCCCAAAAAGAGAACAAAAAAGTCTCTTAGATAAAAATGGAAGGAAAAAAGATAAATAAATACAATTTGAACTTACGAAATTTCAAAAGGCTGCTAAAAAATGAAAAGTACAAATAGGTTCTTAGGTAAGAATCTAAAATTTTAAAAATTTGTGCTTTTACTAAAATGCCCCTCGCTTTCTTTTTAAAGCCATTAAGCCACTACTAAAACAAAGCAAGATTAAGATATAATATACTCCCCATCCAAGATAAGATCTCTCAAAAAATGTAAAGCCATTAAGCCACTACAAAAACATTGTAGTAATATAACACAAAGCAAGATTAAGATATAAGGTAATTCCGTCCAATATAATATCCACTTTGTAATTTAATTTATTTATTAAAATGGATATTATATTAAGAATCGGGTACTAATTAACTTTCAAGTTTTGAGATGTATTAAGTGAAGAACAATAAAATAACTGTACCAATTTAAGTAAGTGACCACTACTTTCACAAACACTCGTTGGTTCAATTACAAATTTATTCATATATGATTATAATAGCATGATGCATAACAACAATTGACTAGCAAATGACCATATCATCTCAGCATTTGGTCACAATTTTGATAAACACTTATTGATTCAATAACAAGTTTACTTATGAATAACAATAACAACATTGCAAACAACAAGAAGGATAAGTATTGTACGTAATTCAATGAATTCAGATGAAGGACGTTCTTTTCTCAGAATGGGTTGAAGACAGTATTGAAAAGGCCAAAAATTTACCGACAATATCTGCTGATTCGTGAAATTTTTTGAGTTAGGCGAGATGCCTCTTTCAATAATTCAATCATTCCTATCCAAGAAAGTGATATGAGTTAGGCGAGATGGCTCTTTCAGCAATATAATAATATGCTAAATAACTTTCATCAATAGAAAATAAAATTCTAATATTGTTTAACTTTTTCATTATCTTTTTGGAATTAACTTTTAGTGTGAGCATATGTAAAATATAACAACCCAAATTATTCATAATTTAAGAATAATGCAAATTACTTTAGACTCCGTACGATATTATTTCGTTTGAAAATGAGAGAAAAAATAGTTAATAGGAAGGTAGTTGATATATAGTTGTCACTTCTAAGATAATTAGTTAATACTACTCCAAATCTTAATATAAGGCATATTTAAAAACTAATTTTAGTCCTAAATATAAGAAATAGTTTTCATATTTATCGATCTTTTCCTAATTTACCCCTATTAATACTTCTTTCTTAGCAATAGTCAAATTAAAGAGGAGAGGAATAACAAATTAAAGAAAATGATCAAAAAAAGTGTTTTAAAAAATACATGTGATATTAAATAATTTAACTAACTTTCTTAATATATATATATATATATATATAATTAAATTAGATAAATATTTTTATATTAAAAAATAATTAATTACAACAATTTTTAAATAAATTAGAGTGCCGTAGTGCTTTTTAGTTATCACTTTGACAATGTTGTACATTTTAGAATAATAAAGTGGGTGTGTCAGAGGGAGGTCCAGAGGGAAGAGAGAGATAATGGAGGGATAGGGAGCAACAGATATCACGTGGATACATAGAGGCCCACCAAATCAAAAGGTAACGGCGGCTCCAGGTGATTAGAGGCAATTGTATTTTTGCTCTGTTTTAAAAAATTTATAAGTATTTTTAAACTCAAAGAAATAAATATGGTGTCATGTGAATATTTGGTAAAAACATATGGACATTTTTACATCTTTATCTTTTATTTAATACATTGATTAAAGCAGAAAATAAGGATTATTATTAGAAGCTTCCATGATTTCCCTCAAAGACGCCCAATTCTTCCCTCCATTTTTAACTTTCTTTATTCCTCCATTCAACTCTTCACTAGTTAAAAGCATCATGTAATTTTATAAAAAATTTAAAAAATTTATTTATTTATTTTGTAGAAACCACTGTGTCTGTGTGTGTGTAATTTTTTAATTTGGACGGAAAAAAAATTGCTGCTATAAATATTACGAAGTGTGGGTGTTCATTGTCAAATAGTCTCTTAGAATTCCATCTCATAAGGTTAATGTGTCATATATTCTATAACGAGCTTATACTTCCGTGCGTTGCACGAGGATGATAAGTATTTCACGGGTTACTTAAACATATTTTCCTTTTTAAGTGATGCAACTTTCTAATCTTTAAGGGATATTAAAACATCACTACCAACGAATGACTACATATTAGAAATGAAACTTCAACAATGGTAAACAACAATATTCTCGAACCAACTTAGAGTACATATTTCCAATAAAATCTCAACAATATTAAACAATAATATCTTCTAATCGATATCACTTAGTACACAACATTCTTTATCATGCTCTTGTTGCCAAATTCTGTAAAGCAAACATACATTTGGCACAAAAAAACAAACATAAGTTGCACAACATCTTCATATATTATTAATAAATATCATCCTAAAGAATGTTACGTCACTTTATAACATTGAATTATCAAAAGGCTTATGTCCCACGAGAAGATCATTCACCAAGTAATTGTTATATGACTTGAAAAAATGACACAAAGTATCACCCTATCGGAGTAATGTGTGTCTACGCAACAAAAAATGATTGACGTTAAATATATGATTTCAAGGCACTCCCACAAATTTCTTAACTTCAAGATGTACTTTAGCTTCTTCTTTTCTTTTTTCCCGAAAGCTACTTCTTTCTTGCACCAATCGAGACCTACGGAGATAATTCCCATAGCTCAATTTCATAATAATCAATACTAACAGAAAGAGGCAAAAAAAAAAAAAAAAAAAGAGCAGAAGAAAAAAAAAGGAATGTTGAACAATATAAAAATTCTGGTTCTTCTTAGAACATAATGAAGTAAAGCAATCCTAAATACTACTATTGCTGGAAGAGTGTTTTTTTTTTAAAACTTTCTTGAAGAGGTTAAACTATCATGTAAAAGGCAGCTAGGAGAAAAAGTCAATGATAGGATCACTTAGGTTTGATAATTATAAGTAATGTTAATCTAATAAAATACATAAATTTGCAAAGATGTGTCAAGTGAAAGGCTCTTTTTCACATAATTCAATGTGCCCATATGATAATAGTTGGAAGATGTCTTTTGAATCAAGTTTTTTTACTTTGTGTGCTTCGTATCCGAATGGGTAGGTGCTTGGAATTCTTTCTTTGAACATGTTTGTGAAAACGTGATATTAGTATTTTACACTTTAGAAGATCTGCATCCATTCTCCTTTAAAAAGCAGAGAGAGAGAGAGAGAGTTCACAGAGGTGGGAGTGATTGCTTTAGTAATTGTAATGAAATGATCGGTGTATCCACCATAGCCACTATTTCTCAAACACTTCTTGTTTTTCTCGTGTTCAAAGAAGGAAAAAAGAAAAAGAAAAGAAGGATCCTTTGGTAAAAGGACTGGTTTGCGTTGGTTCACTTTCATCAACCTTGTAAATAATGAGCTCCAATTGCATCTACCTAGGTGCTGCCATGCGCCATACGTCTTTCTCCCCTTTCCCATTATTTATCTTGTTTTAAATTTGAATTTCCCTCTTACTCTTGTGTAGCTCCATCATATCGTACTCATTAAATTTATTTTAAATAGCAATTTTTTTTCAACTTTAATTAATGAGACTTTCAAAGAGAAAAAATATATGAAAAATCAACACAAGAAAGTTGGTTAAATTAATTAATATGGCATCTATTTTTTAAAAACATAGTTGTCTTATTCCAATCACGAACTACTTACACGAAACTACTTACACGAAATTTCTCAAACACATGAATGAGACATCTCTACATTCTAAATTTCAATCACGTAACTAATTACACGAAACCCTCCAATCTTCCACACAAAATTATACCATCTTGTATGGAATGTTGTCTTATTCTCTTTCCCTTTTTCGTTTTTTTTTGTCATACGCATTTTGCTTCACCATCTCATCCTCTCTCTTCACATGTTCTATTCTTCTCTTTCGCCTTTCTCATCGAACTTGCTTTGTTCGGATTATAATCTAGAGAACAACATCTGCTCATTCTAAATTTCATTTAACAGAAACAAAACCAAGAGTAAGAAAACACAAGTTTATAATCAAGCTTTCATTTAGTAGGAAAGGGAAGATCCAAAAAGAATTAAATCAGATCGCAATAATGCATAATGAAATTAGGAGAGACAGACAAAGATAGCTTGTTTTCTACTCAAATTTATGGACAAGTTTACTATTCTTGAACGTAATTAGAATGTCCTTGAGAAAAAAGAAAAAAAAGAAACATAATTAGAATGAAAGCCACAGCTCAAATGCAGAAGATTAAAGGATAAGATTAAAACGTAATCATGTTATCAATTACCTCAAATAAGGTTGAATAGCATGATTTGTTCCCCCCATCCAAAATGGAAAAAGAACAACATTTTCTAACTAAAAAAAGTTGTATGATTTGAGACGGTTTATAGAGGTATAACCAAATTACGTAAATCCTCCTAATAAGAAAAATAAAAGAATGCTACTTCATCACGAGAGAAGGGGGTGGAATCCTACGGCAGTTTAGCGAGATAGGATTTGTTCGAAATGTCTAATGAGTTCGGAGGAGAAATTGTGTCATGCTCGCTCCAAGTATAACAATTGGAATTTCAACATCCGAAAGAGAATTCAATTATTGACTGTCTAATGAATCAATAGAATAGTTTCTAAATCCTAATATCATGAAAATTGATGCATACCAAAGCATGCTCCCGTTGAGGAAATAATTAGAATGAAAGCTACAAGTTTACTATTCAGAAATAATTGCCCTCCCAAAGCATAAATCATAAGAACAAGCCTTGTAATTTAAAAGACTTGTACTCAACATGCTTAAACTGATCATTAACCTAAAATATGCAACAAAACTTGGATAATTTTCTCCCTTTGAGAAGACTATGTTTTCCCTAAAAGACAAGTGTGTAACTTGAAAAGAAAAATATGTCAAGCATCACTCAATAAACATTAATAAAATCATTGTATAACTCCTGATTCAATACATAAACCCATGAGGATCTCGAAACTACAACACAAAATGAGGGAAAAAAAAACACATCAAAAACCAAACGCTCCAATTGCTTTGAAACACCTTTACCTTTCAAGGCTTCAATTACGTTTTGGCAAAATCAATACCTTTATCCAAATAAAACAACATAACAAAGATCGTCGAGAATAATGTCACGAAATCATACGGCCTTGCTTTCATAAACCATGATCTCTAAGAAAGTCCATAGGATGGTTCTAGTGCATCTCGTTTGATTTTCTAATGATAAGAGATAGATGGCCTGTTTATTATTTCTTCATCAAAATTAAATTGCATCACACACGAAGTAGAAGCCGAGCTAATGGTGTAAAGAGGACAAGTTGATTCAACTACCAAACCACAAAGATTATCTTCCTCGCTAACATCATAAAATTTACAAATCCATAACGAAAATGAGCAATTAAATCCAGCGAAATAATGAAGTCCAAATACGGTAACGTTTGGTCCAAACAGAGGCCAAAATATTGTAATACCTCAAGCAACCTCCTCTGTCAAAGTCTGAGACCTTTAGGTAGGCTTTAGCTGCTTTGACCCAAAAAAAAAAAGGTAGGCTTTAGCCGCATCTATATGACAACATCTCTAAACAAATACAATGGCATCCCTTTATTTGGAAGAATCATGTTTACCCTTCCTTTCCTTTTTCAATTTCAATCGTGCCACTTCCTTTCACAATTTCTTCAATGATTCAGTCAGAGGAGCTTTTTAATTTTCATCCTTCATTAAAACAAAATCAATGGGGCGACAGAGGAGGGAAGCAATAAATGGGAGAGATGACAAAGCCCAAACCAAATCCATCTCCGGATCCCAACCTCTACATAGCTGTGCCCCCCTAGACCTGCATTGGACATATCCGTGCTTCCATGTCCTGTCACTATCACCCCCACATTTTTCCTTCCCTTTCATTTCTTTATATAGACTTTCATGTTTTGCTTCTAGATTTAGATCACCTCACTCCTCCGGAGTCCCCTTATATCCCTAGATTTTCCCCCTATCATCCTTTTCTATCTAACATGAATGACCCATGGAAAAGTGGCGTTCATGGTGAAACCTAGGCCAGTGAAAGACGAAATCAAGTGTACACAAAAGGGAAATCCAGCTAAATCCAGCTATGGTTTGAGCTGCTTTATAATCAAGTGTACGTAAAAGGGAAATAAGGCCCGTGACTTTAAAAAAGTAGTGTTGTCCTGAGGGAAATGTCAGAAGATATGGTGCTTCAAGATACTTTATTTTCACTCTGTTTTTATTATATTCAAACATCCCTTCTGGAAACCCGCGACGAAGAAAAAGCAGTGTTGTCCAATCTGCAGACTAAGAAAAAGTAGTGTTGTCAAAAACAAAGCAAAGACTTTGAAAAAGCAGCGTTGAATAAAAACACAACATGCAGCGTTGATCCAAATGTATTGCTTCTTTCGATTTTTTAAAATACTTGAGATCATTCATGTTCAAACATAACATGCAAAAGAAAAAACACAAGTTTATAATCCAGATTTCATTTAACAGGAAAGGGGAAGATTAAAAAAAAATAAAAGAGTATGTTGATTGGATCACACCGGTAGAAAATAAAAACAAAAGGTAATGAGAGCGCCTATACATTCAAAAGAGATAATGAGGAAAAGGTTCCAAGGCATAATTTCATATCTTGGGTATTCCAAATTCAAATTTTGAATGATCCATAGTCAAGTTAAAAAACACTATCTCGCACATGAAGCTCCCTAGGGAAAACATAAGAAGAGGAAAAATGCATACCCGTGGGGAAAAACAATTCAATGCGTAAAACCAAAATCCGAAATCAATTACAAACATAAGAAGAGGAAGAAGAGTAATGCATACCCTGCTTGTGATCGGTAGCAAATACCGAGCTTGGACACAGGTACAATGTGAGGAATTGGCTTAGTTCATAAGCACGGCGACAGTCATAGTTCATACTGAGCACCACATAACCCACGCTGCGAAAATCGGTAAGGCTTTTGTGAAACCTTTGCAAACATATGTGCTCGTTCAAAACCAGTTTTAATAATTAGAATGATCAATACAAAGATATAAAACTTGAACGGACGAAAAGTTGATCAACAAAAAGAAACACAAGAATATTAATTAACCACTAAAAGTTCATATAATAAACAACGACGAAGGAAACTCCACACACAAACATGTTGAAGTATCTTAATTCATAGACATTGCGCTCCTTGTTGGACGCAATCACACGAAGCCAATACCCTGCATTTTAACATAATTTTGATTTGTTAAGCAGAGTGTACCACTTCCCATCGATTGACCACCATTAAAAAGCCAAATATTTATAACCATAGCTTGTTCTTTCATTTTCCATTTCTGCATATACCTCTCTGCAAAATCTAAACCCAAAGCAACGATTAAAACCCCGAAAATGCACACCAATTGAAGATACACATGAACAAAGATGGTTCATTGTAAAAAAGTTACCTCGTTCTTCGCCGGAAGCGGTTTTCCTCTTCTTCGCATGTAAAAAATAAACATGACTACCTAGCCCGGGGGTGGGAGATCGGGATCCTTGAACTTTGAATTTGCTAGTAAATTCATTTGCGTAAAAGGCCTCGGCTTCGTTGTCATTGCTTCTTTGTTGCCATCACCGCCGTCTCTAGGAAAATAATGGGTATTAGACGAAGGAAAAAGGAAAAAGAAAAAGAAAAAGAAGGCAAGCATTAGGAAATCACCTTGACCAGAAAAATAGAAAATGAATTTGTTTGGTTCGAACCTCGAAGCTACAAAACGTGCACCTCCCTTGGTCCAGTCGACTTTGCCTCTTCAATCGCCCTAGAAGAAGAAACTAAATCCGGCGGAGCCATTGATGGAGGGGGCCTAAGGTAGATGGCGAGAGGGGTGAGGAGATCGAAGGTGAGAGAAAAAAAGGATGAAGGATATGGTCTTTGAGAGAGAGACCGAGGAACTCGGAAGAAGAGAAAGAGGGGGAGTAGGCGCCGGAAAGGAAAAAGAGAGCATAGAGTGAGAGAGAAGTCTTGCGTGAGAGAGGAATAGTAACAGGGCAAAAGAGCAGAACGTAGAGAAGTCCAGTGAATGAGCCACGACCGCAGCCCGATACAGAATAAACAATTGGGTTTTAATGGGAACGGCTTGTGAACAGTAAAATGTGAGAGGAGCCGAAAATAAGCCGTTTCTCAGATGGCTTGAAGGGATGTGTTATTATATATATATTGATATTGATTCCCCAATTGAAGAGTTTCTTGTATTTATTCTCAATAACTTTCAATTGCACAATTATGTTGCTTTATCTCACTCTTTATGTACTTGTAACTCTTTAGGTTATTCTTCAATGTTGGAGTCCTATAAATAGATGATAATGTACACCATTTGTGAGAATGAATTAGTGAATTAGAACTCCTCTTTATTTTCTCTCCAACTTTATCTCATCTCCTTCATCCTTCATCTCTTATATTTTCCTGGTTTTTATAATACGTTATTAGCATGATTCTCAAACTAAGGTATTTTTTTCCCCTAATCGTTGCTCAACCATTTCCTCTATCTTTTTGACCGTATCTCTATTTAATACATCTAAGATAATTTGAGCAATAGTATGAAATTAAAGAGACCATTTTACATATTGCTTTTATACATCGGGTTACATAGTTGAAATTGAAGATTATTGTTACTTTTCTTTTCATTTCTTTATTGTATATTCTATTGTTATTTACATTTTATGCTAGTTCATTTTATTTACGTTATATTCTATTATTGATATATTTATTTTATGTTACTCATTTCGTTTCATTTTATTGTTATTGTATTTTTCATTCACTTACGTTGTAATATTATGTTATTTCATTTTATTAAGCTATTTAATTTTATTTGTTTATTGGTTAATATTTTATTATTTATTTTTATTGTGTTTTAAATTACTCTTTTGACATTTTTCATTTATTTCATCACCACATTTGTTATTCTATTTATATTATTCATTTGTTTATTTATTTTATTTTTTCATTATTTAATTTATCTGCCATTTTACTTTTATTATTGCTATTTTTATGTTAAATTCTGTTATTTTATATTTGTTTACATTTATATTTTATTATTTATACCATTTATATTGCTACAATTTCCTCTTCTCTCTGCACATCATTTATATTCTCCCTCTCTTTTCTAACTTTCTTCTTTATATATATGTTATTATATGTTATTTATCTTCATATATGTATATTATTCATGATTTTATGATTTTAATGGTAAAATGTTTATTTATGAATATATGAAGAAATGAAGAATATTTTCAAGAAATTTTGCTTATTGAATTATATGTCGTCTACTCATGAAATTTCTCTCTCTTTAATTATGTTGTTGATCAATATGTTGATTATGATTTGTGAATTCTAATGCTTCAATTCATGACGATGCCTTATGTTTTATCAATCTTAACTTGGTTTTTATTTTTATCATTTATTTTAGTTTGAATCATGTTTAACCTTAGCAAACTTGAGTTTACAACTCTTGATATCACGGGAAAGAATTATGTATCATGGGTATTATATGTTGATGAGACTCATCTACATGCTAAGGGGCTAGGAACGACTATTTTACTAGGAAATGAAGCAACTATAGTCAAGATGAGGGCAAGGCCATGATTTTTCTTCGCAGCCATCTCCACGAAGGACTGCAAGTTGAATACCCATTACCAAAAAAAAAAAAAAAAAAAAAAAAAAACAGTTTTTCATGCGGCGGAAAAATTCCCTCGCAAAAAAGCCATTTTCCGTCGCAAAACTGATTTGCGGCGGAATTTGCGACAGAAAAAGTTCCGTCGCAAAAATGCTTTTTTCCCTCCCAAATTCCAAAATTTGCGAGGGAAGAAATTTCCCCTCGCAAATCCTAGAATTTGTGAGGGAAAAATTTTTCCTCGCAAAATTCCAATTATTTTTTTTAAAAAAAAAAAAAAATAAAATAATTACATATAAAATATAAAATAATAAAATAATTACATAAAAATATAAAAAATAATAAAATAATAAAATAATTAATAATTGCATATAAAAATATTAAAAATGAGAAAATAAAAAGAATTGTATATTAGAAAACTTGACCTCATAATGTACAATTTCCATGATATCAAGAACGTGCAAGTGACAAAATAAAGAATCTGAAACTAGGAAGTACTGCAAACTATAGAAGATATGATGTAGCAGAACCTTTAAAGGAAATTGGAAGAAGCCTCACCTCTCATTTTTGTAAAGCTTTACATCAATGGACAGTGTGACATGAAAAAACAAAACATTAAAGGACTGATAAAGAAAGCTAATCCAAGATAATAAATAGAAAATGAAATTTTAATTACAGATAAAGAAAACCAACTAATCAATGGCCGAATGAAATATTGTTTTAATATCATCAAAAAATATTTTCCATTTATTATGACCCTTTCTTCCCCAAAGTTTTTACACCATATTTTTACGGCATATTTTCTAGTCCGGATAAATTTTGAAACAACAATAAACTAAAAATTGAATATTTTAGTTGAAGAACTGACAAATTGAAGCGAGAGATGTTAGTACCAAAGACTTGATTGGAAACCTATTTCAGATATTCTATTATACACCCCTCAGCCAATAAAGTTTTGAGAAGGACAATAAGTGTTCGATGACATAGTAGGAACCTTTAAATCTGGTAATTAGTACTAAATGAATTGAGCTGCTTCTTACTTGACAATTTCAAAAGCATCCTCTACAAGATATAACGTTCCCACTTTGTATATGGGCCTTTCCACAATTTTGGATATGAAGGCATCTCAAGAGGAAATGACTCTTTGTCTATGATGTGCCAATGTAAAACAATCTACGATTATAATTTTGATATCGCATTACATGGAACAAAACAAAATGGTATGGCGTTAGGCAATAATTAATGAAAATCAGCATGAAATCAAGCAAGAAATACACATAATGTCTACCTTACAAGCTTAGCATAAGACATAGATTCAATTATCTCGCTTAATTACTCCAATTGGTAAATAGTGTCTTGATGTATCTGCAAAATAAAATACAAAAACAATCTTATATATAATAGCATAAAATCACTCAAAGAAAATAGATTTTTCCTTCAACAAAATTCTGACTTACCAATCATAAGCCCACGGTATGCAAACCTTGGTTTATCTTGGACAAACCAAGGTGCCTTGTATATTTGTACAGCTTTAGCTGAATAATCAAAAGAACACAACCGACCGAAAGTCTCGGTGCATTATAAAAGAGAAGAAAAGATTATGGAAATGGATCAGGCATAAATCAAAAGGAATTACTGTAATGAGGGAAAAAGAATGCCACAAAAGCATCACAAGTTTTAGCTCTAAATTGTAACAAGCATCTAACTATTTTGGCAATCTTTTTAACCACCCTTCCTCCACTTCAGATACCACTAAAGAGGGGGCAAATCAGGAAAGAAAAAGAGTCTAAATGAGGGACATCAAAATATTTAGAAATACATGACACCATATACAGACACCAGTATTTTGAGAAGAAATTTTACATTAATAAGACATACCTCCAATCCACGTAGCGCGCCATAAACTGTATTTGCCTACATGGACAATATCAGAACACTAGACTATTAACAATCTTAAAATGGCTCTGCTAAGCCACATCTTAATTTTGGTCAAGCTAAAGAACAAACTGTATATTTCACTTGAAGAAAATAGAAACTCGTTTGAAGTTTTTTGCAATAAAAAGGGAGAGGGAGAAGGGGTATATACTTTGTATCTACACCATCAAGTTTCCCATATTGGTGATAGAGAGCCCCTCAAAAACTAATAAAAGAAGCATTGGTATGAAATAAGCAGAACCAAGAAGATAAAAACACAAATAGCTTTTAGAATGCAGTTCCAAAGAAGCTAAGCACAATCACAAAGAAAACCATCACCCACATCAAAGATAAACGAAGCGAGAAGCCGTAAATTGATACATCTCCCCATTACATTTCATCATCTGAGTATGAGCACAACCAAAAAGGCAATTAATAATGGTTATATTTGATACATTTTTGGACTTTGGAGGCTTTGTTTATCCAAATATTTTTGTTTAAGAAAAAAGTTGGAATTCACGTTTGTTTACAAACTTCAAAACTGCTTTCACAAATACGGCCAATCTGCGAAATTTTGGCTTTCTTTTAGGAGCATTTCAATTCAATCTTCCAATTTCCCCCAAAATGGTTGTTGTAAGTAAAAAGTAGTTCTACAAATTGAAAGAGGTAATACTAATAAACAATGTCGAAGCTTTTAGAATGCAGTTCCAAACATGGAGAAACACACAAAATCCCCAAATAAAAAACGAATCGACTCAAACTTCATCAAAGCATTTGCCAAAACCTAATTAACAGAGCAGAATCAAGCGTACCGTTCTGGTTCCTCCATTTGTGCAAGTGAGAGAAACTGGTGAAGGGCCGGCGATGAGAAATAGAGGAAGCTACTTGGTAAAGAGAACAACATTAAGCCTCCTGAATCTGAATCGACTTGGTTTTTGGAATATTTCTGAGGAAGATGTGAGGAATCGTCTACTATTGGCTCCAAAATCGTCTAATTGCAGGAAATCGGGGATGATGGCAGAACCAAGGGAGAAGAAGAGCACGAGCGACGGCGGATCTGGTTTGAGGAAATCGGGGATGATGGCGAGGAGGATCGGGATTCTAGGTCCAGAGGTCTCTATTAGTCTCGCATCTCATCTATTGTCCTCTTCTTCTCAACCACGGCATTGGTTCTGTTTTCCGAGGACTGAGGTCGGTGGTGGTCGGCGGTGCATGGAGGTGACGGTGGAGGGTGGCCGAAGTGGTTGATGGGACGATGGAGGTAGTGTAGGTGGAAGAAGATGATCCAAGGTCGGGAGGTGGTTCGCGGTGCGCTGTGCTCTCCGTCTTTGCGTTTTTCCCTTTGCGTGTCTCCGCCTTTCTTGTTACATTGGTTAGGGCATTTGGCAATTTGCGAGGGAAGGCTTCCTTCCGTCGCAAAAGGAGGATTGAGGAACCAATATTCCCTCGTAAATATGCCCCTTTTGCGAGGAATCCAATTCCCTCGCAAAATGAAAAGTATTTTTGGCTTATTTTGCGAGGGAACCAATATTCCCTCGCAAAAAGGCCCCTTTTTGCAAGGGAAAATTTTTTCCCTCGCAAAATTGATTATTTTGCGAGGGAAACTTATTTCCTCGCAAATTGACCCCAATTTACGACGGAATTTTTTTCCCTCACAAATTCTGTCAGCAAATTGGGCATTTTCTAGTAGTGACCTAATAGTAAAAAATCCATTAGAATTGTGGATTAATTTGAAGGAAATGTATGATCACAAAAAAAGAAGAAGGTGATTTTGCCTCATGCTTATTATGAATGGATACACCTTAGACTATAAGATCTTAAGACTGTAAGTGAATATAATTCAACAGTTTTCAAACTAAGTTCTTAGTTAAAACTATGTTGTGAGAGAATAACTTATGAGGATTTACTGGAGAAAACTTTTTCTACCTTTCATACTTCAAATATGCTCCTGCAACAGCAAAATGGAGAGAAATATTTTAAAAAGTATTTTGAATTAATCTTATACCTTTTGGTAGCCAAA
This sequence comes from Acacia acuminata, assembly GCA_019022655.1. Taxonomy (NCBI): domain Eukaryota; kingdom Viridiplantae; phylum Streptophyta; class Magnoliopsida; order Fabales; family Fabaceae; genus Acacia; species Acacia acuminata. The sequence continues at coordinate 1,890,067 of JAFJYI010000048.1, read as the reverse complement.
CAAAATAACAAGCTATTGATGAAAAATCATGAAAATCATCATACTAGATCTGCTCCATTCCCTTAAGCGAATGTGAGTATACGTAATAATTACCATGCTCATGATCACGGTAGTGGACGTGGGCGTGGCCATGGTAATTACAGTTATTATGGTTGTAACATCCCCATTTTTCATGTGCATCAATGTGAAGTCATTTGCACACATGAATTTTCATGAAGTCATGTGTTAATGATAAATATTTATTTGCATGAAATATTTAGAATAAGTTGAGGATGTGAAATTATTTGTTTATGTGTAATTAAATGATTATGGTTAGGGACAACCCTAAGGAAGAAATGAAAATGGAAGTCAAAATATATTTTGTTTTCCCTTTTTACCCTTGGGCAAAATGCTTAATGGAAGAAATAGAGAAAAGCACATAAAATTTCAAAAATGTCCAAGAATGTGTCATGGACTTAACCAAGAGTTATGAGCTATTAGACTAAGTGGGAAAGATAATTTTTGAAGCCCAAAAAAGAGGCCCAATTCGAAATTGAAGAGAAGGAGGGAACCAAAAACTTTGCTCTAGAAAAAAATGTGTGCTTATAGTAACAAGTCATCTACCTAGTACCTATAGGAGAATGATGGCTATTTTTTGGGCAAGCACCAAAGGACATTGAGTTAGATTTGGAAATGACTTATAATCTTCTTTTTCCCTTAAATTTTCAAAAATGGCAAGGAAAAAGAAGGAGAGAAAAAGATGCTATCATGTCATACAAGTACACAATAAATAAAGCTTGTAAGAGCATGGGAAAAGGGGTCAAAAAGGGGGAAAAAACTCTCACTTTCTCTCTCTCATGCATGGTTCTTGTAAGGGGAAGAAGAGAAAAAAAATGAATGAAGATATCCCATAAGTCATGCAAGCACAAGTACATCTTAGTACTTAACCTATTTAGGAAAAAGGGTTAAGGTGCAAAAATACCAATGAACTATTGGTCTAAATACAGCCAACACAATGAATTATTTTTTGGACCAAAAATACAAAAGAACTCTTGAATTGATAAAATTACCACAATGAAGTTTAAAGAGTGCTAACCTCCGTTTGAATGGATAATTAATCAAACTAGTTGTACAGGGGAAAAGAAGGAACATATTTCGTCAATCTCGGATATTGAATCGAATCAAACTAGTAGGCCCAGAAAAAAAAAAGGATAATTGAATCAAACTACATCTGAGAAAGAAATTAAAAGAAGAAAGTTGATACACTCCAAGACACGTTACGCAGATGCAAATACCAAAGCAAAAGCTAAAAGGAAGGCATCAAAGTTTGCATTACAAATACCACATTTTATTCCAGATTCATCCTCCTTGATTGAATCAAACCGCCATGTCCACAAAAAATCCCAAAAGAAACGCAAACAACACACATAACGATCGGTTTCAGAACTACTTCATATCAGAATGATTATGATCGGAAAAACCATTAATGAACAGAGATCGGTAGTTACTTGAAAAGAAGAATTGGTTGAAGCGAAGGGATTGAGTTACTGTTCATATAAGAAGACGAAGAGAGGTTTTGGAGAGAAGAATAATTAGGAATAGTGAGCTTTGAACACACGCTACGCAATTTTTAAGCTTGAAACGGTAATGGAAATCGGAAATCATTCAAATCACGAAGATCACACAAACAAAACACACACACAGATCTCTCTCTCTCTCTCTCTCTTCTCTCTCTCTGATCTCACATCGCACGCCTTCCATCTTTATCGCGTAGGGCCCAATATAATGAAACCAACCAGCAAACCAATCTGGGAGAGGCGTTTGGTTCCTTGTTTTACGGAGGTTAGCACTGTACAACAGATGGAGGTTAGCACTGTTCAAACGTCATTGTGGTAATTTTATCAATTCAAGAGTTCTTTTGTATTTTTGGTCCAAAAAATAGTTCATTGTGTTACCGCACTTAGGCCAATAGTTCGTTGGTATTTTTGCACCTTAACCCTAGGAAAAATGATGGCTAATTGGGCAAAGACACAAAGCATTTATTAAGGATAGTTGAACACTCTACTCAAGCCAAATTCAAGTTTTTTTCCTTCCCAAATCAGCCCATTTTCGTCCAAAAATAAGAAGGGAGGAAAGAGGAAGATTTTTTCATGAAGTACATGGAAATATTTAGAGTAAACAAGGGTATAAGGGTAAATAACCAAAGCACAAGGGAGGAGCAATTTTAAAACCCATTCCCTTGCCCATTTTGAGTGATGCATGATTTTGAAAGAGAAGAAGAGAGAGTTCAAGAGTTCCCACACAAGAAGGGATAAAGAGCTCGAGTAAGAGAAGAGTATTGAAGCTAAGGTAAGGCAATGAACTTATACTATATTCTCTCTTCTACTCTCCTCTACCTATCCTTATGAGAGCTAAGGTCTTGAGAATAATTTTCTTGGTGATTGAGGTGAAGGTCAAGTGTGTTGGGTGGTCAAAAGAAGCAAAATGCAAAGAAGCTTAGTTCCTAAGACAAGTAAGTCATCTATGAACCCTCTTGAATTCTCTTGGTTGTTAAGCTTGGAAATGATATTTTCCCATGAGCATATTTATATAAATATATTTTGGGTTGTATGGTTAATGAAAATAGGGAATAAAGGTTTAAAGTTAAGGTTTATGGCTTAAAATGGTAGATCAAACTTAGTATATGAATGATATGAAGCTAGAATGAAAGTTTGGTATTTTGTTGATTAATTAAGAAATTTCGTGCAGTTGAGTTTTCATGATGATATGAATTTATTTTGGTGATTTTGAGAGTTTTAAAGTGTTTAAAATAAGATTTTGTGTATGGGTCAACTTGGATCAAAATTTTTGGAATCCCTAGATGAAAGCTTGTAAAACATTGGGTGGCTGTTTTAGGAAATTCCTGTGGAGTCAGTCCCTTCTTCATGATTTTTGACCCAGAAAATGGACTTGAAAAATTATGAAAATTTACAAGGAGAACTTAGACATATCAAGGATTATTTTAGTATAAAATTTGTATTTTTATGATTTCTTGATTAAGAGAAATTAATTTTTGAAGACTAACCCTAAAACCTAGAGATATTTTGGACCAGCAGTGGTGTTTTGGGCCATGGTTGGATTTTCAACTTGGTCTGGCCCAAATGAGTATTTTTGGTTGAAAATAGACATATTGAAAGTCATTTGGGCTTTGGAACCAACCCAAAATAAGTTTTATAGATTTAATTATGGATTTTTGAAGTTGGGCTTTTATTTCTACAAATTTCAGAATTTGGACAAAAATAAGAGGATTTTGGGCCCATGTTAAATTCCTTAATAAAAAAGGGATTTAGTGAATATGGACACATGGATTGGGTTTATTTCAAATTATCAAAGAGAATATTTATTGAAGTGGATTTAATTATATTTATATTTTATTATTTTAGGTCTAATCGTGATATGTTACGTCGGGGAAATTATTTTTAGCTATGGTCGTCTACTAGGTAGTAACCTTAATACTCATATACAATATGTGACTTGTGTATGTATGTTTTACCATTTTATGTTACATACATTTAGTTATCATTTATTTCCAAGCGCTATGGAACCGGAACATGCTTGTGTGCTGCTCTGCCCGATGGTATGTGTTGTGTGCTATTAGGACTCGCTAGTTCGGATTTGACTGTGTACCTTGATACTTTGAATTTTATGTGGTATTTGTTTATTTATAGTTTTTCTTACATACAATATTTATACATTTTATATGAGATTAACGGTTACTCTGGGATTCAAATTTTGAATCCCGGCCCCTTTGAGCCTTCGGGCATTTAGGTTTAAGCCGGGAGGCGAGGTAAGACGGCGGAGCGGGATTATGGTATTTTTGGTGAAGGAGGATGGAGTTCCTTTTTGAATATTTATTTTGATTTCTGGATGACCGTAGTATATTATTTTGGCCTGTCGGACACCATTATTCGGATGATTGTATATTAATCCCTCCGGAAAATTTATCTTTACGTATTTTTATTTTATCGGTATACCTTGTCCAAACTGGTGCATGCTCTGCTACATCACGTAATTAACCTGAGAAATGGAGTTAATATTGAATTAAACTAAAGGATTACACTACCCGCCACCCGAGAGGGTGAGGCCGGTAGGTGTGTAACAATGGTGGTAAAAGTAATAATTATAATCCTAATACCCATCGAAGAAGAAATATAATGAAGGGTAGAAAAATAGCAATGGTGATCCTCCAAAATTAAAGTTGCTAAGAATCAATGTTATCGATGTGGTATGAAGGGGCATTGGTCACATACCTGTCATACGCAGAGCATCTAGCAAAACTTTGTTAAGCCTCCAAAAAAGGGAGTGCGAATAATGTGGAAGTAAAATTTGATCTTTCAAGATAATAATGTTGAGGCATACAAGAATAATGATGTCAATGAGCAAGATGGTATTGATGGCTTTGATGCTATGACACACTTGGAGGTGACTGATTTTTTTAAGAATCATGATTAGATGAGTTTCGTTTGAAGAACAATAAAAAAATTGTTTTAATTTATGATTTTTCAAATCTAGTTTATGCTTTACTTTCATTTCTGCTTTTTATAGGTAGTAAGGGCATAATTGCTCATCATGTATTTGGTATTTGTTTTAATGCATTTATTTTCTTTTGGTGAAGATTACGGATGTTTCGATCATTGGACACAACAATGAAGATATATCTCATAGATAGTGCTGCAACACACACCATACTTAGAGATAAAAAATATTTCTCACATCTAACAATAAGTAGTGCAAGCATCAATATCATAACGGATAATACAAAATAAATTGTAGGCTCCGGAAGAGCAATTATAATATTACTCAAAAGGAACGAAATTTATTCTTAATGATGCTTTATATTCCTCTAAATCTCGCAAAAATTTATTAAGTTTTAGGGATATTTGCCAAAATAGGTCTCATAATGAGACTATAAATAAGAATAAGATGGAATATCTACAAATTATAATCGTTAAATTTGGTAAAAAATGTGGCCTAGAATTTATTATTTTTCACAGTGTATAAGGCAAGTGGTTATATTGATAAATTAACATGTAAATATATTAGAGATATGTTACAAGAATACATTTTGACAAATCGTTGTTGTTGTTGGTGATGCTGCTGCTGCTCTGCATCACACACAACTCCTATTATTTTAGCTGCTCGAGCCTGCGATTCTTTTGACACTCCGATGGAGTTAACATATAACTGTCGTCATCTTCTTCGTAATATCTATATCTTTCATAATCGCCCACTTTCACAGTTATAGAACCCAAAATTAAAGCATAAACGTATACTATACTCCTTGATCACCTTGACTTTAATATATCATACACCGTATTTAGAGATAATTGATACTACCTCCGGTATTTAAGATAAGATCTACTCCTTTAGAGATAATCTATTGGTGATTTCTTTCTATGAGGTGAATTTGTTCTCATCTTATAGTTGAACTTTGTATTAAAAAATTAAAAATTGTATTCCTTTATAAAGATAGTGAAATTTTTCGTTTTGGGCTGTGGTTGTTTGCTCTCACTCCCATTGAGAATAGAGCTGGAAAAATGGGCCGATCCCGTTTAACTCCTAGCCTTTCAAGGGCTAGACATATAAAATGGAGCCTCCAAATGAAGTTGGACTTAAAAGGGTCAGCCTTATTGGCCGAGTGCTTAAAATGGTCGGCTCGTTAAGGCTGTTAATTTTTTTCAAAAAAAGCTTGCCCAGTTGGTAGTTACCCACTTGCTCGATGACGAGTCTAACCGTGAAGGAAGCTACTTGTCCGCTTTGTTGCCCAGGACTAATTTGTATATATATATATATATATACATATATATTATCATAAAGTTATTTATCCATTTAATTACAAATACATAATAACTATACTCGATTTTATGATTTGATTTATTATTTGTTGTAGATAAATATTATGGATGTTTTCATGATGTGGGAGAAGAAAATCTTGATATTTTTTACCCATGAAGCGAGCCTATTACTCGAACGAAATACAATCAAATGTCTTTGAAATTGATGATAGTAACCAAGATGAAAGTGATAGTCATCATACTCATGTTTAGTGGTAAGCTTCTTATACTTTGTGTGAGTAATTAATTGATAATAGTTTACTTTTGTTTATGAATTAGTGACTATATTTGTTTGTTGCATGATGAGTGTTGTTTAGACTTTAATGTTGACAATATTTATTTGATAGATTAAAACTTTAATGGTTGTAATTTACTAATTATATTTCTTTAAAAACGCAAGAAAAATAGTTATTTTTTTTAGGGATAAGGGTCTTAAATGCCATGGAAGTTTTCACTTTGGAGCACCTTGGTAAGACGGAAGTTTTTTGTCTCTTATTTGCCCTGGAAGTATTAAAATCGTAGCAAAAATGCCCCTACCGTGACGGAGTTGACACGTGGAACGTTAAATGAACACTTGGCGTCTGATGGAAGGCCACGTATGATTGAAATTGGACAGTTGGAAGTCAATATGCTTTGAACCCTCTTCTCCCATGATGAAAAACAAGGAAGACAATGAGATATAGCAAAATTCACTGAGAATGGAAACAGAGACGAAACACAAACACCAACTGAGCACGATCGACGAAGGAGACAGAGTGGTGGAAGGAAAATGACCAGATTTCTTAAGAATTACTTACAGATTCTTGTATTAGAATGTGTGCAGCGGCGAGAGTGGACCACTCCAAATGAGAAGCCGTGGCTATCGGAGAAGAAGAAAAATGGACGAGCTCGATCAAAGCCAATCTGGCAAGCGAATATCTTGGTAGCGGCAAGAATCAATATGAATCAATCAGACTGGTAGGGACGTCGATCTGAGCAAAATTTCTAAGGATTGTGTTCCTCAATACTGTCAGAAATTGCGATGCAAAAGAACCTTGACAGCGGCACCAACACTGGCGACGACAAGCTGGAAATCAAGATCTGGGATGCTCCACTGCGACGTTACCCAAGGCACGAACGGGATTGACCGGAAGGAAAAAATAAAGATCTCGATTGAGAGATTGACCGGAAGAAAAAAGCAAGATCCGGATTGAGATTCTTGTGAACGATGAGGATTTTTTTATATATGAACGATGAAGATTTAAGTCTGAGGCGAGAAAACACACTCAACAGGCCATCTGATCCCGTGATTTGATCGGTGAAGCAAGAAAGATCGATTTATCCTCCTAAAATTGCCTTCGTCGGTATGCCCTAATTTCTGTGTCTCTAGACGGAAGCGGCGATCATCCTCCTCTGTTTACTTGTAGCTGTTTTAGGTGCTATATGAGTTACTGGATCAAGTGGGACTCCTCTCCAAATCGCCGCCTTATACACGAGATTATCGATGCTTTCGAGGATTGGTTGGCGCGAAATGATAAAAATGGGAAGAATAATCGGAAGGATAAAAGGAATAAGAAGGATTCGAATAAGCAATCGGCGAGAGATGAAGCAATCCGAGTTTCCGAGCCCGGAAATAACGGGTCGGATGTTTCGGAATCTGTGGGTGAAAGTAGAAGTAGTGGAGGCAGTGGCGCCAAGGGTTCCGGTGAAGCTTCGCGACGGGAGCGACTTGCGGGATCAAGAGGAGGATAAAGGATCGGTTAAGGGCGGTTGTGAGTTTCATCGGAGAAAAGATATGGGGTGGTTAGGGCCGGTGAAATTGGAAGAACCAAAACAAAAAAACAAAACGTGTGAGAGCAGGAGATGATATGTCAACCAAATGTCCAATTTCAATCCTACGTGGCCTTCCATCAGACACCAAGTGTTCATTTAACGCTCCACGTGTCAACTCCGCCACGGTAGGGGCATTTTTGCTACGATTTTAATACTTCCAGGCCAAATAAGAGACAAAAAAAACTTCCGTCTTACCAGTGCTCCAGAGTGAAAACTTCCATGGCATTTAAGACCCTTATCCCTTTTTTTAGTAAAAAAATAACTTCTGTCACTAGCCCGTTTGCTCTTAGGCCCGACCTTAAAAACAAATGTTTTTTTTACCTAGGGCCGACGCCAATTTCCACCTCTAATTAAGGGGGATGTTTTTTCACGTGAAATTCTCATTTTGTTGCTCATTTTGTGTTTTTACTTTTATTGACTCCATATAATCTTTTTCATTAGAAAGATTTAATATCTGTTGCGTACTTCCTAACATAAATCCCATGGATTTTTATTGGTGATGGGCCAATGGCGGAGCTAGGGGCTAGGTCCCCCCCCCCCCCCCCAAAAAAATCATATTGTTGCGATACTATACGAAATATTTCTACGTGCTACATGCCAAATGGTTCATTTTTCCCGCCCGCCTTTTTATCTCTCCACAACTACGCCTACATCTCGCTCCTTAGAAGAAACAAACAAACAAAGAAAAAAAAAAAATGCTTTCATAGGGAAACAAACCACATCTAAAGTTGGTAGTTATACATAGTTTATGATTTAATTTGCAATCATAATATAGAACTTTGAAACAGTTGTTTTATAGTTATTTTGAACCTTATTTGATAATTAGCATTCACATATTATTTAAAATCTCCTTATTTAAAAAATTAGTAAATAAAAATTTAAAATTTATTGTGTTTGAATGTAAGATCTCCATGACTTTCATGTGGATTTGTAATTTTCCCTACCACATCTCATCTCTGTTTTCTAATGAAGAGGAGGGGAGCTTACTATTAGAAATTATTTTCTAATTTCAAACTTTTATATACATATACCTTGAAATGTTCATTACAAGTCAAACTTTTATGTACCTTGAAATGTTCATTACAAGTCATTTGTCCTCTCGAGATACATAGTATAATAAGAAGATTATTTGGCTTTATACAATGAATGTAATGTGGGTCATAGCATTCAGCGTTTCAAACAAAGATTGTAGTTATTATTGTGTAAAATGCGTCAAGAATGAAAATAATAAAACAGAAATCAGATTAATTTTTTTTTTAATTAATGGTATTATACCTTTCAGTTCGTGGAAAATTTAACATCAACTAAAAAGTGTATAAAGTTTAGTTAATCTCGCCCCTCGTCTACAAATCCAAACTCCACCCCTATGATGGGTTCTTAGCTAATGGGCTCATTTTCTCCTCTCTTCTCCTTCCACGGTCTCTTTCTTACTTCCTGTCTAGCTTCCTTCCTTTCTTCAACTCTCATTACCGTATCAGTGGTATCAAAACCAGTTATGTTGTATAATTTCTTTACATGTTTTACTTTGAGTTTATTATTACAAATTTTTAACAGTTATTTCACCTCGCCAACTTTTTATTTCAGGAAGTTATAAATGATGAAGATGAAAAGCTCAAAGGTTCGAGGAAATATGTGTGGGTGAGGGAAGGAGCGTATGAGGCTGTGGTAGCAGATTTGAATGTGATAAATGAATATAATCCAAGTGGACAGTATATAATTAGAAGGAAATTGAGAGGAGGGAAATTTTCTTGAATTGGATTTAAAAAAAAAAAAAAAAAAAGAGAAGTGGGGTTAATTAATTATCCACCTGGACTATACCTCAATCCTATTTTGGGTATTATCCACCAAAGGTGGACTATACTGGTTTTCCATACAGTACATATTGGTAGCGGTTTACAAGCCCTACTGGGGGGCAATGATAGTGGTAACCTTTTCTGAAAGGAGTGTTATGGGAATATTCTTTTTTCCAATTAAGACCAAGTAGTTGCAATTTTGTTGAAGAAACACTTTATTTTTGGGTTAAGGTACCTCTAACTTTCACTACAAAAAAATTGATTTTTGGCGGCGACAAAAGTTGCCACTGAAAAACCAAAAGTCGCCGTTGAAAGTGTTTCAAAGAATGACAAAAAGTCGCCGAAATGGTTGTCGCCGATACTCGCTGCCAAAAGTTGACAATCGTGGCAACAAAAGTCGCCATGAAAGTCACAATTTTTTTTTAAAAAAATCTTTCAGTGGCAACAAAAGTCGCCGTTGAAAGTTACAATTTTTTTTCAAAAAAATCTTTCAGTGGTGACTCACAAATTTTTTTTTTTTTTTTTCTAAAAAATCTTTTAGTGGCGACAAAAGTCGCGCTGAAAGTCACAAATTTTTTTTTAAAAAAAAATAAGTGGCAATTTTTTTATATACTCTTACAGCTAATGCTGTAACCCCTCCCAGGGTCATAATAAATGGCAAAAATTCCAAGGCAATTGTATCACAATGGCAACAAATGCACTCCACAATAGGTATACCTGAATACGAAAGCAAACACAACTGAGAGGTGAAGTTTGGCCCATGATAAAGCCAAGTACAAGATGTGTCTGCTTACCCCAGATAAACTTGTTTTTAACACCTTCCGTAGATCCATTTTTGGCAAACCAAGCTGGAAAGGAATCTGGGAAGAGAATATTATGCAATTGTAAACATAGGAAGTTAAATGTCCATAAAATGAATCTGACTCTTGGTTTTCTATTTAGTTTGGCCATGTCAAAACTAAGATAGTAATGAGTTGTCTTAGTTAGAATTCCAGATCCATTGACAAGGTACGTAGAGGGAGTCTATATCATAAAAGAATTATACACAGCAATAATCACTAACCTCTTCAGGGGCAACCGTAAACATCAAGTCCTCAATTGTACTGTTTGACAGAATGACCAGAAAAAAAGGAAATAAAATCACTTACAACGTATATAATTGTATTAATATGGCGTGTGCAAGCTTGTTCATAGGCTTCACTAGCCTGATGGTAAAACTTAGCCAAAGTGGGCACAACATTGGCAAAGATCATACAAACTGAGGAGAATGAACAGAGCATGTAAAAGTCAGTATCTTCCTTTCAAAATCAACATAAAAGAAGGAACAGACACGACTTCCTCTTGGCAGGTTGGAAAGATAGGCATTCACCTATTTTGAAATGCTGCATAATTCTCTAAAAGAAACATATCTGCATCCTTTGAATCTGTTTGTGCAATTTTTTCCAAAGTTGCAAACATTATGCTAACCTGTGAAGCAAAATTTACACCATATTGATCCTTAAGAAAGAATTAAGATGCTAAATATAAACAGAAAAGTAAATGGTTTAACAGTTATAACTTCCTGCAAAAATTAAATTTCAAAGCATTTTCAATAACAAAACCCAGTTTGTTTTAACAGATATCAGATGCACATGTATGCAAATATAACAACTTAACTGTCAAAAACCAAAGCAACGTGGTCTGAGGCCAACTGAGCACCCAGTTAAAGTTAGAGATTCACAGAGGTAGATGTAGAACATATAGCGTTTAAACTCAAAAAGAAAATAAATCACAGTGGGGACGAGAATGATTGATTTGTTAACAGAAATATTGTGTTTCAAGTCTGAAAGAATATAGGATAATCAAAACATCAACTAAAAACATTGCTTTTGAATATGAGGTCATTTTTCTGTGATTGCATAATATCACATTGATTGCAAGAAGTTGAAAACCCGTTTTCATCACCAAAGCACAGCCCTTTTGGAACTAGTAGTAGAAATAGCTAATGCAGATCCAAGAAGACCGGGATCAGAAAGTACTTTAATCTCTAAGAAAGAGCACAAGAGATGGTATTTAGATCCTTCCGCAGTACTTAGGGAGGATATTGTTGTAGGTCCATATTATTCTATAAAACTTAACAAGAATCCGGACAACTGCCCTATCTATCATACAAATGAACTTGCCCTTTTTTGTGCAAAAAGAGAGAACAAAGCAGAACAGCCACATCTAGGAATCCAAAATTCATACAAAAATTTTGGTGCAAGAGATTCGACCATTGTCTTCCGAAGAGACAAACCCTTATTTTGAACGCCCTTGTTGCGGAGTCGAAAAAGAGAAAGCCAATAAACATGATTCATACGACAAAGCAAGAGATTCAAAACTGGCCGTGGAAAACCTAATAGGAAAAGGAAGAAAACTTACCTCAACAATGATCGAAACTCGCGGTGACCGTCGACGTACGGACTGAGACGTCATCGGTGAGGAGAAGCGCCTGAAAGAGCCGAAGAAGAAAGCGAGGTTGAGCAGACGAGGATGCAAGGTCGAGAGGGAGACGCTGCAGAATTTTTTACAAGGGATGGGAGGGAAACGGAAAAATGCGTTGAACCGGGCGCGGACTTAAAAAAGGGGCTACTGAATTGGTTTTAGTGATTTAGGCTTTAGGTGGCGACAAAAGTCGCCACTAAAGCGCTTTTCGGTGTCGCCACTTGAAAATATAACCTTCGGGGGACAAATTTGTCACCACCAAAAGTAAAATTTTGAAAAAAATTTATTTTTGAAATAACTCAAATTAGTTTTTTGTCAATAAAAAAATCAATCTTCATTAATTAAAGAATTTTACTTATATGATATATAGGTTGTTTTTTCACGTTAATAAATATATTTTCTTTTAAAAAATCATTAGTGAAAATATTTGAAATACAGGTTTGCTTTATCAAACAATTTATTTTTTATATTAACTTTTTTTTCTCATGGAACAAAAAATCAAGTAAGAAATAATTTTTACCAACAACCTTTATGTGACAATGTAAGGTTAGTAAATATATCTCTATTTTACGAACAAACATACATGATAAAAAAGAAATTCTTTGACTTTTTACTTAATACTTTGACATGCACATTTTCTTCCATAAACTTCTTTTTATGTACATTTTGATTTCAAAAATAGTTAAAAAGAAAATAAAATGTATTGGAATATTATCAATTTCTAAAAATTAGCAACACTATATCACTCTCTTCCCACTTCTTTCCTCTCACTCTCTTATGCACAACACAATATCTCTCAAACCGATAGAGAGGGGTTCTTTTTTATTTTCTAAAGGTAAAAGAATAAGAGGATAAAAATTAAAAGGATAAATCTTTATCAAATTATGAAATCATAATCTAATATCATAATATGATAAAGAATAGAATAAATCTTTAATAGAAAGATGAGCCGAATCAGAACCATCTGACTATTAAAGCCCAAGGAGAATCTCCCATAATTAGAGAAGTAATTCTCTAATAATTTTCCATATCTATTACATACTTTTACATGAATTGATACTCCATATTTATAGATAAAAATATAATAATCACTCCTTAAAAATACTCCTAAATTTATCCCATTAATCCGATAATGGAAGTAAATACCTAAATAAATATTATTTTAATTTGCAACTAAACAACCCACCAATCCTAAACTTAAGGACCACTAAAAATAAGAAAATATCCTAAATAAAATAAGCAATATCTAAAATTATATTCATAAATATTGATTCCTAAAATTTCTAACTAATATGTTACTCTATCACAAACTCTCTTTATCTCACAATAATCCAAAAAAATTATTTATTTTTTCACAAGAAATTACACCAATAAACATATTTATTGTCTAAATATCATAAGTAAAAAAAGGAAAGAAAAAAAAAAAGACTTTTGGCGGCGACACTAAGTCGCCGCTGAAAACTATCACTTTTAGCGGCGACAAAATTGTTGCCACTAAAAGTCATACTTTCGAGAGAGCTAGGAAATCGGGCCGAGCCCGTCGGGCCGCCCGTTTAAGCCCCGGCCTTGTAGGGCTTGGGCTTAAAAATCGTCGGAATTTTGAATTTGGCCTCGTAGGCCTACCGCAGGAGCCGGGCGGCCTGCGGGCCCATTTCACCACTGTAGCATCTTTTTGTTTTAAAAAAAAGAATTTAATTACTTGCCCTTTATCTATGTATTTTATATGTTATAGAGTTATTTATCCATCTAAGCACAACTACATAAATACATAATAACTATACTCCGAAGGTGACAATTGACAAAGATAGTTGTATGCTTCTTATATTTTATGTGAGTAATCTAATCTTGTTTAGTTTAATGCTTCTTATGTTTTATGTGAGTCAATTGTAGACAATGGTTTTTTTTTTTGTTATGAATTCATGAATGTGTTTATTTGTTAGATGATTTGTATTGTTTAGATATTAATGTTGATAATATTTATTTGATAGATTAGAATTTTAATGGTTGCAATTTACTAATTATATTTCTCTGAAAAAACCTAAGAAAAATAGTTAAATTTTGGAATAGTAATTTTCGGGACTGTAGGGCCGGCCACGGCCCCGGTGCTATCGGGCCGGGCTTTGAAAAACAAACATTTTTGTTCTTCCAGGCCCGGAGGGCCTACTGATTCCCGCTCTAACTTTCGGTGACAACATAATGTCGCCGCCGAAAGTCATACTTTCATGGCGACAACTTTTGTCACCGCCGAAAGTCAATACTTTCGTTAGTCGCCATTGAAAGTCATACTTTCAACAACACATTTAAAGTCGCCAAATGTCGCCATGGAAAGTCCCTTTTTTATAGTGTTTATAAAGTATTTTCACATTAGTACTCAATATTATAAAGTAACTTAGTGCAATTTTGCCAATGATTTTTTTTTCCTAGAGCAAGTTTAACCTAGCTGTTAACTACTATAAAATACGTTAAGCGGGGCCTATAAATTTAGGGTTAAGATTCATCCAACATCATAAAATATTTTTTTTATATAACAATAAAAGATTTTGTTCGTTTGTTTGTGTAATTTTTTATTTTTTGACTTAATTGTTTCATACTGAAATATTGGAAAGCCAAGTAATGAAAATGTGAAAGATGAAAGAATTAAAATGCTCAAATTCATGAGTTATTTTTCAGTACTTATCTTTTATAATTTTATTACAAATCTTTCACATTTCATTACTCAACATTTCAATATAGAGGTAATATAGCTACAATTTTTTCCTATTCTAGCTTTGTCAAGATTGAGGCAATATATATAGTCAAATATTATGCAACTAACCAATAAGGTTTTAAATACAAATTGACCAAGTAATTAAAACTAATACAAGGCAAACATGTCGGGTTTTGATTCTAGGGAAAGCAAAGAGTAGGAGTACAATGCAACATCAACATATCCTCTCCTAAATTTAATTTATTCGCAACATTTCACATCGTCCATTAGAGCTGAAACCACCTTAATTACCAAACATCTTCCTCTCTATTGACTACATGTCAATAACTAATTAATCTCTTTGATGTTTGCTAATCTCTCTAAGAATTCTTCAAACTCGTCATCTCCTGTGGATATCATTTCAATTCTAGCAAATTTTGGGTCAGATCCAAATCGATTCCCACTTCTAGCAACTACTTTCATTTTCTTTTCCAGATAAATAGCACAGTCTTCGTCCTTCTTACACATCAGCCACGCAAAAGCTAAAGCAAAAAGAACAACAAAACCATATACATTAATTAGAGTTTGTCCACTTAACTTTTTATATAAATTGAGGGTTGAAATATAAGTTTGCTCCAAACTTTTTTGCTTATAAGCAATGTTATCTTGGAAATTTTTATGGTTAACATCGCCTCCAAAGTTTCAAAATGCAACAATGTTATTTGCTCAATTAAAAAACTAATATTTGACCGAATGTTAAAAATTTGGTGTTGACCGTTAACATTTTTAATAGTAAGAGATAACATTGCGCCATTTTACTATTTCCAGGGCAACTAATTAAGCTTGAACTCAAAAAAGCTACAGAGACAACAATGCTCCTAAATAAAAACTTCCATAGTAAATTTATACCTTAACCCTATAAATTGATGAAAAATATTGACCCAGGGTAAAAAAGATAAATTACCAAAATATGTTTCAGATGATTCGTTGCTGAAGTTACAGTAGGCCCTTTGAGAGAACTTATTGTGTAAAATGAAGTCACCATTTTTGTTGATGACTTCCCTCAGTTTCTCCCACCTCTCTTTTAAAACTCGTCTGCTATACTCAAAGAACAACTCAGATTTTTTGTTATACCCATCAAATCTCAGACTCTGATAGTTATCACAGAGAACCTCCATTATTTTAGCAGCTCGAGTTTGGGATTCTTTTGACACCCCTTTGGAGTTTAACACTATAAATCTTGTCATCTTCCTCGCAATATCTATATCTTTCACAATAGCCCACCTTCACAACAAAACCCAAAATTGAAGCATAAAGGTGCACTCATCACCTGACTCTAATATCATATATACACAGTATTTAAAGATAATTGATTTAAGATGGGAAAGTTAATCTTTTGTGCCCATAGTTTTGACTCATTTGTAATTTAGTCCCTATAGTTTGACGCGGTGCAACTCAATCCTTTGTAATATTGACTCAATTATAATTCAGTCCCTAAACTATGACTCACAGTAACTAATTTGTCCTATAGTTTTAATCATTTTATAATTCAATACCTAAACTTTGGTTTACTGTAACCTAGTCCTTCTAGTTTTAACACTTCTATAATTCAGTTCCTAAAATTTGACTCACATTAACTCCGTCGTCTCTAATTTAGTCTCTATGTTTATAAAATGGTTAAAACTATAAGGACTGAATTGCAACCGAGTCAAAACTATAAGCTAAATTATAGCAAGTCAAAGTGTAAGGCGTTACAATTAAGTCAAAGTTATAGGAACCAAAATATTATTATTTTATATAAAATCTAGAGTAAATACCCTATTTGGTCCTTAAAAAACAGACCCCTTTTTAGTCCCTCGGTAAATAACTAACTCCTCCCGTAATCCCTATAAAATCCTAAACCATAAACCCTAACCCCTGTAAAATCCAAAACCGTGTTAAGAAGAGAACACATGCGTTAAGTGTCCCAATTAAGTCAAAATTATAGGAACTAAAATATTATTTTTTATATATAAAATCTACTTTATAATGCAAATATAAACTAAATTTTATATTAAGGATGAAGATAGAACATACCCAATGCGAGAACCATTATGACCAGTGCATTTGGAGAGAGAGAAGAGCATAAGCTCATGTTTGGCCTTGTTAGTGATGGGAGTGTAGTGAGGCCAATAAAAGACAAGGTCATGAATGAGCTTGCCTTCACATCCGTACTTGTTGTTCACCACAGGTGTTGTTCTGATGTTACCATCTGGGTTATTAGGATAATTCACTATCTCTATGTATGCTTCATTCTTATCATACTTTAGTGCGTCCCCACCCCACTTGTATAGGCCTGAGCCTACCATATCTGCCTCGTCTGGGTACCCCTGCACTCACAAATTGAACATAAAATGTTCCCGTGAAAATGTCTGTCTATTTTTTTTACGTTGTCTCATAAAAAGACAAAAGTCATCCCATAAAAAGAAAAGGTTTATGAAACATTGGTTTAATAGCCAATATTATCATTGAGATGTGTGCCAATGAGCAAGAAATGAACGTGTCAATAATAGGAAAAAGAAAATGTTCCAGAATTTTTTTCCCCCTATTTATCAACTGGTATCTAACATTATTAGCAACCAACTAATTCGACTTGTAAAAATGTAGACTTAGGACTTGAGCATAAGGCCACTGATTAAATTAGAATAACCTAAGGTCTGTCAATCTCAACAGTTACTGCCAAAAAGTTTTGTTTTAAGCCCCAAGCATTTTAGTTTTTTTTGGTTGACCAAAAATTAAAATAAAAAAATTGGTTTCACTTAGATTAATGTCTATATGCGGTTTCTATATGAAATTTAATTCATATAGTTATCTATATATATAGACGCACACATATTATTGTCACATTAGTAACCTGTTATTACATACGGATATCCACTGACTAATTTATAAATTCTTAAATACATGGACATTATTAAGACCTATTATCTATCTGCCCATTTCTTCATTATATAATGATGACCACAGAGCAAAAAGACAAGTAGAACAGAAATCCATAAGTGAAAAACGAGTATGAAAAGGACAAGAGGTTACAGTTCCAAAATTCAGATGATAATGAAGTGACGCTTATTCGATGGCAACATTTTGATAGAAGCGTTGGCAACATGCATGCAAGGGGCATAAGGGAGAAGAATGGAGTGTAAACACAACATGCATGGTTGCCAAGTGCCTGTTTGCATTTATTTGAAGGTCATGGAAGTATTAGTAAGGGACACTCAAAGACCTTAAGTTTTTTTGTATCATTTTTGTCACACAAACATAATTATTTTGTTTATTTGAAATTTGCTCTTTAAAAAAAACTAATAAATAATAAATATTTTATGTAATGCTAATTCATTTAACCATTTATATATGTGTGAATATTGATAATTGATGAAAGAAAAATATGATCCTACTTTGTGTTTTTAATTAAAGAGCCAGTTGTTGTTTTTTTTAAGAGATTAAGGAAACAAAATAAATTAATTAATCATAACAAATATTGTATGACATTATAGTATATATCAATCTATAAGTTAGATAAATTAATTTAGAAAAAAACAATAAATATAAAATACTTTAATCTAACTTAGTTAGCTTCCTGCTCATTTCTAGCAAAAAAAGTTAACAGGCTCTTATATTAGTAGCGAAGGGAGTACAATTCACAATCATTTTTGTCGGATTATACTAATTAGGTGCTAAGCGCAACGCAATACAAGTGAGATTAATTATTATGTGAATATGGACAAATATAGGTTGATAAAGAGATTTTATCTTTATGATTTAAAATTTTAAATTTATGTGACCACCGGATATGTGACATGGATCCGTATGAGTTGAGAAGACAGATATTACAGAGGAGCCTAACTCTCATAATGCTCCCTCCATTTTATTTTGTTATGTAGTGTGATCGGAATTTAGACTGATACTCTAGTTTTGTGAAGGCGACTGAATTGCACAAACAAGGTTTATACATTGAGCATATCACTTCACAGCCCAACTTTTTTAGAGTGTGTTTAGATTAGGACCTGTTGAAGTTGAGCACTCTCTGCCTCCATAGACACTCATGGGCAAGAAGCACATTAATTTCATGGTCTCATCCTTAGGGTCCCAATCCCATAAATTAAATTACCCGTTTTATGTTTTTACCCGTTTTATTGCCATGTTGTGGTTGGGTTATTAAGGCATTGAATATTGTATTAATTTTACTCATATTGATCACTAGGAAGACCTTCCATGGTTATTTTTGTGTATATTATATTTTTTGACTATTTTTTTTTTTTATAACATTCCACTCTAGTCCTTTAAATAAGTCTAATTTACTTAATTTTCAAATATTAAGGAAAGTTAGCTAATTTATTAAATATATAATAAATTGATAAATTTTCCCGATTTTATCTTCATTTATGAATGTCTATAAATATATCTTTTTAAAATTTATACATTGTGTTTCATCTCTTTTTTCTCTATCTACATTTAGTAAGGACAAAATTGTAACATTGCCTTAATTATTTTCTGGATGGACTTATAATCAAGACTGAAATTTTATTTTCCAAAATGAATTTATAAAAAGCACCAATGTGGCAATTGTCTTGACCCCAGATCAAATTGTATAATTAAGAAGATCTAATAGTTAGGGTGATTTTTCGTATAAGTATTATCACCTTATTAGTTGTTATGATCGATCACTTCAAACAAAGCAATATGGTGTATTTCACTCATATTATAGCATTTTCCAGGTTTTTTTTTTTAAAAAAAAAAAATTAAGAGCGGGATGCATGTCTTGGTCCCGTTCTAGCTTGTTAACTGTCCTAGTGACAGTCGTATCCATCACATTGGATGAGGGGAGCCAGTAAGATGAGAAGGAGAAATTTTTTTATTTGGAATGGAGATGATCAAGATAATTTTTTAATTGTCAATTTTTAAATGAAAAATATATTAGTAAATAAAAAATTATATTTATTTTATATTCTCTACCTATTAAAATAAATTTATTTCAAAAAATAATAAGAAAAAAGAAAAAATCTAGACCTTGAAAAGGTTTCCCCTACTCATCAAAAAATGAGTGGGAAAGAGGTGTTTGCCCTAACATGTTTGAGTCTATTTGACTTATCATTGAGAAGCGCATTCACTTAAGCCGAAACAAAATTTAAACATGACATATTTACTTTATATATTATAAATTACATTAAAAAAACAGTTTACACAGCTAATTTAAATAGGCATTTTATTATTGAGAGAGAGATAGAGGGTCTGACCGAATAATGAGGAGCAGCGGCGACAACGTTAATAGGAGTATGGGGAGATAGCGAAGGAGAAGAAGAGAGAGCGAAGAGAGCCGCCTGAAAAAGCTGCGTGGCGCCATTTCCGACCACAAGGTGGCTGTCGTCGGTATCAGCATTACCAACCAAAGCATGAAGCCTTTTAATGGCGTCTATGAGCTCTGGCGTCATAAACCAACACACACTATTGCTCCAATCGCTCCCATAGCTCATAAACTCCCAACCCTTCGTCACCACCGCACACTCCTCGCTCATCTTCCTCCAATAAGACTCCAACGCCACCTTATCTCCCCTGCAATTCATTCATACACACACATATGATCTCTCAGTATCATGCATGCATCAACCAAACCAGAGACTATTATATATATAAATATGAGTTTGTTACCGGTTGAAATGAATGAAGGAGGAGTATGGAAGAGAAGAATCGGTATTTGAGGAGGGGAAGCCATTGTTGTTTTTGTTGTTTGGAAGTGGAGGAAGATTTGCCACCATTGTTGCAGTGTCACAAATGCTTGTTCTTTCTGCATCTAAGCTCTCCGTCATGACCATCTTTCTGCCTTTCATTTTTTTCTATCTCCTCTCCTTTGATTGATTTGTCTGGGTGACACTTGAGCATTGCGCCTCTGTTATTATATACTCCACTTTAATAATTACTTAAATCCTTCCTTATCTCCTTACGTGTCTCTTTTGTGTCTCCCCTGTTATTTTTGTTAAAAATGTACTCCTCTAGTTTTTATTATAACATACCAACTAACAATTCTCACGAATCAATAAAAACAGTTAGAATAAAAAAAATTGTCCTACATTTTAACTAACTTCTAATATTATTTCTACTAGTTGTACTAAACTCTAATATTATATTAATTATTATATTTACCCACTATTCTTATTAATTATAGACAAACATAGAAAAAAATAATTAATGCACTTTGGAAACAAATAAATACCCATATAAAAAAGACCAAATATAATTATTTATCGGTCCTACCTTATAATAAGAACCACACCATATATCATTAACTTAAGGGTATGTTTGGTTGAGGGGGAGGAGGGGAGGGAAGGGGAGAGAAAATGGAGAGAGAAAAGTTATTTGTAGTGGAGCCGACAAAAAATTTTCTCCCTTTTTAATATTTTCCTCCATTTTCCTCCCCCTTAAATCCCCTCCCCCCATAAAAACATACCTAAATGTTAGTCCATGGGGTCATATTATTAGCAATATTTTCAAATTTTAAATGTGGCATTAATGAGAGGTTTCGTTTCCCTAGGTAGCCTGCAGAGTTTTCAAATTCCAATTTCAGATTTTCAATACCGAGCTACTTATGGAAAGAAAATCAATTAAATTTAATACTGTTATAAAATAAAGGGAAAGATAAAAAAAAAAAGGAAGAATGAATAGAAAGTAAGAAAAAATAATTCTCATTCACTATTTAGTGTTGTGCGAAACACATAACATATTTCTTCTATTTACAAGCACAACAACTCTCTAATCTACGATGATTCCATAATCATGATAATTAATAGGTGAGAATAGGAAATTATGGAGAATAGGAAATAATAGGAGATATGGACATTTACAAATATAATATTATGACACTCTCCCTTGGATATCCGTTATGAATGTGCCTTATTAGAAACTTTAATTAGGAAAAACAAAAATGGTACAAAAATCTAGCTAAAGAAAATAAAAAGTACATCATTCATTGATATCTCCTTATGTCTTCCTCTTTGCGCTAAACATTTTATTGTTCGATTAAAGCATAATTTTCTTTCATAACTTTTAGAATATCAAATAATATATATTCTGCAAAACAAAAAATTATCTTTGGATATGCTTTTGGCATTTTGGATCCTTTGAAGATTATTCTCAAGCTGACTACTAATATATACAAAATTATTGTATCAACTACAAAATCATATATCTCATCATAATCATATTAGAATTTGTGAAAATCTTTATTTTCACAAAAACATTCATATATCTCAAATTGGACTATAGGTCCTTACATATTTGTGTCTTTTTCAATTTTTTCACTTTTCCTTTTGGCCAATCATCTTTATGTCTATTTCTTATGACATACCTTTAATATCATATGCTCATTTAATCACGTGATATCATTTTCAAAATTGTTGTTGACAATTTTATCTTTTTGGTTCCGTTTTTCAGTTGTGAACTTGTGACTAACAAGATCTATAATACATTTTAGGTACCTGAACATATCTTGAGGTTTTTACAATTCGTTATGTCCCGGTACTTTTCTGGAGTGTCTGCCTCCTCAATATGATCATCTTAATTATATGCTCCAATTTATCCATAATATTGTATTTGGAACCGAATAGTTTCTCATGCTTAAAGCATTTCTCACTTGTATTTATCTTGATTGGATCATTTTAGCTGGAATATGAGATTTAGTAAATCTCATTTAGGTTAATAATTTCATCTAAAAAATACTTTATAATATTTCATGAATGCATAGTCTGATAAACTTCTGGTTCATACTTCTGTATTCAAGGATATTTAATAGTAATAATGCATTCTATGTATTCTCCTTTCCAGCCATTCAATTTCTCCCCCTTATATTAGGAAAACAATGTTAAATGACAATTGACTAATCATATAATATACGTCTCCTAAATCCATTTATTTCCTTTAATTTAAAAACATTATTTTGTTTCATATAGAGACAAACAAGAAGAAGGAGATTCTTATACAACATTTATCTCAACTCTTTCTATATCCATCAATGTGCATTGTGGTGGATTAATAAGCATTGCACATTCAAACCTTTTAAAATTAAATTTGTTCTCGGCTCTTGACCAAAAGCCAATTTTTCCGGAGAATTTTGTTGGCTTGATGTATATAAGTCTTTACGCAATATGTAAAATTAAATATGCCAACATTGACATAAAAAAAATTTCTCATAAGCATTGATCTAGCTTTTTATAGAGTCTTTAATACATGATTTCTGGATCGTATAATCTATAAATTTAGTGCTTAATTTATTGAAACATTATTGCAAACTTCAGGTTGCAAGCTAATAATCTCATGTGTATTCATCTTATAGATATATCTTTCAAATTTATCCAACAATTGTATGGTTTGTATGTTATCTCAATGGGCTCATATAATAATTCTATTTGATATATTTCTAGAAATGTTGAGATCCATCACTAATCATGACCAATAATATTCTCATAGTTAATTTTGTTTGAGAACAAGCATCATATAATAATTCTTCAATGATATGTTGGCTATTCATGAAAAATCTTCTGGTTCTTAAATAGATGTCAATACATAATCTTATTTATAATTTGTTGCATTATATATATAACTCGGATGATTAAACAAGTTATGCTAATTGTAGAAATCAGAGAGAGAAAGATAGAGAAAATGTACTCTCAAATGGATGTGTTTATTCATATGCTCAATAGGGTATTTATACATAAGAGAGAAGACAAGAGAGTAATAACTCATTATAATGATTGATTCCCTAATCACTCATAATTCCTATAATCCCTAATTATATGCGATACTAATTAATTATAATATATTTAAACTGATTTATTTCCTAACACTCCCCCTCAAGTTGGAGCATAGATGTTAATCATGCCCAACTTGTTACAAGAAAACATAATATAAATAAATCCAAACAAAATAATTTTCTTCTTCATGAGATCTTGAATCAACCAACAAGTTCGGGCCACATCCAAGAAACGATCCAACAACATCACCAAGAGTTCGAATAACAAAATACCAAACCCAAGTAGAAGCTGCAAAGAAATGGCAAACGGTCTCGCCGTACCAAACGATACTCCGAACATCTCACCCGAGACAATCACCCTACCGAAGGCAAAGCAACGAATGGGTCACACAAGGACCACCAAATTGTCTCGGAGAGACAAACACTTCACCGGAGGCAAAGCAACGAACGGGTCACACATGGACCCCAAACAAAGCAAATAATATCCAAACACTTCACCGGAGGCAAAGCAACGAATAGGTCACACATGAACCCAAAACAACAAATAATTGTCAAACACTTCATCGGAGGCAAAGCAACGAATGTGTCACACATGGGCCCCAAACAGCAAATAATTGTCAAACACTTCACCGAAGGCAAAGCAACGAACAGGTCAACGAAATTACCCAACCACAAGCACGACATTCAAGACAAAATAGCACTTCACGAACGTGCTGGAAAACATAACAAACGAAGAACCCAGCCACTAGAAACAAGTGAATGGGCACGAAACAGAATGCTGACTATGTTGAAATAGTAGGAACCCTTGAACTCATTCTCACAACACAACCTTCGAAGCAAAGAACCAGCCTACACACACCGAGAATGAAGGCTTGACGTTGTAGAACAAAACAAGGCCAAACCAAACAACGAGGTACACACTTTATCTCCCCCGTGAACAATGATGACATGGTTCGCTGCTCACGAAACAACAAACGAAAGCGTATTCCAAAGAAGACACCTTCAACATGTGCTTTAAACAAAATCTTGTCAACCTCCCCGACACACACAAACTCATTAACACAACGAAAAGAAATCCGATGTCTGGCGAAGGAGCACCACCAAAGGATAACCAAAAAAAGAAAAAAAAAACTTCAAATGGCACGACACTCACGCCAAAGTCGGAGGCTAGCCCATCGTCACCGTAAAGTGACGGCGGCCACCGAAAAACTCAAATTGGCTAAGAACTAACCAAGCTCTAATACCATGTGGGCCCATAACCCACAGGTCCCAGGATCGCAACCTGGCTCTGATACCATGTAGAAATCAGAGAGAGAAAGATAGAGAAAATGTACTCTCAAATGGATGTGTTTATTCATATGCTCAATAGGGTATTTATACATAAGAGAGAAGACAAGAGAGTAATGACTCATTATGATGATTGATTCCCTAATCACTCATAATTCCTATAATCCCTAATTATATGCGATACTAATTAATTATAATATATTTAAACTGATTTATTTCCTAACACTAATAATAAATTTGTTTTGATCAATAAACTTTTGATTTACCGTAACATATATCTCAATCAATCATAAACTTTTCAATTTCCATAAAATATTAATTTAAATCACAATCTAACATCTATTCTAGGAGATCTATTAGGCTTTCAATGGGAAATATATTAGTATAACTTTTCAAAAATTAGCTCACACTTGTATTATAACATCTCCACCTCAAGTGTGAATCATATAATCATACTTTCTTTATATTTGTATTTTAAAGACAAGTCAGTATATAATAGGCCAATAACCTATCTTTCACTTTAAAGCTCAAGTACTTTTTTTTAAAAAAAAGGGTATCAAAACAAATTCGAAGTACATGATGAGCAACAATGGTCTTATTGTATATAAAAGTGGAAATGAAAGTAAAACATAAACTAGATTCTAAAAACCATTAAAAAAATTATTATTCTTCCAACCAAACTCATCTAATCATAAAAATCAGCCACCTCCAAGTGTACCATAGAATTACTTCCATTAATACCATCTAGCTCATTGACATCACTTTTTTTTGTGTGCCTTGATATTATGATCTTGAAAAATCAAAATTTGCTTCTACATTAGTCGCACTCCTTTCAATGGAGGCTTGATAAATTTTTGTTAGATGCTTAGGTGTACGATAGGTATGTGCCCAATGCCCCTTCATACCACATCGGTAATATTTATTCTCAACAACTTTTGAAGGATTACCTCGTCATTTTTCTGCCCTTCGTCATATTTCCTCTTCTAATGGGTATTAGGATTATAATCATTACTTCTACCACCATGATAACAGTAATTACTACGTCCCCTACCACGACCATGACCACGTCCACGGCCACGACCACAATCATTAGCATGATAATTATTATATACACTCACATTCACTTCGGGAATGGATCCAGTGGGACAATTTTCATGATTTTTTATCAACAGCTCATTATTTTGTTCGACTACCAATAGGCATGAGATTAACTAAAAATACTTTTTAAAACCTTTCTCTTGATATTGTTGTTACATGAGCATATTTTAAGCATGAAAGGTAGAAAAAGTTTTCTTTGATAAGTCCTCATTAGATATTTTCTCACCACATATGTTTAACTGAGAACTTATTTTGAAAACTGTTGAATATATATTCACTTACATGTACAATATTAAAATCTTGTAGCCTAAGGTGTATCCATTTGTAATGAGCTCAAGGCAAGATCACCATTTTTTTAGGTGATAATAATTTCTTTCAAATTAGTCCACAATTCTAGTAGATCTTTTACCGTTAGGTATTTAGCTTTCAGTCCTTTAGAATATGGTGGCGAAGAAAAATTAAAGCCTTGGCCATATCTTGACTAGTTGCTTCATTTCCTGGTATAATAGCCGTTCCTAGACCCTTAGCATCTAAATAGATCTTAACATCTAATATCCATGATAGATAATTCTTTCCCATTATATCAAGAGCAGCAAACTCAAATTTGGTAAAGTTGTCCATGATTCAAACTAAAAATCATGATAACAATTAGAATCATGAGGAAATCCACAATCATAGTTATCACATCATATATAATACTATATATAAAATAACAATAATATGTTATAAAATGTAACTAAGATTAAGTGTAAACAAATATAAACTAGCAAAATTTAACATAAAGATAGCAATAATAAAAGTAAAATGGAAAATAAATTAAATGGTGAACAAATAAAATAAATAAACAAATGAATAATATAAAATTATATATATACACACACCACACATATATCAATAGAAGTAATAAAACATAAAGAAAATGAACTAGTATAAAACATAATATAAAATAAAGAAAAGAAATTAAAATAACAATAATATCCAATCTTAGAGTAGGAAATTAAAGTAATATGGTTTCTGGCCACATAATAATGAATCAAAGAAATATGGCTTCTAGCCATGTTATATCAAAATAATAAATCAAAATGATATGATTTCTGGTCATATAATTTCAAAATAGAAATAAAAGGAATATGACTTCTTGCCATATAATAGGAAATCAAATCAATATGACTTTTAGTCATATATTTTCTGAATAAGAAAGTAAAGCAATATGGCTTCTAGCCATATAATTTTAGAATGTAAAATTAGAGGAGGCCATACTAACATAACAATAACAATAATATAAAAGAACTCTTAAATGCATGGTTATCATACCCAGACCGGCCGGTTCGGACCGGAAACCGGCCGTGAGTTCGGTCCAAAAAACCATAGATTCTAAGGTCATCAATCAACCCAGTATTAAAAAAAAAGGAGTGGAAGATGGAGAGGAACAACAATAGACTCAGATCATGATCCGGGTTTTGTGTGAGGATTTAGGCTTGTGTCTCATCACGATCTGGTTTGTTGGAGGGAATAGAGGTCCTCGTCGAAGATCGGAGTTACGCTTTCTAATTCATTTTCTCCACCATATCGTCGAAGATCAGAGTGTTATGGTCTGTGTTCACTCTTACTGATGATTAGCTTTCTCTTCGTTTTCTCAATTCTCGCTCTTTCTCACTCTCCACTCTCTCTCTTTTTCTGGTATGAAGAAACGATGATAAATGAAGACAATGAAGAAAGACTCGGCTTCAAGGACACCGCTGCTTTGCCTTCTGCACTCTATGTGACAGGCCAGTGTCCCCCATTCTCCCATATTTCTCCAATTATTATTTCCACAAAACTATCCTTATTTACTAAACACGCATCTAACATCTTTTTTTTTTTTTCTTGGGCAAATCACGCATCTGAAATATGAGTTTCGCTTCTCTTCTCTTTGTACTTTTTTATATTTTATTAATTATTGTAAATTTTAAAATCATTTTAGTAATAAATTTAGAGGTTTAAACTTCTCATGTTGCATGAGAAGAAGAATATTCCTATTCACACATGAAATAGTGGGACCCACATATATATATAATTATATTATATATATATATGTAGATCCCACCATTTTATGTGTGTGTGTGACATGAAAAACACTTTTCCTACAATATGAGAAGTGTTTTTCAATAAATTTAAGTTTGAATCCCAAGGTAACTAAGTCGGGGAGAAGCATTGAGCCCACTAAATTGGGCTTTTTTTTCCCAAAAATGCCCCTAATTAAATAACTATTTACCAAAATGCCCCTATTTCAAACTATTTCCCACTCGCTTTGTTTAGTCGACTAAACCATGGTTTAGTCGACTAAAACGCGGGGTTCCCTTTTGACCTCCACGAGATTTAGTCGGCTAAGCCTGTAGCTTAGTCGACTAAATCTGGTGAAAGGCTTTTGTAACTTAAACCCGAGATTTAGTCGACTAAGCTACGTGGCTTAGTCGACTAAATCTCGGGACAGGCTTTTTAAAACCCTCATTCGCGCATAATGGAACCCTTATCACAATGCAACCATTTCCCAACCAAATACTCTCTTTTCTCGGTTTAGTGCGACCCATCAAAGTTTAATCTCATTCCACCTTGTTCAAGGTATTATTGTTGTATAATCATTGTAGTTTCACTTTGTTAGGATTGTTTTTTGTTTGTAAGCTGAAACCCTCCCTTTTACAGCTCACAAATTATGGTGTGAAGGATGAGTTCAAGTTCAAACACGTACATTACTGTAATCTACCATAGTGGGAGGCATTTTGAAGGTCCCGATGGTGTTCAGTTTGAAGGAAAAATGAAAATGATGAAAATCAAACGGGGCACTACGTACAACGAGCTCAAAGAAAGAATTTACCAAAAATTGGGGCTACATGGCAGCCAATGCATTCATCGGTTAATTGCCAAAGTGGAGACTATAGCGGGTAAGGATAGTATATACTACATTAGTAACGATGTATGTGATGATGAAGACGTAGAGTGTGTCATAGATGCATTTGCTAATCGGAGAGCACAAAATTTTATTGAGATATATGTTGAACTTGAATCAGGTGAATCATCATCTATACCCATGCATACAAGATCTCGCATAGTATTTTTGGTCAAGAAGACGGACACCCGTCGGTCGTATATCGCACCTTCACAAGTCTTAAGTCGGGTAACATTGACGGATGAAGGGGAGGATGAGGAAGATGAGAATTGGCACAACGATGAGGAGGACGAATATGAGAGGTTTATTCCACTAGATGACACCTCAGATACTGATGTGGAGGGTGATTTTGATAGAGACACGAATCCAGTAAACCCATGTACCGCAACAATGCCACCGCTTCGTGTTGACCCAGTTAGAAGCGGTAAGTTAGTAAACTTGTATTTGTAGTTGTATTTGTAATTTTAAGTTAGTGGTTGTAACAACAAAATCATATTGACGATGTAGGGCACGAGAGTGAGCCATTTTGGAACGAAAGCCCGCACTATTCTGAAATTAATTGGGCGCCGTGACGATGACATGGAGATGTTGTATGGTGATGGTGACGAGAAGGTGGTTGGCGAGTTAGGTGATCCATTATATTTGTATTAGCAGTTTCCTTCTAAGTCGAAATGCAACATCTTTGTGAAATTGTATTGCATGAAGTCTCATCGTACGACCAAAGTTGAAAAAAGCGATGAGCATAGGTTTGTGATGCGGTGTCGAAACCATGCGACGGTTGTCCCCGGTATATGAGGGCAATTTTCCCCAAGAATGGAAATAGTTGGGTGGTGCGTAAATGGGGTCAAGATCACACTTTGCCCAACCGTAGTCTCGCCCGGGATCATAGATAACTGGATTCAAAAGTTATATGTGCAGCCATTATCGATGAGTTTTCTATTTTGTTGCGGTTACATTCGGTTTGTTTATTGTTTGACATTTAGAACTTGCTTTGTTTTCACCCGGGTATGTTAAGAGAAGATCCAGCTTTAAAACCAAAGGTCTTTGATACAAGAGAGTATACAACGTTTGTATGGATATAATATAACATACAAGAAGGCTTGGAAGGCGAAAATGAAGGCCATTGTGAAGTTATTTGGTGATTGGGAGGAATCATATGCATTCTTGCCCAATTGGTTGACATACATGACGCAGCGGTAACGTGGGTTCTGTTTTCGGGCTTGATACGATGAATGTTTCGACGAACGTCGTTTTTATAGCGACAAACGCGTCTTTCGTAGGGTTTTTGGACATTTCACCAAACCATAGAAGCCTTCAAATACTGTAAGCCCATACTTCAAGTTGATGACACCCACCTGTACGAAAAATACAAAGGTAATCTGTTGATTGCGACTTCACAGGATGGGGATGGGAAGCTCCTTTCCATTGCCTTTGCTGTTGTTCCTCCTGGTGAGAAGTATGATGATTGGTGGTGGTTTTTGTGTCTCCTACGTGACCATGTGACGTAGAGGCAGAGCATTTGTTTGATATTTGATCGTCATGCCAGTATCATAAAGGCAGTTAAAGATCACTGTACTTGGCAGCCTCCATATGCCTATCATGTGTATTGCCTACGTCATGTCGGGAGCAACTTTAATACTAGATTTAGGGATATGCAATTGAAGAAAACTGTTATGAAACTAGGTATGAAAGTTCACATGTTATT
The DNA here is from genome assembly GCA_019022655.1 of Acacia acuminata. Classification (NCBI taxonomy): domain Eukaryota; kingdom Viridiplantae; phylum Streptophyta; class Magnoliopsida; order Fabales; family Fabaceae; genus Acacia; species Acacia acuminata. Next base: position 1,859,666 of record JAFJYI010000048.1, on the reverse strand, counting down.
TACTTCTTGAACACATTTGTAATGATTGATTTGTTTCCATTGTTATGAGATTACATTCGCTGTTATACAAGGTACATGAGTTCAAAGATCCAGTTTGACATGAAGTTTCAAGAGTTTATTGAGGCAAACCCACAGTGTGTCACCTGGTTTGAGCGGCTTCCAAAGGAGAAATGGTGCAGGTCCTACGATGCAGACGGACAGAGGTTTGGTCACATGACAACTAACCTAGCCGAGTGTGTGAACAAGGTTCTCAGGGGTGCACGTAATTTGCCGATAACGGCATTGGTGAAGATGACTTGTAGTAGACTTGTCGAATATTTTTTCACCAGGCGTGTTGAGATTAACAGACATATCGTTGCAGGAAGGATAGTCTCAAAAAAGGTCGAAGAAGAGTTACAAAGGATGGACCAGTTGATAGTCACATATCGTGTGCGACTTTATGACAGAGATTTACAATTATTTGAGGTTGAGGATGCTTACAATCAATCTACACATGTCGCCGGTGACATAATGAGGGTTGACTTGATCAATCGCAAATGTCAATGTGGGAGGTTCACAACAAGAAGGTATCCCTGCAGTCACGTATTAGCAATATGCAAGATGGAAAATTTGAACCATTATGATTATGTTGACCCGGTATTCACTATCCCATACATTAGTCAGGTGTATGCAGCACACTGGTATCCGATAGGCAATGAATTGTTGATTCAACAAGGAGAGGGCCAAACCATTATCCCAAATGCAACTTTGTCACGCACACAGGGAAGACCAAAGTCTACAAGGATACAGAATGAGATGGATTGGGTGAAGTCTCAACCCTCAAGCAGTCAGTAAAGATGTAGGAATTGCAACCAAGCCGGTCATAATATGCGCACATGTCCAACGAGGATTAGACAAGCTTGAATTCTATATAACGTGTTTTCTGTTGAGTTTATGATGACTTGTTTAGGTAATAGGTTGGAAATTCGAACCATTCACTAATTGTATCGAATGATTGACTAGTTTTGGGACATTAGCGGATCAAACCTATGTAACGCCCTTAATTGTTGCCAAAAATACCTTCCCCAAGTCACATTGATGTGTATCTCTGAGTTGGTATAGGTTTCGTGCAAGAAGCAAACCGATTTCAGCAAGTCACCATGCCCCTGTCACTAGTTTAGTCGACTAAACCATATGGGAGCCGTCATCACTATATCAACCCCGCAGACACGTGACATCAGATCGCCATTTATGTAGCTCAGGTTATGGTAGAGAGCTCTCACCATAACCTCTGAATAGGGACAAGTCATCTCCGCTTCGGCCACTGTCAAATGGGAAGTCCCCAACATCGCCACTATCTCAAATCCCTCCTCTGCAAAGAATGCCATGTCTAATGACTTCGGCTTGATAATGGGTCTTCTAGCAAGATTTGCCTTGAATTGTGCATGCTTTGCTTCATTATTGCTAAACAAATAACCAAACAGGAGATCAACAACAGGCTCAGGATCCAATTGCTGCTGTGACCTAGTGGAGGATGCCCCGCGGGTCTCTCGGTGCTTAATTCGCCTCTCTCTCTCATTGCTGCTGCCATAAGGAGCTTCCCTACGACGCATAATTGCAACACAGACCTACAAATGGACATTACAAACCATGAACAAATAAGAAACATTCATAATTTTCAATTTCTTATATACATTCATCAATTTCACAAACAATCATCATTGCCACTGAAAAACACAATCAGCATCAACAAAATTCATGAAAACCGAAGTGAAATTCGTCCAAAAATAAAATAAAATTCACAACCGATGTAAATATTTTCACTTTCACATGTACATTCATCATTTTCATACATAAAAACGAATGAAATACTCAAATCAATCAAAGAAACACAACAAAACAACCCAATCAAAGGGCAAAACGCAAAAACGCAAATGGGGGTTCGCATAAACGCAAAAATGACGTCGAAACTTCGAAATGGAGATGGAAACATATCTAAATCGACGCAAATGGCACTAAATTGACGCAAAAACAACCCAATCAAAGCACGAACGTAAAAACTCAAATGAGGGTTCGTCTAAACGCAAAACTACGTCGGAACTTCGAAATGGAGATGGGGAACATACCTAAATCGACGCAAATGGAACTAGATTGAAGATCCCTTCGCAACCCACCAAGGAATTGAGCAACGTTTGGGAGAAAAAAACAGAGGAAGAGAGCTTTGGGGAGCTTTAGTCGACTATTATGGTTCCATTATGTGAGAATGGGGGTTTTAAAAAAGCCTCTGTTCGAGATTTAGTCGACTAAGCCCTGTAGCTTAGTCGACTAAATCTCGGGTTTAAGTTACAAAAGCCCTCTATATGAAATAGTTATTTAATTAGGGGCATTTTGGGAAAAAAGCCCACTAAATTGATGAGTCTTGTTAATCACCGTTTCAAAGTCTCTGTTCTGGTTCGGCATTCTTGTTCGAAATTTAAACCTCCTTTCTATTGAAAATTTGAACCTCCCTTCTGTATTCTCTCTCTTTTTTTATTTTTTTTTATTTTATAATTTCATATTAATAACTTTAAAATTTTCACTTTCTCATCGATTTTGCTCTAGTTTAGTTCCGATTTGACTCCACAGAATTGTGTCTAAAACTTCGTGGGTAATTAATTACCCACAAAATTCTCTAAAATCCGTGGGTAATTTCCCATGGAAATCTGTCCATAATTTGTCACAAATTTTTGAGCTTTTATATATACACACACACACACAATTTAACGCACTTAAATGTGAAAATTAGCCTGATGATATAACTAGAAAAATTAACAAGTTCAAAGTAACATCTGAAGTGATAGATATGCATATGCATATGAAATAAGGGTCCTTTGAAATAAGGGTCTAAGACGCGTCTCATAAGCTAGATATGCTACTAAAAATACATCATGTATATAATTTAATGATACAAATTAAATCATCATCATTGGCGTCGGCGGTGGCGGAAGTGGCAAAGGGGGTCGACCTAGACCACAGTTCTAGTCTCTCGGAAACCCGAATTCACTTCCAAAACCCCTCGATTCTTTGTAAGGTTTGAGCAAATGCGATGTTTACGAATGTCAGCATCGCTAACACTCTTACGGGCAAACTTCATGGACTCTTCAAAATGGGCAGCCTTAATCTTTGCTACTTCTTCGTAAACACCTTCATCCATAGCCTCAGGGTTCTCACTTCTCCTCTCGCGCTCTATATCCTGAAATATGAGAGACAAACCAAGTTAGAATTTAAAGCATCAAGAATAAACAAAATAACTGAGACTCTTTAGCTCCAGCAACAACACCTGAGAAGCACCTGGAGTGTTCTAAAGCATGAGATAAATGTTGGTCTTGGGCATCAATAATAAGTGCTGAAGATATATAGAAAGGAATAAATGATGCCATATAACAGAATGGGAAAAGAGGGGCGATTATGTATGCTCTAACTGTATTTAAAAATTAAAAGCTCCTCTCTGCAGTGCAAAAAACTTACATGTGATGACCACAGCTGGATCCCCAGTTGATTCCACTAATAACCTAAAATGCATCCCATATTGTATACATAAATCTTCAGCATGTTGATTATGGCATAAGAACAAGCATATTGTTATGATATGAAAGCTAAATGCATAGGCTTTGACCATGAAAACAAGGCTCCAGATAATGCTAGTGAAACACAATCCACAGGAGTTCCTGAATAAATATAAATTAGAAGAATGAGATAATAGTGTAACTCTGATGTATTAAAAGCCACAACCACCAAACGGCAAACGTGCAAAGAGATTATGAAACTCAAAAGGTGTTAGCTTCGCTATGATCAAGCTATAGTCAGACTTATTTCTTTAATGATGTTGAGGAAAATTATGATTTTTTTTCCTTCTTGACAACTAGGGTAACACCAAAAGATTACATCAATGCACCTATGAACACGATACATGTTGAATCTCATCAGCACAGAGAAAATGCGACAAATAACACGTGACCAAACTAAGCTTAAATTCTTCAAAAGGCATAGTTTCTGGACAAATTTAAATCCCAAACAAATATGCCTGATCACAGCGAGTCTTCTTGAGACATAGGAGCAAAAAGAAAATATGTCACACCTGAAACCTCAAAGGCCGTGGCGCCATTAATTTCAACAGACCTTGCCTCCACCGTTTCTCTGAGAGTTACAGAGTGCTCCGAAACTGATTTGTCCCTAAAGCAACCATTTTATGAACTAACAAATTACAACGATACCCCAGATTCAATAACAATGCGAGAGTAGGTGAAGAAAACAAAAAACATAATGCAAATGCAGAATGAACCTGTTGTGGACCTCGAAAAGGGCTAGACCAGATCAGAACCAAGTAAGGACCAGTTAACCCACGACCATACCCACTTCCATAGTAATGCAGGGAGTGGGGGCACAGATCGTGTAAGGATGGGAACATGGTATTAGGGAAGTTGGATCAACCTAGCTTCACTATAAATAAGGAGACATTCCCAGGTGAACGGTATGCATAAACATTCTCCCCTATCAGTTACCTTTTGTCCCACCGTGCACACACTCACCTCTCGACGGAATTCCGTCTTCGTGTAGCACAATCTTCTTATTCATTGTTGTCTCTTCAATAGATAAGATTGGACAAGCGTCTATTAGATCTTATATTGAATACCAACCAGCCCTAAAGGGTTGGACATTTGTGTTCCACATCAGAACATTAGCGCCGACTGTGGGGACGAGTAAAATTCGAATCCTAGACCACAAAGCTACAAGCTTACCATTGCAAATGGTGAACACCAGAGGACGTAATTCAACAACTCGGCGAGGCCAGTTGCCAGAAGAACAACCAGAATGACACCTTAATGAACAAACATCTCTGCAGGAGGGCTCGGTGGATCCAAACGCGGAGCATATAATTGTGGAAACTGAAGTGGAGACATCGGACACGGTGAATTCTCCTCCCTCTGAGAACGTCGTTGTTCAGCAAGTTGGTTCCGAGACTTTACCAGATAATCAGCCACAAGAATTTTAGGTGGTTGATCCTCACATTCGCATGCTGCAGACTACTCTTGGTTCCATGATGAATCGGATGGACAAGATGGAAACTCGCAATCGCCTGCAGAGGGAAGAGGATGCCCGACTTATGAGAGAAGAGATGGATCGTCGTAATGAAGAATGGAGGAGGCTATTCGAATACCATGTCGGATGAGCTGAGGCACCACAGGCCGACCACGGGGAAGAAATCATGCTCGAGGAGGACCAAGTACCACATCTGACTAGGAATGATGGTCGGGGAATGAGAAGCATAAACGGACATGGTCGGGTAGTGGCCACACACATCGGCCCAGATAATGTCGTGCGAGATCGGGCGTCGATCAGGAGATCAATTAAGACAAAGGAGCCAGTCAAAGATGCCGCACCATCATCACCTGAGTCGAGTTCCGACGATGAGGAAAAAATCGTGACTCCTTTTATAGAGAGAATAATGGCTGCCGCTTATCCAAAAGGCTTGGACATGAAGGATTTCCCGAAGTATGATGGAAGCCAGGATCCACAGGTGCATGTGGGCAATTTCAAAATGGAGATCATGGTAAAAGGTTATACGGGGCCCGTGATACCTCGGTGTTCCACCGGAACGCCGCGTGGAGCTGCTCGGATGGTTAATACCTTGCCGAGAAAATTCGATCCGGACATGAAGGATTTGGAGAAGAAATTCTTGCTTAACTTCGCCACCTGCAGGAAGCAACCAAAAACCGAGTTCCAGTTGGATCAGGTGAAGCAATCACCTGGGGAAACTTTGCAAAAGTACTTAGAACGCTTTAAAGACACGGCACTACAAGTCCCGGGGTTAAAGGAGGACGTAAATTTGCACTGCGTCATATCAGGCCTGGACAAATCTTTACACTTGAAGAAGTCGGTCATGAAGTGTCGTCCTAAAACATTGGCGGAGTTCCGAGACCGATCCAAGCAATACATAGAGCTGGAGCAGATGGATATTATGAGCCATGCACCACGGGACAGAGCAAGAACTTCACCTCCCCGGAGTAAGGAGCAGTACAGACAGAACAGACAAGACTCTCGAAGATGTAGAAGGGATAACAAGCCTCACGGAGGAAGAGCGGAAGGAAGATATGACTGATATGCCGCATTAAAGGTGCCTCAATCCCAAGTCTGGAAGGAAGTCTCCATGACCGAGATGAAAAAAGTGGAGCGACCACGGCCACTGCGAAACGAGGCCACCTTGGACAAGTCTCGATACTGTGAATTCCATGATCAACACGGGCACACGACGAACGTTTGTTGGGACTTGAGGGATGCTATCGAGAAGTTCATTCGAGAAGGGAAACTCCGCCGCTATGTAATCCAAACGCAAGGGCGGCAGAACAAGCGCCAAGGAGACCGAAGTAGAAGCCCGCCTGCTGAAAAGAAGAGGCGAGAGTAGAAAAAGGTGGGACGAGGTGCAGATGATGAGTTTCCTGATTCAAAATACGACTGCAATGGGATTGTTGGAGGCTTCGGTGGAGGAGGAGATTCCGCGAGTCAGCGAAAGAAATACTTAAAGGAGGTCCTCTCTGTAAGTGACCGCCCGAGGTTTAAAAAAGAATATGCAAAACAAGGCTTACCAATGCTCGGGTTTACTGAAGAAGAGCTAGATGATGTAGTGTCGGGGCACTATGACAGACTTGTCATAACGGGGACAGTTGAAAATTTCCGAGTTAAGAAGATTTTTATGGACAATGGAAGTGCGGTAGACATAATTCTTTGGGATGCGTTCAAACGCATGCGATTTGGCTCGAAGGACTTGAGATCGTGTCGGACCACCTTGACGGGTTTCAACGGCGAGGATACTCGTCCAAAGGGATTCATAGACCTCAAATTAACGTTGGGGACCAAGGAAGCATTCAAGTCGGAAATAGTTCGTTTCGTGGTGGCCGATTTTCCTTCCCCATATAACATTATCCTAGGACAACCAACTATCCATGACTGGAACATGCTGGTATCTTCTAATCACCAGAAGTTGAAATTCATTGACAAGAAGAATCAAGTTGTTACCATCAAGGGTGATCAAAAAGATTCTCGGCAACGTTATTTTGTAGTAGTCAAAGAAAGCAAGGCCTCGAAGGTGAAACGCTCCAATGAGTACATGGAAAGACGGGAAACAAATCCGTCCATGTGGTCGAATTAGACCTGAGGGAAGAAGATAAAATGCAAAGGGCCGAGCCGAACGAGGAAGTGGAAGATTTCGTTTTGGGGGCTAAGCCAGAACAGACTACCAAAGTTGGAAAGAGGTTGGATCCCAAGATTCGAGCGAAATTAGAAAGGTTTTTGCTGGAAAACCGAGATGTGTTCACATGGAGACCGTCTGAAATCCCAGGGATAGATCCCGAGTTTTGTTGTCACAAGCTGGCGATCCGTCTTGGTTCAACGCCAGTTGCACAAAAGAAGAGGAAGCAAGGTTCGGACCGAGGCAAAGCCTTGGAGGCACATGTCAAGGAATTGATCGAGGCTGGATTTATCAGGGAGGTGCAGTACACGACGTGGCTTTCTAACGTGGTTATGGTTAAAAAAACCAAGCGGTAAATGGCGCGTGTGTATGGATTACAAAGATTTAAACAAGGTATGTCCAAAGGATGCATTCCCCATGCCCAACATTGACCAGTTGGTTGACCAGTCTTCTGGTTTTCAACTTTTATCGTTCATCGATGCGTACTCGGGATACAATAAGATTGCCATGCATCCCGATGACCAAGAAAAGACAGCCTTTATCACAGACAATGCGAATTATTGCTACAACATAATGCCATTTGGCCTCAAGAACGCCAGGGCGACTTATCAGAGAATGATGACCAAGGTCTTTGCGGATCAGCTGGGAAAGAATGTGGAGGTGTATATCGACAATATGGTAGTAAAATCCAAGGAGTAGGGCGACCACGTTCACGATCTGCAACAGACATTTGAAAAGTTGCGAATGCATCAAATTCGATTGATGGTCCAGCAAAAATTACCGCAGCCAAGTTGCGTGATGTTTATATCGGACTCGAATGATTGGAGAAAACCAATTGCCGATTATATAGAGTGGGGAATCACCTCGGAGGATGCTGCCGAGTCCAAGAATCTGGTAAGAACAGCGGCCGCTTATGTAATGGTGGACGATCAGTTGTATCGCAAAGGCACGTATTCTCCTTTGGCAAAATGCCTTAACAAAGATCAAGCCCAGTACATCTTGGCCGAAATCCACGAAAGTATAAATGGGCAACACATGGGTGCAAAAGGCGTTAGCTAGAAAAGCGATACGGGCGGGATACTATTGGCCTACCATGGCGTAAGATGCCAAAGACCATATCCAGAAGTGTGATAGTTGCCAGAAACACGGCAAGATAATATGGGTTCCGCCTGCCGACTTGACACAAATCACGGCTCCATGACCATTTTACAAGTAGGGCATGGACTTGTTGGGACCATTTAAAGCAGCACAAGGGCAGCTGAAGTGGTTGATCGTCGCGGTTGACTACTTTACCAAGTGGATTGAAGCTGAACCTTTGGCAACAATTACCTCGGCAAGAGTGCAGAAATTCCTCCAAAGAAACATAATATCACGATTTGGAATCCCGGCAGAAATAGTCATAGACAATGGAACGTAGTTCATGGACAGAGGCTTCCAAAAGATGGTATCCGACCTTCATATAAAGCATCACTTTGCTTCTGTGGAACACCCACAATCAAACGGACAAGCCGAGGCAGCCAATAAGGTTATTGTCAACGGACTGAAAAAGAGAATGGAAGAAGAAAGGGACAGTTGGGTGGAGCATCTATACTCAGTGTTGTGGGGGTATAGGACCACGTTGCTAACATCCACGGGGGAAACTCCCTTTAGGCTGACGTATGGATGTGAAGCCATGATTCCAATCGAAGTCGGCGAGCCTTCATGGAGAAGACTGAGAGTTTCACATGATGGGCAGAAGAATGATGAGGCTGTGGCGGTAGAGTTGGACCTGATTGACGAAGTAAGAACCATGGCTCACTTTCGAGATTTGGCCACAAAGCAGCTTATCGCTGCTCGGTACAATAGGAGGGTAACCCCGGGATCATTTAAAAAAGACGACTTGGTGCTGCGAAGGGCCGATATAGGAAACAGGAATGCCCAAGATGGAAAGCTTACGGAAAATTGGGAAGGTCCTTACCGCATCAAAGATGAACTCGGGAAAGGAGCTTACATTTTGGAATCATTGAAAGGGGAAGCGATTAAGAGAACCTAGAATGTGGATAAGCTTAAGGCTTACTATAGCTGAAATCACAAGTTTATGAAGCTCTTTGTTTTCGTTGCTTTTTTATTTCGTTTAATTTTAGCAATTTCCTTCCGTTAACTTTGTTTTTAGGAAACTCGGTCGTGAGTACATGTCAATTCCTATGGGAATCAAATCTGATGTAATACCGCTGCCTGAATGAATAAATAATACTGGGTCATGGAACCCGTATTTTGCAACCTGTTTATAAAGATAAGCATAAAGAGACATGTATGAATTGAAGTTCGAAACTCATTCGTAAATCGTGTAGCGGAAGAACCGCCAAAAATGAATCTAAGTGAAGAGCTCACATTTATAGATCATTTAGCGGCAAAGCCACCAATATAAAAAAGAAACGAGCGACAACCTGGGTTGTATAATCGTGTTGGTTGTATTATAACAATGGCCAAAATTAATAGACATGCACGAAACAAGTCGAATGCTCGTTTTCGTGAATCATGTCATAGCGGCATAGCCGCCAAATTAAATATCATGTGCACACCATAGCCGAGTTTGAACGACATGACTAAAAAAAAAAAAAAGAGAAGGTTTCTCCGACCTTGATCACGTTGGACATGAAACCTTCAACTTGCAAACGCGCAAATGAGGAAGCAAATGCAAGTAAGTTAAAGCCGTTGATTAGAATTCAATGAAGTCACCATTTACAAAAAAAGGCCCCACACGGGCACAACAATGTTCAACAAAAAGATAAAACAAAAACTACAAATATAAAGATTGAGGAAAACTACGGCTGCAAAGACCGAGAGGCGACGAGATGCCAGCTACAGTTGATTGGGAGAAGATTGGCCCTCAGCGACATTCTCAAGAACCACCTCAGGACCGGTAACGGCGGGGTCGACGGTTGAAGAAGGAGCCGGGATAAATTTCCCGTCTTCAACATACGCATTCACGTGCACTCCTTCTAGGTTAAGGGTCACCGTGGGGTTCCGGAATTGAAGTTGTTCTAAGGCATTCTCAAAGGTGTCTCCAACGCCAGACTTCAACTTGGAGACATCAGTATGAGCAGCCGTAAGGGCCTCCTTACAAGATTTAAGCTCCGACTCCAATTCCGTAATCTTGCTGTTATATTTGCCAATAGACTCCACGTCGTCCTCATGAATCTGTAGCCTCCGAGTCACCTCGGATTCAGCCTTGTGCAGCTCGTCACGAATCACAAAAAGCTCATCAGAAAGGCTCTCCTTCTCGGCCTTCGTCACTTCCAGGTCTTCAAGGGCCCGGGCTAACTTCTCGTCGACCTTTTTCTTCTCGGCCTCGGCAAAGTCCAAATCTTCTTCATTAAGGCCGACTTTTTCCTTGAGGTGTGCGACGAGTTGACATAAGCCAGCATTCTTCAAATTAAGATGCTCCATCTCCTTGAGCTCTTTCATCTCCAAATCTGACAACGTCTTCCCATCAAAATAATGCGAGGGAGGACGAAGAGCTTTACGAAGGTTGGTAGGGACTTTATTCTCCCAGATAAAAGAGACAGGAAGCTGGACTGAAGGACGGGGAGCAGATTCTGGAAGCTCATGTTCCTGAAGCTTGGGATTTTGAACTGGGGGAGACGATATGGCGATAGCTTCATTTGTTAGTGGAACGGTAGCCTTTTTCTTCTTTGAAGTTTTGGCCCTCTTAGTGGCATCTTGCTGGCCGGGCTCTCCGCTGGGGGCCGCTCATTTTTCAACCGGAGTCATAGGCCGAAATTCAGGAATGGCTGTCCCCTCCGGGCAGCACGTCACGTCACGTCAAGATAGTCGAGCCTCTTACCCGTCGGTCTACCTGTAAAACACAATCCAGGGGTCAAATCCTGAAAAAAAAGAGGCGGGCCTATGGGCACCTACAAGGAATGATATAGTAGGCTGATTCCACCAAGCTGCCTTTCTTGTTGACTAGTGCAACAAGGGCGCCTATGGTCTCCTTCTCGGCATCAGAAAGTTGGGAGTTGACAGGCAAGAAATCTTTGGCTTCGAATTTGTGATGCTCCTCACACCAGTATAAAGGGAAACGTTCTTGGACTTCCCCTGACTGAAGGGTTTGAAGGAACCAAGGTGAGTTCCCGAGTTTGGCAACGACTTTAAAGAAAGAAGTTTTAAAGCCTTTCCAAGAATCCTTGAAGGGCTTAAGAAATTTGCGGCCATGAGAAGCTTGGAGTGATGTCCAACCAAACCACATCTTTTCCCCTTCCGTGGTGGCATTCGTATCCAGAGGAGTAAAAAAGCTACAAAAGACGGGGACGGAACACTTAAGTTTATGTTTATGGCAGTAATTTTCGAAGGCAATGGCAGAGGCCCAACCATTAGGGTGTAATTGAGAAGGAGGGGTGTAGGTGGCCGAGAAGACACATTTGAAAGTCGAAAAATGGAAATTCGACCCCGAGATAGGTGATTAAATCCTTGTAAAAATAAAAGAAATGGCAGTCCTTATCGCTTGATCGAGCGAGGCCACGGCGACTCGTTTGTCAAGGGCAGGCATACGTCATATCCCTCTCCACCTCGGATGGTACGTGAAAGTGTTTTCGCGGACATTTTATTCTTTACGCGAATTACGTCTTTGCCACAACATATTCCTTGATGGAAGACATCCGTGAAGATCCAGAAGGGGCAGGCTCTCCAGTCTCAGATCGATTTGTTTGGTGTGAAAAAGACATTAAATACCTAAAATAAAAAGAAAGGGCAGGGTCAGAACCATGAAGTATACCTGGCGGTACGGATTTCATGACGGCTATCAAAAAGCGGAGAAGCCTGGGGAATCCGAGAAGTGGCGGCTGAAGAACTCCGCAGTCTCTTGCAGTGGCACCGATCTAAGAGTAACTCAGTTTCTCTATCGTGACCATGGCTGACGAGTTCAATGGCTTTATAACAACATTCCTTGCATGGACCAGAATCCTCGATCAATAGAGTCAGGGTAACAACCTCGAGAACTGGATGGGAAGCTGGAAAAGCATGTAAAGGTGCGGCTGATGGCCTAGGGATGGATGAAGTGGGAGCTCGGATATTCGCCCTACTTCCACTTCTCTGAGACGGGCGAAGTAAAGCTTCCATCTTTTCCTCTTCGGTAGGAAGGATGGACCAAAGCTAGATTTTAGTTCGGCCAGGGACGCGTTCAAGTATTTCTCTATCTTCCTCCGGGATGGGCCTGCCATACATATCTACCAGCAGAGGTTTTGGATCCATCTTGAGGAACAATTGCTGAAGCATGCCAAAAGTGCAAATGAAATTATGCATGTAAAACCCAGACTGCCCAGAATGCGAAGAACTCAATATAGCAAAGTTATACAAATGCAGAAAATGGCGAAAACTAAAAGGAAAGAAAGTATAAATGCAAAAGGAAAACCCAGGTGTCACAACAACTCAGACAGACAATGTTCACTATCGTTTTCAACATTTTTTTCGTTCGGAGAGGAATTCACTGGGTCATCACAGTCGTTCAACACCCAGTTCAACACAGAAGAAAAGTGTACATTAAGAACTACCAAAATGCAGTTGATACAAGTTGAGAATAGCAACATGTATATCGTAGGTTGAGATCAAAAAGAAGAAAATAGGAACAACTCAGAATTTTGAGATATACCTGGGAGCTAAAGAGCAAGGAGATTTGAGAGTCGAGAAGAGAGAGCTCACGGCAAATTCTTCTTCACAGGAGAGAGTGGACTTGGCAAGGTGACGAAGAGAGGCACTAAGGAGTACTTATAAGTATGTTAGAGATGTAACATTTGGAAGCCTAGTCGTCTCGTCGTTTACGAGGATATCAGAAGAAAACCCTAAAAAAGAATCATGGCGGGTACGATATGACGTGGGACATTAATGGGCGCGATAACCGAAGGCGGCTCTTGAGGACGCATGGCTGAAAAATTTGGGGATTGCAATTATACGCTGCGACACGGGTAAACGAAAAGACACTCTGCTAGACGAACGGTCGTAACCGCAGACATGTCGGCACTATTACTTGGCACCCCGGATAGGAAACCAAAACGCATGATGATCACCGAGATGAGTTGACAAACTCGGGCAGGCATCCCGACATAACGATACCAGGACATTTTACGAAGACAAAACGCTTTAGTTCTAGCGGATCAATTGGCGATAAGACTCGTGCAAGTCGTCGTTTAGCCCAGATGCGGGACTTGATCGCAGCCAATTGTGGTTGATGTCCAAGAAGAGTTTAGGGGAAATACGGGCCTGGAAAGTCGGGGTCTTATACCAGAGTAAACTCAGCAGTTGGGAAACCTGAGCAGCCGACTTTGGAGGCAATTGTTGTGGACCTCAAAAATGGGCTAGACCAGATCAAGCCCAAGTAAGGACCAGTTAACCCACGACCATACCCACTTCCATAGTAATGCAGGGAGTGGGGGCACAGATCGTGTAAGGATGGGAACATGGTATTAGGGAAGTTGGATCAACCTAGCTTCACTATAAATAAGGAGACATTCCTAGGTGAACGGTACGCATAAACATTCTCCCCTATCAGTTACCTTTTGTCCCACTGTGCACACACCTCACCTCTCTAACGGAATTGCGTCTTCGTGTAGCACAGTGATCTTCTTATTCATTGTTGTCTCTTCAATAGATAACATTGGACAAGCTTCTATTAGATCCTATATTGAATACCAACCAGCCCTAAAGGGTTGGACATTTGTGTTCCACATCAGAACAGAACCGATAAACTGGGAAGGTGAAATGTAGGAGGAAAAGAGTCAAACTAGAAAATATCGACGAACAATCCAACAAATCACAGCACACTGAATAAATCAAGATGAGAAGAAACCCACGATTGAGGAACGCAGACATGAACATTGTAAAGGCATTCGAGAACAAGAGCTTCAACTAAGTAGGTAACGCCAGGTGACTCAATCCCATCACTATTGGTTACCAAGACAATGGGCTTCGAACTATCACTGACTTCCATTGAATCAGGAATCGAAGATGAATAAGGTTCGGTAGTTTGAGCAACGTCTTTGGATTTATCGCCCTCATCAGCGCCTTTCCTGCTAAGAAGGACTTGTTGGAGATTGGAAACGAGACCCGGAGGCATCAAATTGTTCTCGACAGAAGTAGAAGTCATGGGCAAGGATTAATTGAAACGGAAACTGAATGATAATCGAGAAGAAAAATGAAAGATTCAAGATGGAAACCCTAAGCGAAGAGCAAGAAAGCTTCAAAGAAGAAACGGATAGAGATAGGTAGCGCGGTTGCAACGGCGTGACGAGGGAAAGTGCAGAGAGACAACCCAAAAGAGAAGAGAAGAGCTTCAAAGTACGGAAACGCTGGACTGTTTGCAAAAGATCAAGATAAATAGCAATTTGCAAAAGATCAAGATAAATAGCAATTTGCAAAAGATTTTTCAAAAAAAAAAACCTGTTTTCACAGGATATGTTTCAGTTTTCACTGCCGGCGGCCACTGTGCAACGCTGGACTGTGGTGGGGTAGGGTGGCCGTCGGCTTTTGCTAGTGATGAAGGAACACGAGGACGAGAACCATACCAGAAAATTCGGCGCTTGTTGTTTGGGGCGCCAATGACAGGCGACTGCGATGGAGGAAGCAGGCTCCAATGAAGGAAGAACACGAGGACGAGAAGCACACGCCGAGGGGCGAGACAGAATTGAAGAAGAAAACTACTATTTTGTAATTAATATTTACTCACGGAATTAACCACAAAATTCCATCGGTAATATTCCATAAATTTTTGGGAAATTACTCATGGGTCCCAAGGAACAGAGATAATTACAATTAGGTCCATTGAAATCATGAAATTACTCTGAAGTCCCAAGGGACTTCTGTGTAATTATTTGTGAGTGCACAATTACCAATATGACCTTCCCTCTCTCATTCTTCCTTCTCCTCTCTTTCTCTCCTCTCTCCCTTTTTCTTCTCTCTTTCCTCTCTCCTGTCTCTCTCCTCTCTCCTATCTCTCTCCACCACGATTTCGCCAAAATCGATCAAGGAAGACACACTTGGCCCCTGCGATCTCTGGCAAGACTAATCTCCGCCACGATTTCCGCCAAGAACCGAGCAAGGAAGACGCATGAAAGGCCATCGGCCCCTGCGATCTCCGTCGACCACTCCGCCACGATCTCCACTAACCGCCACCATCGTTTTGAAGATCACCTGATGTTTTGCTTAATTTTGGGTGCCCTGTGGATTTTCTGATTTCGGACCTACTCCAAGATTTAACTACGGTTTCCGTCGTTTTGCTTATTTTCGGGTGCTCCGTGGATTTTGTGATTTCGGACCTGCTCCAATATTCGACCTCTGCTTCCGTTTTGCTTACTTACGGTAATCACTTGACATGGCTGACGGTAAGACCACAGATTTGGCGAACTTGCCTTTCTCTCATCTCGTGTTCCTTCATCCATCCTTCATCTATTTTTGGTTATTTTTCCAAAGGTTGTTGTAAATATATGTTTTTTCTTTGTAAATATAGCATTTGTTGTTGTAAATAGCCTCTGGACATGAGAAATGAAAAAAAATCCATGTTTTCAAAGGTTGTGGTAAATATATGCTTTTTCTATTGTTAATATAGCATTTGTTGTTGTAAATAGTCTCGGACGTGAGAAATTAAAAAATCTAAGTTTTCAAAGGTTGTTGTAAATATATGCTTTTTCTGTTGTTAATATAGCATTTGTTGTTTTAAATAGCCTCTAGACGTGAGAATTGAAAAAAATCTAAGTTTTCAAAGGTTGTTGTAAATATATGCTTTTTCTGTCGTTAATATAGCATTTGTTGTTGTAAATAGTCTCTGGATGTGAGAAATGAAAAAAATCCAAGTTTTCAAAGGTTGTTGTAAATATATGCTTTTCCTACCCATTCGAACTTAAATTACCCGTTCGAACTTAAATTTGAAAACCTTCAAACTTAAATTACAACAACAAATTTGAACTTAAACAACCTTTGAAAATCTCGATTTTTTTTTTTCATTTCTCACGCCCGATGCTATTTACAACAACAAATGCTATATTTAAAACAAAAAATATATATATTTACAACAAACATTGAAAACCTGGATTTTTTTCATTTCTCACGCCCGTAGGCTACTTACAACAACAAATGCTATATTTACAACAGAAAAAACATATATTGACAACAATATGTTAAATTATTCTCAAGTCCAGATATTAAGTTCAATGAGTAGGTGCAAATAGTTACTTACTCATACAACTTAATATTTTGAAATGATATTCACTTCTTAAGCTAGCCTTATATAGCTGTCAAAATTCTCAGAAGATATTGTGAATATATGCTTTTTCTGTTGTAAATATAGCATTTGTTGTTGTATATATCCTCTGGACGTGAGAAATAAAAAAATCCAGGTTTATAGACGTGAGTCAAGCGAACGTGGTGACTCGTCAAAGATTCATGGAGTGATATCAGAGCATTCTGGAGAAGCCTTTGGATCCGCCAGAAAAGTCGATCCGAATCTTTGACGGGAGATTTCGAGTTTCGGCTTGAAGATCCAGTCACCATGCTCCAGTACGGACCCTTACTTGTTCTTGCCGAAGGCTTCGAGGTGTTCGAGTCGCGGGGCTGTGGCAAAATCGCAGATCTAACTATTCTTGGCTTCGTTGGGCTGTAAGTTGAATCATTTCTGAAAGAGAGAAGAAAAAGGGAGAGAGGAGAGAGAGAGAGGAGAAGGAAGAAGGAGAGAGGAAAGGTCAGATTGGTAATTGTGCATCACAAATAATTTCATGATTTCAAGGGACTTAATTGTAATTATCTTTGCTTATTGGGACTTGTGAGTAATTTTCCCTAAATTTTTTATGGGATAAGATATTGTTACTACCATTTTTTGTTATTACTAATCTTACTACCACTTTTCCACCGTTAGATCAAAATCTTAATAGGAGAGACAAATTATAAAGGTAGATGAGATTCTGATCTAACGGTGGAAAAGTGGTAGTAACAATATCCTATCCCATTTTTTATAGTAAAAAATTTCTGAGACCGACGACAAACCTAATTCCTGTGGAAATCTTAGACGGAATTCTGTCAGAAATTTTCTATGCAATTGTTCCGTCGGTAATTTTCTAATACCAACGGAAAAATTCTGTCAGAAAATACCAACAAATTCTATCAGTAATTTGCGACGGACATTTTTCTGTCCATAATTTCGTCCCTAATTTGGTGTATTTTTATAGTGTATTGATTACCAATATTTTCAAATTTCAAACATGGCATTAATGAGGTTCTGTTTCTGTAGACTTTTTCAGGTTTCAATTTTAAACTTTCAATTTTCAAATATCACTCATACAGAGTTGCTAATTGAAAAGAAAAAAAAAATCTATTAAAAATTAATATTTCTTAATTTACTAATTATTAATTAATTTATTTAACTTTTTATATCACAACTTCCAATATACACCATAATGAGTTTTTGTTTTCCAATAATCTCTCACTTCCTTCCTTCAACTCATTCTCTAGATTTCGATTTCAAATTCAAATCCCTGGCATCTTTTTTTTTTAAACAAAAATATAAAAAAATCACCATCAAATCAATCAAATACAATTCCTTCAAAGTGGTAGCTTAATTCTTACTTATGCAAAAGTTATATAGAAAATAGGGTAATGGTGCAAAATTACACATGTTTTTACCCTCAGGAGCGTCCAACACCATATGCTTTTTTTAAGTGCAAAAATACACATGAACTTTGAAAATCGGAGCAAAAGTCACACCACCGTTAAATTCTAACTGACGATATTAGTTTTTGAGGTGGAACCCACATTATTATTCTAAAAATACAATAATGCCCCTAATTCAAAAAAAAAAAAAAAAAAAAAAAAAAAAACCTCATTCCTTTTTTGAACATAATCGAAATTTAGAATTACAAAATTCATTTTCAAAAAGAAAAAACAATTTCCCAGCCGGATACACTTGAACCCCTGATTTGTATCAAGAAAAAAAGCGAATTGAACCCCTGATTTCTCAACAATCTCATTCTCTTAAATTCTTCAGACTCGACCTTGCACCACTCTAGCCTCCAACGCAACTTCATTCCACCTGGCCATGTCCCCAGTCATGTCATTACCCCCATCATCGCCGTCGGTGGCTGCGCCGTCGCTGCCCTCATCGATCGACTTGCCGGTGCGGCCCATTCCTGGAAGTTATGGTTGGCCGTTGGTTGGCCCTTTGATTGACCGTTTAGATTGCTGCTGGTTCCAGAAGCCGGAGACCTTCTTCAGGAAGAAGATCGACAAGCACAAGAGCACCGTGTTCCATACCAATGTCCCTCCTTCCTTCCCTTTCTTCACCAACGTCAACCCAAACGTCATCGCTTTGCTCGATTGCAAATCCTTCGCTCACCTCTTCGACGTCGACCTCATCAACAAAAAGAACTTCCTCATCGAAAATTTCATGCCCAGCGTCGCTTCACCAGAAACATGAGGGTCGGCGTTTATTAGGACACTATTGAGCCTCAACACCCCAAGGTTCGCCTCATCTTTTTTCCCTCCACTGTCTCATTTTTTTCAATTTGAGGTATACAACTTGCAGAATTTTACTTCAGAGTTCAATTCATGATTAAATCTCATAAAAGCTTAAATTCCAACGATGTACATGGTTTTCTTTTCTTTTTGTTGTTTACATGTGCTTGGCCTGGGAAAGGAAAGGGATTTTTTTTTAAAAAAAAAATAAAAAAATAGGGGCATTATTGTATTTTCAAAATAATAATGTGGGCCCTACCACAAAAACTAACATCGTCAGTTAGGATTTAATGGTGGTGTGACTTTTGCTCCAATTTTCAAAGTTCATGTGTATTTTTGCACCTAAAAAAAGCACGTGGTGTTGGACGCTCCTGAGGGTAAAACACATATATAATTTTGCACCTTTACCCTAGAAAATAAGTAATTTCTCCCACCACTAACCTAAACAGGCATGGTGTATGTTGTGATATAAAAAGTAAGTAAATTAATTAATACTTAGTAAATTAAGAATATATTAAATTTAATAGATTTTTTTCCAATTAGCATCTCTGTGTGAGTAATATTTGAAAATTGAAAATTTGAAATTGAAACCTATAAAGTTTACAAAAACAAAACCTCATTAATGCCATGTTTGAAATTTGAAAATATTGCTAATCAATATGACCAATAGACATCATTTGAGATGAACCAATCATTTAAGTTAATGATGCTTCGTGTATGGTGATTACAAGTTACAAGAGAATTACTGTATAGGGAAAAAGTCAGATTGTAAATATAATTTGTGTTTAGGTTAGCGGTGGGAGAAGTGATTTATTTTCTATTTAAATTTTGCAAAAGTAAGATAGTGACATGTGGTGACATTTGCTGTCAATAATATTATGTTTCTGCAAAAAAAAAAAAAAAATCAATGCTAATCGTCCTCACAAGAAGGCCACGCGTCCCCACAAGAAGGCCACACGTTTCTTGGCTACCTGCTAATCAAGTGCATGTCATGTGGCACTACTACAAAAAAAGGGTTACTACTTTTCTAAAAGACGTCATTATTTTAAAAAAGAAGTTAAAAGTGAACGCAGTGGCATTCTTATAATTATATACTTAAATTCTAAGCATTTGGCATCTTAAACTATATCTTAGGATGTCTAAAATTAATTAAGGTGTCCTAAAACAATTTCAAGACGCCTAAAACACATCCAAAAATTAATTGTTTAGCGCCATGGCACCATTTGGAGAATTTTTTTGGCGCTAGCTAAAGTTATGGGAGTATTTTTTAGCTTTTTGGCGTCTTGAATAAGCTTAAGGACGTCTTAATAAAAGTTTTTGTCGTCCTAAATAACTTTCAGGACGCTAAAATTAGCTAAAAATTAGTTGTTTAGCGCCATGGCGCCATTTGGGGAATTTTTCGGTGCCAGGAATAATTTTTATCTTTTTGGCGTCCTGAATCAGGATAATGTGCCTGACTCATCAGTTGGAGCTGGGCAAAGTGTTCTGGTTGCTGCTGGTGCTGGTGATACAAACATATGTGGGGGTATAGTTCAATTGTATTAGGAATATGTTGCAAGATTTCTGGCGTCCTGAATTTTTATTCAGGACGCCTTAGTTAAGGAGTCCTGAATTAAATTCTAAGGCGTCCTGAATTTAATTCAGGACTCCTTAACTAAGGCTTCCTAAACAAAAATTCAAGATGCCTTATGTAAGGCGTCTTTAATTTTTATTCAGGATGTCAAAAGTCTGAATTTTTAACTCCCCCCTTCGAGACGTCCCTATGAAAAAGGACGTTAATTGGGTCTTATTTAGGACGTTTTTTGGATTTTTTGTAGTAGTGTGGGCCAGAAATTTTGCTGCTTTCCTTTGGACTTTCCCTTTGTCAGTCATCACTTCCAAGGTGGGCGCTCTCCAGATGCTATGAATTGTAACTTCTCCCAAACATGGCTGACGCTAAAGAAACCCATTTGTGTTTGACGCTAACCAAACACAAAACACTACAAAAGAAGTGTCAATTCATAGCGGTTACTTTGTAGCGGTCAAAATAAACCGCTACAAATATACGAATTTGTAGTGGTTTATAATGAAACCGCTACAAATTTGCAACAGTATGACTCATACCAAGTGGCACGTTGGTTCATGAATGAATTTGTAGCGGTTATCACAAACCGCTACAAAATATGGCGCCAAATTAGTGGTTGTTATTTTGTAGCGGTTTATTTACACAAACCGCCATGAATGTGGCGCTAGTTTGACGCTTTATGGCGCGCCATTATTCGTGGTTTATTTGTAGCGGTTTATATCAAAAAACCCGCTACAGAATGACAAGAGTATGAAATTTTTTAGCGATTATAGAAAACCACTACAAATTTTCACGACACATGAAGTATGATTTCTTCATTTGTAGCGGTGAAAATTTTGTAGCGGTTTTATTAGTTAAACTACTACAAATATGAAGTTCTTAAACACATCGCCAAATAGAAGTTATAAAAAAATATTAAAAATATTTATTTTTTAAAAAAATACGCTCATATTTGTAGCATTATTTAGCTAAACCGCTACAAAGTGTGTACTATATAAATTTGAATATTTCGTATCCCGCGAATGATCATGGTGAAGTTTGAATGATCATGGTGAAATTTGAATATTTCAAATCCCACCAACATTCATTAATTTGTAGCGGTTTTTACTATAATCGCTACAAAATGTAATATTTAAAAAAAATTAAAAAAACCAATGAATTTTTGTAGCGGTTTTTTGGGTCGCTACAAACGTGAAACCGCTACAACAATTGTCATATAAACTGTTACAAAGTGTGTAATATTGAAATTTGAATATTTCTTATCCCGCAACGATCATGAAGTTTGTAGCGGTTTTAGTAAATAAACCGCTACAAAGTGTGTAATTTTGAAATTTGAATATTTCAAGTCCTGCCAACGTTCATTAATTTGTAGCGTTTTTTAGTATAACCACTAGAAAATATGAAATGTTGAAATTATTTCTTTTTTTTAAGAAAATACCAATGGATTTTTGTAGTGGTTTTGTAACCGCTACAAACGTTAAACCACTACAAAAGTTACGTATATCCCTATAAATACCCTCGCCACATCTCATTTCATACACTCCTTCATTTCTTATCAACCTCTTCTCTCTCATTTTCTCTCATTTCTTCCTACCCCTTACAAAATCTTTAATTTCAATGTTTTTTTTTTTTTTCCTTCTTATAATATTGATACTAATTTTTTTTTTATCCAGAACTTTAAGGATATTTCCTCAACATTCACTACTACAAAAAAAACCCAAAAAAATCCTAAATAAGACCTAAAAATCGTCCCTTTTCGGAGAGACGTCTTGGAGGGGGTAGTTAAAAATTTAGAAGTTTTGACGTCTGAATTAAATTCGGGATGCCTCATGTAAGGCGTCCCGATTAAATAATCAAGACGTCTTAAGGTTTTTAAAAAAAAAAAAAAAAAAATCAACCGCCTAGCCTCTCCACGCGCTTGCCTCTGTACTCACCACCATTTTGCCCACAACCCAGGACACAATGGGGGGTGCTCTTCCATGACAATGATTTATGCAATCGGTGAAGCGAGATTATTTTCAGATGCAAGTAACAAAAAAAAAAACCACAAAAGCATATATGTGCAATCGAAAACAAAACTATTTTCAGATCTGGAGTCAAAAAAGAAGAACCACAACGGTTACGTGCAATCAAGAAGTAGATCTATTTTCGTAGCCGGAGTGACAAAAAAAAAAAACCACAAGGGATGGAGAGGAACCCGAAGATCATTGGACCTAAAGATCTAGAGTCACGAAATTCCCGGGCGTAAAGATCGTTGGTGCCTCGCGTCCTACGCTTTTGCCGAGTGAATCGCGTCATCGTAAGGGATGGAGGGAGGCCACGAGCAAGAGCAAGGTCACCAAGGAGGTCATTATGAAGAAGGTCCGAGAGCAAGTTCTTCGCGCAATGAGAAGTTTAGAGAGCAGACGCATGGAGGAAAAAACCAGAGCGAATGTGATTATGTTACAGCTGTAGTGCAAAAGAAGAATAGAAAAAATTATAGGGTCTGTGATTAAATTCCCAAATTGGCAACTTGAATTAAATTCGGGTTTCAAGTGACGCAAAAAATTTCCCTTTTGGCAATCTAAATTAAATTCAGTCGCCAAAATTCTCAAATTGGCGACTGAATTTATTTCAAGTCGCCACAATTTCTCTTTTAGGCATCTTAAATACATATTTTTGATTTCTTTGATTTGATTTGATTGGTATTATTTTCAATTTCTTTGATTTGATTAGTATTATTTTCGATTTCTTTGATTTAATTAGTAAAAGTTTCGATTTCTTTGATTTGATTTGATTATTTTTAATTTCTTTGATTTGTTTAATAAAGTTTCAATTTTTTGATTTGATTAGTATTATTTTCGATTTCTTTGATTTGATTTGATTATTTTCAATTTCTTTGATTTGATTAATAAATTTGATTTGATTATTTTCGATTTCTTTGATTTGATTAGTATTTTGATTTTTTTATTTGATTAGTATTATTTTTGATTTGATTTAATTAGTAAAAGTTTCGATTTTTTTTTGATTTGATTATTTTTAATTTCTTTGATTTGTTTAGGAAAAGTTTCGATTTCTTTGATTTGATTTGATTATTTTCAATTTCTTTGATTTGATTTAATTAGTAAAAGTTTCGATTTTTTTGATTTGATTAGTATTATTTTAAATTTTTTTATATTTGATTAGTAAAAGTTTTGATTTTGTTGATTTGATTTGATCAATTTCTAGCACCAAAAAATTTCTCCTAATATCCTAAATTGTGCCAAAAATGTTGATTTTAGGCGTCTGAATGTATTAAAGGATGTCAAAAATAATTTTTTCACGTCCCGAACCTATTTCGGACATCAAAAAAATTTCGACACCAAAAATTCCCCAAATATCCCAAATTGCGCCAAAATACTGATTTTAGGCGTCCTGAATGTATTTTAGGACGCCATAAATAATTTTTTGACGTCCCTATTTCAGGATGCCAAAAAAATTTCTAGCGCCAAAAAATTCCCCAAATATCCCAAATTGCTCCAAAAATACTGATTTTAGGCATCCTAAATGTATTTCAGGACGCCCAAAATAATATTTTGACGTCCTAAATTAATATTTAGGACGTCTAAAATCTCAAACTCAAGTAAATAATTACAACAATGCCACAGTCTTCACTTTTTACTTCCTTTTTTTTAAAAAAATGATGTCTTTTAGGGTAGTAGTATCCATATTTTGTAGTAGTGTGTTTACAGTTTGATTAGATTTTTTTTTTTTTTTTTGCCCAGATTAGCTCTACACACAAACACACACATATAGTGAGATTAGTACGTATCACTTTGATTGCAAGATTTTTGAAATTTTTGAGAACATTGTGTTGTTTGAAAATTGGAATTGAATAATGTGTGTATGTGAGTGTTTTTTTCTTTTTTCTTTTAAAAAAACTTTTTATTACATCATATTGATTGCAAATAGAATTTCTGGGCTGGTTGAAAATTTATGTTGCATTAGATTTTCATTTGTTCAAAAAGGATGTGAGGGTAAGAAAGCACATATAATAAAAAATTGTCCAATTCTTAGACCGTTTAAAATAAGGGAAAATCTACCTCAAGGCCCAAAGTAACAAGAAAATGTCAAAAAAATGCCCAAGAAAAAGTCACATGTTAAAAAAGGTCCCAGGGCCTTTTTTGATATTATTTTATAAACGTTAACAACTAAATCAGTACTATTAACAACTAAATAAGTATCCGTTAACAACTAAATCAATAGCATAAACAACAATATCTTAACAACTAAATCAGCACCCGTTAACAATTATATCGGTAGAGTTAACAACTAACGTTTTATGAAATAATACCAAAAAAGACTCTGGGACCTTTTTTGACATGTCACTTTTTCTTTGGCCTTTTTTGACATTTTTTTTGCTAGTTTGGACCCTGAGATGGATTTTCCCTTAAAATCATGACTAGTTTAGAAAGTGCCAGACTTTCTAAATTGGCCTTGTTTTTGCCTGTTCTAAATCCGGTTTAGAAAAGGGCCATTCTAGTGAAAAACTCTTGTTTCCTATTTTTTATATTTCCTTAGGTTTCTTGAATAAAAAAATAAAAAGACAAAACCCTACAAATAAGGGCAAACCTTCATTTTGAGGAAAAGTAAAGAACCGCATTACAACATTAATTCTTCACAACGCCACAACTCTTTTACATCATCCATGTGTTATAAGTAAACAATGTTATTACCAAACATTTCTCCACTCTTTGACTTCAAATTCAAAATGTAATGTCTTTGATGTTTGATAGTCTCTTTAAGAATTCATCGAAGTCGTTTCCTGTGGTCAACATGTTGATTCTAACATATTTTGGATCATATCCGAATCGATTCCCACTTCTAGCAACCACCCTCAACTTCTTTTCCAGATAACTCCCACAGTCTTCTTCGTCCTTACTCATCAACCACGCAAAAGCTATATATATATATAACCAGAAAAGCCGAACAACACATTAGAGTTTTGATGAACGAACGTACACTATATATAATAAATGAACAATTGAAGAACGTAAAAATAAAAGTAGAGTATATACCTGGATATGTTTCAAATGATTCATTGGTGAAGTTACAATAGGCTTTTTCAAACTTGGGTAGCAAGAAACGATCACTTTGTTTGACCACTTCCCTCAGTTTCTCCCACCTCTCTTTCAAAAGGTGCCTGTTAAACTCAAAGAACAACTGAGATTCCTTATTATTATTGGACCCATCAAATTTGAAACTCTGATAGCTATTACAGACAACTACCATTATTTTAGCAGCTCGAGCCTGCGATTCTTTTGAGACCCCAATGGAGTTCAACACTATAAAAGTCGTCATCTTCTTCGCAGTATCTATATCTTTCACAATCGCCCAACTTCACGATCATAGAATCAAAATTAAAGCATAAACGTACACTTATTGATCACCTTGACTCTAATATCATACACCATATTTAAAGACAATTGATACTTCCACTTTTCACTCGAAAAAATAGAAGAGGATTAATCCTAACTGTTGTCTTTAAGAACATTGACTCCTCCGGTCTTTAATGCAGAACAAAATTAGGGAGTCAATCATCATCCTAAATGTAAAACTTATTTAACATATTTATAATTTTTTTTTCTTAAATTACACATATTAATACTTCATCAACAAAGTTAGCAAATTAGAGCGATGGGTGACAAAAGAGCGAGAGCGAGTGAGAGTCGGAGAAAGTCTGTCAATGAAGGTAGGGAGGGTTCCGGTGAGGGGGACGGAGACGGGGACGGAGGAAGTGACAAAGATAAGGGCAAATCTGAATTTGCTTTCGGGAAGATGGAGGAAATGAAGAGGGGTGGTGCTGATGCCGTTGGGGGATCATCTGGAAAGTCGAGTAGTGTGCCTAGTCGTTCGTCTTACCATGACAAGCTCATGGCGCCTAGTTGTGCTGGGTTCCCGATGGAACATAGTGAGGAAGACGATATCATGCGAGGGTGGAAAGGCTACATTCATAGAATGAATGAGAAGGAAGTTAGACCGAGCTAGGGAGACGAGAGAAGGGAAGAAGCGACTCGGATGGAGCGACGAATGGAGGGAAAAGTTGGGGTCCTGAATTTCACGGCGAGAGGAATACAAAGCTTGGTGCCTACCTTGGATGAACTCCTCATCATCAAAGTGTTGGGAGCAAGTTTCCACACATATGTCATTAGAGACCGCATCAACCGTATGTGGAGGCCAAAGGATCCGTTAAAGCTTATCCCACCGAACAATGGTTATTACATCGTCTCTTTCTCGAATAAAGAGGATAGGTATTATGCCTTCCGGAGGGACCTTGGATGATAGAAGATCACTATCTCATCGTCCAGCGTTGGCGGCCTAACTTTAATCCGTGGAAGGCTGACCTCCAGTCCCATTCGAATTCTATAACGTAGAATCACTGCGCCGCCTTGGTAACATGATTGGAAGAATGATCAAAATTGACCGATCTACTTCTGTTTATGATAAAGGAGGCTTTGCCCGGATTTGCGTTGAGCTTGATCTGAAAAAGCCACGTTCTCGTACATGGTCTTCGGTGAAGAGCGCCCAATTGTGTATGAGGGGCTTCATCAAGTGTGTTTCACATGTGGAAAATATGGGCATCGGAAAGATAATTGCCCCACGATACAGAAGGAAGAAGGTGAGCTAGGGGATGCCGGTAGCAAATTAAAGTCAGCAACTGTGGGGTCAGGAGATAGCGTCACCACATCTGAGGCTACTGGTAGTGATAAGAAGCTAGCGGATGAGTCAGGGGATGGTGGCAACACTAAAGCTGGAGATACCGGTAGTGGCTCGAAGACGACGGTTGGGGATGGTGGCTCGAAGATGACGGCCATGGAGCCTGGGGATGGTGGCACCACCGCGTTTGAAACGGAATTTTGTAAACCTTCTCCATTTAGCAAAATCCAGATCCTATGGCGTGATCCCCGTTGGGGTCCGGGTTATGGAAAATAAGCATCAAGGAGTTAATATGGCGAAAAGAAATCGGTGAGCAGGCGGAAATCGGAACAAATCGAGGGATTCTCGAAGCACGGATTTGAAGCGGAAATTATAAAGGGAAAAAGGATATTAAATAGGAGTTGACCAAGGGCAAGGGCCCACAAAAAAATGAATGGGTACAGGTGGGGGCTAAGAGGAAAAGTGTGAACAAAGGGAAAATGAAGGGCAAAACTAGCAAGTCAAGTTCACGTGAGAATCTTGGGCATATTCATGTGGGGCTCGCCTTGAAGACCACCAATGGAAATTCCTATAATGCATTAAATTCCCCGGATCCCAATCAATGCCACGCGATTCGAAGTGGCCTATGCCATGGAAGTTCCGATTTTGCTACCAAGCATGATATTCACGTGGCACAACCCCAAGGATCTCTTCCCCGCATAACGACCTCGATTTGGTTCAAGATGTGCATGGTGTACAAATGCAAGACGCCATCCTTGTAGAATAGGAGAATATGGATGAACAGATGAATGAACAGGATAAAACCAAGGGGGAGGCCGGTACACCCCAACCAAGGAATTTAGTTTCCTAATGCATTACATGTTATGGAATTCACAGGGCACAGGTGCACGGAGCTTTCCTAGCCTTATACGTGATTTAAAAGCTCATTATCAACTAAATTTTATTGCCATTCTAGAAACGAGATGTGCGCAACAAATATCTCAATCCAGAGCCCGGAACATGGGATTTGCAAATACGGAGATTATTGATTGTGAAGGATACAAAAGGTGGCATTTGGTGTCTTTGGGATGATAATATCATAGCGATTCATGTGTTGGAACGGAACAACCAATTTCTACATTTTCAAATTACTAATTCTGTGAGGTTGGTTTGGCACCTTACGGTGGTCTATGCCAGTCCTAACTGTGCTTCTCGTCGGATTTTGTGATACAATTTATCTAGATTAGCTTCAACTATGACACAGGCTTCCTGGACAATCGGGGGTGACCTTAATGGAACCTTGCTTCATTGTGAACGACGATCAATCAACTGCCAGACCAACTCCATGTGACCATGACTTCATCCGGTGGGTGGAATCACAGACATGATTGATATAGGCTTCGTTGGACCGAGTTCACATGGAAGAGGGGACATCCGAGGCACGGCTTGACCGAATGCTTGCTAATGAGAAGTGGGTTAATACATTCCCTAATGCCTCAGTAGCTCACTTGCCTTTTTTCAAATCGGATCATAGGCCCCTACTTGTACGACTAAATCCTGAGTTGGCCAAAAGTAAGCCTAATCGACCATTTAGATTTATAGCAGCCTGGGTTCTCCATGAGAATTTCGATGCATTTGTCTGTCAATCGTGGCGGCATGACACCCCTTGGCTTCGAAACATCTCTCACTTTACAAACGCTTGTTCCACGTGGAATAAAGAGGTTTTCAAACACACAGAAGCAAGGAAGAAATGACTCCTTTGCAAACTTGATGGGCTTAATCGTATTGTCACTCGTGTTGGTATGTTGCCTAAATATGCTGACCTACAATTATCCCTTTGGAAACAGTTGGAAGATGTTTTGTTGCAGGAATCTCTTCTTTGGGCTCAAAAAGCTAGAGCGGAGTGGACTGTCTATGGGGATCGTAACACTCGGTTCTTCCATGCTCGAGCCAACCGACGTAGGAAATCCAAGAGAATTGAGGCCCTCCAGGATGATGAGGGATCATGGGTATATGATAACACTAAACTAAAAGGTATGGCTACCAATATTTTCTCCAATCTACTCTCGGAGGATGTAATGACTCGCCCAGGACTTGCTTGCCATATGACATACCCTCACATAAATGAGGAATTGTTAAACTGGTGTAGTAGAGGTATTTCGGATAGTGAGATAAAAGAAGCCATGTTCAGTATGGGGGCCTTTAAAGCTCCTGGCCCTGATGGTTTCAATGCTCTTTTCTACCGAAATCAATGGAATACTGTATGTTCATCAGTGGTGAATTATGTGAAATTTTTATTTGCTAATCCACATGCTATCTGTGAGGTAAATGGCACTCTCATTGTGCTCATCCCCAAGAAAGACCATCTGGAAGTAATAGGGGACTTGAGACCCATAAGTCTATGCAACGTCATATACAATGCAATCCACCAAGATTATTGTCACCGTATTGAAACCGATTTTACCCTGTGATAGCCCCGAATAAATGCGGTTTGTTCTAGGGAGCATAGCAGTGATAATATAATAGTTGCACAGAGGTTATCCATTCAATGCGAAATATGAAGAAAAAGAAGGGATTTATGGCCATCAAAATTGGCTTAGAGAAAGCTTATGACCGAGTAAATTGGAAATTTTTGTTAAGTTGTTTGCAGGAGCTCCACATTCCTATCTATCTTCCTGCGAGAGGTCATTGCTCAATGTATCTCTACGCCTAGCATGCAAATACTTTGGAATGGGGATAAAACTGACGAGTTTAATCCGACTAGGGGAGTGCGTCAAGGAGATCCGTTGTCCCCTACCTCTTTGTCATATGCATGGAAAAGTGGAAAAGTTGGCACACCTCATCCAATCAGCCATTCAAGATGGGGCTTGGGAACCAATTCGCCTTACTAGGTCTGGCCCCCCAATTTCCCATTTATTTTTTGCATATGACATTCTCTTGTTTGCGAGAGGCATCAATGGATCAAGTGCACACGATCAATAACCGCATCCAAATTTTGTGATAGTTCTGGGTTGAAGGTGAACAAACAAAAAACAAGAGTATTTTTCTCGAATAATGTCAATCATATTCAAAGGAGTGAGATGTGAGCGATCCTTGGGTTCTCCATCACGTGCGACTTGGGCAAGTATCTTGGTGTCCCGTTTCATCACAAAAGGGTGACTAAAGAATCATATCGATGTGGTGGACAAGGTTAAAACGAGACTTTCAACATGGAAAGCTAAATCTTTTCACGGTCGGAGAGCCACTCTTGTATCCTCTGGCCACCGCGTCTATACCTCGGGTATGTCATGCAAACTTCGCTCATCCCATCAAGCACCTGTGAGGTCTTAGATCGTTGCAACCGGAGGTTTCTATGGGGAAGCACAGACGATCAACAGAAAATAACTCTTGTAGCATGGGATGCTATTTGTAAGCCTAAGGTACGTGGTGGTTTGGGACTTCGTCATGCTCATCTTCAGAACCGTGCATACCTTATGAAAATTGGATGGAGGCTTACAACCGAAAGTGATGATTTGTGGGCTAAAGTTATCCGAAACAAGTATAACCGTGAACCGATAAGCTCCCAAGGATCGATATGTCCAAGCCGGATCAAATTTGTGGAGCGAAATTAAAAAATGTGGGAAAAGTGGAAGATGGAATTGAAGCTTTGACAACAGGGCAATTACGATGGAAGTGGACCAAGAGTGGAGACTTCACGGTAAAATCAGCTTATGACTCACTTAATAGTGTGGTGCCTCATTCTGATCCTATGTGGGGGAAAAACTGGAAATTGAAAGTTCCGGAAAGGTGTAAGGTGTTTTCTTGGCTTGTCCTCCACAAAAGACTGCTCACCAATGCATCAAGATATAAAAGAGGGTTGTGTAATAATGCCCGGTGTACTGTATGCGGGGCTGAATAGGAGACGCTCATTGACTTGCTCAGGGACTGCCCAATGACCATGAATTTGTAGCAACACGCCGTGCCCCAACGCTATTGGCACAAATTTAGATCCATGTCCTTTGACTATTGGTTCCGCTGGAACATTAAGCTTAAATGTCAGAATAAGCACGAGGAAGAGTGGAGTCAGTGTTTCATTCTTATTTGTTGGTGGCTTTGGAGGCGGCGGAACACGTCGGTTTTTTAAGGGAAGCAGATCTCGAACATTTCCTTGCTAATAAATGTTAATGCCACCTTGGGCAGTATTCGTGATGCATGCTCCCGGCTTAACATAAAGAACAGGGGGGAGCGTTCCACTGGAGAACTCGAGGATAAGTGGGAACCACCGCCAGCTGGATGGGTGAAGATTAACTCTGACGGGGCGTTCTTACACACAAGTTCTGGGATGGCGAGTGGTGGAGTGATTCGAGATGAGCACAGTTCATTCCTGAAGGGCTTCATGTTCAAGGGTGTGAAAGGGGACAAAGCTTTACCTGCGGAGCTTTGGGGATGCTTGCATGGGCTGAAATTGGCATGGGACATGGGTTACCTAAGATCATTCTTGAGTCCGACGCTATTGAGGCGGTGGAACTGATAAAGAAAGACCTGAATGAGCTCCATTCGGACCGCACACTCATTGCGGAAATTCACTGCTTACTTAAAAGGGATTGGACGGTCGAAGTGAATCACATCCGCCGATGGGCAAATAATGCAGCAGACTATCTAGCGAAAGCCAGCTTATCAGCGATGCTTGGTCTGCATACTATCTCTTCCGCGATATGCGGGACGCCGCTTCATTTGGATAAGTCTTAGTTTTTCTATATGGTTGCCAAATTATATTTAAAAAAAAAAAAAAAAAACTTCATCAACAATAATTTAGAAAGAGAACAAGGAAAAGAATTCAAGAAGATTGTTAGTGTTTTAGAAAAAATTATGTACTATTAATTAACTTGACTAACTTTTTTAATCTAATCAAATTATTTAAATAAATCTTACACTAAGAATCGGAGGAACAAAAAATTGTATCTTATATTAAGAACGTGAGGTAGTAGTACATAAGTGTACAGTATTTTGTGATTTACTTCTCATAACTTCACGGCATAATGTCATATATGTCAAGCTCCATCAGCACAGCAGCTCTGTACACCATCGCCCTCTGTCGGCCGCCGTCAAAGTCCACAAGCCACTTATCAAACCATACTGGTCAATTCATCTACCTCGGTCAGATTTTCCTTTCTTCCTTCTGTTACTCTCGATTGATCTATCTTTCTCTCATTCGTTGGACAAAATGATCAGTTTTCTCTTCAACAGAGCGCATAGGGAGACATTTTGCATGGGTTTCTAATTTTTTTGTCGAATATATTGATTAAAGCAAAAAATATAGAATACTGATGTATGCTTTTAAGCTTTGCCTCAAAGGCGCACCATTCCTCTTCCCTCCATTTTAAACTTTTTTTTTTTTTTTGATGAAGGGTTTCTCATTTTGAAACTCAAAGCGTAAAGAGTTTTTGTTACTTCTAACAATCACACTTCCCGTGATTTAAACTTGTGTTATTCTCCTTATGGGGTGAGGCCGCTACGATTTCAACCAACAACTTATTAGTATTTTTTAATTTTCTTTATTCCTCTAAACTCTTCACTAATTAATTACAAGCATAATGTAATTATATAAAAAAATAGTTATATTTATTTTATAGAAACTATTATGTGTGTGTGTGTATGAGTTTTAAATTTGAATGTAAAAACAAAAACAAAAACAAAAAAAACTTTTTTGGCTGTCTTCTATATATTTTCTTCGGTTTCAAGGAATAAAAAGATTCAAAAAGATCAATAAACCATACAAATAAGGTCAAACATATATTTAGTCTTGATTCTAAGTAAAAGCAAAGAATGGTAGTACAACATTAATCCATAATTCAAAAGAACAAAAACCCTCCACATAATCAATAATATGTCTTCCTGCAAAGCAATATATAACCTTTAATTTGTTATATTGAATATTGTGTGTGTCAGAAGCATGATTAGTCAATTAGTTGGTTAAAGTCCTAGCCTATATAAAGGGTCTTAATTAATGTGGTTTACGGTTAGGATAGTTAGATCATCACTATATTTAGATAGAGGATAATAGAAGTCTTTTTCTAGAGAAGGAAGTCCCCCTTAGTCCTCAAGTGAGGTTGATTATCTCCCTTAAATAAGGGTAAATTAGAGATCACCCAAGTAAGTTATAGTTTGTATGAGCATGTTGCCTTTATGTGGTTAATACAATAATAATTATTCTTCATCATCTTCTTTATTGTCTTTGTTTAATTGTTATTGTTTGCAGTTTGATTAGATTTTTTTTTTCTTTTTTGCTCGGATTAGTTCCACACACACATAAACATACATACAAACTCACACACACATAGTGAGATTAGTACGTATCACTTTGACTGCAAGATTTTTTAAATTTGAGAACATTGTGTTGTTTGAAAATTAGAATTGAATAATGTGTGTATGTGAGTGTTTTTTTCTTTTTTCTTTTAAAAAAACTTTTTATTACATCATATTGATTGCAAATAGAATTTCTGGGCTGGTTGAAAAATTTATGTTGCATTAGATTTTCATTTGTTCAAAAAGGATGTGAGGGTAAGAAAGCACATATAATAAAAAATTGTCCAATTCTTAGACCGTTTAAAATAAGGGAAAATCTACCTCAAGGCCCAAAGTGACAAGAAAATGACTAGTTTAACAACTAAATCAAGTCTATTAACAACTAAATCGAACAACTAAATCAATAGCATAAACAACAATATCTTCTAAATTGGCCTTATTTTTGGAGTTAACAACTAACGCTTTATTAATACTGAAAAAAGACCCTTTTTTAACATGTGAAAATTTTTAACATTTTTTTTACTAGTTTGGACCATGGATTTTCACTTAAAATAATGACTAGTTTAGAAAGTGCCAGACTTTCTAAATTGGCCTTGTTTTTGCCTGTTCTAAATCCGGTTTAGAAAAGGGCCATTCTAGTGAAAAACTCTTGTTCCCTATTTTTTATATTTCCTTAGGTTTCTTGAATAAAAAAATAAAAAGACAAAACCCTACAAATAAGGGCAAACCTTCATTTTGAGGAAAAGTAAAGAACCGCATTACAACATTAATTCTTCACAACGCCACAACTCTTTTACATCATCCATGTGTTATAAGTAAACAATGTTATTACCAAACATTTCTCCACTCTTTGACTTCAAATTCAAAATGTAATGTCTTTGATGTTTGATAGTCTCTTTAAGAATTCATCGAAGTCGTCTCCTGTGGTCAACATGTTGATTCTAACATATTTTGGATCATATCCGAATCGATTCCCACTTCTAGCAACCACCCTCAACTTCTTTTCCAGATAACTCCCACAGTCTTCTTCGTCCTTACTCATCAACCACGCAAAAGCTATATATATATAACCAGAAAAGCCGAACAACACATTAGAGTTTTGATGAACGAACGTACACTATATATAATAAATGAACAATTGAAGAACGTAAAAATGAAAGTAGAGTATATACCTGGATATGTTTCAAATGATTCATTGGTGAAGTTACAATAGGCTTTTTCAAACTTGGGTAGCAAGAAACGATCACTTTGTTTGACCACATCCCTCAGTTTCTCCCATCTCTCTTTCAAAAGGTGCCTGTTAAACTCAAAGAACAACTGAGATTCCTTATTATTATTGGACCCATCAAATTTGAAACTCTGATAGCTATTACAGACAACTCCCATTATTTTAGCAGCTCGAGCCTGCGATTCTTTCGAGACCCCAATGGAGTTCAACACTATAAAAGTCGTCATCTTCTTCGCAATATCTATATCTTTCACAATCGCCCACCTTCACAATCATAGAATCAAAATTAAAGCATAAACGTACACTCATTGATCACCTTGACTCTAATATCATACACCATATTTAAAGACAATTGATACTTCCACTTTTCACTCGAAAAAATAGAAGACAATTAATCCTACATGTCGTCTTTAAGAACATCCACTCCTCTGGTCTTTAATGCAGAACAAAATTAGGGAGTCAATCATCATCCTAAATGTAAAACTTATTTAACATATTTATATGTTTTTTCTTAAATTACACATATTAATACTCCATCAACAATACTCAAGAAATAGAAAAAAGAAAAGAATTCAGAAAGATTGTTAGAGTGTTTTTAGAAAATTATGTACTATTAACTAACTTGACTAACTTTTTTAATCTATTCAAATTATTTAAATAGATCTTACACTAAGAATCAAATTAAAGAAACAAGAAATTGTAATACAAATTATAAGGACGTGAGATATTAGTACGTACCCAATCCGAGAACCAGAGTGACCAGTGCATTTGGAGAGAGTAAACAGCATAAGATCATGATTGGCCTGGTAAGTAATGGGAGTGTAGTGAGGCCAGTAATAAGCAAGATCATGAATCAGCTTGCCTTCACCACCAAACTTGTTGCTCATCACCACAGGTCTTCTGATACTTCCATCTGGATTATTCGGAGATGTCACTATCTCTATGTATGCTTCTTTCTTATCATAATCCTTTGCGTCCCCACTCCATTTGTATAGGCTTGACTTCACTAGATCTGTCTCGTCTGGGTACCCCTGCATGTTCTTCTCGCTTGAGAAATTCAATAGAGAGCAGAAAAATTATGCATGTTGCAACTAAGGGATACATAATAAGCTGTCGTGTCTTGTGATTTCTATTGTATAGGAGACAGCTACTCCTACGTAGTATAATTACTGAGTCTAATAAAACCTTTTCCCTTTGAGGAGTTTTATATTTCAGATGTTATATATGGTAGTTGATCGGTAGTTAATATAAAGCATATTTATCTTATTTAATTAGATTAAATAAGTTTGGTAAGTTAATCAAATAAAATATATTTTCTAAAGTACCATAATCATATTTTTCAATTCCCTTATTCACCTTCCTCCTTGATTGTTATTGAGGGAATATCAACAAGGATAAATTAAGAAAAAAAAAATGACAAACATAAAAATTATATATTATATCTAGAACCAAAACTAAGTCCTCAAATATGTCTTATATTAAAGATATGAGAAGTATTATGCTTAATTAATACTCCTCCAATCTTAAATGTAATTAATTAATATAGGAGTTTGTTTTGATTTTAAATAGAAGATCTCAACTCATTTTATTTCCTAAATTTATTATTTTTTCATAAATTCTCTTTATTAATTGCCTATATTAAGAGAGTTTTCGATTAAATGCAAAGGACTAAAAAAAAAAAGGTACTTTCGGTGCTAATTATAAACACGGTAGAGGCTAAATTTGTGGACAAAATAGAGCAATTGGAAAATATGGATCATCAAATTGAGAGTTTAACTTCCCGATAAATCAATGGAGACAGACAGAAGAAGAATATATATTTTCTTTTCTTTTTTTTCCTTTCTGTGTTCGTTATTTGACTTTTTTTTTTTTTTTTTTTTTTTTTGTCCATTCGATTGCATTTCCTAACTAATCCTTTCTTTGTTCGTTATTTGACTTTAAAAACTGAGAAACTCCTAATCAATAAACCCTTAATTGTAAATAGTCAATATTATTATGGCCGAGATGAGCAGGGCATGAATGAATATGCCAATGATAGGAAAAATGAAAACGTTTACTAACTCTTTAAGAAACACGTGTGTTACTTGATAAATTCTTAAACACATTTAATCTATCATGATCTATATCTATCTGGTCATTATACAATGGTCAAAAAGAAAAGGGAATTTGAACATAAATCCAAAATTCAGATAACAACTGAATAACACTATAGCTCGGTGCCTCACGTCAATCTCCGTTTTGAAAAATGACACTAGGTTTTAAACCTCAAGATATTTTAATGTACTAATGTTTAATTTATATTTAGGTGCCACCTGTTAAACCTCAAGTATATTTTAATGTACTAATGTTTAATTTTAATTTTAATTTGTTTCCACATGCTGCGTTATTGTTGGTATTTATAATAGTTGCTGTAATGTATTGTTTTTAGAATTTGTATTCCCAATTTGATCTTGACTCACAATCAGTGGTGGCTTTATATGTATTGTTTTACCTGTTTTGTTAAATAAATTGTCTTTTATTTTAAAAGATCTGCTAATGCATTTCATTTTATAAATTATGAATATATTGATAAAATAAAAGCTATACTAACTTATGTTCACTTTATTATACTCCCTCCAATCATAAATATACGATACTTTTTAGAAGAATATTGGTCTATTATATAAGTCACTTGGTGGGTTATTAGTGAACTTTTTTCAACTATTGCCCTTAGACTTGAAGTCTGATGGAATAGTGTTTAAGGCAAATATCTGGAAAATACTTTCAAAATATCAAAAACCTAAATTAGCTTTATTTCCTAGTTTAGATATTCACTATACATTGATTTAAAAATTGACAACTTATTTTAGTAGGGAATTAGTGATTAGATATTTTCAATTTTTGAAGATATTTTTCTAAAGTTTTCCCTAATGTTTTGTCTATACTCTTAAAATAATCATGAAATTTTTAGTTTTATTTATAAGCTATATATCCTTAAAATTTTTATATGAATTTATAACTTTACCATTTATTTATTATTGTGT
This sequence comes from Acacia acuminata, assembly GCA_019022655.1. Classification (NCBI taxonomy): domain Eukaryota; kingdom Viridiplantae; phylum Streptophyta; class Magnoliopsida; order Fabales; family Fabaceae; genus Acacia; species Acacia acuminata. The sequence goes on along the minus strand of JAFJYI010000048.1, from coordinate 1,822,236 downwards.
AAAAATTTGTTCTCATAGAGTTAGTGTATTAAATAAAGATGAAGTTGTAAATTAAAGTTATTAAATTTTAAGATAAATTTAAATTTTTCTTAATTTTGATAAAGCAGGTCAAAAGTAACTTTGAAGATGTTTTCCCTTCATCTTTGGCTGCAGCTCAACATATCGAGAAATAACTCCATAGTTCACAGTACATAGGATGGGTTTGGATTTCCTCAAATATTATGATTTAACGATGTTTGTACGTTTTTAAAAATATAAATTTATAACTTTGTAACATCCAATTAAATTATAATCCGATGATTAATACTCTAAGATGATACTAAATCAAAATAATTAAAGTATTTGTTTGGAATAATAATTAAAGCAATCAAAAGTAGCATTGATCGATCGATTTTACAATATATTCCTTTTAATTTTATTATAGGGCATCAACTAACAATTGTATTTAATCTTTTTTATAAGACACTTGTTTGTTTTTTAAAGTGTATTAATTATTTTTTTATGTATACCCATAATTAATAATGGTAGTGGGTGAGAATAATAATTAATATAATATTAGAGTTTTTGGCAATTAGTATGGGTAATACTGGAAATTATTTAAATTATAAGATAACTTTATGGGTTTATACTTCTCATATTGCATGAGAAGAAGAAGATTCCTATACATATATGAAATGGTGGGATACAATCTTTTTTATATTAAAAAAAAAAACTCAAGCATGGAAATGGTGGGACCCACATCTTTTGTATCTATGACATGAGGATACACTTCTCTACAACATGAGAAGTGTATTTCTTTAAATTTATTAACTTTAACTTGTTTTTATTAATTTGTAAGAATTATTAGTTGATACCTTAGTATGAGGTAAGTATGTGATAAAAAATTAGCTCAATTATGTAAATAAACATTTTTGGGTATAGTTATCCAAACAAACATAGTCTCTCTTTTGAAGATGAAATCTCAATGATCTGACTGATTCCAAAAATACAAACTTTATATAAATTTATAACTTTGTAACGTTTTGAACAAAAAAATAACTTTGTAACATCCAAAATGAACACTCAATTTATGACCTCGTTTCTCTGCTTGGCGGAACTTTCCTCATCCCTCCTTATCTCCTTATATTTTGATGCCAATCGGTATTAAAATATATTTTTAGTATCGCTTAGTATCCTAAAATATTTTTTAAGATCCTAACATAATTTTTTAAGATCATGAAGTATTTTTTTAATATCAATCAATATCTTGAAATATATTTTTTTTAGTACCAATCAATTATCTTGAAGTATTTTTTTTTTTTAGTACCATTCAGTACAGTGAAATATTTTTTCAAGATCCATGTTGAAAAAATATTTCAAAATACTGATTGATATTAAAAGATACTTCAGGAGGGACAATTAATATTAATTTAAATCAATGGTATAGATTGATTGAGGAGAAAAATCAAATGTTGAGATTTGATGAGAAGGGATAAAGAGAAGAGTGATATGAAGAGGATCCTCTCCCCAAGACCTCGTTCTGGGGTCTTTGACCGATTCATTCATTGTACGATCTAGTAATTTTGGCGACACTCGAAAATAAATTCTGACACAATATTTTTTTTTCATATATTTACATGTTAATACAATTTTTAATTTGTTTTCCCTCGTTTTGCTTATGGTTGAAATCATAAATTTTTATTTAATAAAAATCTGGAGTATTTACTCATTGAGAAAACAAAAATTATGATTTAAAACTTGAAGGACTAAAAATCAGAACAAACTTGACGATAAAAAATTTTATAAGATGTAAAAACTTTGCTAAAATAAACTTAACCAAACACAGAATGAGTTTATATGGTAAACAAAGTGAAGAAGACCAAAAGCTTATCTCTTTAGTGAGATTTAGATATTTCAAATACAATTTTAATGGTATAAATTTCAAATTTTCAACTAATGAATTTAGAATTTAGGAATGAATTAAAAGTCTTAGACTCTGCCTATTAAAATGTCTAACGTAAGATTTTATTTTTATTTTTATTTTTATCGAAAAAGGTTATTTTTATTTTAGACCCTGACAGTGACACCCTGTTCCTATTAAAATTTATTTTAAGAAAATAAAAGTAAAAAATTTCAATCAGAATCATCAGGATGTGGGCCTTCACCGGAACTTGTTGCCACCCGCCAAAAAGTAATTCACCGGAACGGATTAACAACTTCCGGTTCAACTGGTTGCACCAGTAACCAGATTTAGATGTAAAAAGTGAACGAGAGAGAGAGAGAGAGAGAAGCTGACCGAATAATAAGGAGCGGCGGCGACGACGTTGACAGGGCCATCTGAAGAAGAAGAGAGAGCAAAGAGAGCCGCCTGAAAGAGCTGCGTGGAGCCATTTCCGAGCACAATTTGCCTATCGTCGGTCTCAGCGTTACCAACCAAAGCATGAAGCTTTTTAATGGCGTCTCTAAGCTCCGGCATCATAAACCAACACACACTCTTCAAATCACTCGCATAACTCAGAAACTCCCAACCTTCAATCTCCACCGCAGACTCCTTCCTCATCTTCCTCCAGTACGACTCCAACAGTACAGTATCTCCCCTGCAATTCATACAATTATCATCAAATCAAACCAGAGAAACTGTTCTATTGTGTGTGTGCTTTTGTTGTTTTTTTTTACCGGTCGAGATTAACGATGGAGGAATATGGAAGAGAAGTATCGGAATTTGAGGAGGGCAAGCCATTGTTACTGTTGTGGAGATCATCAGGAACTGCAGGAAGATTTTCCACCATTATTGGACTGCCGTATGAAAATGCTCAAGCTCCACTAAGATCTGAAAGATACTTGTAAACTTTCTATGTATTTTTTATTTCTTTTCCTTTGAATTGCTGTTTGGTCTGACAGACACTTGGACCATATATTTCCTCTTCATGCATGAATCGAAGTCTTAGCTCCTTAAACGTGTCTCTTCTCCTTTTGTGTGTTATTTTCCTTTCTAAATGTGAAACCAATAAAATAGAGTGTGAGAGAGAAAGAATCGTAACAAACAAAAAACAGAAAAAAAAAAAAAAAAAAAAAAAGAAAGCAAGAAAAATGCTGAAAGCTAGGAAGAATGTGAATCTTGCTACAATAAATGTGTAAATACCCTATATTATAGGCCCAGTTTAATTAAGGGAAAATTGTACTAAAGTCCCAAATAAAACGAAATAAGACTCAAACATCTTTTAAAATCTCTAAATTACATTGAAGTCCGTGAGACCTTTAGGTAATATATTCTAATTATGAAAAAACCTAAATGAATTTGCTCATGTTTACCATTTTTCTAATAATGTTGATGCTTAATGATAATGGAAACAGCACGTCACTTTTTGTTTTTGTTTTTTTGTTTTTTTGTTCAGTTCACTGGAATCTTCGATTCCAACTAATCCAGATTCACTACAAGTCGAGTCTACAATCATGGAGGAAGAGTTTCTAATAACATTTTCTCAATTCCACGTCTCGAACTGAGGACGTGGTTAAGAGAGAGCAAGTTTCTTTCCACTTATTTCCAATGGATGTTAGTGAAACAACATAGCACTTGATGACACCAGTTGTAGGGCCACAATAAAATTGAAAAATAATTATTAATAACTTTCAGGATAGACTTATATTTATGATTTTTTTTATTTAAAAAAAAAAAACTAAAATTATAATAAAGACCAAAATGAATGGTACTCTCAAATGCTTTTAGCCAAATATATGGATGATATACGTTATGAATTTAGACTAAAATTAATAGTACTCTCATAAATCTTTTAGCAAAATATATGGATGATATACGTTATGAATAAATCAGGGGTGATTTCACTTTTCTGCCTATTATTATTATCATTTGTTGCCTTCTTTTTCTTCAAATGGTACCGTTTTACATGTAAAAAGAGTAATGATTTAATTAAAAGTAAAACCAGACGTTGAGTCAGAAAGATTAGCGGGTCATGTTTGGAACGGTAGAAGTGACGGCGTAATAATTAAATTTAAAAATATTATATCACACACACGCACGCACAGTGAAGATAACAATGTCACAAAATAATTAAAGGAAGAACATGAAGTCAACCATCAACCTAACAAAATGAATAGGAAGATAACAAGGTCACAAAATAATTAAAGGAAGAACATGAAGTCAACCATCAACCTAACAAAATGAAGATAGAGCAAGAGCATGGCAATATAATAGAACACAACTAGCAAAGAATATGTTCAAATCTGCAAATCACGAGAGAAGTGAAGAAAGTCTTGTTCTCTGCTTTCCTTATGCTGTAAATAAACTGATGCATTCAGTGACTCAGAGAGGCAATAATGATGAGGCAGAGAGAAGTCTCCGTCAGCTGACCTCTTTTATGTTAATGGGGCCTGATGAGAATGCTGTTGCACTATGGACTGGGCATGTGAGCATGCATGCGAGAAAGAATAAAAATGTACGGTAACACGGCAGAGAGAGTTGATACAGTGTACCCGGAAGCTGGCATATTAATTATTAGAGTTAGGCCCTCTATTTGTTTATTTTAAGTATTATTTCTCATACTGAACAATGAACCAGTGAACGTCATACACAGACACATACACATAAAAGTGTTGTAAATGAACTTTTTTTTTTAAAGTATTATACTGGTAATTGTCCAGTATAATAATTTTCAGTTTATCAAACTTTCTCGGTTATCCAGTCAATTAGATAGGATAGATCAAGACAAACGGAAAAGAAGACAGTACCAGCAAAAGTAATGGCTGAAAATAAAAGACGATAGACAACAGTACATGATAATACTGACATTATTAACTTCACGCCTGAAAAGTAAAGGACACGTAATACACATTGAAAACACATGACTTAAAACTTGAAACCGGCTGGAAACTGGCTTTATTTATCATCTCTCTCGCTCTTGTTTCTACTTTCTACTGCGCTTTCAACATATCGGAAAAAATATATATATATATATATATATACGGTGTCGGATCTTGAGATAAATGTTTGGGGGGGGCCAAATTTATATTCATTAACTAATTAAGAAAAAAAAATTGGGGGCCAAATGTATAAATTTTATATAAAAAAATCTATTTTATATTAAATATTTAGGACAATTTTTTTTTTGGGGGCCGTGGCCCCTCCTGGCCCTTGAGAAGCTCCGCCACTGTATATATATATATATATATATATATGCTCTTTCTATTAGGTAGATTAGTTTGGGAGTGAAGTTCTGGCGGGCAGACACCATGCATTGTGCTGCGAAGTCGAGTCCAAAGGTTTTGCCTACTAATGAAGAAATAAGTACTTGTTTAATATCAGGTTGAGTTGGACCCAAAGCATATACATGAGTCTCATTAAAAATTTTAAAATGGACGACTATTTTAAAACCGTCATTGTAAGTTACTTGTAACGACTATTTTTTCATACTATTTTTAAAACAGTCGTTGTAAGCCTTTTACAACGACTGTTTTATAGAAAATAGACGTTGAAAATCATTTTTTTAACATGTCATCCGTATTTTTACCTAAAGTCTTTTAAAAAAAAAAATCAATTCGCATAATAGAGAATTTTTTTGAAAAAAAAAACTGAGTTAGAATTATTAGGCCTTGTATATATATAAATCCATCAATTCATAAAGATAATCAAGTACCTGCTCCAAAACTAAATATGGATCAACTTAAAAAAATATAATCAAGTGTTCAGAAGTTCTCTAAACCACTACACTATGTAAAAGGAACATTTTATCTCTACACATCATTTATTTATTTTAGAAGATGTCCTGCCAAAAGGTCTCGGATCAAATTAATGTCTTTGATTGTGTAGGTGTCCTCATTACAAAAAGTATGTGCTAAGATTGAAGAATAAGTTCATATAAATCAATCAATTTAATAACATAACAAACAATTCAATTACAAGAACAAAAGTGAAAATCATATGTTCAAAATTTATAGTAAGTCTACTAACAATGATGTTATACATATAAAGTAAAACATATATAGTATCCGCATTCAGTTTTTCCTGGTTGCCAGTGGCACTATACATCAAAAGCAAATGGTAAAAATTAATAAAGACATATATAAAATTATTGTCAAGTAAAGAACTTGAATTTAAACAACTTATTTTAGGCTAGGACCACTTTGTGAGACCACTTTTACCTTCACTCTTCCCACCCATTAAATAATATGTCTTGAGTGCACTGTCATTAAAATAAAAATAAAAATAAAAAAACATTAAAACAATTTATTCAAGTAAAAAACCAATAATTTACAAACAAATTAACTTACATATTGAAGATGATTTTTATCTATTCGTTTGGCTTGTGACTAAGGAACCAAACCAAAAGATGACATTGATGAAGGCGAAAGCAACACACAAAATCCAATGATAACTACAATGACATATATAGATTAAAATGAGGGTAGATAACATGATATACTTATTAACTTAACAAAGCGAGTATGCCTTGAATTGATAAAATTAAGTTACTTGCCTTCAACAATCGGTACTAGATAATACGGCAACTGAGTTTCTTTGATTGTATAGCCCACATAGCTCATGCTATTTTCCAACTTATTATTACGTCTTGCCAGATTCACAAGACATAAGAATTCATACAAAGTGTATCTCTCCATTTTGACACATAATTTGTGGAAGCAGCTGCCATAGAATTAAAATGAGAAATGGCTTAGTCAATAGAGAATCTTAAAAATCAGTGCATTTATTAAAGTTAAAAATAAAAAATAAACTCACATTATTGTAAATGTAACCCATCATATATCTATTTCTTCCAAAGATAGGAACTCTCTAATATTTTTGCTATCAATTGCAAAGGAATATGACATTCTATTACCCACAATCCCACAAGGCATCTGCAAGTTGACATTGTTAATTTTTTTATGGATATTTTGCGGTTGTACCAATAAGGGAAATTTTGTCACTTCTTCTTGATCTCAGCAACACATAAAGTAAAGATTATAAGTAGGATGTCAAGGAAAATTCAAGTAATAGTAAGGTGTTCCTTACCTAATCTCTTGAATTTAAAATTTAAATTTAAATTTCAAAATCAAAATTTAAATTGGCATCAGACCCTATTTGGTCTTTTAACACATTTGGTCCCTTTTTTGTGGAGAAACTGATTTCCCACTAAGGGCTTCAAATATGGCGTCATTTTACTATTTGGCTTAGAGTCTCACTCCAATAATTACACTTCTATTTTTGACAAAGCCCAATAACAATTATTGGCCAAAGCTTTCTAAATTTAAACAATCAGGAATCACATTTGCATGTGATTCATAAGGCCCAATTAGTCACTGACATAAATAAATTCGGACCAATTAAACTCCTTTAACGAGCCTAATTTATCTAATGACCATATAAGATACTTGCAATGCTTTGCGGCCCTAAAACTAATCGAATTGATCAAGTGATTTACCTTTCTAATTTGGATACCGTACCAGCATCATCCCTCACATCGTCATTCACATTTAGTCGAGAGCAAAGATAGAGTGTCATCTCTCTTGATTGACTAAATATAGCTAATTCACAGAAGTATAAATCTTCTTCTCTTTACTCTATGATAAATTATGACTCTTCATGATCACTTGTTGTGCTTAAAGACTTTTGAGTCAATTAGAAGCTAACCAATATGAGTTTCCATGAGTAGAATAAACATTATGTAGGTTTAGTTTTTTTTTTTTGGGTATGTTGAAAGAGAAAAAGAAACAAGAGCGAGACAGGTGATTAAAAAGTTAGGAAGTTGTTGAAGTAGTAGAAAAAGGTTTGTGATAGTATGTAGAGCCGGGAAATCAGGTCGAGCCCATCGGGATGGCCCTTTTAAGATATGGTACTTCAAGGGCTGGGCTTGAAAATTAGAGGAGTTTAATGAAATAAGTCCTGTAAAACCGGCCCTGCGGGGCCTCGGGCTTAAAAGAGCCGACCCTGGAGGGCCTCGGGCCAACCCTGCAGGCCCTTTTAATTTATTATTTTTTGGATATATGGATTCATATATAATGGTATTTACTAATTTATATGTATTTTGTATTTGTTATAGAGTTATTTATCTATTTAAGTACGAACACACAAATACATAATAACTATACTCTAATTTTATAATTTGGTTTATTATTTGTTGCCAATAAAGATTATGGATGTGTTCATGATGCGGGAGAAGAATTTATGATATTCTTACTCATGAACTAATTAAATCCTACTCAAAGCGAAGCACAATCAAATGTCACTGAAATTGATGATAATGGCAAATATGACAATAATAATAGTCATCGTACTAATGTAGCTTAGTGGTATGCTTCTTATGTTTTATGTGAATTATTTGTGAACATAATTTGTTTTTGATTATGAATTAATGACTGTGCTTATTTTTTGGATGAATCATATTATTTTGATATTAATGTTGATAATATTTATTTGATAAAATAGAACTTTAATTTTTGTAATTTACTAATTATATTTCTGTAAAAAATAGAGGAAAAATAGTTAAAATTTGGAATAGTAACTAGCCCTGGTGCTCTAAGCCGGGCTTTAAAAAAAGATGTTTTTCTTACCCCGGACTCTAGAGAGCTGGCCCTGATTCCCAGCTCTATGTGAGAGGGAGAGGAGAGAGAGAGAGAGGGGTGAACAAGAGAGAGAATATTTTGGCTGACTATGTGGGCCCAAAAAAAATAAAGTGATGGAAGTCCTGTTTGGGACCGGCTTCTCTCTACTGTGGGTCCCGTCCGCGGCCTATCCTTTACTACAAGGCGGCAACGTTTCACCCGAAAATAGAGGGAGGGAAGTGGTTAAAGCTGAAATAGTTTGGCGAATCAGCGGAGCAAAGGGAAAGTGTGTGTGTGTATATGAGAGTAAATACTTTTTTTAAAAAAGAGAAAAAGAATAATACTGGGAGTGTATTGTGTAGTGAGCAACAAATAAATAGATATTTAACCCTCAATAGTTTACGTACTTGCTAGAGAATCAAATAATCGATTAATATCATCATTCGATATTTAATTTATAATAATAAAATAAAAACTCCATTGTACAATTTAAAATTTAAAATTAGCCTGTAATTTGACTAATATGTAAAGCACTGAATAAAAAATAATCAAAATTATTATTTTTAAAATTTTATATTAAATTTTCTTATAAATTAAAACACATGATAATCTATGTTAAAGTATTAACTTGATCTTAAAAATTTATAGTGAGTTTCATTTCAATCTTTTAGATTTATAAAGTATGTGTTCACTCTCTTAATCTGAATACTGTTAATTAATCTTATTAAATAATCAATTATTCTAAAACGCTCTAGTCAACTTTTGTAATTTTCTCATCCCTTCTTCTCCTTGATTATGATTGAGGGCATTATTGTTAAACTCGCGAGTTGACTCTTTGAGTTCTTGTTTTTACGTTTCTACCTTATAAAAACGAGTCAAGTTAGTAGTAAACTCATGTTAGTCATAAACTTGGTTAAACTCACGAGTTTATACACCGAGTTTTAGAGTTTTCACGTTTCTAGTTTACAAAACCGTCTTAACTTACTCTTAAAATTCATGTTAACCTTTTTTATTTGATATGCTCAACAGCTTTATATAGAAATTTTGTAGAAATTTCTTTATTAAATATGATAAACGATGAATGTTAATGGATTTAATTGTTTGGATTTAAAATATATTTAAATCAAATTATTGTCATTTTTGTATTTTAATTATTTAATTATACACTAGTAATACATGGTTAGTAATCAAAGTAAACTCTTACGAGTTTACAATTCGAGTTCACAATACGAGTTTACTTCACGGTCACAACTTTGCTTAAACTCGCGAGTTTAACAACCTTGATTGAGGGAGTATCAATAAAAGTAAATTAAAAAAATTGACAAATATGAAATCTATGTTTTATATTTAGGATCAAGATTGACTCTCAAAATATATTTTATATTAAATACGGGAGGAGTAATATCATCATTAAATATCTAATTTATAATCTTAACATTGTTAATCAATCTTATTAAACAATCAATTAATATCATCATCCAATATCTAGTGAATTATCAAGTATTCACTTGATCTTATAAATTTATAGTGAGTTTCATTTCAATCTTTTAAATTTATAAAGTATGTTTTCAAACACTTAGTCTTATAAATTAAATATTGAACGACGATATTAATGGATTATTTAATAAGATATTTCAAATACAATTTTAATGGTATAAATTTCAAATTTTAAACTAATGAATTTAGAATTTAGGAATGAATTAAAAGTCTTAGACTCTCTCGCCTATTAAAATGTCTAACGTAAGATTTTATTTTTATTTTTATTTTATCAAAAAAGCTTATTTTTATTTTAGACCCCGACACCCGTTTCCTATTAAAATTTATTAAAAAATTTCAATCGAATCATCGGGATGTGGGCCTTCACCGAAACTTGTTTCCACCCGCCAAAAAGTAATTCACCGAACGGATTAACAACTTCCGGTTCAACCGGTTGGACCAAGAAACTGATTTAGCCGTAAAAAGTGAACGAGAGAGAGAGAGAGAGAGAGAGCCGACGGGTTTTTTTTTTTTTTTTTTTATATACCAAAATAATGTTTTTTTAAAAAATATTTAGGGATTTACTACAATTCGAAGCTATTTAGGGAACTAATGCAGTCAATGGCGTGGTTTGACCAACGCCATTGACTGCGCCAGACGTTGGACGCCACGTGGAGATGGCGTCCGTGAGGGAACGCCCGGCTTAGGCCGCGGCGTCCACGTACGCACGCCATCAGTGGCGTGCGTTGACTCACGCCACCAATGGCGTGAGTTCAGTTCACGCCGATCGGGGAATCCGACACGGCTCGAGAATCCCGACCGGATTCCCCGACCGGACCCGCCCCCCATCCACACGCAACCCCCCCACCCCAACCACACAAACCGGCCCCCTCCCCCCAAAAAAATCCCCATGATGCCACGCCACCCCCTCCCCAAAATCCTCGCACTCACACGCCCCCATCCCCACTCCCAAAACACACACACACACTTCACCCCATCTCCATCCCCATCCCCATCCCCTTCTCGCGAGCACACACACACACTTCACCTCTCATCTTCATCCCCAAGCACCCCACCCCCTCCCCAAAATCCTCGGCACTCACACGCCCCCCATCCCCACTCCCAAAACACACACACACACTTCACCCCATCTCCATCCCCATCCCCATCCCCTTCGTGAGCACACACACACACTTTACCTCTCATCTTCATCCCCAAGCACCCCACCCCCCAAAACACACACACACACACCGCCCCCAAGCACCCCCCCCCCAAAACACACACACACACACTTCATCTCCATCCTTTATCTCGAGTCCTTGCCCTCTCTCTCTCAAAACACTATCCCTTTTCTTCATCGTGTGTTCTTCATTTTCCTTCCCTTCCCTCTCCTTTATTTGATTCACTAAGTCCATTTCCTTTAATGTAAAAACTCCCACCACCCTCCATTTTCTGCATTCTTTTTCAATCATCCCATTTTCTTCATTCAAAAAACTCCATCCGTCCTCCATTTTCTTCATTCTTTTCCACTCTCCCTTCGTCCTCCTTCCCTGGAGCTGAGAAAACGTTGATAGAGACTAAGAAAGGAGGCTCAAATTCACTATCTCACTCCCGACTTCAAGTTTGCACCGATATTCTTTAATTTTTTTTGTTATGTTTATTGTTTAGGAATTTTTTTTGTTATGTTTATTGTTTAGTAATTTGATTTAACTTGTAATGATATACATTTATTTATTAATTATTTATTTTGACTTGTATATTATAAACCTTAAGATAGATGACTAATTATTTAATATTTTGTAAAGTAATAATTTCATATATAAAATGTACAATATTATGGTTTGCTAAATTTGATTTAAGAAATTTATGAGAATAATAATTAGTGAATTAAAAAAAAAAAAAAGATCTTGTGAAATATATTGTATATAATTGTTCACGAAAAATAATAATTACCCAAATAATTAATTTAGTAATTAATTAATTTAAATTAATAATTATTGACTTAATAATGTGTGTTATGGTAAATTTTCTATTAGCCAAATGGATGACCAACAACCCTGCAATATTGAGCCCGGCCCCAAAGAGTGGGGAGTTCTTAAAGAGGAGGTCCAGCAATCACATCGATCACAAGTTGTTTGGAACACAGGAGACTGCAATTGTTTGAGGGTGAGGCGAGCCTCACACGGGTCTTTGGGAGATATCGAGGACCCAAATCTCATCCCTATAGAGTTGCAAAGACCTTATGCGTGCGGGTTTACGCACGTGTCTCGCATGAGGAGACTCCCGGTATGTTTTAAAATTCTCTATGTAATTAATTGTACGCATTTAGTTGTTTGTACATAATACAGATAATATAGAACCCTTACATATCTGTTATCTACTTTTATGTCGGTGCAGATTGACAAACAGCTTATTTCTGCTTTGGTTGAGAGGTGGAGGCCTGAGACGCACACCTTCCATATGCCGGTTGGTGAGATGACAATCACTCTACAGGATGTAGAGGGCATTTTAGGTTTGTCCACTGAGGGTCAAGTAGTTTCCGGTCGGACGCACGCCAACTGGACAACAGTTATTCAACAGTACATGGTCGGTCTCCACTCCCAACTCATTTGATTGGCGGAAACATCGAGTTGAGCTGGTTTGAAACTTATTGGGCCCACCGGGAGGAGCACTCGCCTACATCGTGAGGGTCATCTTTTCTACACACGTGCTTACCTCATGCGCCTATTCGGTGGATTTTTGTTGTGTGACAAGTCCGGCGCAGAGGTCCCTTGCCGATATATACAATTACTGGGGGGTGACCTTGTGGAGACTGCTACATACAGTTGGGGGTCTGCTGTACTCGCTATATTGTTTCGCGAGCTATGTCAGGCCACTTCGGCTTCAGCTAAAGACATTGGGTGTTGTTTGTTGTTATTGCAAATATGGGCATGGTCCAGATTTCCTACCATATCACCTCCCGTTCCACCGCCCAGTGACGCAGGTGATCATTACAGACGCAGGTATGGAAGAAGTTTGATGTAATGAATATTTTGAACTGGTTCGAGTTCACTAATGTTATGGAGTTACATATTGCAGGTTCAATAAAGTCAACGTGCGGTTATTGCGACGTGATCTAAACAGATATCGGATAGATGTTGACCAGATGGATCGAGACGATGTATGTATGATAAATTTGATATTAGAGAAAAAAAAAGTAAACTAATTCGCATTTGTTTACATGTATAGGTGACGTGGGAGCCATATAGGGATGTCGGGTATGAGTTTTTCGGTGCAGATGTGCACATGCAAGACATCTGGAGGGCGGTCACACCCTTACTTGCTTTCCACATTGTCGAGATGCACCCGGCCCGATCGGTGCATGCGGCAATTTGGCATGCAAAGAACACATCCCAAGCCCAAAGACCACGGCTTGGGGTGCCCACGATCTTACCTTACGCGGAAAGATGACGGAGGATTGGGAGATGAAATTGGATCAGTTTATTCAGTTGTGGAACACGCGACATGAGCGTATCGAGACTACAGATCCATCGGATGGGCCGGTTTCCCCGAACTCTGAGTACATGACTTGGTTTTTCACACACACTAGACGGTATATGACGAGGCAGGTTGCCAAGATTGGGCATGTGGTACGTATTGATCTTGCTACCGTTTTTTCTCCTATATCTTCCATCTTATTATCCATGACATAGTTTAAGTATTGTTATTTATTTTACTTGGATAAATGCAGATTGATGGTGTCGAGTGGATTTGGTGGATGAATTCACCACAATTTAGACCCCAATACGACCACGGGGAGGTACGTAAGGTCTGTGACCAGTTACTTGGAGCACTTAGAGAATTTGGCCGAGTTGCGGAGCTGGGCCTAGCTCACCGAGTGGTCTATTAGTAGGTGTACCAGATCCCGCTTTGGAGGTCCCGCCCCATGCTAAGGAGGGACGTGGATTGGGCCGACGACGACCGCAGCACGAAACGGAGCCATATCAGATACCCCCGCTTGGTCTACGAGGCGGAGATGTATATAGACCTCTTGTATGGCCAGATATGAACTATACTCGGTTCCGTGGTACCCGGAGGAGATGCCGAGGAGGAGCAACCCGAGATACATGCACCGATCCCTACTTACCCACAAACGAGACGATGAATGCTTCGGAGACACAGTTCCGTACTCATATCAGTGGCCTTCTCAGAATTCCCAGATTGGCTTTCCTATGTTCAACCCTTACCAGCCTGGATAGGGTTTTTGGGCATATCAGCCTCCATATGGCGTTCCTGGCTTCAATACTTTTCAGTCTGCACAGGGTGGTTTTACGCGCTTCCGTTCCTCCCATCTTGGACGGGGTTGTACGAGGCCGGATCTAGTAGTAGCCCATACCAGTCCGGACACCACACGGGCGACGACGGAGGTGACCATTCTGATGACTTTATACGGGCAGCTGCTGAAGATTTCAATTTTAGACGCAATCCTGATGGCATTCGTAGGAACCCTAATCGGGATGCGCGTTCGAGACCGTGGCCTGAATATACTCCTCCCTGAGTGTGTTCCATGTTATGTATTATGTCGTATTTGCTGGGATTACTGTATTATGTCGTATTTGATGGGATTACTGTATTTGATTTATGTGTTTAAAATTACTAAATTATCCTTAGTCAAGCCTCCTACATTATCTATTGTATTTATAATTAAAAAAATGACTAAAATTTAAATTAAAACCATCAATCATCCAAATATAATATTATAATATCCCTTTTTTAATTTTAGTTTTCACTATGTTTCATAATCATGTAAACTATATGGTTCAAACTAATATGTTTTTAAATTTTAATTTTTAACAAGTCCAATATTCATATAATCACTACATAATTTAATTAAGGAACATATCATCAAGTTTTCATATTTATATTAGCATGTATCTTTGTTGATATCAATTAAGCACTTTTTATGAAGATAAAAACTAAACTCATTTCATGTTTTTTTAATAGATATCTATGCAATTCGTGAAAAATAAAATTTGAGAAAGCTTTTATTTAATTTAGTAAAATAAATATTTTCCCTTGAAAAAAATCTAATTAAAAATGAAGTACACAACCGAAGCACATAAGTATAAAACCAATCAAATAAAATTATGAGAACATGGAGGTTAATTAGATGTGCGCGTCATAGACATGAACGCGTATTATGTCCGAACCGTTTACATATCGTACATCTAATTCGACTTGAGCTAGGTTGGACCTCCTCCTCATCCATTTCATTGCGAATGCGTGTAGATTTAGGGCGGCCCTTACCACGTAATTTCAATTTGTCAGGGATGATCTTTGGTTCGGACGAGGACGGTATTCCTTGTTCGCTACCAATCGGCTGAAATTGTGAAGAGTAAACATTCATAATATTGTAGATTGAGAATATTGGATCCACGTCTTGTGCGGCATTATGGGATACCGGGACATGCAGCTATTACATGACTACATGGAATTTGAATGCACGAAACTTGCCACACCGGCATTTCCCCGGGTCAAGTTCACCTAGTATGTATCGCCCTGCTCGTCAACCTCAAACGTGGTACGAGCCACATCAAACTCCTGAACACGCATCGATGTAGCACGCTCTCCATTCTTTGCCATAGCTTCTCCAATAACACTCGTAAAATACTTTCCGGACATTGCATCTTTTTGTGCTTTGTGCTACCCCTTTTCACCCAATAACGAACAAGTCGGCCGTAGGTGCATTTCACCAACGATGTTATGGGCATGTTCCTCGCTCCCCTAAAAACCTTATTGATTGATTCCGCCAAATTGGTTGTCATATGACCGTATCTTCGTCCATCCTCATCATAACTCCTACACCATTTCTCTTTTGGAATTCTTTCAATCCATGTAGCCACTTCACGACTGTGACTGTAGAATTCGGCATACAAAACATCGAAGTGTATTTTGTTCGGAACATATCCTGTGAAAAAACAAAAATACACAGCATTATAAGTTTGTAGTAATGAAAAAAAATGAACATTAGTGCACATCAATTGGAGTATATTACCTAATCTCATTAACTTTTTCTTCAACTCCTTGTCCTTGAAGCGAGTATTAAAATTGCTCGCAACGTGACGAATGCAAAATACATGGTACGCATTAGGAGGCTGCCAACCAATTGCCTCATCGGAGACTGCTGATATTATGCTCTTGTGACGATCGAAATAAGACATAGACCAACCTTACTTGTAACATACAAATCGTATGGAAGCCAAAAAATACTCCCATGCTTCCTTAGTTTCACCTTCAACAATTGCAAATGCAATAGGAAGGATCTCATTATTTCCATCTTGGGCGGTGGCAATCAATAATGTCGCCTTATACTTACCGTATAAATGCGTACTGTCCACCTGTATGACTGGTTTGCACCATTGGAAGGCCTCACGACATTGCTTGAATGTCCAAAATGTACGTTGAAAAACCCGAACCCCATTAACAACCTGCCGATCAACAATATACGGTCCATGTTGAATATAGTAAACAGATCCCGGAGAAAATTTCAACATGTGATCGAACCATCTTGGCAAGAACGCATATGACTCCTCCCAATCATCGTAAATCTTAGCAATTGCCTTTTGTTTTGCCTTCCATGCCTTCCAATAAGAAACATGATAACCAAACATTCCAAATCACCCTTTCTTGTATCATGACCACAGGTACCGAAGGTGTTTCTTTGACCATGTCTGCAAAACCAATCGCAAAAATTACACATTAGGAATGTTATTTATGTTCACTAACACACACAAATAAATTCACAAATTATCAAAGGATATTGTGTATCATACCTATTATGGCCTCAGAAATAATTTCAGAATCAAGTTGTTTGTGACCTTGGGAAAGAACCTGGCTCACACAACTACGATTTCCAACCCATTTAGTTATCACCTAAGTGTTGCTATTCTTCGGTTTAATTGCTCTTACTCTCCAATTGCAACCTTGTACATCATTCGACATTTCATTATGTACTTGGTCAGTAGTACTCTCAACCACTTGAGCTTCATGATGTTCCTTCATGCAATAATGTTTTATTGTGGCTTGGACATCATTCTTGGACCCAAACTCTTGTTTCAAATATAGTCCATCTCCTCTTGCCCACGGACCCCGACCCAATCCTTCCACATCCAAGATATCCTCATGCAGGTAATCTTCATGAACAGCCTCATAATGTGGAATGTTATTCCAAAATGGTGTAACATCTGTATATTCACACATAATACAGTTATGCGAAAACATGCAAACTAATAAAAAAATAATTTAAATATTAATAAAACTCCGTAACTAACTTAATGGTAACATACCAATCATTGTGACATGGGATTATGATGATATTCGATGTCCGTATCACTATCATTCGATCATGTTCATTAAACAATAATGTTTCCTCATCTTCTTCCTCTTCCTCCTCCTCATTGTCGGGTTCTTCATCTAGCATATAGTCAAATCCTTCTCCATGCACAACGGTTGATTGTGTTGGTTGAGGTGTGCCCGATCGAGCACGAGTCGGTATTTGTACACCCTCCTCTAACGTCTCAATATCCACATACAACTCAGCAAATTCGGACGCGAGTTTTCCTTGAATGTTTGAAAAAAAAACATCCACATCCTCATCATCGGATATCTCAAAACCCGCATAGTGGTTTCCATAAGGCACTCTACCCATCACTGAAGATATTACCTGATTTTGTTGCAGCTTCAACTTTCGACGGATCTTTTCATATAAATCTTCAACGGACATGTCTCGACTAATAAACATTGCTTTACTTTCACCTTCAAAGCTCAATCCGTTTGCAACAATATTTTTAGAAACATTATAATATATAAATGAACGAATTTGGTTCATTTTTTACAAAAATAGAAAGGAAGAAATAGAATAAGGGATATGGATGACGGAGGAAGTTTTACAGATGAGTGAAGGAGTGAATGATAAGAGGGAGAAGGAAGGACTCACGAATGAGGAAGTTTTGTAGAGTATGATGAGAGAATGAAGGAGTTAAATAGGAGGGAGTCACGGGGAAATAGTATTTTTCTTACACATAATTTGCAAACTCTAATAGTGTAGTCAATAGTTGTATCATATATGCATGTACGATCGAATCATTGTCGATAAAGTAGAACATATTTGTGTTGCTATTCACGGGTTGGGGAGGGTAGTGTTGCTTGAAGGTGGGGGAGGGGGTCACGGGTTGATGGGAGGGTCCACGCCCGGAGGCGTCGATCAAGACACGCCACAACCTGGACTTTTGTGGCCGTCGTGTGGCGTTCCATCATAGACGCCACTTCCACGTGGCGTCTAATGTCTCCCGCAGTCAATGGTGTTGGTCAAACCATGCCATTGACTGCATTAGTTCTCTAAATACTTTCTGAACTGCAGTAAATCCCTAAATATTTTTTTAAAAAACATTATTTTGGTAAAAAACCCAGAAGTTGACCGAATAATAAGGAGCGGCGGCGACGACGTTGACAGGGCCATCGGAAGAAGAAGAGAGAGCAAAGAGAGCCACCTGAAAGAGCTGCGTGGAGCCATTTCCGAGCACAATTTGCCTATCGTCGGTCTCAGCATTACCAACCAAAGCATGAAGCTTTTTAATGGCGTCTCTAAGCTCCGGCATCATAAACCAACACACACTCTTCAAATCACTCGCATAACTCAGAAACTCCCAACCTTCAATCTCCACCGCAGACTCCTTCCTCATCTTCCTCCAGTACGACTCCAACAGTACAGTATCTCCCCTGCAATTCATACAATTATCATCAAATCAAACCAGAGAAACTGTTCTATTTTGTGTGTGCTTTTGTTGTTTTTTTTACCGGTCGAGATTAACGATGGAGGAATATGGAAGAGAAGTGTCGGAATTTGAGGAGGGCAAGCCATTGTTACTGTTGTGGAGATCATCAGGAACTGCAGGAAGATTTTCCACCATTATTGGACTGCCGTATGAAAATGCTCAAGCTCCACTAAGATCTAAAAGATACTTGTAAACTTTCTATGTATTTTTTATTTCTTTTCCTTTGAATTGCTGTTTGGTCTGACAGACACTTGGACCATATATTCCCTCTTCATGCATGAATCGAAGTCTTAGCTCCTTAAACGTGTCTCTTCTCCTTTTGTGTGTTATTTTCCTTTCTAAATGTGAAACCAATAAAAGAGAGAGTGAGAGAGAAAGAATCGTAACAAACAAAAAACAGAAAAAAAAAGGGAAGAAAGCAAGAAAAATGCTGAAAGCTAGGAAGAACGTGAATCTTGCTACAATAAATGTGTAAATACCCTATATTATAGGCCCAGTTTAATTAAGGGAAAATTGTACTAAAGTCCCAAATAAAACAAAATAAGACTCAAACATCTTTTAAAATATCTAAATTACACTGAAGTCCGTGAGACCTTTAGGTAATATATTCTAATTATGAAAAAACCCAAATGAATTTTGCTCATGTTTACCATTTTTCTAATAATGTTGATGCTTAATGATAATGGAAACAGCACGTCACTTTTTGTTTTCCATTCAGTTCACTGGAATCTTCAATTCCAACTAATCGAGATTCACTTCAAGTCGAGTCTACAATCATGGAGGAAAAGTTTCTAATAACATTTTCTCAATTCCACGTCTCGAACTAAGGACGTGGTTACGAGAGAGCAAATCCCTTTCCACTTGTTTCCAATGGATGTTAGTGAAACAACATGGCACTTGATGACACCAGTTGTAGGGCCACAATAAAATTGAAAAATTATTATTAATAACTTTCAGGATAGACTTATATTTATGATTTTTTTTAAAAAAAAAAACTAAAATTATAATAAAGACCAAAATGAATGGTACTCTCAAATACTTTTGGCCAAATATATGGATGATATACGTTATGAATTTAGACTAAAATTAATAGTACTCTCGTAAATCTTTTAGCAAAATATATGGATGATATACGTTATGAATAAATCAGGGGTGATTTCACTTTTCTGCCTATTATTATTATCATTTGTTGCCTTCTTTTTCTTCAAATGGTACCGTTTTACATGTAAAAAGAGTAATGATTTAATTAAAAGTAAAACCAGACGTTGAGTCAGAAAGATTAGCGGGTCATGTTTGGAACGGTAGAAGTGACGACGTAATAATTAAATTTAAAAATATTATATCACACACACACACTAATTAAATTTAAAAATATTATATCACACACACGCACGCACAGTGAACGCACGCACATTGAAGATAACAAGGTCACAAAATAATTAAGGGATAAGAGTCTTAAATGCTATGGAAGTTTTCACTCAGGAGCACTGGTAAGATGAAAGTTTTTTTTGGACAAAAAATGCTACGGAAGTGTTCGCTGAGGAGCAATTTTGCCCCGGAATTTTTCACTAAGGAGCAATTTTGCCCTTCTGTCCCCAAATATTAAATTTGACTATTAAATCAGTCAAAGACTATACATGTTATGCCTTGAAAAGGTCAAACTTGGAGTCAGAGAAGGAGATCCTTGAGATGTTGAGCTTAAGGCGGCGAAATTTGTGAAGCCGAACCGGTCAAAAGGACCGAAAGATCGATCATCATAAAACCAAAGGAAGCATCACTTATGATCTAAGCAAATGATCAGTCTATACAAACGTAAATATCATCACTATTGATTTGTTTTATCTTGAACCAATTTTTGGAACAATTCATTTCTCGTTTTGCGTTTCATTTGCATTTTGTGACAGACCTTTCGATCCCTTTGACCCGGTTCGGCTTCACAAATTCTCGCCACCTTGATTTCAATATCTCGAAGGATCTCCTTCTCGACTCCAAGTTCGACCTTTTCAAGGCATAACATGTGTAGTCTTTGACTGATTTAATAGTCAAATTTAATATTTGAGGATAGAAGGGAAAAATTGCTACGTTTTGTAAATTTTTGAGGCAAAATTGCTCCTCAACGAAAACTTCCGTGGCAAAAATGATACTTCGGGGGCAAAATTGCTACGTCTTGTGAATTTCCGTTGCATTTTTAGTCCAAAAAAAACTTCTGTCTTACCCGTGCTCCTGAGCGAAAACTTCCATGGCATTTAAGACCCTTATCCCAATAATTAAAGGAAGAACATGAAGTCAACCATCAACCTAACAAAATGAATAGGAAGATAACAAGGTCACCAAATAATTAAAGGAAGAACATGAAGTCAACCATCAACCTAACAAAATGAAGATAGAGCAAGAGCATGGCAATAGAACACAACTAGCAAAGAATATGTCAAATCTACAAAAGGATCATGCCAGTCATGCTTTGCGGGTAATTTCTTATTTGACAATTGAAGAATCAGATTTTAAGTCTTGTAAGACAGTAGCAAAATAAAAAAAAAAAAAAAAATCGCATTAATCTTTTGCAGTTTTAGATCAAATATATCTAAGAAAATAAGTTCAAATCAAACAAATCACGAGAGAAGTGAAGAAACTCTTGTTCTCTGCTTTCCTTATGCTGTAAATAAACTGATGCATTCAGTGACTCAGAGAGGCAAGAGAAGTCTCCGTCAGCTGGCCTCTTTTATGTTAATGGCTCCTGATGAGAATGCTCTTGCATTATGGTGGCGGTTTGGATTCAGTCCTCTGCGGCTTACGATTCCTTTTTTTTTTTTCTTTTTTTTGAAAAAACAAATATTTCAGGATACTATAGGTAGTAAAAAAAGATGCTTTAGGATATTCACCGGTACTTAAAAAATACATCATGATTTTTAAAAATTATTTTAGGATGTTGAAAAAATATTTCAGGGTACTTACTGGTACTAAAAAAATACTTCAAGATACTGACTGAGGATACTGGCTGGTACTGAAAAAATACTTAATGATCTTGAAAGATTACTTTAAGATCTAAAATAATTTTTCAAGATTATTAAGTATTTTTTCAGTATCAGCCAAGATCCTCGCCGATCCCTGAAGTATTTTTTTAGTACCAGTAAGTACCCTGAAATATTTTTTCAACATCCTAAAATAATTTTTAAAAATCATGAAGTACCCGTTAGTATTTTTTAAGTACCGGTTAGTATTTTAAAGTATCTTTTTTTAGTACCTACAGTATCTGAAATATTTGTTTTTTCAAAAAAAAAAAAAAAAAAAAAAAACAAAATCAGTGTTGTTGCTTTTTGCGCAGAGGACAGCAGTGGACCGTAAGCCTGAATCCAAACCCGTGAGCGTGCATGCGAGAAAGAATAAATATGTACGGCAACACGGCAGAGAGAGTTGATACAGTGTATCCGGAAGCTGGCATATTAATTATTAGAGTTAGGCCCTCTATTTGTTTTTTTTTAAAAAAAACTTATTTTTACAGTAAGTGTAAATATATATAAAAATTAATATATAATAAAATAAAATATGATTAACTTAGATTAAAGAAATTTTATGTTTTATGGAAGAATGATCAGAAATAATTCAAAAAAAAAACTATCTACCACAATATTAATTAAATGATTTCTAGTTGAACATTGAAAATTAAAAAAAATTTGTTTTTTACTTGATTTTTTATTCATTGAGAAAAAAATGTTAATATAAAAAATAACTTGTTTGGTATAGCAAACTGTATATCAAAGATTTTCATTAATATTTTTTTAAAATAAAAAATATTTATTAATGTAAAAAACAACCTATATATCATATAAGTTAAATTGCGTGATTAATGAAGATTGATTTTTTTATTGACAAAAAACTATTTGAGTTCTTTCAAAAATAAAATTTTATTCAAAATATTTAAGAAAAACATTTAATTGATATCGGTGTTATGCATTTTTTTTTTTACTCAAATCATTCTTCTTGAATACAAAAACTCTTTGATTTAAATGAATCATATTTTATTTTATTATATATTAATGTTAATATATATGCACACTTGTTAGAAGACTAAGTTAAAGAGAAATTAAATTCTTTCAAGAGAAAAGATGATAGAGAAGATTAGGAGAGTATAATAAAATCAATTTATCTATATTTTAAAAATCTCAAATTGAGTCTATAACTTAATTAGAGATTTATTGGGTTTAACATCTTGATTTAGAATTTTTCTATTTTAAGAAATTTTATATGAGATTTTCCCTTGTGCTTAACACGTGTGCGCACACATAGATAGATATATATATATATATATAAGCGTTTTATTTTATTTTATTTTTTTTTTTTGAGTGGAAGTGAAAATTGAACACCAATGGTATACTAAAAGAGTATGGCGTCGTACGCGCAAGATTGTGCTCTTGTAATAGCTGATCAGTTTTGATTAGCCTCCTTCTCAACAAAAAAAAAAAAAAAAAAAGAGTATTTGGCACAATAAAATTTTGATGGGTGCAAAATTAAATTGCACATAAACATTTAAAAATAAGGCCAAATTATCAAAACCGTTAAGTGTTGTAAAACTTCCGTTACTTTATTCATATGGGCCCACAAAGTTGGGCTAAATATCCTCTCTCGTCCATCTCATCACTCTCATTTCTAGTTTCTACTGCGCTTTCAACATACAAAAAAAAAGCCAATAAGAGTTGACATAAATGGTAAGGGATCTAGGACTAGGCCTAAATGATTGTGGGTTCGATCCCCTCTACCGTCGCTGGGACTCCTTTGGTAGACGATCTCGTAAGTCCCCAATAAGTGCTCATAGAGCCCGGACCGTGCCCCGCAGCTTGGTGGGGGATCGATGTCGAACCCCTCCAAAACTTTTTAATATCAAAAAAAAAAAACAAAAAAAAAAAATCTTTCTATTAGGTAGATTAGTATCAGTTTGGGAGTGAAGTTCTGGCGGGCAGATACCATTGTGCTTAGAGCCGGAAAAACGGGCTGGGGTCATTGGGCCGGCCCGTTTAAGCCCTGACTCTTTAAGGATCGGGCTTAAAAATTAAAGGTGTGAAATGAAATTTGGCCCTAGAGAGTCAAGGGCTTATACGGATTAGCCAATCGGGTCCTTTACTTTTTTTTTTTTTTTTTTTTTAATTATTAGAGTTAGGCCCTCTATTTGTTTTTTTCTTATATTATTTCTCGTACTGAACAATGAACCAGTGAACGTCATATACCTCGCGATCTCCAGCCAAGGAGTAAAGTACATTGCCCTATTTTTAAAAATTTGAAATTATGCTTAACATATACCTCTATATATATAAGTGTTGTATATGAACCTTTTTTTAGTAGAAGTGCAAATTTAAAGCCAATGGTCTACTAAGAGAGTATTTGGCACAATAATAAAATTTTGATGGGTGCAAAATTGCACATAAACAGTTAAAAATAAGGCAAAATTATCGAAACCGTTAAGGGTTGTAAAACTTCCGTTACTTTATTCTTATGGGCCCACAAAGTCTGGCTAAATATCCTCTCTCGTCCATCTCATCACTCTTCCGCCACCTTCCCCCCTTTTTCTTGGGAGAATCCTTATAAGGGATCTTTTTTGAAAAAAAAACCCAAAAAGAGATCTAAGAATCTGACAATCCCGAGAAAAGGCCCCTTGTCCTTTTCTCGATAAATTCATTAAAAATTTACAACTAAATCAATCTCATTTACAACAATTTTTTTACTCGTTTACAACTAAATCAGTCTCATTTACAACAATTTTTTTACAACTAAATCGGTCTCATTTACAATAATATCATCCCGGTTAACAACTATATCGGTCTCATTTACAACTCACCAAAATTCGACAAACCCAAAAAAGACCAAGGGACCTTTCGGGATAGTCGATTCTTAGGTCATTTTTTGGGTTTTTTTGCCAAAAAGGTCCCTTAGAAGGATTTTCCCCTCTTTCTTTTCTACCTCTCACAAACCTTCTGCTGCTCCAATAGCTTCCTTTTTTTTTTTTTTAAATCATCTCTCTCGCTCTTCTTTCTTTTTTTTGATAAAAAAATTTTAGGAGTAGGGTTGTGCTCACTCACAATCCCAAGGTAGGGCATTTAGAGTCCACTCTATAAGAAATTTAAGACTAAAAATACACATGTTTCCACCTTAGTCTGAGTTACCATTTCTTGACAGACCTCTAGATGCCTCACCTAGCGCTTTGACCAACTTTAGAATCTCTCTCGCTATTGTTTCCAGTTTCTATTGCGCTTTCAACATACCAAAAAAAAAAAAAACTCTTTCTGTTAGGTAGATTGGTATCAGTTTGGGAGTGAATTAGTTCTGGCGGGTGGACGCCATTGTGCTGCGAAGTAGGGTCCTATGGTTTTGCGCCTACTAATGAAGAAATGAGTACTTGTTTAATATCAGGTTGTGTTGACCCAAAACATGAAGGTAATTTTAATATCTGTTTTTAGGATCTTTAGAGATCCGTTTTTTGGCAATAGGGGAACATGTATATAAATGTCAAAACAAAATTTTTAAAATTTTTAGGATCTTTAGACATCCGTTTTAAAACCGTCATTGTAAGTCACTTACAACAACTTTTTTTTCATACTATTTTTAAAACAATCGTTGTAAGCCTTTTTCAACAATTGTTTTATAGAAAACAAATGTTGAAAGTCATTTTTTTTAACATGTCATTCGTAATTTCTACCCCCAGCCTTTAAAAAAAATCAACTCCTAGAATAGAGAATTTTTTTTTTTTTTTTAAAAAAACTGAGTTAGAATTATTAGGCCTTGTATATATATAAATCCAATAGTTCATACATATAATCAAGTACGTGCTCCAAAACTAAGCATGGATCAACTTAAACAAATATAATTAAGTGTTCAATGGTTCTCTAAACCACTACACTATGTAAAAGAAACATTTTATCTTTACACATCATCTATCTATTGTAGAAGATGTCCTGCCAAAAGGTCTTAGATCAAATTAATGTCTTTGATTGTGTAGGTGTCCTCATTACCAAAAATATGCGCTTAGATTGAAGAAAAAGTTCATATAAATCAATCAGTTAATTTAATAACATAACAAACAATTCAATTATAAGAATAAAAATGAAAATCATCTGTTCAAAATTTATAGTAAGTCCACTAACAAAAATGTTATACATATATAGTATCCGCATTCAGTTTTTCCTGATTGCCAAAGGCACTATAAATAAAAAAAAATGGTAAAAATAAATAAAGACATATATAAAATTATTGTCAATTAAAGAATTTGAATTTAAACAACTTATTTTTTGCTAGAACCACTTTTACATTCACACTTCCTACCCATTAAATAATAATATGTCTTGAGTGTACTATCATTAAAATAAAAATCAAAAGACATTAAAACAATTTATTCAATTAACCAATTATTTAAAAACAAATTAATTTACATGTTGTAAATGATTTTTATTTCTTCGTTTGGCTTGAGACCTAAGGAATCAAAACAAAAGATGACATTGATGAAGGGGAAAGCAACACACAGACTCCAATATAAATATAATGACATATATAGATTAAAATGATATTAGATAAAATGATATTTTTTAACTTAACAAACTGAGTATGCCTCAAATTGATAAAATTAAGTTACTTGCCTTCAACAATTGGTACTAGATAATACGGCAACTAAGTCTCTCCGATTGTATAGCCTACATAGTTCATCCTAGCTATTTTCCAACTTATTGTTACATCTTGCCAGATTTACAAGACATAAGAATTCATACAAAGTGTTTCTCTCCATTTTGACACATATTTTGTGGAAGCAACTACCATAGAATTAAAATGAGAAATGACTTAGTGAATAGAGAATCCTAAAAATCAGTGCATTTATTAAAGTTAAAAATGAAAAATAAACTCAAATTGTTGTAAACGTAACCCATCATATGTATCTCCTCTAAAGATAGGAACTCTCTAATATCTCTGCTATTAATTGCAAAGGAATATGATATTCTATTACCCACAATCCCACAAGGCATCTACAAGTTGACTTTGTTAATTTTTTATGGATATTTTGTTGTTGTGCCAATAAGGGAGATTTTGTTGCTTCTTCTTGATCCTAGCAACACATAAAGTAAAGATTATAAGTAGGATATCAAAGAAAATTCAAGTAATAGTAAGGTATTTTCTACCATTGGAGGTGTTGTCGACAAGTGAACAAGATGTTGGGCCAAAGGATGAAAGATCCTATTGCCTGGTCTAGTTTGGAAACCTCGTTATCAGGGAACAAGCGTCTACACCTTCCTCCCCTCTCGAAGAGATGTAACATTGACCTTATGTTGATCATCCTGAATTTACAAATGATGGTGGGTGGTAGCATGTATGTGTACAACAACACTAGCAATGAGAATCCAACAAAAGAGAGCAAGGTTCCCCAACCTCTAGTGCAGGACTAAGGTCGCCATGCCCTAATTTTGGTGGATTGTAATTGTCCTTGGTATTGGGAAAAGCCGAGGATTCTTGGGGAAGAAAAATGAAAAAAATTAATTACACTAACTTAAGGCAAAACTCAATGTTATCTTAATTAAAATTATTTACAAACTTGAGATCTATGTTCCTCTTGACCCATCCCGACTTGAACTAGACAACACCATCAATCTCATCTCACCATGTACCTCTTGCAACAGCTCTTCTCAAAGTGATTCATAAATTTGTACCCCCGAGCTCTTCTTGGACTTCCTCTCGAATTGATTAACGAACTTCCTCTCAAACCCTTGCCACAAGCTCTCTACTGGGTTCATTTTGTCCATAATGTTGTGAAGTTCATCCAAAATATCTTGTGAGACCAATTCCCCTTGGCTCCCCTCTAATATGACAAAGATGATCTAGCTTCCCAAACGTCATGGCTAGGATGTCCATCCTTCCACTTTGAGTGAATGAACCTTGTTTACTCTACTTTTCAAGGTCATCCTGTAGCATACAATTGATAAATATAAATTAATTACATGTAATGTTTAAGGAAAATGAAACACAATTAAATATACTTTATATTAACTATTCACAATCCTTCCAACGACCTCATCAATGACTAGATTTATATATTTTTCTCCCTTCGTCCTCCTTACCTTCCATTTTTGGTGATGTGAGGGAGGGAGTGGGGGCTGCATGATAATGTTAGGATCTAATTTGGTTGCTTCATTTTTTTTTTAAAAAAAAAAATCAAACGGCACGATCTTCTTTTCAAGCTTTCGATGGCCCTCACAAGACATGCAATACGGATAATTATTTTTAGCTAGCCTCTCTTTATTTGCTCCACTTAATTCCTATGAATAGAGAATAAAGAAAACTGAGTTAGTTGGGTCAAATAAATTCAAATAAAATGTTTTATACTAAGATGAACAAAATATACCCGAAATTTAGGATCATGTCGTAATGTCATAAACAATGTCCAATCATCTTGAGGAAGATAAGAATAATCTTGACATGGATCCTTATTTCTCTTTAGCCCTTAAATGTACTGGGTTGTGAGCTTGGACTTGAAATATTTTCACTGCTCACGAATTTTCCCCATCCAATGCTTGTACATCTATCTAGTGTTAGGGACATTGTAGGTTTGCTTCAAAGTACAACATAACATAGTTATATATGAACTAATATAAATAAAGTTATATATCAAAAGTTGTTCCCAAATCATAGCCTTCGTGACATTTGGAGCTGCCATCTAATTAAGCCATTGAATTCCAACTTTGTTTTGGCTCAAATAGTCAATATAGTTAATGAACTTGTCTTCCTCTTTGTCAATTGGATTCAAATCCACATCAAATTTGTTAGATCAGGCTATCACCCAACAGGGGGGTGAATTGGGTGTCTAATAAAACTTTGGATAACTTTAAAAATCTTTTTGCAACTTATTGAAAGTAGTTCGTATGACAGTAATGATTTATAAAGCGATAGTCAGTCATTCAAACATATATGCTTGAGATATAAGAATTTAGGCTGTGTTTGGTTGGAGGTGAGGGAGGGAGGGGAGGTACCCATCCTTAGTGTGAAAATTCAGATATAACCTTGATGTGACATGTTTCTAAAGTTAATGTGTCGAAAAAAAATGCAAAAAGCTATGTAATTTTAAAATTTTCCATGGGTAATTTGGTAAAAAATTCCCCTCCCCTACCTTCAAACTAAACATAGTCTTAGGGAAGAAAATTTGCAAACTATGATTTATCCTAGTTCGGCCCAATCCTTGACCTACGTCCAGTCCCCAGGCTCCGCTTGAGATTTTCAAAGCACTATCCTCTTGTTTAATCCGGACACAAGAGAAGCCTATATAACTTGATTCCACGCTCTGTACTCGAAGTAATCCTCTCACTAGGATTCACTCCTCCTTACAAGTTGTAATCAATACACCTACTTGATTACATACTATGTGCTCGAAGTAATCCTCTTACTAGGATTCACTCTCCCTTACAAGTTGTAATCAATACAATGTGTTCCCACTCAAGATCACCCAATCTTGAGTAACTCTCATATAAACATATAAGTAATTATAATGAATCTTCTCTCACTCTTAGAAGTGAATGAATTAACATTGAAGTACAATAGAAATCATTTCACTCTCTATGATGAGCTATGCAAACATTGAGAACAGAGATCGTATGAGATAAATGTTGGATTCAGAATGTTAGCATTTCGACAGTGCAAGCTCTCATTTCTCTATCTTGATGCTTCTTCTTTTATAGTTGATCATCATTAATGACCGTTGAGAAGCTTTGATTATAGCCGTTGAGACACTTCGTAATTCCGTTAGGCACAAATGGTTTCCGTTAGGTACAGTCGACCGTTGCTTCATTAAATGTGTTCGCCGTCGATATACTTGTGTAGAAGGTTGACTTAGAATGTTTGCCTGAAATGGTACGCCTCGAAGGAATGTATTTGTCTACTCAGAGCGTTTATTCCATTTGTAGACTTTGTTTATGGTGGGCATTAAATGCTTCTGACACATTAGATGACTCTTCGGCTAATCTCAATTTATACAAGGTTAATCAACTGAAATCAACTCAAAAAGATAATTAGAAATAATAGAAATAAGTTTGAGTGAGATTAAGACTAAATTCATAATGACCCATAACAAGTAGAATTGAGATTAATGATTTAGCGAAGTGTCTGGAATTCTGAAGAATCTTACTTGAGTAACACAAATGTGTTACTTGAGTAATATTCATATCGATTTAAGATAATGCTATCTGGGATGATATTACTTGAGTAACATTATTATGTTACTTGAGTAATATTTTAAGTTTTCAAAATAGATGCGTCTGTAGAGTGTAGCACATTACTTGCGAAGAGTATATATGTTACTTGAGTAAGGTTTAAAAGTAATATCACACATTTTCAAAATAAAAACCCACTGGAAAGATATTACTTGAGTAACAATATATGTTACTTGAGTAATATCTAAGGTGTTCAAGAAATAGAAGCTCTTGAAGCATTTTAACGAAATTACTTGCAGAGCAAATACTCGTTACTTGAGTAACGCCTGAAAGTAAAATTACTTGCGGAGCAAATACTCATTACTTGAATAATGCCTGAAAGTAACCAAATTACTTGCAAAGCAGGAAAATATTACTTGAGTAAAAGACGAAAGTAATATCGGATGGTTCTTTGAAAAAGAGCCACTGTTTCCTAAATTACTTGAGACATCTCATGTTACTTGAGTAATATCTAAGATATTCAAAAAACAAAAGTCTCGGTAGTGTAAAGCGAAATTACTTGTGAACCCTAAATATATTACTCGAGTAATGTCCAAAAGTAATATCGAATCACTTTGAAAATGAGTGACTGTTTCTAAATTACTTGAGTAACAATATTTCTTACTTGAGTAATATCTAAGTATTACTTGAGTAACAATATTTGTTACTTGAGTAATTTTGCATTAAATATGTCTTATATTAATGACCGGGTGGTTTTTTTTATCCAAACTATAAAGGTACGGTGATTGAGATTCTCATTGAATGCTCTTGCACTGTGGTTGGACTTGGTCCTATAGGATAATTAAATATATTTGAATTATACAATTTACTTTGAAATTATATATGCTTTTGGATAATCATCATAGTTCATCAGCAACATTGAAAAGTGGCTAGAGTGACACCTTTAATTTTTATATTTATTTCAAGCGCCTTGGTTGCAAAATTCATGCCATTTTAATATTTTATATGTAGATGGTGTGTTTCTTGTAGCAGGAATGTAGTGGGTAATAGAATATATTAGAATATGCTAGAATAAGTTGTTGAATAGTCAGTTACAGCTCACGTGTTCAGTTCTGTATCACTTGCACACATGCACACTATGACTGGCACCTATAAGCTTCTTATATATGTTATCACTGCTATACGATTGAATAATAAGAAAGAGTTCCGTTCTGTTTCAATCTTGTTTCCTTCTCTATTTTCTCATATGGTATCAGAGCTAACGACCACCACCAGCTCCGATTTCGATGAACGAGAACAGTCAAACAATATCGTCGCTGTGGTGATCTCTATTTTTTGGATTGATCATCTAAAGCAAAGATGTCGATCACATATGGCTCCAACAACTCAGTCGTTGCACCTATGGCAACAAGTTCGATGAATCATGGATTTTCTAATAAGAAAATTACAATTAAGCTTGACGACTCAAATTTCCTGTTGTGGAAGCAACAAGTTTACTTTATGGTTAAACAACATTGAGTATACTTACTGCTTGATGGCCCACTATTCCTCCACTAGAAAAAGTTCATAGTGAAGATGGCTCTGAAGTCACAAATCTGGACTTTGATGAACACGAGTTGCTTGATTCTATTCTAGCGTTCTGGCTCCTAGCATCTGTTGCCTCCAACATTTTACCAGATCTTGTTGGACTCACTACTGCATCTCAAATTTGGGTGAAATTGAATCAGTTGTTCTCTAACAAATCAGATGCAAAAATCTTGTCATATCAAAATCAGTTAGCGAATCAATGAAAGGGAGAACTGCCTATGCGTGAAGATCCATTTGTGATCACTTAGCCAAGCTTGGTGAAAAGGTAGATGAGACAACTCAAGTTTCGCATATCCTAAATGGTCTAGCAACTGAATACAAGCTTGTGATTGCAGTAATTAACGCTTCTTGACCTCGTTTTGGCCTTGAAATAGTCTCGACAATGCTTCTTGATTCAGAATCACGCCACAAAATCTTTCTCTCCAATAGCAATACTCACGTTGTTAATCATGTTTTGCTCCGTTGCACTCTGTAACAAAAAATTCTTTTCATACTCTTGTTGCTGAGGCATATTCTGATGAAAATACCAATGACAATTCTTTTACTGCTATTTGTAATACTCAAGGTCCTAATACAGGGCAAGGAAACTGAGGTTATCGTCCTCCTTCAAGTTTTCCTCGAGGACAAAGTCATGGTAATAGCCGTGGTGGACGTTGTAACAACTGGCAGCCACTTTGTCAAATATGTTGTAAGTCCGGGCATCTAGCATATAGATGTTACTACAGGTATGAGTATCCTAATTCCTATGGCCAAACCTTTGAAGCTCAAGCCCACTATGCTGCTGACTATTGCATTTTGAGTTATACTCACCATTTGACTACTATCCTGTATCTGCTGCCTCATCTTCATCTGTTTATGATGCTTCTTCAAAGCTACCTGACACCGGATCTGTTGTGGCAAATTCTGTAGTGTATGAGGGCATCTACTAAAGTGGCTAACATTAAGCCTAGCTCCTCCAATTTACCTACAACTCAAGCATTTCTTGTCACTCCTGCTACAGTTAGTGATTCTTCCTGGTATTCAGACTCTGGTGCCATAGCTCATATCACACAGGATTCTCCATGCCTTGCACCTTCCTCTCGTGAGCTCTCTCGATTCGATCATTGGTAAAACTTTTCTCACCAATACTAACTCTCAGTTTATTTTAAACAAAGTTCTTCATGTACCTAAAATGAAGAAAAGTTTGTTGTCTATTGCTCAATTTACTCATGAGAATAATGTCTCCGTTGAATTCTTCCCTCATCAATGTGTTGTCAAGGATCTGAGGACTGGTCAACACTTGATGTCTAGAGTTGACCAACATGGCATGTATTCACTGCTAGCCAGAGTTCAACCTAACATATGGTCTACTTCTCTTCCTTTTGAATTGAAGTCTACTTCAAGTTTTTCTATTTCATCTGTTGCTCGTTCAGATGCTTTCTTTGTTTCTGATTTGAAGGCAACTCACGCCTACACTGTCTCAACTTCATTTGTATCACTATGGCATCAACGTTTAGGACATCCATCTATAGTGATAGTTAAGAATGTTCTTACTTGTAATTCCATTGCTTTTTCTGATTTAGACATTAAAGGTCTTTGCTCTGCTTGTCAATTTAGGAAAATACATAAATTCCCTTTTTAGTCTTCAACTACTGTATATTCTAGACCACTGGAATTAATTGTCATGGATGTATGGGGTCCTACCCCTATTCAATCATATGGTTCAGTTTTCTACATTGCATTTATTGATGTGTTTAGTCGTTTCACATGGGTTTATTTCTTGCATAAGAAATCTGATGCACTGTCAAAGTTTAAGGACTTTCAGCAACTAGTTGAAAACAAATATCATGCTAAAATTAAACAAGTTCAATCAGATAATGGTAGAGAGTTTTTGGCTTTTAAGTCTCATCTTATTGCTTGTGGTATAGAACATCGATTCTCATGTCCTCACACCTCCAAACAAAATGGTCTAGTGGGACGTTGTCATCGCTCAATAGTTGAGACAGGTTTGACTTTATTAGCTCATGCCCCTTTATCTATGCTTTACTATAAAGATGCATTTGCTTCAGCTGTTTTTCTGCTTAATAGATTACCATCCAAGGTTCTAGCTAAGAATATGACTCCTTATGGGAAACTACATGGCTGCAAACCTAATTACTCCATCTTGAGAGTCCTTGGTTGTGTATGTTATCCATATATCAAACCATATAATTCACATAAACTAGAGTTCAAATCTATTGCATGTGTATTTTTGGGTTACAGTTCACAACATCAAGGGTATAAGTGTCTAGATATGACTAAAAGGAGGTTATATGTTTCTTGAAATGTGAATTTTGATAAGTCACGGTTTCATACTTCAGGCACTCAGCATTCAGTAGTGAAAAACACAGAAAGTACTCAGACTTCTAGTAATACCTCACCCATTTCTTCTCTTGAATCCCACCTATATTTTCCTCCTTTACCGTCTAAATCTTCCTTGCCTTCACTTTCCATTTCTTCACAATCAACGTCCTATTCACATTCCTCTGCCTCTCCTTCCAAAAATTATTCAAGTCAGTCACCTACTTCCTTATCTTCATCAGTCCCCACAACAATCCTCACAAAAATCAATACCTACTAATCAGCACCCCATGACCACCCGAGGTAAAGCTGGAATCTCTAAACCTTATTGTGTATTCAATTTCTACTGCTCTTCTTCCCCCAACTACTATTGCTGAAGCTCTTGCAGATCCTGCCACTAGTGCAAAAAAGGCTTTTAAGACCGGACAAAAGAGGCATCTTAAGATCGGACCAGCGACTGGTCTTGTTCTAGCCGGTATTAAAACTCTAACATTTAAGACCGTACTCGGACCGGTCTTAAAGAAACTCTTTTAGACCAGACATTTAAAACATTGGGTCTTAAAAGTCGTACTAAATAAACCTGAAATATTTTTTTGGGTCCTAAATTCAACTTTTAAGACCGGCTAATAACTAGGCCGCTCTTAAAAGATCGGAATTTTAAGACCGGACAAAACTAAGTATGGTCTAAAAAATAGTGGCTTCTAAGACCGACAACTAATTATACGCGGTCTTAAAAGACTGACTTTCAAGACTGGATGATAAATAAATCTGGTCTTAAAAATTGAACTTTTTAGACTGGACGTATAAATATACCGGTCTTAAAAGACCAGCTTTTAAGACCTGGCTTAATATGAAATGTGCAGACCTTTAAGACCGGACATATAAATACATCCGGTCTTAAGAGTTGAACATTTAAGACCGGCGTATTTATTTCTGATCTTAATTTTCCTGAATATTTCCTGTTCTGTTCTTCCTGATTATATTACACACAAATCCACCACCCAATCTAGCACATAAAAGTCGATACTTTAAGCTACAAGCTATGAACAATTATGAATAAATTGAATTGGGAAAAAGAATATAAATATTATTCACCACGACTTATGTGCCCTTTAATTAATAATTATACTATGACTACAACACCTAAATTAATTAATACAATAAGATAACTTACTTACAAATACAATAAGTTACAAATACAACATACATGCCCAAAATAATATTCACCATGCCTTCATCTGATTCCCACCCAACAACGTAATAACATCCTCTTTTATAACATTCCCTTTTGGATCGGATCCTGCCACAAAAAAATAAAACAAGAACAAACTTCATAGTCAGTGATATTGTTTATGAACATAGAAGGAATATAATATAGGTAAAACCTTAAAGTTTTCAAAGAATTCTGCATATGAATATTACCTTATGAATTGACTCTTTTATAAAGTGATATCCTCCCATATCCCTTCTTGATGATCATTTCTTATGCCGGGTTCATTATCCGCTTCATTTTCTTTGTTCATGTCTGGTAGACCCATTGAAAAAGGAGTACTCTTAGGAAGACCATAATTTGAATGACTTTCCTCATCAATATCAATGACCCTTTTTCCTTGGAGAGCTACAGACCACATTTTATTTTCTTGATCAGTGATATAGAACACTTGTTTTGCCTGGTCTGCCATAATAAAAGGTTCATCTCCACAACTTCTACCATTGATATCGACTAATGTAAATCCCAGCCGATCGATCTGAACACCATTATTGAAATAAACCCATTTGCATTTGAAAATGGGAAATCTAATTTTCACATATTCCACCTCCCAAATCTCTTCAATAACCCCATAATATGGCATGACTGCCAATAAAGGCCTCTTGATGGTAGCGTGTGCCTTCTTCACAAACCGGACATGCTTTATGGCCTTTTACACTATACCCTGACAAGTTCTCATATGATGGGAAGTCATTGATAATACAAAATATCATGGCTCGCATTTTAAACACCTCCTTCTTGAAAGAGTATAAACGTCGACACCTTCTTCCCACAACTCCTTCAAGTCTTTGATCAGGGGCTAAAGGTAAGCATCAATGTCATTTCCGGGTTGTTTTGGTCCGGAAATCAACATAGACAACATAATGTACTTTCATTTCATGCATAACATAGGAGATAAGTTGTAAATAATCGGAGTACAGCCATGAACTATGTATCTTTGCTAAGGCTTCCATATGGATTCATGCCATCCGTGCTAAGGGCAAGCCTAAGGTTCCTAGGTTCTTCGCCGAAGTTCGAAAATAATTGATCAATTTTCTTCCATTGAGAAGAATCAGCCGAATGACGAAGCTTTCCATCAGAAATCCTCTCATCTACATGCCACCGTAAATTTTTTGCATCAATGTCATTTGCAAACAACCGCTTGAACCTTGGAATGATTGGAAGATACCACAATACTTTTGCAGGCCCCTTATTGACTTGTACCTTAGGGTTTCACATATCGGACAATTTTGCTTCTCTTCGAACTCTTTTCTATACAACACGCAATCATTCGGGCATGCATGGATATTTTTGTACTCCATCCCTAGTAGACAAAGTATTTTCTTAGCATCATAGTATCGATGCGGCAACACATTATCATCCGGAAGCATGTTCTTAAAAGCCTCAAGCATTTCAGAAAAACTCTTGTCGCTCCATCCATGATGTGCCTTTAACCTTACCAATTTCAATACAAAGATTCAACAATTGGTATTTTTTACACCCATGGTATAGCGGGGTCTCGCATCACCGCATATATTACCATATGCATGTGATTGATAAAAAGTCTCTTCTCCTACATCACGAATAATGTCCTCTATGCGATCATCCATATCCGTGTCATTATCATCAAAGGCCACTTCCCCATGTTGAGACCCACTTGGTATTTTTTTCACCATGCCATATCCATATTGTATAAGTCTTACAAAATCCTTCACAAATTAAATGTGTGTGTATAACTTGAGGACTTAGTCACCTCTCATTCAAACATTTTACACAAGGGCAATAAAACTTCCCACTATCATCATGGGCATTTTGTTTAGCAAATTCTATAAAGTCCCTCACCTCATTCTGATATTCAACACTTGTCGGTAAAACATTTATTCAATTGTGATCCATAGTAGAATTCCTATAGACGGAAAGATTTAACATACGTAATCCGAAAAAATTGACACTTGCATATAAAATAAGGCAACACCAAATGCATATTTATGCTCAATGTCCGTTATGTCTTTTTTTTTTTTTTTTACGGAGAAACTTGCCCATTAAATGCATAACGAAGAATCACTTTTGGTCATAAATGTATCACTGTGAATCCAAGAAGCAAAATAAATGCATGACGAGGAAATTAAATGCATCGCATGAAGGTCTTATGGACTCACATGTAGCATATAAAATCAAATGTGTTTCCTGAGTCTTTCTTCTCCCGCCACGAACGTTGATGTTGCAGACAGCAAGAGTACCCTAAAATAATTTTTTGGTCAGTTGGGTATGTCTAAAGTGCAAATATAATCTTCAAAATACAATATTCATTAACAACAGAGAAACCAACAAGAACATTTCATCGATTTCGTTCAACCCATAAAAAACCCAGAACGATAAACAGGAAAATCATGAAGTTATATAACCGAAACACCTCTTACAGCTTGGTCTATAGACGTTTAGCAACGTAACCAGAAAGTGATTGTTGAGAAAGCTTCGCGAAGCGACGACAAAGCAACACACAAACACCGGAGACAACCTCGCAATCATTTTCGGCGCGACAAGAGAAGTTCAGAGAGGGAAATTTAATTTTCCGTGCGACAGAGACATGTTTTAGTATCTTGGATTTTATTAAGACCGATAAATTATAACGTATGCGGTCCTAAATATTTTTTATTAATTTAATTTTTAAGACGTAGGTTTATTACATTTTATTCAATTACTTTTAAGATCTTCCTTTTATAATATATCCGGTCCTAAAAGTCTACAATTAGTTCAATTACTTTTAAGACCGAATTCTTATCTTGTATCCGGTACTAAAAAAGATTGAAATTTTTAAGACCGGAGTGTTAGAAGACTCAGAACCTAAATTTTTATTATTCAATTAAAAAAATTACGCGCGTAGATTTTATTAAGACTGGTTAATTAAAAAGTAGCCAGTCCTAAATATATAACTTTTTAAGACCGGAGTGTCCTAACACTCCGGTCCTAAATTCTCTCTTTTAAAAAAAAAAAAAAAAAAAAAAAAAAAAAAAGATTCGCTTTGGCGAGCACAAAGAATCGAATGAATAAAAATTAAAGGAAAACTGAAGTTTAATTTCTTTAATTACTGGAGAATATGAACAAAAAAAGACACAAGCTTAGTTCTTAATGCTACATATATTACTTGAATATGCATGTACACAAGAAAAAATATAAAAAGAAAAACAAGCAGAAAATTATCAAAAACAATAATCTCACTATATATACATCCTAAAGCTTATTATCCTCCAAAGCCTTGGCGATATCGGCGTGAGTAGCATTAACTTCCTGCCGGAGATCAGCAAGTTCCTGTCTTATTCGCATCAGCGCATCATGGGCTGAAGGCTGGGGGTGCAGCAATCTCTTCATCATCCGACATAACAATGGGTCCAACGACCCGAAACTCTTCTGTCTCAATAGAACTCACTCTCGCTGGAGGAGGCGCGCCGTATAACGATCTACGAAAGGCATGAGCATCACCAGTAAGTCTACCCCTACGAGCGGTTCTCTTGTATCTAACCATGGTTTGAACTGTTGAGCAGTTGGGAATGAGGAGTTAATAAAGGCAGAGAGGAAGCGGATTTTATAAATATGCGGTCTAAAATGTGGAGTTACAAGGTAGTAAGTTAATAAGGACAGAGATCGTGGT
This sequence comes from Acacia acuminata, assembly GCA_019022655.1. Lineage (NCBI taxonomy): Eukaryota > Viridiplantae > Streptophyta > Magnoliopsida > Fabales > Fabaceae > Acacia > Acacia acuminata. Next base: position 1,783,443 of record JAFJYI010000048.1, on the reverse strand, counting down.
TATGAGGAGTTAATAAGGACAGAAATCGAGGTTATGAGGAGTTACAAGGTAGCAAGAGAGACACAACCGGTTAATTAGAATCTACTTTAAGAGCGGAAATTTCTATTATTCAAAATTTTCAATTCAACTGATTTTAAGACCGACCTTTATATAATATCCGGTCCTAAAAGTCCATTATTTATTTTTTTAATCAATTCAATTACTTTTAAGACCGACCTTATATCTTTCATCCGGTCCTAAAATTCATTTATTTTTTACAATTCAATATTTTTTACAGTAAGAATTTTGTCTTAAAAATATTAGTTTTAAGAACGAATCTTTTACAATATCCGGTATTAAATCAAAGTATCCTTACACTCAGTTCAAATAAATGATTCAGAGTCTCTTTGACTTCCAGATAAAGTTCCCAACTAGGCGTCTCCTTGTATTGTGATGAACTATGCGTCTCCTCATTAAAGTTTCCGGTGTTTCACATTGTTCAGGAAGGGTTCTCTATTTAAACCCGATGTTACTTTACTTCCTTCACATAACATTCTTCTCCATCACTTCTTTTTCCTCCATAGTAATGGCTGCTCCACCACCACCACGAGGTCCTCAACCACCCCCAGGTCCTCCTTTTCCGATTAATCCTCTTCCACCTCCGTACCCTCCATCGCTGCCTCCGAACCCGACCCGCTACCGAGTCTTTGCAAGATCTTCGGCCCGCGTCGATCATATAGACCGACGCTTGGGCCGGTTGTTTCAGTGTCTATCATGCCGTCAACAACAAGCTGACTGCGGTACTCGATGCCTAGGACATTGAGTATCATCCTTCAGACGACGATGTCTCCGACCTCTCCGACGACTCCCTCCCCTCCGACAACGCTGGGGAGGAGTAAATATTTTTATGTTTTGTTTTTTGTTTTTTTTTTCCTGTACTGCTGCTGCCCCGTGAAAAAAATATAATAAATTTTTTTCTTTCCTATTTCAATCTCCTTGTCCTTCTCATTAGATTCTTTCTTTTTCTGACAAAAAAGGAAACAAATAAAACATTGTCCTCGTGTGTGATCAACATTAAAAACTCGCACAATACAGTTAAGATCAGACCATACAAAACAAAAAACATCATTTACCTTATTCGAATAAAAACAAACACAGTGACAATTCTTCTCAACGTTGGACCATCGTTGTCGTCGGTTTTACCTCGCCCTGATTTGAAACAAAGTGTCCTTTTCATTATCTTCATTCTTTTTCCGACAAAAAGAAAAAAGATAAAAGAAAAGGGACACCAATAATGCTGCTCAACATCAGGAGAGGTAAAAATGACGACAACGAAGGACCTAGCTTGAGCAGAACGCCAGAACCTCGGTTGTCTTGAACCCTAATGGTTTGTCTGAAAAAGAGACAATTCACTATATATAGGAAGACTATTAAGATCGGAGATTTAAAAAATACACGGTCTTAAATGTTGAGCTGAAAATACACGAAGCGTAATACTTTTAGGAGCGGGCATAAAAATAAATTACTTTTAGGACCGGATCTCTAATAAATATGCGGCCCTAAAAGTCTCTAGTCTTTAGAGACTTTTAGGACCAGACTATAATACACTTTTAAGACCGGACTTTAAACAAACCTTCGGTCCTAAAGACTTTTAGGACCAGACTTTAAAAAATATGTGGTCCTAAAAGTCGCGATTAACTTCCGGTGATAGTCTTATTGCTCATTCACAACATCCTGTACCTCAAATTTCAAGCACTAAATAGCTAAAATGAATTGAATTCTTTGAAAAAATAAACAATTTTATTTTTGAATTACACATTGCGTATGTATATTTACAAATGAATGAATAGTTCAAAAAAAAAAAACAAATTTACAGAAAATTATTGTTGCTACAACATATTTACAAATGAATTTAGGACATTAATTATTGTCCTGACTGTTAATCAGGTCATACAGATATTCACAAAACAAATTGTGTATGTGCTCCAATTCATCATCAGGAAAGGGATCAGGATAGGCAAACCTTTGTAACATCAAAGACAGAAACTGAATTAACTTGCGTGCATATTTCATATGTAACATTAAGCTAGAAACTGAATTCAGCCAAACCTCTGTAACATCAAATACATTTACCTTTACAGTTAATTTAGTCCTTCCTTCCGTGATAATATCATATATGTGTTTCATGACGTACTGGCCACATAAGTTGGACTCCGTTGGTTGCCGACGGGTCTAAAAAGAACAAGAAATATATATAAGAGCATATATAGCTTACTGACCAAGTTCACAAGGTAGTGTGGTAGTGTCCAAATATGTACCAACCTTTGGTGTGTGCCATGTAGGATTAGTGGCCTGATACGAACGTTTTTTTTACCTCAATTTGGAAGGTCCTCATGGCACTATCATCAAAATCACAAATTTATCAATAATCACTGAAAATTCACGACAGAAATTTCAGACGAGAGAATCAAAATGACATGCTTACTCGTTGATGGTCTGAGTCCACGTAGTCCCTGGATCGCTGTGAGTGGAGCATAAGAAGATAACTTTATGCTCCTCTATGCACATGAGGACCAACTCGCATGGCGGCTGAAAATTCACAAAGAATAAAGTACTCGTGATATATGTAGCAGGATTAAGTGAATTGCAGACAAGAATTGTGATATGTACCTGTGAAAGTATGGAAACATGTACACCTTTCTTCTCACTTCATACAACCTCGTTGATATGTACTCATGTCTCTCATCCTTGGATGTTGTACTTGCATAGACTAGGCATAAGAATCCAAAATCATTTATTTTGCCCTGTTTATCCAATACTTGATGCATGAACCTACAATAATGACATCGATCAGGGAATTAGTATATATGTATATGTGTCTAAACGATGCATTTAAATTATGTACTCATAGAAGAAGATACTTACTTCATCCACATTTGAACAATTGCATCGTAAGCTCCTGTCGAGGAAGCAGCAGCGACGTTACATCAACGGTGTCAACGTAAACCGGTTGAGGTTGACGGAGGCCTACTACTTCATTGACAGGTCACGATCTATCTTTAAAATATCCACTCTTCACCAGATCGGATATTTTTTCCTTGGCAGTCAACTTAGCAATATTAGCAGTAGGGGATAGAGCTTGAGGAGGTGATGGAGTTTGACGAGGGGATAGAGCTTGAGGAGGGGATGGAGCTTGACGAGGGGATGGAACTCGAGGAGGAGGGGATGAAGCTTCAGGAGGAGTAGAGACATGTACAAGCTTCACTGGCCAAGAGATGAAGGTTCCCTTGACATGACTCACAAGCTTCAGCTGATCAGTTGGGAGAGGGACAGGTGCATCACTAACAGGATTAGATGAACACAATAACATTCACATATCCGCACAGGTTAAAAAGCAAACAAAAGGGCAAAAAAAACTAAATATAAACTCACCAAAGCTTCAGGAGTGGTCCGCAGCTGAACAAATTGTTGCCAAGTTTGTTCATCAATAAATGTGTACTTATCCCAAGGATTTTCGTCAGGCTGAACCTCGGCAAAAATATACTTGTTAGCTAAAAAGGTCTTAAACTTCCTCCACCGATCAGCACAATAAGACAATGTCTTGTCTTTCAACTTCTGAGAGTCAGGGACAATGTATGTAAGCCGAATAGTGTCCCAAATAGGATCCTTTACTGCGCCAGAGTCCACATTTTTCCACTCATCTTTCAAGATGCTAACCTTGCTGGGTGCTAGATAGCCGACAAAACTAGTATATTTGCTTTTATTAGGACCAAAAGGTTCCAACTTTTCATCAAACTGAATCTCGAGCCTTGACCCAAAAGTCGGACTTAGGGTTACATCCATCATTTGTGTGCCTCTTCTACCACGTCTCACTACAAAAGAAAACATCATTAGTCGCGGTTATTTTGTAGCGGTTACAACAAACCGCTACAAAATCATAAAATTGTATCGGTTTTAACCTAAACCGCAACAAATTAGTATTGGAAACATTCACACCACAAGGCGGGCATGTTTGTCGTGAACTTTGTAGCGGTTAGACGAAATAAAACTGCTACAAATTTGGCGCCAGCTTGGCGCGTAATGGCGCGAAGTTTGTGGCGCCAATTTTGTTGCGGTTAATTAAGAAAAACCGCTACAAAATTGGCGTAAGCGTTGGCGGGCAATGGCAAGAACTTTGTGTCGGCTAATTTGTAGCGGTTATATAAAAAAAACCGCCATAGAAAAGCGAAACGACATAGTTTTGTCGCGGTTCAAGTTCAGCGACACATTAACCGCGTCAAATTTTTAATTTTTCACGGTTATGGAACAACCGCTACAAATATTAACTCTATTTATAGTACGTCGAACCGTACATCAATGACAAATAATCAAACAATTAGTAAATCTGATTGTCACTAAATGAACATTCTCGGCTTGGTTGTTGAAGACATGCAAATACCGCAATTTTGAGCGATCTCAGGAGATGAGCGCTGCAGATATTTTCCTCTCTTTTCATCGTTGAAGCCGAGGATGTTCCTTCAGTGACAATCCATCTTTTCTGATTCCTTTGACTTGAAGACTTCTACTCTTCTGAAGACAGGTCCAACATGCGACCAATATTGGGTTTCGTTATAGCCACCTTTCTCTCGGAAAATATCTCTCGATCAAAATGAGTTAGTGAATTTTTCTTGGGAGATTTGTGGCTATAATGAATCCGAATCTTCTAGGCATGTTGGATAATTTTCAGTAATCTTATTACTCTCAACACATTTGGGAAAATTTAAAAAAGTCAATTAAATTGATTGAGAAACTTATTCTAATTTTTTTTCACCAAACTAATAAGTTTACAGACTCTATAAAGTTATTAGTTTGGGCAAAAAATTTTGCAAAAAATTTCAGTTAGTATCGATTGGATATAATAACCGCTACAGAATGGGAAAAGACAACAATTTTGTAGCGGTTACTCATAAAACCGTGACCGAATAGCAAAGGTCTGTGATCATTCTGTAGCGGTTCATATGTCTAACCGCTACAGAATTGCAACAGTCATTGAGTTTGTAGCGGTTGTAAGACCGCTACAAAGTTTCACGAAGAACAAGGCACATTTGTAGCGGTCAGGGTAGCGGTTTTTATCGCGACAAAGTGATTCATTTTGTAAATTTTTTTCGTGATTCATTTTGTAATTTTAACGGTGACAACGGTTTTTATACTGTTCCTCCCACTTTTGGAATTCACACGCACGAAGTTTTTACTTTTTATTTTTTTTGTACTTTCCATCATCCTTTCAACTTGTACTTTCCATCATCCTTTCAACTTGTACTTTCCACCGCTACAAAGTGATTCATTTTAACCGCTACGGTTATTTATTTTAACCGCTACAAAGTGACAACGGTTTTTATACTGTTCCTCTCACTTTTGGAATTCACACGCGCGAGTTTTTACTTTTTACCTTTTAACCTTTCAACTTGTACTTTCCATCATCCTTTCAACTTGTACTTTCCAACATCATGGTTTCTAAGGAAAGAGACCCCCGAAAAGGGAAAGATCCTGTACCCCCTAAAAGGCCTGTCAAGGGTAGTGGTAGTAGAGGGGCCCGTAGAGGAGGGCGTGGGCCACAAAATATCCCCCTTGAGCCCCCTCAAAGGGGGAATGAGTTTGATGCTCTCTTTGCAAATGACCCAATCTTAAACTCAGAGAACCTAGAGACTGTAGGGGGAGATAGGGGTGCAAGTCTGTCGTTTGACGACATCTTGAATGAAGATGAGGAGCTCGAGTTTGGCATTCCCATGTCAGAGGCAGAGTAGTTTCTCGACGAGGAGAACACGCAGGACTATGGGAACCCCCGACTGTCGTCTTCTCATTCCACCGGATTTGTGGTGGATGTCGAAGGTAAGTATAAGTAGTTTATTGGCAAAAAATAATATTTAAATTATGTTAAAAAATTATGAAAATTTATTTAAAATGCAATACAACAATTTTGTTATAATTGTGCAGATCTACATGGGAACATCAGCAGGAGGACGTTGGATGTTCCCACGCTCAGTCAGGAGACGGACTACCGGGTGATAGTTCCTTGGAACATGCAGACGGACCAGCCGATCGACAGCGGTGGTGACCTGTTGAACCGATACCTGTCACAATTTGAGGGGAATTGGGTATGGTTCCCGATCTATTTCCATAGTTGGAAAAAGGTCCCGAAGGACAATAAGGAGAAGGCGTTTGAGGACGTTGTGCAAGTAAGTTATGTTGTGTAATTAAATTCGTTTTTTTAATAGTTATAAGTTGTGGTTAATTTAGTTATTTGTTTCTTAATTACTAATCATTTTATGATACAAAAAAAGTTTAAACTACGGGCCCACGCTTTGAGGTACGTAAAGATGAAAATGGGAGAAGGATGGAAGAGCCGGAGGATTCGTCTCTACGACCAGACCAGAATGGAGATGGGACTATGCCTCTCGCAAAGAATCGATGGAGAACGTCCCGAGACGACGTGGAGGCAAATGACTCGGGCGCTTTTGTCCAATATCGGAGGAGTCCGAGGGGAGTGGTACGTTTTTTAATTAATCATAGTTTAGTTTAGTTTTTTTTTTAACATGAGGGTATTGTATAGTTTAAAATTTGTTTTAATTAATTTTGTTTAAATGTATTTTAAAAATTTAAATATAGACAAAATTAATGTAGTGTTTAGATTTGGTTTAAATTAATTAAATTTAGAGTAAAATATATTGACTACCCTCTATTTTACCTAAATTACACAAACATCTCATTTATTTTGCAGTGCTCTATCACGCAGGAACACCGATGCGGGGGCGGCTCGGAGGGTCAATCACACGGCGGATCCAAGACGTTTGTTGTGACCTACAAAGTGAGATGGTATGTTAAAAGTTAAATTAATTTTATGTTTAAATGATTATTGCTTTGTTTTGGAAATAACAAAGTTTATATTCTTTTAACTCTTTCAAAGAAGAGAAGGCTCGGGAGGAGAACCGTGAGATGGACTATGGGCGCTTGTGGACACGCACACATAGACACCATGATGGGACGCCGACCTCTGAGGCAGCAGAGGAGATAATAGTAAGTTAAAAAAATATTAATTAAATTTAATTTAATTAAATTGTTTGATTAATGTTTTATGAAATATGTGCGTCGGGCCGGATTGAGCGAGAGCCGGCCAAGACTGCGAGCGTCGCATCCCCGAGTCACGGGGGTCTCGATCCGACGGCCTCATTGAAAGCTGCCGCAGGGCCCGGTCGAGCATCCCGGCCGGGTTAGGGGCTTTGGGCCGGGCGCCGTGCCTAGCATGGTGTACGGCAAGGGCTCCTCCTCTGACGCTGGAACCTCTGGCTCGAGAATGCCATCATCGGAGGTGGTTGATGCGATGATTGCCGAGAAAGTTGCCGCGCAGGTTGCCGAGCAGGTTGCTGCAGAGAGGGCCAGGAATGAGGCCAGGAATAGGCGCATGCAGGAGAGTCTCGACCGTTGGTACGCTAATCAGAGACATAGCTGGCAGTCAATTACCGGGGCCTTGACAGAGCTACTACCTAACAGACGGTTTCCATCTCCCGAGCCTCCCCCTCCGTTCATCCACGAGGATTCCCCCCGGCTCCCCCTCCGGATCCTGCTGCTGGTGAAGACGAGGGCGTTGTTACCTCTGGTCGTGCCCACGCCGCCCCTGAGACAGCCCCCTGAGACAGCCCCCACAGAGACAGCCCCCTCGCAGACAGACTCCGATCATCGGCTCCCGATAGTTAGTTTTTATTTTCTCGAAGTAATTAATTTTGTACCGCTGATGTTTGTTCACCTTCGTTATCTTAATTGATTTGTCGACAATTTTATTAAATTTAAATATTTGTTATCTTTTTTTTCAGTAGGTTTTTGATATTGTAACACCATTTCAATACTTATATGTCATTTGTAAAATAATAAAGGGAGTTAATAATTTGTGAATAAAAAGATATGTTTTCAAAATAATAAACGGAGTTAATAATTTGTGGATAAAAAGATATGTTTTCAAAATAATAAACGGATTTAATAATTTGTGAATAAAAAGATATGTTTTCAAAATAATAAACGGAGTTAATAATTTGTGAATAAAAATATATGGATAAAAATAATTTTCGTTGCGGTTTGCACACTTTCACCGCGACCAAACTTATTTGTAGCGGTTACAGTGTGAAAACCGCTACAAATTTGAATTTCAAAGTAAATAAATAACCACCAAAACTTTGTTGTGGTTCTCGCATTAACCGCTACAAATTTGAATTTCAAAGTAATAAATAAACGTCGAAAATTTGTTGCGGTTCTTGCATTAACCGCTACGAATCTCAAACGGTAATAATTTAGTATCGGTTTCAGTAGCGGTTTGTACACCGCGACTAGTTTATGGCTGGGGATTTTCAATTCAAATTTGTAGCGGTTTGTAAACCGCTACAAATTTGCTTCTTCATTTTGTCGCGGTTATGGTCGCGGTTTTTAACCGCTACAAATTATTTCAAGTTGAATTTAAAGATCTCAAGTGTTGGAATGAAAGTAACCTAAAATTGTCTCCACATTTATATACTATCCTAGCTTTGTTTACTACAAATGGATAAGTCATGGATCAAGATGTCGCGCAGTTCTCCTGTATATTTAGCGGGATTGAAAAATTTCTTAGATTTCGCCTTCTCGCACGCTAGCATTAATGGCAAGATCGTGTGTCCTTGTTGTAGATGCAAGATTAAGAAGTGGCAAACACGAGAAGGTGCTATGAAACATCTTCTTATGAAGCCTTTTCCGAGAAGCATATACATTTTGGGGTGTTCATGGTGAGAAACATGGTATGAGATATGGGGATCATCTTCCTCAAACCTCACAAGTAGGAAATCAACTAAATCAAGATGATCCGGTTAATGAGGCTGTTCGTGACGCTTTTGGTGTTCAAGATGACAACTTCACGGCAGAAGTGCAAGGTCGAGAACCAGTTTTCTTCAGGAATGACACAGCTCGGGAATTTTTCAGCCTCATGGATGAGAGCGATCATCCTTTGTATAAAGGTTGTCAGAAATACTCAAAATTATCCTTTCTGATCAAATGTACCATATCAAGTGCATGTGTGGGATTACTGATAAGGCAATGTCGATGATGCTGGAATTACTACGAGATGCTTTCCCTGACGCGGACATTCCCACAACCTTCTACGAGGCCAAGAAGATAATTAACATATTAGGCTTGAACTACAAAAAAATCGATGCCTGCCCCCAACGACTGCATGCTTTATTGGGGGGAGGACGCTCGGAGGGAGACTTGTAAGAAGTGTCACACTTCGAGGTTCAAGACAGTTCAGAAGGGAAAAAAGCTGAAGAAGAAACCCGCAAAGATTCTAAGGTACTTTCCTTTAAAACCTTGCTTACAAAGATTGTTTTTGTCATCTAAGACAGCTGAGCATATGAGGTGGCATGAAGCCGACAAGAACGAAGATGGTAAACTCAGACATCCACGGAATGGTGAAGTGTGGAAAGCGTTTGACTCAGCCTTTCCTGATTTCGCAGCGGAGCCTAGAAATGTTCGTCTTGCTTTGGTGACCGATGATTTTAATCCGTTTGGGAATCTTAGCACAAGTTGTAGTATATGGCCAGTTGTTTTGATACCTTACAACTTGCCCCCTTGGATGTGTATGAAACAAATCTCCTTCATTATGTCCATGATTATTCTAGGCAAAAAGGCACCGGGAAATGACATCGATGTGTATCTACAACCGCTTATCAAGGAGTTGGTAGACTTGTGGAATGTTGGCGTCGAGATGTATGACGCGAACGAGAAGACACTGTTCAACTTGCGTGCGGCGTTGATGTGGACTATCAGTGATTTCCCTGGACTGGGAACATTATCTGGGTGGAATGTGCATACTAGCCTTGCGTGTCCGGCTTGCAATTTTGACTCTGACTCAGTGCGCCTTCCCCACAGTCGTAAGTGGTGCTTCATGGGTCATCGTAGGTTTCTCGATGGTACGCACAGGTTTAGGTTGCAACGTAATCGTTTCAATGGGCAACAAGAAAAAGAGGACCTCCTCGGAATTTATCCGGTGCAGAAATCATAGAGCAGCTTGTGGATGTTGAATTTGAGTATGGGAAAAAGACGATCCAAAGAAAGGCGGACAAAGACGGCCAGGGGCTTCGGTTCTCGCGACCCAAAGAATGGCGAAAGATAAGCGTCTTCTTCACTCTTCCGTATTGGACAGATAATTTGCTCAGACACAGTCTGGATGTCATGCACATTGAAAAGAACGTGTGCGACAATATGTTGTACACGATTCTGAACGAACTAGGCAAGTCAAATGATCATCTTCAAGCAAGGAAAGATTTACAGGAGATGGGCGTTCGTGCAGATGCGTGGCCGGATGAGCATGACAGATTTCAACCGGCAAAATTCACCCGACAAAACCGAATAAGGAAATCTTCCTCGCGACGTTGAAGAATATAAAAGTTCCTGACGGGTATTCAAGCAACATTTCACGATGTGTTGACATGCAAGCTCGAAAGGTTACTGGGCTAAAGAGTCATGACTCACATGTGCTTATGCAGCAGTTACTTCCGCTGGCCATAAAAAATACCTTGCCTCTCGATGTGTCGATCGTTTTGGTCGAGCTTTGTACTTTCTTTCAGAAGTTGTGTTCCAAGGTTTTGATTGTGGAGGAGCTCGACCAGCTGCGATAGAAAATCATTATTACGCTTGTGTCATTTGGAGATGATCTTTCCTCCCTTATTTTTCACGGTCATGGTTCACCTGATAGTACACCTTATTCACGAAACTAAGCTTACTGGCCCAGTTCACTACCAATGGATGTATCCTATTGAGAGGTACTCATTTAAAATTAATTACTTTAGCATTACTCCTCTAGCCGCACGTTTAACCATTAATGTATCGACATTTTTCCTCATTACTTTATAGGTTTCTTGGGAAACCGAAATCTTACGTGAGGAATAAGGCGTGGCTCGAAGGTTCAATATCACAAGGTTATATTGGGGATAAGGTCATGTATTTTTGTTCCAAGTACTTTGATGACATTGAGACGTCATTCAACCAACTGCCTCGTGTAGACGATTTTCCTGAGCCAGAGCCATCAGCAACAGAGTTGTTTTTACCTCGTGTTGGCAAACCTGTTGGCGGATGTGAGAACTTCAAACTCACGGCACTTGAGAAGTTTCAAGTACATAGACATGTCTTGATTAATTACGCTAAAGTTGAACCGTATCTTCAGTAAGGACTGCATACAGATATATATATATATATATATATATATATGTTATCTTATATGTTTCCTTACATTTTATAGTCACATTTCTTGCTCGTCATCGCATGTTTAATTGTAGGGAATTCAGGAGTCATGTGAAGCGTCAACTGAGGATCCGTACACACACATCCTCCGAAATTGATAGAAAGGTCCACAGAGAATTCCAAAGTTGGTTTAGGAGGAGAATAATGAATGACCACAACCCCCACTCAGCAGAATTTAGAGCTCTCGCACTCGGCCCGCTTGACCACGCCCAAAGATTTACGGCATACAATGTCAATGGCTTCAAGTTCTGCATCGTTTCATGAGATCGGGATTGCTCACCCAAAACTCAGTGTGTATATGGCATGTTTGGGATGAGGAGTTATGCGAGCAAACGACGGGAACATGCAATTCGGTGACGTCCCGTATTATGGCAAGCCGCTTGATGTGGTCAGGATAACTTACCAAGGCCTTTTCTCTGTGACGCTGTTCAAGTGTTTGTGGGCGAATACAACAACGTCCCGGGGACTCATGACTGATGACTTAGGCATCACATCAGTGAATTTCTCCCGGCTTATTCACACTGGTCAGTCTGAAGATGACGAGCCATATCTTCTTGCCTCAGAGGCCCATCAGCTTTATTTTTTTCCCGATGAGAGGCACATGGATTGGAATATGGTGGTTCACTTAAAGCCTCGGGACCTTTACGATGTGGGCGATGGTGAGAACGTCGCTAACGATTGTGAGCCGCTCCAGCCCGCCAGTTTCGAAAACTTCTTCCCAGACGGCGATGACACTTTACATATAGTTTGGTACGTTTTTTAACTAAAGTTCTATATGTGTTATTACATATTAAAATCACACGTAACCTTTTATACAAACTTTCTTTGCATGGATGCTTGACGAAGATTGAGAGAAAAAATTATCCCTACTCTTCATTTTACTTTTTTTTTTTTTTAAAAAAAAAAATAAACCGTAGCGGTTTATAAATCCAAAAAATCCTTAAAAAACCGCCATAAATGTTGATCGCTACAAAAAGCTCAATATAACCGCAACTAATAAAACCGCTACAAACACCAAAATTTTAACCGCGACTAACTAAAACGCTACAAAAAGACACGTCAACCTCTATAAAGTGATGCTACCGATATCAAAATAAATACCCCCACCAAACCACATTTAATATGCTTCACTTTTGTTTTCTACACCCGTTTTCTCTCATATTTTTACATTTTCTCGAACGAGGTAAAGCGTTTGAATAGGGTAAGTTTTATTCAACCAGATCAATTTCAATACTTATCGAAGTATTTGTTTTTTCGTTTACTCTTGTTGATATTAACTTCTTATTTTATACAGGTGCTTTTTGTTAATTTTCAACTTTCTTTCTACTTTCACATACATATTATTTTACAGTGCTTTTTTCATCTACCCACACTTTTGTTTTTTTAATTAATTTTAATTTAATTAACTCATAAATTGTTGTTATTATACTTATATATTTTAATTGTTTTACTAATCTTATATAATCGAATATCATATTTTAATATCCTTTATTTTCGGTAAAAATATAAATAATTAATAATATAATTTTTTTTTAATTACATTAAGAATTGTTAAAAAAAATTTTTTTCATCCATTTGTAGCGGTTATGGAACCGCTACAAATGCCAGAATATCAACGCACGTGCCAAAGCGGCTTTTCAAATAAATGACGTCAATATTTTGTAGTGGTTATTTAACCGCTACAAATATAAAAATGTTTTTAAAAAACTGGCGGGAATTATTTGTAGCGGTTATTTAACCGCTACAATTCCAAAAATGTTTTTAAAAAAATGGCAGGAATTATTTGTAGCAGTTATTCACTGCTACGAATATTCTGGAGGTAAAATTTTTTTTTTGTAAATTTGGACTTGTTAGTATCGGTTCATTAACCGCTATAAAATATTTCGAAACGTTTAGTATCGGTTGTCAAACCGCGACCATTTTATTAAATTCACATTGTAGCGGTTTTGTACCGCGACTAATGTGTATGTAAGTTGTGTGAGCACAGCCTTATTTAGTGGTGGTCATTTGAACCCTTGACATATACAGTAGCGGTTTATGATGATGTAGTAGCGGTTTATTTTAACCGCGACTAATACGCTTGTTTCGGCTGTTTTCGTAGCGGTTTCTTTAACCGCGACAAATTTCGTTTGTCTCGGTAAAACCGCTACGAATTTGCTATTTTAACCGCTACAAATGACCCTTTTTTTGTAGTGTCTTAATATTAAAATCAAGACCGTTCATATTTAAGTCCGGTCTTAAAAGTAATTAATTATTTGTTTAATTTTCTTCAATATCGAGGTATTGGCCACCACAATTTAAGTCCGGACTTAAAATATTTAACTTTACGAATGGACAAATTATAAGACGGTCTTAAAAGTTAACCTTTAAGACCTGTCCTTATAAACGTCCTGTCTTAAAATTAATTAATTTTTTGTGACCGGCCGTATTATATGTCCAGTCTTAAAAGGATAACTTGTAAGACCGTCTATTACATATGTGCGGCCTTTAAACTTTTAGACTTTTATATTAAAATTTTTCCTTATTATGTTGGACCACAGAAAATATAAGTATGGCTGTATGAGATTTCTCTATAAAGTAATTGAAATTTGAATTTTTTAATAACATTTTTAAGACCTGTTGTTTGTTTGTCCGGTCTGAATAATATATTTAAGACCGAAGAAAATATGATCCGTCCAAAAGGTTCTTTATATTTACGGAACTGCCACCGGTCATTCCTTCAAGACCGGCACGTCGAATCTTCGGTGTAAATGAGGCGGTCTTAAAGCCCTTTTTTGCACTAGTGTGCCTAGAAACAAGCTACTTTATATGAGTATAATGCCTTACTAAAGTTTCGTACTTGGGAGGTAGTGCCTTTACCATCTCATAGGCAACCTATTGGGTGTAAATGGATTTGGAAAACAAAAACAGATGTTGTAGTTCATTAGCTAAAAGAAATCCATATTGGTAGCCAAAGGTTTTTCCCAAACAGCTGGTATAGACTACATTGATACATTTAGCCCTGTTGTTAAGCTGCAACTATTCGTATTTTGCTTACTGTGGATGTCTCCTCTAACTAGAAATTAAGACAACTAGATTTTAATAATGCCTATTTGAATGGTGATCTCACAGAAGAAGTCTATATGGAGGCACCTCTAGGTTTCTCTTTTGGCTCTTCTGCAGATGGTCGTCCTTTGGTATGTATACTATGAAAGGCTATATATGGCTTAAAACAAGCTCCAAAGTCTGATCCATGTTTGTTTATTAGGAAAAGTCAACATGATGTTGTATACTTGGTTCTTTATGTAGATGACATTGTAATTACTGGTTCTGATAATGATGAGATACATAAATTGATTGTTGCCATGGGTGATCTTTTCTCATTAAAAGATCTTGGTTCACTTTCCTATTTCTTAGGTATTGAGTTTTGTTCTCATGATCATGGTATTTTACTCTCACAATGCAAGTATATTCTTGCCTTACTACAGGAAGCAAACTTTCTTAATGCCAAACCAAATTTTACATCTATAGCCACTAATCTACAGATTTCTTCTATATCTAGACGTTTGTTCTTAGATCCAACTCTATATAGGAGTATTATTGGTAAAATTCAATACTTATGCTATACTAGACCAGAGATTTCTTTTGCTGTAAATTGTTTGAGCCGTTTTTTTACAGAATCCTCATAAACTTCATTGGGTTAGGGTTAAGCAAGTCCTACGTTATCTTGCTGGTATATCTGATTATGGGCTTCTCATTAGACCTCTACCTCGGTTTAATGTACAAGCCTTTGCTAATTCTAACTGGGCTACTAATAAGGAGGACCGTCAGTCTATGAGTGGATATTGTACCTATTTTGGTACCAATCCTGTCATTTGGGTGTCCAAGGGTCAGTCAGTTGTGTCTCTGTCAACCATAGAGGCTGAGTATCGTAGTCTTGCTGATGTATCATCCGATGTTGTATGGGTTATGAAGCTGTTGCAAGAGATGCATGTTCCCATTGCTGAAGTTTTGATAGTGTGGTGTGACAATTCCGGAGCAATTGCTCTTGCATCTAATCCAGTCCTTCATTCAAAAAATAAACATGTGGAAATTGATCTTCACGTCCTCAGATAGAAGGTAGCAGCAAGCCAAGTTTAGATTGGATATGTGCCTTCACATGATCAAGTAGCTGATGTTTTAACAAAGCTACTAGGAAAGTCTATGTTTCTTCCTTTCCTTGATCATTTGAATGTATCTTGTAACAAGCAGAAACAAGAAGTCGCATAGGGAATAATAGAATATATTAGAATATGCTAGAATAAGTTGTTGAATAGTCCATTACAGCCTACGTGTTTAGTTCATTATCACTTGCACTTGTGTACACTATGACTGGCACCTGTAAGCTTCTTATATATGTTATCACTGCTATACGATTGAATAATAAGAAAGAGTTCCAGTTTTGTTTCAATCTCGTTTCCTTCTCTGTTTTCTCATAGTGGGGTCGAAGCAACACCAGTGATCTTTAATTGGCCCTTTTTCTATCCGTCTTTTCTAAAAATTAATAAACAAAAATACCAGAATATGAAAAGGATGAGTTGGACAGGCCACAACTAGAGAAGGCAATATTTATATTAATAAATGTTGGGTTCTAATCGTCCTTGCATATTAAATAATCAGGTTTAGGTGGCTAGTCATATGAATTTTTGTTTTTCAGTCACTAGATGCCAAGCAAGGTTATAGTTCTATATTTATAGATGCAATGGAGTCTAAGGTGTGAAAGGTCCCATTGCAGAGAGAGAGAGAAAAGAAAGTTGTGTCAGTATAAAAATACAAGATCCAAGCCGGTAGATGATCAAAAAACGACGTTTTGATATCATACACAATAACAATTATTTATTTTACTACAATAGCATTATTTTTAACCCTTTATCTTTTTTTTTTTCAAAAAATTATTTTTCCATATTCTCCTAGATTTAAAGAAGGGCGAAGGAGCAATTTTGCACACGAAGTTTGCTTTCTTCGGAAATTCGGACCACCAAGTTTGAAAAGGAGCAAAAGTACACACGACGTTACGTTTTGAGAAGCGCTCGACTTCACGGGCCGTTAGTCAACCGTTAGTTGATCGTCAACTTGGATGGAACACCGACGTGGGCGCGATGTGGTCGACACGCGACATGGAGGGCGATGTGGATCTTTGCGTGGAATAAAAATTCAAAAAAAAAAAAGAAAAAAATTCAAAAAATTAGAAAAAAATTTAAAAATTATAAATAAAAAAAATAGAAAAAAGTTCAAAAAAAGAGGAAAATAATTAAAATAATTAGAAGAAAATAAAAATAACTTTCAAAAAATTAAAATACCCCGCCACAAGGGCCCCACCACCGATCGTGTGCAAAAAATTTTTTTCCTCATTTTTTAAATTTTTTTCTAATTATTTTAATTTTTTGAAAGTTATTTTAATTTTTTTCCTAATTTTTTATTTATTTTTTGAAAAAAAAAATTTCTAATTTTTTGAATTTTTTCCTTTTTTAAAATTTTTTATTCCACGTCATCATCCATGTCAGCGTGTCAGACCACGTCATCGCCACGTTAGCGTTCCATCCAAGTTGGCAGTCAACTAACGGTTGACTAACAGCCGTGGTGGTGGACGGTCCCAAAACGTAACGTCGTGTGTACTTTTGCTTCTTTTCAAATTTGGTGGTGTTGAGCGCTCCCCAAAGCAAACTTCGTGTGCAAAATTGCTCCTTTGCCCTTTAAAGAATTGGTTTAATGTTTCTATATTTATCGCAAACTTTTTTTCTCAAAAGACTCATATAAAAATGAGTAGGTCCTATTAATATTTTTTTCTCTCATCTCTTTACAATGGGACCCACTCACTTTTATGTGAGTATTACAAGAAAAAAAAGATTTTGCAACAAACTGCAAAAACATTAACCTTTAAAGAATATATTACTACCTTCTTTCTTTAATACATCTTAAATAAAAAAATTGAACTACAAATTATTAAGGATTTTTTTTTTTTTTTTTGGGGCCAAAAGATTTATATTAAGGATTGAAGATGTAATAGAATAACTATTCGAAAGAAAATAATCTAATTTAATTTGGAGAAAAACAATGGGCTCAAACCATGTTAAATGTATCAAACGGGCTTGAATCATGGGCGTTTTTTTAACAATGGGTTTAATATTTATACACACAAGAGTGAATGTACATTGAAGGACCAGCCAATCAATGGCATATGACATTTCATCAACTCATGGTCCTCTTTGAATTGCATACAAGGGAGAGAGAAACAGATGCTAAGAACTATGAAGGATCTCCTTCCATATTAGACTACCTTTTTTTTTTTTACCACTCATATAAAACTACTTTATTGTCTCAACATAATTTGGATGTACCGAAAAGAATGTGTTTTTGATAATATTTCAGAAACATTGATGGATGTTTTTAATTAAAAAACGAAAAAGCAATTTAGATATATACTCAGTTGAATCATTTGCTACTTTTATGCATCAAAGTTCATCTAAAAGCTTTTACTCAGTATTAAAAATAAGGGGTAGTACTATTGTAGTCCTTATAATTCAATCAAATATTATTTTTGATGATGTAGTTTTAAATTATTGGTTTTGATTTCTATCAGTGGCGGAACCAGTAAATTATTTTAGCCTAGCCCAAAAATAAAGGGAAAATTCCATATAAAGACAGTTAAAATAGAAAAATTCTTTATAAGGTTAGTAAAATCAACAAATCTTAAATTGGGTCAATGACTCAATCTAGAATATTTAAATGTTAGTTATTTTTCAATAATACCCCTAGTCCAAGAATTAAAAAAAGAAAAGCAAAGAAAAAGTCAGAAAGAAATCGGATGTCTGTGCCATTGTTGCTCACTCCTGTGCCAACACCATGATAAGTCACCACTAAGGACAGAATCTGGACGAAAGCTAACATCGGACGGAGCCTCCATAATAGCAAAACCATGGTATGTGCGCACCTTCGGGTGCTCGGGTGAATCTCGGCAAATCCATTTACCGCCAAATCCCGCCTGAATCGACCAAGACTCGAGAAACATGATCGATTCAATTCGGGATATGGAAGAACGTAAGGGCATTGGCCCTACATGAGCTCAAATGTGGTTGCGCCACCTCCGAAATTGGTTGTCATTGAGAAAGAGATAAACCCAGAAACGGGCACATTGAGAATTCCCCTTCCCCCAACCCATTCTGTGTCATCTTCGATCCTCTGTTTTTTCCAATTAGGCTTGTGATGTCTACGGAGGATGGGCGATATTCAATTCCTGAGGGTTTGGGGTGTCTGAAAGCAGAGTAAGAGAAATTCACTGGTCCGATTTGCTTCATAATTTTGCGGTTTCTTGTTATTGGAAAGGCAAGGAGAAGAAAAAAAGGTGTAATGTAACCGTTGGGAGGCTCTGTTATTGTTTGACGTTAGGTGAACAAAGACCTCGGCAAACAAGAGCAAAGTACTATGGTGTTGATGGCGACATACCAGCCAGCTGCTTGATAGCATGCAACTCTCCTTCCTGTTCAATGTTAAGATTCAAATTCTATTGAATTTGACACTTTTGGTTTTCATCTCCGTAGGAGTGCATACCTAGCAGCATCACTAAGGGATGTTTAAGTAACTTGATTCAAATTCTAAATCTTTAATTAGGTCATATAACCTAATTAATAATTTGTTAAGTTTAGTAACCCAAATTAGAATTTGGGTAATTCAACCGTCTTTATATGAGATTTTCCCAAAAATAAACATATTGAATTATTTACTAAATAATATCGTATAACATAAAAAATACAAAATAAATAATAACCGACAATTTAAATCAAAAGAAACAAAATTCTATGATGTTTGGAAGGAGAGTCATTACAGATGTATTATTTTTAGAAATTATTTTCTTAGAAATATCTTTTTTTTAAGTTATTTTCTTCTTAAAGAATACATCTATGCTTTTCTATTTATCCTTGCTAATCTTTTTCAACCTACAACGAATTTGATGACCCAAAATATATATTGATGTCAATGTTAATTAGTACTCCCTCCGGTCCTAATTATAAGATCTAGTTGACTTTTTTGAAGAGATTAAGGAAGCTAATTAAATTACTTTAGAATACATTTATTTTTTATTTTTTCCTCAAAACTAATTGGTTTGACTAATAAACTAATATATGATCTAAGGATGCACAACCACTAGTGGAAAAAAGGGCTTTAAGATCGCCTCATTTAGACCGGAGTAATGACACACCGGTCTTAATAGTATGACCTAGTGGCGCTTTTGGAAATATAAAGAACTTCTTGGACCGCATCCTAATGAGCATTGGTCTTAATAGTATGACCGTGGCGAGTTTTGTAAATATAAAGAACTCCTTGGACCGCATCCTTTATCAATGAGTCTTAAATATTCCGCTTAACAAAACAAACGGTCTTAAAAATATTATTGAAAAAAACTGAAAGTTCAAATTTCTTTATAGAGAAATCTCGAACGGGGCTGACTTATATTTTCTCATCCCAAAATAATGAGGAAAAAATTAAATAAACGTTTAAGACTGGATATATATAACGGGCGGTCTTAAATATTATACTTTTTAGACCGGACATAAATTGTGACCGGTACTAAATAGTTTATTACTTTTAAGTTCGGAGTTTAATAAACGACGGTCTTAAAACTTAACATTTAAGAACGTCTTTTAGTTCATCCGGTCTTAAAAATAAAGCGCCAAATATATTCTTCTTCGCGAAATATTCCTTACGACTTACGTTGTCCCTCTGAACTCTAAAACCCCTCTTCTTGTTGTGAAACCACTCTTCCTCTTGCATTACCTCTCTTCCTCGCCCACGTGAAACGTTACCTTACGACTTACGTTGTCCCTCTGAACTCTGAAACCCCTCTTCTTGTTGTGAAACCACTCTTCCTGTTGCATTCCCTCTCTCCCTCGCCCACGTACTATTAGCCTCTGTTACGCTCTCATTTGCTCAGGAATTCCTCTCTTCCTGTCTCGAAAATGAACGGTGAAAACGATTCCATTCGTGTTCCAGGAACGCCAGTTACTGGTGTGAGTCAGAACGAACCCTCTTCATCTGACAATGTGCCTCGTAATCGCCCAGCACGCCGTGGTAGAAGAGGCACAAGAATGATGGATGTAACCCTAAGTCGGACTTTTGGGTCAAAGCTGGAGATTCAGTTTGATGAAAAGTTGCGACCTTTCGGTCCTAATAAAAGAAAATATACTAGTTTTTTCAGTTGTCTTGCACGCAGCAAGGTTAGCATCTTGACTGATGAGTGGAAAAATGTGGACTTCGGCAAAGTAAAGCAACCTATTTGGGACACTATCCGGCTTACATACATTGTCCCTGACTCTGAGAAGTTGAAAGACAAGACATTGTCTTATTGTGCTGATCGGTGGAGGAAGTTTAAGACCTCTCTCGCTAACAAGTATATTTTTGTCGAGGTTCAAATTTGACCAAAATCCTTAGGACAAGTACACATTTATTGATGAACAAACTTGGCAACAATTTGTTCACCGCGACCACTCCCGAAGCTCGGTGAGTTTATATTTAGTTTTTTTGCCCTTTTGTTTTCTTATTAACCTGTCTTTGATATGTGAATGTTATTGTGTTCATCTAATCCTGTTAGTTAAATTGTTTGGTGTGTGAATAGAAGTATACATTTCCTGCCTTTATCTATGCAAGTCTGATATGTAAACCCTGAAAAGGTAAAATACTAAGAAGGTAATTAGGGAAATAATAATGGCATAAGAGTCAAGCCATTATTATAGTCTTAGTTCTGTTATAGTAGGTAGTGGTTAGACATTGTTATTAGTTGTGTTACTATCTAATAAGGACTGCTGATCCCACTGGATGCCTTAAAAAGGATCAAGTTTGTATTATTCTGTAAGCATAATTATCTTTTGTTTCTTAACCTATCTATCTAGCAGTACAAGACATAGCTCCAATTTCTTCTACAATTCTACATCTTCCTTACATAAAATGTTAAAACTTGATGAAGTGAATTTGACTAGTGTTTGAGGTTCATATCAAGCAGAAGTTCTCTAATTTCTGTTAGTGAGATGGCCGGAATTCATAATTAATAGTTGTTTTCAATGCTGATTCATAGGAAAGAAGGGAACGAGCACATGAGATAGGGAGAAAGAATGATTGCCCGCATAGAGCTTCTCACGGGGGTTATGAAAAGGCTGAAGAAGAATTGATGGCGGCCAAGCGGAAGAGATTGGATGATGAAGCAGAATCCAATCCTTCTACGGTACATGATCCACCATCTCCAATACGTCACAAGGAGTTGTGGTTGCACATTCGGAAAAAGCCAAGCGGCGCCTACACGAGTGAACAAACTCGTGTAGTTGCTGAAAGAATTATAAGTATCGTTATTGTTATTTTTTAGTTACTAAACATGTTTCATTACTAAGCTTCTCGTTATCGTATCTTACGGAAGATCTTCAAAAGAAAGAAGCGAGAGGGTTCTTTTGTGTCGGACGGGAGGAGTGATGTTCGGCCGTTGCGGCCGGAAAACCGGATCATGGTGGGCGTGTAAAGGGGATTGGAGGACGGGTAGGCTGAAGGAATACTTTGGTAAATCCAAACGCCATAGACAAAGTATGGTTACCCGGGAGGAGACGGAAATGACGGTGGCCAAATTAAGTGAGGATGCGCGGCTAAAGAAATAAGGTATCAATCCGAGATGAGCCGGATGAGGGAGGAATTGAATCAGATGAGCCAGATGAGGGAGGAATTGAATCAGATGAAGCTGCTTTTGAGAAATCGTCCAGAGACCAGTGTTTCCTTCACACATTCACCTGCACCTGTGCAGCATAGCACTAGAGGGAGCTGCATTGTTGGACAGTCAGAGCAACCTTGTGACCTATATGTAGAGGATCGTGATCGTCCTGCACGATTACTTGCAAAAGGGACTGTCCACAGCTTATTAGGATCAACTGTACACCACCAACAAATGGATGATGATGAAGTCAGAGTGTCAGTTGAAAAGATGATCATTGATGCACCTCTCCCTCTCCCAACTGATCAGCTAAAGCTTGTGAGTCATGTCAAGGAAACCTTCATCTCTTGGCCAGTGAAGCTTGTACATGTCTCTACTCCTCCTGAAGCTTCATCCCCTCCTCCTCAAGTTCCACCCCTCCTCCTCAAGTTCCACCCCCTCGTCAAGATCCATCCCCTCCTCAAGCTCTATCTCCTACTGCTAAGTTGACTGGCACGGAAAAAATATCCGATCTGGTGAAGAGTGGATATTTTAAAGATAAATCATGGCCTATCAATGAATTATTAGGCGTCCCTCATCCTCTTCCCATTCAAGTTGACACCGTTGATGTTGAGTCCCTACTGCTTCCTCGACAGGAGCTTACTGATGCAATTGTTCAAATTTTTATGAAGTATCTTCTGTCTAAGAGTACATAATTTAAATGCATCGTTTAGACACACATACATATATACTAATTCCCTAATCGATGTCATTATTGTAGGTTATTGCATCAATAATTGGTTCAAAAGGGCAGGAGCAACGATTTTGGATTCTTGTGCCCTGTCTATTCAAGTCAAACATCCATGCAGGAGAGACAAGTGTACATATCAAAGAGGTTGTGTGAAGTGAGAAGAAAGGTGTACTTGTTGCCATTCTTCCACAGTACATATCACAAATCTTGTCCGCAATTCACTTAATTCTGCTACATATATCACCGAGTATACTTTACTTTTTGTGAATTTTCAGCCGCCACGCGGCGATTGGTCCTCATGTGCATGGAGGAGCATAAAGTTATCTTCTTATGCTCCACTCACGAGAGAGCCATTGCCTTCGTTGACGCAGACCATCAACGAGTAAGCATGTCATTTTGATTCTCTTGTCTGAAATCTCTGTTGTGAATTTTCAGTGAACATTATTGATAAATTTGTGATTTTGATGATCGTGCCATGAAGACCTTCCAAACCGAGGTAAAGAAAAGGCGTCGGGCCAAAGACCGCATCTGGGACACACCAGAGGTTGTTACAATATTTGTACACTGGCGCACTGCCTTGTGAAGTTGGTCATTAAGCTATATATGCTCTTATATATATTTCTTGTTCTTTTTAGACCCGTCGGCAACCACCGGGTCCAACTTATGTGGCCGATCGTCATGAAACACATGTATGATATTATCACGGGAGGAAGGACTAATTTAACGCAAAGGTAAATGTATTCGATGTTACATATTATGCACACAAGTTAATTCGATTAATGGGCTTAATTTACATATGAAATATGCACGCAAGTTAATTCGGTTGTCTTTGATGTTACATATGTTTGACTCGCCTTGATCCCTTTTCGATGATAAACTCGGAGCACATACGCAATTTGTTTTGTGAATATCTGTATGACCTGATAAAGTCAGGACAATAATTAATGTCCTAAATTCATTTGTAAATATATCCTATACAACAATAATATTCTGTAAATTTGTTTATTTTTTCGAACAATATTCATTTGTAAATATACATAGGCAATGTAAAATTCAATAAATAAATTTGTTTAATTTTTCAAACAATTTTCTTGTGTCCATTTTGGGTTTCTGAATGTATTGAATGGTGGATAAAGCTGTTTAGTGCTTGAAATTTGAGAAAGATCTCGACTTTTAGTACCGTATATTAATTAAAAGTCCGGTCTTAAAAGTCCTCATAATAAACATATGGTCCTAAAAGTGTTCGTTTTAAAAAATATGACATTTTTAGGACTGCATATTAATTAAAAGTCCGATCTTAAAAGTCCACAATGTAAACATGCGGTCCTAAAAGTTACTTTTATTTTAGAAGTTGGCTTAACCTTTAGGACCATGTAATTTTTAAATGTCCGGTCTTAATAGTCTTCCTTTAATAGAAATGTTCACTCGCTTTTCAGACAAATCATTATGGTTCGAGACAACCGAGGTTATGGCGTTCTGCTCAAGCTAGGTCCTTCATTGTAGTCGATATTACCTCTCCTGATCTTGAGCAAAGATTATCGGTTTCCCTTTTCTTTGTCTCTTTTCTTTTTGTCGAAAAAAAGAAGGAAGATATTGAAAAGGTACTTTGTTTCAATTCGGGGAGGTAAAACCGACGACAACGACGGTCCAACCTTGAGAAGAATTGTCACTGTGTTTGTTTTTATTTAAATAAGGTAAAAGATGTTTTATGTTTTTTGTATGTTCTTAACGTATTCTGCGAATTTCTATTGTTGATTTACACGAGGACAATGTTTTGTTTGTTTCCTTTTTGTCGGAAAAAGAAAGACGATAATGAAAAGGACAAGGCGATCGAATATGGAAACCAAAGCGACAAAAAAGGCGTGTTTTTAGGACCCTCGATTTACTAAGTGTGCGGTCCTAAAAGTCTTCGTTCTTTCATCTTAGTTTTTTGAGTCTCGCCATTATCCATCTTTCATAGTTGCCTTGTTTATTGCTTTCCAGGTTTAGATAATGGATAAAATAACTAATTAAAGTACTAAACTCGCACGAGAACAAAAAGAGTCCATAATATTTTATATAATAATTTTTATCGCTGCCCCAAACAAAAAAAAAAAAAAAAAAAAACTATAAAAAACAACTAATCCTCTTCGTAGTCGGAGAGGGAGGGGGAGCCGGAGTCGTCTTCAGCAAGATCGTACTCCACGTCATTGGCGTGAAGTACCATGTTCAGCTTGTTGTTCACGGTATGAACAAGCTGAACCAATTGGTCCAAGCGTCGATCGATTTGATCGACGCGGGCACCAATGACTGCACCAACTACTTCACAATCGGATTTGGAGGAGGCAATGGCGGAGGGGGCTGAGGTTGAAGAGGAGGAGGAGGAAACGGAGGACCTGGGGGAGCAGCCATTACGGTGGAGGCTAGGCGGTGGAGGAGGTCATGTAGAAGTGATGGAGAAGAATGTGAAGAAAGTACGGAACAACTGGTTTAAATAGAGAACCCATCCTGAACAATTTGAAATGCCTGAAACTTTAATGAGGAGACGCATAGTTCATCAGAATACGAGGAGACGCCTAGTTGGGAAGTTTATTTGGAAGCCGAATAAACTCTGAATCATTCATTTGAACAGAGTGTAAGGATATGACTTTGCCATCTGAATTTGAAAAGAATGAACTTTAGTACCGGGTAAATGATGAAAGGTCGGTCTTAAAAGTAATAGAATTGATTTTAAAAATAAATAGACTTTTAGGACCGGACATATTATAAAAGGTCGGTCTTAAAAGTAATAGAATTGATTTTAAAAATAAATAGACTTTTAGGACCCGACATATTATAAAAGGTCGGTCTTAAAATAAAAATTAAATAATAGAATTTTATACCGCGTACCTATAAATCCCGCTCTTAAAAGTTTCTCTCGCCTTTATTAACTCCTCATACCTCTCTCGTACTTAACTCCTTATTAATTCCTCATCACTACCTCGTAACTCCAAACTACGTATGTGGCTATCTCGAGAACACTCTCTGCCTTTATTAATTAACTCTTCATACCTCTCTAACCGCTCAAACCATGGTTAGATACAAGAGAATCGCTCGTAGGGGTGCTCTTACTCGTGATGCTCGTGCCTTCCGTAGATCGTTATATGGTGCACCTCCTCCATCGAGAGTCCGTCCTATTGCTGCAGAGGAGTCTCGGGTCGTTGGACCCATTGTTATTTCTTCGGATGATGAAGAGGTTCCCGCTCCCCCTTCCCAACCTCTTGGCCCCACCGCGACTACTACTGACCCCTCTCCTCTTTCCTCTAATGAAGCATTGTGTCTGATGAGAGTAAGACAGAAAATTGCTGATCTCCGGCGAGAAATTAATGCTGTTCACACCGAAATCACCAAGGCTTTGGAGGATAATAAGCTTTAGGATGTTTAGTCAGATTCTTGTTTTTGATAATTTTCTCGCTTGTTTTTCTCTCTTAATTTTCTTGTGTACGTGCATATTCTCCGGTTATGTATGGAAGCGGTAAAACTAAGCTTGTGTCTTTCTAATATTCATATTCTCTAGTTTTCCTTTAATTT
Source organism: Acacia acuminata (assembly GCA_019022655.1). NCBI lineage: Eukaryota > Viridiplantae > Streptophyta > Magnoliopsida > Fabales > Fabaceae > Acacia > Acacia acuminata. The sequence goes on along the minus strand of JAFJYI010000048.1, from coordinate 1,757,191 downwards.
ATTTTATTAACTCAGTTTCTGCTACGCTCTCCAAATGCAAACCTCTTCTTTTTTTTTTTGGTTAATTAATAAACGAAATACTTTTAGGACCGTAGTTCTTATAACCGCTGGTCTTAAAATTAAATAAATACGAAAGTTAGGACCGGAGTATTCTTAACCGTGGTCTTAAAAATTAGTTAATAAATGTTTGACTTTTAGGACCGGACGCTTTATAAATCTCCAAACCTTAAAATTAAATGAATACTAAAACTTAGGACCGCATAGTATTGTTAACCTCCGGTCTTAAAAATTTATTAATATATCTTTAGGACCGTATACTGTATAATTAACCGGTCTTATTAAAATCTAAAATATAAAGACATGTCTATGTCTCGGGGAAAATTAAATTTCCCTCTCAGAACTTCTCTTGTCGAGCCGAAAGTGATTACACGGGTTACGTCTCCGGTGTGTGTTGCGTCATCGCGCTTCGCGTTCCTCTCTCGAGATTAACTCTCGGTTCCTTAGCTAAACGTCTATAGACCAAGTTGTACGAGGTGTTTCGGTTATATAACTTTATGATTTTCCTTCTAATGGTTCTGGGGTTTTCATGGGTTGAACAAAATCGATGAAATGTTATTGTGGGTTTCTCTGTTGTTAATGAATATTTTATTTTGAAGATTATATTTACACTTTAGACCTACCCAACTGACCAAGAAATGTTTTTAGGTTACTCTTGTTGTGCAACATCAACGTTCGTGGCGGGAGAAGAAAGACTCGGCAAACGCATTTGAATTTATATGGTACGGTGAGTCCACAAGACCTTCATGCGATGCATTTAATTTCCTCGTCATGTATTTATTTTGCTTCTTGGATTCACTGTGATACATTTATGACCAAAAGTGATTTTTCGTTATGCATTTAATGGGCAAGTTTCTCTGTAAAACCAAAAAAAAAAAAAAAAAAAAAAAAAAGACATGCATAACCGACATTGAGCATAAATATGCATTTGGAGTTGGCTTATTTTATATGCAAGTCTCTCGCCTTTTTTGGATTATGTATATGTTAAATCTTTAAATCTATAGGAATACTACTATGGACCACAGTTGGATAAATGTGTTACGGACGAGTGTTGAATATCAGAATGGGGTGAGGGACTTTATTGAATTTGCTAAACAAAATGCTCATGATGATAGTGGGAAGTTTTATTGCCCTTGTATAAAATGTCTGAATGAGAGGCGACTAAGTGTTGAAGTTATACACACACATTTAATTTGTGAAGGATTTTGTAAGACTTATACAGTATGGGTATGGCATAGTGAAAAAATACCAAGTGGGTCTCAACATGGGGAAGTGGCCTTTGATGATAATGACATGGATATGGATGATCGCATAGATGACATTATCCATGATGTAGGAGAAGAGGCTTTTCATCAATCACATGCATATGGTAATATGTGCAGTGATGCAGAGACCCTTCTATACCGTGGGTGTAAAAAATACCAATTGTTGAACGCTGTATTGAAATCGGTAAGCTTGAAGGCACGTCATGGATGGAGCAACAAGAGTTTTTCTGAAATGCTTGAGGCTTTTAAGGACATGCTTCCGGATGATAATGTGTTGCCGCATCGATACTATGATGCTAAGAAAATACTTTGTCCACTGGGGATGGAGTACAAAAAGATCCATGCATGCCCGAAAGATTGCGTATTGTATAGAAAAGAGTTTGAAGAGAAGCAGAATTGTCCAAAATGTGAAACCCCAAGGTACAAGTCAAATAAGGGGCCTGCAAAAGTGTTGTGGTATCTTCCAATCATACCAAGGTTCAAGCGGTTGTTTGCGAATGACATTGATGCAAAAAATTTGAAGTGGCATGCGAGATGAGAGGATTTACGATGGAAAGCTTCGACATCCGGCCGATTCTTCTCAATGGAAGAAAATCGATCAATTATTTCCGATGTTCGGCGAAGAACCTAGGAACCTTAGGCTTGCCCTTAGCACGAGATGGCATGAATCCATATGGAAGCCTTAGCGATACATAGTTCATGGCACATGCTTTGATTATTTACAACTTATCTCCAATGTTATGCATGAAACGAAAGTACATCATGTTGTCTATGTTGATTTCGGGACCGAAACAACCCGAAAATGACATTGATGTTTACCTTCACCCTTGATCAAAGACTTGAAGGAGTTGTGGGCGAAGGTGTTGATGTTTTTGACTCTTTCAAGAAGGAGGTGTTTAAAATGCGAGCCATGATATTTTGTACTATAAACGACTTCCCGATATGGGAACTTGTCAGGGTATAGTGTAAAAGGCCATAAAGCATGTCCGGTTTGTGAAGAAGGCACACGCTACCATCAACTTCAACATGGAAGAAAGACGATTTATCTTGGACATAGGAGATTTCTTAGACGGGGCCACCCATATCGTCGATTAAAAAAAGCCTTTTTTGGTGGCCAAGAGTATGAAGATGCTCCGGTGGCATTGACTGGGGAGCAAGTTTATGAAAAGATGAAAAATATCAATGTCGTCTTCGGTAAGACTGCAAAGAGTAGAAAAGAAACAAATATATGGAAAAAGAGATCTGTATTCTTCGATTTTCCATATTGTCGCAATCTTGATGTGAGACACAGTATTGATGTCAATGCATGTGGAGAAAAGCATATGTGATAGTATTGTCGGCACGCTTCTCAACATACAAGGTAGTTCCAAGGATGGTGTGAAGGCAAGATTGGATCTTATAGGAATGGGAATACGCGAAGAGTTACATCCAAGGCCAGATGGGAAGAGAATTTATTCTCCCCCGGCTTCTCATACTTTGTCTAAGGATGAGAAACGAAGTTTTTGTGAGTGTTTACATGGCACAAAAGTTCCCACGGGTATTCTTCAAATTTGAAGAGGCTTGTATCGATGAAGGACTTGAAATTAGTAGGCCAAAAGTCTCATGATTGTCATGTCTTGATGCAATAGCTACTCCCAATAGCTACTCGAGGCATCGCCGAATATGATCTTCGGGTCGTTTTGACTAGACTTTGTGTCTTCTTCAATTCGCTTTGTAGTAAAGTTTTCGAGATTGAAAAGTTGGATGAATTGGAGAATGAAGGATATCTTATCTTGTGCCACCTTGAGAAGCTTTTGTTCCTACATTTTTTGACATCATGGTTCATCTAATTGTTCATCAAGTGAGGGAGATAAAGATGTGCAGCCACTATCCATTTACGGTGGATGTACCCAATTGAAAGATCTATGAAATTCCTCAAAGGGTACGTGAAGAACGCATACCGACGGAAGCATCGATTGTTCGAAATATGTTTCGAAGAAGCCATGGAATTTTGTCAAAATTATTTGGCCAAAGTAAGACATATTGGGTTCCAAAATGTCGATGTTTGAAGGGGGTAGACGAGGGGCTTCCGTAAAGAGTGTGGATCCCGATGAATTGTCACAAGTCCACTTATACATCTTGAATAATGTTGATGAAGTTCAAGCCGCATAGCTGAACATAAAGAAGCTATAATGAAAGAAAATCATCGAATGACCGAACAAAGGTTGATTAGGGAGCATAACAAAAACAAACCGGTTCAAACAAAAGGTCGAGGGAGAGGAATGTGTTTCGATACAATCAAATGGTTAGCACGTGGTCCCGAGGTTGATGTCATAAGTTGGAATTCGTATGTGATCAATGGTTATACATTTTACACGAAATCCCTAGATGATAGGAGCACGTCCAATGGAACGGTGTGTTATGTCGAGGAATTTGAATCTATGCACTTCTCTAGTTCGAAAAACAAGAGCCCTTTATTGGCAGTCATGCCATATTATGGGATTATTGAAGAGATTTGGGAGGTGGACTATGTGAAAATTAGATTTCCCATTTTCAAATGCAAGTGGATCAATGTCAATAATGGTGTTCGGATCGATCGGTTAGGATTTACATTAGTCGATGTCCATGGTAGAAGTTTTGGAGATGAACCTTTTATTATGGCGACCCGGCAAAACAAGTGTTCTATATCACCGATCAAGAAAATAAAATGTGGTGCAGTAGCTCTCCAAGGAAAGAGGGTCATTGATATTGATGAGGAAATGAATTCGAATTATGGTATTCCTGAGAGTACTCCTTCACAAGGGGTCTACCGGACATAAACGAAGAAGATGAAGCGGATAATGAACCTGGCATAAGAAGTGATCATCAAGAAGGGATATGGGAAGATATCACTTTATAAAAGAGTCAATTCGTAAGGTAATATTCATATGCAGATTTCTTTGAAAACTTTAAGGTTTTAACTATATTATATTCCTTCTATGTTCATAAACAATGTCACTCGACTATGAAGTTTGTTCTTGTTTTATTTTTGTGGCGGGATCCGATCAAAGGGGCATGTTATAAAAGAGGATGTTACTTTGTTGGGTGGGAATCGATGAAGGCATGGTGAATATTATTTTGGGCATGTGTGTTGTATTTGTAATTTATTGTATTTGTAAGTAAGTTATCTTATTGAATGAATTAATTTGGGTGTTGTAGTCATAGACTAAACATTAATTAAGAAGCCAAATAATTCATGGTGAATAATATTTGTATTCTTTTTCCAATTCAATTTATTCAAATAATTGTTCATAGCTAACAGCTTAAAGTATCGACTTTTATGTCTGGATTGGGTGGTGGATTTGTGTGTAATACAATCGGGAAGAACGGAGAACAAGGAAAAAGTCGGGAAAATTTACACCGTAAATAAATGCACCGTCTTAAATGGTGAGTTTTTAAGACCGGATGTATTTATATGTACGGTCTTAAAGGTCGTAGCGCCTCGGTCTTAAAAAGTCGGTCTTTTTAAGACCGGTAAATTTATACATGCGGTCTAAAATAAAATTTTTAAGACCGCATTTATTTATCATCCAGTCTTGAAAGTCAATCTTTTAAGACCACGTATAATTAGTTAGGTCTTAGAAGCCGCTAAGTTTAATACGGTATTTATTTTTGTCCGGTCTTAAAATTCTATCTTTTAAGAGCGGCCTAATAATTAGCCGGTCTTAAAAGTTGAGTTTTAGGACCGAACAAAAAGTATTTCGAGTTTATTTTAGTACGACTTTTAAGACCCAATATTTTAAATGTCTGGTCTAAAATATTTTCTTTAAGACCTAGGTTGTAGTCCTGTCTTAAATGTAGACTTTTAATCTGCGGCTGGAACAAGACCGGTCATGGGTCCTGGTCTTACGATGCCTCTTTTGTCCTGGTCTTAAAAGCCTTTTTTGCACTAGTGAACATATGATATGGTTAAGTAACTTATTTAGCTTCAACTAGCTCTTATAATTAGGACTGGAGGTAGTATCTTTGGTTAAAACTCATAAATCCAAATTGATTAGAATTAGCCATTAATCATCCTTTACATATATATAGTCATTTATTGTCAAAACTCAAGACTCTCCTAAAATCATAATCTAAAAATTTTCACTAATCAACACAATATTATCCTCATTAGAAAGAGAAGAATACGTAGGATAACTTTCATAAAATGAGTGAGGTAAAAAAAAAAAGTGATTTTGAGTACATATTTTTGAGCATGTTTGAAGTTGAAGATGTTCAAAACTATAGATAGTTTATAGTATAGTGTTATGTTTGAACTTAAACATGAATTTCTATTTGATTTGAACTTGAGATTATATGGCATAATCTTTGAACCTGAATTGTTGTTATAGTCTATTCATTGCACTTATATAGTAGTTGACCATTTTGAGTGGAAGTTATTATTCATTAGTGATAATGAAGTTTTAAGATATCTTACATTGTTGTATACTATTTAATTTTTGGGTTTTAGTCATTTCGAGTATATAAATTAAAAGAAATTTTTGATAACAACTTTGATCTATATGGATGTATGAAAAATTATATCAACAATTTAATTTCAATATTATTAAAATTCAATTATATTATAATTTTAAATTCAATTATTGAATATAATATTTCTAAAATTTTAACATAAGTGCTTTCTTATCCAAACGAATGTTAAAAAAAGTGTTTTTATATGTCCATTTCGGTAATTTTACTAATAAAAAAGTACTTCTCTATTTTAACATCCAAATAGCTTTAAAATTTAAAAGTGCTTTTTAAATTGTGTATCAAACGTAAAATAGCTTAATTTCTAATTAAAGCACTTTTTAAAAAGCAATGAAAAAAAGAACTTTTTTAAAAAAAAACTCATCCAAACGGGCACTTAGTCCTTAAAATGAAGATGAACAACGCCGATATAAGCCGATACTAACATTTTCGCAAGTATCTCAAACAAGAATTTTACTTTCCTCTCACAACCCAATGAGTAATGAACCAACCATTGTCCTAATTTTTTTTTAAAAAAAAGAGTATAATAATAGAAAAAATAAGATATTAGGCCAAATAAATTAGTGGTTAAAATAAAATATTATATAATACATACATATAAATATATAAGATAAGAAAAAGTCACTGGGCCATCGCATAGTTTTGCCATTGATTTCTATAGTTTTATAAATTTTGGTCTGATTTCAATGGCTAGTTTTTATACTTTTAATGAGTTAACCAAAAGCAATTACAAGAACTAAAACAAAAATTTGATAAAACCGTAAATATTAACAATGATATTAACCCCAAAAAGAGGTAGTAATTATAAGGCGGCTGATAAAGCAATGTATGCGTACAAAAAGTTTTCACCATTGTTTTCCCGATAAACTAATTATATATGTATACACTTGGAGGTGAAGGGGACTTTGACTAACCTAATGGCAAATAACAAATCCTACCAATAAAATTTCTCAGTATCCCCCAATAAAAATAGATAAAAATAAAAAAAGGGAAGGAAACTATTAAGCATGTGACCAAAAATATATATATAAGCATCTGACCAAATAACAAAAGTAAAGCATAAACTTGTAGCGAAATCCAACGTCGAGCTCAGAAATCAACCAACAGTCCTTGCAAAAAACACATTTTTAAAAAAGGAAAAAAATATCATCCTTATGTAGCAAGGTTTAAACCTAAAACAAATCCATTAAAAACCTATACGACTGGTTGTGCAAAAACAGGAGAAGAAATTCAAGACCAAAATCGGGTGGGTTCTTGGGTGAGTTCTTACAACCCAGTTTTGATTCCAATGACGTTTCTAGGTGAGTTGTTTCTCTTTAGATTTGGCGGAACATTACCGATGTTGTAAGCTTCAAATAGTGAAAGCCAAATGCCTAACTCTAATGTAAGATAAATATAAAAGGATTAAAAGCAAAAAAAATAATAAATAAATAAATATAAAAATAATAATAAATAAATTGAAGCGGAGCTTGATCTCCTCGAGATTCTGAAGAACGGAGGAAAGAATGAGGTGTTTTTTTAGGAGATTGATGGTTTCTGAAGAATGAATGCCCTTCTACATTAGCTACTCTCAACAAAAACAGAAACTTGAAATGGGGGAAAGAAAAGTAAAGTCGGGTATAAGTTGAATTTCAAATTTTAACGAGTTGGGAAACGTGAGAGCGTTAAAGTGAGATAATATGTCGACTTGCTTTTTCAAGCACTCCTACTTGTTTTTTCAACCTCTCCTACACACCTCACTCACTCTTTTTCCTTTCTTCACTTCCTCCAACACACTCAAACTTGATTGCATCTCTTTTGTCGAAAACCAAACACATCATCCGGTCTACATATGCGGCAGCATTCAGCAAAATTACATGGCTTGGCAGTTGAAGCCAACACTGTTGTTATGAAAAGTAACACACTCACACAAAAAGCAAAGATGAAGCCAGCCTCAAGAAAGGAACAATAAATGAAGTCACAATGAACAAAGGCACGGTTTATTTTGCTATTGTTATTAAGTTGATATTGATGATTATCTTTATTCGACTTTTTTTTTGGTAATACATCATTTATGTATTAATAAAAATAAATAATTTATTAATCACGTAACTTTATTATATGGAAAAGCATGCTATTTATTTCACACAACTTTATCTTTTTTTTTTGTCAAAGAAGATTCTATTAAATTAAACTTCAAAGAAAGTACCATTACAAAGGAAAGGACAAAACATCAACCGGAAAAACCAAACGACAAAGAAACCGAAGGCAAAGCGCCACAACAAAGGAAAACCGTACAATGGAAAAAGAACAACAAAAAGCGAAAACAAAAAAAAAACAAATTAGCCACCATCCAAAGCGAATGAAAAGGCGAAGGATTATCAACATCATCACTGGTCTTCTGAGCCTCCAGAGTTAGAAGAGATAACAAAGCAGGTGTTGGTCTTGAAACCTACCCAATAGGGTACACCCCTTTATAAGCATCAGCTGCTAGGAGATCCGCAGCACAGTTGCCCCCTCTCGGAGAAAAGAACAAGGAAAACCCAACCTTAGAAGACAGAAGACAAATAATATCCAAGATAATACTTCTACATTTCCAATCATACAAGTCCGGTGACTTGGTCTCAACACAAGAAAGCAGGGATAGACAATCTGATTCAAAAATCACCTTATCATGACCAAGGTCCAAGGCCAGAAGCAGAGCCCTTTTTAGAGCTAAGGCTTCAGTCATGAAGGCAGATATAGACTTGACTTTATCCACAAATCCCCATTTAAAAAAGCCAGCAAAGTCTCGACAAATTACCCCTATAGCTGCATCTTTCTCAGAAGAGAAAAAAGCTCCATCACAATTGATTTTCAGACTACCATGTGTTGGGGGAGACCATCTAGTGCCAGGATTATCACAGCACCTCGACAAAGGAGGGTCCCTCACCCCTTTAGCACAATTAGTCCAAAAATCAAAATTACTTCTTCGAGCCAATTCAATAACACTACCCGGATTTGGCTTTCTATGTTCAAAGGTCATTTCATTCCTAGCCTTCCAGATAAACCACAAAAGCCAGCAAATCAAAGAAAGATCATTCTTACTCAATAGGGGGTAGCTGTCAACGAGATCCACCATGCGTTGAAGTTGGAGACACAGGAGACATCTAGACGAGCACCTAGGGAGCAACCAAACCATACGCATCGAGTCCAGGGGCAATGGAAAAAGACATGATCAATAGTCTCCTTGGCCTCTACACATCTGGGCACAAGCTATCTGGGGACCTCTTTCACCGAAACAGTGCGGACTTGGTGGCAATTGCATTACTCAGGAGCCGCCATATGAATTGCTGTACACGAGGGATCACCTTTATCTTCCAAATCGACTTCTAGCATGAAGACTAGATGACAGTCGACGAACCAGCCTTATTCACGTTAACAGAATTCCAGTCTTTCCTGCAATGATAACCCAGCTTTACCGTATACACTCCATTCTTGGCATTTGTCCACACTAACTTATCTTCTAACCCATTGGAAGGGACAGGGATTTGATATATTGCCTCTTTGACTGCAAGAGATACATAATGGTTAATAGGAGAAAGGTTCCACTGCCCATCAACAATCAGATCACAAACCCTACCCACTGCAATAATTGGGACATCCGTAGTACGCGGTCTCGTCGGGAAAACATCTCCTGGGACCCATGGGTCTCCCCATATTCTGATAGCAGTACCATCACCAATATCCCACTTAAGGTCTTTTTCGAGAAAATCTCTGCCATCTAAGATACTAGACCAGCACCATGATGCCTTATAGCCTATCTCCGCATTAATGAAGGCTTGCTCCGGGAAGTACACACTTTTAATCACCCTAGCCCAAAGGTCATTAGGCCTCTGCATAAGTCTCCATGCCGTCTTAGCCAAGACAGCATAATTCATCATCGAAAGGTCCTGAAATCCCATACCACCGGCACTCTTACTACTGGTCATAGCTTCCCAAGCTTTCCAATATGTCTTGGCTCCAAAGGCATTACCATCCCAGCAGAAATTAGCTATAAGGCTATTGATTTCCTTACAAGTATGAATGGGAAATCTGAAGCAATTCATCGGGTAGATTGGGATTGCTTGGATAATTGCTTTGATCATAACTTCTCGACCAGCAAAAGATAGGAGGGATTGACTCCATCCATGGATTTTATTCGCTACTCGTTCTCTGATGTAAGCCAAAGCCTGGTTCTTTGTTTTCCCCCAGATGCTAGGTATGCCAAGATAAGTTCCCGGATCCTCCGTGGCAGGAATTTTCAACAAGCCGCTCATCATACTTATCACTGCAGGAGGAGTGTTAGCGGAGAAGAAAATACTAGATTTATCAAGATTAATGACCTGACCTAAGGCAGCGCAATACAAATCCAGAATATGAGCCAAATAACTACAATTCCTATGACTAGCATGCATGAATAAGAGGGCATCATCAGCAAAAAAGCTGTGAGTGAGAACTGGACACCCATTACTCAATTTAATACCTCTAAGCCGCCTGTCATTCTGGCTCTTACTTATCATGATTGAAAGAACCTCTGCAACCATAATGAACAGATATGGCAAGAGGGGATCTCCCTAGCGAATACCTCTACTAGGAATAAAAGATTTCACATTTTCACCAGATAAACAAATATTTAAGCTCACTAAACGCACACATTTCATAACAAGAGACACCCACTCCGTACAGAAACCAAATCGTAACAAGACATTCTCAATGAAGTCCCACTCAACTCGGTCATATGCCTTACTCATATCCATCTTAAGGGAGAATTCATACTTACCTCCCGTTCTCTTCCGGCGAAGGTAATGGTAAACCTCATGCGCTATAATGATATTATCATGAATACAGCGACCAGGTACAAAAGCGCTCTAATTTTGGGAGATACAGTCATCAAGCAAGGGTCGCATCCTATTGGCCATAATTTTTGAGATAATTTTATAAGAAAAGTTGCATAGGCCAATAGACTTAAAACGAGAAACATGTTCCGATTTATGAATCTTGGGGATAAGAGTGATGTTAGTCATATTAATCCCCTCTAAAACAAAGTGACTGACAGAGATTTGTCGTAATCTCCCAAAATAACCAGATTAGAAAAGGATTTGCAGTATAATGTAACCTGGGTCATTTCCCAACGAATTCGATCGGTTCAATTCACACAAAGAATAAAAAACGGTGACGGTAAATGGGGGTTTTTTTTATTCAGAATAATATTAAAGACGAAGTAACAGAGACAAAACAAAATAACAAGAATTGAACAGAAAAATGAGAGGATTAAAGGATCAACCCACGATTTCGGATTCACCCACTACCCTTCCTCGAACGAAATGCATTTATAACCAAACTCGTAATCAACTCTAGACAAACCGAAATCTACTGCATTTGTCTAGAAATTCCCTCAACCGAACAATCGTTCGAATTTGTTCGAATCGGTGGCGAACCTCGTACGATCACACGAAATACTTTAACCCCTCGTCCGAACTTCGTCCTTGGGAAATATCGATTTGGGTTTTTAATAAAAAACCCAATCCGAACCAAAAATCAAATCGATTAAGGGATACGAAACGAGTTAGACGGTTACCGATTAGGCGTGAATCCTCCGGATAGTGGATGGAACCCTCATTGTGGATCAATCTCAGAAATTTAGCCAAACATAATTAAGAAAGACGAAAAAGGATGAAGAACACGAAGAACATTGCGAGAGAATTTGAAAACTACTATTTTGATCCTCCGAATTCTAAAAACGTGAATGAGAATGTGTTTTTGGTCTGCCTCACTTAACCTAAAATGGAAAAACGAAATGGGCTCCAATCCACAATTTAGGCCCGAACGAAAATAAAATAAAATGGGCTTTAATTATAAAATTCGAGCCCAAAAATACATATGACTTCGGCTCCAAAATTGACCGCCCTCTTGTCCGAATTTTCTCTTCATGTCTTCATAACAATTATAGCTCTCTGAATCATCTGAAATATGAGACAAAAATAAGGCAAATCCGATGTCTGGTTCAAGAGTTATGGTAAAAATGGTGAAGTAATATAAAACTGGAATTTATTATTAAATAATGGCTAAAATATAATAAAAGGCCCAAGGCCCAAATAAGTATAAAAGCCATTATTTATTAGCTAAAGAGTCCTAAATTATAAATCAAGAGACAAAAAGTAGTGTATGAAATATTCAATTATCAAATTCCCCCACACTTATCTTTTTGTACTCTGAGCAAAATTCAAAGAAAAAGACCTAAATGAGAAACTCTTCTTTTCTAACAATTGCTAACAATGCAAAAATTGAACAAGGGACACAAAGCTCCAAAAGATCAATCAATCAAGACCACAATCCCTTCATCTCAAATTACAATTCATGGTAATCTCAATCAATGATGCTAATCACATAAGATGGTCTCTCAAATGATGCGCTCAATCAATCAATCAATCTCTCAAGTGTTTAAGGTAAATAAGTGTATCGCTCAAATTCTACTCAAGAAATTTGCTCTACCATAAGCTTGCTCAATTTCTACGTCTCCACTACTCATAACACATGCATGCACAAATCAAGAGAGCTTGTTATGAAAGGTTGTAATGGGGTTAGGGTGAAGGTAGGTAATAGTAGGGAATGAGAGGTTAAGCACCAAGGAAATTAAAAAGAGCACTAATTAACACAATCATTCTCTATGTAAGAAAATTTTTATTTTACTTATATATCTCCTTTCTTTCTATGTATTTTCTTTCTTTATTTCTTCTCTTATTTTTTCTTTTTTTTCTTCTCGCTTTTCTTTCTTTTCTTTTCTTTTCTTTTGCTTCTTTTTTTTCTTTCTTTCATTTTTTGAGAAAAATGAAACTATACTATATACATAATCACAATTACAAAAGCAAACATCCCCCCCACACTTAAACTATGGCACTCCTGAGCAACCCCCACACTTAAACACAAAACCAAGGTGAAACCAATGCTCAATAAATTTTCAAGGTGCGGAATAAAATGGTTTTTCGCTTAGGCTTGTAATGTGGCTTAGAAAAGAATGAGTCAAAAAGGCACAAAGGGCTAGCAAAGGAATCATAATGCAAGGGAAAGGCTATTTGGCCAAAGTGAGGAAAATAAAAGAACAAAAACAAGCTTCCATCATACTTATGCACGTAAGTGAAAAATGTAGTTTCAAAAGAAAAGGAGCAAGTTCTAGAGAACACAAATCATGAGCGATGCACACATGAAAGAAAGAATGGCAAAAGATGAATTTCATTCATGTAGGCCCAAAATCTCACAAGGTCAACACCAACTTAAGCAACCAACATCACCAAATCAACTACCAAGATATGTAATCGAAGAGTCAAGAATTGTAGACCCAATAGAATGATCCTTTAAAACCAAAATGTCCTAGTTCATAATATGTAGCAACATAGAATGAGAGACTCGTATTTATTTTCGAAAAGCAAAGTAGAAAAAGGAAAACAAATAGAAGAAAGAGGGAGAAAGAAAGAAGAATACTCCCCAAGGGGTTTATGGAGGATAAGTGGCATCAATGAGGAGAATCTCTTCTTCCTCAGCCAGCTTTGGGGTCCCTCATGAAATGGCTTGAGGCGATGCCCATTGACCTTAAAGGTTCGTCCCATGAGTGGATCACATAGCTCAACAAAGACCAAATGGAAAAATGTTAGTGATCTCAAAAGGGCCATCCCATTTAGATCAAAGCTTACCAGGCATAAACCTCAAACGGAGTTAAACAAGAACTTTCGGCCCACGAAAACTCTTTCCTCGAGAATTTGCTTATCATGGAATGCCTTAGTCTTTTCCTTGTATAACCGTGAACTCTCATAGGCATCCAATCTAAGCTCATCCAACTCTTGCAATTGTAGATTCCTCTCCATCCCGTACTTAGCCAAATCCATGTTACACTTTTAATGGCCCAATAGGCTTGATGTTCCAACTCAACCAGAGAAGATGACATGCCTTACCAAAGACAGGCTGATAAGGAGAAATCCCAATCGGAGTCTTGTAGGCGGTGCGATATGCCCACAAAGCATCATCTAATCGCTTACTCCAATCTTTCCGTGTAGAGTTAACGAGTCTTCGAAGGATTTGCTTAATCTCTCTATTTGAGACTTCGACTTGACCGTTGGTCCGAGGATGGTATCTTTGTGGAGACCTTGTGAAGCACTCCATACTTGCGTAACAAGGCACCCATGCTTCGGTTGCAAAAATGGGAGCCTTGGTCACCGATAATAACTCTAGGAATGCCAAACCTGCACAAAATGTTAGACCTAACAAAATCCACCACCACGAAGAATCATTAGTCCGGGTGGCTTTCGCCTCAACCCATTTCGAGACATAATCAACGGCCAGCATGTAAGTATAACCATATGAAGCAGAAAATGGACCCATAAAATCAATACCCCAAACATCAAAGATCTCACAAAACAATATAGGGTTCTAGGGCATCTCATGCCTACGGGAAATACTCCCTGCTCTTTGACAGTTATCACATGACTTACAAAACATATGGGAATCATGAAACAAGGAAGTCCAAAATAATCCACTGTCTAACACTTTCCTAGCAGTTCTTTGGGGTCCAAAATGACCACCACAGGCAGAAGCATGAGCAAAATGCAATATAGAGTGAGACTCATGATCGGCACACATCTCCTAACTACTTGGTCACTACAAAATTTCCACAGATAAGGGTCATCCCAAACATAATATTTAGACTCACTCTTTAATTTAAGGGTTTGGGCCCTAGTGGAATCTACAGGCAAAACACTAGCTACCAAGTAGTTAACCAGATCAGCATACCATGGAAGCTTACCTTGCAGCTGTAGAAGCTCCTCATCAGGGAAATCATCCCGAATAGAAGAGGGGGGAGAAGGAGAATGAGTGATGCGACTCAAGTGGTCGGCTACCCGCTTTGTGCTCCACTTCGTCTCGAATCTCAACATCAAACTCTTGGAGCAGCAACATCCACCGGATGAGTCATGGCTTAGCATCTGCCTTTTTCAAAAGAAACTTCAAAGCGGCATGGTCGGAAAACAACTACTCTACTTGCTAGCGATATGACCTAAACTTATCAAAAGCAAATACAATAGCCAACAACTCTTTCTCGGTAGTGGTGTAATTAGATCGGGTAGGATCCAAAGTCTTGGAGGCATATGCAATCACATGAGATGCTCTATCAACTCGTCGCCAAGATAGCACCAACCGCATAGTTGGAAGCATCACACATCAACTCGAAGGGGAGGCACCAATCGGGGCTTGGATCATCTGGGGCTGTAGTCGTGCAACGCTTCAAATGATTGAAGGCCGCCTTGCAAGCATCATCAAATACAAAGTCAGTGTCCTTATGCAGAAGGTTGGACAAGGGTCGGGCAGTCTTGCTGAAATTTTGAATGAAACCCCGATAGAAACCTGCATGACCAAGAAAAAGCGAACTTCCCGCACAGATGCGGGGTAAGGCAAAGCAATAATTACATCTATCTTAGCAGGATCTACCTCAATCCCTTTCCTAGACACTATGTGTCCCAAGACTATACCCGACTCAACCATAAAGTGACACTTCTCATAATTCAACACAAGATTAGACTCGATATACCTATGCAAAACTCTAGACAAATTAGCTAAGCATGCATCAAAATCAGACCCATATACAGTGAAATCATCCATAAAAACCTCCATGTAGTCCTCTAGAAACTCATAGAAAATGCTTACCATACAACGCTGAAAGGTGCCAGGTGCGTTGCAAAGGCCAAAAGGCATCCTTCGATAGGCATATGTTCCAAAGGGGCATGTGAAGGTCGTCTTCTCCCGATCCTCACGAGCAATATGGATCTGGGAAGTATCCGGAGTAGCCATCCAAGAAGCGAATGGGACTTGCCGGTCAATCGCTCTAACATCCGATCAATGAAAGGTAGAGGGTAATGATCCTTGCGAGTGGCTTGGTTGAGTCTCCTATAGTCGATGCAAACTCTCCAACTATTCGAACTCGAGTAGGAATGAGCTCATTCTTCGATTGGCTACCACGGTGACTCGGATTTCTTGGGAACCACCGGACCGGCTAACCCACCGGCTATCGAAATGGGATAGATGATACCAGCTTGCGTGCTTAGTGACCTCCTTCTTCACCACATCAAGGATAAGAGGATTAAGGCGTCTCTGGGGCGCCTCACCGCTTAGAGTCCTCTTCCAACGAATTCGATGCATACACATGGAAGGGCTAATGCCAACGATGTCAGCTAATGTCCACCCAATGGCTTTCTTGTTTGCCCTCAATAAGCTTAGCAACTTCTCTTCTTGGTCAGGAAGAAGATTATTTGCCACAATGACTGGCAACTGTTCATCCACCTCTAGAAATGCATACTTCAGGTGATCTGGAAGGGATTTCAACTCAAGCTTGGGTGGTTTCTCAGTGGAGGGAAGAAGCTTGGGTGGTTGTTGCCACAACTCTGATGTCATCACACTAGAAATACCTGAAACCACATTCAAAGAAGCAGAAGAACTGTGTCTATACAGCTCAATGTTAACATCAGAGTTCAGCTCATCAAAATCAGAGGTAAGCTCATCAAAATCAGAATCAGGATGCACATTAGGATCAGGATGAAGCTCAAACTCAGAATCAATATCAGAATCCACATGTAATGTAGAATCACCAAGCAAGTCAGAATCACCAAATAATGCAAAGATTAAGCAAATCGGTGCAAACAGAGCACCATTCATTATCAACACATGCACAAATGGGAGAATCACTCTCGGATGCAAAATCGGGATAATCGGCACACCAATCAGCCATAACATCATCCACAAGATCATCAATCACATCAATGCGAGAAAACAAAGTGTTCTTCCCTAGGATGTTTCATGGCATCAAAGATATTGAAATTCACAGATATATCACCAAACTCCATGGAAAGAGTACTAGAATGCACATCTATCTTAGTCCTAGCTATTTTCATGAAAGGCCTCCCTAGAATGATTGGTGACCTACTACGTGAGACTCATCCTCCATATCTAAGATGTAAAAATCGCAGGAAATATCGTTCATTAACTTTGACTAATACATCCTCAACTAAACCGTAAGGATGAACATTACTCCTATTAGCTAGCCGAACAACAACACCAATGGGACGTAAAGGACCAAGACCAAGAGATTTATAAATAGATGCGGGCATGACATTAATAGAAGCACCTAAATCTGGCATGCAATCATCAAATCTATAGTTACCAAAACAGCAAGGGATAGAAAACGTCCCGGATCCTTGCACTTGCGAGGCATCGTAGGCTGGATGAGTACTGATACATTCTCGTTCAAACTCACTCGTTCACTCCCCTTCGATCGCCTCTTGTTGGTGCACAACTCCTTCGAAACTTGGCATATTTAGGAATTTGTTTGACCGCATCTAAGAGAGGAATGTTGATCTCTACTCTTCTGAATGTCTCAAGTATCCTTCTCTTGTGCTTTTTTTGCCAACTTCTTGGATTGAACTGCTCTCTGAGGGAAAGGAAGAGGAATGGGAATGTCTTCCTCTTCACCTCGCTGCATTGCCTGTTTATTTTTAGAGTCATTCTTCACATTTTCTCTTTTTCTGATGTGGAAGTCACATCTGCAGCTGGTTTAGGCTCCTCTAATTGTTTGCCAGACCGTAGTGAGATAGCACTCACATTCCCCTTAGGATTGGGAATGGTTTGGGAAGGACGAGTGTTGGATCCCCGAGGTTGAAGGCGGTTCAATGATGTTGCCAACTGCCCAATCTGTGTTTGCAAACCTTGAATGGCAGTGTCAGTTTGTTGTTGGAACTAGGATGTTTGCTGTTGGAACTGCGTATTGGCTGCGACAAATTGCTTCATCATATCCTCAAGTGAGGGACCACCACTACCACTACTACTAGCCTGCTGTTGTGCTGCCTGTGGGGGTGCACATATGGCTGGTCGAGGAGGTGCTGCGGGCAAAGGCAAAGGAGGTGCAGATTGCTGTTGGAAATTTTGTGGTCTGTATTGTCTCTGTTGGTAATTCCCAGAATTCTGCTGATATTGGTTACTCTGGTTCTGATTCTGGTTCCAACGGAAATTGGGGTGATTTCTCCAACCAGGATTGTAGGTGTTGGAGAAGGCATTATTCTCGTGGTATTGTGGCTTTCCTAGAAAAGCTCCCACTGAAGCTACTTGACCGGTCTTGATAAGCGGGATCATGCAAGGTAGGGCAAGAGTCGATAGAATGGTAAGGGTCGAACAACCCACATGAGTACCCAATCGAGGAGGAGAAGATTGTACTGTACGTGTCACGCTAACCGCCCTCACCGAGAGGTCGGACCATCAAGTCTATTCTCTAATCTCGAGAATCATACTTTTGGACTGGAGGTGTTTGAACATGGTAAACGGAGTACTATTGGCCCTGGTGCCAAATTGCTGAGAGTTGGTTGCCATCTCGGATAACAATTCTCGGGCATCTTCAGGTGTCTTGTTACGTAGAGCCCCACCACTAGAAGCATCCACCAAACCTTTGTCTACTAGTAGGAGACCATCATAGAAATGGGTAATCAAGTCTTTCTCAGAGATCTGGTGGTGTGGACAGCTTGCACACAACCTTTTGAACCTCTCTCGCACTCATACAAAGTCTCCCCATTGACTTGCTTAATGTTGGCAATTTCCTTCTTGATCGCAGTTGCTCTTGAAGAAGGGAAATATTTCTCCATAAATAACCTCTCGAACCTCAGCCCACTCCCAATAGATGAACGCGAAGGTACAACAACCAGATCTTTGGCTCCACCTTCCAATGAGAAAGGAAAAGCTCTCGGCTTGATTTGATCTTCATCAATGGCATGCGGTTTCATTGTCTTTGCATACTAGATGGAACTCCTTCAAATGCTTAATGGCACACTCACCGCAAGACCATGAAACTTAGGCAAAGCAAGTGTATTAGACCAGATTTAAGCTCAAAGTTAGCGGCAAGGGCGGGATATTGAATGCACAAAGGTTGATAATTAACATCGGGTTCATTCAATTCCTTTAAAGTAAGACGATTTTCTTGTTCTTCGCCATAATTTCGAGTTACGAAAATTGCTACTAGAATCGGTGAAAACAACAAGACTATCGAAGCACAATCAGAAAGATCAACAGTATGGACACAATCATAATGGCCACTATCAGACTCAAGTTCAATGTCCAATTCAGTATTAATCCCACGACTTATCCTAACAACTCTTCTAGCAGTGAGAATGGTTCTTTCTATTTTAGGATCAAATGGCAACAAGTCTTTGGATTTATAGTGCTCCTAGTACTCATGCAAAGAACATAAACACAAGGCGGAGAATTCACGAAAGTCAGAATTACGAAAATGCCACCAGCCAATCAAAATTACGAAAATGCCACTAAAAGTGGTAAAAAGTAGAAAAACACTAAGACACACAAAAGCAAACACAAAAACAAAGAAACTATGGTAGAAATTGACCTAAACAAGTCCAGAAACACTATCAAATGATTTTTAAAATTTTTGGGATTTGGACGGGCAACTCCTAGACCATTGGGGAACCCAAAAATGGAATAAAAAAACTTCAAAAATTGAAAAAGTGGTCTAAACGATGGAATTTGGCAAAACGGAGCTTAGCACATGGAAAATCAAAGATTTTCTATGTGCGTTGCGAGATAGGCCATTTTCTATCACTGGACCAAATTTCAACCAAATCGGAGATACTGAAGAAAAAAATGACCCTAGTAGAAATCAAAAAAGTGAAACTTAAAACAGTGAAAAAGTGGTCTAAACGTTGAAATTTGGGGAAAATAGGGTATACCTCACTCCCTACTTGGGAGTGACTCTTTCTTAGAATGCCCAATTCCTTGTGAATAAGACCTGGGTTGAGTGATCCGGGTCGAAATATTTCTATCCGGCCCACCCGAACCACCTAAACTACGAAAAACAAAGCTATTTACACTACATTTACTAATCAAACCGATGCAAATTCCCCGGAAGCGGCGCCATATTTTGACAGAGATTTTCCATAATCTCCCAAAATAACCAGATTAGAAAAGGATTTGCAGTATAATGTAACCTGGGTCGTTTCCCAACGAATTCACAGTCGGTTCAATTCGCACAGCAATAAAACAAAGGATGACGGATAAATGGGGGTTTTTTTATTCAGAATAATATTAAAGACGAAGTAACGAGACAAAATGAAATAACAAGAATTGAACAAAAAAAACAGGATTAAAGGATCAACCCACGATTTCGGATTCACCCACTACCCTTCCTCGAACGAAACAGTTTATAACCGAACTCGTAATCGACTCTAGACAAACCGAAATCTCGCATTTGTCTAGAAATTCCCTCAACTGAACAATCGTTCGAATTTGTTCGAATCGGTGGCGAACCTCTCGTACGATCGCACGAAATACTTTAACCCAAATCCGAACTTCGTCCTTGGGAAATATCGATTTGGGTTTTTAATAAAAAAACCCAATCCGAACCAAAAATCAAATCGATTAAGGGATACGAAATGAGTTAGACGGTCACCGATTAGGCGCGAATCCTCTGGATAGTGGATGGAACCCTCATCGTGGATCAATCTCGAAATTTAGTCGAACATAATTAAGAAAGACAAAAAACATATGAAGAACGCGAAGAACACGAAGAACATTGCGAGAATTTGAAAACTACTATTTTGATCCTCTGAATTCTAAAAACGTGAATGAGAATGTGTTTTTGGCTGCTGCCTCACTTAACCTAAAATGGAAAAACGAAATGGGGCTCCAATCCACAATTCAGGCCCAGAACGAAAATAAAATAAAATGGGCTTTAATTACAAAATTCGAGCCCAAAAATACATATGACTTCGGCTCCAAAATCAACCGCCCTCTTGTCTGAATTTTCTCTTCATGTCTTCATAACAATTGTAGCTCTCTGAATCATCTGAAATATGAGACAAAACTGAGGCAAATCCGATGTCTGGTTCAAGAGTTATGGTAAAAATGGTGAAGCAATATAAAACTGTAATTTATTATTAAATAATGGCTAAAATATAATAAAATGCCCAAGGCCCAAATAAGTATAAAAGCCATTATTTATTAGCTAAAGAGTCCTAAATTATAAATCAAGAGACAAAAAGTAGTGTATGAAATATTCAATTATCAGTGACCTGCAAAAAAATCATTGACCATAGAACACACAGAATCATCAATTTTAGACCAAGCAGAATGATAAAATTTACCAGAGAAACCATTAGGTCCCGGCGCCTTTGTACTCCCAAGACTAAATGCAGCAGATTTAATCTCTTCCCTTGAAACAAGTACTATAAGACGATGATTCATATCCTTAGAAATTTTGGGGTCGATATAGCTCAAAACCGCATCCATAGAGTGTGAACCAGAGGAAGCAAAGAGATTTTGAAAAAAGTTGGCAATATTCTGGGAAATAGCATCCTTCTCCATTAACCAGTTGCCCACATCATCTTTAATACAAGAAATTCAGTTCCTCTGTCTCCTCTTGATGATGGATACATGAAAGAAACGAGAATTTTTGTCACCAGCATTTAACCAATTGATCCGAGAGCGCTGCCACCAATATTGTTCTTCTAATTCCAGTAGTCTGTCCAGTTCACCCTTTACCTCCAAGATCCCTCTAGAAATTTCAGGGGTTCGCTCGCCAAGTGCCAGCTCAGCCAGCCGCTTCTTTAAAAGATCAATACGAATAGCACTATTGGGGAACTCCTTCTTACTCCATGAAATAAGGTTCTGCTTGCAGCTCTTTAGATTGCGAATAAAAGACTCAACAGGCGAAATATCATGCCTAGAGAAATTCCTCCAACTCCCCTTGACTACCTCCAGAAAGTGCCCATGAACGGCCCAGGTAGCTTCGAACCGAAAAGGCCGATTCTTCTTATAATTTTCAAACTGGATTGGACAAACAAAAGATGATGATCGAAGGATCTAGCTGGGTCAATATTAAAGACCTGGAGTGTAGGGAACTACTCCCTCAGCTGCAAATTGCCCAAGGCCTTATCGAGGCGTTCATAGATGATATCCGGGCTATCCCGACTATTACACCAAGTAAAACTGGACCCGTTAAACCCCAAATCCTCTAGCTCACAATCAGTCACAAAACACTTGAAATTAAGAATTCTTCTCCAGGCTCTAGGTTCGCCACCCCACTTCTCACTTTGGGATAAAATATCATTAAAATCCTCAAGACATAACCAAGGCTCCCTAATATTATTGCTAATTCTCCGAACCTCTTGCCAGCATAACATTCTATCAGCATCATCGGTGGGCCATAAGTAAAGGAGATATATGATGGAGTAGAGAGAACATCAGACATCACACTAGTATGAATAACATTAGAGGATGAGAATAGAATATTAACCATAATTGCATCATACCACCAAAGGGCTAGACCGCCGTTTCTTCCAACCGAGTTAACAATCCATTCTTCATTAAAGCCACATCTACATCTAATTTTCCTCACATAGCTCGCCTTTTGTTTAGTCTCCATTAAGAAGACTAAGTGGGGTTTTTTCCGGAAGCACTCTTCCTTCAAGTTTCTGGCTGTCAAGGCAACCCCCAAACCTTGACAGTTCCAAGCTAACAGATTCATGGCGAACCGGTGGTTGGTCCCATCCAACCACCGGCGTTACCCAAACAAGTGGGATCCAGCATCTCAACATTAACATTACCAGCAACCAACCAACTCTCCAGAAAATCAATCTCAATAGGAGAGGGGGCTCCACTAGGAGAACCCACTCTTGCCACATTACCATTCTGTCGGAGAAATTTTTTAACAGATTTGAAGCTCCTCCTACGTCCCTTCTTCTCAATACCTAACGTAGATTTATCATTATTTGCATCCCCTGTTACTCGAAAATCCAGTTTTCTGCATTTACTTAGTTTTTCACACTTAGGGTCATCTTCATGATGTCTCTTGATCTTGATTCCTTTTAAACCAGCAGATGCAGCCGAGATAGGGAATAATCCATTAAGAGGAATAATCGATTTGGCTTTGAGTTCATCATCACTAGGAAAATCAACGCTGTATGGTTGGGAATCCTCTACAGAATTAGGACAGAACTTATGAAGATTAGTGGAACTGACCATTTGTGCTACTGGATTCACCATTTCAATAACAGACGGGCCCACATCCTGGGCTGGAGCATTAACCGCCACTGAAAATAAGGAGGAGGACTGATGAATTGATTTGCCCAGTGAGTTACATACCGCGTGCACTCTTTCTTCCATGAGCCCATGGCCCAAGTTTGAGGGTCCAGTCCCTTTAATAATCCCCTTTTGTTCATAACCGAGCCCAGCCATAGAGTCCACAACTAGCCGGCCCACAAAACCTTTAATAATGTTTTCTTTTTCAAACTTGGGGCCCACACCAGATCCCATCCCTTCTTCTTGTAACGACAACAGGCCAGGCGCGTGTAAGGCACCCCCATCATTGACCTCAGTACCTGACCGAGACGTCACATCCACATGGCTTTCGGCGTTGACTGGTGCATCTCCTCCATTGTAGCTTTCGACGTCATATGCACACTCCCCCTAGCATGGCCGAAGTCGACCGTTGGGGAGAAGGGTCGTCGGAGCAGAATCATTTCGGCCTAGTTCTACTCTTCCGCCGGTGTCAAGTTCCCGTCGGTCATGGGAGAAAAATCACTTTCTCGAGGTTCTTCCATGGCTGCCGACACACCTGAAACCAAAGCTCCCTTCGCAGGCGACCAACCACGACGTGGAGTGTTGACCTGATCTTTCCTAGACAGGAACACAACTTCTTCCCAATCTGCCTTACATACGACGATGTCTTTCTCCACGGTATGCACAGACGGAGCACAGAGCCAACTTCCAAACTCATATTCATCTTTAGCCCCTTCCCCTTTACCCAAAGCCTCCTTACATCCTCGGCCATCATGGCCTAGCCTTCCACAGGTGTAACAAAAATTTTGGAGCCTCTCATATTTGACCGTGACCCAGGCTGGATCCTTCTCCTTCCTTGGAACCCAAAAGCCAGGAACCAGAGGTTCATTCAGCTGCAAAACTGATCGAACTCTAATAAAGTTATGTCCTAATCGACCATCAATCATCGGCTTCTCAAACATTACAGCTTCCCCAACAGAGTCGCCAAGAATCTTTGCATTGTTGTCGTCAAAAGCTATCACCGGGAGGCCATAAAATTGAACCCAGTATGATGCCTCATCAAAGCTCACATCCTTAAGAACCATCGAGTCTTCCCACACCTTCAGATTTAGAAGGAAGCCCTGAATCGACCAAGGCCTGCCTTTTAGAATTCGACCATACTCCCTGCTATCCATGAAGCGAAAGAGAAAGACGATTTTACTACGATCAAGTTCCAGCACCTCCATATCCCCTTTCAACTGCCACCCCTTTTTTATCATGGAGATAACAGTAGGAATATTCAAATTTTTACTTGTATAAATCTTCCCAACTAGAGATCCACCGAGCTTCTCAGCCTTCTCTTCTAAATCTAAAATCACCTGCTTCCTTCCCCTAGAACTACTACCTTCCCCCACCTCCATATCAGCAACTACTACTGGAGACCGCACCACACACCCAAGCGCTATCTACTCATAGAGGGGATAATAGATAGAAACAGTGAAAGGATAATGACTACAGAAAATGGCAGCACAGTTCACCAGGAACCCAGCTGACTCTCACACAGAGAGGAGAGGAGCACCCACCGAGGAGAGAAGAATAAACCCATTAGCATCTCAGATCTCTCACGTATTTCACACAACTTTATCCTTCGTAAACATGAGCATACTTTTTTAATTATTCATATACATACTGAGAAATTTTTGAATCTTAACTCTATCTGTAAAATTTATTAGTCATATACTTTAATTAATTAACGAATATTTAGCTAGCTAACTACTAGCGTAAACACAATTTTTGGTTTGGTGAAATCCACTGTGATGTATAGCATCGCAAAACTTGAGTATTAATATCCGGAGTGTGGTAACTACTAAAACATTGCCTAATAAATCTCTTGGCTTGCCTTCTAACTTCAAAGTAATAAAACATTGCCTTATTAGGAAAGTGTGGTAACCAACAAAACATTACCTTAGAATCAGGAAATTAATGTTGATTAATTTCCTAATTTGAGGTTACTTGCAAATCAACAAGTCTACCGACCATAAATGTTGATTTGTCTCTCAAGGCGGACTCAAATTCCAACACTCATAAAACCCTCAAATAACTCAGAACCAAAGACGAGCGCTATAGCTTGCTAGCTAGCTTATACAAACGATCAGACATGGAAGAAGTCACTGATGTTATTGTTGGAGCTGGGCCTTCTGGTTTTGTTACTTCAGCTTGTCTGACACACTATTCAATCCCTCACATAATTCTTGAGAAAGAAGACTGTAATGCTTCTCTTTGGAGAAAACACACTTGTGATCTTGTCAACCTTCACCTCGCCAAAGAGTTCAGTGCTTTACCCTGGAAAACATTCTATATTATTGTAAATAGTTCCTCTGCAACAACATAAACCTTAACTAAAAGAAAATCAACCTGGACCGCACCGAACAAAAGATGGTTGGAGGGGTTTTATTCTAAAACCTATCAGCTACCTGACATTTTCTGATATATTTATGAAACAAAAAATAAAATATACTTCCTAAAATAAGACAAAATTGGCTTTTTTTTAAAATATTAAAGAAGTTAATTAAATTATTTTAAAATATTTATATTTATCGTTGTTTTCCAAACTATTTTGTCTAACATATAAACTAATATATCATCTAATGATATACAACATATGATATGATTAAGTAATTTATTTAATTTTTTCAAAGAAAAATCAACTATGTGTTGTATTTAGAAGGGAATGGAGTACTTCTTCATTAAATAATCCCTCTTATTAGATTTACCCCTCATCTCATTCATGTTAATTGATAGCCTCTTCAAGAATTCTTCAAAGTCGTCACTTTCACCCAGAAAGCTAACTCTCGCATATTTTGGATCAGATCCAAATTGGGTCCAACCTCTTACCAGTATTTTCAATTTCTTTTCCAAATAACTCTGACGATCTTCGTCCTTGTTGCACTTCAACCATGCAACAGCTACAACAGAGAAAAAGCCCAACAAAAGGTATTAGAGCCAAACACTATGAATGGAACAACCAAAGGTGTATATATATATATATATATGTATATAACTAAGTATAACAAAACGTACCTGGATATGTCTCAAATGATTCATTAGTGAAGTTACAATAAGCCTCTGAAAACTTTGGCACACTGAAATCACTATTTTGTTTGATGACTTCCCTTAGCTTTTCCCACATTTTCTTCATAAGGCGTACGTCTACTATGCTCAAAGAACAACTCAGATTCTTTAGATGACCCGCCGAGTTTGAAATTCTTATAGCTATGACAAAGAACTTCAATTATCTTTGCAACTCGAATTTGAGATTCTTTCGACACCCTAATATAATGGAGCTCATCTGCATATATAAACTTGGTCATCGTCTTCGCAATCTCTTTATCCTCACAATTGCCCACCTTCACAATAAAACCAAAACCAAAACCCTCATCCCCTTAACAAGCAAAGTCATGAGTCAGCTTGCCTTCGCCTCCACACTTTTTCTTTTTGACCACAGGTCCTCTGATACTACCATATGAATTATTCGGAGACGTACTATCTCTATATATGCTTCATTCTCATCTTACTTCATTGCATCACCACTCCATTTGTGTATCCTTGAACGTGAAATATCGGTTTGCTCTTGATACTCCTGCGCACGCTCATGTTTCAGTATTTTTCGCTCTCTCAAAGAAATTAGGGATTTTTATTGTAGTTTTAATTTGAGGTTGACCAACAAGAGGAATTCATAAACATAATCCATAATATCCTCAAAATGAGAATGAATTCAATTTCTGGGGGAAAATGTTACGGCAATTTTGACCTCAAAAAATACCCATTATTTTAGTCTGTTTAGAAATTCTTACACCCATCAACACTTGTCTTACAATGAGCCAATGAGAACCAATAATAAAAAAGGCAGTCCAGTATACAAGCCGCTCCTCAAGTAGGGTCTGGAGAGGGATAGATGTACAAAACCTTCCCTTCATAAGCAGAGAGGCAATTTCCATGATTTAAACCCGTAAGCTCCAAGATGAGAACCAACAATAATTCATAAAAATAATAATGGAGGAACAAGAAACCTCGATGATGAACTAAAATATTTTGGATAAGAGAAAGAGATAAAGAAAGAGAAGCTGGCCGAATAATAAGGAGCAGCAGCGACAACATTCATAGGGTCATCGGAGGAGGAAGAAGAAGAAGAAGAGAGCGTAAAGAGCTGCCTGAAAGAGCTGTGTGGAGCCATTTCCGACGACAATGTGCTTACTATTCGTATCTGCGTTACCGACCAAAGCATGAAGCCTTCTAATGGCGTCTCTGAACTCCAGCATCATAAATCAACAAACACTCCTCAGATGACTCAAATAACTTAGAAGCTCACCACCCCTTATCACCACCGCAAACTACTCGCTCATCTTCCTCCAGTACTTCTTAAACATCACTGGATCTCCTCTATCGAATCACTCAACACCATGAACAATCAAACCATATAACTATATTATCAACCTAACACACACAAAGAACGAGATCTGAATTAATTTCTTACTGGTCAAGGTTGATTAAGGAGTTGACGGTAGTGGAGGAGAAGCCATTTTTATTGAGAGGAAGGGAAGGAAGATTCGGAACCAGTAATGATGGGGTAGTATTGTGATAAAGGCTTGTGTTTTCTGCAACTAAGCTCTTCATGATCGATCTGCTTGATGATGATGAGGAACTTATGGGTGACACTATCTTTGTGTAGGTGGGTTTGTATATATACAGCGTTGTGCCTCTATATTTGGTTAATTTCCATGTGCAGCGTTCATGAACTCAATCGAATCTAATCTTAGGAACAGGATTATATAATTAAATTGCGTCATTCATATGTATTCAGGGATGTGATTTTGGTATGTCGCTGATCAAATCTTAGTAACAGGATCGCTTTAATTAGAATATAATGCATGAACAAAATAAAATTACGCAACAGACCGGAATTTTAATTTATTATTATATACTACCTCCGGTCCTAATTATAGGAATACTTTTATAGTGCAATTTATACTACAAAAATATTTTAATAATTAGGACTGGAGGGAGTATTGATTATGATGTTAAGTATTGAAAAAAGGAAATTCAAGTTATCGGTCATATAGAGTCATGATTTATCTTGTTATCCGGACAATTATAATTGAGTTTATCGCAAAGATTTTGAATTGTTCGGAGAAACACACGGAAAATCCAGGATCCAAAGCAAATTTTGACAATCATGAGTTTAGGCATATTGATGGATTTATGAATTCGAATGATATTACGAATTTACCTTTATCAATAAATAACTACTAAAAATTATGACTAAATAACTAATATAAAAAATGACAATAGCATGGTTTAAATATCAAATCCAAATAACTGAAATTAAATATATCAATATTCATTATTTATCATACTCAATAAAAAAATTTCTAAGAAGTTCATATATATGAAGTAATTGAAGACAGTCAAATTCAAAAAGCTAACATAAGTTTAAAAGTAAGTTAGTATGATTTAATAAGCTAAAGACACCAAAATAATAAAACTTAT
This sequence comes from Acacia acuminata, assembly GCA_019022655.1. Taxonomy (NCBI): domain Eukaryota; kingdom Viridiplantae; phylum Streptophyta; class Magnoliopsida; order Fabales; family Fabaceae; genus Acacia; species Acacia acuminata. The sequence continues at coordinate 1,728,764 of JAFJYI010000048.1, read as the reverse complement.
TGTGTGAACTTGCATATTCAATTAAGTTTGCAAATAGTAAAAGTTTAAAAGCGTGTTTATACAATTTTGTAAGATAGATACATAAAAACAATAAATTCAAGAGTCAATTAACGAATTTCACAATAATAATCTGAAGGTGAATTAATCTTATATGATCAATCAATCCATGCATTATTGTTATATTGTTATAGTAAGTCCCCCTTTGGTTTGGTTGTTAATTTTGACCAAAAACATTAATTACCTGAATTGAATGTCACGACTTATGTCTGATAATTCAATGTAATAAGAAAATTTAGGAATTTGAAATGGATGGAAACTAGCTATTAACATCAAGATTCACTCATCATGCGTGTTTTATCAATCTGTTAATTAATAGACGGTATCCTAAAAATAAGCATCTGCGGCTAAAGAAGGTGATTTCAGGTTCTGAGACTAACATATCATTTCCGATATTCTGGGGCCAAAGCGCAATATGTTTGGGCACTAAAAGATCATTTCTTTAGTTCAGCCGGGGACAAAAAGGGAAATATCGTTTTGGAAAGAACTGTCGTCTGTCATTTACGAATTACGGGGACCAAAGAGCAAATCTCTGGAACTCTGGGTACCAAACGGGCATTTCCGGAATTCAGGCACCAAAGTTAAAAAATATTATGTTACTAAAATTGTATTATTGAATTTCAGGGATGAAGATGAAAATATATTTTGGTACAAAATTGTTATTTCTGAAATTCAGGGCTAAGGTGAAATATTTGTTTGGACTGAAAGGTCATTTACAAAATTTCGGAACCGAAGAGCAAAATTCCTTAGGTACTAAAAAGTGATTTCCAAAATTGATCAGGGACCAAAGTTCAAGTATTTTTGGGATGGAATTGCAATTTCCAAAATTCGTCCACTTGACCAAAACACCCTGAAATGAGATTCAAAAATACCGCAATACCATATATCAGAGTAGTCAACCAAAAAAAAAAATGATATTTACCACTCTAATGAATAATTATTCATCAATAATGCATTTTACCACCAAAAAACGCCCTAAAGAGGCTAAAATAATTCATAAATAAATAAAGGTTAAATTACATAAAAGTCCCTTAAATTTTAGGCCAATTGCATGTAACCTTCATGATATTTTAAATTTTAAATTTAACATCCCTGCCAGTAATTCACCATTAACTTTTAATGGACTCTGCCACGTGGGATCAACATAAGACACATTGTATCCCACGTGTCATCCTTTGTAATCTAATAATTATCTATATTTTACTAAAAGGGTTAGATTGTCATTTTCATCGTTGGCAAAGATGAGCAACATACCAACGACCGATATGCAAGAGTTTGCAAAAAATCCTCTGGAGCTGAAGAAGATGATGAAGAAGCTGAGAGAGGCGTGCGAGGCTTGGGATGTTTTAGAGTGACAACCCACCCGCTCGACTCGAGGCTAATGGCAGAGATGAAGAACTTGATCCTTCTTTAGAGATTAAGATGCGAAACACTGAACAAGTAATCGCAGGAAGTAGCTTTATGGCTCCCAGTGAATCCTCTTTACAAGGACTTGTTATTGTACAATATAGCTTTAAACTTTGTTTTCTCTCATTGTTTTTGTTTAGCATTCATTCAGCCATTTCTTTGCAAGATCCAATTTGCCAAAAGGGTATTCTCTCAGGACGAGAGTTCCATACGCATATTGAGGGAGCTTTCAATTAGTCTCTATCCTTCTTGATCATTTACACTCGTCTCTCCTTACCTTTTCTCAACTCCCTTACTTCTGATATGCTCTCCAATCTCCGCCATTTCCCCTTCCTCTCTCCCCTTGTCTCACAACTTGAGCGATGAAAAATGAGTTTGCAAGGGAAGAGATCAAGAATGGGGGATTTTTTTACTTAATGAATAAAATGACAATTTAACACTTTTATAAGATGTGTGTGTGGAGAATTACCATATGATGACATGTAGGATGCCATGTGTCTCATACTGATATGACAAGGTCAATTCCATTAAAAAGATAACTAATGATAAAGGGTTTATGGTAAAAAAAATAAAAGATTGGGGGGTGTTAAATTCAAACTTTAAAATGTCAGGAAGCTTATGTACAACTGACCCAAAGTTTCGAGGGGTTTGGATAATTTAGCCATTAGTAAATTAACATTAGTGCATATCAAAACCCACTACACTTGAACCTTTATAATCCTAAGTCGGGATAATGCAATGCGTTAATGAAAAATAAGAATGAAACAAACTCAATCAAAGCATGGACGTAATGTGGTTTAATCAATTACGCGCTTTTGAAGCTCACACAAGTCATACATGAATCAATACAAAGGGACTAATCATAATGCACAATCAATCCAACGGGATTGAGACAAGGGGGAGCACTAAAGGGAGTTATGCTTAAATCAGGTCTCTCATAAATCGGTAATTTCTCTCCAATCCTTCTAAGTCAAGACCTACCATATATTTCTGTCACACAATCTCAATATAACAATCCCAAACAACATTACAGTTATAATGTCTAGATTGTAATAACACAAATAACTCATCTAATTAAGACAATTTAAAGTGCAAGCTATAACAGGAGATTGAGACATGAAAAATTCCCCAAGTGATGCTCCAATCTCCTGCATAGTCCACTCTACTCCGGCCACTAACTCATATCAAAGTGGTTATGATGAAGGAAAGGAGGAAATAGGAACCAATTTCAGCGCTCATCACTATGATGAGCATTGAGAGCTATTATTATTGCAAACCTTTCAAATCTAATTCAGATAGCTTAGATTGATTCTTTTTTTTTTTTTCTTTTTTTACTTTCAATTCTTTTTTTAAAAAAAATATTTTAACATGCACAAAATCCAAAATAAAGAATAAAGATAATCTCCTATAGTTTTTCAAAAAAATTATTTTTTGATTTAAAAATCATTCGACTGTTGAAATTTTAATTGAAATGTGCAGATCTCACTATAATAAATAACTTTCAATGCTAATAATTACGATGAGCACTAGAATTGGTTCCAAGGATATATGCAAAAAAATGATGAAAAATGAAGGCAGGACTTTGGAGTGAGAAAAAGCCAAGGAATGGTGGATTTTGGAGACGATGGGGAAGGTGTATAGAGGATGTAGGCTGTTCGAGATAATGAGATAGGATCCCTAAAATTCTACTTCTGCATTGACAAATGGCGATTTTCGGATTTTGGGACTAAAATGGTATTTCACAAATTAGGGGACTAAATTGGAAATATTTTTGGTGTACTAAACAGTATTTTCTGAAATTAAGAGATTAAAGTAAAAATATCTTTGAGCTCTAATTTATGAAATTGACCAAACTTCCCTAAAATGAAATTCAAAACTACTGTAATGCCGTACATTAGAGTAATCAACATGATAATGACATTTTAACCATCAATTCATGCGATCACTTAAATATTTTATCAATAATGCATTTTGTAACCAGTAAATGCACTAAAAAGGCCCAAGTGATGCATGAATTACTATTTTGATATTAGAGCATATCATTAATTCAAAAAATTTTCTATTTCGTTAGAAAAGTTCATTGGATAAATAAAATTAATGGAATGGCGCGGACATTTGCATTAAGCCATTTAAATATACTCTAATTTTCATATTGAAATAAAAAAATATCAATTAACTCACTAAATATGTCTTAAATAAAAAAAGAAATCATATTTACTCATATTAAATAAGGTTTTGAATAAGATTAAAAAAAATACAAGGAGTTACATCTAAGCATTCATTATAGTGGCAAAATTGTCACATACAAGCATAAATTACTCCAAGTGAATAGACCACAAAAAAAAAAAAAAAAAAAAAACCACTAAAAGTGAGTTATATAACTTATATAACTTGAAAGGAGGAAGGAAAAAAACTTTTTAATGTAAAAAAAAAAATTAATTAATTTATGTATTTAGATAATATTTTTTAAAAAAAGTAAAAGTCACAAAAAAAAAAGTCAAAAAGTGTTGCTTTTTTAAAAGCTCCAATTTGGAGCTTAAAAAAAAAGTGCTCGTTGGTTCTTGAGAAAAAAAACAAGACATTGTAATACGTTTTTGACTTATTGTCGAAACATTATTATTTACAAGACATCGTAATACGTTTTTATAAGACTTAAATTGTCTCGATTATTATTATTTACTTCTCTAGAAGATTGTCATGATGCTTTTGTTGTCATGATGCTTTAGTTGTCCACATGCATGTGCTTCTTATTTCCCTGCACGTGATCCACACTTTCCTCATTCTCCTTCCAACTAACCAACTTTATTCACCACTGTGCAACATATACAATTCCCTCATAATATAATTCTCTCCAATTTTTAAAAAATTATGCATATTATACGTACTCCACAAAAAACAGCTTATTAATTTTAATTTACCGATCCATTAGCAACAAAAACATATTACCAAAGGAATTTTTCCCGTCACTAAATTTTACACAGCAAATTAATTACTGATGGAATTGAATTGTCACAAATTTCGGTTAAAAATATTTGTCTGAAAATTACCGGCAGAATTATCAACCAAATATTCCATCAAAAACTTATTTTTTTTTATAATTAAAAAGAAGTCCTGGCACCCCTTAGAAGCTACCATGTGGCACGATGGACGTGCCATGTGTCCATCATTAGACTTGTCAATAGCCACCACCACCGTCCAGCTACCTCGCCACCACATGTCCCTACCACCAGGAGCCCAGAAAATTACCGATGCCATTGGCACGATGGAAATGCGCTAAATAAGCCATGTAATATCATTAAACTTGTCAATAGCCACCACCGCCGGGTCAAAATTATATTACTAAAAATAATTACCTCACCACCACGTGTCCCTATCACCTCACCACTTTAATTTTGTGCAGCACCATTGTCTGGTTCTGCATGCCACACTTCCCACTGCAGCAGCAGCACCATTCCACGTCCACGTCATAAATTGATTGCATTTTGTGATAAAAGGAGGATTCGAATCTTTGACTTCGCCAGCAGGCGAGTGCCAACAATCTTTAGTATCAAAATTAAATATGTGTCTATATATATATATATATTATTTCAATTAAAAAAAATATTTAAGTTATTTTTTAAAATTAAATATATCAAATATTTATTTTTAATTTTCACTTATTTCATGTGAATATTTATTAATAATTAATATATTATTTAGTGAAAATTTGAAAACATAATATTATTATTTAAATTTTTATGTGTATTTAATATATATATATATATATATAATCGAAAAAATTCAAAATTTTAATTAAAAAACAAGGAACAATTCCCAATAAGGGCACAGTTCAAATTGCCCACCAAGGGCAAACTAGCATGAACATGATTGTTCTCCCAAAAAAAAAAAAAAAAACAATAATTTTATATTTTTATTTTATTTATATTTTATTTCATTATTTTTTTTTAGAAATTATTTTTATATAATATTATTTTCATTATTTTTTTATTTTAATAAAGTATGATATTATAATATTATATAAATTAGAATAATATAATAATAAAAATTACAGAAAATATTATTGACTGAATTTTCTATTGGTACATCCTGTAGTTAATTCCGTCCGTAAATACAATTTTCGATGGAATTTCATCCAAAAATCTGTTGATAATTATGACAAAAAATTTATGAACAAATTAGCAACGAAATTTCCATTGTCGGTAATCTGTCAGAAATTACAAACGGAAAAATTCTGCCCGTAATTCCGTGTTTTTTTGTAGTATAGTTTCTGACACATTATTATCATTTGAGATTTTCCCACATATATAGAATAATAAAAAATTAAAATTACCTAAAATTGAACAAAAATGTAATGACTTTTAAAAATAATACTCTTATTAATTATGCTCTCCCGAAGTAACAATTATTACTTATTTAAAAACAAGGATATACACGTCGAAAATAATTATTATTACTACATCTTGTTTTTAATTATAAAAAATCTCGTTGAGTTCTACTGGAGGTTGTATTTTGGAACATATGTGCTAACACTCATATGTAATAACATTTTATTAAAATGCAAATTACTGACTTCTCTGTTGTGGTCGGTTCAAGTCTACTTTTTTTTTTTTTTTTCCATTCATACGATTGTGTCTTATTATTACTCCTCCAATTCTTAATATAATAAACTTTGAGGAGTTAATTTTAGTCCTAAATATGAGACATTATATTTATATTTGTCAATATTTTTTTAATTGGCCCCTACTAATGCTCCCTCAACAATAGTAAAGGAGAAGAGGTAATTAATGAGGGAATTAAAGAAGATGACTAGGGTATTTTACAAAATACATATCATATTAACAAACTCAACTAATAACTTCCTTAATCCAATCAAATTAAATTACAAGCATTCCTCTTTGATCAATATCTACAGACTGTAATTAGTTATGTGGTTTTCACACTACATATCTTTTAAAATATAAAGGTAAAATCTCTTTAAAACACAGTACAAATAATGTTCATGAGCTATAGAAGAAACATATTCTATATTATTGTATGCATAGTTCCTTTACAAAACAACAAAAACCTTCATTAAACAAAGTCAACGCTAGACCGGACCAAAAAAATGGCCGGGTCTTATTCTAAACCCTATCTACTTGACCTTTTCTTAGATACTTATCAAACTACAAATAAAAGTTACTTAGCTTCTATATTAAATAACCCCTCCAACCACATTTAATACCTAATCTCGTTCATGTCAGTTGATAGCCTCTTCAAGAATTCTTCAAAGTCCTCAGCTTTACCCAGCAAGCTTACTCTAGCATACCTTGGATCAGATCCAAATCGGGTCCCACCTCTTGCAAGTATTTTCAATTTCTTTTCCAAATAACTCTCACAGTCATCGTCCTTGTTGCACTTCAACCATGCAAAAGCTGCAACAAAGAAAGCCCCACAAAAGATATCAGAGCCAAACACTATGAATGAAACAACACCAAAGGTGTGTACGGGTGTATGTGTGTGTGTGTATAATTAAGTAACAAAACGTATACATACCAGGATATGTCTCAGAAGATTCATTAGTGAAGTTACAATAAGCCTTTGGAAACTTTGGCAAACTGAAATGATTACTTTGTTTGATGACTTCCCTCAATTTTTCCCACCTTTCCTTCATAAGGCATTTGCTAAGTTCAAAGAACAACTCAGTTTCTTTAGACGACCCACCACATTTGAAATTCTCATAACTATCACAAAGAACTTCAATTATCTTAGTAACTCGAATTTGAGACTCTTTTGACACTCCAATAGAACTCATCTGTATAAACTTGGTCATCTTCTTCGCAATCTCTTTGTCCTTCACAATAGCCCACCTTCACAACAAAAGCCAAAATCAAAATACTCATCCCCTTGGACTCAATCACGTCATGCGTATTTGTCCTTAATATAATGCAAATTTCACTATATATAAATGAGATCTTATAAGAATAGGAGGTAGTATTCAAATACGTACATGGCCGAAAAAGCTAAGTGACTTACCCAATACGAGAACCTGCATGGCCAGTGCATTTGGAGAAAGTGAAGAGCATAAGATCATGATTGGCCTTATGAGTAATGGGGGTGTAGTGAGGCCAATAATGTAGGAAACTGATCAGAAAACGCGGAAGCGTATCGTACCACGCGATGTAGGAAAAGAGAAAACCTTTCATCGTTTTGCTTACCTGGATATTGAAGAGTTATCTGAAAGATTCTCCACGAACGATCATTGTCTACGAACAGTCCTCGTGCGATCTATGATTGATCTTCCAGACTATCTCTCGAGGGGGATGAGATGGTTGTGTGGGCAACCGTTCAGATGATGAACGTCTGCCTCTAGGTTTTTGTTTCTGATGAGAGCCTCCTAACTATTTGTCCGGCCGTATCTTTTCAAGCGACTGAAAGTTAGTTTATATGCTACTACACCCAAGACCTAACCCTAATCCACATGGGCCTTAGAGTTCTTGGGCTGTAGTCTCAATTAAGCCTTATTGGGCTTAAGTGACCAAAGAGCACATTAACCCAACAAATAATAAGCAAGGTCATGAATCAGCTTTCCTTCACCTTCACACTTTTTGTTGTTCACCACGGCTCCTCTGATACTACCATCTGGATTATTAGGAGACGTCACTACCTCTATATATGCTTCATTCTTATCATACTTCATCGCGTCACCACTCCATTTGTGTATCCCTGAATGCAAAATATCTGTTTGCTCTTCATACTCCTGCGTGCACGCACATGTTTCAGTATTTATGCTTTTAATGTTTTCTCTGAACCCAAAGGCCTCGGGTTTTAAAAAATTAGAGATTATTATTGGAGTTTTTGAGGTTGCAAGACCAACAAGAACACTATATATTATTATATAATTATTCGAAAACCCACTCTCATGTTACCATGTTTGCGTGTAGAATCCAAAAAGTTCGTGCATGTGTCTGGACGTGAATGTGTTGGTTGCATGTTTCCCATTATTTAAGTGTCTCTGGAAAAAATTGCGTTTTTCAATTTTTTTGTCTGCTAATAAAAACAGAAGCATTTGACTAAGACTTAAAAGGAAATTAGTGGCTCAGCGGTTGTCACCCACGATCTGTAACAGTTTTTCTCAGCATTACTATTTATTAACATAAATAAATAATTTATTATTTATGTGTGCAATCATAAAAGTAACAAGTGGAAGCGCTATGCATCGACCAACGTAAAGATATAACTGACTGTTACTCCTCTTTTCGCCTCCTCCCTTCTCCTGTCAGTGTTTATAGCTGTTAGATGAAACTAATGGTACAGATTTTGCGTATTAACAATCGTTGATGATTATTTACCTACCTTGCAAATAGATATGGATTTGTTAGTTTTTTTTTTTTTTTTTTTTTTTTGGGGGGGGGGGGGGACAAAATGTTTGCAAAAGAGGCATATATATATCTTTGCGCTTGCCCTTGTCTCTTCCCATTTTAAATGCTCGAGTTTCTTAAAAAAGAAAAAAAGAGGACACTTCTTGTTTTGTTCATCTTATGGGAGTGGGGACTGGGGACTAAGAAGTGATCATTTGATAGAATAGAACTGTTAGAGATTTGTATAGCTGAAAGCAAAAATGAGACGTGTGGAGGTGAGAACTACAACAAAAAATGGGATCTGGACCATTCCATTGATCTAACGGCTCAGACAAGCGGACAAGAATGAATTCAATTCCTGAGGAACAAGGTTAGTTAGGCATTTTTTACCCAAAAAAAGAGCCATTATATTAGTTTATTTAGAAATTCTTATACCCATTAACAACTCGTCCTACAATGAACTAATGAGAACCAATAATACTAGAGAAACAAGAAATTAAACCTCCATGATGAACTGAGAGATTTTGGAAGAGAGAGATAAAGAAAGAGAAGCTGACCGAATAATAAGGAGAAGCAGCGATGACGTTCATAGGCTCATCGGAGGAGGAAGAAAGAGCGTAGAGAGCTGCCTGAAATAGCTGTGTGGAGCCATTTCCGACCACAATGTACTTATCGTTGGTATCTGCGTTACCAACCAAAGCATGAAGCCTTTTAATGGCGTCCCTGAGCTCCGGCATCATAAACCAACACACACTCCTCAGATCACTCAAATAACTCAGAAGCTCACACCCCTTTATCACCACCGTACACTTCTCGCTCATCTTCCTCCAATACTCCTTAAACAGAACAGGATCTCCCCTGCAGAATCACCCAACACAATGAACAATAAATAAAAAATTAAAAAAAAATCCATAGCTAAGTCAACCTAACACTCAGAGATCTGAATTGATTTCTTACTGGTCGAGGTTTATGAAGGAGTTAATGGTAGTGAAAGAGGAGAAGCCATTTTTGTTGTTGTTGGGAGGAAGAGAAGGAAGATTTGGAACCAGTGATGTAGTGTTGTGAAAAAGGCTTGTGTTTTCTGCAACTAAGCTCTTCATGATGTATTATAAATAATACTCTTTTTGTGTCTATTGTCTTCTCAATGTATCGATCTTCTTGATGAAGAAGAAGAATAAGAAGTACTGTGTGTAAGTGGGTGTGTGTGTGGAAATATATAGCGATGTGGCTCTATATTTAGTTAATTTCCAAGTAAAGCGTTCATGAACCAAATCGAGCGGATCATTATTATACAGAGAACTCAAGATTATATATTATCTAATTAAATTGCGTAATTCATATGTATCTAGGGATATGCTTTTGGTATGTAGCTAATAAAATCTTAAGAACATGATCGCTTTAATTAGAATGCATGAACAACAAAAAAATTACGCAACAAACAGGAATTTTAATTTATTATAATATGATGTTAAATATTGAAATAAAAAGTGTTGAAGTTATCGGTCAATTAATAGGGTCATAATTTTTCAGAGTTTATATTGCAAAGATATTTGAATGGTTCTACTTATGGAAACAAAGTTATCGGACTTGCAAGTTTTAACAAATCTATGACGTTGTATCGTGAAGTCAAATAGTAAACTCGTAATAAGAGTTTATTTTTATCAATAAATTGGTATTAATTGTGTGTAATTAAATAATTTAAATATAAAAATGATAATATTTTGATTTAAAAATATTTTAAATCTAAATAATTAAAATTAAATTCATCAACATTCATAAATTATCATACTTAACAAAGAAATTTATATAAATTTCATATATAAAGCTATTAAGCATAATTAAATCATAAAAATTTAACACGATTTTAAGAGTGAGTTAATCCGGTTTTGTAAACTAAAACGTAATAACGATAAACTCAATGTGTAAACTTGCGAATCCAAGTTTACTGTGAGTATGAGTTTACTAACAACTCGACACGATTTTGTAAAGTAGAAACTTAAAAAGTCATCTCACGAGTTTAACCACAACTTTGCAAAATTCAGGATTCAAAGTGGAATGAATCTTGTATGGTCAGTCCATGCATTATTATATTGTTGTATGTTCCCCCCCCCCCTTTTTTTTTTTTTTTTTTTGGCTAATTTTAACCTTCACATTAATTACTTGAATTGAATGGTAAGACCTATGTCTGATTCAATGTAATAAGACCGTTCTGGAATTTGAAATTGATGGAAACGACTAATGTCAAGATTCATTGCTTGATTTAATTAGTAAAAAGAAAACAAAAACGCTAATCCTTAATTCAAAGACATTTCTTTTGCGTTATAGAAGTTCAATGAATTAAAATGATTATATGGAATGGCGTGGATATTTGGATGACTTCTTTTTATTATTACTCATAAGATTTTCATTTTTTGTGTGTATAATAATTTTAAATATTTGATTAATTGGAAGTACTATTTTATTATAAAAGAAATAAGAGGATGTACTCCATCCGGTCCTAATTATAGGACATATTTAACCGATTTTGGGGAGATTAAGGAGAGAAGTTAAATTAGTTAATTTTACTCATTTTTCTAAAATTCCCTTATATAAATTTAAAATGACATAAGTGAAAGTGAATTAAAAACCCTTACCACATACTTCTTCGACTTAGTATTTTCTTTTTCACATACTTTTTAATTGAAATAATAGTTTTGTTATATAAACATATATGTGTGTGTGTATGTATACATACATATATTGATACACACACATATATATGAATATACACACACAATATATATATATATATATGGACACACACATCTATATGTATGTATATGTGTGTTTATATATGTACACTCATATATATTGACAGGCACACACACACATATAGATACATATATCTATGCACACACACACACACATATATATGTATATGTGTGTGTGTTGATATATGTACACACATATATATTGACAAGCACACACACACATATATACATATATGTACACACACACACAAATATATATATATATATATATATATATATATGTATATATGTGTGTGTTTATATATGTACACACATATATATTGACAGCGCACACACATATATACATATATATATATGTACACACACATACATACATATATCTACACACATATATATATATGGACACACACATATATATGTGTATATATGTGTGTTTATACATGTACACATATATATATATATTGACAGGCGCACACACATATACATAAATGTACACACATACTCACTCACAAATATATATGTTTGTGTGTCTTTATATAGATACACACATGTAATAACCAAAAACCAAATACACTTGAGGGAATAAAATAAAGGTATTTTAGGAAGAAATTAACAAAAGTTAGAATGTTGTCTTATAATTAGGACCAAAACCAACTCTCAAATGTTATCTTATAATTAGGACCGGAGGGAGTATAATATAACATAAATTAATTACAAATCACTTAAAAGGAGGAACAGGTTGGGATTGTTTAGCTTCGTTGGTTTGTGAGAAAAACAATAATGGAGGCTCGAAACACATGACATTGTGTTCTTCAAACTAAACATGTTTTGACTTATTGCCTCAATTATTATTAATCACTTCTCTAGAAATTTTCATAATTATTTTGTAGTGTTCGTACATGTGCTTCTCATTTCTGTGCATGTGATCCACACTTTCCTCATACTCCTTCCATCTAATCAACTCCATGTACATCCATCTGTAACATGCCGGTATGTTCAACTCCTTAATCACATTATTCTCTCTAACTTTTTTTTTTTTTTTTTTTTAAAAAGAAAAAAGAAAAAGAAAAAGTGTGGTCTATATATTTTCCGACTCATTATTAAGATTTTAGAGTTCCCCACATAGATTTAAAAAAAGTTAATAAATCACCTAAAATTTAACCCAATTTTTTTAAAAAAAAAAAAAAAAAAAATACTCTCATTAATTATGTTTTCCTGAAGTAATTAACGTGTATTATTCATTTTAAAACAAGGATATGCCCGTCTAAAATAATGATTATTTAGAAACTGAGGCACTAACAAGCATATGTCTTGTTAGAATCCAACATTTTATTAAAATACATATTATTGACTATTCTGTTGTGGTCGGTTCATCAAGTCTATTTGCTTCCTTCGTATGATTGTATCTTATTATTTTTATTTTTATTTTTAGCTAGTGATCTACGTGATTAAATAATATCGAACCATTTTTTTATACATATAAAATCGAACTTTTAAGAACTTAAGAAGCAAAAATTACATTTTTATATTCTTTAAAAGTGGGATAAATTTTTTCTCAATTGTTATAAAAAAAGGGGATAAAAATAAAAATATTTTTATTTATAACAAAATATAAGTAGGAGTGAAAATAAGCTGAGATTTAGCTAATAGGCTTTGACATGCAACGCATGTATAAAACCATAGCCTATAGCCTTTTTAGCATTCAGAAGGCAGGCAGGTGATAAGGCATGTTGCCCTTTTTTAGCCTTCTTAAATTGAAGGCTCACTACTAAAGAATCGTACATATATGATAGCTATTATTGATCAGAAATGACAATTTCAAACTGTCATATATGCTCGGAACAGATATGTACATATCATTTCCAAAGCGTACTATAATAAAAATATACATAATTGTTCTTTGTTAAAGACTGTAATGTATTGCCTTTATAATAGGCTAAAGTATACGCTTTGATCCTTTATGTTTGCCTCTTGAATAATTTTAGTTCCTTAAGTTTGTAAATTTTACGCTTAATCCCTTAATGTTAACATCGTTAGTGTGACTTAACGGAAAATACTGACTCAATAATTTTAAGCAATGATTGTGCAATTAAATGCTGACAAAGCATGCTTATATATTAATATTTTAATAAATGAATATTTTAAATCCTATGAATTGAAAAATATTTAATCTTCACAAACTGTGAAAAACCGTAAAACAATCTATGAAGATTAAATATTTTTCAATTAATAAGATTTAAACAATATTAATTTTTTAAAATACTAACATATAAGCATGCTTGGTCAGCATTTAATTGCATTGTCATCGCTCAAAATTGTTAAGTTAGTATTTTTCGTTAAGTCGACTAACTGTTAACATTAAGGACCAAATGTGTACTTTACAAACTTAAGGGACTAAATTGATACCAATGACAAACATGAAGGACCAAAGGTATACTTTAGCCTATTTTTTATTACATATATTTATTATTTTTATTTAGTTTGGATAATAATATTTATTAAAAAAAATAATATAATCATTGATAATAACAAAATAACAATATTATTAAATAAAAAATTCATCATTTATAGTATTCAAATTCAATACATTGTTCTTCTAAATACTTGATTAGTTGAAATTAGAAAAATCATAGTTCTTTTTATACAAGGGCAAGCATTAATCTTGTAGGTGTGAAGCACACAATAAGTCTAACAGAATTTGTTCTTACTAAAAAATTTTAGGTTTAGTAATACAAGATGTGCCCTTTGTGATAATAGGTGTGAAGTTCGATCCCAACACACACTATGCCTACCATCCCCAAAAAAAAAATAATAATAATAATAATAATAATTGTTGGAATATACCTAGTTCACCTTTAGTGGATTAGAGCCAAAACAGATTTAAGAGGGGCTATTATGAAAAAATGGAGAAACATAGGTTCATAAAAAAAGAGATTTTCTTTTACCCTTCCTAAAATGTAGGCTCACTACTACAAAATCGTCCATATATGATAGTTATTATCAATCACAAATGACGGTTCCAAACTATTGTATATGAAGGCACTATGTTTGTGTGTGTGCACGCGCGTGCGGACGGAGCTTTTAACATACAAGGCCCCAAAAAAAAATCCTAAAAATTGAATGAAAATTAATTTTTTTTTATACATTTGCCTCAAAAAATTATACATTTGGCTGCCGCAAATATTTTTCTCAAGCTCCGTCCCTCTGTGTGTGTGCGCGCGCGCTCAGCACAAATACATATATAACCATTCCAAAACGTAATATATTAAGGATATACATAATGGTTCGTTGTTAAAGATGGTAATGTATTGATTTTTTTATTATTATATATAGTTATTTTTATTATTTGGTTTTGCTATTATTGATAATAATAAAATAATATTATTATTGAATAAAAACTTTATTATTTATAATATTGAAAATTCAATACATTGTTCTAAATGCTTGACTATTTGAAATTAGAAAATCATAGTTCTTCTTATACAAGGCCAAGCATATTAATCTTGTAGGTGTGAAGTATACAAGTCTAACAGAATTTGGTCTACTTACTAAAAACCATTAGGTTTAGTGGTACAAGATGTGCCCTTTGTGACAATAGGGGTGAAGTTCAATCCCAACTCAAGCAATATGCCGACCATCCAAACTCAAAAAACAAAATAATAATAATAATAATTGTTGAAATATACCTAATTCACCCTTGGTGGATTAAGGCCCAATCTATATTTAAGAGGGGCTATCATGAAAATATGGAGAAAAAGGTGTAACGCCCGTCCTAAATACGTATTTATTTATCAGAGTTGTAGCGCACAGGCATCGAAATGATTTGGACGACTTAAATGTGGAATAAATCTTTCATAAAATAACTTATTTTGAAAATATGAGGATAAATTTTTCGCGATTCGAACCGGTCCCTTAGGGGTATCTTACTACAATAATCCAAAAATAGACAAATGATAAACGATACAATACAATCTATCTAATCCTATTTTTCCAAAAAGTCCAATCTGCTGAAACCCTTACAGCTGCATCTTCCCTCTTGATCCCGATCCACTACCTGTTTCTATCGTGCGGTCTGGAGTTCAAATGAATGAACCCCAGGGGTAACAGTCAATTTCATATGCAGGTATGAAGTATAAATCACAGTATAACACATGTATAAGCATAGAATAATTCACAGTAAACAAGTCACACCGTAACCGCAGTTAACGGCCAAGGACCGCAGCCCTTATAGAACACGCAGCTCCATTCTTAGGACACGCAGCCCTATGAGACACGCAGCCTCAATCCATAGCTAGGATACACACATGCAAATTATCTAGCAACCATGATCAGTCATACATGTAATACACACATACAAGCTAATGAGATAACAGTTACCCACCTCAAACTTGAATCTTTAATTGGTCCGGTAGGTGTTGGGATCGGTTGAGGTGTCAAGGTATGCCTATAAACGTTTATCATTGTCATTAGTCACTACTTGCATCGCAAAGTAACTAACTACGCGAATAATTTTTAGAGGATTAAAAGTGGATTAACCCCTGAAAATTCTCATAATAATAATACCTTTTTTTTTAATAATTAATAATACCAGGTAAAATAAGTTTTATTGGGACAGCAAGCTTTGGGTTTTTTTTTTTTTTTAAATAAACACCTACCCTTGAAAAATCTACAAGCACAGGGAATTAGTTTTTTTTTAATTACTCTGCCATGGTTCCATTAGAACTTTAAATAAATCATCCATAGGGACCCATGCACGTGTTCACTATGATACTCGTAGGTGTTTGTATGGTTTTCCCCCAGATTCATCATCTAAAATTTTAAATATCAAACAGTACTACACCAACTTAAATTCCACGTATTCACGAAAACTGGTGCTGACTTATGTTTATTATTTACCCGCCTGTAATCAAATATGGCGGATAAAATACAAGGACTCAAAAGGGTTTGACTTGACATTAGCTCATAAACCATATTAGCATTTCATGACAAGCTAACTGACAAAGAAACGTTGATGCATTTCAACTCAATTAACAAATGAAAGAAATCGAACTAATGTTATTACTTTGGTCTTAAGTATTGAACCTAGCTAGTCAAACCATGAGATCTAGGCTGCATATATAAAGCTATCTGATAATAGTTTCACTAGATTAAATGCCTTTAGTATAAGATTAGGATGAGTTAGGAGACGTGGTGGTTTTACCCCCTTTATAAAACTTCTTAAACATGTTTCCACGTTGCAGATTTACACATTGCACCTTTTCACTAAAACTTCGATGGCATATTTACACGTTGCACACAAATATCTGAATCATTCATTGGATTCAACTATACACTATCATTTCGCAGACATTTGGGGGTTCTCTTCCCTATTCACACATAATGATCATGATAAAGAAGAGAAGGGTGGGACCGTGGGGCAAAGGACATTTGATTTTCCTAAAATGTCCATCATATTGTTTCATCTTTCTCTTCTCACAAATATATATATATATATATATATATATATATGAGTGTGTGTGCCGTGAGCCATATGTATCAGCAAAGCTTCGGGTTCCCCAGAATATTATTCAAGCCTTCTTTTTAGTTTATCATGTGCAGCGAATGTATCAGTAAGATAGCAAGTTTGGGTTCCTAACATATATCTATATGTTCTCTTATCTTTTTCCTTCTCTTTCCTCTATTTCTCTTTGTGCAGAGACATATATATACCTACCCACACACACACCAGCAACGTTTCCATTTTTATTTTATTTTATATTTTATATACAGCAACTCCCCTTATATATATATATATATATATATATATATATATCAGTATGGTTCATAGCATTTAACTAGGATAGTTATTTAACATGGAGACAAACTCATAGATGCTCACCGTCCAGGCCCTGTAATTCAGATTGACATTGGCTCCATCTTCTCATGTTCTCACTCTCGGGCTCGACCTTCCTTCTCCCACGCTTTCACGTTCTCAGACACAGCCTCCTCTATTTGTTGTTTCCAAAACAGAGAATACAACTCTCTCTCTCTCTCTCTCTCTCTCTCTCTCACACTCTCGGCCTCAGCTGAAGCAAGGTGAATGGTTGAGTAAATAAGGAGCAATGGTTATGTACATTGTTGTTAAAACGCCGTTCCAAAACGTTGGAACGGACGTTTTGACGTTTTCCCGGCGGAAAACGTTCTGGAACGGTGCCTGAGACGAAGACGGAGGTGAGACGGTCGCGACGCCGTGCTGGAACGTCAAACTCGTTGAAACGGCGTGGTGGGCGTTCTGGAATTTCTGGTGAAAGGAAGGGCGTTTTCGTAAAATCACGTTTTTCCCCCAAATTAAACCTAGTCGACCACCTTCACCCTTCGATCGATGCTTCTGCTTCAAGCTCTGATCGAGACATCGACGCTGGAACGCTGCTTCTTCATCGACGGTGCTCTGAATCTCTGATAGTTTGATACATTGCTTCTTCTTTTCTACTCTGCTCTGCCTCTGATCGACGCTGCTGGCTGTGAGTGTGAGCCTGTGACTTTGATCGACGGTTCACTGTTCTTTCCTTGCTTCTTCTTCATCGACGGCGATCGACGCTTCAGTCTTCTTTCCTTGCTTCTTCTTCATCGACGGCGACGCAGCTTTTGTGCTTTGCTGGTATTTTTTTTTTTTCTGTATCATATATTCTTTTTGTTTTCAGATCATATATTCAACTTGACTTGCGTATGTTCCTTTGTCATTGATGCGAGAATAAGAAGCGTATGATTTAACTTGAATTTTGGGTTAAGATAGTTGCGTTTGTTCTTGTTTGCTTCTTCTTCATTGATTTATTTTGCTTATGTTCCTCCTTCATCGAAGTCGCTTCTTATTAATTATTATGTTCCTTTGCTGTTGCCTGTTGCTGACTTGCTGAGTTGCTGGGCATTTTTTTTCTGTTTTGTCTTTAATTTGTTTGCTTGTCATTTGCTGAGTGGAATTTAGAATTGATTATTGAAACTTGGCTTGGGAAGAGTTGTTGGGTACTTGGGTGTTGGATTACTTACATATGTTGGATTTTACTTGAGTGGAAGATAGAATTGATTAATTACTTGTGATGTTTTTAATGTATTGTTGTGTTTTAGTTTTACATATGTTGGATTTTATTTTTTTTGTAGTACGTAGTTAACTCTTACGTTTCGTTTTACGTTTCCGTGTTTACGTTTTTCCTCACCCTCACCGTTTCAATGTTGACACTACGTTTTAACAACACTGGTTATGTATGTATATATATTGTGAGCATGGACCAGACCGAGAAGAAAATACACAGTAGATATGGGTGTTGTGCTCGAGAAGCAAGGTGGAGGGATGGCTTTGCTGTTACAGCTATGGTATGGGTCGTTGCTTTGAGAAATCCCTCACGCCGTAATCACTGCTGTGACTCTGATCACTTGGCGTGTTTTTGGCTAAATGAATCAAAAATCAGATACGCCTCTGTTTCGGTTTTGCTGAAAAGGTTTAATGAATATATATGCTTTACTGTTCCTATCTTTTTCTTTTATTGCTTTTGTCGTTAGTTGAGGGAAGTGTGGGTGCATGGGTTTCTTTTCTTTTTTTTTTTTTTTTTTTTTTTTTTTTTTATATGGGCCGAAGGAAGTAACCCCACAAAATGGGCATATGAGATGTGCTATTAATTACTGAGTGTGTGGGTGTGTGAACGTGGCTATGGGAAGGAAAAATAAGGAATATGATGAGTGTTTCGGTACAATTTGGGCCAACAATAACACATGTATAAGCCTTCTTGGCCTATCACATATAAATCCCAGAATTTCCTTTCTTGTAATTATTCCCTTTATTTATCAAATAATTGCTAGAAATAAATTCCTTGATGCTTTGTAATGATTTTCTTCTTTACTCAACTTATTTAGCCCTTAAAGTAATTTCTCTAAAAATCTTGGGCTATAAGTCAACCTCAAACTATTTTCTTTGAACTTCTTAAGGAAATAGGTCCTTCAATTTTTAATAATTATTCTCATAATTATTTTAGGTCAAATTCCATAATATAGTTTGCTTAAAATATTCCAATTTCAACTCTAAAATTTGGGATGTTACAAAAGGGGTTCATAAAAAAGAGATTTTCTTTATGGTCCTTTTTTAGCCTTCTTAAAATGTAGGCTGTTTTTTTTTTTTTTTTTTTGCTCAGAAAATGTAGGCTCACTACTATAGAATCATACTTATATGATAGTTATTATTTACCATAAATGATAGTTCCAAACTTTGGTACATGAAGGTGCTACATATATGTGTGCTCAGCACAAATACGTACATAATGGTTCTGAAGTGTAATATATTAAGGACATGCATAATGATTCTTTGTTATGATAAAGTAAAGTATTGACTTTATTTTTTTTATTATATATAGTCATTTTTATTATTTAGTTTTGCTATTAATATTTATTATACAAAACATAATATAATCATTGATAATTAAAAAGTTTATTATTTATAGTATTCAAAATTCATCACGTCATTCTAAATGCTTGACTATTTGAAGTTAGAAAATCATATTTCTTTTTATACAAGGGCAACATTAATTTTGTAGGAGTGAAGCACACAAGTCTAATAGAATTTATGACAACAGGTGTGAAGTTTGATCCCAATTTAGACAATATGCCTACCATCCAAACTCAATTTTTTTTTTTTTAAAAAAAAGGACTATTGGAATATTCCTAATTCAGCTTTAGTGGATTAAGACCCCATCCAAATTTAAGAGGGGCTATTTTATGAAAATATGGAGAAAGATGGGTTCGTAAAAAAGAAATTTTCTTTTGTGGCTCTTTTTTAGCCTTCTTAAAATGTAGGCTTATTACTACAAAATCGTATATATATGATAGTTGTTATTGACTATAAATGACGGTTCCAAACCGTTATATATATATATATATATGCTCGGCACACATACATATATAACAGTTCAACCGTGCTACATTACGGATATGCATAATGGTTCTTTGTTAATGACTATAATGTATTTACTTTATTTTTTTTATTATATATAGTTATTTTTATTTATTTTTGCTATTAATATTTATTATATAAAACATAATCATTGATAATAACAAAATAATAAAGTTATTGAAAAAAATATATTATTATTTATAATATTCAAAATTCAATACATTGTTCTAAATGCTTAACTAATTGAAAATAGAAAATCATAGTTCTTTTTATACAAGGGCAAGCATTAATCTTGTAGGCGTGAAGCACACAAGTCTAACAGAATTTGGTCTTCTTACTAAAACCTTTAGATTTAGTGATACAAGATGTGCCCTTTGTGAAAATAGGTGTGAAATTCAATCCAAACTCAGGCAATATGCCTACCATCTAAACTCAAAAAAAAAAAAATAAAAATTGTTGGAATATATCTAGTTCACCCTTAGTGGATCAAGACCCAATCTAGATTTAAGAGCGGATATTATGAAAATATGGGGAAAAAAACGAGTTCATAAAAAAGAGATTTTCTTTTATGGCCCTTTTTTAGCCTTCTTAAAATTTAGGCTCACTACTAAAGAATCATACATATATGATAGTTATTATCGATAATAAATAATGGTTCCAAACTATCGTATATGAAAGCTATATATATATTTATTTATTTATTTATTATATATAATATAAGTATATGTATATACATATATATATGTATATATATATATATATATATATATATGTATCTGTATGTATGTATGCTCGGCAAAAATACGTAAATAACGGTCCTGAAGCGTAACATATTTATGTATATATGTATGCTCGGCAGAAATATGTAAATGATTGTCCTAAAGCGTAACATATTAAGGATAATATGCATGGTTCTTTGATAATG
Source organism: Acacia acuminata (assembly GCA_019022655.1). Taxonomy (NCBI): domain Eukaryota; kingdom Viridiplantae; phylum Streptophyta; class Magnoliopsida; order Fabales; family Fabaceae; genus Acacia; species Acacia acuminata. The sequence goes on along the minus strand of JAFJYI010000048.1, from coordinate 1,707,374 downwards.
ACCGTAATGCATAAACTTTATTTTTTATTATATGTAGTTATTTTTATTTAGTTTTGCTATTAATAATTATTATATAAAACATAATATAATCATTGATAATAACAAGATAATAATGTTATTAAATAAAAAATTTATTATTTATAGTTTTCAAAATTCAATACATTGTTCTAAATGCTTGACTATTTGAAAGTAGAAAATCATAGTTCTTTTTATTCAAGGGCAAGCATTAATCTTGTAGCCTTGTAGGTGTGAAGCATATAAGTCTAACAAAATTTAGTCTTCTTACTGAAAACCTTTAGGTTTAGTGATACAAGATGTGTCTTTTGTAACAATAGCTGTGAAGTTCGATCACATCTCAGACAGTTTGCCTACCATCCAAACTCTAAAATAAAAAAGGAAGAAGAATTGTGGGAATATACCTAGTTCATTCTTGGTAGATTAGGGCCCAATTCAAATTTAGGAGAGGTTATTATGAAAATATGGATAAACATGGTTCATAAGAAAAAGATTTTCTTTGATGGTTTATGAGTCATATCTATTCTAATGTAACTGTCCGTTTAAGAGTTATATGTATGATCATGCAAATATAAATTACAAATACACCCAAAATTCTTACATGTAATGAAGAAAAAACAAGAGGTTTTCCTAGATATAGGATAGATCCATGATTCCTTGATGAGCCTGATAGTCAATACCAGATCTTTCCCTATGAGATTGAATGATCTAAAATTCTAATTTGGGAATATTATTCTCTGCAATTTTAATTATAGAGCAAAGTTTTGTACTATAAAACCAGAGGTAGTATTAAGGTTCTCACTTACTTCAGTGTCACCACACAACGAGTGAGAGGAGCCACAATTAGTTAGGAGTAAATGCAAGATGTGAACTGTAGCTAAGGTTCCTTCGAAAAGCCTTAGCAACCATTAATCTTCATCATCATGAGTCAAACCGCCACAAGCAACTTATCCTTGAGTGAGTACAGAGCCATCCACATCAATACGAACAAAGCCATATGGGTAGGGTAGCTTCCATTTTGTAATATGCTCATTCCAGAACTTGCCAGACATGATGCTTCTACCGTCCTATACAAAATAAGAAAAACTTTGTGATGAGCTGGCCCAACAATTTTTTATTCTTTATTTAATAACATAAGAATCTCAACATTCATAAATTCAATTTCATTCGAATCATTACACATTATTCAATCAGTACTAGCCATAAAACAAAGTTTTTCTTTTTTTCTTTTTTATTTTTTATTTATTTGAAAGGGGAGCTAAACCAACTAGGAGATCCAACCTGCAGTTACCGCCCTATAACAACCGTTTTGGGTACTCTTCATGAGTCTTCACCCCAACTCATCATATTTGGACAGTGCATATTTGATCCGAGTGTAGATTTAAAATTTTCATTGGACGATTTTTAAATAAAGAAATCATTTTTAAAAGGGTGATAATTAAAATATTATATTTATTTAAGATTCTATAACTACTAGAATAATTTTTTTTTTAAAAAAAAATTAAATCTAGACCTTTCATTTCATATTAGATTCGGACGATCTAGATCTAATAAATTTAAAGACTCATCATAAGCACCCCGAATCAACTATGGCAGGGAAGCTCTAGCTATTGAATAAGTATAAGGGTGTGTTTTGGATAACCATTAAAAAAGAACTTTTAGGGGGAAAACCATAGTTTGGGAAAAAATTACACAAACACCTGAAAAAAAAAAATTGGAAGCCTTTTTTCCTCTAAAACCATTGTTTTGAATGAGCTCAATTTTTTCACTTTTTCAATCAAAAGTCATGCTCATGCCTTGGGGAAGGAGAAAAAAGTTGGTTAGTCTTATCAAGAGAGAAAAAAAGGAAAAAGGGAAGAAAGAAAAAAAAAAAAAAATAAATAAGAAGAGGAAGAACCCAACTTAGACATGGCAAAGGAAAATGAAGAAAAATAAAATAGATGAAAAGAAAAAATTAGAAAGGATAAAGAAGAAAGGAAAAAAAATTAAAAAAATAGAATAATATCCTATACATAAAAACTTTGTAATATGGGAAATCGGTTATCTATGTTAAGGATGAAGTATTATTTTTTTTTTATTTATTCAAATATAAAATTTTCATAATTAAAATATGTTTAAGGTGCATATTTACCAATGAATTATTACAATAGGAGCATCTGACATAAAAATTAATTGAGAGTACCTTAAATACAAAAAATGCAGTTAAAAGATGTTAAAAAAACACAACACGAGATGAATTTTTAATGGTCGTTTAGTTCATGGGATTTGATGATGTGGCGGGGGAAAAAAAAAAAAAAGATGTGGTGATTTTGTATCAGGAAAAATTGACTTTGCCTTATTTTTGTTCAAAGCAGAAAGACGGGAAGAGAAGGACAAATCGAGAAAAACACGAAAAAGTTGAAGAGAAAAGCAAAGAGAGCAGAGGAAAAAAAAACAAAGGCGATCTCGACGAAACCCATCGGAGGTGAAATCGAAGTAAATAACAAAATTTCCATATGACTTCTTCCGTCACAAATACGGGTCCTTTCTATAGTTTCAAATACAGAGGGCAAACATTTAATTTAAATTGAAATCAGGGCTCAATGATACGAGTAAATAGGTTGATCTAATTTATGCACCTAGCTACTCTGCTGACTAAAAAAAAAAAAAGGTTCTACTTGATGAGCAGGCAAAACGAAGGCTCACTCCGCTTCGTATGTATAGAACAAGGGTGAGAGGATGAGATATTTAATACATCGCCATTATGGTTACACCTACCTCACCAATGACAATAAATGAAGTAACAGAGTGATTAACAGTAGAAGAACAATCCCCCCATTGTTTTAGAATCCTGTTGAAGAGGCAAGACAGAGCATTCATGTTTAAGTTGAAGAAAGTGACAGAACAGGGTCGAACGATATGACCAAAAACGAACAGAAACTCACTACATAAAAGAAGTTCATGTCTACATGAGAAGCCCAAGAATGATGTCGAACACCAATGTACTCAACGGGGAAGAGTAAACCCAATGAAGTTTTTGTTGGATATGCCCAGATCATCAGTTCTTCCGTGCTCTCACACCATAAACACAATATAGGAGTATTTTCAGAAGTGCTGTGATATAAGAGAAGGGAAGATTCAAATTCTAAGTTGGCAGTAAAGAAGTAAAGGCTGACATTGTTTAAAATGGCACGGAGGTAGATGCATAGTTTGTTGCATATGACTTCACCCGAGCCACATGCAGTGTAATTATCTCGTGAACAATAACTTTTATATTAGCTTGGCGTAATACTATTTAAATTCTTATCCTCCGTTCCCTCACCATCCACGTCGACAACTTCAGCCACCTAGACATGTTGACAGTTAAACGACATTGTGTTTTTCAACACTTTTTAACTGTTTATTTGTATTTAAGGTATCTTTAATTAATTTTTATTTCAAATGCTCTTGTCGTAATAATTCGTTGGTAAATATGCACCTTAACCCATTAAAATATTATCTTTTTCATAATTAAAAAAATTTTGAAATGGAATTTTATACTTTCATATGTAATTATTACATTAGCTAATGACTTTTTTGATAATTTGCACATGAAAAATAGTGATTCTGATAAGAATTTTTTCAAACACTTTTATTTTATCAAAATCATTTTTTTTTTCACAAAATCTATTCTTCAGAATCACTTTTATCACTTCTTTTAAAAAATTATTCTAAAAGCTAATCCAAATATATGAGATCATGATCATATCTCTTTTGCTTTGGAGTCTAAATCGTCAATTCTTTTGTTGAACTTAATAAAAGAAAAACATTTATACATTTGTGAGGACTTATCCACTAAATCTCTTGAATCTCCCACAAAGCGTGAAGAGAGACTGAAAGGCAATCCAAAGAATGACGTTTTTAATTTTTTTTAATCCTCTGTGAATGGTGTACAAGGGTGAGAGAAACAGATGCTAAGAGTTACCACTATCATCCTATTTATAAGTCATTTTTGAGCAAATCACAAATACTAAGGAGAGATAGGTGGCTCAATGATTATGGAATAAATTTTTAACTTTACCTTCATTTATGAATGGGTACTTTTCAACTTTTTATTCTCGCTCTATTTTTATTGGTACAATATATGGGCAAAATTGTCATAATCTCATTTATTTGGTCAAAAGAGATTTATAAATTGGACCAACTTTTTTAGTCAAAATTGACTTATAAAGACCAGAATGATATGGCTATGCTGGATTTTATTAGGCATTATTGTTGGAAGCTTCTTGTTGAAAACATGCTTCCTGCACCTTTCAAATATACTATTCCCTCCGGTTCTAATTATAGGAACACTTTTCTAATGCAAATTACACTACAAAGGTATTTCATATAATTAAGACCGGAGGTAGTATCATATAATAGATCAAATTTGACTCCTGCTCTCTCCCTGTTCACTATAAATAGGATGTGATCGTCCTCCACCATCTTGTAATACCTGTTTCATCAAGCCCCATAATTCAAGTATATTTTTTTTAGTATAGTTTCTGACACCTTATTATCATTTTAGATTTTCCCACATATATAGAATAAAAAAGTTAATAAATTACCGAAAATTGAACAAAAATGTAATGATTTTTAAAAATAATACTCTTATTAATTATGCTCTCCCGAACTAACAATTACTATTTATTTAAAAACAAAGATATACACGTCGAAAATAATTATTATTACTACCTATAGTTTTTAATTATATAAAATCTGGTTCGTAGTTCTATTTAAGAACCGGATGATGTATTTTGGAACATATGTGCTAACAAGCATATGTACTGTTAGAATCCAACAACATTTTATTAAAATGCAAATTACTGACTTCTCTGTTGTGGTGGGTTCAAGTCTACTTTTTTCAATTCATATGATTGTGTCTTATTATTGCTCCTCCAGTTCTTACTATAATATAACTTTAGAAGTTAATCTTAGTCTTAAATATAAGACATAGTTTTTATATTTGTCAATTTTTTCATAATTGGCCTCTATTAATGCTCCTTCAACAATAGTAAAGGAGAACAAAGAATTAAGAAAGATGACTATAGTGTTTTACAAAATACATGTTATATTAACCATCTCAACCAATTTCCTTAATCTAATCAAATTAAGTAAATATTTATCATAATAAGAACGAAGGAGTAGTAGTTTTTTTTTTAGCTGGTAATCACGCCTTTTTCCTCTTCTTTGATGAATATCTACAGACTGTAATTAGTTTGTGGTTTTCACACTACATTACTATATCTTTTACAATGTAAATGTAAAATCTCTTTAAAACACAGTACAAATAATGTTTATGAGCCATAGAAGAAACATATTCTATATTATTGTATGAATAGTTCCTTTACAAAACAACAAAAACCTTCACTAAACAAAGTTAACCCTAGACCGCACCCAAAAAATGGCTGGGTCTTATTCTAAACCCTATCTACTTGACCTTTTCTTATACATATCAAACTACAAATAAAAGTTACTTCTTTATTAAATAACCCCTCCAACCATATTTAATACCTAATCTCATTCATGTCAATTGATAGCCTCTTCAAGAACTCTTCAAAGTCCTCAGCTTTGCCCAGCAAGCTTACTCTAGCATACCTTGGATCAGATCCAAATCGGGTCCCACCTCTTGCAAGTATTTTAAATTTCTTTTCCAAATAACTCTCACAATCATCGTCCTTGTTGCACTTCAACCATGCAAAAGCTTCAACAAAGAAAGCCCCACAAAAGATATCAGAGCCAAACCCTATGAATGAGACAACCAAAGGTGTGTGTGTGTAATCAAGTAACAAAACGTATACATACCAGGATATGTCTCAGAAGATTCATTAGTGAAGTTACAATGAGCCTTTGGAAACTTTGGCAAACTGAAATCATTACTTTGTTTGATGACTTCCCTCAATTTTTCCCACCTTTCCTTCATAAGGCATTTGCTAAGTTCAAAGAACAACTCAGTTTCTTTAGACGACCCACAACATTTGAAATTCTCATAACTATCACAAAGAACTTCAATTATCTTAGCAACTCGAATTTGAGATTCTTTTGACACTCCAATAGAGCTCATCTGTATAAACTTAGTCATCTTCTTTGCAATCTCTTTGTCCTTCACAATAGCCCACCTTCACAACAAAAACCAAAATCAAAACACTCATTCCGTTGGACTCAATCACGTCATGCGTATATGTCCTTAATATATGATCTATTTTATAATGCAAATTTCACTTTAAACTAGATGTTATATTAAAAACAGGAGTTAGTATTCAAATACCTACATGGCTGAGAAAGCTAAGTGACTTACCCAATACGAGAACCTGCATGGCCAGTGCATTTGGAGAAAGTGAAGAGCATAAGATCATGATTGGCCTTATGAGTAATGGGGGTGTAGTGAGGCCAATAATAAGCAAGGTCATGAATCAGCTTTCCTTCACCTTCACACTTTTTGTTCTTCACCACAGCTCCTCTGATACTACCATCTGGATTATTAGGAGACGTCACTACTTCTATATATGCTTCATTCTTATCATACTTCATCGCGTCTCCACTCCATTTGTGTATCCCTGAATGCAAAATATCCGTTTGCTCTTCATACTCCTGCACGCACACACATGTTTCAGTATTATTTTTTTAATGTTTTCTCTGAACCCAAAGGCCTCGGGTTTTAAAAAATTAGAGATTATTATTGGAGTTTTTGAGGTTGCAAGACCAACAAGAACACTATATATTATTATATAATTAATCGAAAACCCACTCTCATGTTACCATGTTTGCGTGTAGAATCCAAAAAATTCGTGCATGTGTCTGGACGTGAATGTGTTGGTTGCATGTTTCCCATTATTTAAGTGTCTCCGGAAAAAATTGTGTTTATCAATTTTGTTGTCTGCTAATAAAAACAGAAGCATTTGACTAAGCCTTAAAAGGAAATTAGTGGCTCAGCGGTTGTCACCCACGATTCGTAACAGTTTTTCTCGGCATTACTATTTATTAACATAAATAAATAATTTATTGTTTATGTGTGCCATCATAAAAGTAACAAGTGGAAGCTCTATGCGTCGACCAACGTAAAGATATAACTGACTGTTACTCCTCTTTTGGCCTCCTGTCAGTGTTTCTAGCCGAAACTAATGGTACAGATTTTGCGTATTAACAATTGTTGAAAATTATTTACGTAACTTGCAAATAGATATGGATTTTTTTAGTTTTTTTTTTTTTTTTTTTGGGGGGGGGGGGGGGGGGAGGAGGGCAAAATGTTTGCAAAAAGAGGCATATATATCTTTGGCTCGAGTTTCTTAAAAAAAAAAAAAAGAGGTTACTTCTTGTTTTGTTCATCTTATGGGACATTATGGACGTTCAAGGTCATATGGAGTGGGGACTAAGAAGTGATCATTTGATAGAACAGAACTGTTTGAGATTTGTATAGCTGAAAGAAAAAATGAGACGTGTGGAGGTGAGAACTACAACAAAAAAGGGATCTGGACCATTCCATTGATCTAACGGCTCAGACAAGCGGACAAGAATGACTTCAATTCCCGAGGAACAAGGTTGTTAGTTAGGCATTTTTTACCCCAAAAAAGAGCCATTAACAACTCGTCATACAATGAACTAATGAGAACCAATAAAACTAGAGAAACAAGAAGTTAAACCTCCATGATGAACTGAGAGATTTTGGAAGAGAGAGAGATAAAGAAAGAGAAGCTGACCGAATAATAAGGAGAAGCAGCGATGACGTTCATAGGCTCATCGGAGGAGGAAGAAAGAGCGTAGAGAGCTGCCTGAAATAGCTGTGTGGAGCCATTTCCGACCACAATGTACTTATCGTTGGTATCTGCGTTACCAACCAAAGCATGAAGCCTTTTAATGGCGTCCCTGAGCTCCGGCATCATAAACCAACACACACTCCTCAGATCACTCAAATAACTCAGAAGCTCACACCCCTTTATGACCACCGTACACTTCTCGCTCATCTTCCTCCAATACTCCTTAAACAGCATCGGATCTCCCCTGCAGAATCACCCAACACAATGAACAATCAAAAAAAAAAATCCATCGCTAAGTCAACCTAACACTCAGAGATCTGAATTGATTTCTTACTGGTCGAGGTTTATGAAGGAGTTAATGGTAGTGAAAGAGGAGAAGCCATTTTTGTTGTTGTTGGGAGGAAGAGAAGGAAGATTTGGAACCAGTGATGTAGTGTTGTGAAAAAGGCTTGTGTTTTCTGCAACTAAGCTCTTCATGATGTATTATAAATAATACTCTTTTTGAGTCTATTGTCTTCTCAATGTATCGATCTTCTTGATGAAGAAGAAGAATAAGAAGTACTGTGTGTAAGTGTGTGTGTGTGTGTGTGTGTGGATATATATAGCGATGTGGCTCTATATTTAGTTAATTTCCAAGTAAAGCGTTCATGAACCAAATCGAGCGGATCATTATTATACAGAGAACTCAAGATTATATATCATCTAATTAAATTGCTTAATTCATATGTATCTAGGGATATGCTTTTGGTATGTAGCTAATAAAATCTTAGGAACTTGATCGCTTTAATTAGAATGCATGAACAAAATAAAATTACGCAACAAACAGGAATTTTATAATATTATAATATGATGTTAAATATTGAAATAAAAAATTTTGAAGTTATTGGTCAATTAATAGGGTCATAATTTTTCAGAGTTTATATTGCAAAGATATTTGAATGGTTCTACTCATGGAAACATATTGCAAAGATATTTGAATGGTTCTAATCATGGAAACAAAGTTGTCAAACTTACGAGTTTTAACAAATCTATAACGGTGTAATGTGAAGTCGAATAGTAAACTCGTATTAAGAGTTTACTTTTATCAATAAATAGGTATTAACTGTATATAATTAAATAATTTCAATATAAAAATGATAATATTTTGATTTAAAAATATTTTAAATCTAAATAATTAAAATTAAATTCATCAACATCCATAAATTATAATACTTAACAAATAAATTTATACAAATTTCATATATAAAGCTACTAGTATAATTAAATCAAAAAAATTAAAACGATTTTAAGAGTGAGTTAATCCGGTTTTATAATCTAAAAACATAAAAACGATAAACTCAATATGTAAACTTGCGAGTTTATCCGAGTTTACTGTGAGTACGAGTTTACCAGCAACTCAACACGATTTTGTAAGGTAAAAACATAAAAAGATAAACTTGGAAAGTCAACTCGCAGTTTACAACAATGCGTAAAAAAAAAACAAAACCCACGTAAAATTCAGGATCCAAAGTTGAATGAATCTTGTATGATCAATCCATGCATTATCATATTGTTATATGTCCCCCCCCCCCCCCCCCCCCCCTTTTTTGTGTGCTAATTTTAACCTTCACATTAATTACTTGAATTGAATGGTAAGACCTATGTCTGATTCAATGTAATAAGACCCTTCTGGAATTTGAAATTGATGGAAACGACTAATGTCAAGATTCATTGCTTGATTTAATTAGTTAAAAGAAACAAAAACGTTAATCCTTAATTCAAAGACATTTCTATTGCGTTATTGACGTTCAATGAATTAAAACGATTAATGGAATGGCTTGGATATTTGGATGATTTCTTTTCATTATTACTTACATAAGATTTTCATTTTTTGTGAGTATAATGATTTTAAAAGTACTATCTTATAAAAGATTAATTTAAATTAATTACGAATCACTTAAAAGGAGGAACAGGTTGGGATTGTTTAGCTTCGTTGGTTTGTGAGAAAAACAACAATGGAGGCTCGAAACACATGACATTGTGTTCCTCAAACCAAACATGTTTTGACTTATTGCCTCAATTATTATTAATCACTTCTCTAGAAATTTTCATAATTATTTTGTAGTGTTCGTACATGTGCTTCTCATTTCTCTGCATGTGATCCACACTTTCCTTATACTCCTTCCATCTAATCAACTCAATGTACATCAATCTATAACATGCCAGTATGTTCAACTCACTACTATAAAATATGGATACTATTATCTTAAAAGATGTCCATTTTTTAAAAAAAAAAAAAAAAAAAAAAAAAAGAAAATGAAATAAAAAGTGAAGCACGTGGCATTGTTGTAATTATTTACTTGATTTGGTTACTTTATACGTCTTAAATATTAATTTAGATGTCTAAAAAAAAAAAATTTTGATGTCCTAAATATATTTCAGAACGTCAAAATTGGCATTTTTGGCACAATTTAAAAAATTTGGGAAATGTTTTGGACGCCAAATTAGTACTCCTTCCTCACATTATTCTCTCTAGCTAACTTGAAAAAAAAATATGTGTTGTCTATATATTTTCTGACACATTATTAAGATTTTAGAGTTCCCCACATAGTTTTGAAAAAGTTAATAAATCACCTAAAATTCAACCCAAATTTTTTTTAAAAAAAAATACTCTCATTAATTATGTTTTCCTGAACTAACATTTAATATCCATTTTAAAACAAGGATATGCCCATCTAAAATAATGATTATTTAGAAACATATGCACTAACAAGCATATGTCTTGTTAGAATCCAACATTTTATTAAAATAAATATTATTGACTTTTCTGTTGTGGTCGGTTCATCAAGTCTTCTTGTTTCCTTCATATGATTGTATCTTATTATTTTTAGTTTTTTTATGGCCCCTTTTTTAGCCTTCCTAAATTGCAGGCTCAATACTACAAAATCCTACATATATGATAGTTATTATCAACCATAAATGACGGTTCCAAACCATCGTATATGAAGGCACTATACATACATACATATGTGTGTGTGTGTAGGCGCGTGCGCGTGCGTGCTCGGCACAAATACATACATCATGATTCCAAAACATAATATATTAAGGATATACATAATGGTTATTTGTTAAAGACTATAATGTATTGACTTTTTTATTATATATAGTTTTTTTTATTATTTAGTTTTTTTATTATATATTGATAATAATGAAATAATATTATTATTGAATAAAAACTTTATTATTTATAATATTCAAAATTCAATACATTGTTCTAAATGCTTGACTATTTGAAATTAGAAAATCATAGTTCTTTTTATACATGGGCAAGCATTAATCTTGTAGGTGTGAAGCATACAAGTCTAACAGAATTTGGTCTAGTTACTAAAAACCATTAGGTTTAATGGTATAAGACGTGCCCTTTGTAACAATAGGTATAAAGTTCAATCTCAACTCAGGCAATATGCCTACCATCCAAACTCAAAAAAAAAAAAAAAACAAAAAAAGAATTGTTGGAATATGCCTAATTCACCCTTGGTGGATTAAGGCCCACTCCAGATTTAAGAGGGGCTATTATGAAAATATGGAGAAAGATGGGTTCATAAAAAAGAGATTTTCTTTTATAGTCCTTTTTTAGCCTTCTTAAAATATAGGCTCACTACTATAGAATCATACATATATGATAGTTATTATTGACCATAAATGATGGTTCCAAACCTTCGTACATGAAGGTGCTATATATATGTGCTCAACACAAATACATACATAACGGTTCTGAAGCGTAATATATTAAGGATATGCATAATGATTCTTTGTTATGATGTAAAGTATTGACTTTATTTTTTCTTATCATATATAGTTATTTTTATTTAGTTTTGCTATTAATATTTATTATATAAAACATAATATAATCATTGATAATAATAAAATAATATTATTATTAAATAAAAAATTTATTATTTATAGTATTCACATTACTCTAAATGCTTGACTATTTGAAATTAGAAAATGATAGTTCTTTTTACACAACGGCAAGCATTAATTTTGTAAGGGTGAAGCACACAAGTCTAACAAAATTTGGTCTTCTTACCTAAAAAAACCTTTAGGTTTAGTGATACAATATGTGTTCTTTGTAACAACAGGTGTGAACTTCGATCCCAACTTAGGCAATATGCCTACTATCCAAACTCAAAAAAAAAAAAATATTAATAATAATAATAATAATAATAAAGAATTAGAATATACGTAGTTCACCCTTAGTGATGGATTAAGGCCCAATCTAGATTTAGGAGGGGCTATTTTATAAAAATATGGATAAATATGGGTTCATAAAAAAGAGATTTTCTTTTGTGGCTCTTTTTTAGCCTGCTTAAAATGTAGGCTCATTACTACAAAATCATATATATATGATAGTTATTATTGACTATAAATGACGGTTCCAAATCGTTATATATGATGACGCTATATATATATATACATATGCATGCTCGGCACACATACGTATGTAATCGGTTCCGAAGTGTGATATATTACGGATATTCATAATGGTTCTTTGTTAATGATTGTAATGTATTTACTTTATTTTTTTATTATATAGTTATTTTTATTATTTATTTTTATTTAGTTTTGCTATTAATATTTATTATATAAAAAATAATATAATAATTGATAATAACAAAATAATAATGTTATTGAATAAAAAAATTATTATTTATAATATTCAAAATTCAATACATTGTTCTAAATGCTTGACTAATTGAAATTAGAAAATCATAGTTCTTTTTATACAAGAGCAAGCATTAATCTTGTAGGCGTGAAGCACAGAAGTCTAACAAAATTTGGTCTACTTACTAAAAACCTTTAGGTTTAGTGATATAAGATGTGCCCATTGTAATAATAGGTGTGAAATTCGATCCAAACTCAGACAATAGGCCTACCATCCAAACTCACCCAAAAAAAAAAAAAAAAAAAAATTGTTGGAATATATCTAGTTCACCCTTAGTGGATTAGGGCCCAATCCAAATTTAAGAGGGGATATTATGAAAATATGGAGAAACACGAGTTCATAAAAAATAGATTTTCTTTTATGGCCCTTTTTTAGCCTTCTTAAAATGTAGGCTTACTACTAAAGAATCATACAAATAGATAGTTATTATCGATCATAAATGATGGTTCGAATATTGTCGTATATCAAGGTTGGCTATATATATATATATATATATATATATATATATATGCTCGGTAGAAATACATACATGACGGTCCTGAAGCGTAATATATTAAGGATATGTATGGTTCTTTGATAATGATCGTAATGTATTAACTTTACTTTTATTATATGTAGTTATTTTTATTTAGTGTTTTTATTAATATTTATTATATAAAACATAATATAATCATTGATAATAACAAGATAATAATATTATTAAATCAACAATTTATTATTTATAGTTTTATAAATTCAATACATTGTTCTAAATGCTTGACTATTTGAAAGTAGAAAATCATAGTTCTTTTTATTCAAGGGCAAGCATTAATCTTGTAGTTGTGAAGCATATAAGTCTAACAGAATTTGGTCTTCTTACTAAAAACCTTTAGGTTAAGTGATACAAGATGTGTCCTTTGTGACAATAGATGTGAAGTTCAATCACAACTCAAGCTATTTGCCTACCATCCAAACTCAAAAAAATGTGGGAATATACTTAATTCATCCTTGGTGGGTTAGGGCGCAATTCAAATTTAGGAGATGTTATTATGCAAATATGGATAAACATGGTTCTTGATGGTTTATGAGTTATGTCTATTCTAATGTAACAGTACGTTTAAGAGCTATATGTATGATCATGCAAATATAAATTACAAATATGCCTGAAATTCTTACATGTATGAAGAAAAAACAAGAGGTTTTCCTAGATATAGGATAGATCCATGATTCCTTGATGAGCCTGATAGTCAATACCAATTCTTTCCCTTTGGGATTGAAGGATCTAAAAATTCCAATTTGAGAATATAATAGAACAAAACTTTACACTACAAAACCAGAGGAAGTATCAAGGTTCTCACTTCACTTCAGTGTCACCGCACAACGAGTGAGAGGAGCCACAATTAGCAGTAAATGCAAGTGGTGAGCTGTAGCTAAGGTTCCTTCGAAAAGCCTTCGCAACCATTAATCTTCATCATCATGAGTCAAACCGCCACAAGCAGCTTATCCTTGAGTGAGTACAGAGCCATCCATATCAATACGAACAAAGCCATATGGGTAGGGTAGATCCAGACGGTCTAGATATGATAAGTTTAGGGGCCCGTAAGCACCCAAATCAACTTTTGCCACAAGGGAGCTCTAGTTATTGAATAATTATAAGGGTGTGTTTCAGATAACAATTAAAAAAAAAACACTTTTAGAAAACCATACCTAGGGGATGTCTGGATATGGTTTTGAAAAACCAATTGATTTGTCATTGCTAGTTTTCTTTCTAGTTTGATGTATCAAGGGCTAGATCTTCATGGTCAAGTCCCTTCCTCACCTTTCAAGCTTTGGCTTGCCTATATTTCTCAAAAAAAAAAAAAAGGCACTTTTAGAGGGAAACCATAGTTTGGAAAAAATTACATAAACACCTAAAAAAAAATGTGGAAGCCTTTTTTGTCTAAAATCATAGTTTGGGCTCAAAAGCCATGGTTTTGAATAAGCTCATTTTTTTTCACTTTCTGAAACAAAAGTCTTGCTAAAGCTTTGGGGAAGGAGAAAAAAGTTTTTTTTTTTTTTTTTTTGATACTTAAGAGGGGAGGGGAGGCGGGATCGAACCCGTTATAGGGGGGGTGCCAAGCACCTAGGACCAGCCTAGGTGCCAAGAGCACACGAGGCGCAAGGGCGAAGGAGAAAAAAGTTGATCGGACATAGTTTGTCACATCTTAGAAAGAGAGAGAGAGAGAGAAAAAAAAGGGAAAAGGGGGGGACCCAGACATGGCAAAAGAAAATGAAGAAAATAGATGAAGAGAAAAAAATTAGAAAGGATAAAGAAGAAAAGGAAAAAAAAAAAAAAATGGAATAAAGTCATGTACTTAAAAATTTTGAAATATGGGAAATTGGGTATCTATGTCAAGTATGAAGTATTATTTTTTTTATAAATTTATTAAAATATTATCTTTTTCATAATTAAAGAAAATTGAAATGGAATTTATACTCTCATATGTAATTATTACATTAGCTAATGTCTTTTTTGGTAACTTCCACATGAAAAAAGGTGATTCTAATAAGAATTATCCAAACACTCTTATTTTATCAAAATCATTTTTTTCCCACAAAATGTATTCTCTAAAATCACTTTTATCACTTTTTCTTTTTTTATTCTCTAAGGGTATGTTTGGTTGGGGGAGGGGGAGGGGAGGGGAGGGAAGGGGGAGGAAAATGAAGGAAAATATTAAAAAGGGAGAAAATTTTTGTGGGCCCCACCACAAATAACTTTTATCTCTCTCCATTTTCTCTCCCCTCGCCTCTCCCAACCAAACATACCCTAAGGGTATGTTTGGTTTGAGGGAAGGGGAGGGGAGGGAAAGTAGAGAGAGAAATTTTTTCTCTCATCTTTACAAAATTGCCCATAGATAATTTTTAATATTCCTAAAATATACTCACAATAAAAAATATATATATATATTCCTTTCATTAATAACAAAATGATAAATGTCCTTCCAACATATTTTTTGCCTCCCCTCCCCTTCCCTCGTACTAAACATACCTAAAAGTTAACATTTATACATTTGTCAAGATCATATCTCTTGTGCTTTGCAGTCTAAATCGTCAATTCTCTTGTTGAACATAATAAAAGAATAACATTTATACATTTGTGACGACTTATCCACTAAATCTCTCGAATCTCCCACAAACCTACAAATGACAAAAATTTGTCGTTGAAAAAAGAATGGAAAAAGGACCACTCATGTACATTTACAAAAGTGAAGAGAGGCTGAAAGGCAATCCAAAGAATGACATTTAATTTCTTGATCCTCTGTGAATAGTGTACAAGGGTGAGGGAAACAGATGCTAAGAGCTATGGCTATGCTGGATTTCATTAGGCATTGTTGGAAGCTTCTTGTTGAAAACGTGCTTCCTGCACCTTTCAAATATACTATCATATAATAGATCAAATTTAACTCCTGCTCTCTCCCTGTTCACTATAAATAGGATGTGATCTCCCTCCACCATCTTGTAATACCTGTTTCATCAAACCCCATAATTTTCTTAGTTCATAGACAAATTCAGGGGAAAAAATGCATGAGTGGAAAATGAACATGTCAAAGGTGTTTCATCAAGGAAGATTTGAAATGAATGGAAAGATAATTTACTTTCATTAAGTGATTTATTAGATAATCAAAAAAAGAGAATCTTGAGGACTATTTGAAATTCAAAAGAACCAAGGGAAGAGGCCACTGAACAACTGGAAAAAACCTGGGACCATATTAGGAAAGAAGAAATGGAAGCAGATCGGTTTCAAGTGAATGGCTATTCTGAGATAGAATGAGAAAATTTGAATTTGATTAATTCAATTTAGACGACTTTCGAACCATTAGAAAATTACAAAGATGCCGTCGGTGTACTATGTTTCCTCAATTATTTTTCAAGCATTAAACAAAAAATTCGTTTTTCACGAGGAGAATGGAGGAGAATGCAATAAAAGTCCTTAACTGGACTTTTTTCCACTAAACTAAAAGCACCGCAATTCAATGATCTTTTCTAATAAATTCAGTTTTACATGTTTCATGGACAATCAATCCAGGTACCAGGTTAAAGGACATCTGGAAGCTAATTGATTGAAGTCATCAAGCTCCACAACCACAATACTGCAGGTTTTATTCTATATCATTAAATATCAATTGCCAAAAACGATAAGGTTATTGTGCATGACATACCATATGCCAGGTTGCAATGGTAGGCAATCTGAATCCTTCTCGACCAAGCGATGTGGGTGTTCAATTGGGAGGCGAGGATGAGTCATAGATATCGTGTTAAGTGCTCCATCATTGTCCTGCCAATCCTCATCCCTGCATAGGCATAGTACATATGACTTGAATGGTCATTTTCACATTTGAAGTTACAACAGAGTAGAGAGATTTAAAATAAAAATCAGACAAAGGGCAAAGTCAGTCGCAAAAAGACTCGGACATGTCAAAGGTGGATTACAGTAAAACATATGCCAGATATACAGACATATTTCTTTATAATTAGTTTCTGTTTATCCATTTCTAGACCAGGTTTGGTTGAGAACATTTCACTCAGGAATGAATAAACTGAGCAAGGTGAAATTTACATCTAAGCACTCAATGAATTTGAAACCCACCTGTAACCTTTGTAAGGGGGAGTGGCATCTGAAGGATGACGCCACTGGGTCATCTGAAAGACTCTTAAGAAAAGCATAGGGTGAATATTAAGTATGCTTGAAGGAATTGTGCAACCCATGATCTTCTTGGTTTGCTTGGTGGCATAACTGAAGTAGTATGTATTTGGAAATGTACAGAGGTGGTAATTGAGTTTAATAGAGCCTTGAATTGTAAGATCCGGGAGGATCCAGTCCTCTGAAGCAAATGGACCTGAATACCCGAGCATGCACTCAACAAGACCCCGAATTCCCATCTTTCTCCTCGACATGTTAAAGTGATCAAACCCAAAGTTGTAATAGTTCTTCAGCCAGGCAATGTCCAGCCAATCATAGATTATCACTCCAATGCGGCAAAGCTGTAGCAGAGAAACAGGCTTCATTGTTCTTCCATCTTCTGGCCTAAGACAAGTTGAGATTGTAGAGACAAGTTTAGCATAATAGCACCATCAGGTTTAGATTCTTCAGAAGGAGAAATTTGTTTGGAGATTAGCCAAATATCAAGCATATGAAAGCTGAAACCCAAAAACAGTCCTAGTTCATCATTTTATCAATGAAAAAGCTCATAGAACTCAGTTGATATTCTTTGACTTGTATCCTCATAGACAGGACTTTTGAACATTAGAAGTTTCAAAGTTGTAGTTATCATCACAAGTTAACAGAAACTTACTGCATTCCATCAAAGTAGGTTCTTGTAGTCCCATTAAATGCTCCTGATACGGAAGTTATACTTAAGACCCAGTTCTCTGAAGTGTTTTCGTACCCCTTGAATGCCTGAAGAAAATATGACCATCATAATTGTATATCAGAGTTCTTTTTTTCTTTTTCTTTTTTTTACTGGAGACTCCGGTAGTACACCACTTGGCACTTACCTTATCAGCAAGCATTTGTTGTAAGACACGAACAACTTGTGCTCCAGCAGAATGCCCCACAAAATGAATAGGGTGATCCTCGTCCCACTCTGGGTATTGCCCTGTATCCATAGTTTATGTATTCAGAATCTCAGATACCGTCAAATGTGAAGACATTATTCTCTAAACAAAAAGAGATAAAATCAGATTATAGTAGCAAATTATTCCATATTTGGACATATACTTATTTTAGTCTTCCTATTTTTCTTAACCACATAGGTTAATGCCCCAAATATCTAACTTATTACAAACTAGTCCTTTCATTAAATGTCTCTTGGATAACAACATCGAGCTAGTTGACTCGTTAAGGTCCGCAAAAGCATAACTCATTCTCATAGACTTATTTGTCAAATCCGGATTATAAATTACACCAGAGTTGATATCTTTAGTAGCCCATTTCAAGAGATGAACAACATATTAGAAGAAGCATGAGATTTAACCTTGTTCATAGATTCGCCCAAACTGCGAGTGTCCATAAGCCTTGCTGTGCTCTTCACCGTAATCGACTTGCCCACCTTTCAAATAATAGAACAATTCGCGAGCCCTGAGGTACAAACCATTCAGAAATTTTCCAAACAAGCATATAACAACATAACCAACTGAAAAGGATAACTAATAAACGAACTCCAAAACTTCAAAAGAGAACTTTTATCAAACACTCACCTATCATAGATACTGGTTAGAGACCCCAAATCAGGGACGAGAACCCTTTCATCCTTCTTCTCCGCCCCCGCAAAGTATGATAGACCACCCAATCTCTGAAAACACCATTTCCCAAATAAAAGCAGAAGAATTAGATTCACATGAAACAGAATAGGTCAAAATTTAATGGAACAATCAAAGGTTTACTTACCCCATTGCCAAATCCGAAAATTCCATGAACTAACACAATGGGAGGAAGATCATCAACATTGGTTTTTCCATTAGTCGGTTCTTTCACGACGACCTCAACGTTCGTATTAGATTTAGAGAAATATTCAGCGAGAGATTGCGAGAGATCTCCGGCAACGGCGGTGCTGAAAATGTAAAACCCGTAAAGCATATGAACCATGGTGCTCACAAACAGCTCCACCAATTGCAAAAGAGGTATCCATAATCGGAACATTTTCCGATGAAATGCGAACAAATACAACCACGACGGCGACCTCCAATCAAGGCAAGAGCCTTCCTTCTTTGAGACCAGAATACCAAACAGAAGGCTCTTCCCCAGGCGCAGTTTCTCAAAGGGCAAACAGAGCAGAGCCCGTACGTAGCAACGCTTCAAGCTATATAAAGAACTACACACAAACGAACACAATTCCTTCCTCCTATATGTATGATCAAACAGATAGAAAGAAAGCGATTTGTGAGCGCTTGAAGCGTGTTACTATTATATGTTGTTCTTTTGGGTTTAAACTGCAAAAGCTCAAAAGGTCCCCCAAAAAAAAACTTCAAATGCTTAACAATTTCCCACGAGTTCTTCGTTTTCTACCTCACAGAAGCCTACAACCAATCAGAACGCTTCCGAATCGCTCATGATTCATTTGGTCGGGCAAAGCCAGAATATATATATGATTAATTAATAAATAAAATAATAAGAAGAAAAAGGAAATATTGGTTTTGGTTTGTGACACGTGTCAAATAAATTTTAGATTTAAAAAAATACAAATGGATAATATCTTACTCAGTTTATTCAGATACCATTATGAGCGTTTATTTCTAGGCCTTGCTGGCCAACTGTGTAAGATTCCGAATTGCAAGTCATTAAACCAACATCCAACTACCATCTCCTTATCCATTTATTCTTGCGGGACACTTCAAAGATTTATTAATTGCAAACAAGTTTTCTTTTTCGTCTTTGTCCCAAGCAATTTTTTTTTTTTGTTTTAAATAAAGAAAATTCCAAATCATTAAAGCAATTTTTTAGTGCCTTATTGATCTTGCAAAGGTAGAGCAACCATTCTCTTTCATCATTGGCTCGTTATTTGAAAACAGAGTTTTCTTTTTAAAAAAAGAAAACAAAGTTCTCAATCTAAAAATATATATATATTTAGAAGAAGAAGACAGAGTGATCAATCTAGAAACAGTTTTCTTTTGAAAATGTACATTTTTTATTTATTATTACTCTTCCATCATTTTTTATAAAATATAAATAATGAATCATGAAGTAAAAAGTTGGTTAAAATTAGTTTAAAATAATATATATGAAAGAATATAACTTGTTTTTCAAAATAAAATAAAAAAATTACTTGTAGAAAAGGTAAGCGGGAGAGAAAACGAGTGAAAAAAATTAATTACAAAAGCATGCACTAATATTCTGAGTTACATCACTTCATGATTTGAACTAGAAACCTTCAACCTATAGAAGAGAATTCATACCACTAGACTACAAAATTTTGGTTAAGTGAAAAAAGTTATGAGAACGAATAAGTGAGAAAAATTAATGAAGGGGATATAATTAATTCGAGGTAAAAATAGGAAAAAAAAATACATTAAATGTTTAGAAATCTTCAAAAACTATTTTATTAAAAGAAACATGAGAAAAAGATGAGAAAATATCACTTGAATTTTAAAATCTTAAATTAGTGTTGTTATCTAGAAGAGTATGTGTATTATCTAAAAGAATATAACAACTAAATTTTCATTTTAATAAGAAATCACTATCCTAAGATTTTAAAATTTCATGTGGTATTTTCTTTTATTTTTTCTAAAAAGCATATTCATTCAACAAATCATATATTGTACTCCTTTTATTCTTAATATATGATATATTTACCTAATTTGATTAAATTAAAAAAGTTAATCGAGTTAGTTAATGTAACATGTATTTTCTAAAATATCATAACTCTTCTTCCCCTTTTGATTTTGTTGAGAAGGCACAAATAGAGGTAAATTAAAAAAAAAAAAAAAAAGATTGATAACTATAAAAAAAAATATATCTTATATTTAAAACTAAGATCAATTTTTCAAATATCTCATATTAGAAACTGGAAGAGTAAAAAAGCAACCACGGGAGTACCATATTAAGATTACGTATAAACAAGTGTTTAATGAGCTCTTTTTTTCGTTGTTGCCAAAATTTCTCTGTTTAGTTCAGCTAAAATTAAATCAGACATTCAGACCAACATAAATTGCAACGTGGAAGCATTTATATGGGACGATTTGATGTGCTCCCTCCATTTCATGTTTTAAGTTGTTTTTTATGGAAAATTTGGGGTTTTCAAAATACAAGATATTTTAAGAAAACTAAGGTTTCATCAATGATTTTACGCCAAAATTACCCCTTTTAAGTGTGATTTGTGTTGGGGTTATGTTAATTGAAGGATATTCCTGAGAGTTATTGTATTTATTTTTGGAGAAATCAAGATTTTAAATTATTTTTTATTATATTATTATTTACCGATCTCCTCATCCTCCTTCTCTTTCACTTTTTTTTTTAAATTTTATAAAACCATTATTATTTTTCTATTTTGAGGAAATCCATAGTTGTGAACTATCCATATTAAATTTGTTTATTTATTTATGTAATATTTTTGCCAAAATTTGTTATTTTATATTATAATCATAATTTTGTAAATTATTAAATTTCAACCATTTATTTATTGATCTAATAATAGAAATGAGATGAGTGGAAAAGAAAATGAGAACAGGGATAAGGGGAGGATTCGCATCTGATCAATAGAAGGGGACTAGCTTTTAGATGTATAAGTACCGTGCGATCTTATTTATATCATTTTGGTTTTATTTATAAATCATTTTTAACTAAATTACACATACCAAAGAAATATAGTTAGCTCAATGATTGTGAAATAAATTTTTAACTTTGTCCTTATTTATAAATAGGACCAAAGTAGTAGAATCTAGTTTCAAGTGATTTTTTGCATTAGTGCTGTAAAACCTTTTTTTTTTCGTTACATAAGTAGTATTTTAGAGATATCATATTATAAATATTAAATAATTTATTTTACTTCTTAAATCTATTCAAATTAAAAAAATATGCCCTACATTTATCAATAAAAGTAGCATATTACTCATAAAAAGTCTTTTAGAAGAAAATTTTAGTCGAGAGTATAAGAGATTGACATAATAATAAATGATTTTTTTCACTTTACCCATATTTAACTGCACATTTTTAAGAAAATACTACCTTCACTCATAAATAGAAAAGCAAGTTGCCTGTTTTTAAAAGAGATCAAGAAAACTAATTAAGTTACATTAAATATTTATACTTATCATTTTTCTTTATAAACTAATCTTCTTAACTTATAGACTGAAATATTATTTGATAAAATGCAAAATATACAATGATTAAGTAATTTATTTAATTTTATTGATCTCTCTAAAAAAATCAATTGACTCTTATATTAAAAAGTGGAGAGAATAGTTAACAATAACTCATATTTTGAATTGGAGGGGGTACTCTAGCTTTAGTTTTGTTGGCTCTTTTAATCTGATGAGTTTTAGCTAAATGTAATTAAGTTCCCCCAATGATGACGTCACCTCCCATACTTTGAAGTTAGAAGAGGTTTTAGACTCGATCTCGCTTGAAGGAATGGGAAGATGACTATTTTCCCACTGAAAAAAACCGTTTGGTACGTTGCTCTCCCGGAACATTCATTTCCTACCTGCGCCATCTTCGCACAAATGTGGGAAAATTGAATCCCTCAAAATATGGCGGGATAGTGCCATCTTCCCGGGAGAGTGAATTTGGTTGACAAAAAAAACCCTTTCATATGTTTCTGAAATAATCTACAAAAAAAGAGCGTCACGGACTCAAATCTGAATCTGATCCTTCCTTTCTTCGCCTTCCTTCGCATTTCCGTCTCCAACTCTCACCTTCTTCATCATCGTCGACGACGACATTCCTTTCTTCCCTCACCGCGCGACAATCGACGTCAAAAGTAGAACTAGAGTGCCGAGGAGAACATAGAGCTTCGACTCTCTTCCATCATCTTCGTCGTCTTCTTCCTCTCTACCAAGCACCGTCGTCGGAGAGGAAAGACTAGACCACCACTGTCGGCTTCCTCTGTTTTTGAATTCTTCTCAACCCTCTATTCTTTCCATTTAAACTGTTCCTTCATCCATTCCTCTACATGCGTCTTTATTTAGTTTCTGTGTTCTTGTGGTCTGGTTTTCTGTCTGTAGGTTGTGAAATTGCTGATGTAAACCTTAAGCCACTGTCAGATTTTACGTTCGAATGCAGGCGATTGGGTACCTATTACGTCCGAACGTCCGAATGAACAGAGGGGCATTTTAGGAATTTCACCTCACCTTCCCACTTAACTAACACCCAATTCTTCATACCAAACAATTCATTTTCCCTCAACTTAAGTTCATTTCCCATGTCTACTAAATAACTCAACTTTTTAAATTCCCTCGCAATCTTCCCTTCCATTCTTTTCCCTCCTTTAAGTTCTTTTTCCTCTTTAAATCTTCCCCTCGCACCAAACAGCCCCAGGGTTGGCATGTTTACATGGACACGGCTTTACTCGTATGTAGTTTCCATTTGGTGTCCGTCCTCTGCAAAGATTTTTGGTGCAAAACTGAGCTAGTTTGTCTTTTTTAAAAAAAATAAAAATATTTTAGATACAACCTGGTATTTAAAAGATATTTTAGGATATTAATTAAGACTTGAAAAATACTTCTTGATCTTAAAACATTATTTTAGATTTTAAAAAAATATTTCAAGATACTAGCTATTACTAAAAAGATACTTCAAGATACTAAAAAAATATTTTTTATAAAAAAAAACTTCACGATCTTGAAAAAATATCTTGAAGGATATTTTTAGTATCAGTCAAAATTTGAAATATTTTTTCAAGATCCTAAAATAATTTTTCAAAATCATAAAGTATTTTTTCAAGAACGCTTTCGATATTTTAAATTATCTTTTTATTATTATGTAATACCCTAAAATATTTTTTCAAGATCCTAAAATAAATTTCCAAGATAATGAACTATTTTTTAGTAACAATCTGTTAATATATTTGAAGTACTCATCAGTAAAGTTGTCAAATTCACGCGAGTTTAAGAAACTCGTGATCATGACGTAGATTCGTATCGTGAAGTTACGAGTTTACTTCTATTATTACATAGGCATTATTAGTGTATAATTAAATAATTAAAATATAAAAATGACAATAATTTGATTTAAATATATTTAAAATCCAAATAATTGAAATTAAATCCATTAACATTCATTATTTGTCATATTTAAAAAAGAATTTCTTACAAAATTTCTATATAAAGCAAGTTAAGTATGATCAAATCAAAAAAGTTAAAATGAATTTAAGAGTAAGTTAACATGGTTTTGTAAACTAAACGTAAAAAATCGGTAACTCGATATATAAACGCGTGAGTTTAACCGAAGTTTATGACTAACACGAGTTTACTACTAACTTGACTCGTTTTATAAAGTAGAAACGTAAAAACGGTAAACTTGGAGAGTTAACTCGCAGCCACAACAACGCCATCAATGCCTGAAAAAATATATATATATATATTTAAAAAAAAAAAAAAAAAAGGAGGAGGGAACTAACTTAATTTTGCCCCAAAAATGGCACCATTTTGTGTAGAGGACGGCAAGGGATGGGAAAACCGCGTCCTGTTTACATGTGTGTTTCCTTTGACCGCAATAATAATAATAATAATTGTTGTTTGGTCGCATTTTGTTGTTGTTCTATTTTAACATTAATTAAGCATTGAATGTATTTCATTATTGGCCAACAACTTTGACAAGTCAATCTGTCTCATTCAACCATGTCATAACTGTTACTTTGTCAAAGTTTTCTCTCCCTTCTTCGTCAACATGGACTACCAGTTTGAGTGGTCTATGAATATTTTATAAAATATTTGACGTATTTTGATATTGGTCAAAAGCTTTTATAGAAATTAAGATCGTTTCGTGAAGAACTTGCGTATGAAAAAAAAAAAAAAAAAAAAAAAAAAAAAAAAAAGTTTTGAATTTTAAATTTGACTCCTGAATATCATGCGAAGATTGGTAATTTTCTTTTCCATGTCGGAAGTGGTTTGTATCATTAATGTGATAAAATAAGTACTCCATTCATCCTAATTATAAAATCTAATTGATTTTTTTGTAGAGATTAAAAAAACTAATTAAATTACTTTAAAGTATTTTTATTTTTATTTTTTTCTTCAAACTAATTAGTTTGACTAATAAACTAATATATAATCTAAGGATACATAACAAATGAAATAATTAAGTAACTTATTTAGTTTCCTTAATCTCTCATAGAAAAATCAACTATATCTTATAATTAGGACTAAAGGTAGTATGATTTTTTGCGGCATAAAAAAATATCATTACTCTCCAATTAAAATCACTATGTAGTTTTTGCAAAATATCCTATATTTTGAATCGACACTAGCTGATAAAAAATGTCGTATATTTTAAATATGAAACATTTTAAAAAATTTGGAGCGCATTTTGTGCTCATCATTTTAATAAACATAGTGTGCTAATTACCAATCTAAAATCACCAAAATTTTGGACAGTCTAGACTTTTTAACATTTAATTTTAATTTAATACATGTAAAATTTGAAATAAATATAATCTTATAATTATCACTTGTCAAAAATTGAACTTATTATTTTAAAAATCATAGATTAAAAATTTTGAAATTCAAATCATTCATATCATATTTGAATGCTTTAAATCTCGTGTTAAATTTAAACCAAATGACCTTAACAACCTGCAAGACTGAGAAGGAAGTTTCCTTGTCTGCATGATCTTTATCTCGTTTCACGCACAAATCATAAATGTAAACATTAATGCATATGATCGATAACTCGTTGATTAAAAATCATATATTCTCTAAAGAAAGACACCAATTAATAAATATATTTGATTTTTTTACAAGATACTTATTTGTTTTTAAATAGTATTAAATATTTTTTTCATGTATGCCCATAATTAATAAGGATAGTGGTTGAGAGTAATAATTAATTATGATACTAGAGTTTAGTGCAATTAGTAGGGGTAATATTAAAAATTATTTAAATTTTAGGACTAATTTAATGATTTTAAATGTTTTTATTGATTTGTGAAAATTGTAAGTTGGTGCGTTGGTGCCTATAATGATATGAATGAGGATATATTATGTAAAATCAAAAAGGTAATTGAAGTACAAAATTTATATAAAGGCATTTTATGAAAATGAGGAAAATTAACTAATTTAACCGTTATCCTTAATTCCACAAAAATCGATCAAATATATCTTATAATTAGAATCGATATAGTAATACACAATCTCTCTACTTTAAAGTCTTTTTTTTTTTTTTTTTTTTTTAATGGGCTTGCGCTTGTCCTTTTACATAATGCAAGGTTTTTTTTGTCCTAATAATAAATACATTTTCACTCTTTTTATCCTCAACTAATAGCATACTACATTAATTACTCTCTCTCTCATTGTATATTCCCTTCCATCATTTTTTCATTATTACTCTCTCTTTTTTACTCATTCATAAATACTTTCTTTAATTCTTATTATAAGGCACCAACTAGCAATTCTCACAAACTAATAAAAAACAATAAAAGTCAATAAAGTTGTCATACAATTTAAGTAACTTTCAATATTACCCCTACTAATTGCACTCAACTCTAATATTATACTCCCTCTGGTCCTTATTATAAGGCACCAACTAACTTTTCTCACAAACTAATAAAAACAGTTAAAGTCAATAAAGTAAGCCTACAATTTAAGTAACTTTCAATATTACCCTTACTAATTATCCTAAGCTTTAATATCATATTAATTATTACTCACCCACTACCCCTATTGATTATGGACATACATGGAAAAAAGCAATCAATGCTTCTTCGGAACAAGCAAGTACTTTATAAAAAGGACCAAATAAAGTTGGTAGTTGATACCTTATAATAAGGACCAGAGAGAGTATTAATTATTACTCTCATCTACTACCTTTATTAGTTATAGGAATATATGAAAAAAGATAATCAATGGAACAAGTAAGTCCTTTATAAAAAAAAAAAAAACAAATACATTTATTAATTGATATCTTATAATAATGATCAAAGAGACTAATAATGTTTTTTTTTAAAAAAAAAAACATATTAATGTTAACTATTTTTTAAAAATCTCATAGATTGATTAAAAAGACCTTATACTCGTATACGGGGATGAGGGGGTGTAGTAAAACACAGCATATAAATAAGTCTAGAAGCTTCCAAGATTCCAAAAATCAATAAACGAGCCACTCTACAGCAAACGAGCACTGCAACTCACTCATCGACCACTGGACGGCCACACAATCTCCATTACCACTCTGATCCTATTTATAAATTTCATTTCCAAAATTCCAAAAATCAATAAACGAACCACTCTACAGCAAACGAGCACTGCAACTCACTCACCGACCACTGGACGGCCACACAATCTCTATTACCACTATGGTCTTATTTATAAGTCTCTTTTGACCAAATCACACATACCAAGAAGAGGTAGTTAGCTCAATGATTATGAGGTGAATTTTCAACTTTACCTTCATTTATGATTGGGTACCTTCAACTTTTTATTCTCTCTCTATTTTCATTGGTACAATTAATATGGGTAAAATTGTCGCAATCTTATTTATTTGATCAAAGGAGACTTATAAATAGAACTAAATTTTTTGGTCAAAAGGAACTTATAAATAAGACCAGAATGATACCATTTAAGAGTACCATTTAAGAGGCGGCGTTTTAGGTGGCCACTCGACATTCTGCAGTCAACCGCAACCGATGCTATAAATCCCGCGTTGACCGATGCTATAAATCCCACGGTCAAATTGTACAGTTATAGTATAGAAATAAATATTTACAATTTTTCAAACAATTTTTTAAGAAAACTTCATTTAAATACCATAAGAAATTTTAAAATCCTAAAAG
This sequence comes from Acacia acuminata, assembly GCA_019022655.1. NCBI lineage: Eukaryota > Viridiplantae > Streptophyta > Magnoliopsida > Fabales > Fabaceae > Acacia > Acacia acuminata. Next base: position 1,679,463 of record JAFJYI010000048.1, on the reverse strand, counting down.
GCCTGTAAAAATAAAAGGGACATAGAGGTAATTAAGAGGAATATGAGATTTTGAAATTTAAGTGTTTTTATTAAAATGTCCCTCGCATATTATAAAATCTCATTCCTCTTTTCCACTCATCTACCTCCCTTTTCATCTCTTCCTCTTCCCATGCTCTGCTCTTTCTGTCTCCTATCCTTCTCTTCATATCTACGTCATCCCCAGCCTTGCACCAGTGCTTTCCCTTCCTCTCACTTACTCTAAAGCCCCTCCTTCGTTTTACTTGTATCACTGAAGCTCTTCTCTCTTCTCATTAATGCATCAATCTAGCCTTACTATCTCTGCCACAGCTCCTCCCTACTCTCACTTGCATCGATCTAAACCACGTAGAGCTTCTTCTTCTCTTCAATGTTATCTTCTTCTTCTCCATTCAACTTCATTCTTTCTCTTCACTTTCACTATCACAACACTGAGAGACAAGTTTTCGATGAAGTTCTGCAGTTTTTGACGAGCTCATGAATTTTCCGACAAGCTTATCCAATTTACTAAAAAGAGTAATGGTTTTAATAAAATCCGTAATAATGGTTTTAACAAAATTTATAAATACTGATAATATTTGTAAAATTATTGGCAAAGAAAATTGCTTGAAGAGCTTGCAAAGGCAATGTTAGATCCGGCTACAAGAGGTGAAAAGAAGATGGAGGTTCAAACTTCAAATCTCTTACGAGTGAAAACCTGTGACTGTTACCGACATTCTAATAGAACTGATTTAACTTGCACAAAGCATAGTCAATATCTGAATTTTTCTTTTCCTTTTGAACTGGTAAAATTGTGGTTAGAGTTGATATACATGCATGTGTGTGTATTCTGGAAGAAAAGCAGAGATTAAGGAAAGTTGCACGAAATATTTCAAAGGATGTTAAGAAATTTTGGATGAAAATAAAAAGGCTGGTAATGCATTTATAGTTATGTCTTTAACCTAATTTGTTGTTCCGGGCTCTTTAGAAGCAACAGAAGGAACTACACGAGAAACAGAAAAAGGCACTTGACAAAGAGCTTGAGTTTCCTTTGATTGAAACTGAAGGTATGTTCTTTTGGTTTTCTTTTGTCTTATTTGTGGCATTTGGTAACGAATAAATCTTTTGACACTTTCTTCTAAATCTTTTGTGGCATTTGGTACGTAGAGAGACATATCTCAAAAGTTATCAGAAGATTAGTAATTCAGAATTTCAGTCAGATCCTTTTGACAAAGATGAAGAGTAGGAACAAAGTGTGGATAACTCTTCTCTGGCTAAAATGTACATTTTATGGGAAAGTGTACAATAGGAGAGAGCCTTAGTATTGATGGCTCCTAATGATAATTTATGATGATTTCAATTTATGATTGATTTACAATATATTTTTTAACAATGTGAAATCATAATCTTGATACCACACTACAAGAAAATTGGTAAATGGAGGCGGTTTTAGGAGCATTTAGAAACCGCCTAATTCTTCGAAGATTTGAAAATATAATTCGACTATTACAATATATTTTCTAACAATGTGAAATCATCATATTCTTGATACCACTTTTGTAAGATTGTGTAAAGAAAATGAAAGATCAAAATATTGATTGGCTTCATTTACACTTTGAATGAGGAAGATATAGTAGGGGATGGAACAACAGTTTTAACTCTAAAAATCGCTTTTTTAGTCTTATTTATAAAGCAAAGAGAAAAGGTTAATTTTTGTTCTATCTATAGATAAGGTATATCATTACATTTTTTATATGAATATAAAATTATATCTTTAATTTATTATTATGTTAATTTTATTTTCATAGAGTTAATTGTATGTCAAATAGAAATAAAGTTGAGAAGTTATTAAATTTAAAGTAAAGTTAATGAATTTCAAAGCTCAACATTTATATTTAAAAGCCCAATATTTTGTACTGTTTCAACAAAATATAATTTTTTTTTTAAATAAATTCTTTATAGCATTATAGTTCTTAACTTTTTTTTTTTAAAAAAAAGAAAAGATTTCACTTGCACAAATTTTGACAAGCCGTAGCTTTTTTTTTTTTGGGTGTAAAACGAGAGGGCAAAGCCCTAAAACAAAAAAAACAAAAAGCAAAAATTAACCTAGAGGAGATTTGCAATTCCAAACGATCATTATCAACGAGAGTCTTAAGAAATCATGACACATCCATAACAATGGCGGATCCACCTATATGATAGGGGGGCACGTGCCCCCCTTGATTTTTGATTTTTTTTTTTAAAAAAATAATAATAAAAAATCAAAGCTTTTTTATTTAAAGGTGATCCGACATATTTTATTCAAAGAAGGGGCACGCCTCACCTTTACGGACATATTTTAAAGCATTGTGACCTCAATTGGGAAAGATCTACTTCTTTTTTGAAATACTTTCCTAACATTTTGTTGCTTTTTTCTCAGTATATTAGGTGGATATTCCCAACACAAAAAATTGCTTGAAGCATATGTAGGTTGCTAATTTTCCGCCATGGGCATTTTATAACTACTACTTGCTCTTTTTCTTATTAATGATGATTAAACTTACAACTCGATGACAAGTGAAAACTTTTTGAATCCGTATTATTTTTTGTGCTTTTGATGACAAGTGAAAAAAAAATTTGAAGGGCCGCCGAACCCTCACACCACCTCCTACTAATAGTGCCCCCTTCCATAAATTCCCGATCCACCCCCTGATCCATAAGAGAGGAGCACCAAGCCGTAGTTACTACAACAATGACAAATTGAACATTTTTCTTTCACCAAAAAAAAAAAAAAAAAAAAAAAAAAAAAAAAAACTTAATTTGAACATTATTCTGTTAACAGAATAAAAAGTTAAGGTGCAAATCTACTCTAAAAGTTTTCACTGTGGAGTAATGTTATTTTGAAAGTTTTTTAGCTTCAATGTCACATTCAAAGTTTTAAAATGTACCAATATTACTTTATTCCATTAAAAAACTAATATTGACTATTAAAATGTTAAAAAATTGACTTTGATTGTAACTTTTTAATGGAAATAGGAAATATTACTCTATTTTAACACTTCTAGGACAACATTGAACATAAAAAAACTTTATAAGGTAACATTATTTCTTAGCAAAAACTTTCAGAGTAAATTCGTAACTTAATTCTAAAGAATATAACTGGTATTATTTTTTTTGATACATGAGATTTAAGTAAAAGAAAAGAATAGGAAATTACATAGGGAATTCAATCACAGCTTCTCTTGTAATACCAGATTACTTAGATACTCAGGACCATGGTTGTGAAAACGTAGATTTTACCTGAAAACGGAAGGAAAATGAAAAATCGTAAAACGTAAAATCATAACGTAGTAAAATCGTAAAAAAATCGTAAAAACTTGAAAGCATTTGAAAAATTAGTAAAATCGTTTTAATGAAAAAAATCGTAAAAACGTAAAATCGTAGTGATAAAACGCGTTTTTAACTACCATGCTCAAGACAGTTGTCTAAAAATGCTGATGAAGAAAATAAAATAGAATACAACTGGTCTGTTAAAAAAGGACAGAACTAGAGCAAAGGATGTTGGGCTGTGAGCTCAAAAATAAGCCCACTACACGTTTGTTATGCTCAAAATCCTAAAGCCTAGCCTTATTGTAGGCCCAAATAAATCAGAGCCCATATCAAATTGTCTGATTCATTTCCACCGGACAAACGGATCACGCTCGACTTTCGTTTGCAACTCTGCTCGCCGTCGCCGCTCTCTTCTTCATTCATCGCCGTCAGCCCGTCACAGCGTCACCGTTCTCCCCGCATTCTCACATAGTCAGCCACTCAGGCCGCCGTCTCTGTCTCGGTGTCGTGGTCGCCGTCGTCATAGCATTCTCCCAACGTCGACCCAATCTGCCTAATCCTCACTCCCTTGACTCGACGCAGTCTCACAATCCGTCAGTCTCTCACTCCAGAAAGTTGAGTGAGTGTTCTTGTATCTTAATTCTCAACAGAAGTATCTTATAAATAATCTTATTTCATATTTTCATATCCTATTTCTTTCTTGCGCACTTATTTTTTGTCATTGTTGATACATGACTATTGTCTTATGCGTGATGCTGTGGTTGCATCACGTGTCTTCGTCGTTGTTGGGACAGAACTACTAGGGTTTTGGGTTCTGCTAAATACTGATGCGAATTTTTTCATTTTAGGGAGGGAAACTCAAAGAAATAGAAATGGCTATGATGCAACCGTATGGGCGCACGAAGAGCGTTGTGAAGCGCTCAAAGAAGTACTTGGAGGAAGCACTTTACCGGAGACTCTTCAAAGAAGGTGGATCTGAGGTGAGTGTCCGGCAGCAGCTGAATCAGTTCATCAAGAGTGGCAAGCGCGTTTACAAATGGGAGGTCGGAGATACCCTCAAGAAGCTTCGTTCTCGCAAACTCTACAGTCCTGCTCTCAAGGCATGGCTTCCCCTATTTCTATCTATCCTGTTCTTTGTTTTCTTTAGTCTGAAATGAAAATGTTTCATTTGGGAAGTTTCAATGGCCGTTGATCTGCCTCATAGACATTTCATAGCATATGCCTTTAACTTGGAGCATGTAGAACAGGTCAAATGAATATGAATTTACTGACATTGAGCTTGCGCTGGTGTACTAGAAGTAGATTGTGCATTGACTTTACTTCTTTGTCTTGGGTGGTATCTGGCTATCTGCCCAATATCTGTTGTTTGATCTGGTATAGAATACAATTTTTGTGTTATGTTCGAAGGCAGTACTCGTAGTTAGGGAACAATCTACCAATGGTTGGGTTATGAATTATGATAGTAATGGCAACCATTCTGCGCATACAAATTGGTTGTGTTGCACATGTATAATACCACTGCCATTATTGGTGGTAAAGAGCTTGATTCCCATCAAAATGGTGAATTTAAACTTTAAAGTTAGATGTTTCACTTTGAAACGGTTCTTTGACGATTCACGTGATGAGTTGTATAAATTCACGATTCATTTATTACTCTATAATTAATTGCCATTCTAGAAAGCAAATAAGAAAAACAATATCATGTGTGAATTTTGATATCATAGTTTGCGACATATAAATTTGTGCTACGTCTAATGGAAGTGGCTCTTATTCTCTTATATTACAGCTATCAGAAACCATGACTAAAAGGAATATGATCAAGACTGTAAGTGACCATGCTATACATTTAGATCTGCTTGCAAAAGTTCGGGGTGTTGCAGCTGCTGAAAGTTACTTCGTTGATCTTCCTGAATCAGCAAAAAATCACCTTTGTTATGGTGCCCTTTTAAACTGTTACTGCAAAGAATTGATGACTGAGAAAGCTGAGGGACTTCTGGAGAAGATGAAGGAGCTCAATCTTCCCATAACTTCTATGCCTTACAACAGCCTTATGACCCTATACACAAAAGTTGGGCAACCAGAGAAGATCCCAACCATTATGCAAGAAATGAAGGCTAGCAATGTCATGCTGGATTCCTACACATACAATGTCTGGATTAGAGCCCTTGCTGCAATGAATGATATATATGGTGTCGATAGGGTTATTGATGAGATGAAGAGGGATGGTCGAGTTTCTGGAGATTGGACAACATATAGTAATTTGGCATCAATTTATGTTGATGCCGGCTTGTTTGAGAAGGCTGAATTGGCACTCAAGGAAGTGGAGAAGAGAAATGCTCGCAAGGATCTTACTGCTTACCAATTTCTATTAACCTTATATGGGCGACTTGGAAAAGTGATTGACGTCTATAGGGTCTGGCGATCTCTGAGGCTGGCATTTCCTAAAACTGCAAACATAAGCTATCTGAATATGATTCACACATTGGTTAATTTGAACGATCTTCCAGGGGCAGAAAAATGCTTTCGGGAGTGGGAATCTGGGTGCCCCACTAATGATATCCGGATTGTAAATGCTTTACTTAGAGGTTATGCCAAGCAAGATTTGATAAAGAATGCTGAAGAGCTTAAAGAGAGGGCTCGGAAGCAAGGGGCAAAGCCTAATGCTAAAACCTGGGAAATCTTTCTGGACTACCACTTGAGAAGGGGAGACTTCAAGCTTGCCGTGGACTGCATAGCTAAAGCTGTATCTCTTGGCAGAGGGAACGGTGAGAAGTGGATCCCACCATCCGACATTGTCAATACCATGATGAGGCATTTTGAGCAAGAGAAGGATGTTGATGGTGCCGAAGGTTTTATAGAGATCCTGAAGAAATCTGTGGATTCCCTAGGTGCTGAGGTGTTTGAATCTCTTATTAGAACTTATGCAGCTGCCGGTAAGACCAGCTCCATAATGCAGAAACGATTGAAGATGGAAAATGTGGACCTGAGTGAAGACAGTAAGAAGTTGCTTGACGCAATAAGTGTGGATTAATTCTTGCTTGGGAACACTGCCTTGGAAGTTATAATTGTGATGGAGGAAAATGTCAGATACAGTGGTCTGTCTGCAATGTTTACTTTGGTAATAAAATCAGAAAATTTGCTGATAAATTTTGTGACACATCACACATGAAGTCCACCATGGAGGGCCATCTTTTTCTGATTGATTTATTAAGGTGTCCAACCATTGTTCTACAGTCACATTCTTTTACTAATATTACTATAGGATTGCTCCAATTTTAGAGCGAGGCTGCTAGAACTGGCCTTGTATCTGAAGTCCCTGAAAAGTTAGTTCATGGGGAGATTTTTTTTTTTTTTCCTTTTATACTTGTGCTAGCATGTTATAGATTTATCAGATGTGCTGATTGAAATCATCAGTTATTTCATCAGCAACGCGCACCATTTGGGATTAAACAAAGGATTGGTCATTGTAGTTCAGGATTTTAGAGGAAAATGAGATGTGTCAAATTCCACGATCATTATATATTAATGCCCTGTTTGGTATGATGGAATTAGGGGTACGGAAATGGAAATGGAATTGATTTCCATGAGATGGTTTGTTTCCAATTCCATTTCCATTTCCACCAAAATAGGTGGAAATGACTTCCACCATCAGACCTTAAGATTGGTAATTTCACCTCCTGAAATTCATTTTTGCCCCCCTCATTCAAGCTTGGCCATTCAACTCAACCTCCACCGCCTCAACCCCACTGCCGGCATGCGCCTCAACCACCCCTAGCGAGCTTCTCACCCACTGTCAAGCCTCTCATCGTTTTGCCTTCCCACCTCCATCATTAGCTGACCCACCTTCATCCATCTCCCACCATTCCACGTTTGTGACGGCAAGGACGAGGAAGAAGTAGTGACGAGATGGTGAAGATGGACCCATGGCTTAACGGCTGATGATGGATTTGACAAGACCATTGAGAAGATGGATGCTGGTAAATGACCCACTTCCTACAAATCTGCCATGGAGGTTTTGTTTTTAGGTGATGAAGGTTCGAATCTTGCAACAGTTGTTTGTGCCTGACCTCAAGATTAAAGTTCCTAAGATCTGGGATCTCCGACGATGGTTTGTGCTTGATTTTCATATATCTAAAATGTGGCTGAAAATTTTGAACAGTGCAAGCTGATTGGTTGAGTTTCGAAGGATAAGCTGGTTTGGGAAGCTATTTCGACCGGTGCAAGCTAATAATTTTTGTAGGGTGTTTTAGTCTTTTCACCTAAAAATCTCATTTTCATACCTACCAAACATACTTTCAAACCTCGTTTTCATATCCATATTCATTTCCAATTCCATTGATATCAAAAGGGCCCAAGGAACTTATTAAATTGGATTTAATTTTAAATTAATGGATGGGACATTTATGTCCTTTTTTTTTTTTTGATATAAAATTTTTTAGGAAAGTGGTTAAAAATCCAAGGGCATAGCGTTTAGAGCCTAGTCTATGTAGAATCTTGGGTTAGAAGACACACGTCTCTATCTCCGTCCAAATACCACATCGCTTAAAACAACTTCCTAACGCCTCCAGAAGCACTTGACAAATTCTAGAATCGAATCCCCTCTCTTTAGGTGAGGAAGTCCGACCCCTTCACCAGTTGAACCCAAGGATGAGGGGTATTTATGTCCAATTTTGACTAGGAAAGTTCTCGGTCTTCAGACATGTCCAATTTTTTTGGGGCCTAAAATGATGCTTTAGTTAGACCAAAAATAGTATCAGATGAAAACAAAGGCAAAAAGGATGTTGACGAATTGGACTATCTTCACGGGTATTATTATGCGTGTAACAGTTTTTTTTAGGACAACACCCACATTGGGCTCTGAGACAGATCATTTAAAGGCAGGGAGTGTGTTAGTGTCACGACTCACGTGCTATACGGGTGACTAATGAGAATAATCACTACCAATGAGAGTTGCGTAGATGGTAAGGAATCTGGGACGCGGTGCAAATGGTCGTGGATTCGATCCCCTCTACCGTCGTCGGGTACGCTTTGGTAGGCGATCTCGTAAGTCCCCATAAGTCTTTCATAGAGCCGGCCATGCGCCTGGCTTGGTGGGGGGGGACGATGTCGAACCCCTCCAAAACTTTTTCTTATCAAAAAAAAAAAAAAAAAAAAAAAAAAAAGAGAATAATCACTATCTTTGATTGGGTTGGACTTTTATTCTAACAGCCTCCCTTAAGCTGAACATCAAAAAGAGTGAAGTGGGGTGACTTAAAATGAGACGGATCGCCAACAAAGCCTAGCACAGTTGGTATTTGGGAGATAACTAGATTCTTTGAACATAATACATAGGTTGAAACCAAGCCGTGTGTATGAAAAAAACTTTGTTAGGTGAGGTAAAACCCACCTGATCTTTTGAAGAAAGAAAGAAATGTGATGTTTAGTGTTTTCATATCAACAAGTTTTGAACAAAGTGATAGATTGAAGAAAGAAAGAAACGTGTTTTCGCAGCAACAAGTTCTAAACAAAGTGATAGTCCAACTTAAAAAATAATAGTAATAATAAAATAGTTTAGGACCATTTTTTGGAAGAGTCTAGGACCATTCTGAAAAACTTGTGGGGCAGAAAAGATGGATCACGCATGCACGCCCGCCCGCTTACGGGCATGCGGATGTGAAGATTTGAACAAAGTACCATGAAAAAACCCGTGGTACTGTATTTGTTACCAATGACTTTGTAGTCACGAAGGGTAATATGTTGTGGGTTTAGTGTATATTGGGATTAGTTTTTAGAAAATAATTTTTACCATTCATGAGGTAAGCATGTAAGACTAAACTCCTCTCGACTTGTGGAAAAAGGCTTTTGAAACTACGGTTTGGATGTTACTAAGAAAAATAATTGTAGTATCTATGATTTAAAATAGTATTCCTCCCATAACTTTAATATAAAATATATTTAGGGAGGTAATCTTGATTCAAAATATAAAACATAACTTTTATATTTGTCAATCTATATATAATTTTCCTCTATTAATACTCTCTCAATAATAATCAATAAGGAGGGAGAATGAGGGAATTAAGGAAGATAACTATAGTGTTTTAGAAAATACATATTATGTTAACTAACTCAATTAATTTTTTAAATCTAATCAAATTAGATAAATATGTCTTATATTAAGAACTGGATAAGTAATATTCTTTTGGTTCAAAATATAAGTCATTTTCAACCATACCACATTAAAAAAAAAAAAAAATAGCACTTCACCCATTAAATATTTTTTAAATAATAATAATAAAAAATTCTCGCTTTACACCTATTTAAAGCTGTCTCACTCTTCTCAATTTTTAATATCTATTGTGTACCACCAATATAATAGGGGAAATTGAAAATTGGTAATTAATACTCATTTATTGTATCTTAAAATTTAATAACTTTTAAATTTTACCCATTTATTTAACATACACTCTGCACCATAGAGCACAAAATCTTCACAATAACATGATAAATCTATGAAATGTAAAATACATTAATGATATGAAAAAACAAAAAACAAAGCAAGGGACTTAGAATAGGGGCCTTAGGGGGCTCAAAGTGATGATAGAGGCGCATGCTACGACGCATTCGCTTGTGCTTCAAGTTTTGAGTAAATTTAAGAACTGATGATTCCCTCCCCACCAACACACTCCAACACTCCAACACCATCACCTCTTCTTGGCTTCCAAGTTATTCCTTCTTACTTCTTGCTTTTCTCATCATATATATGTATGCAATCATTTTTCATAATCATCTATATTGATCATTAACATTTCTCTAAATCCCTTAAAATCAATCAATTAAGTTTAACGTACTTATGTGCACATGTTTGTGGCTTTAAAATATCATTTTTTTAAATATTAATTAGTAGTTGGCTTTTTTCCATGTGTTACGCTAGATTTAATAAAGGGAGATTTTCATTCAACTCCCTTGCAAAATTTCGTTCATGATGTCCCGCAGAAAAAGCTGTTTCACACTTCAATCCTAAGATATTCTGAAACTTGTTGGGCGTCAACACAAAACCTTTACCAGAGGCCGCTAGAGCTCCAATGCTATCTGCAAGTAAACACGGGGGAAAAAAAAGGAAGAAAAAAATCGATGTTGAAGATGATAGAATTCAGTCACTAAATTGATTTAGCAAGAGAATTATGTCATTAATTAATTAGTGATAGCTTATGTTACGATGGAATCATCAAATTCCGTTGCTAATCATCAAACGGCCTCATACCTACCTGATAAGAGAAGAATACAAATTTAAATATCAGGAAACACATTTAATAGGAAAGATAAAAACCATTACGTTCTAAATCTTGAGAAGGAAAACCCTGAATTTCTAGCCAAAAAATGTTCTCAAAAGTCTTAAGTAGGACTTGAACATATGACATCTATTTCACCAAAAAAATTCATAAATATGCATTCAAAATTATTAGAATATGCATATATATAACCTTAATTTGAAATATGCAAACAAATCAAAGCCAACCCAACTCAAAACGTAAACCAAATAAGCTGGAAAAAGATATCCCAAAGGTTTATGCTTACAAAGATTGTACTCCCTTGTGTAATAGGCATTGTAAGTTAGACTTACAATATATGTTTAAAAGCAAATGTCTAATTTAAAATTTTCAACGATACTCGCATACACTACTTTAAAACAGTTGTTTTAGGATCTTAAAAGCAAATGTTAAAAATGTCTTCTGTAGTAGTGAATACATATTAGAACAATCCAATAACACAATATTTTTTTTGTCAAACTAATAACGCAATAACATAAAAGCAAATATCTAGCTCATAGCAAAATACCGGGCATAAAGATGATCACAATGAAGCCGAAGACACACTATACGTAAAGTTAAGATTAATTACTTATATATTATAAGGGATGTTCAAGGACCGGGTTAGACTGGGTTGGAAGTCAACTCGAGGTCTAAGCCCGATAGGACCTCGGGTTGGAAAAGTTAGCTTGAGGTCGATCCGGTTTGATACCCCAGGTTGGGCTGGACCCGCACTGGTCCAGTGCAGTCCTTTTTTTTTTTTTTTTTTTTTTTTCCCTGGGAGGCAATATTTTAGCTCGGGTTTCATCTAACTTCCGAAAGTAATAAAAAGCGACTGAGTGAAAAGTGATTCTTATAAATTAAAAAGCATATTAGGATGTCTAGATTTCAGTAAGCAGTTCAGTGTAGTAGTGATTTACAACCAAAAAAAAAAAAAAAAAAAAAAAAAAAACTCGGTCGACCGACCCGACCCAAGGGGTCTAAGCCCCTGAACCGAAGTCCAATCCAACCCGAGCAGTTTGGTCTGCTCCGGTCCAGGTCCGGTCAAATTGTCTTGGACCAATTTTTTTGTTACTTGGACCTGGCCGGATTAACCAGACCATTGAGTTTTTTGGACAACCCTATATATCATGAAGGGAGAAATTGAGAGAGGTGAATAAGGCGAGTCCACATTATATGCTTATTAGGTGCTTATACCTCTAATAATATTTTTTTTATTTTTTTATATATTGTATTTATTTATATTTAAATTATATGCTGATTTTTGAGGTTTTTTGCACCCAAGATCTCAAATAAATTAATTTCTATAATACTAGTGTTACGGATAAAATACGAAACTAAAAATTAATTAATTTAAGATAATCGGGTGCAAAAAAATCTCAGAAAAGCGGATATAATTTAAATCTAAATAAATATAATATATATAAAAATTTTAAAAAAATATGCTTATACCTCTAATTAGAGGTATAAGCACCTAATAAGCATATAATGTGATTCGAATAAGGTTAGGTCAAAATTTATTCTATTTAATAAAAAAAATAATTTTCTTAAAGGAAATTAGTTAAAAATTATTTAGTACCCGTGAAAAGTGTGGGGCAGCCTGCGAGAAAACATGCATATAGTATAATAGGATGTTGGGTATTATAGGATCATATGTTCATCACTAACGAGAGGTCCTATTGATGGCAGACATGCAATGTAGAAATCATAGCCTCTTGTACCGTAATCTTCAAGTCAAAGATATGACCTTGTAATAATCAGAGTACGTACGTAATCTTCATCTCAGATGTGTTTTCTTCATAATTCACCCCTTTTAATTAATTACTCGTAATATGCTATCATCATGTTTAGGAATAAATAATTTCTCACCAACTCTTCATAATTGTTGCCCCTTTTCTAAATCCTATTTAAAATCAGATAAAATGCTCATATTTCAAGTTTATCTACCTAATTCAACAAATTAACTCCTAAATTAGTGAAAGGAACCAATTTGAGATTTGTGAAAGTTATACTTTTATCACGTTGACTCTATTTTTTTTTTTTGGAAAAAAATAAAATAAAAAGTCATCTTTGATAGTCGTTAGAGTTCCGACAATAGCAGTCGGGAGGAACCTCCCTCACAAAGGGATGAACAATTGTTAGCAAAGTTGGTCATGGTGAAATTTGATCACAATAATGCTTTAGATATTTATAGGGATCGATTTATTATTAATAATTTCGTGCAACACTTTTACAATTACTTTAATATATCCATGATAATATATTAATGTGGGATCAAATTACACCTTAACCAACTTTGCTAAAAACTGTTTGGCTGCCAGTGTTGGAGCCAGAGGTGGTTTTTCTTTCTGAAAAAAGTAAGGCCAATGTGGTAAAAACACGACATTCACGAATTTGATTATGTTTGTGCTGCCAGCAACAACAATGGCAAGGATGAAGACAATGATAGTTAGTGATGGTCGATGTTGGTTACTGGCCAAAGCGGTGGCGGTGATGGTGGCGCCCCGTGGCGGCGAATGTGATAGGCAATGAAATGGGTATTTTTGAGTAATAAAAAAAATATAAGTATTTACACGACAAGATCTTATAAGGTGTTTTATGTGTTCCTGGGTCCAATTGAATTATCCATCATTATAAGAGTATTATGATGTATAAATATATATAAAGTACACTTTTAATCCTTTTTTATATAAGATATACTTTTGGTCCCTCAACTTTATTAAATATGCTTTTGATTCTAAAATTCTAACACCGTTAATATTGTCAACGGAAAATGCTGATGTGACGAATTCAAGTGATGATTAATAGCATTTAATTACATAAATTTTATATATTCTTCAATTTATCGATATTTTAAATTTAAATTTAATAAGCATTTAATTATACAGTTATCACTTAAGTTCACATCGTGATCATTTGAGTTTATGTTTCCATTAGAAAAATTAACGATGTTAGAATTATAGGACTTAAAGTTAATGGACAAAAAGTATACCTCATATAAACTTAAAGGACTAAAAATATACTTAACCATAAACATATATAATATATAGCGTTCCCAACAATAATCTAATGGCATAAAAACTCTCCAATAAATAAAAAACGGCCTGTTTCAATCCCATTTGATGCTTGTAACCTTAGAATCTTAAACCGTGGATATTAGCTTATAGCAGTATCATGCCTTGTATATGTCATGGCAAAAGGATCCATATTTAATAAACAATTTATGAAAATATAAATACTTAAAAAGTCAATATACTATTAAATGAGATGTTATTTATATGCCTTAAGGCTGAAGACATGCTGCGATAAAGGGATGGATTGATTCTAAACCCCAAAAAAAAAAAAGACAAATTAAAAAGGAAAAGGAAAAACAGTACAATGACGAACGATAACATATTTACTATTTCCTTTCAAAATTTTTACACAAGAGTTTTGGTGTATAATCAATGGATGACCTGTTAGCCAAAATGAAGAAGAAAATAATAACAAAATAAATATAAATATGACCCATGGGTCGCTATAACCTTGGGAAGAAACCCATATAACCCACACCCAAAAATGCCCAGAAAAAAATAAATTATAAAAAAAATAAGTGAAGGTCGTCGATGCCCTTGTTAAGGACACCTATCATTTTTTCCAGGCCCACCATAGTAAAAGTAGTTCCCCCACACATTATTAATCCCTCCTTGGATATCATAACAATTCGGGTGATCCGCCAAGACCCGAAGATTCGTCAACGGAATCAAGTTGTTGTCCCAATCTACAACTTGCAAGTTCCGAAAGTATGAGGCTTTTCCGAACCCCTCGCCGGCAAAATGCCCACTTCCCATCTGGGTCGAAGTGTGAGTCCCGGAAGGATCCGAATTCACCACCTCCCCTCCAAATTGTACCATGCTTGCATGATCCTGTAGATGCGTGAACAAAAATGATGGCCAGTACCCGACAAGAATACCCGATCCGAATTCAAGCCACCAGTTCCCATGCTTCGGATCCTTCACACAAACCAAAACAAAATTGAAAATTATTCCCTCTACTCCAAATGTAAGACACCTAAACAAAATTCTGATGGGTCATTAATGATTTTTTTTCAAATATTACTCCTATAATAATTTATTAAAAGAAGGTTCAAATCTAATTAATGTAGTGTTTCTCTATGCTTTTATATATTGGTAAAGTTGGAAAAAATATTTTAGTTTTAGATTAAATTAATAATTTATGCATCTCTCCTGGCCTTAATTATGGAATGGTAGGTGGAGGTGATATATGGTATATACACTTACTATGTATAAATAATAATATACCAATAAATTAATAAATAAACAATGAAAGTGTTAAAGACATAATTATGAATACGAGCATGCGGGCCAGCTTGAGAAGCGAACCGGGTCAAAAAGTAGGGAAAGGAAAAGGTGGGTAATGGAATTTGTGTTTTTTTAATAATTGAATTTTGTTAAAATAATAGTGAGATGAGAATAATAATAATAATGAAAAAGGGATGAAGAAGAGAAGGCTCAGAGTGACTTTGGTGGGAAAAGAGAAAAAGAGAATCTTAAAAAGAAGCAAAGCATAATTCGAAATCACCAGTGCATGCGAACTAGGACTAGACACACATTGTTCAAAAAATTGTGCACTATTACTTTTTTTTTTAAAAAAAAAAAAAAAATTATCCAATGAATTTACCTATTTTATTTATTTATTTATTTACACGTATTTAGAAATGATGGTTATATTCACAATGTTCGAAACAGTGGAGAGACCACTATTGAATATGTTGACCATCTTTTTTCATTTGACCATGAAATCTATTTACTAGTGTTCACTTTTTCACTGAACTCAACTTGAGAAAAAGTATGCAGATCGGACGGTGATGGTTAGTCATCTAGGGTCGACCGTCTATTCTTATAGTGGGACCACATTGTCTTTGTCAAAAGAAATTGTTATTATTAATATAAAACAACAAAGGCTTAACCCTCTTAATATGTATTATAGGATCATGTTCTGACAAAGTTTAACTTTTTTCAATCAATACAGAAAAAACATCCCCTCTGATTGCCACAGCAATCTCTTTTTCGAGTAAAACATAATGTCTCTTTGTTTTTTAATATAGAACATAGTTTTTAGTATAAATTACATTATAAATTATGTCTTATATTTAAAATTAGAGGAGTATATACACAGTTACTTTATGTCCACATCATCAAAGAATCATATTTTTATTGCAATATTCCTATTTCTTATGTATGAAGTAAACTTACTAATAAAGGATGTATCTTTTGTGGTTCTTATATTAGAGAAAATCATTTTGTAAGGCACATGTACTTTTCCTTAATTTTAAATTTAGTAGTTGTATGTTTTTTCTTTTAATTTAATACTTTAATTTTTCTAAGTTAGTATCATTGGCCCCTGTAACTTTGTTCAGTTAGTATTATTAATGAGCTCCTATGCATGATTTAATGATACTAACGAAGCACAATTAAAGCATTGAACTAAGAGGAAAAAACACACTTATACTAAATTAAAAAGGGAAAATATAACTATCAGAAAAATGGTTTCCTTGAAAAATACTACTACCTCAGGTCCTAAATATAAATAAGCAAAAGTTTATAGTGCAATATTCACTATAAATTTTGTTCTATATTTAGGAACGGCGGAGTACAAGATAATGTGAATTTGTTTACTTTATTCTTTAAATTTTAATCTTTTTATTTTATGAAAAATAAGAGAGAAGGAGAGAACAAAAGGGGAAAAAGGGGTCAAAATAAAATAAAGAAAAATGGTAAATTGAATGATGAAGGAAAGTACCTTCCAAATGACTAAGCTAATGTCAAATTGTCCCCCATTATAGGAAGAAGTTGGTGAGATGGCAGCCCCAATTGCTATTTTATTGTTGGTTTGAACAAAGCCAGAGCATAGTAAATTGTAGCACCCTGTTGCTTGATATGCATCACTCTGCACACAAACAAAAATTAATTAAAATCATTTTAATTCCTTTAATCTCCAAATTCCTCTCATATAATTCAATCCTCATCAACACAACACTCTTAAATTTACTCACCGTCCAGTAAGTAAAGAATCTGGGGTAATTATCTCCATACAGCTCCGGGCTGACCTAAATAACACAAAAATAAATAATTAAATAAATATATAAATAGCTTTCATTAAACTTCATAAATAATGAAAATGAAAGAGTGGTTGAGATAGATAACTCCTTTTTAAATGCTTCACCATATATGCTGCATTAAGAAAATTCCTGACAGCTATTACCATACTCTACACATTTCATATACACACACACTATCTCTGATCCTTAATACTCTTTTGGTATTTAATATAAGGCATATTTATCTAATTTGATTATATTAATGAAATTAGTTAAGTTAGTTAATATGACACGTATTATCTAAAACATCCTGACCTTCTTTAATTTTCTCATTTCCTCTCTTATTGATTATTGTTGAGGGAGCATTAATAAAGATAAATTAAAAAAAGGTTAACAATTAAGATCGACTCTTTAAATGTCTTATATTAAGGATAAATGAAATATAAGATTTAGTTTGTAGTAAACTGGTGAATTACCTGCCAGCCAGCTTCGATGGTGTTGAGATCATCCCCAAAAGAACCAGAGATGACCCAAATTTGAGACAAACTAAATTCATATTGATTTGCCACACTTGGGGCCCACACATTTATGCTTGCTCTTGCTCCATAGTACTCATCTCCACTCACATACCCTACTGCATGCTGCATCAACCAAACCACACCCAATTCACCATTATTCAAAGCACACTCTTAATTAATCCTTCTTCTTGATGAAGATGATGATGCATTTGAAGAAGAAAAATGAGTTATCATAAGTTTCAAAGATAGAGTTAATTGCTTGCTTCTGCAGAATCACTCATGAAAAAGATTAAAAAAAGCAGACAGTTTGGCCATAAATAGGAAGAAGATGATGCATTAAGAAAAAAAAGACAAAACCCAGATGCCCAATTTGGATCTTTGAGATTTTTAAAGAGTGAAAATTTGGTGAATTGGGGTCTACTACTGATATCTATCACCATGTGCTGCTTCTGGCTTTACCAATTTCTAATAATGGTCTCTGTTTTGGTGTTACGCTTTGCTTGGTTTGATAGAAAAGAAAAAAGAAAAAGAAAAAAAGGAACAAAAAAAAAAAAAAAAAAAAAAAAAAAAGGAAAAAAAAACACAAATCTGGGTTTGTGTAGCTTCCTTTCTTCTGTTGTGTTGTGAAACAAAGTACAAACCTCATGTCCGTTTGTGTTGGTGTCTCTTCTAACAGGTTTTGGCAATTTTCTTCCAAATCTTTGAACAGAGCTTGCTCTTAACAAATCTTCTTCTCTTGTTCTTCTGATCGGAATCGTTCCTTCTGGACATGATTCACCAGACAACCTCCATAACTGAAATTTCTCACCGAACAACATCTCTCTTTTATCATGCCCCTTTGGTCTTTCCGGAGGATCCTGCCAAAACAAACACAACAACATCACTGTCTCAATTACAATTCACAGAGCTTTAATTAATGTGTTGATCAGATTCTGAGACAATTCATGAAATTACCAGCGGTTTATGTCCTCTTAACATGGGATGATCGAAAGCTGGTTGTTGATGAGACAAAACACAATCTATAATATCACCATCAGGACTCTGCAATAAAAGATCATGATTAATTAACGACATTGTTTAAGAACAGAGGAATATTGTTAAAACCTTAAACTTTTCAAATAATTCTATAGATGAATATTACCTGAATTATCTTAACAGGGGGCTTGTTGATCTGTTGGAGACGAGTTCTTATGGTCCTCAACTTGTGGACCTCTTGGTGTGGATGAAAGGTCTGATTCACCTTGTTGTTGTTGATTTCTGATGAACAAAATACAACAGGGCAAGGAACCAGAGAAGCAAAAAGAAGGAGGAGTAAATGTACAAGAGAAGACATGATTGAAGTTGAAGAAGAAGAACTCAAACACCAGCTAAAAAAATCCATGCTTGAGAAACCTCTGCCTTGTCTTCTTACAACAAAATCCATAGTCTACACAGAAGAAGAAGAAGTGGCCACTAAACTAAGAGCTTCACCATTCCCAAAATTGCTTAAAGCTTGTAGGGGGTTATATTAATGTGAGAAGTATCGAGTTGAATACTGATGAAATCATGCTGAGTTTTAAAAGTGCGAAGAAATAAATATATATTGTGGAGAATGAGAGAGGGGGGAGAGAGAAGGAACAGGGTGTGTTTCCAGTCTGCGATACAAGGACTGCAACTTTAGCTTTTGTGCTGTTCATTTTATAGGGCATGGGATGGTACAGATGATGATAATTTCTGTTATTCTTCTTCTTCTTCTTTTTTGTTTTTTCACTTTGGGTTTGGGGGGGATACAGAATGTAATTTACTGTTTTCAGTGGCATTTCAATGTTCTTTCCCTTCCTTTCTCACTTTCCTATATGTTCCCCCTACACTTTTGGCAAAATTATACAAATTTGTACTTAACAAGATAATGTATTAAGAATCATAGGAGTTTTTAACAATTTAAATTATTATCAAGTTTTAATAAATTATTTTTTATATATTTTTTCGTAATCAAGTCACTATCACCGATTATAATTTTTGTTCGCAAAGGATCAACGTACATTTCATAATTTTGAGGTGCTTAAACATAAATAGCATCTCATAATTGTCCTTATTTAAGCATAATTCTCTCACTTTTTGATAAACTAAAGTTTGGGTGGATTGGATCCTAAAAGTAGAGGCAAGACATGTCTCCTCTAGTTTAAAGAAAGCTTACATAGATACTTGCATACTACACTTGATTTTAAATATAAGATCTAATTAATTTTTTTTAAAAAAAAAAAAGTTAATTAAATTATTTTAAAATATTTTATTTTTTTATTTTTCTCTAAACAAATAATTTATCTGATTTATAAATTAATATATAATTTTAATAATACAAAATATATATATGGTATAATTAAATAACTTGTTAGTTTTCTTACTTTCTCCACACACACAAAAGGTGAACCTAGTTTTATATTTTAAACCGAATGGAGTATTATTTACCAATAAAGTCCTGTTTTGGAATTTAAACTCACAAGTTAACCATATGAAACTAACTTTTGTTGGCCGTTCTTTAATTCTTTCTTTATATATACCGTTCAAATTCAAAGTAGAGTAATGGTAAAATATGTGAATGCTGCTCATATAGATGTAGGTCGCATTAATTTATTAGCCTATTATTATAGTTCTTATTCTTGGTAGGAAGGTAGCTATATTTATTTATGCCTTTCTTAAGGTAGTGATATCATGCCACTCTCGGCATAGAGATGGGTTTTCTATTTATACAAATTTATAATTTATATAGGTTTAACGTACAATGTAAGTTTTTTTTTTTTTTTTTTTTTGGGATAATTTTGCCACGAAAATGTAAAAAAGGGAGCAATTTTGTTCTTTCGATTATTTTAGTTAATTTTGATCGTTAATTGACCAAATATACTAAGATGACAGCTTCATATGTCATTACATCATTTTAGTTAAAGTGTAAAATTGTGTTGGAAGTCCATGGGTCATTTATTGTTTTTTTTTTTCAAGGATGCCCTTTTTTTTTATATAAAAAATAGTAAAACACACCGTATGTTATATTTATGTACTAGTTATATATAGAGCTGGAATCGGGGCCCGGCCCTTCGTGGCCCGAGATAAGGAAAATATCTCTGTTTTTTCAAAGCCTACCGATAAGAGGCTGGGCCCTACAGTACTCGAAATTACTATTCCAAATTTTAACTATTTTTTTCTCGGGTTTTTTTCAAAGAAATATAATTAGTAAATTGTAACCATTAAAATTCTAATCTATCAAATAAATATTATCAACATTAATATTTAAACAATACAAATCATCCAAAAATAAACACATTCATTAATTCGTAATAAAAAAAAACCATTATCCACAATTGCCTCACATAAAACGTAAGAAGCATTAAACTAAGCAACATTAAATAACTCACATAAAATATAAAAGCATACCATTATTATTGTCAATTATCACCTTCTTCATCACTATCATCAATTTCATAGATATTTGATTGCTTCACTTTGAGCGTAACCGGCTTCACTCTTCGACTAATTTTTTTTTTTTTAAAAATGAAAATGCTACAATAGAATAGGCCCTAACGGGCCGGCCTAAGGCCCTACAAGTGGCCGGCCCGATTAGCCTCCGAGGCCCTACGGGGCCGGCCTGCAGAGCTAATTTCAAATTTCGCATATTTTTCAAGCCTCAAGCCCTTCGCGCTGTGGCCTAAACGGGCCGGCCCGATTTCCCAGCTCTAGTTATATATCTGAATTTCAAAACATTATGAAAAGCCTCAAACTCTTATAATCTAGGACAATTTATGTTTGCTTTTTTAATGTTAATGTGGTTTTGGGCCAATGAAAGTGAGAGGTGGTTGAATATGTTGGAGAAGTGTTGTGGGCACGCGCACTCATGCTCAAGCACGCGCTTCATGCGCATCAAGGCTTGTCTATGGTTTGGGGGATTCACTCTTTTATTTTGTCTTTCACCTTCCATCTCTATTTCACGCCACAATCCTTTACTTCACCTATAGCCTCCCTAAAAAAAACTATGATTTTTAATCTTTTTCTTCATCTAAACCATTCAATATTAGTAACCTATTCAAATTAAAGCTAGATTAGGTTTTAATAATTCTAGAAAAACTATCATAGTAATTTTACACAATTCATATTAGTTAATATAACTCTTTCTGATCTTAAATGTGAGACAAGTTTAGCTAATTTGATTAGATTAAATAATTTAATTAATTTAGTTAATATAACATGTTTATTCTAAAACAAACTAATCATCTTTCTTCATGCTCTCCATCGCATTACTCTTACATGATTATTATTGTTGATAAAGCATTAATAGAGGTAAATTATAAAAAAAATTGACAAATATGAGGAATTATATTTTATATTTAAGATCAAGATCAACTCTCCAATTAAATTCTACATTAACCAGGTGAGTATTTACATTGTTTTGAAACCCAAGTTAGATTAGTGACTTTATCCGGAAAAAATTAAAGTGACTCAGGATCAACTCGGCTCAGCTGGTCTTAATCCTATGAAACCAACCAATATAATTATTAAATTTATCAATTTCTGATATATAAAATCTAATTACGAAATCCTTTATCACCCAAACCAAATACCACTATACTCTCTAATATTTATATCCATTATATCATCACCAACAAAAGTTTTTAACTATACAATCTAATTTTGGTATTCTTTTATAATAATATAACAAAACATATGAGTAGGAGGATCCTATACGAACATATTGATTGATATTTATAGTAATATATACGTAAACATGTTAATGATGAGCTCAATTTCATTTTGAGAAAAGAGAATGGTTGCCAACTTTTGTTTTGACCGCACGGAAAAAGAGGAAGAAAATGGATGGACCAGTACCTAAATTGCATATGAGAAGGTTATAATGTTTCAAGGCTCTTGATGCTATGTGTTACACACATACATACATACATATATATATATATATATATATATATATATATAGATATGTTCAATAAGCTTGTTTGTTGCAGACATTTGCCCATGCTCTTTTTTCTTTTGGTAAAAAAAATTGCCCATACTTTGCCCTTGCTTACTTGTTACCAACTTTTTTGACATCGCTCATTGACATTGTATATACTACTCTTTCTTGTTAAAAATATACTTGTAACTAATTTTCGTATATATAAAAAATATTATATTGATAATTTTTTTAAAGAAATTGTTCTTACTAAAATTTTTGTTTCTCTCCATATTCACAAATCATTTTCACCCCCACCTCCATCTCCTCATTCTCTCTTTGCAATAAAAATTAAATAGGGTAAAATTGAGAATGGTTATTAATAACCCTATAAGTATTTTATATTTGAGGCCAAACCTTTCTTCTAAGAGTGATTTACAATAAGGACGGGAGTGACATATTACAAGTTTATGGCTCATTAATTAATGTAAAGGTTTATTCTTCCTGTTCAATATGACTCAATTGTCAGTTAAAGTGTTAATGAAGCACTTGCGTCGGAATATTTTTCGTAGTTTGTGAAGATTGATTATTTTATTTTTTTTGATTTATGATAAGAAGTGGAGTATAAAATTGTTATAAGACTGAATGGTGGCTTATTTGTTTGTCAGAGAAGAACGTGAGATGTTCATAGGCGTTAGCATTAATTCAGACAAGTGCTTCCTCATTTATATATATATATATGATAGATACGCACTGAAAACACAAACAAAGCAAAAGCCTGAAAATCCATAATTATTTATATATATGCAACGCATTGAACAATATTATAATATCGACACAAAATTGTAGAAAACACCTTTTAAGAACTAAAAAGGTGAAATATTTGGTAGGAAGAATAAGCTGTTGAATCATCAATGCAGAAATTCCTATAAAAATCAATTGCAGATTTTGGAATATGCAAATACTCCCTCCGCTCTTTTAATGTATGATCTAATTAAAGAGTTGATGTTGATCTTAAAAATAAAACTCATTTCACATTTTTATCTATTTTTTTTCCAAATCAACTTTATTGATATTCCCTCAACAATAATCAAGTAAAAGAGGAAATGATGAATTAAAGAAGATAATTATGATATTTTAGAAAGAAAAAAATATCACACTAACTAACTTAATTAACATTATTAATTTGAATAAATTAGTTAATTAAACCTTACATTAAATACTAAAGGAGTATTAATTTCAATATTCTTATAATTCTTATGTATGTCTAAATTAAATTTTGCCTTTTATAAAATGGACAACTTCAATTCCCAGTATGTTGTCCACATTTGGTGATGCAGATAAGTGACATTTTTAATGCATATAATATAAATATTATGATATGGTAGTGGGGTATGTGGTGTTTATTATATATAATGGGTGGTTATATATGGAGCAACATATTGTGGTGTGGTTGTACATACAGTAATGAATTCGCAGAATAATGTTCACATTCTTATGAGATTCTTTAGCCTCTAAGATGGGCCTAGGAATCATGATGGTGTCTCCCCATTGAAGCTCTTTAATTTCACATGAGCTTCAGGCTGCGAATTAATAAAAGAGATTTATTTGTATCTTATAATTAGGTGTGTATATATATATATACGAACCTCACGCCTAGTGCTTTACTCTCTCTCTCTCTTTCTTCACATTCATTTTATAAAGGTTAAGTAGTAAATCCATTCCGAAAGTATGTTTTTAGGAGCAATATTGCCGTAAAAATTTTTTCAGGTTTAATGTCATCCGAAAAGTTTTAAAACATAGTAATATAGCTTGATACAGGTAAAAAAACTGATGTTGACCACTTTTTAACAGAAAATGACAACGTTGCTACGTTTTAAAACTTTTTAAATGATATTGAACCTAAAAAACTTCCATGGCAACATTATTCCTAAGTATATACTTTCAAAACAGATTTACTATTTAACCCTTTTATAAATGTAGTAGAGAATTTAGATGGTTTGAGACCTATCCATCAAGGTGGGATTATATTGGAGCCTCTGTGTGTGTGTGTGTAAGTTTTACTTTATTCACATTATTAATTAATAGCAGCTGGTGGGGTATGCATTGACTCTACTTCTTCAGCCTTCAATCACTTTCTTTGGTTACCATTTTGTATCCCAATACTTTCAAATTATTGGCTCCTATTTTCCACTTGTAATGCTATACATTTTTCTTTAATGAATGCAATGTACAAAGTGCTTTTAACACAGGAACCGAAGTGTCCATGGTGACATTTTCACTTTGGTTGCTTTATAAATAATTTGAGGTCCAATTTTATTACCAAAGTTTTCACAAATGAGCTATCGGTTTTCTGAAATATTTTGAGTTCAATGTTATCCTGAAAGTTTTAAAACGGTAGTAATGTTGTGATAATTCTAATGGTAACCAAATAAACCTCTGCCACATCAGATCTTATACAACATATGATTTCACAAGGGCATGGTTGTATTTTCTTCTTTTGCCGTTGTTGCTTTGTAAGTTTTCGTAAAAGAATAATATTGCCCTGAAAATATTTAAAACAAGGGACAAGTTCCTCCCAAATTTAACATCAAAACGGAAAAAAACATATGAAAGACTGCTGATGACTACGCAGAACGAAATGCTTGCATGACAAACATGATATTAATGTATTCCTATCCTTAGTATTAATTTTTTTTTTTTTTTTTTTTTTACAGTCAAACATGAATCTCCACCTCTTTCAATTAATCAATTCATCTAATAAAATTTTGTATGTAATTGTGATTTAATTATTTTTTTGGTATTAAAATGGGCATTACAAGCGTAGTACCATGAGAGAGCTGAGGTTGCCTAGCAAGAAACCATGTGGAGCAAACTCAAGATAATCTCAAAATGCGTATTTTAAGATACGAAAGGAAGTACCATCATGTGGAGAGTTTCCATATGCTTGAATCTCAATATTCTTTGGTGTTTGTTTACCATATGTTTTGGTCTCTATTATATATTTTGTTTTGCATTTTCTTTCTTTCATATATATATATATATATATTCTTTCTGTTTTGCTATTAAATTTGGGTGACATTGCTCCTACACTTCCATAAAGGCAACATTGTATTGTTTTTCCATGAAAACTTTCTGAATAAAAATGATTAAAGAAGAAAGTACATACGGTCATGCCTACATAGAATCATAGATGGCATAAGGTCTAATGTAACAGACGTCCGTTTAGCTACCATTAAAGTAGGATAACATTGCTCATGTTTTAACAATTTCGAAGAGACATTAAATGTAACCAAACTTTCATATACCTACAAGTCTTTGCAAAAAATTTTGAGGGAAAACTAGACTTTAACCCTTTATAAATTGACATTAATTGGCTGATCATATATGTATATCAGTATATCTATATGTATATGTATAGTTGATATTTCCACAAAATATTGGTCATTCTCCAAGCATATTGCATATATATTCTAAATAATAATTAAATGATTAATTAAATGAAAGACTTATATTAAGAAGACTTTATTACTTCTGAAACATTAAAATAAAATTCTCAGAAAAAGAACAGCTAATTTAATTTGAACTTTGAATAATTTATTCTCGTTATATTATTGATCAGAGTGCTTCTTCTGCAACAAAAGAAACACAACATATACTTTATCAAAACTTAGAAAAACGACAAAGTAAGAGTCAGCAAACTTTTGTATATGTCAATTATCAACATTATTTTTTACCATGAAATTATCTAAGATTATTGATGTTGTGTTGTGTACGTAAATGGGGAAAATATTAATACTCATTAAAAAACTCTCAATACTATATTACTTAAGTTTATTGATGGCTCTAATCGCAATTCTAAATAAGCACTTAGTTAATTAATTGCAATGACTATAATTATTTTTTGTTATAAACGGAATAACTATAATTATCGTGATAATATAATTATATATAAATATTGACGAATTAAAGAAAGATAGAAGGAAAAGGAAAACAGAAAAGCTGGAGAGAGATATTGAAGTAACACCGTAACAGAAGTTTTTGTCGGGAAGGATCCGACCCGTTAGACCACTCTGTCTAATTGGAGACTTATGGGTCATTATCACCCCCATAGTCAATGTATCCCAGTCAAACTTCAATCCCACTCTGCATAAAACAAAGTTGAATCTTAAATCTCTATTTTGTCTTCTACGTAATAAATAATAAACAAATTATTCTTTATTAAAAAAAACCTCCTTTTGAATATTTGAGATATGATCAAATTATGGGACAAAATAGTCCTACCCCTTATCCTAAATGTGTCCTACATTTAAGACTATATGATTATTATTGTAATTAAAAACATATTTACTATATTATACATAATTTAAAATTAATAGTATAAACGTAATTTATTTTGCATTTAAAAGGTAAATATTTTATAATGATAAAAAAATGAATTATCAGATATCATCTGGATTTGGGGTGCATCATCTACATGCATGTCTCATTTGGACCATCCAAAATTTATTATTTTATTTTTATATTTTTATGTTAAAAGTGTTATTTTCCAATAAAGTGATATTTATAAGATAAATTTTATTTTAAATTATACTTTATTTAAAAATTTAAAAAAATCAAGTTGGGAGAGACACATTCAATAAATTAAAGTTAACAATATTCAAATTTAATTTGATGGTACAGAATATTACATACTCCCTCTTGTCCTCAATATATGACACCTTCTGTAAGAAATTATTCTTCCATGATACAAGTCAATTAGTAAGTCTAGATAAATAATAAAAAAAAAAGTAAATTAGTAAGGATTAATGAACATTTTCTAAATATTACTACCTCAATTAAAATTTACCATGAGAAGACTTGAAGTCTAATATATTGCATTGTTTCTCTATATTATTAAATATGAGCAAAATAAAAAAATGGTTTATTTTCAAAAAGGTTAATGAGTCAACTACCTCTCCTCAATCTAATGAGATAGTTAGGAATGACTTATAACATAGATTAAAGAGAGTTTGTATAAATGAGAGATAACATTTAATTATTATATCGTGTCCAAATTTCATTTATTTTCCAAGAGAGACCCATAACTCCATAAAAAGGTGGTTGACCTAAGTTTCCAATTAATAATGGCTTAAGATGGAACCTTGACCAAAACCTATATTAACCCGTTTTTTCACACCCAAAAAAAAAAAAAAAAAAAAAAAAAAAAAAGTGATGATAACACAGAATCAAACTTTCTTGGTCGTTAAGACATGGGTTTAATTAATTTATCTATTTAATTAGACTTTTAGAGTTCAATCACAATCAACCCTTGGCTTTAATCCATCTCTAAAAGCAATACCTTCTTTTCTCTAAACACTAGTGGCCGGGAAATTAGTATCTCCTAACCCTCTCTCCACTTTCTATCCATTCAATTTTTCCATTATTGAATTAATTTTTAATGGTTAAGATTATTGTAATATTAGATATTTAGTGATAATAGTATTTTTATAGAATAAATTTCAACCATTAAAAGCAATCCAATGTTGAAGAAATTAAATGGAGGAGAGAGAGGTTAGTGGACATCATACTCTTTTACCTCTGCTGAGTCAACCCTTTCATACCAAGTGGTTCATAATCTTCTATTTTCTTTTATCTTTAATTATCCCTATGAATTCAAAATAGTATATATGGAAGTAGGCTAGGAATTTTCTCGCTTTCCACTTCCACTATAATATAGAAGAATATTCAGCACCAAAAAAGACAAGAAAAAACTCAAAGTTTTATTTCAATTTTTTGAAAATTGAAACTATTGATTAAAATACAGTGACAACTTTAATTTTGAACTACAATATTTTTACCAACGTAGTTAACTATTTATGAAAAAGTTAATAAACACTAAACAATAGAATATCGACGCAATAAGATTCTATTCTGGCCGATTACACAAATGGAGGAACATGTAAATGAAATGAGATCATGAAAAGAAGAGAACAGAGAAAGAAGGGCATATGGTGTGCGAAGATATATAGGGAATATTATATGAGCGTATATGTATAACATCGTAAAATACTTTGTCTTAATTAAATATCAAAAGTTGATAAACACGTACACAACCAAATATAAAGAAATAAAGAATTACAAGTGCAAGCATGGATCAATGATTTTGTCTAAAGGGGCTATATGTATTTAACATATAAATGATATAAATTATACACACTTACAAGATCAGCTTTACAAATTTGAAAAAGAAATGCATGCACAAACCCTAATAATCTCTGTCAGCTTTCCGAAGATATTTCCACCCAGCCATTGAATCATCATTTTCCCCAACCTCTCCTCGTAATTAGGGCCTGCATAAACCATAATTAGCCTAATCCTATCACAATAGGCTTCCCCTCACAGACCCTCCTCTATCTATCGTTTTCTTTTTTGAAAGCGGCGAAATTTTTGGCTAAACGTACGTATTGGATGGTATAAACCTCTCTCTCTCTCTCTCTCTCTTTCTCTTCTCTCTCTAGAATGTTGAATATTGTGGAAGGTGGGTGTAGTGCATGCTAGAATTATAGTACATGATCGTCTATAGAATGATGATGTTTCTCTTACGTTAGACAATGATTCAATGGCAACATGTTCCGACTGCTACTTATGGGGACAACTAATAATGAACATTAACACTTAAAATGATGGCCTTTCATTAAATTGATTCATCTCTTGCTCTATGTATGCAGCAAGTCAAATATATGGCAAGCTACTGCTAGGCGTTGTTCTTCACAAAGTTTGTATATGAACGCATAAAACGTTTTTGGAAGAGTTACTTTTAATGGAGCCTGATAATGCTCAAATAGCCCAGTAAGATAGCTGCATATATATACTATGGAAAGCTAGTTTTAATTTACTTCATGTTTAGATGAAGAGAAAATTAAGGGGAAAGAATTTTAAGAGGTCAAACTTTCAAAAATCGCAATCTTTTTTACTATTTTTGGAATTTTTTCTTCCCCTAAATTATTTTTCCCTTGCTGTTATCTCCATCCAAATAGCCTTAATTATTTCTCCTATTAAAGACATATTGATTCCGGTTAAATGAACATATGAGTACTATTTTAATTTATTTTTTATGCTATAAACTGTGTTTGTGTTTCTTTCTCAGGAAAATGATAGTCAGCTCCTAAAGACTATAAAAAATTACAAACAAGTCCCAAGAGAAATTCAAGAGATTTTTTTATATTATTTCTATTAATAACAGGAAATGCTATATTTACAACAAAATTTAAAAACCTGGTCATTCACAACAGAAAAAACTATATTTACAACAAGAAGTGTCATATTTATAACAAAATTTAAACACCTGGATTTTATTTCAAACTCAAGTCCCTAAGCGTACAGAGGTCATTTACAACAAAAAAAAAAAAAAATAGATTTACAACAAAGTCTGCTATATTCACAACAAAATTTTAAACTTGGCAATTCCCAATAGAAAAACCATATTCACAAAAAATTTAAAAACCTGGATTTTGTTTCAATACAAATAATATTTTGATATGTGAATTTCTATTGGGACTTTTTTGTAATTTTTTATAGTCCTTGAAACCTGCCTGTCATTTTCCCTTCTTTCTCTTGAATGGTTTGCCCATTGACGACGGCCATTTAGGGCCATAAAAATGGGCTCCAGGGCCCAATTGAACTCCCATTAAAGATGGGTGAGCTCAACAAGCCCACTACTAGTTGTGTGATTTCCTCATGCCCACCACCAAGAAGATTTTGTTGACAAAGAAGAGATTGTTTAATTGGTAAGGAGATGGCTAGAATGATTCTTCCCGCCATAATAAGGAATTTGCATACCACATGTTGATGTAATGCAGAAAAAACTGGTCCCCAGCAGTAACAAGATAATATATATTAAGTATAAACTATAGTGTGATTCATCTTGGGATCCGTGTAAATGCATGGGATTTACTTTAATTACTCTTATTTATTTTTCTTTCAATGGCTTATGGACGTGCGAAAATTCTATTATTTTGTTTTGTAACGCATACTATTTTGAAAGTGACGCATGATTGATGTCATTGAACTGTGATGGTCAAGAGATGTTAGGTGTACTATGAAATGGGCCACTTTGGTGTTTGAAATAACGATTAGATTCTTTAAAAACAGCTTTTCAATTATATTTTACAATATATAAGGTAAATATGTGAGATGAGTTTTGTATCAATTTACGTGAATAAAATGAGTTTTATGTCGATTTATATGAATAAGAACTTTTAAAAATCCTAAATATAATACCAAACAAACACAAATAAATGGAGTCACCATATCTGGTTTTGATGCTGAGATAGAAAAGCATTTACATAGTGGATGTGTTAGTGTTTACTTGAAGAAGATGAAGTGGGAGACAACAAAATCAGGTTGTGTTAGGGATAATATTACTTATGTTTCAATTATTGAACCTCAAAATCCTAATCTTAATCCTCCTTTATTTGCAAGGAACAAACGGAGTTTGGTTCATATCAAACCAACCAATATTAACACTTTATTCTACCATCGTCACTAAAGAAGGAGCATTACAAAAATACTCCCTCTGCTTTTAAATATACAGGTAAGATAATTAATTTGTAGAGATTAAAGAAATGATTTAAGTTAGTTATTTGTGAAAAATATGTGTCGGTTTTTCTAAAGTACCCTTGAGTAATTTGCATTGAAAACTACCCTGGATAAAAAAAAAAAAAAAAAAAAAAAAAAAAAAAAAAAAAAGCACCTCTAAATATGTATGATCAATAGAGAAAGTTTGAGAAAAAAATCATAAATTTTTTAAAATTAAATTAAGGTTTCATATTTATGACTAAGCTAATTCTTCTACTAGCTCTAATATCTAAGAACCGGAAGGAGTAAAACAATAAGATCTAGACCGTTTAGATTTTATTTGGATGGTCCAAATAAGACAGGTTTGATGCACATATCTTAGGGTGTGCACCAAACCCAGATTGTATTCTAATGTTAGCACTTTATGGTTACCATTATCAGGGAAAAAGGAGCATTATAAAAATCATTATCAAGATAAACTCTTTATTCAGTTTCTGAATATCTGCTAGTTCTGATTAAACTCTTTATTCAGTTTCTTAATATCTGCTAGTTCTGATTTATTTATCAGAGCTGGTTCTGTCAAAGCAAAGAGTGAGGTTTAAAGTTCAAGCGAGATTTTCAGAGAAGACAGGGCAGGAAAAGATGGAAGCACCATTAATATACTTGTTCTACTACTATGTCTGTATCATCATCATCTCAATGTGTGGCACTAAGCTTGTGGAAGCCATAGAATCTCCAAATTACACGGTGGCAGCCTCTGAATCAGACTTCGAGATCAGACTTTACAGGGAATCCTCATGGTTCTCAGCTTCTGTACAAGGAACTTCCTTCACCCAGTCCACCAGAATTGGATTTCATAGGTTTATTTTCTTCTTTTCTTTTGTTCTCCTCTGGTTTTTCCCCTTCAGTGAGTTTTGTTGTATGTATATTTAGTTGGTTATACTCCAGAGCAAAGATTATATAGGATTAGTATGCTACTAATCTTTACTTATTAAGGAAATTGTTCAGCGCTTGGATTATCTTGGGGTGATTTAGACGACTTACCTAAGGTAAAATAAGACCAAGTGAGAGTTTGGGAGTACTTAAAACAAGTGTTTTTTCACTCATAAAGATAAAAACTCCTATCACATATTTACCTGTACAATGCAAAATCACTTAAATTAAGCTAATCCAAACGAGTAGCTAGGATTATCTAGGGTAAATGAGCATAAAAGGGAATTTATGAAAGATTGATTTAAACAAAAAGGTGTGTCTATGCAAAATTGCTAGAAAAGAATAGCTTCAGGTGTGGGAGGAGGGGAGATGAGATCATTATAAAATCTGTTAAATGAAAATAGTATTGACACTGGTAATAAGTTTCATCTTTTGCAGATTATGTATTGTCTTATTGCTTAAATTCTTAATCTAGTTTGATAATGTAACCCTATCTTCATTTTTGTCTCCTACACATACTCTCAGGTTGTATCAATATATGCATGGTGGTAATATGGATTCTTCTAGAATGGCTTTTACAGCTCCTGTTCTAACAAGCATAACCTCGTCAACATCATCATCATCATCATCATCACATGGCAATAACTATGTTGTAATGTCGTACATGTCAGCAAAGTATAATGGGAAACCTCCAGAGCCAAATCCAGTACTGAATTTGCAGGCGGAAAAGTGGAAAGCTCATTGCATAGCAGTGAGAAAGTTTAGTGGGTTTGCAAGAGACGATAATATTAACACAGAAGTTGAAGCTCTTAGAAATAGCCTAAGTGGGAAAGCAGCAACTATACAAGACAAAGGGACCTATGCCATTGCCCAGTACAATGATCCTCGTCAAATTTCTGGGCGCTTAAATGAAGTTTGGATCAATGTGTCAGGACCCTTTGGCCAGGGTTGTCCACCTTCTCAGTAAAGTATGTGTTCATGTGTGTCCTTGTGTGTACCGTGTTAGTGATACTATTTTATCTGGTCTATCGTACTAGAGTCTCTTTTAACATCATGAAGCTTGGGATTGAATGATGCCTCTTAGTGGCGATTCTTACAGGGGAAGGCTCTGTGAGTGCGTTAGTAGCATGAGTTTGCCACAGCACTGGAACTTTCAGAATGATCATGCGTGGAGATTCAAGGGGTGGTGCAGATCAAAATCGTGGGTTTTGGGCTGTCAGTAAGTCATCAATGGCATTCCCCGTGTTCTTCCAAGTTCAACTCTACCTGCTACTAGTTTTTTTCTGTTTTCATTTGTGTTTCCTTGTAAGTCAGTGGTCATGGTGCATTGCTATTTGCTAAGATGCTCAGGCTATTTTTTATGTACTTTGCTTTATCTTTATAATAAAATTGTCCGTCATTTAAAAAGTAACACTCTTTTAGGAAATGGATACTCTGATGTTAAAAAGTTATTGGATGGTCACCCAAACTAATTTAAATAGTAAATGTGGGAAATATTGGCAAGGTTTAGATATCATAGAATGGTGAACAAGTAGGTAAGCGAATTTGTTTGAATCAACTTATTTAAAGTGATTTTGTGTCGTCGAGGTAAATAAGTGAGGGATTTTATCTCTTAAAGCATTTAAAGGGATATTGTGTTGTTGAGGCAAATATGTGAGGCGTTTTATCTCTTAAATTTGTGATATGAAGCGATGGCAATAATAGCAATGCATGAACATTCCAAACTTTTATTCATTTGGAAGCTTAAAATACCAGTTGAACTTGTGTTACTTGCTACGGGGATAATAACTGAAAACCACAGTACTGCATGTGCTGTTTCTTGCTTGAAGGGACCATGTACGGTTACTCTCCCGGTGGAGCTTAAATTACCATGTACTCTTACCCTACTGAAAGGAACTGAGACAAATGCAAGCAGGATACGAAACAACAAATTTCATAATACCCTCAGCTTTAGTAGTACAGATATATGATATTAACTTATGTTGCAAAAGGTAATTACAGCCATAAATTACATAATAAATACAATCTTATAATTGAATACAGTCGCCAGGGGCGCGTTAAACCTGAATTTCCTATAATAAGGAAGGAAAATTTTCAAAGTAAAGTAAACAATCTGGTCAATTTACATTTTCAACGTGTAACTTTCTTTATACTAACCCTTATTGAATCTTTGAGCCAAATTTGGTAATCAGCAGAGTTGCAGGTTGCTTTCTCCATTCATTTTCAAAGCAGCAAATAGGGCACGGATGAAATATGGTTGGGTAAGTGAATTGGGTATATATATATACAAAGGCTTACATCTGTGGTCTGGTCTGGACAACAAAAAGATTTCCATCCTTGATGACGCCTTCAATGTCTTGAGGAGAGCCATACAACTTTTCAATTTCACTTCCTGCACCTGCAATGCTAGAGAGGATCTTTTGGCGAAAACCGGCATCAACTACCAGGGGATCGGATGAGTAATCAACCACAACTTCCTCCTCTTCATCCATTGGCACACTGTTTTCAAAGAAACATTCATTTAGCTAATATCCTAAGCTAAAAATTAACACAACAAATCTCTTGGCACAGGAAATCTATAATTATAAAAGCAAGATAAATGAGTCAAATTTTCACTGGGCTTCATTAGTATTGACTGTTTTCTACAACCCCAACCCCCTAGAGCATGCCAAGAACCAAGGGGCGCTCTCTCTTGAACAAAGTGGAAAGTTCAAACCTTGTAGATAGAATATTTTTCATTTGAAAAGGTACTACTAACTGAACCCAGCTTTAATCTAAGCCAATAATATTGGATATCAATTAACTGCATAAGGAAAAAAGAACAAGACACTTCTAAATGTTGGTGTATAGAAACTTATAAAACTGTGAAACTGACCCCTTCGGGGAGTTTGAAATACAAGAAGAAGCTTCATCCCACTATGTGGGATCAGCTACATAAAAGTTCAATACCTTTTCAACCCAAGCAAATGAATAACCCAACATTTCTGTTTGTCCCCCCCCCCCCCCCCCCCCCCCCCTCTCTCTCGGTGTTCATTTATGAAATATGAAAAATTTACCTGTCATAAAGGCCAGCACCAGCATAACCCTCTAGATCTTCACCATTGGAGTCAGATCGGAAAATAATTGATCGTCTTATAAAGAGGCCAATAGGTTTGCTAGGATAACCCAATACCTGAACAAGTCCGAAATATTAGCAATGATGGCACGTCCATGGAACATATACAGGTAAAGGTCATTTCATAAACCTACTATCATATTATATATAAATAACACAAGATAATTAGCCATACGCATATTATGATTACCTGAGGGGAGTTTAGATCATGCTTTTTACAGATAAAACTCAAAGCTCGACCAGGATATGCTCCAACCAAAGTTTCTCCGAGTCCTCTCACAACCTAAGTCAAAAGAGTATCACGTCAATGTCTTTTCTTCTTTGAACTCTTTTCAAATAATGAACACATGGAATCTTTTTACCATATACCTCAGCATATATTTCCGACGAGTCCCCTGAAGATGGATTGGTTGTATGGATGACAAAAGCGTAGTCTGCATTAATTACTTCCTGAACAAGGACAGCCATGGCCAGATATTCATGGTCCAGTTTCACTTTTCTTGTGCTGAAGTATGCTCTCTCATTCCATTTTGAACCCCAAACCTTTTTGTGAATCCAACATGTCATGTCATTAATGAAGATGAGGTAAACATGGAAATATTCATGCGCGACTTAAACAGTACATAAAAGTACCACAAAGACGTCAAACTCAAATTTAAGCAAGTAACATCAACCATACATCTTCAAAAGTTTGTGAGGAACAAATGTATTGGTCAACCATTACAGGAATTTTCTTAAGCAAGGAATGACAGAATGAAGTCTGAAAGTAAAGAGCATACAAGGAAGGCCCAAATGTAGAGGATGTATGGAAAGATGACCGAAAAGAGGACAGACTGTTGTATGGTATTTAGCAGCAAGGGAAAATCAGTTCTTTTGCCAGTGTCCAGGGTGACAGTATTTTGCTCAAAAAAAATATATGTATATCACTGAATAATTCCCATAAATATGAAAAATCCAAAAATAAAAATCACTTTAAAAAGTGTAACTAATGCAATAAATACAGGAATAGCGTGGGAAGACCTGCCTCATAGATTGCCTCATGGACATTTGTCAGTTTAAAATAGAGAAGTACCTTGAATTATGATAAGTGTGGTAAAGTATGGCCTACTTAATATAAGAGCAGAAAACTCTCTCCTTTTGATCAAGTTGTCACCTTTCACAAACCAAGTATCAAAATGTAACGCGTGCATTGTGTTTTATAGACTTATACTGGTATGATGGTATGAGTCTCACTTTTTTTATAGCTTTCCATGCTTGTTCCCATCGTTGGTCTCCTTCATCACCAGGCCAAGGCATTCCAGAGCTTTTCATCTTAGTTCTCAGCTCCTCTACCTGAAAATAAGACATTAGCTTACATCTAAGTTCCTCCTTCCTTTTGAGAGACAATGAGGAATATTTAGGGTGGGAACACCACTATAAAAATATGGGGCCCATTTTCTTGATGGATCATACTTACATCAAGTTCCTTGTATCCATATTCCATAACATCAAGTTCTCCAATCACACAGGATCATGTGTCCTAGTTATTTTATATGGATTAATAGTTAATATATAATAATTCAAAAATAGGACACATGATCACATGTAATTAGAGAACTTTGACGAAATGGATACAAGGAACTTGATGTAAGTATGTTCTTTTTTTAATCTTTTTTAGATAAAAATCATTTTTTTAAGAAAATCACATTTGATAAATTTTAAAATGTTTGCTTAAGCTTTTTTATTTATTTATTTTTTTTTTTTTTTTTTGGAGGAGCGTATTTCTAATTATTTTATTAAACTTCTTTGAGTAGCCTCTAAAACTAATTAGAGGGAGTATATGGGATAGAATGTTCAATTGTTCATAAAATTATGGAGACAAAGATATTATAAAATTTGAAAATCACAAACAAATCATTTTTATGAAAAGAGATTCATGGATATATCTCAAAATCTAAAAATTATTAAATAATAAATCTGTAATGTATAGAGGTCACGTTGGCATGACATGTACTAAGGAGAAATTGGTATTAAATCATTTAAAATGGTTTATTCATGTGCAAAGAAGGTAAGTAAGGAAGGCAAGCATATAATCTTTAACTCTATAAAGAGAGGTAGAGGGAGACCAATAAGGACACTTAAGAAAGTTATCAATTGAGATCTTCTAGTTAAAGGTTTATAGGAAAAGATAGTTTCAAAAAGAGCTCAATGACATCGTGTGATCCATGTAACGCTTCCACTTAAAGGAATAGGGTTTCTTGTCGATGATGGCAACCATACACACAATAATTTATTCTTTTTATAAAATCTCCATACAATGAATCACTTTTTGTAAAATCTCTAAACTATCTAAAAATCACTTTTTGTAGTTGACCCACCTAATAGAATAAGGCTTGTTGTTGTAGTAGTATCTATTTTTTAAGCTTAAACAAACAGGCCAAAATTCTATTAAAGTACAATGAAATTTCATTTCACTGCTGCCAATAAAAACATACCAACTGGGGTGGTGCTTCCAACTGCAAAACTGTTTTGCGAATCTCTCCAAGGTTACTGGAGTCTCCCTCAGCTAATGACATCTTCAAAGATTTAACCTTTTCAGCTACTTCCTAATGGATAACATTCAGTTAAAACTCCATTGTACTAAATAAAGGACTCACATAATTGCAACTGTAACTACTTGAAATAACATATTTTATGTGCAATAATGAATACCACATGTACATTCAAACTATCATAGATGTTGAATACAAAATATAAAAATTTTCCATCTGAGAAAAGAAAACCTCTGCCAGAATTATATTTCAACAATGGTTGTGTCCTGAAACGAAATAGAATGAACTGAATTTTAACTTGAAAGTACCCTTGAATAATTACAGAAAGATAATTTTATTTTCCAAATTTAATCATAATAGCTGGATGTGGCAGTGGCACCCTAAAGTTCAGCTTTTATTCCAAAGACAGTTTAACCCATGAAATTGTCTGCAAGTCAGAAACTTGACTAGACTAATTTGTCGATGAATGATTCAGCCGCCTGAATCAAACACCAACAAGTGTGTGTGTTGCCAACTCATTGTCCTCATCATGAAGGAGAAAATGTGACTAATCGAGGCACTAAAATCTAAAAAAATAACCACAGAATATGATCTTGATATCTCATTGTCCACACATTATGAGACAAAAAAAGAGAAATGTGATGTAGGACCTGATTTCGTTTATCAGCAAGAACATATTCAAATACTCCAAATGGTATGGCAACTGAGGTGGGAATTCCGATCCAAGTTGGCACTTTTCCTCTTAAATAAGCAATATTACGTGATTTAGCTCCAACCTGGAAAAACAGAATTCCTGAGAAAGTTATGCTGATCTGACAGAGTAAAAGAGAATGTACAAAAACATAACTGGTTATTGCCCAAAACCAATCGCTAAAATGAGAAATAGTGAATGCAGAGAAACTCCATAAATAGCTGTTACTTTTTGAAAATCTAACCATTTCACTTGTGAACTCCTCAGATGATATGGCATATCTACCAATAAATTGCTTTCTAACCAAACTTAATGTTGGCACAGAACCGTCTTCTTGCAGATGAGTTGATTTGGCCTCAACTAGTTCACCCTCCTCTACCACACTGAAAAATTTCCAAATAAAGAAAAATAGTAGAAAAAGAGAAGTAAACAAAATTCATCAACTCAGATCACAGAGCAGGTGGTGAAACGACTGTTTTACCATAGAAGTCATTTCATCGCACCTAGTTGGATGAAAATGTAAACCACTTGGATATTTTAGTAAGACATAAAGATGTTACCTATAGACTACATCAGAAGAGGTTGGTTTTAAACGCAATAGTTTTCCCTTATTGGCTTGAAGATTGGACAGGACATTGGGATCAAAACATGTAGCAAAACAGACCTGGAAAGCATGAACACTGAAAGTCAGCATTAGCAACGCCAATGTAAATGAAAGCATAATAACTTTACAACAATTTTATTTTATGTTTACAAAAACCAAAAAACCAGGCAAACTCATCATATCCCTTGAGCTAGGGCATTCTTTAATCAAAATTTATAGTTTATAAGTAACATCACCACGATCACATCTGATTATAATATCTCATCAATTGGATGTACGAACAATAATAAAGAAGTCCACATCCTGTGAAAATGTATCGATTATTTTGAAGATATAGTTTTATAATTTTATTAAGACCTCGTTACCCATAAAGTAAGACAGTTTGCCGCTCAGGCACCAACTATTTCATTACTTAAGTGTTGCAGGGTACTAGCGTGACCTCATTCTGGTCACAGACCAGATTAAAAAACCGGTGTAACCAAAAAAATAGATAAATAAAAACAGGCCTACCGTTCAACAGTAGTATGAATAATACATGTAACAAAAGGACTATTTAAATCGCCGGCATTGTAGCCAGGTGACATGAAAGCTCCCTTATAAGTATGAAGTCATGGGTTTGATCCTGATTCTCAAACTGTTAGTATCTGCCCTCTAATTTTTTTTAAAAAAGGACTACTTAAATTGTAATACCTTGCTGTTTCTTGCTCGTACAGACACATGAGAAAGGACATCTGGCATATCAGGAGTCAGGACAGCAACAGCGCCATCTGGAATTTCTTCTTCTCCTTTCACACTCTTTGCTATCAAAATAGTAGGTCGGCCATATGATTTGTTCTGAACAGAAAGCAACTCATCCACAACCTCAACATATCCAACTGTTTCAACAGGGCTAATAACCTGCCAACTGTTCCAAGTGTGCCAGAATTGGGTAAGATGGTCATCATTACAACTAAATAATGCTATGACAGTATACACCCTGCTCAATAAGGATGACAACAAAAACTTCTTATTAAAGTTCAACAAACATGATCAATTAACCTTCCAAGATTAGCTGTTTTTCGGAGGACTGGATCCAGTCGATTAACAAGGGAGGACAATGAAGCAGCAGATCCAGCACGGATAATTTCTTCAGTGAATATTTCCACCTGCAAGCGGAAATTTTCAGAAGTCTGAAACAAGGAAGTAGGCTATAGAAGAATGAGTGAATATCAAGAGGAAAGGACATACAGCCCATCTCTCCACCCCAAGTAGCGATCCAAGGTACTCTGCTGATGGTTGCAGGATTTGTTGGTACCACTCTGCCTTGTTTGTGAGCGCAAGACGTGTTCTGTCAAGGACTGATTTTGCATACAGTGCCCAATGCGTATCTTTACTCTTACACATGCTTAAGGCATTATTCCAACCCTTGAAGAGCAAGAATTGAAATATTATTTATTAGTTAGACAGTCTATGAGGAACTATGACATCTTAGATGTATACATTTAGCAAACAAAACAGCATTTATGAACTTCCAGTACTGTCTTGAGCTTCGCATAACTGGTATTGAAAAAAGGCTTAATATGCATAAAGCAAACTCAAATTAATGTTTGTTGAGTCAAATCACTAATAGCTATTGATGAAAGAACTAACGGCATTATTTTAAAGCAATATAAACTATGTAATTTACCAAGAGACCATACTTTATAGCATACTCAATAATCATAAAAAGTAAATATAAAGGGAATGAAACAAACTCATCAAATCATTCATTTATATTTCTTTGTATATACAACTAGATAACTAGTTACATACTAACCGTTGAGAATAGAAAGTTTAGAATTAAGATATTAATTAATATAATTAGGATTATTTATTTAATATTTATTATGATTTGATATGAATATTCTATCATTATGATTTGATTTGATTAGTTTCTTGAGTCAGGGTTAGTCTATTAGGCTGCCTATATAAAGGCCTCTCTATATTCTCTTTTATTCTTAAGGATTAATAATATTAGTCTTTTCCCTATACTTCAATGTGATCCTTCAATCTCAACATGTATAAGAGCGAAACTTTTGTTCATCCAATGTCTCTATTATTGTTGTCTCACGGTCAGCTTTGAAACTTAGTCTAGGGTTCTTTCTTTGCTCTTCCTTATTCACGGCAGTTTCTTGGTGAGCTGGTGAATTGGTTATAGTTTTCCAAGTCTGGGTTCGCCTTTATGATTTTAGATATGTGTTCGTGTCCTATCTGTTCTAGTGCTTTGGTGTTCGTCTCTAGTAAGATGTTTAGAGTGTTGTTTGGTCCCTGTTAAGACCTTTAGTGGCTGCTCTAGTCCCTAGAGAGACCGTTTGTTGTTGCTTTGGTCCCTTGTGAGATCATTGGTCGCAGCTTTGGTCCCTTGTGAAACCTGTTGTTCAGCTCCTGGTGAAGCTATTAGATTATTACTGTTTGAATGTCATATGTGCCCAAACTTGCTACTTGATTTAGGATTTCACAAAGAAGCAGATTGTTATATGGAACTGACGGCTATTATTTCCTTGTCAATTGCTGCTCACATTCAAGCTTTCAGCTTGAGGGGGAGTGTTGAGAATAAAAAGTTTAGAATTAAGATATTAATTACTATTATTGATTTGATATGAATATTCTATCATTATGATTTGATTTGACTTGATTAGTTTCTTGGGTTAGAATTAGTCTATTAGGTTGCCTTAGCCTATGTAAAGGCCTCTTTATATTCTCTTTTATTCTTAAAGATGAATAATATTAGTATTTTCCCCGTGCTTCAATGTGATCCTATGATCTCAACACTAATATGCAGTGTATAATTCCACACTTCACTAATAGGAGAAACCCTTTTCAGCCTAATATATCACAAACATAGGCTTTATGGACCAGATTCTTCATCTAAAATGGTGACATTACTGATGATCAAGAAACTAGTATGGCCAAATATTCAAGATTCAAGAAAAGTATATATACCTTCAAGCAGTAGATTAGATCTTCATTGTCATCTGATGAAAGAGCAAGGTTTTCAAGAACCATAGAGATGAAGTACATGATTTTCTGCATCAAACATGAATCAGCTGATTGACCATATTAAATTATGATAAAAGAACTTTAATTTATGTAATCAATTAAATAAATTGGTGAATATGGTTTTATCACAATGAGATCCTTGAAAAAACATTACCTCGGGTCCAGCATTATCTAATTGTTCGTATCCCCTTTCCACTGCTGTCCTAACAGTAGAATCAAGGGAAATATCCAAAAATAAAAGATCTCTCAGACGATCTTGATTCTTATTTAGGAGTGGTCGAAGTTCTTGCCGAGCTTCTAGCAAACCCTGTTGCAAAAGCATGGGGAAAGGGCATTATAACATAAGTAAGGACATATGCGCATGTAAAAATGGCTATTTACCGTATTAAAGATGCACAAACCTCAAGAAGCGGTTCTACATCCTTAACTTCAATGTGATCCTGAACAAATTGAAGTAACTCCTGCTTGCAAGAAACATCATACAACTTAGTCCAATATTCAGAAGATATTAAACATATCATAAATAAACAGCTTCAAATAAAAATCAATATCATTACAGGAAAACTAGATGGCAAGCCAGAAACTGGATTTATCTGCACCCCAACCATGAAGCCTTGACCCTGCAGAAAAATTGAACATGACGTTAAATAATATGAAGAGCTATTATTCTAAGTACAAAATGATGCCCCTGAGAACATAACTCAGTTACTTTTGTTACCTCAGTTTTGTAGCCCATACAGTTTGAAATAGCAGACTCAAGATCTGCACCTGAATGAACTGCCTGCAGATGATATAATTTGTCACATGACAGAATATTATTTATTAGGTGACCTAAGTGACTCAAGTTTAGGCCACACAGGACTAGACAAAAGCTTCTTTGAGTAACACCAAGGGAATGACATATGCAAAACAGATACAAACAGTGTGTAGCAGTTACTGGAGCCTGTAAAATTAAAGGTAGAATTGCACCGCCCCTCTTCGTATTGTTAGCAACAGCAATTTTTATGCAATGCTAATTGAGCTGCAATTACTTTCCTTTACAATCCGACATATACAAACATATTATGTAGAGCTACTGTTAGGTGTAAGCGAAAAGTAGAAGAGAAATAGTTGAAGTTGTTGTTCTGCTCATTATGAATTTAAGATAGTCGGCTAGTTAGCATTCTAACATATACAACACTTGTAATCTGATCTGGAGGGAGTTGTTATTTTATGAAATTTTCTTATACATTCTATTCTCTCTTCATCTACCTGCCTTCTATCTTTTACAATCAAGTGCTATCAAAGCTGGTGCTCGGTGAATCCAAAAAGGATTACTTGCAGAAGGTTCTAACTGACAGAAGGATAAATGAAATGTTGTAGACTGCAGCCATTGGTATATCAGCTTTCTGAAGGTGGCTTATTGATAATTACCAAAGGTAGTACAGGATGCCTGAGCCCTACATCACTAGTATGACTGCTTAACAGGGCACTTAAGTAGGAGTGGTTCTCCTGCCTTAATAGATCTTTTGAGTAAAGGTTCCCCACCTTGCTTGGATGCCTATCACTATACGCAGCAACATTTTATTTATCATTCCCCTTCCACTTTCAATGAGAGAGACGGTTAGCAACAATAACCGTAACAAAATACAAGGCATTTTCAATGAAG
Source organism: Acacia acuminata (assembly GCA_019022655.1). Taxonomy (NCBI): domain Eukaryota; kingdom Viridiplantae; phylum Streptophyta; class Magnoliopsida; order Fabales; family Fabaceae; genus Acacia; species Acacia acuminata. The sequence continues at coordinate 1,636,240 of JAFJYI010000048.1, read as the reverse complement.
AACAGTTATATGATGGAAAACAGAACTAGACAACAAAGATATATCCGTCCAACCTTCAAAGTCTTCATGTAGCTTCCAAGATCACGCAAAAGACCTTCCTTTTGATCTCTCCGGAATTTCGGTTCAGAATGGATTGCACGGTCATAGCTAAGAAGACGTTCTTTTGTTATCCCATTGTCATTCAAGGTTTTCCAGTAAACCCCAATATCAAGGTCACTATTTATATAATCAATCAGTGCCTGGATAGATTTACCAAACAAATCAAATATGTTATGAGGCTTATGAGGTAAGATATAAACAAGTCCAGAATAGTTATCAAAATTACCTGGCAGATTATAACATCATCAGGACTAGTATTGTTGTGCAACTTCTGATGCCATTCCTCCATCATTCCACCTTTGCTATCATTCTTCCTCTGCAAACCATTTAGCATTTTTTTTTTTTTTGGTGAAAACTTATATTCAAGCGTATGGAAGGGAAAGAAATATGAAGAGCTACATACTAAGGAGAAGAAAATGACAAATCATACCCACCTGGATGACAAGGATCTCATCCCGAATTCGTTGTCCCACATCACCTTCACCTCCCCGACCAACGGTAGACATGATCATCCTTACAAGTTCCCTATAGCCTGGATAACTTGTATATACATTCTGGAGCAAGTCTGTAAGTCTATCCTGCGCTTTACTTATCTCACTGTTACAATTAATACTTGTTATTAGTATTGGTGATCAGAGAATGCTCTAGCATGGACAGAGAGACATGATCACAATGCATAACAGAAAATAATTTAGCTTGTTCATGCTGATGATAAATCATGTCAAACATATATCAGAAATTTAAATTCTGGCAGATTCATGCTGAAGCTTTTATGAATTAAGGGATACAATATCTCATTTGTCAATGAGCCCCTTAACGAAGAAAAAATTAAAGTTCATATGCAATTTACCGTGGCTTCACGTTATAATTTTTGTTCCATATGAGCTGTCTCGTAGCCATGAACCTCATCCACACCAAGATACCTGCAAGGCCCATCGAGCCAGTATCTTTGGCTTGATCCATCAAATCTGCTGCAATGTTAAATCTGGGGGGGAAAAAATTGTGGTCAATCCAGATCCAACAAAGTGTGATCATTAAAAACATTTTAGTTACTAGATGTAATCAATACTGATGCTTCATAGTATTTTCTAATGTTATACCAAGGATCAGATCCAATCCAGAAGGTGAACTATTAAGTGAAGGATCTTGTTTAGTTTATTGTAACCTTTAACAACCAGAAAACCAGGTTTCCTCAAGATCTACTAGGAAAACGTTACATATAACAGAGAAAAGTACTGTTGAAAACATGTGTTTGATTGAGATTAGCAGCTTGTTATAGGAAATTAATTCTCTGATTATTTGCCTCGTTTACTTCCTGGTCTTCAGTCTTGATAATGCATAACTGCATATATCTTGTAAAACACTGGTACTAAATTCACAGAAATAAAGCTCACTCTGTTTCATCATTTAAACCACAAGTACAATAGGACTTTATGATATATAAAATTAGCTTAGATGTGACATATAAATTGCAGTTCTCAAGAATTTACTGACCTATGCATAAAGGACTTTTGTGCCTCATGCTCCATTTCAGCTATTTTATCCAACAAAAACCTAGCTGTACCTTGGCCATCAGCATTAACCTTCCAAAGGAACAAATCTTGTTATTGGATTGAGTAAGGACGTAAGGTAACACAAACAAATGCATTGATTAAAAGGATTGCAATCAATGTGAGACAACCTTTGGTATCAGCTTCTTTCCACCGTCAAATTCTATATAAAAATCTGAACCATTATTCTTAATCCATTTTTCACCAGACAGAAGGACAAAAGGCATTCCTTTAAAAGTATCATCTTCAACTTCTATATCTACGGTCTGGATCTGAAAAATTATTCAACACTATTTAGGATTTTGACTGTAGATCTCAAGGACTATAAACAACAAAAATCAAAACTTCAGATATTTAAGACACCTCATAAGAAGGACCAGATGGACTCGTACTAAATTGTGTTTCAGCAGCCTTATGCACAGCAACAGAACCAGGGGGCAGAGCACTTGGAGGTGGTACCTGAGTTTACCATTAAGTTTGAGACTAAAATACCCACAAAAATATCAAAGAAACATCAACATCAATTTCAACATCAAATATCTTCCTACACGTTATAGTGAAACGAAATTTATAAACTCACCGACCACTCTCCTTGTGTTCTAGATAAGGCCCAATGAAGAGTAATAGGCTCTTTAAAATTCGTAGCTAGATGAACCTTAGTCTTGTCAGCATCCTTTGTAAAAAGGACCTTAAGAATGCAAAAGATTAATTAGAATAGGCAGTCAAGAAAACATGAAAGCAGAAAAAGGTGAGAGCAGAAAATATCAACTGATATGTTGTTGCCTCACCAGAAGATCATTATCACCGAGCTTGTAGATTTTCTTATTCAAAACAAGACCCTTATCCTGTTCCTCTCTTGCCTTGGCATAGCGTTCAAGTACTGTCAGTGTTGGGGCTTTTCGTGCAGCTATATCTTGTAGGTCTACATCTTTGACCACATGTTTGTTAATAAGCTGCATCAAATCTCTCCTTTTGCGCTGGATTCTTTCAACACTAAAATATTTTTTGCTTTTCAATTGCTTAGCAACCTTTGTCTGTATCTCTCCTTTGGTAATCTTCTTCCGTATCTCATCAATAGAGGCACCTTTCTCAAGCTCAGCTAGCAATTCTTTCTTTGCTTCCTCAAATTCCCTCTTTCAAAAAAAAAAACCGAAAGAAAAGAAGAAGAAGAAGAAGTCAATAAAGAAATAACAGCACTACAACAGATATAATTACAAAAAGAAGCAAAACAAGTTATAGAATTTGCAGGATACGGGAAACCTAAGTATATTTATTAAGTTACCAATTGCTGATCTGGAGAGTAGTTAGGCTTCCCAGCTTTTTCCCACCGTATATATGCTTGTATTTGTACAAGTTCACCAGGGATTGTCTTTGTTTGAGAAACAGATGGCTCCTTCCCTTCAGTGGAACTAGTTTTATTCGTTAACCTTGCACGGAGTTCTTGTACAGAAATACCCCTGGCTACTTCCTCCAACAATTCCTTTCGAGCTGCTTCATATTCCTCCTACGCAAATGAGGGCGAAGATTGTATATAGGTCTCACTGAATAGAAAAATCTTGATTCATACGGCAAGACAATAGCTCTGTCTAATTCTAAAAACTACAAGATGACAGCATTTTAATGAACGCTATTCCCAGATCATTTTAAAGCATCTCATACTACATGTGCACTGTGATGGCTGTTTTCATAAGCCTGATAGCTGACACTAAAGGCAGGTAAGTGATGATTGCATTTCTACAAAAGATCTGAGCATCTGACATCATATTTTCTAGGTATAACGAGTTAAAGACAATAAAGAATGTTTGTTCCCCTTCTTATGACTTATGAGAAGAAGATGGAAAAGGCAGAAAGCAGGGGAAATAGTGATGTTGAACAAACATTTGAAGGGCCTTAGGTTTCTTTATCATGTAACAGACTGCAAAAAGTACAGCTCTTGCTAGTTTTTGTCTTGTTCTCCTAGCTAAGTCTTGCTCTCTTCTCCAATTATTGTTATAGGACATCCAAACAACAGAGAATAGGTTTTACACCCGTAATAAAAGATCCAAAGGCAGCTGAAATATCATAAACAGAATGCATACGGGACAGCAGTAAGGCAGAATAATACATAGCTTTAATGGGAGATTCCATGTGACTAAGATTGAGAATCACTCATAAAAGAATGGAAGAGGAAGCAAATAGAATAAATGACAGACTGAAAATTCAAGGCCAAATGGAAGACATGGCATATATTGATCACTGACCTTCTCTTGCTCTGGATTATACATCTGCTTACCCTTTCGTTCCCACCTAACGTATGCTTGAATCTGTACAAGGTCTTCAGGAACTGAAATTTCATGAACTGGCCTCTCTGTCACAGGTAACTTGATAAGAAAGTTTTCACCATTGCTTTTGAACCTATGATTAGTATAAAAGCATATTTTTGTTAAATTCACCACATTATCACGAATATAAAGGGAGAAAAACAACTTGAATGACAACTCACCACTTATTGTTAGTTTCATCAAACACAAGGAACTCAATAGCTTGTGCCGCGGGATCATCAATTTCTATTTCAAGAGTGAATCCTGAGCCAGACTAATAAAAGAAAAAATAAATGCAATGAAACAAAACAAAATCCTGAGCCAGACTAATAAAAAAAACGAAACAAAAGTAGACTGACAACATTTGTTTATATGATTAGAGCTAGCAAGTGAATCGATAAATAATTTCAGAATTTGTTTTCATTTTGCAGGTCTCTTTTGGAACATACTTTTACAAAACGACTTCTAAGAGCTTTGTTTTTATACACTGTTGTTCCATCTGGTCGACGAGAAGGAAGTACCCACTTCCTGAAAACAGAAACAAATATAAGGGAGGAAATTTTCTTTACTAAAGGGAAGATTAAATTAACAATTAGCCCTTAAAGTTCTTAAGGAAAAAAGAAATACTTAGAAAAGTTAGTGTTGAACGTACGCTTGCCTATCACGAACAACTCCCCAGTGCAAAATCAGAGAGTCACTACTATGTGAAGCCTGAATATCTACTTTTATCATAGACCCAGGGGCAACAGAATCAACACCAACCTGCAAAACATTGTATACCACCATCCATTAGTTCATACGTCACAGATAACTACTTCATTATATAAATCCGTAAAAGCCATTCAATATTTTGGACCAGCTGCATACCTGCAATTCTATATCCCCATTAAGGTTGTATTTCTCTGAAAGCTGCTGCACGGCCATATGCAGTCAACATAACAATGAGTTAGACTGAATAACTTACACAAAATACAAAGTGACATGTTAGATTATTATTTATGTGCTAATAAATACAATCAAAGAGGAAACCATAAGTGTATAATTCGTAATTCATGTCATGAAGCTAATGATTGAATTGTGGCTGGCAAGTATCTAAACTTTTAAGTAGATGCATATGATAATCGCTTGGGTATAAGAATTTGGAACCCCGGGAGGTAGGTGATTGTCATTTTTATGGTTTAGCCTTCCTGTCCTACAAGGGTTAAAACTCAAACGTATTCAATTTCAGCCACATGTTGCTCAATACTAATGCTAGAATATATTTCAACATCTAGCAAAGGATTCACAGGTCCAAGAAAATGCACGGGGTTTCTAAATTTGCTTCCATCTCTGTATTTTCTAGGGTGGGCATGACCTCACATGCTATAGCATGCACATTGACTCAAAAATTTACACTTAGTTATACCCCACAGAACAGCAAATTTTAGCTGGACATCTTGTAACATAAACAGAATTGTACTGGTAGTAAGCAGTTGCTAATAATATGCTCTTAAAGAAATTGAATTTAATATTCTAAAACTACACCTGACCAACGTTGTTTTTACCGTGGTTGAAATTTACCTCTGAAGAGTGATCGGTGGTTAACACAGCATGTGGAATCCCTGCAGCTCGTCCAAGCCTTCCCATGGCTGATTTTCGTTTCCTCACATACAACTTGTTCCCACGAAATTTGGAAGAAAGAAGAAAGTTCTGTGTTTGTGCTGACCTTTGGTTGATACTCACAGCTTTGAATAGTGTATTTGCAGGTATGCCAGAAGAATTAACCTTACTTTGATATTCTGCAACCGAGGAACAAAGCGAAGTCGGGTAGAAGATACTTCGGCCGACAGTATTACTCATATTGGTGAATCTAGTCCTTGTTCATTTCAACAAGAAATAAAAAACATATATAAGTATAACTTTGTATCAGAAGATGAACTCAAAACACCATATTCACATTTGGGAATCGGCGGCCAGAAAATGGTAAAGACCATTATCAGCTTAGATTAACTTTCTTCCACCAAATTCATCATGGCATAATCAGTATTCTTATCCTAACATCTAATCATCAAACCAATCCAAACTTTCAAATCAGAACTATACTTTTATTTTCTTCTTTCATTTTCACGCATTCAACTGGATAAAGATAACAGTTGAAATAAAATACAATACAATACACGCATTGATCTTGAAAATCGTCTCCAGTTTCAATGAAACTCCAGAAATTCGAAAATGCGCAGAATCAGAAAACTCAAGCTACTCTCATTAAGCAAAGTAATCAAACTGAACCAACGAATTCACAAAGAAAAACAAACTTGAAGTCGGGGAAATTACTTCCAGTTGGAGCTCCAGAAGCGAAGTGCCGAATCAAAATCACGGACAGAATAAGAATGAAGCAGGAAGAAGGAAGCCAATGGGAAATAAAGAAGAAGAGGTCGGGGAAGTGTATGGGTGCTGTGTGCGAAAAGATCGTGTTGCGTCACCCGCACTGTAAGAGATGCTACTCACGTCGGCATCGGGGCGCTTTGCCGCTATATCTACGAAGTCGGTTACGTGGCGCCATTTTATTGGGCCACGTCTCAAGGAGGCTTGGAAATAGGAGCTCGCACGTGGGATATTCATTGGGGCCACGGGAATGGAGACACTAGAAGACAAACCCGTGGGTCCACGGGATTGGGGATTCTGGATACTTACCTGATATTTAATGACTGCCTTCCTAAATCGCCCTTCTTTTGGAAATTTTTTCAAATTTGCCCTTCTGATATTTAATGAAGAGAAGTTTCGTTTTTAAAAATTTATATCATTTATATAATAAAAGATGTAGACCCCACGGTCTTTAGTTTGAGGAAGGGAAAAGAGGGGAGGGAAGATTTTTACAATCTTTTTTGATAGAATTGCTTAAATTTTTTTTTAATATTTCATAACTACACTATTAACAAAAAAACCTTTTTCTTTTTATTAATGCCAATTTAATAAAATTCCACCTCCCCTCCCATCTCATCCATCAAACCAAACATAGCCTAAGGTCCGTTTAATACGGAGAAGATTTAAGAAATGAAAGGAAAATTTTTTAGAGAAGGGAAAGGAATGGAAGGAAAGATTAAGAGGGAATTTAAAAAGTTAAGTTGTTTGGTAGGCATGGGGATAAAACTTAAATTGAGGGAAAATAAAATGTTTGGTATGAAGAAAATAAAGTTGGTTAAATGGAAATGAAAGGTAAAATACCTCCCTGAAAAATAAACCACCATACCTCTCCCTCTATCTCATCTCTACCTTTCTTCCTCACTCTCGTCTCTGCCCTTTTCACATCGCCGGTGCCTCTCCTTCACATCGTCGACGCCTCTTCTTCATCCACTATCGCTAGTGCCTCTGCTTCATCCATCATCGCCGGTGCCCTCTTCCAGCACACCACAATTGCCAACGCCTCTTCTTCATCCACCACAAAATGCCCCTAAATTAAAAAAACAATCGTGGAATGATTCTTTTTGTTTTCGCAGTGGAACATAAACGAACACTAAACCGGATGGCGTGAAGGTGCGGATGTAAAACTGAAGGTACACCATGACAACAAGAGTTAAACTACAATTAAAAGAAACCCTCTGTTCGTTCGGACGTTCGAACTTAATCGGCAACCAATTGCCTGCGTTCGAACATAAAATCTGACAGTGGCTTGAGGTTTACATCAGCAATTTCACAACTCTATAGACAGAAAACCAGACCACTAGAACACAGAAACTAATTCTAAATTATCAGCACATATATTTTACAAACATGTAGAGATGCATGTAAAGGGGAAAAAACCTATTTCATTAGGTATTCTAGCTACCTCTCTCATTTAAACGTTTCCTTACTCACCATGACCCACAAACATACGGATTACGCACCATGGAAGTAACAGGGCATCGAGCAACATTACTAACAAATAGCTAAAACACCAAACAATGCAGACCCATTGCAACTTACCTGTATTCCACCTTCAAGTTGCCCTTGCGTTGAATTTGTGCAGCACCTCAAACTGCCACTGTCGTCGCTATCTTCCTCAGCTCTTTCTTCGTCCAGTTGATAAGGGGCTTTTTTGTCAAACAATTTCACTCTCTTGGGAAACCTTGCACGATCCCACTACTTTTTGAGGGATTCAATTTTCCCACGTTTAAGGGAAGATCGATCTAGGTGGGAAGTGAGGTTGCCAGAAGACTTGCACACCAAACGGATTTTTTAGTGGGAACTCCATCAAGTTCCTATTCCCTCCTGTGAAAATCAATTACCAAACGGGCCCTATGTCTTATACCATATTTAAAAGGGTTAAAATGCAATTTTGCTTTGAAAATTTTTATCAAGAGGCAATTTTGATCCCGAAGTGTTGAAAATGGAGTAATTTTGCCCTGACCATTATTCAATTAATTGACTATTAGTTTGCCAAATGTATTGAGCTGACATTCCATATGTCATTTTGTTAAGGCACAAACTTGCCCCAAAATTTTATGTGTCATCTACTTCATCTTTTTTCAAAGTTAGATATAAAACTTTAGGGTAAATTTGGGCTTTAAAAAATGACGTAGATGACATGTAGTCTATCAACTCAAAGATATTTGATCAACTAATGGTCAAAGTTAACTGAAATAATGATTAGGGAAAATTGCTCTATTTTAAAACTTCCGGATAAAATTGCTCCCGAAAAACTTCTAAAGTAAAATTACCCCTTGGTGAAAATTTCTTGAGCAAAAACATCATTAAACCCTGTTATAAATTACTTATAACTCATTCTCACATATTAAAAAAATCATAAGTTAAATCATTATGTATCTTAAATTGTTAAAAAAAATTACATTTGTTATTTTGAAAAAATAATAATAATAATAATTCTTTCTTTACATTTACGAACAATTATCACATCTCTCCCCTTTCCAAGTGACTTAAATCTAAGATCAAACTTTTCTCCAGTAATTTATAATAGAGATCATAGTTGCAAAATTTATAGAAAAGAAATGAAAAAGTTGGGTGTTGTGATCCCAAAAAATATTTTAATCAGAACTATATTTGAAATTTTATAAGATAAATTAAATTATAAGAGTTGGAGATTTGTATTTGACTTTGACGGATCTAACTTAATGAGAGGTGATCTTGAAAGGGGGAAAAAAGGAATGGTTTAACATTGAGAGCAGGGTGAGCCTTTAATGGTCTCTATCATTTACTTTGTTCTGTGTTTTCATCTATTTTTCTTCTTCTTCTTTTTTTCTCTCTAAATTTGGGTGGCGTTTGTCTTTTTTAACACTTCCAAGACATATTGAGAATTTTTGGATACCCACTACTCTTTGTGAATAATTTCACAGTAAAAATGATCTCAAAGCCAAAGATAAAAACATGATCTTACTCATGTGAAATAATATGTGGCGTAAGGTCTAACGTGATAAATATTTGTTTAGGCTGTGGTTAAAGTATGACCACGTTGCTCTTTTTTATTATACTTTTGGGGATAAATTAAATTTAAAAAAAAAAATCAAATATTCATAATTTCCCTGTGAAATCTTTCCAGACAAAATCACTAATAATCCTACTTAAAAAAGAAAGATCCATGCATTCAACATACAAGTAAGGTTTCTACTAATCTAGCGACTAGCATGTCTATACATGATGCGTGGTTTTAATTTCGGAAATAAAGCAAGGTATTTTTAAAGCAGAATAGGGATATTTATTACATTAAATTATGAAAAAAGGAATTTAGTTTCCAAATTTTTTTAATTATTGATTTCCTTAGGTCTTTGGATAAGCATATTTTAAATGATTTTACATTATATGTGAGATGAGTTTCATCTCACAAAACGTTCAGAAAAATTAATTTATTATTAGAATTTTCCATCAAAAAACATTCTTGTGAAAACCATGACAAAAAAATGAGATTAACAAAATTTGTAATAGGATTGACAAAAATAATAATGAGTTTAATAAAATTCCTAATAGTTTTCAAAAAAGCATTTCCTGATAGAAAAACGTTAGATATGATTCACCAACATTTGTGGGCTTTTATAAAACTCATAATGAGATTGACAAAAAATAATAATGAGTTTAATAAAATTAGAAATGATTTTTACAAGAACATTTCTTGATACAAAAAACGTTAAGCATAATATATACACACACACATAAAGAAGCTTTGGTGGTCCAATGGCCACTAGCTCCTTCACTGTCACTATCAAGGTGAGGTGGGTTCAAATCTCACTTTTTACATCTTGATTAAAAAAAACAAAAATTAAAACAAAAATCCAATCTCACTTCCTAAAACAAACTAGACCAGAGCTCTGCCAGCTGCAGGAGTTCATGCTGTCAGCTATTGTAGGCCAGTCAAAGTCGGAGTTCTGGCCACAGTGGTGCTCCAGCGAGATTCATTTTTTTTTCTTTTTCTTTTTTATTTAAAAACTGAGACCATATTAGTAAATTCATTGACATTTTAAAATCTCAATTTAATTAATGTTACCTTTATGTCTTTTTCAAATTCTAACAAACCTTTTAAAATTTTAAATGGTATTTAAATAGAATTCTCCTAGATAATATGTTATATTTTTACCGATTAAAAAATATTTTTGTTTTACAAGTTATTCCATTATCTACATGTCGACCAAAATAGTTCAGTATAGTTCTCATGAATATCCAATTATCCACCGCTGAGGTGTCAAGTGCCATTTTTGTAATTTGACCAATCTATAAGCTATTTTAGTAAACTCATGTATCACTTTTCTCTAGATACTACTACTATTACTATTCTATATTCATTCATGGATCCAAGGTGCATTTCAGAGATGACGTATTTAATAATTATGCGATACATTTATTTCATGTGATTTACACATGAAAGGTCGGTCCGAGTTATCTTCTGATGTCGGCCCTATTTATCTTCTGATCCTTTTCAATTTTATTTTTCCCATTTTATAAAATATTTTGCTTTTCTATTTGAGAATAATATTAAGGACGAAAAACTAGAATTTGATTAACCCCACAACCCGTGTGGCCCTAATAACCAAATGCAATTGGGTCATTTTGAGCCGCCAAAAAAACCCATGACGGGTTGGGTTAAAACCCATTTATTTAAGACTTAAATGAGCGGGCTATGGAAACGCATCATCGTTATCCAAACCCGCCCATTTAGTTATATATATATATATATATATATATTTTATTAACTATATGGACACTTGGACAATAATACACTACATTATCATGAAATACCCATTCCTCATTTCCCCATTTAACCATTCCCCCACTTAGAGTTTAAAATCAAAATTATGTTATGATAACACTTGTCTAAATTTAGATTCTTTTGTGTGAATTATGATTATTGAATTTTGACTATTCATATTTTAGAATTTAGAATGATAAATTTGGGTAAATACTTGATACTTATATATATTTTTCTCCAAAAAAATAAACTTGTCAAATGTAAATGGGTTACCCAAAACCCTACAATGTTACCATTTATATGTTAACCCATTCAACATGGGTTAGAATGGGTTGAGGTATGGTTATGAGCTAACCCATACCCGTTCAAAGTTAAATGGGCGGGCTATGGATTTAGTCAAATAAATTAGTATCACACAATTTTGATAAATTAGTATCACACAATCAAAATCATGTTTTAAAAATTGTCAAATTGATTAAATTAAATATGCATACATTTATGTACAACCTGACAACCTTTTAATTAATATTCCTTTGATCCTTCATATAAGTCATATTTATCTAATTTGATTAAATTAAGAAAATTAATTAAATTAGTTAATATAATATGTATTTTCTAAAACATCATTGTCATCTTCCTTAATTCTCTCATTCTCTCTCTCTTTTTTAATTATAGTTGAGGATCATCAATAGGGGTAAATTAAGAAAATACTGACAAAATACGAAAATTATGTGTTATATTTTCAACCAATATCAACTTCCAAATATTTTGTATATTAAGGACCAGAAGAGTATGTTGTAAGAAAAATAGCATCCTTTATTCTTTTAATAATGTCTATCATATATATATGATAATTAGTTTAACTCTCATTTATTTTATTTCATTCTTAAAATAACAAAAATTTGGACACTACCTACTACAATGATAGGCCAAATGAAAATCATTCAAATTTGTTCAAGCATTATTTAATTTTGTAAATTAAAAAAATACTCGCTCGTTTTCCTATTTTTAAGCAGTTATATATTAACAATTTTACATTCATTGTGAAGGTTTGTTAAAACTTATTATTCTTGTGATATGTCAAAATTACTTTCAATAAAAGTTACTAGTTAGAAGAGTTTGTGTGATTAATAGAAAGTTTTCATATTTTCTTTGGTCCTTATTATCAACACCTAATAACAATTCTTCACTTAGATTAATGAAGTGAGTTAAAATTTATTGTAAAATATTAAAATTACCCTAAAAAGTCATTAGTGAGAACTACCATATGATAATTAAAATAAAACAATTAGTTAAAGAAGTTTGGTTAATTAATTAGGAAGTTTTATAGCCATTTAAGGGCACTAGATGAAAAACATTAATGTTTAAAACAAAAATATTACTCCATCTAATCCTAAATATATGATAAAGTTTGTAATGAAATTTGTATTATAAACTTTGTCCTATATTTAGGACCGAAATAAGTACTATATTATAAAACATGTTAAAGGTTTTTATAATAAAAATCAAAGGGATGTGTATATACCAAGTTGTTCCTTAAAGTGGTAAGGGACCACGCCTCTTAAGGAGGAGGCTACAAATTTAAATCTCAAGAAACGCATTTATTAAGAGAGACAAAAATATTTTGTAATTTAAGTCTCAAAAGTGATATAACCTTGATCGCATTTTTTTTTAAAAAAAAAAAAAAAAACAAGAATGAGTGGTTTGTTAAGGATATTAGATAAAAAAAATTATTGCTTTAAACTAAACTCATACAATGAGGACCCGTTTGGTACAGAGGATTCACAAAAGTTCCTTAGAATGTAACAGAGTTCTCATGCACAAAACCGTTTGGCGTACAAGCTTCCGGTCACACCGAAGTTTCCGCTTGGCACCATCTTCCCACAAACGCGGGAAATTGAAATCCCTTTAAAATTGGAGGGATCTTCAAATCTTCCCGGAGAGTGAAGAATTGGGACAAAAAAGCCTCTCTAAACCAAATGCCAGTGAGAATTTGGAAGAAGGAGGAGCCAAAGAAGTTTGAGACAATAGTTGAAGCTTGAATCGAAGGACCGGGTTTTATCCATCGTTGGCCGGTGCCCTATGTTGATTTTTTCTTTTTTGGCCAAACCAGATGCCCATGTTGATTTTTTTTTTGTGTGGCCAAAGTCGATGCCCTATTTTCATTCTTTGGTGTCATAATACATTTGTTTTTGGGTTAATAAATAAGAGAGGCAGCTGGAATAGGGCATTAGGTTATTCCTCTACATGCGTCTCTGTTTAGTTTCTGTGTTCTGGTGGTCTAGTTTTCTATCTATAGGGTTGTGAAATTGCTGATGTAAACCTCAAGCCACTGTCAGATTTTATATTCAAACACAGGTAGGCATGGAAATAGGCTAGGTCAGGCCAGACTTTGGCTAAATAGGTCTGAGCTTGCAATGGGGGCAGAAAAGCCTGAGTCTGGGCATGAGCCTGAATTCAGGCCTTTTTCTAGGCTCAGGCTTGAGCCTTCATAAAGCCTAGTCAAGCCTGAAGCCTTTTTAAAGGCCTACTTATAATGTAGGCCTTTAAAAAGGCCTCATATTACAGGCCTTGAAGACCATAAATAGGCTTTATATACTTTAACCTATCAAAACTTATATAAATATATCTTGAAATTATAATATAAGAATGAAAAATAATAAATATTATCTTATTTATATGATATAAATATAATCATATTTATTTAAACAGTCGAGCGGGCCCTACAAGTTAGGCCTCAACAAAATAGGCCTGGCCTATTTACATATTCGGGCCTTTAAATAGGCGCTTGGCATTGAACTTTTTTAACAAACAAATCAGGCTGACCAGTGCCTAAATAGGTCGTGTATAAATACTATAGGCCGCTTGACCTATTCCCCCCTAAACACAGACAATTTGGTGCCTATTACGTTCGAACGTCCAAACGAACAAAGGAGCATTTTAGGAATTTCGCCTCACCTTCCCACTTAACCAATATCCAATTCTTCATACCAAACAATTTATTTTCTCTCAACTTAAGTTCATTTTCCATATCTACCAAACAACTCAACTTTTTAAATTCCATCATAATCTTTCCTTCCATTCTTTTCCTTTTTTAAATTTTTTTTCCTCCTTAAATCTTTCTTATACCATACATGCCCTAAGAATCGTGCGAGAGATTCGAATGGGAGAAAATATTGGGAGGAGCGCCTCTAGATTGGACAACAATCATGCATTTGACATGTAGTACTAAATATCATGTAATTTTATTATACATATACTCCTTATATTAAAAAGCTTGGCAATCATCATGGCATGTTCATGATTGGCGACGAATAATAGGGGTAAGGACGCTGAGAGGGAACGGTCGAAATTAAAAGGCAAGTTGATAGAAAAGCACCAAAACACACAATTGGTGGTTATCCACATAAATATATGTAGGAATAATTAATAATAAATAACAACAATACCACATCCTTTCACTGTTTTGCCCGTCGATAATGCCATCGATATTAGGAAAATTTTTAAATAAATATCATTTAAATGTGAAAAATTCAAAAAAAAATATTAATACATGAAAGGGACTAATCTAAGATTTTAAAATATTGTGCTCTTAAAAGTACAAAGTTTATACAATAGTTAAATGTTAATCTAAATAAGCACTAAAAAAGCAGTCATTTATTTTTTTATATTTGGAGACGGAGAACACAATAGCGATTAGGTTGAAGAGAATGGATTCGATTTTATTATAAATGACGATGAGAGTTGAAACTTTATAAAGATTCCTAATAATTTAAATATAAACTAGTTTTTAATGATCAAATACTGTGTATTGCGTGAGATAAATATAATTCAATGTAAAATTGAAATAAATTTTTATAAAAAACCCCCACCTAAAGAGAAAATCTTTTTAAAAAATAATACAATCAAATATAAAAATAAACTACATTATCCAAAATTAAGGGATGTGTTGCTAGAGGTGAGATTTCTCCATATGTGCAATTGTACATATATGAAATATAGACCTAGTCAATATTACACTAAGAGATTGAAGTTAAATGCAACAAAACACACTATGGATTTATAAAATAGTATAAATGATTAAATTCAATATGATTAGACAATGATATACGAAATTGTAAAATAATAGAAGTTATTAAATCAAATTGGAACGATGAAATTATTAAGTATTATTAAAAAATGTATATCACGTGATTATAATTTATGATTCATATTTGGGTTTAATTTTTAATATCACAGAAAGTAATTTCATAATTTTAATTGTTTGGATGTTAATATCCAAATAGCTACAATTTTACCCCTGCGTTTTTTTTTTTTTTTTTTTTTGAAATTCAATTTACTTTATTACCATATCTTTAAAATAGGGTAATTCTATTTTGATTTTTGTTTGTTTTTTATTTTTTTTGTTTTTGTTTTTTTAAATTAATGATGCTCCCATGTAAAGAACTTCTGGTATACATGTAAAATTATAGAAAATGTTTTTTCTTAAACATTAAATTAATTTTAATTAAATACAAAATTATCCGTTAAGCCCAAATTTGCTCACATTAATATAATTTATTGCACTAATAATTTAATAAATTGAGATTCTGAAATTTCTAGGCAGTACTTGGGTATTTTTGGCCATTCCCATATATGAATACACATAGCTTTTATAGTCTCTAAATGTCTATTAGGTTATTATGCTTTATAAATCATGATTTGATGTATATTTTCAAATACAGTCAAATTTCGTTCATGATTTAATAAATTTTTGAATGTTTTCAAATACAGTCAAATTTTGTTGAAATTCAATTTACTTTATTACCTCATCTTCTAATCCTAATAATAAAAGCTGGGAATTAAATGAAATATCCCAATAAATTCGAATAACTTGGAAATGAAATGTATAATTTTAATCCAATTATTATTAAAGAGGTCAAACTTTTTAGAGTAAAGAGAAATTTTCTATATTATGAAATAATTTGTAATATGTTTTTTTTTTTAAAAAAAAATGAGATTACTTTAACGGGTGTTATTGGAATGAGTGTAAACATTATTATATATGGATTAGTTTAATAATTTGATTTCTCAACCCATTTGTAATTAAACGGTTTTTTAAACGGGTGTTATAATATTTCATATATAAAATTGATGCTTCATTGATATGGTTTTATATCTTTTATAAATTGGTTCATTGTTTTGTCATTGATTATGTCACTATCGTGGGGTTTCATTATCAACTTCAAACGCCAATGCCTTTATGAGATTTTCTCCGTGATGATATTTTTGGAAATCCCCTTTTCTAAAATTATGTGTGGTTTGAAGGCTATTTATCCTTTTGATATTTTTCCCATTCATCACCCCAAAAAAAAAAAAAAAAAACTACATCCTCCATAATTATAAGAGTTTAGCGAATTTTTTTTTTGGAGAGATTAAGGAAGTTAAATAAGTTCTCAATCATTTCATATGTTGTATATTTTTAGATTATATATTAGTTTATTAGTCAAACTAATTAATTTGAAGGAAAAAATAAAAATAAAAATATTCTAAAATAATTTAAATGACTTCTTTAATCTCTCCAAAAAAGTCAACTAAATTTCTTATAATTAGACCGGAGGAAGTACTTTATAACCAATATATGATTAATCATGCAGTTTAAAATTTACTTCGTCATATTTTTAGCTCTAGTGATTCTAACTTATATATAATGATTTCAACTCGAAAACTCGTATTTAAGAAGTGAAAATTCCTTCTATTAATCATTCTGTACATGTCTGAACCTAAGACCTCCGTTTTTAAAAAATGGAGTTCACGTCCTTAGACTAAAAAAACTGACATAAATTTCTAGCAAATTTAGTGCTAAAGACAAGGAAAATATTATGGTTTACATTTTAGTACTATGCTCACATTGAAAAATTTAAACGTGTATGTTTAGTTTTTTTGTGCTAAAGAAAATTGTGTATTAAAGCCTAAGTAAAAGAGACATGAAGATATAATTTGAAATAAAGAGATAAGTACTAATGGCTTGTTATAATGGCGGATTGAATTTACAACCCTCCATTTGTATTAAAGCTTTCATACTTAGAGGGGATACTGAGATGTTGATGGGGAAGATTATGCATGGTGTTCAATTACTTCTTTGAACTTTGGTACACCTTTCCACCCCATGAGTTGGATTTTTAAGGCTTATTTTTTTTTTGGTCAAAGATTTTTAAGGCTTATGAAAGTTAAGAGGAACCACAATCATCATTGTCCCAAAAAAACTTCCATATTCAATGTATAATTCTTTTTTTTTTCAAACTCAAATTATTATGAGGTATGATTATGAATCTGATCTCAATAATTAGTATCACTCTGATTTTATTTATAAGTCTTTTTTTACTAACAAATTTGGTTCTATTTATAAGTCCAATTTTAAGGTAGTAAATGAGATTATGACAATTTTAACCATATTAATTGTATCTATTACAATAAATTTTGAAGATAAAGAGAGAGAAGAAAAAGTTGAAAAATATACATTCATAGATGAGAGTAAAATTGTAAATTTACACCATAATCATTGAGTTAATTATTTCTTTTTGTATGTGAGATTTGGCTAAAAAGAACTTATAAATAAGACCACATTATAATCATACTTTAATTTATAAGTTAGCCTTTTTTATTTAGAAAAATATGTCAGTATTTAATTATCACTATAAAGAAGACGTCAATTTTGTTTTGGTTTTTAATGAAAAACATGTCAATTCAATAGTAAAAAATGGGAAGAATGTGTTTTTATTTGGGATAATTTCATTAAAAGACTACAACCAAATTTATTTCAATCAAGAACCAAAACATTCTGAAATTTCATAGTAGAACCAAAGACAAAAATGAAAATAAGTTTTATAAATAAAAATATAATAATTCCCCTTGATTTGTTTTTTTTTTTTGTTTTTTTTTTTTTCCGAAAAGATTTGATCATTGCTTTGGAGATTTGACGATCGGTCACTAGTAGTCATTGCAAGCCAAAGCAACCACCACCAACCACCCATCAAAGCTCCAGTGCCAACCAGTTAGAACTCCAACCACCAAAAATTAATGTATTGTTTATAAGAGGATTCCACTTATTTATGAAGAGTAAAACATTTACAAACTCAGACTTGCTCAATTGTGTTGTTTTTATAATGCAATTGTTTATGAAAAATTGGACACTTGCAAATAAAACTTGTTCATGATCCTATGTTTTCTTGTTAACCTATTAAAATTTGTGTTGTTTATATGCCTATTTAACTTGTTCACAAGTAGCTTGACATTTGCAAATGAACAACACAAATTCAACAAGTCTCATTTACAATTGTGCAACTCTTCATAAACAAGTAAAAAATCCGCCTATAAACAACACATTAATTTTGGTGGTGGGAGCTCTAGTCGGTCAATGCTAAAGCTTAGATGGCTCCAAACCATCAAACCTTTTTTAAAAAAAAAAAAAAAAAATAAAGCAATGGATATTATTCTCTTTTTACCTACAAAACTTATTTTCATTTTGATCTTGGGTCCTACAATGAAATTTCAGAATATTTTGGTCCTAGAGGAAATAAATTTGGTTCTGTGGTCCTTTAATGAAATTTTCTCTTTTTATTTTGGGAAAAAAATGGAAACAATGTGAGATGAGAAGTCTAGATTTCTCTCAAAATGCCTATTTCACGGGGCAGTATATATGGCCCATATAGTGATGGGCCGGGAAGTCTCAGTAAGAAATTAAAACCGCCCCCCGCCGCCCGGGGGGGAGTGGCCCAAGAAAAATAATGGATATCGAGGAATAAATAATAAATAAATAAACGAATTATTTTTAGGGTTTGAGAGGGTTTAACGAAGCACATCGGAAGGATATCACAGTGACGCTCGGCTCACGGCTTCACGACCTCTCCATTCCGAGTTGGTGGCGGTGCTCCCTCCTCCCCAGTCTCTCATCTCAGTCACACTCGGTGCGTCTCCTCAATCTCTCATCTTTAACGTCCACAGTATATTTTCTGATATTTTTTCTGGATGGTGTCGCAATCCATCTTATTTCATTGAAATACGTTCTGATTTATGCTTGATACAAAACTGATTATAATCGAAAGAAATACCTAATGGAGAATTCTCATTAGCCTGAAAACTTTTGTCTTCTTTAATAATTTCGTCAAAGTTAGATTTCCTCTATTATTAAAAAAAAAAAAAAAAAAAAAAAAAAAAAAGATTTTGGTGATGAAATTATGTGGTATGAAGTCTAATATATAGATGAAAAAGAATATTGGAATGTGTTTGGAGGCGGATCGTTAACTAATCTTTCATAGGTATTGTGTTCATAAGTTTCTACTTGTGGTCATTACTTTAATTAGTGAGTGTTCTTATTTCTTAATTCTCAACAGCAGTATCCAATGACTAATCTTACTTCATATTATCGTATCCTATTTCCGTTTTGCGCTGTCACTTTTGCCATTATTGATACATGACTGTTGTCTTATGCTTGATGCAGTGGTTGCACACTTTGGTTGCGAGGCAGGGCAAAAAATTAGCAATAATGTATCTTCAGTATTACATAAATGAAAATGGGGATAAAGTTTACACTACCAAGGTAATTGTCAACATTTAGTTTCTCTTCAGAAGTTCTGTAACCCAACATGTTTGCTGCTAAATTGAAGCTGAAATCATTAAACATGAATTAACTGTTGTCCTGGATTTTCAAAATGACTGGTAAATGGAAACATTATTTTTTCATTCTTAGAAATAAGATAAGGTAGTTATTCGAAGTGTGAGAACTATATGTGTTTTTCATATTTCTGAAATATTGCGTGAATACTTACCATAAGTACCGGGTATTGAACCCTCCCTTTTGGAAAAATGTCAGTAGGATTTCTGAATAGTTAAGTTTGGAACTCAACTCTATGTTGCAATACACATAATCAGATAAGTGGATTTTACTTGTGTTAACTTCTAGCTGTTCTCTTCATGCAGAAGGAATCACCACTGGGTTTGGCAACACAGTCTGCGCATCCAGGTAACAATAGACAAGTTCCTTGCGAATTTAGGGTTAAAGGGCCTCTTTGCTCTTAAACTATTCTCTCAGTACTACTGCAATTATCTTCCTATATGTTTGAGTAAAGCCAATATTGCCAGTAATCTGAGTAATTCTATTTGGGGTTGACTTTAACTTAGAGTCTATCAGTTGAGATGGAAGTTTTATGTGTTGAAATCAAATTGAGTAAAGGCAATATTGCCAGTAATCTGAGTAATTCTATTCGGGGTTGACTTTGTTGGATGTTTCTGTGTTCTGTTATCTATGGTATATGTATTTGTACTCTTAGAGTGTTAGTTTATCAGTTTAATCCTTTTGCTTTAGCCCTGGACTTCTTATTAACAACCTACTTTTAATGGATTTCATTTTTCAAATGAAATCAGATGCTGCTCTTTTCTGTTTGAAACTTGTATCACAAGTCCTTACCTCACACTCAACATTCTTTGTAGCATTTTATTTTTATTAAATTTTTTTTACTTGCATCGTCCAATACCTTATTGATCTTGGATCATTGACGTGTGTCTGTTCGGTTTGGCTCACTTTGCAGCGCGGTTTTCACCCGATGACAAATTCTCCAGGCAGAGAGTTCTTCTGAAGAAGCGCTTTAGTCTGTTACCAACTCAGCAGCCACCTCCAAAGTATTAAAGTAGAGAGATTGTCTTAAAAGACTTAAAAATAGGTGTTTTCCTTCTCCCCTGTTTTGGACGTTGAAGACTCTAAGGGAGGGATTTGTATCGCGGGTGTTTCTTTAGAATGTAATGCTTGACTGGTTCGACGTAGAGGCTTATGAATCAAATTTTGCTATTCATGGTATGGTTTTTTTGTTGTAAGAGATGATTCATAATTCTCCAACCGTGAATGGCCTTTTATGATGATAGTCCTGCATATTGCAATGACAGCAAAGTGACAGGAAGGATCTTTAATTTTTCTTGGATATGATGTCAATGTGATATGATCTTCGATCTTATCATCAAATGTTGGTTTCTTGTAGTTGGCCGAGTAGCGTTGTGACGAATGAGGAGGCGCTTTTTTTTTTTTCAAAAAAAGAGAAAATTAAAGGGGGCAGATACTAACTGTTGGAGCACTTGGGTAGTGTCTTATTCGAACCATAGGTATGGATTTGCGATAACCATTTGGAGGTAGCGAGGTCGCTCAGTTTTTTTTTGATTCTCGAGATTCCTCGACAATATTTCCGGAAATCAAATTGTTAATATAGCGTTGGATGCTGGAATTAAAATTACAAGCGGAGCCTCCTGGAAAAGGGTGGTCGCTGTTTCCAATTTTTTTTTTAAAATGAAATTATTGATGATGTCAAAAATGTCTTAGTGTCTTTAATACCCCATTCCCAAATATCAGTTACTATAAAAAAACTAGCAACACAACTTATTCCTTAAATTTATTGCATTGTTATTCATAAACTATGAATAACTCCTTTATATATATATATATACACTCTGTTCGTGACTGTTACGATAAAAACTTACACTTGTTGCACTTAAAACTCGGAATCAGTTTGGGTAAGAATAGCTTTTCCCATCTAGACTGTCCAGATGAGATCTGGACAGTCTAGATTTTTTTTTTTTTTTTAAATAATTATTTTAAGGGGTAGAGAATCTAAAATAGAAATAATTTTTTAAATAACATATTTTTTAAAAATAATTTTTTTTTTTTTCATTTTAAAAAATTAAAACTGGACCGTTTAACTAAATCTAGACAAATCAGATTTAGAAAAACTTTCCTACTTATCCTAAGATAAGATAGGTAGGGAAACTGGTCATCTTTTGAGATTTCCCTGGATATTGGAGCCGGCGGGCAACATGATATTTCAAATGTCTTTTGTTTTGTTTTCGTTATCTGCTTGTCTTTTCTCGTTTGTTTTCCCACGTCTTATCCTTCATTTTAATTTGTAAGGGGAAAAATAAGGGAAAATTCCAGAAAAAAATATTTAAAATAGGGAAAGATAAATCAAGCTGACCAAAATCAGAAATCTCAAGCCAGATTTATGAGAGGAATTTGGGATTTGTAAATATTTTCAAATGACCAATTTACCTTGACAGTATTTATAGAGCTCAAGTTGTCAATATGTATACTGAAATTGTTAATTGCAATTCTTAAATTGTTATTCTCCATACATAAGTAGTCAATGGCACCTGACATATGTGGCTTCAAAAATTACCTACAAGGTTGATGGTACTTGAGGAGCTCCAGTTGTCAATATATATATTGAAGTTATTAATTGTGATGCATTAGATATAAAGAATAACAATTAATAACTTGAGTTCCTCAAACGTTATAAGGGACATATTGGTTATTTGGAAACATTTATAAATCCTAGATTCTTCTCACAGGTTTAACTTGAGATATGTGATGTTGGATTTACTGATTTATCTTTTCCCTATCCCCGGAAAAAAAAAAAAAAAAAAAATAATAATAACTCCAAGAACTATTTTGCTAGTTGAGTATTTCCACTTGATTTTCCTGCTTAACCTTTTAATTGCGTACAAAAGAAAGAGATTAGGAATAATTAATTTTCTGCCAGGTCATTAAAATCAATTCCCCGTCACTAAAAAAATAACTATATTTTATTATTTATTAATAATTAATAATTACTAATGAATGATCCTTAGGCACGTCTCGATACAAGCGCGTCCTGCTAGTGATATATCCTCCTCACTCGCTGTCAACTGTGACTATAAGAAGTTAAAATATGAATCCGAATAGCACTAGTATGATTTCTTTACAAATCGAATAAAACTCCTTTTTTAATTTTTATTTAAAAACTAAAAAACTCTCTCGCTCTATATTTATAGAGGAAGATGCACCTATTGATTTGCCGATAGTCTGGTTTACAGATATGAGATAACCCAATATCAATAATGCCAACTATTCCCTTGCTTCTTAAATTTTAAAGTATTCATGAAATATTAATTATTTGGATTTTCTTTAATAAAATTTTAAATTAAGAAATAAAATATTTTGGCAACAATGAAGTATAATGAATTTTTAGCCGTTTTTTATAATATATTATTTATAATAATGTATTATAAAAAATGAGATAATTAGTCATTAATCCCTCTAATTCTTATTATAAGACACCAACTAACAAATGTATTTGGTTCTTTTTATAAGTTATTCAAAGAAAGATTAATTATTTTTTTCATCTATGCTAATTAATAAGGGTGGTCAAGGAGGACACATGTTATGTATAAGGGGCACGTGCATTTGACATTTTTTTAAATAAAAAAATATATATTTTACATATTTAAATGATTGCATCTAAATTAAATGTCCCGAGGATGAATGATTGAATGATTGCTTAGTGTTATATTGAAAAAGATGTATTTGATAGAAAATAATAATAAGACAATTATGATGGAATTTCAAAAAATAAGATATTATTGTAATCATTTTTATTGTAATATACTTTTGTTATTAAAATATATGCAATTAGTAGAAGTAATTTATTAGAAATTTTTCTAAATGACGGGTTTGTAAAATAATTGCTTTTTATTACATTATCGACAACTTGATTTTATGAATATTTTTTTGATATTATTTTCTTTTCTTGTTTATATTCATTTGATTTTTTAATGCATTTAAAATTTCCCTTTAATTTTTTTTTTTTACGACAATTTAATGGCTTTAGACTTTTTTTATTAGTTTGTGAAAATTGTTAGTTGATCCTTATAATAAAGCCTTATATTTCTATAATTCATTATTTTATTATCTCACAATGGAGTACGGAGTAATGAAGTTCATATTTAATTATTATCCCTTACAAATCATTATTACTACTCTATCATATCCTAAATATAAGGTCAAGTTAACTTTTTGAAGAGATTAAATAACCTTATTAAATTACTCTAAATATTTATATTTATCATTTTTTAAACTATTTTGCTTAGCATATAAACTGTAATATATTCTAATAATACATAATACTCCATTCGATTCTAATTATAAGATCTAATTTGACTTTTTTTGGAGAGATTAAGGAAGCAAATTAAATTACTTTAAAGTATTTTTATTTTTTCTTCAAAATAATTAGTTTAACTAATAAACTAATATATAATTTAAGAATACACAACATATAAAATGATTAAGTAACTTATTAGCTTCCTTAATTTCTCTAAAAAAGTCAATTAGGTCTTATAATTAAATACCTATGTAATATATATTAAATAACTATTTAAATTTTTTAATAAAAAAAAAAAATCATTTTTGATTAAATAACTAAAATATAATATTTTTTAATCTTTTAAAAAAATCATTTTTGTTTTATACTCCCTCCGATTCTGAAAATAGGATAAAATTTATAATATAGATTACACCATAAATTTTATCCCATATTTAAAAGCGAAAGTAGTGCGGGAGTAGTAGGGAGTATTAGAGAAGACATATAAGACAAAATTGGAATCTGGACTCTCGTTTGTACAACCGGCACCATGAAAAGTAAAGAGTATAGTGAGAATCGGCGAAACGAAACCATCCGGAACAATGAAAAGTATAGTGAGAATCGGCGAAACGAAACCATCGACGTCTTTCCTTGCTCATGAAAAGTCAGATTCTGCAATTCTCCAATGTTTCAGTTTTTGAATTCTCCTTCGCATATTCTTTGTACACTTCGCTCTCACACCCTTGAGAAGCCCATCACTTCTATACAATTTTAACTTCACTGTCCCCTGTATATTTCGATCCCTTCTTCTCCATCATTAATTCAAACTCTATTGAAACACATCAGATTTAAGTGATACGTCAGTTGTTATATATATTCAGAACACAAACACGCCATTTTTTGCACAGAAGCATAGAAATGGCAGCTTCAGGCGATCAGCTTCTTAAAGAGTCATCATCGGTGCAACAGCCAAAATTTGCTCTTCCGCTGGACTCAGAGCACAAAGCGACGGAGTTCAGGTTGTTTTCCGTCGCCAAGCCTCACATGAGGGCGTTTCACCTTTCATGGCTCTCCTTCTTCTCCTGCTTCGTCTCCACCTTCGCCGCGCCACCTCTCCTCCCCATTATCCGCGACAATCTCAACCTCACCACCTCTGACATCGGCAACGCCGGCGTCGCCTCCGTCTCTGGTGCAGTTTTTGCCCGTATCGCAATGGGCACTGCCTGTGACCTCGTCGGTCCCCGCCTGGCCTGCGCCTCCCTCATCCTCCTCACTGCCCCCGCCGTCTTCTTCACCTCCGTCATATCCTCCCCCACCTCCTTCCTCCTCGTCCGCTTCTTCACCGGCTTCTCTCTCTGCACCTTCGTCTCCACGCAATTCTGGATGAGCTCCATGTTCACCTCCTCCATCGTCGGCTCCGCCAATGGCTTCGCCGCCGGGTGGGGCAACCTCGGGGGAGGTGCCACGCAGCTCATAATGCCATTAGTCTTCGACGTCATCCGCGACATAGGTTCGCCGGAATTCACCGCATGGCGAATCGCCTTCTTCATTCCCGCCCTTTTTCAAATGTTCACGGCCTTCTTGGTGTTGATACTGGGACAGGACTTGCCGGACGGGAACTACTATGGGCTGAAAAAATCAGGGGAGAAGGCAAAAGATGATTTTTCTAGGGTTTTATATCAAGGCGTTAAGAATTATAGAGGGTGGATTTTAGGGCTGACGTATGGGTATTGTTTTGGGGTTGAACTCACGGTGGATAACATAATAGCTCAGTATTGTTTTGACAGGTTTAATCTGAAGCTTCACACGGCAGGGATGGTGGCGGCCAGCTTCGGGTTGGCGAACGCGTTTGCTCGGCCGGCCGGAGGGTTTATATCGGATTTTATGGCGAGGAGGTTTGGGATGAGAGGGAGGTTATGGGCGTTGTGGCTGTGTCAAACCTTGGGAGGGATTTTCTGTATAATACTTGGGCTTGTTGGGACTTTAGAAGCTTCTATTGTTGTTATGATCATCTTCTCTGTGTTCGTTCAAGCTGCTGCTGGATTCACTTTTGGAGTTGTACCATTCGTCTCAAGAAGGTACACATACATACGTACATTTTTTTTGCTCGGAAAATACATACATATTCCCTAATCTCCATATATACCATAAGTAACTTTTAGCTAACTCACTACTATCAAGGTTGACTTATTAATTTTGTATAAAAATAAAACTTTTGTTTCCTCAATTTGGCACATATTTAAAAAGATAAAGAAAGAGTACTACATAAGAGTTTAATTAAGTCTTCTTCTACTAAATTGCAATTGGGGTAATATTTGGAAAAAGTTTATTATTGACCCACCAAGTTATTTACTCCCCTAGTCCTATTTATAAAGCAATGAAAAACTTTCATTTGAACTTATTTATATGCCACATCATTATGAAGTTTGCATATAAATATTTATTACGTAGGTTTTTTTTTTTTTTTAAAGACTAGAGTGTATACTAAATATGGATGAAGTTAAAAAATTATTAAATATTAAAGCAAAATTGTTGAGATATAAGGTTTTTCTTTGTTTTAGTTAAACATGTTAGAAGTCATTTAAAAATAAGATAAGAGAAGTATATTATGAAATAAGGATTTCTTTTAGAAGACGTCATATATTTGGGAGTGATGAAGTATACTTTTATGATTATATTTATAATTCATTTCCAACATATTTAACCCAAAAAAAAAAAAAAAAAACCTTAAATGCCGTTAACTCTTTCTCAAAATTTTCTAACTTTAACCGTACTTAATATACCATCCATTCCAAATGTAGCAAGTCTAAAGAACAATAAATAAATGGTAAAATAGTGTATTCATATGCAAAACTTAATGATAAATAGGAGCACTAATAAATCTTGTTTGTGCTTTGTAAATATATATGCATACATGAAGAGTAATACACATATATTTTAGGAAGTTAAGAGACTAAATTGTTGTGTTGTATGTATGTGTGGGTGGGGATGGAGGTCGCTGGGGGTGATATCAGGGATGACAGGAGGAGGAGGGAGCATGGGAGCAGTATTAACGCAACTCATATTCTTCAGAGGCCATTTCTCTACGCAGAGAGGCATTACCCTCATGGGTGTTATGATCGTCCTCTGTACCCTCCCCATCTCTCTCATTCACTTCCCTCCGTGGGGTGGCATGTTGTGGGGCCCATCTTCTTCCTCTGGTAATAAGATCGCCACTGAACATGACTATTATCTCTCAGAATGGAACTCCAAGGAGCAGCAGAAAGGCTCCCATCTCGCCACCTTCAACTTTGCAGATAACAGCAGAAGCGAGAGAGGGCGCAGATTCATGGCCGACCACGACTCTTCAGCTAATAATAATAAGCCTTCTCTTGAACCCACCCCCACCACTAATACTACCTTTAATCCTTAATATAAGATCTTATTTTAAGTACCTGAGGTAGTATAATGTTATATTATTCCTCCTCCATGAACCTCTCATGCCAACACAAAACCCTACCAATTATATATATGTGTGCAAGGGAAAATGTATATATAAGCTATATATTCTCTCAGGCTCTCTGCAAGATTATTACACACAGCCCATGTTCTTGTGTTCTTGGTGTGTTTCAATTTCAATATCTATAGTAAAGTCAAACGGTGAAGCTCGACCTTCTATTTATATTTGCAGGATGCATACTTCTTTACATGCTTGTTTCAAAATTCTTATCTAGTCCTCTAATCAACACAAGACACCTACATGCTTGTCTATATTGAAAATTCGATCTTATTAAATTATTTATTAGGCAACCAAAAAAGATTGTTTAAGATGACAATCGGTATCAGGAAAATACAAGTTTAAATTTTAGAAAGTGCATATTTTAACATTTACACTGATAAATATTAGACATTTAGACTTATGTCTAAAGTGACTCAGGATGCTATGGGTTCTAGAAAAATATATATTCACAAGCCAATGTCAAAATGAAAACTACTTAAGAGTGAGAGTTTGTCTCCAATTTCATTGGGTTGGGCCATGCTTTTTGGTTCTTAACCTTTTGGGCTTCATAAAAATTAATCATCCCACGAGCTAATTAAAGTGGTAATTGGTAATTATATGTACACTCAAGCGAAGTTTAACATCTTATGGCTGGTCTTCAAGTTTTGAATATGTGGTTTATTTATATTATGTGAATTCGACGTACTTTCTTTAATTTGTTCCTTTTATATAAAATATATTTTAGAAGATTTTTTTATCCTTAATGTAAGAAACTTTACAAATTCATTGAAACTTTAATGCTTGATCTCCACGCATGTCCATGATAATTTTAAGTAGGGAGAGTTTCAGTGTATATATATAGGACGTCTATAGTAATTTTATTTAAAATCAAGACCAACAGATTTTGAAACTATGCTACATAACTTATGCTTTAATACTTAATAACTAAAATGTCCTTATATAAAACATATTGCCCACCTTCCCAGACACTCCCACTACTAATAGCCGCCACCATGGTAGTTAAAATCGCGCTTAAAACGTAAAAAACACCGCTTTTACGCTTTTTTCCTGGCAAAAACGTGTTACGTGGTGGAAAAAACGCACCAGAGGTAAAAGCGTAAAAAGCGCCGCTTTAAAGCGTAAAAACGCAATGTTTTTGCAAAAAGCGCCGAGTTTATTAAGGGACTTAAGTGAAAGTTTTAAAAGTTCCGGAGATGGACTAAAGTGAGAATTTTCAAACTATTTTGGGGCGTAACTAAAATTTCAAAAACATCTGGGTCCTTTTCTGTAATTATTAAATAAAGATCATTTTACCCCTAATTACACTTAA
Organism: Acacia acuminata; assembly: GCA_019022655.1. Lineage (NCBI taxonomy): Eukaryota > Viridiplantae > Streptophyta > Magnoliopsida > Fabales > Fabaceae > Acacia > Acacia acuminata. Next base: position 1,607,419 of record JAFJYI010000048.1, on the reverse strand, counting down.
TTCAATACAAATGTTCCTAACTCAACTTAGTACTTAATCATACAATAACGTCCCGAAAAAATGCATTAAAAATCCCAATTTAATAATGTAAAATCATATAAAAAATATGGTTTGATCAATGACAATGTTAGACATTTTGATTGATATTGCATTGATCAAGATATGTGTATATGAAGGCAGGTACCTTATATACATATGCAGGTAAAAACTCCGTTTTATTTTACGATTTTACGTTTTACGATTTTTCATTCTCCTTCTGTTTTTACGTAAAAACTACGCTTTCACTACCATGCGCCAGACTGCCACTCTCTACCATCAAATTTTCGGCACCGGCAACAAAATAAATACTCCAAAGGATTAAAGGAACAACAACATAGCCTTTATCCCATTATGTGGGGGTCAGCTATATAGATTGCATGATGGAATTGTGCTTTGTTAAAAACCAGATTTTTGGATAGATTATTAACCAAAAGATTCTACTCTATAAAACTCATTGAGTGTACACTTTAATCTTCTTCGACCTCTTTTTAGAGGACTCCATATTGTTTAATCAACCCCCTCACTGGTGCACTCAATGACCTTATTTGAACGTGTTCAAATCACCTCAAATGATTTTCTACCATTTTCTCCTCAGTAGGTGCCACTCTTACTTGTTTGTGTATATGATCATTACGCATCTTATATTTTCTTGTATGGCCATACATTCATCTCAATATCCTCATCTCAGCTACCTTAACTTTATATTCATGTTGTCCCTTTAAAGTCTAATGTTCACTACCATATAGCATTGTTGGTCTTATAGCAGTGGGATAAAACTTCCTTTTACCTTATTAGGTACTTTCCGATCACAAATAACTCTAGTAGCTTTTCTCCAATTATATCATCCAACTTGAATTCTATAATTAACATATTATCAATTTCACCATCTTGTTGTGTAATTGATCCCAAAAGTCTAAACCTTGTTACTTGTGGAATGACTTGCCCTCCTAATTTTAACATCTCCATCAATTTTACCATCTTCCTCAATCTCTTTTTAGAGAACTCCAGATTGTTTAATCAACCCCCTCACTGGCCTACTCATTAACCTTATTTGAATGTGTACAAACCACCTCAATCAATTTTCTACCATTTTTCTCCTCAATAGGTGCCACTTCGACTCGTTCGCGTATATGACATCTTAGCTACCTTAACTTTATTTTCATGCTATCCCTTTGAATCCCAATGTTCACTACCATTTAGTATTGCTGGTGGTCTTATAGTAGTGCGATAAAACTTCTTTTTACCTTATTTGGTACTTTCCCATCACAAACAACTCTAATAGCTTTTCTCCACTTATATCATCAGCTTCAATTCTATGATTAACATCTTCATCAATTTCACCATCTTGGTATATAATTAATCCCAAATATCTAAACCTTGCCACTTGTGAAATGACTTGCTCTCCCAATTTAACTTCCAAATCACTTCTAACTTGTCTCCGATCAAAATTTCAATGCATATGTTCGGTTTTTCTCTTAATTAGACAAAAACCCTTAGACTCCATAGTCCTTCTCCATATATTAAGTTTAGAGTTAATTTCCTCCTTGGATTTAGCCGACAAAACTATATCATAAGCAAAAAGCATGCAATTAAGGATCTCCTCTTTGATAGACTCAATTTAAACGTATAAATTTGGTTAAACAAATACAGAGTTGGCTTCTCTGCTGCCATCCTTTACTATGGAACACTGTCGTTTTTGTCTCAAATAAGCCACAAAACAATAGTGCCAGCTTTTGAGCCCTTCATCAATAGGAAGGGAAATTTTACTTGATGGCCCAACTTCATAAAGTTGTAAACAATTAAAATTCAATAATAATATGATGTTTTAATTTTTATTATAAACGACAATTATCATTAATTAAGACGGAAAATGATTGTACATCATAAGTCTACAACCATATCGAAACATGATTGCAGAGAATGAAAAACATTTTGATCAACCTACTTGACTCCACATATCTTACCAAACTCAAGAGATTCAAGAAGTTTCTCTATGTCCCTGTACAACATGTTAGTTGAGTTCTGCTTGGTCCCCTGTTGTGGCAAAAATAACTTTCTAATGCCAAAAACTTGTAGTCTTCTGACAATAGGAGGAGTAAAAAGGAGACTTTGTAATCCAACAAAGAGTTGCTCTGAAACAGTGCAGTGAGATAAAAGGCTTTCCTAAGTCTCTTCTCCAAATAAAAGATTAAATGGTGTAACACCTCATCCAAAAGGACATATATACCTAAAGTTTAATCTGTTACATGTCACTTAATTATGAGCTTATAGACTCAACAGAACTTGAACAACATTTTCTTAATACTTTCAAAACAATACTTCAAAGGTTTAGTCTCAAACAAATATTTATCAACCAAAATATTTTAGGATGCAAAACAATCCTAGTGTCATGGCAATTAAATATAAAATGGCATAACGGCGCACGAAGGGCATAAACGAGTCTTAAAGGCTTACTCCATAAGTGCCTTCCCTTGATCCCTACTAAAACAATCACCTAAAAATTTGTTAAGCTAGGGTAAGATTCGATGTCTCAATAACTACTGAAAATTTCTACCGTACACAAGAAAGTCGCATATGATAAAAAGAAGGAGCTGATTATATATATACAGTTGTATGTACCAAATCCCTGCACAAAATTATTTATAATTTAATCATCATTGTAAATCTGTACTTTCATCATATAATGTATTATACAATTATGTAATACTCAATATGCAGTCTCCCTTTTAACATCATCTATCCTTATTAATATTCCGCTGATTAGAGTCATAGGCTAATACATAATCCAATAGAAATCTATCCATTTGACTGGATTGACTCGAGTTCACCAATTTTTAAGATACACCTAGTCAAAGGTATAGAGCTTAAGTCTGGATTATGACTCCTCTCCTTAAAAGAACACAACTAATTAAGAAGGTGTCATCAATCCCAAGCTAGCTCCAATGTAATCCTGGCCAAAGGAAGACATGGAAAAAGGGGCTCTGACAAGTATTATCCATTGTGCACCGAGTGGTGGCACAACATATGGTAAGAGTTCATCATACCAATTCTTCCTTACTCCAATCCATTACAAATGTAGCTACCATGACAAATATGTTTGGTAACACTAAATCATGCTTTCATTTGTATCACTTATAATCATATTTAAATATGCCAAGAAGGAATTAATATAATAATAATTTAGCTAGATAATGTATATATTATGTTATAATTATAATAATATACTATAATAATAATAATGATATATTATGAAAGAACGTTGCCTTGTCTGAAAGATCTAAAAGTCATAATATAACAATAATATCTTAACCAAACTAACATACAGTGAGTTCAAACACGACCCAGGTTGCATCGTACAAATATATTATATTATAATAATTTATAATACATACATATATATATATATATAAACCAGTCCCATGTATTTTATAAAAGATAATTATACACAATTCATAAATATATAAAAGAATATTTAGAGTTACTTGTGACTCCAGCTGAGCTCATAGATAATTGTAAATGGCTTACTCGAAATCTCTAAATGAGGGTCTTGGTTAAAAAGAAAAAGGGACTGGAAGAGCATGGAGTGTGTGGGAGCAGGAGATGGCACCACAAAAGTATTGAATATTGATTCAATACATATCCCTACACTAAAGCTTTAATTGATGCAGAGGAATCAAAAGAAAATGATGACTGCTTCAATCACAAACAACAACAAAAACGACATTAAAGGATGAAGAAGAAGAAGACAAAATTATAGTTCACCCACACCACAGTGACAGAGAGAAAAATCAGTGGCTATAGCTGATAGAGTTGGAATGCTGCGCGTGGAGTGTGAAGGAAGAGATCCTATATAAGAGTGGGTCTTTATTAGGGGTTGACTCCTTTTCTTAAAAATATATTTTTTTAAAAAATAAAAATAACTAAATAACAGTTGTAATATTCGAACAATATTTTCGCTTTATATTATTTATTTCAATGATAAGATATATTTGCACACAAATACACATATATTTATGTGGTAATTATATTATTTTGTATAAATAATATTATTATAAATTAAATATCATAGGATTAACTTATTATCCTAGATTAGTTGGCACTACAAAAAAATCAGTTTTTTTGTGACGGAAAAAATCCGTCACAAAAAAGAGATTTTCCGTAGCAAAATTTGTTTGCTACGGAATTTCATCCGTCGCAAATCCCAAAATTTGCGATGGAAAATTATTTCCGTCGCAAATTTTAGGATTTGCGACGGAAATAAAATCCGCCACAAATCCTTTGGGATTTGCGATGCAATGATTCCGGGATTTGCGATGGAATTAGATTCCGTAGCAAATTTTAATTTTTTTTTTTAAAAAAAAAAGTAGTAGGGAGAATAATAATACTTTAAAATTTTTGAATTTATTTTTAATATCCAAATCTTATCCAATATATTCTCCCTTTAGTCTATAGCTTCAAATAATTCATCAAAGTCAAAAAAAAAAAAAAAAAAAAAAAATAGCGCTTTAAATATGTTTTAAATTAAAAAAATGTTAATTTTACTTATATTGAATTAAGTTTGAAAAGAGATAGAACATTAAATATTAACTACATGAGTAAAATTGATAAATAAGTATTAATTAATATCCAAATGACTTAGATTGTGGAATATAGATGGAGTATTTATAATATGCAATTATGTGTGGCATTAAATTTGTTAGAGTTTTTATATTAAAGTTTATAAAAAGAATTACTTTTATGTTATATATAAATTTAAAACACAATTTTTTTAATTCTTTATTAAAGTATTATATATTTCAAAAAATAAAACAATATAAAGGGAAAAATAAGACTAAGTACTATTAAAAATAGCAAAAGGTTGGACACCATATATTTTTTTGGTGTTACTAGACACCATATATTTTAATAACAAAAGTATATTACAATAAAATCAATTACAATATCATCCTTCTAGGCCTTATTTTTTGAAATTCCATCATAATTGCTTTATTATCAATACTATCAAATACATTTTTTCAAAATAAGACACTAAGCAATATCTTCGTCTTTTCTCGAGGAAGGAATAGAAGGGGAAAATGGAAAAAATATAATAATAATAAGAATAAGGGTATTTTTTTTTTTTTGTAATTTTATCAAAAATCAAGGGGGGCATGTGCCCCCTTCTCTTCTACTTCGGTCTGCCCTTGGCTGGAGGTGAGAGGAGAGGAGGCTGACGCTGGCGATGAGACAAGATGAGGACGGAACAACGGGAGAGGAGAGGCCTAAGGAGGTCATACGGTGGTCCGAATCTTTGGGCGACGGATGCACCGAGAGAGAGAGCATGGTGGAGAGGAGAAAACGCTAGAAAAATGGGGGAGGAGAGCCCGAAATCAGGCCTAAGACCAAAATTTGCAACGGATATTAGAGGATTTGCGATGGAACCGATTTTCGTCGCAAATGTTTGCGACGGAATTCAATTTCCGTTGCAAATCTGGTGCAATCCGGTCTAATTCATAAACGTAAGAATCCATTTTGCGACGGAATTTAAAATCCATCGCATTATTTTATTTTATTTTTATTTTTTTTTGAGACGGATTTTAAATTCCGTCACAAATTTCGGAAAATTTTCCGTCACAAAATCCGTTGCAATTTTAGTATTTTCTAATAGTGTGGGATCAGATTCCCTTGTATTTAAAATTCAAATTCTCCTATCCGATCCTGAAAGATCTCGGATCTGTTATAACAGGTCCTACTTAATTGTATTATATATAATTCTTGTGCACAAAATAAATATTAAGTCCTATTATGCTACAATTTAAAATAAATATTTTAAGTTGGTATTTTATTTCTATTATTTTTTTTGAATAAATATTTAGAGCTTGATACTTTTTCTAAATTATTAATTAAGATACACTTTTCTAATCATTCATTAATTATATACTCTTGGACTAATCAAGACTTAAGCAACAACTAACTCTAAGGCCCTGTTTGTTACAGGGAAGATCTGAGGAAGAAAAGGAAAGGAATGGAAGTGAAAGGAAAGGAAAGGAAAGGAAGATTAGGAGGGAACTTTAAAAATGTAAGTTGTTTGGTATACTAGGGAATGAAAGTTAGTTGAGAGAAAATGAAATGTTTAGTATGAAGAATTGGGTGTAGATTAAGTGGAAAGATTAGGTGAAATTCCCACATTGCCCCTAAATTTAAAAAAGGAAAAAAAATTTGATAAGCGATTTGATTTGTTTTTGCGCGACAGAAACGAACCCTAAAACCAAATTGCATGAAGGTTGAGATGTAAAATTGAAGTAGATGGCGATGGGATATGAAATTGTGACGGGACTGGCTTTCGGTGGTGACAAGGATGACGGAGATGGAAGGAATTAGGCGGGGAAAGCACGAAAGTATATGAAATGAGCTACAGAAATGAGTATGACAAGAGGAATAGGGAAGATTAGCATTGAACATTGAACCTAGGTGATGCTATAGAGAAGTGAACAATAAATATCATTAATCAGTTTTCACATGACAGAAAAACACATAAGTTGAAGTTCGAACCAAACAACAAAGTTCAAACTCCCATCGCAGCATGTAAACCATATCAGCAACAGTGAAGCATCTGGCATACCATGTGAACTGTAATGAAGGAAATTGGCTTTTTCAAATGTTGCATAACAATTAATCATAAAGTTTATCACAAGGTGCATTAGGCACCCAACTGTTTTAACATGACAAAAAAACACAAAAGTTGAAGTTTGAACAAAACAAGAGAGTTTAAACTCTACATGACAGTATGTAAACCATATCAACAACAGTGAAGCAGCAGTCATAACACCAAAAACCATAGACAATATTGCACAAGCTCATTATATTTAACTCAAAGCATACACGCAACTTTGTCTCAAGTTCTTCTTCTTCTCCGATGGGGAGTTCTTTGGAGCGGCGCTTAGGCAATGATGTCTGTGAACCAGGGAGGCTCACTAGGATGAACATGAGGCAGCAGGCCCTGAGTTCGACTTCTCCTTCACCGAAAAACGCTCACTGTAGTTCCAAGCTTCTTCACCGACAATAGCTCTCGCATTCCTCGTCCTTTTGAAGAGGTTCACTTTTTTCAAGGGGCTCTTTTGTCCCAAATTTTCACTCTCCCAATCTTCCCGCCTCTTTCGGAGGGAAAGTCACTTCCCATGGTTGATGGAAGATCAAGACTCACGGGAAGGTTGGTCGACGGAAGACACGCGTTCCAAACGATTTTTTTTGGAGGGAACCTTCTAATCTTCCCTTTCTACTGTGCACTTTCGCTGTAACAAACGGGTCCCAAGTGCTAATAAAAATAGGATGTTACAAATAGCGTAGCCCTGGAAGCACACCCAAGATTGGCAAATATATCTTGTACCATACTTACATTTTTCCATGAAAATGAACCATCCTATATCTGGGATTTGACCGACAGAGTTGGATAGTACGTAGCTGAGGCATCGAAGAAGGCATTGCCTTTGAAACTTGTGAGTTAGAGTAAGCCAAAGAGCATAATGAAGCAGCAGAAAGAAGTTCCTTTATGATAGTTGCTGGCTGCACTTGTTGAGCCCTTTGATGAAGAATTTGATTTCCTTTCATCCAGATTATGTTGAGAAGTTTAATAATCTTTGTTACCTCCATGAAGAAACCATCACTCTGTAGTTGCTTTAGAGTAGTTTTTAACCATTACTTGAATGTGTCAAAATATGATGATGATGGTAGTCTTAATGAAATTCCACCATATTAGACAGCCTTAGAGAATGGATAGTTGAGCAAGAGATGTTCCATTGATTCAATGTCCAAGCAGCCAAATATACAAAGCCCATTAGCATTGATGGAAATTAAGGACATCAACTGTGGGCAAAGCCTCATTAAGCAATTTCCAAATGAATAGAATATCCTTCATTCGTAAAGACAATGACCACAAAAATTTCCAGAAGGCATCTAATGATTGTGCAGTATGATTTGAAGATACAAGTCTGTGACCAATTCTAGGCGAGTATTCACCCATGGAACTTAAGTTTCAAATAATTTTATCCTCTACATCATTAAAAGAGAGAGGGATATCGACAATAATGTTAGACACTTCTCTCTGATATAGAGATTTCACCAGTGGAACATTCTATCTTACTGGACACCAACTAGACAGAAGATACAGTAATAGATCTCTAAAATCCTTCAAGCTTGAAGGTGTTGGAGTTCCAGATTGTATGGGCCACTACAAAGAGTGGTTTAATGTAATAGATATACTAGAACTTACTCTCTATTTAAGATGATCACAAATAATAGAAGCACATTGGTGAATACCTTTCCATATCTAAGACAAATTATATGTTTAAATTAATGAAGAGCTGTTTATGTCAATATATTTGTTCTTTAAAGTTTTACCTAGCAGCTCACCTGGAGAGGAATTGAGAACCCCCATATTTGCTTGGCCAAAGGGGATTCATTGACTTGTGACAGCAGTCTTTCTTCCCAAGCCGCTATTCTCCGATCAATAGAATCAGTTAGTTGATTGTAAATTTGTGCTTTATTCCTTCCCTTCCAGGATCAGTCCTTGTCCCTAGATATTTCCCAAGCCTGTCAGTAAAACTAACACCAAAAAATCGTGAGTAAGAAAGCTTCTGCGGGTGAGGGATGTTTGGACTAAAAATCACAGATGACTTGGATTTATTAATTGATTGGCTAGACCAGCTACTGTAAATGTCCAAGGAGGTTTTGATTGAGTTAATGCTCTGATCATTTCCCTCAAAAAAAAAAAAAAAAGAATCGTCTGTATATAAGAGACGTGAAACAGGCTGGCATTACTGCTAATTCTGATCCCCTTTAATTGTCCTGCATGCTCAAAGGAATTCAAGATGCATGATAACACATTAGCGGCCAGGATATAGATACTATGAGATAGCGAGTCCCCCTGACGAATACCTCTGGTGGGAGATATTGTCGCTGCAATTTTACCATTGAAGACCACCTGATCACGAAAAGAAGTGATACATTGTATAACAAGGGCAATCCATTTATCTGGAAAGTTCATTCTCTTCAAAACAACATAAATGAAATTCCAAGATAAGGAATCAAAAGCTTTTGAAAAATCAACCTTGAATGCAATAAGCTTTTTTCTTCCATTTGTAGCCGAATGAACCTGATTCAATAAATCAGCTGCTAGGAGAATGTTGTCAGTAATAACACGTCCCTTTAAGAACACATTGAAAGGGAGCAATGTAATTGCTTAGAATTTTCTTCATTCTCAAGCACAATACCTTAGAGTCAATTTCATAGACCACATCACAAAGGCTAATGGTCTGACATCTTTGAAGGTCTGCACTTGGTCAGATTTGGGAATGAGGATAATATTTGTTCTTCATTCTCAAACACAATACCTTAAGAGACAATTTTATAGACCACATTACAAAGGCTAATGGTCTGAGATCTTTGAAGGTCTGCACTTGGTCAGATTTGGGAATGAGGATAATATTTGTCTTGTTGAAAGATTTGAGAATAAATTCAGAAGCCCAGAAAGAGCGCATCATAAGTAGCAAATCATCTTTCACCAAGTCCCAATATTTGTGAAAAAAGTTAGAATGAATATCATCAGGTCCAGGCGCACTATTTTTTGGCAGTGAAAAAACAGCCTCTTTTATTTCTTCTATCGGGAACGATCTAAGAAAACTCTAGAAGTCTTCATCTGTAAGCGTAGGAATAGAGATCCCTTGGAGAGCACATAACAATTCTTGCACAGATGATGTCTCTTGAGAACAATATACTTGCACAAAATGAGAGCAGGCTAAAATAGATATTTCATCACTGCTTCTTGTCCATGTATCATCAGCTTTTTTAATACTCTTAATTTGATTTTCTTGCAAATACTCTTAATTTGATTTTTTGCCTTTCTCCCGGACAAAGATGCATGAAAGAATTTTGTATTTTGTAGAATTAGAGAGAGAAAGGAGAAATATAATCTGAATTGCTTGTCTATTCATGTACATAGTATAGGGTATTTATACACAAGAGAGAGAATAAGAGAGTTAATGAGACATAATGACTCATTATGTAGATTGATTCCCTAATTACTATAATCCCTGATTGTCTCTATAATATCTTTCCTAATATAATATATTTCCTAAAATATATATTTCCTACCACTCCCCCTCAAGTTGGAGCATAGATATTAATCAAGCCCAACTTGTTACAAAGATATTCAACCCGAGTCCCACTTAAAGCTTTTGTTAGAAGGTCATCCAATTGGTCACTAGATCGCACATGCCCAGTGGAAACAAAGTTCTCCTTGATCTTATCGCGTACAAAGTGACAATCAATCTCAATGTGTTTCGTACGTTCATGAAACACGGAGTTGGAGGCTATGTGTAGAAGCAGCTTTATTATCACACCACAACTTCATGGTAACGACGTGGCAAGACCAACCTCCTTCATTAATCGGGTGAAGCCACTCAATCTCTTGTGTAGATTGAGACATGGCTCTATACTCAAACTTCTGCACTCGACTTAGAAACCACATCTTGCTTCTTACTCTTCCACGATACTAAATTTCCACCAACAAACACACAATATCCTGTGGTGGATCTTAAGTAGCCTTTGACCTGCATGATCTGCATCACGAAAACATTCAATCTTGTTGTGGCCATGATTCATATAGAGAATACCACGACTGGTGAGCCCTTCAAATAATATAAGACATGTTCCAAAGCTTCCCACCGAGCAACGGTTGGTGCGGTCATGAATTGACTAAGTACACTAACGGAAAGGTCACATCGGGTTGTTACCGTAAGATAGTTCAATTTCCCAACTAGCCTACGATATCTCTCAGGATAGGCAAATGGCTTAACCTTTTCTGGATCAACTTTCTTTCGTACATCTTCAGGTAGCTCATCAAACGGTATGCGGTCATCCATGTCCAAGAAGGGATTAGGAATCATGGGAACACTACTCGGTGTTTCTCCGAGTTTCCCAGTTTCTTTTAACGGATCAAGAACATACTTCCTATGTGTCAAAAGGATGCCTTTCTTACTTCTCATAACTTCTATCCCAAGAAAGTACTTCAAAGGACCCAAATCCTTTGTTTGGAAATGAGAATTGAGAAAGGCCTTAAGTGATGAGATTCCCAAAACATTGCTACCCGTAACAACAATATCATCAACATATACCACCAACAAAATCATCCCAAATCTCGTGTCTTGATAAAACACAATGGTCGCACTTACTCGACTCGGACCAAATTTCTTAACCACGAGCTAAACACTGTCAAACCAAGCACGAGGACTCGGGCTTCAAGCCATATAAAGTCCGTTGAAGGTGGCATACCTTCCCACGCTCCCCCTGAGCAACAAAACCAGGTGGTTGTTCCATGTAAACTTCCTCAAGAAGATCACCATTTAAGAAGGCATTCTTAACATCCAGCTGATGAAGGTCCCAACCATAATTGGCAGCCATAGAGATGAAGAGACGAACGAGGACAATTTTGCCACGGGAGAGAAGGTTTCACGAGTAATCAACACCATAGGTCCGAGCATAGCCCTTGGCAACTAGTCGGGCTTTCAACCGTTCCAAGGTGCCATTAGCTTTTGTTTTGACTGTGAACACCCACTTACATCCGATAGCCTTCTTTTCAAGAGGTAAATCAACGAGAGTCCAGTCACCGCCTTATCAAGGGCCATCATTTCTTCTTTCATAGCAAGCACACCAACCGGGATGGGCTAAGGCTTGGTGGAGATTAGTAGGGACAGAATAGATTCTAAGGAGGCTATGAAAGAACAAGATGTAGGGGAAAGATGATTGTAGGAAGCAAAAGAAGAAATAGGGTAGGTGCAAGATCGCTGACCTTTACGGAGGGCAATGGGCAAGTCAAGAGCAAGAGGGAGAGTCGAGCACGGGGCTTTTTGGTGAGGGAGAGTCAGTCACAGGCACTGAGTCTGGTGTAGAGACTGGAGAAGGGGCAACTACCGCGGGATCAGACTCTGAAGCAGGTACTGGTGGGGCTGGAACCTGTTCAATGCCATTACTTGCCTTGGGACGCTTCGGATAAACACGATAGATAGGTGGCTTAGCCGGTTCCGAGTCTGACGCTTGCACTGGTGGTAACTGAACCGTATAGATCAATATATCATCAAGACTATTGGTGATGTCAGGGGATGGAGAAGGAGCGAGACGGAAAGAACAGGGGTTGACTCATGGAAGGTAACATCTCGTGGACACAAGATAACGCCGAAGAGTGGGAAAATAACACCTATAACCCTTTTGAACCCTAGAATACCCCAAGAAGACACATTTAAGGGACGTGGGATCAAGTTTGGTAGTAGTAGGACGAACATCACGAACAAAGCAAACACACCCAAAGATCTTGGGGGAAATGGGAAACATAGGATGAGAAGGAAACAAGGTGGTGTAGGGAGTGGCTCCACTAAGAACGGAGAGGGCATACGATTAATGAGAAAACAAGCACGGACACAAGATCAGCCCGAAAGGTTCGGAACTGTCATTTGAAACATGAGAGCTCGAGCCACCTCTAATAAGTGCTTAGGTTCTTTCTTTCGGCAACACCATTTTGAGCCGGTGTATCTCGCACACGAGGACGATGAATCATGCCATTTTGGAGCATATAGTTTTGAAATTGGGCGACAAATATTCTTTAGCGTTATCACTCCGTAAAGTTTTCACGAAACACCAAATTGAGTGTTGATTTCAGCACAAAAAAATGACAAAAATGAGAAAACACCTCGAACGATTTTTCATTAGATAAAGCCGGGTGGTTCGAGAGAAATCATCAACAAAAGTAGCAAAGTATCGAAAACCAGACTTGGACTCAACTGAACACGGACCCCAAATATCCGAATGAACTAAATCAAAAGGGGACGCAGCCCGTTTATTGACGCGAGGTGCCGATGAACACGGTGATGTTTAGCAAACCGACACGACTCACACTCTAAAGAAGACACATGCTGAAATTGAGGATACAATCTCTTTAAAGATGACAAAGACACATGACCTAACCGACAATGGATGTCAAACAAGGAGGGACCACCAGAGCAAGCAATGGAACGCGGCACCCGATTATCAAGAAAGTAATGGCCGCCAGATTCATACCCCCTACCAATAATCTGCTTCGTCGTAAGATCCTGAATTAAGCAATGGTCAGTCGTTGGTGGCATTAACTGCCGCATTTCCTCATACATCTTGTTGAACTCCATGAAGAAATTCTTCGTAGGGCGACCGCTATTTGCTCGGCCGGTAGAACCCTTTACAAACCTCATGAATTCGAGTAATGTTCCCTTTCCCAGAATACAAGAACTCCAGATAATTAATAAGTTCTTTAACAGTGTTGCAATGACTAACCGAAGGAAGAAGATCCCCCTCAATGGAATTTTTAATCTGCAAGAAGAGCCCGCATCCGCTCGAGCCCATGTCATCTTAGGATCATCCTTAGGAGGCCCCGCTTAAATGGCCCTCCTTTTCTATACTCAATAAATGCATACGGATGGTTTTGATCCACCAATAATTTGTCCAATTCAACTTATGATCGGTAATCTTGTTTGAAACAGGGACCATCTCGATCCATCGCACTCGGTTTAGTTTCAGCCATAAGAAATAACCAGCAAGCACACAAGGAAGTACTTGCAGAATAGCAACAAGAAGTAAACCCAACGTCGAAAATCCACCAGAAAACAGAGAATAGCAACCACTCAAACTACCAAACAGGGACAAGAGGCCACACAAGGACCACTCCACCAAGAACAAGAGACCACAAGAGGAAGCCTCCAACCAAAAAGCAGGGTAAGATGGCGTGTAAACAAAACCAAGCAGAAAACGAACGAGCAAACAGAACCAAGCAGAGGGGAAGATGACAAGAGATGTCCACGAAACCACCTGGGTCTGGACGGGAACAGGGAGTCGATCACGGAGCAGGAAGCGGCGGCGAAAAATTCGCCGGAAAATAGCGTCAAGCGCCGGCGCGTGCAGACGGACGGCGGAGCTCTGGGCGGCGCGTGGGAGGTCACGCGCAGGCGAAACAGGACGGCGCCGGTGGCTCCATGTTCAAAGTTCATAGAAGAAGGACACACTCGTCCTACTTGTTCCAAAACTATTGACACCTTCGAAGTCAAGGCATCACCCAATTGAAGACAACCTATATTTGATCTAGAGAGACCAAGCGCTGATAGAGAAACTTGGAGGCGCAAACCATATCCATTCAAATGACTATGTTCATCATAACAAATGAAGGTACCCAAGTGCTCAAGCATATGATTTAAATCCTCCACGTATTGAAAGTAAATCAAGAAGGAATTATTAAACTGTTGTATCACAGAAATCCTTCCCTGCAACTTCCAACGGATTTGAATCAAAGATTGCAGTTTCGAAGAATGAAATATGAAATGTCTACTATTGAAGAAAGGACCATTACGTCCACATGAAGGAGGCATTTTGTCAAACTACACATAACAATCCGGTTGGCTTCAAGCCTGTCAAGAACATTCAGTTGATTTTTTCCACAGATTGAACAATATCACAGAAAATTCTATCACGGTGATGGAGAGAGAGACGCATAAACACACAAGGCAGAACAATATCAAAGAAAATTTTTATCAAACCGAATAGGACGGCGAACTCTTGATGTCTGAGATATCGTAGAGAACAGTGAAGATCCGAGGAAGACATCCAATACACAGCATCAGATTACCGAAGAGCATTAAAAAAAAAAAAAAAAAAAAAAAAGAGTACGGCGGTAATGGTTCGGAAATACCAACGACCAATTTCCCCTTTCATACCAGTTTGAGTTTTGCTTTGCATGTCAATGAAATTCATGTTATGTTTTAATTAGGCTAAATTTAAGTTGTTTAGATTATAACCTTTTAATGTTATAATAATCCAGTGAAGGGAAAAATATTTTGTAGTCCCTATTATTTTGAGTCAATATCTCAAATTTGTCTTTATAGTTTTGACTTGATCGTAACTTAATCATTAAGTTTTAACTCACTATAATGCAATTCACGTAATTTCAACTATTTTCTAATTTAATACCTGATCTTTATCATATCTTTTATTTTATTTTTTAAAACATAGTTACTAAAAAGTTACTTTTATTTAAGGAAAAGATCTCTATAGTTTTGACCATGGTAGTTAAAAACTCGTTTTATCACTGCGATTTTATGTTTTTACGATTTTTTTATTAAAACGATTTTACTAATTTTCCAAACGTTTTTAAGTTTTTACGATTTTACTAATTACGATTTTATGTTTTACGATTTTTCATTCTCCTTAGTTTTCGGGTAAAATCTACGTTTTCACTACCATGGTTTTGACTCAATTGTAATTAAATCTCTACGCTCTGATTTGGTGAACTCAGTTCCTATAACTTTGACTTGATTGTAGCTCAGTTCTTGCACTTTAACTTATGACAATTCAGTCCTTATAATTTTAACCATTTTATAATTTAGTCCTTACGTTTTAGAAACTAAAAAGTTACTTTTATTTAAGGAAAAGATCTCTCTAGTTTTGACTCAATTGTAATTGAATCCCTACACTTTGATTTGGTGAACTCAGTCCCTATAACTTTGACTTGATTGTAGCTCGGTTCTTGCACTTTAACTTAGACCAAATATTAGATTATAAAATGTTCAAAATTATAAGGACTGAGTTGCAATAAATCAAAATTTAGGGGATGAGTTATGACTGAGTTAAAACTATAAAGTTATTACAAATCAAAAGTATAGGGATTAAGTTACAACTAAATCAAAATTATATGCACCAAAAAATTAATTTTCTGTTTGCTTAAATTGTTATAAAATTACAAATTTATATTTTAAACTTATTAAATTTAGCCCAAAACATTAAATTATTATTGAAATTTAATTGTTTACAATTTAATGAAGTTGGGCCACCAAGAGGAATTTTCCCTTCTTATTGAACATAATATAAGGTTATAAGTTGAAAAAGTATAATATTTTCAAAATAAGCAATTATTTTAGGATGGATTACTTTTGAAAAATAAGGCAATATTGTTTTGTGGCGTATTTGAGATAAAAACATCAGTGTTCCATGGAAAAGGATGGCAGGGAAGGGAGTTGGTAGCGGAGAGAAGCCCACTCCTTTTATAAATAGCCCCTAATCTTTCGATTAGAATTATCTGTTTTACCTTTCCTAGCGGCTCTCTTTTTTTGCCCTAAAACTACGTAATTTTGGGATAAAACAAGCTAGAGAAACCTTTTTTTTTTTTTATTTTAAAAGTCCTTGAAAAAAAGTCATCCATAACCATGGAATATTTTTTCAATACCCAGTATCCTAAGTAATTTTTAGTAAATTTCTTAGCACACTATATTTGGTGCTACTAAGAAAATACTTCTCGGTGATGGGACAAAAAAATAATATTCTAGGGTGCTGAGTGTCCTAAAAATTAATATCCGATACTGAATACTACTGAAAAATATTCCACAGTGATGGATGACTTTTTTTCACCAAAAAAAAAAAGAGCCTCCCTGGAATCTTTTTACCCTAAAACTACGTAGCTTTAGGGCAAAGGATGGGAGCAGATAGAAAAGATAAAGGAGAGAATCATAATCCAACAATTAAAGGCTTAAAGTTGATCCCTGATGTAGGTCAATCCTTACAAGAAAGTCTTTTGTCTCACTTCTAAACGTTCTTACACTTGTTGTTACCCCCTAATACATGTCATAAATGGCTTTGATATATACAACACACACCCCTTTTTTTTTATGGCTTTCTAAAGAACATCTCTTAGCACACGGCCTGTCATTATCTTTTTTTAAAGTCAATGAAAACCATATTTAAATCCCTTCTTTTGCTACAATACTTTTCCATTAGCCCCCTTAATAAATAAATCATTTTTGTTGTGGACCTTTCCGGCATGAATCAAATCACTTCTTGTTGGTTGAATTCCCTTATGGCAAGTGAATCAGTGTCAAACAAGTAATAAAGAGTAAGTAGAGTTATCGGCCCACAGAGATTGTTGATACCAAGGATGATTCCAGTTTCTAATGGCAGTTGTGTGAAGTGAAAGTAGAGTTGATTTTGGTCATTTTTGCTATCACTAATGACAAAAAATAAATAAGTGATTAGAAGTCGAAGGAAGATATTAGTTTAAAAGTAGGTTGAGCTCGGATTTCATTCTAAGTTGTGTCATTTCCCCAGTTCGTTTACAACACATCGCTATAGCAATTATGTTGCACAGCTTCAGCAATGCTACAACATAACCGCTTTTCATAACGTTATTTAGTTAATCCACCACTATCCTATACAGAAGCGTCCACATTCTGTAACTACAGTCCTCACTCTACTCTCCCATATTCCTATGACGATTTCAAGTTTAGTCTGTCTAATTAAACCTATGTTTTCTAGTTATGAGCGGTAAATCTGTTCCTGGCATCTACAGTTTAGGTCGAGCCCTAGCATCTACAGTTTAGGTCGAGCCGTGCGTCCAGTGAGTTGGGCCTTCCAAACACTGTCTAATAGAGGTTTAACCTTGACTCCCATCCGCTAAGCTAAGACCGTTGAGATAGTCCTTAGCATCCGCTAATCGACTATGGATTAAATCACTGTTAAACAAACTAAATTTATTAAATTAAAACCTTAGCAAACTAAGTTCATTCTACAACTTAGAAATCCATTCTTACTCATCCAATGGAAGTTTAGTTCATGACTGATGAGGAAAATACAAAAAAAATAATATAGAACAACCCATGACAGAGTTATGAAAATAAAATAATAGAAGAAAAATAAGGAAGCTCGTCAGAAGGTTGACGGCATAAGAGGTGTCCTGTCATGCGATGTTTCTACGTCTTGCTCCAGGGAAGAGTTGGGTCTAATCTACTGTTCTCTCGGTCCATCTTCTTTCTCGTTCCTTTGGTGTGAGTTCAGTTGGATTGGAATTGTATTGACTGCTTTACTCTCATGACTTTGATGACTCTTAGGTTTTGCCACGCTCTCCTCTTATAGTTAGGTTTCCTTCGCTGTACGTCCAGTGAGTTGGGCCTTCCAAATCTGTTAGGTCTAAATCCCTAGATTCGATTGATTGATCTTTATTTTAATATTGCGGGATTCTTCAAATCTTTCTCTCGATTCTCCACATCTTCTAGATTCAGCTTGAGTCAATCATCATCTTAACGTCTGTCTGGAAGACATGTCTTAAGCTCCTGAAAACTCGCAAGGAAAGGTTAGAATAACATACCACATAATTCTACATCATTTACGATGCTACAACATAACGGTCGCATTATATTGCTGGCCTACATGTGAGCATGCGATATGCTATAGCACTGTATCAGCTTCGTTATGTGCTTTCATGGCAAACCATATCCTTTTCTTATGCACATGAGTAGGATAATGATATGAATGCAACATTTTGTAGGATTTATCCTCTATTTCCTTTTGTGCATGAATTCTTAGACATTCTAACAAATGACACACAATAAAACTTAAATTTAGCATTCAAAACAGTCAAAACACATAGGGAAAATGTAATATAAATATGACTCATCACTTCACAAAAATACCACTCTCCAAATCTTAACCTTTGTTCAATCACATTTTCCCACAATGTCATTGTATCACTCATAAGCTTAATTCCTCTGTAATTTGCACAAGTTTAAATATCCCCTTTATTCTTATAAATAGGAACCAAAGTATTTTTTCTCCAATCATCGGGCATTTTCTTTGATTGTAAGATCTCATTAAATAACTTATCAAGACACAACACACTATCTTCACCCAAACATTAATTTTCATACTTACATATGAATATCATGGTTTTGAAACTCGGACCGGACCGGTCGGTTTGGACCGAAAACCGGTCGAGTTAGGGGCAAAACCAGAGTCCCGAGTTGACTCGGGGTTGACTCAGTCAACTCGGCTAAATCATCCGAGTTGGTCGAGTCAGAGGCAAAAAGATTTAAAAGAAAAAAAAAATTCAACTGAACGAGAGAAGGAGGAGAGAGTGCTAGCGGTGAGTTTCATATCCTCCCATGGAGAGAAAAGAGCGAGTGGAGGCCAAAGGAGGAGCAGCGATGGGAGATCTGTGGAGGGAAGGAGAACGAGAAGGACCCAAGCAGGGGAGAGAGAGAGATTTGAAGATGGTGAAGATGGTGGAAGAGATAGATCGGAAAATGAAGTTTGAACTGAAGATGGTGTCGGTGTTCGTGTGAGAGAGATGAAAGATCTAAAAATGAAGTTTAAACTGAAGATGGTGTCGGTGTTCGTGTGAGAGAGATGAGACTTTGGCACTTGATATACCGACTAAGAAGTGAGAAGAAATATTGAAAGAGCTAGACTATGCGGCGGGATATTCAGTAGACAATGCATTTTTTTTTTGGGATCAAGAAGCACATGGGAAAACTTCTTACGTGTCAATATCCCATCCAAGTAAAAATTGATTGAAGACATTGATGAGTGAGAAAAGAAAAATCAAAAGAACCACTGGATATTTGGCAGAATCACTGATGGGTCACGTCACTTATTAATTGATATCTGGCGCCCTAGTTGCCAGGAAGGAGGAGGTGCCACTTTTTTTTAAAAATTTTAAACATAAAAAATAGAGGAATGAGGTAAAAAGAAAAAGAAATTAATTTCTTACCGGTTTAACCCCGGTTTGACTCCAGTCTGACCCACTGACCCTTAATCTAGTACCTCGACCGGTTCAATGACCAGTCCGAGTTTAAGAACCTTGATGAATACTATTAGGTCCAACAACTTTACCATTTTCCATTTTCTTAAGAGCTACTTTAATCTTGTCAACTTGAATCCTGCGATAAAATGACAAATTGAGCTCAACTTCTCAAGTTGTTCAATTCTCCAAGTCAACCCATCAATGAACAACTTATAAAAGTAGGCTTCCAACTATTCTTAATATCTTCATTAGTTCCAAAACTTTTCCTTCTTCATCCTTTATACCTTACTTGGTCCAAGTCTCTTGATTTTCTCCATTGTTTTTTGCAATCTTGTATATCATATGCTCCTCAGTCTTTGTTCCTAACTCCGTATAAAACTTCTCATACATTTTATTACGAGCTTCACGCACTACCTTCTTAGCCTCCTTTTTATCCAAATGATACCTTTCCCGATTTTCAGCATTATTACACAAATATATGGCTTTAAAATTATATTTCTTATTCTTGACTTTATCTTGAACAATTGCATCCCACCACCAAGTCTCCTTATCTTGTTGACCAAAACCTTTCATACACCCAAAATTACTTTAGCAACCTTCTAGATCTTCTTAGCCATATTCTCCGAGATGATATTAGCATTTCCTTGTAGCTCCCACCCCTCTCCTCCAAAAGAGTTCTCTTGAAAATGTCCCACTTCTCCCCCTTTAATGGCCACCACCCGACCCTTGAGTTTAAAACTTGCCGGTGCTTTTGTTTTATGGACTTGATACGCATCAAGGACCAAAACCCTATGTTGTGTTGTCACGTCATCTCTAGGGATCACTTTGCAATCAGTACAAGTCTTCTGTTAGGATTCCTTACCAAAAAGAAGTCAATATGTGTCCTGGAGGCTCTGCTCTTATATGTGATTAAATGTTTATCCCACTTCTTAAAGCAAGTGTTAACAATCTTGAGGTTATAAGCGATGGAGAAATCAATGATTATTGATTGACCTTCATTATTAAGCTCTCCAAAACCTGAACCACCATGATCACCTGCATGCAGTCTTGCCTCCCTACCAACATGTCCATTAAGATCCCCACCAATAAAAATCTTTTCGGTTAGCGGAATACTTTGAATTAATCCCTCCATATCTTCCTAAAACCTTTCCTTAAAATGTGCTTCTGCATATACTTGAGTTGCATACATACTCATAATGTTGATAGCATCCTTCCCAACAATCATTCTTAAGGATATTATTCTATCCTCAATCCTCTTAACTTCTACCACATTCTTCCTCCATTCATTATCAGTGATGATTCCAACACCATTCAGTCCATTTACTTTCCCTATGTACCAAAACTTGAAACCATTAATTTCCTAAGACTCTTCCCATGGCCATTTAGTTTCTTGGAGGTACATGATATTAATCTTATGAACTCCCATTACACCCACCATGTCCACAATTTTTTCAATCAAAGTCCCAATGTTCTAGGTGCCAAATCTTAGCTTGCTCTCATGAACTTCCTTATTTAGCCGCCTTAGTTTAGAATAGCGGTATGTCACGCGTGGAAGCACACCAGCACAGGAACTTCCCGGGGGTCATCCATCCTAAGATTTTCCTGGGCTGAGCACGCTTAACTTTGAGAAGCGCCCATCATGCCAAAAGTTCAAGCTGATAGTAGAGGCGCACCACATTTTATATAAGCCCCGAAACATTCCTCATCCCGCCCGTGTGGACCGTCACGTTGAGACCGTGACAAGCTCCCCCACCCATCTTGGTGATGCCCCCATCACCCAGTAGGGGTCCCCCATTCCATCCAAGGGGGAGGCGGCCCACCCCCTTCCACACCGAGGGGCCCACTACCATTGCCCATCACCGAGTGAGGGTCCACCTCCATTCCATCCACGGAGGGGCCACCACAGCGGGACGAGGCGAAGTCGGCTCTGATACCATTGTCACGCGGAAGCACACTAGCACAGAACTTCCCGTGGGTCACCCATCTTGAGATTTTCCCCACTTTGAGCACGCTTAACTTTGAGAAGCGTTAACCATCATGCCAAAAGCTCGAGCGATAGCGGGCGCACCACATTTTATATAAGCCCCAGAAACTTCCCTCATCCTGCTCGATGTAGGACTCGTCACGGTGAGACTGTGACAAGCTCCCCCACCCATCTTGGTGATGCCCCCATCACCCAGTAGGGGTCCCCCATTCCATCCATGGGGGAGGCGGCCCACCCCCTTCCACACCGGGGGCCCCATTGCCCATCACCGAGTGAGGGTCCACCTCCATTCCATCCACGGAGGGGCCACCACAGCGGGACGAGGCGAAGTCGGCTCTGATACCATTGTCACGCGCGGAAGCACACTAGCACAGGAACTTCCTGTGGGGTCACCCATCTTGAGATTTTCCCCACCTGAGCACGCTTAACTTTGAGAAGTGCTAACCATCATGCCAAAAGCTCGAGCTGATAGTAGAGGCGCACCACATTTTATATAAGCCCCAGAAACTTCCCTCATCCTGCCCGATGTGGGACCCGTCACGGTGAGACCGTGACAGGTAGCCCTTGCTCATTTAACACTATACTCAGGCGACAATGCAATGGCTCTCGCTCACTGCTCACTGTACTCAAACCACAAAACGCGTTACTTACAGGCAATGACCTATCATTAACACAATTTCTTCATTGATCCATGTCCATAAAAGATTTGATAGAGTTTTACGTTGACTATCAGGGTCTAACACAACCCACCTTCTTTAATCGGGCAAATGACCAAGGGAGGTTTAAAAAAACTGCAACCCCTTAATTCACCCGTGCGCGTGCTTATAACCATTGATAATTCTTGATTAAATAATGAAAAATCTTATATTATAGGGTTAAGGTGCAATTTTACCAATGAACTATTGGTCCAGGACCGTCCAATACAATTAACTATTAAGTGGACAAAAAATACCAAAGAAAGTTGTACTCGGGAGCGTCCAACACAACGCCGTTAGGCAAAAGTTAACGTCCGTTATCTAAGGTACAGATTGGCCAACAAACTTTTACCCCTGGAGTGCCAGACACAAAATTCTAAATTTTACTGAATTAAATAATTTTTTTTCTCAATTGTCATTATTGAAAACTACTTGTATAGATATATATATATGGACAAAAATTACTCATTCTTAATTTTGTCAAAATTATAATTTGCTAAAATAAACAAAAAATTTAATTATATGATTTAAATAAAACTCAAGGTGTTTTATAGTTTAATTTAAATATTGACACTTAATAATATAAATCCGGCAACATGATGATATATTTGTTAATTAAATGATCTATTAATTATTTGTGACTTGTTGACAAAAAAAAAAAAAAAAAAGATAACTTAAGAGGCTTGATGAAGGACAATTTAATAATAGGTTAAAGAGCAATTTTAATAAGTTAAGGAGCAACTTGGCCTACCAAAATTTTATTAACATTAAATGAATTTTTTAAATCACATAAATTTCTTCTAAAATAAAAATAAATCATATAATTTTTTTGTTTAACATATATAATAAACTATAAAACGCTTTGAGTTTTATTTAAATCATATAATTATATTTTTAATTAAAAATTTTGTTTATTTTAGCAAATTATAATATTGACAAAATTGAAGAATGAGTAATTTTTGTCCATATATATCTATACTAGTAGTTTTCAATAATGACAATTGAGAAAAAAATTATTTAATTTAGTAAAATTTAGAATTTTATCGGGGCGCTCTGGGGTAAAGTTCGTTACCCAATCTGCACCTTAGATAACGCACGTTAACTTTTGTCTAACGGCGTTGTCTTTGACGCTCCCCAGTAAAACTTTTTTTGGTATTTTTAGTCTACTTAATAGTTAATTGTGTTGGACGCTCCTGGAACAATAGTTCATTGATAAAATTGCACCTTAACCCTATATTATATATATATCAAAGTGAATTCGTGATTTTAGGTATTCATATAAATATATAAAGGGAAACTTATTAACGATACCTTTTGTATATTCAATCTTTTGGACTTGCAAGAACATGAAATGGACTTGTCAAAACCCCTACTTAACTTATCAGTTAAGTAACATTTGCTTGTAAATTTGTGAGAGTTAGTTGCAAATTGGGAGTGATGTCTTAATTAAAATGCAGGAAGAAACCTGTTTCAACTTTGTGGTGTACTATATTCTAATACTTTGATATTTTGTTCTTTCATATTTAAAGGTTTAACGAGATCACCAAACTTTTGTTTAGCTTTCTTGGAATATGTATAATTAAACTGATTATGGGTTCATGGTATCTCTAATCATAATGCTTTAGCGTCAATTTGTCATTTGCCATCCCTCATGTCAAAATTTATCTCATAATAGCCATATAACCAGGGGCGGATTTATTTTTTTTTTTTTGGGGGGGCCCGCCCCCTAAAATTACCTAATTGGATCAAAATTTTCTGGAAATTATACTTTAGTGTCATAAAAATTTCAATATTTTCATTTTAGTCCCTATTTTAAAGTGTCATAAAGGGACTACATTGAAAATATTTGAAATATTTATGGGCCAAATCATAATTTCCTAAAATTTTGGGTCTAATTCTGTAATTTTCACCCCCAATTTCAAATGCTGACTTCAATGGGTTTTATTTTGTAATTTTCGCCCCCCTAATTTTCATTTTGGCTCCGCCCCTGCATATAACTGAGGGCCAATAAAGAAAAGAAAAGAAACGAACCTCAGATTCTCAAACAATTTGAAAGGTAGAATGAACTGTGAAATTCAAGTTGAACATGTCAGTCAATGAAGTTTGTCTAGGAAATTAGCCAAAAACTCTGTCCTAAAAGCCAATAAATGAAAGCATTTTTACAATATTGTAAACATTTGCAGATCCACAAAAGATCGGTGGCAAAGTGGCACCGACTGGTCCCTCACGCGTGCTACAACAAAAGAAAATTAACCCATACACACCCAATTCATTCAACTTCTTTTCTATTTCTGTATAGTTTAAGGTACACTTTACACACAAAATAAACATACACATACACATATAGAGAGACATAGACACACACACACACACATATATATTATGTATGTGTGTGTGTGTTTTGTGTAAGTATGTATGTATACATACATATATATATATATATGTATATATATGTGTATGCGTGTGTGCAATTAACAATAATAATCTCTACTACGTGCAATCCACCACCTTCCCATTTCTAAATATTATAAAACCATAAAGCTACCCTTTTTCTTCCTACACAGCAATGCCCTAACTTTGCTCTCTCTGGTGTACATAGCTTTCTTAGTATAGTATAGTCTCAGTGCTTGTGTAGCCAACTTTGATTTGTCTATAACCTAAAACATGAAAACCTAAGACCACTTTAAAACCAGGTTGGGCTTGTTTTTGTCTTACATTGCTCTACAATGAAAAGGTAGAGAAACTAGAAAAAAGTTGGGCACTTTATAGTCCACTTTCTGTATTCAACAAGCACGCTATACTGATTTGGTTATCCATTATGCACACTCCTCCATTATTATGCCACTTTCTGATCATTTGTTACTAAACAAAGAACAGGGCTCAATCATATTTGTTGATTAGAAAGTATCATTTGTTAATGTGGGAATTTTATTACTCTCTCGTATCCTAGATATAAGAGCTAGATAATTAATTTTATACATATTAAAGAAAATTAGTCAAGATAGTTATTTGAAAAAGATATATGTTGTTGGTTTTCTTAAATACTGCCCCATTGCCATTTACATTTGAAACTATCCCTGGCGAAAATCCCTTTAATATGAGTAATTGATAGACAGAGTTTAGTAAAAGAATTATAAATTTGAAAAACAAAGTAGATTAATAATCTTACATTTAGAACAAAAAAGACCCCTGCCTAGCTTCTATATTTAGGACCAAATGAAGTAATAGGTAATTTGCAAGTGCCTATATAAATGTTTTAAACCATGAGGCTTGCCCTAACCATCCAAGTTATTTAATTTGAACTTTTATTTCTGGTTTACAAAACTAAAGAAGGAGAATTTAATTATTAATTAGTTGAAATTTAAAAACCCACTTTATTTTTCTAGATTCATGCAGAAGTTGATTAAAATACCCTTAAGAAAATAGCTTCAAAGAGTCTAGTCATAATAATATAATTAAAAATTTATGTTAAATGGCTAGGTTATATGAACTCATCATGGTGGGATTAGGGTAATGTTTGTCTTTTGCTGATCATCACAAAAGACTGATCCGGCCTAACTATTATCCTTTCAATTCCGGCAGCTTAATTATGCAATAAATAAATTAAAAGCTTTAAATTATATTATCCATTGAGTTGATGATAACTATTTCTAAAATGAAAAGAACTTTAGTTTCCCTTTATCCACTGTCCCACTAAACCAATAATGCATATTACATTCTGAAGTAGCGGCGTATGATGATAGATCAGTAATGTTACCTTTTTTTTTTTTTTTTTCAAAACAAAGTTTTGACAAGTTGGGTCTCGAGGGCTTACCAGTTAGGGAAGGCTCAAAGAGCGTTTACAGAGGTATTTTTAGATCCCCTATCAATAAAGTTTTTACATTGATGAGATTTGAACCCACGACTTTATGGTTATGATGAGCCAACTCCTTTACAAATTGGACTATCCTTTGTTGGCATAGATAGTAGTGTGCTTAACAACACAAAGGTAATTTATATATCCACTGTTTTCCAATTTTTTATATTAAAAGTTGGAAGTTATTTGCAAATTTTCACAAATCAATGTCAAATTTGGGACTCATTAGGAAATTATATTCCTGCACCTTTGTTTATCAAGTTTTCATATTATAAGTTGAAATATCAAGGGAGAATGACATATAAATATCGAATGAAATTCCAAAATCCAGAAATGTCTACTAAAAAAGGAAAATGATAGAGAGGTAAGCAGGTAGGAATCTGAGTTTTAAATATTTGGGTAAAAGACTAAAATACCCTTCCTTTCACTCTTTTTATCCACCGTCGTCCACCAGAGATTGAGAGAGGCGTCACAACTAAAAGCTTGGGGACGGGAGAGAGTGAAACAGAGACCATGGAGCTTGAATCAAACGATGAGAGAGGAAGAAGAACACCACCATCACCACCTTCTTCATCATCGTCGGCATCTTGCTTTCCACTAAAGAGATTCACGACGCAAGGGTGTGGTGGATGCAATTCCAAGCTAGAGAACTCGCGTTGAACAACAAATGAGGCTGAGGAAAAAGAAGGTGAACAATAAGTATAGCATTTCACAAAATTCGTAATGGGATTCATAAGAGCAATAATGAGTTTGACAAGATTTTTGATGGTTTTCACAAGAGTAATAATTATGAGTTGCATGTTTTCATTAGCAAAAGTTTTTAACAACATTCGTAATGGGACTCACAAGTTTAGTAACGGTTTTGACAAGAATTGTAATGGTTTTGACAAAAGCATTTGTTGATGAAAACATGCAACTCATGATTATTACTCTCGTGAAAACCATTAAAAATCTTGTCAAATTCATTATTGCTATTGTGAATCCCATTATGAATTTTGTGAAATGCCACATTTACTGTTATCACTTTCTTCTTCCTCAGCCTCATTTACAGTTCAACTCAGGATTATTGCTCTTGTGAAAACTATTAAAAATTTTGTGAAACTCAATATAGCTCTTGTGAATCCCAGTAAGAATTTTGTAAAATGCCACATTTACTATTCATCTTCTTCTTCCTCAGCCTTATTTACTATTCAACTCAAGATTATTGCTCTTGTGAATACCATTTAAAATATTGTTAAACTCATTATTGTTCTAGTGAATCTCATTACGAATTTTGTGAAATGCCACACTTACTGTCCACCTTCTTCTTCCTCAATCTCATTTACTGTTCAATGCAAGTTCTTTGGCTAGGAATCACATCCACCACACCCCTGGGTCACGACTCTCTCTAGTGGAAAGCAAGATGTCGGCAGTGAGGAAGAAGGTGGTGATGGTGGTGTTCTTCTTCCTCTCTCGCCGTTCGATTGGAGCTCTATGGTCTCTGTTTCCCCAAATCGCTCTCTCCTGTTCCCAAGCTTTCAATCGCGGCACCTCTCTCAATCTTTGGTGAACGGTGGAGGGAGAAGAGTGAAAGAAAGGGAATTTTGGTCTTTTTTCCAAATATTCTAAACTCAGATTCTTACTTGCTTACATATATGTCCTTTTTCCTTTTTTAGTAAACATTTCTAAGTTTTGAAATTTCATTTGATATTTATATGTCATTCTCCCAAACATCATTTACAAACTTTTGGCTTATCAATGTCAAATTTTGGAAAGTCAGTGTCAAATTTAAGAAGTATTTGTTGCAAATATTTGACCCTGTTTTTGGAATTTACTACTCACAAACTGATCTTCTAAGATTTATCATGGTGCATTTTGGAGGAAATCTGGTTCTATTTATAAAGCAAAGGAGAAAATTTGTTTTGGTGCTATTTATAGGTCACTTTATTAATTATATAAAGACTTTATTCTCATTGAGTATAATGTATACATTAAATTGGGGTAAAATTAAAAAAATGTTAAATTTTAAAACTGAGCGAATGAGATTTAAGATTGGGAAATAACAGAAAAAGAACATGAAAAATGCAAAATAGCAAATTAGGTTTATTTCCTAGAATTGATAAGGTAATGCCTACACTTGATAAGTAATTCATAACTCATTTTATAAGAAATGTATGATTTAAGATTTTGTAGTTTTAGATTCTTTTTTGTTTTTGTTTTAGTGAAACATGTCAAAAGTGACATATAAATAAAACTAGGGTATTATGTTATTATTAAGGACCTAAGGTTTTTAACTGAAGCTTCAAAATTTTGGTTCCAATTCCAGACTAAAATTAAAATGTTAGATTGGTCCCGAGGCCACAAAAAAAAAAAACCTGTTATAGTGGTCCCAAAATGTAATTCCTCCTTTTCCCCTGACATATACAAAATATAAACTAGTATGTAACTACCAGTTAAGTAGAATAATGTACAATGATAAACCCATCCTTTTACTTTGTTGGGTCATTTGTTGATGCCCATCCCTCAAAATCACAGCTTCAGAGACAACCATAGATTGATAAAGTTCTGATTTTTTTAAGACCCTCAAATATATATAATATAGAACCAAATCAATTACTGGCAGGAATCTTCATATTATATTACAGGGGAATCCAACTAGTCCCTGGGAGTGGGGTCTGCTATTGTAAATTATTCAGTGATTCAGCAACTTTTAAGAAAAGTGCAACATTTGAAAATTATTGCAAATAAAATAAGACTGTTAATTCCTGCCAAATTGCAATATATAAACTGTCTATAACTGCCATACATACTCATACTGTGTCACATATACCATTACCAACTTATTTTCTCAGAACTGAAGCTTCTAGGCAATAACAAAAGAGTTGAAGAGAAATGAAGAGAAACACAAGCAATTCTCTGCTCTTTTTCATCTTCTTACTGATTCTTGTCTTCTTGACCTCTTGTGCCATTTCTGTGGAACCAAGGAAGAGTCACAACAGGGAAAGAAAACCTCTTAAACATCATGGCCATGGCCATTCTCAAAGTCCTGCCTCATCTCCAGCTCAGACTCAAACCTTCACTTTTGATGTTCTGTCTTTTGGAGCCAAGGCCAACAAGATTTCTGATGATTCCAAGGTAAAGCAAAAAGTAACCATAATTCACATACAAAGTGGAGCTGATAATAAGTAAAGCTCTAATTTTTGGTGCAATGTTGATTGATTTAAGCAGGCGCTTTTAGCAGCATGGGAAGCTGCCTGCAAAGTTGGTGGTACAGTGAAAATTCCAGCAGAACACAGATTCCTAATCAAGCCCATTACTTTACAAGGCCCTTGTATGCCTCACCTCACTCTTCAGGTTTGTTTGTCTATTCTGTTTACCATGGGTAATTGATTCTTAAAGAAGCAATGTTCAAAGCAAAAAAAAAAAAAAAAAAAAAACTAAGAGGAAAAGTACATAGTCTGTTGAATGATATAATATTATTGTTCAAAGATTACATTTTTATTATATGGTATCAAGTTTTATGAGGTTCTTGGGCTTGTGCCATTTTTACAGTCAAACCCAACAAACTTTCTGTTGAAGAGAATGTTAAGAGGTTTTGATAAAATTAGAGGTAAAGTTTCTGCAACTTAGAATGTTCGGCCAACTGGCCAAGAGAATGAAAGTTAAAATGGTACATGAAACCAACATTTCTTGGTATGAGGAAGAAGGAGTTCAATTATCTTCATGTAATTCCTCATGCTTGAGATTTGTGAAATTTGAAAAAAAAAAAAAAAAAAAAAAAAAAAAAGCTATACCTTTTAGTGGGTCTACTTAGCTCAATTCAATTTAGTCAGGCCAAATACTGTTTTTGAAGACTGAAAGAATAAATCCAAGAAAAATGGTCCCATTAAACAAAATTTTAACTTCAGGAGAAACTCATCACGTTTCATGGTTATCAAATGTACTTTGTTTTTCTTATACAGATAGATGGGACCCTAATGGCTCCTCCTGCAATATCTTCCTGGCCAAAATCCAGTTTATTTCAATGGATAAATTTCAAAAACATCCACAGCTTCACCGTCAAGGTTCTGGCACCATTGATGGCCAAGGCTTTAACTGGTGGACCTCCTCACAGATTTATCCTATGCAGGTACAATCCACACAAAAATTGAAAAAAAAAAAAAAAAAAAAAAGCATGTTCAACTCAACTATCTGTGAACAAAATTTATTGAAGAATATTCAAAACAAGAAACTAACTCGGTTTCTTCTTTTTTTCAACGAATTCCCCCAGAAGAAGGGATATTATTCCGGACAGATTCCAGGCATGAGGCCGACTGTAAGTTCTAACATGTCTGAGACATATTTGTCTAGTAATGTGCTACATTAAAAACATCAGGTGTTTCTAACTAATGAAAATTTCCATGTGTCAACAGGCTGTAAGGTTTTATTCTAGCAATGATGTAACCGTTCGTGATATCAAAATCATAAACAGTCCTCAATGTCATCTAAAGTTCGACAATTCGAAAGGGATCAAAGTGAATAACATTACAATATCTTCCCCAGAAAATAGCCAAAACACTGATGGTATTCACTTACAGAACTCACAGGATGCAGAGATCCAACATTCCAACATTGCAAGTGGTATGGCTTGTATTATCACCAGATATTCTTAATTATTACTCAGTATTATAATTCAGAACTTACCTTACTTTACAGTAAATTAGTTATGGCACATTCCTCTCCTACCTGACAAAATAGATAAATTATTAATGATGCTGTATGGTGCATTGTACAATGGAGACTTTGTTGAGTTAAAAGATGTCTACTTTGACTAGTTCCAAAACCTAGGTTTTAGAATGTTACAAGCCTGCTAAACACCCTTTTACTAGAAGCTATTCTGCATCAAAACCTAGGTTTTGTGAAAAACTATTTTTTTTCAGCTTTTTTTTCTCTCCGCTACCATCATCAGCATTTTTTTCAGTATCAATCAGTATCCTTAAGATATTTTTTAGTACCATTCTGTATCCTGAAATATTTTTTCAAGATTAGTCATTACCCTGGAATATTTTTCAATATCCTCATTTTTTTTTAAGATCGGAAGTATTTTTTTAGTGTCTTTTTAGTACCCGTTAGTACCTTGATTTTTTTTTAATATCTTAAAATAAATTTTTAAGATCATGAAATATTTTAGGGTATTGATACTGAAAAATACTTCATGATTTTAAAAATTTATTTTAGGATATTAAAAAAATATTTTAAGGTAACAAATGATCTTGAAAAAATATTTTAGGGTACTAACGGTGCTAAAAAGATACTTAAGGATACTAAAAAAATACTTCATGATTTCTCAAATTTATTTAAGGATATTTAAAAAAATATTTCAGGGTAATGACTAATATTACAAAATATTTCAAGATATTGAATGGTACTAAAAAAATTAATGATACCTGAAAAAATACTAATGATGACAGAGGAGAGAGAAAAATATGAAAAAACATAGCTTTTTTTTTTTTTTTTTCCCCAAAACCTAAGTTATGATGCATAATAGCTTTTGAAAAATTTTGGAGTGTTTGACAAACTTTTACAAAACCTAGATTTTGATGCAATATAGCTTCTAAAATTTTTTGGAGTGTTTGACAAACTTTTATCAAAACCTAAGTTTTGGATCCTTCCAAAGAGGCACCTAGGTTTTGTTAAAAAGCTTTTTTTTTTTTTTTCCTCTTTTGCCATCATCGGTATTTTTTTAGTATTAATCAATATCTTTAAGCATTTTTGTTGTACGCTGAAATATTTTTTCAATATCTTAAAAAAAAATTCAAGATCATGAAGTATTTTTTTCAATATTCTAAGTATCGTTTTAATACCCGCTAGTACTTTTTTTTTTTTTTTAAGATCATTTAGTACCACGAAATATTTTTTAATATTCTAAAATAAATTTTTAAAATCATAAAGTATTTTTTAGTACCCTGAAATATTTCATGATCTTAAAAATTTATTTTAGGATATTAAAAAAATATTTCGATAATAACTAATCTTGAAAAAATATTTCAAAGTACTTGAATGGTATTAAAAAGATACTTCTCATGGTCTTAAAATTTTATTTTATGATCTTGAAAAAATATTTCAATGTCTTGAGTAATCTTTGAAAAAACATTTCGTGTAGTAAAAAGATATTTAAGGATATTGAAAGAATACTTCATGATCTTGAAAAAATTTTTAGGATATTGAAAAAAATATTTCATGGTAATGACTAATCTTGAAAAATATTTGAGAGTATTGAAGGTGCTAAAAAATATTTAAGGATACTAACTAGTATTAAAAAAAATATTGATGATAGCAGAGGAGAGAGAAAAAGCTGAAAAAATAGCTTTTTACAAAACCTAGGTTTTGATGCAGAATAACTTTTGGACAATTTTTGGAGTGTCTGGTAAGCTTTTGTCAAAACCTAAGTTTTGATACAGAATAGCTTCGGAATGATTTGGAGTGTTTAGCAAACTTTTTTTAAAACCTAAGTTTTAATGCAGAATAGATTTTGGACAATTTTGGAGTGTTTGACAAAATTTTGTTAAAACCTAAGTTTTGAAGTTATCCAAACACTATCATTTTTATCCAAAAGCTACTCTCCTAAAGCTATTTTTACCTCGTAAATCTCATAAATTATTCTCCAAAAACTACACCAAACGGACTCGAGAGGACAATGAATTGCTCAGAAAACCTTTTGAGGTTTAAACAGTAAACAGTTATAGCAGTTAACTTTTGAGACGTGCTTTTAAGAAATATTATATACCTAATTACGGAGCCAACTTTATGTTTTGCTGCACTGGGGGCATGCTAGGTATCTAACGTAAATCATATTAAATTTAGCAAGTGCAAATAATTTCTATCTTTAATTACTTGATTCTTATAATCTTTAACAGAAGCTTAAAACAGTGGTTCTGTTTCCAAAATTTTACAGGAGATGACTGTGTTTCCATCCAAACTGGTTGCTCAAATATTCATATTCACCATATTAACTGTGGCCCAGGACATGGTATAAGGTAAAAAAGCTAATAGTGATAGTTTATTGTATTATATTTTATTTACTTATTATTAATACCACTACCATTAAAAAACTACTAATATCATTGTCTTTTTAATTGTTCTGACTTCAGCATAGGAGGATTAGGAAAAGACAGAAGTGTGGCATGTGTTTCCAACATCATGGTTAACGATGTCTCAATGCAAAACACACTATATGGAGTAAGGATAAAAACATGGCAGGTATGCACATATACTCCATTCACCCCTTAATATAAGAACTACATAACAATTTGTAAATATTAAGGAAGGTAATTGAGTTAGTTATTTATAGCAAATATCTGTTAGTTTGCCTAGAATACCCTTTATAATTATGTATATTGTAACTACTCTTGATGGAAAAATCATGTTCCTATGTGCAATCAATAAGGATACAATGAGAAAAAATTATAAATTTGGGAGAAAAAAGTGGATTGGGATCTTATATTTAGGAGTAAAGTTTCTAGCTCTTATATTTAGGAAGTAGAAGGTAGTATATTGAACTAATCACATAAAACACTTTTCCTCTACATCTGCTAAGTGAGTTGTATATATCATTACTGATATCTTAGTTCTTTGATTGAACCAGGGTGGTATTGGGATGGTAAAGAATGTTTCATTCACAAGAGTCCAAGTGGAAGATGTGAAGAGTCCAATAATGGTGGACCAATACTACTGTGACAAGCAAGTGTGCAAGAACCAGACAGGAGCAGTGGTAATTTCTGGAGTGAAGTTTGAAAAAATTTATGGGACTTATGCATTTCAACCAATACACATAGCTTGTAGCAATTCAATACCTTGCACTGACCTTGATCTAACAGATATTCACCTTAGGCCATCACAGAAGTACAGTGGTTTTCTTCAACAAGCTTTGTGTTGGAACTCTTATGGGAAATCTCAAGGCCCCATGATGCCTTCAAGCATTGATTATTGCTTGAGAAGTGGTGGGGGTTATATCAAGAAGATATCTAGGTCTCATGATAGTGTGTGTTACTAAAGTTAGATTTTGTGGGGTTATTATACATATCGTTTGAGTAAAGTAATGGAAGCTTCCCTTCTACTCAAGTTTTTTTGCTTTTCATTGTGGGAAGGTGATGGTGTAATTTTTCATTTTTTTTTCCTTCTCTTGATGCCCTGTAATATTCCTGTGTTGAAAATATTGATGGGATATGAAGTATTTGGGTTTGTCGTTTATACGAAGCAGACCAGATGTATCAATTTATTTATTCACTCATCAAGACAAGAACATGCCTCTAGGTTCATAGACCACTCACAGAAGTATTCAAAAATATATAAATTAATTAATAATTGATGAAATATTAGGTTGTCACGGTTGTCAGCTTCGGTTTCTCTCTTAAGCCATTTTTCTCCTTATCCCTTATTAGCTTTAAATCTTAGCCGTCCATTTGATATATCACTTCTTAGAGAAAGCCACATCACCAAAAGTATTTTTTTAGTATAAGTCAATATCTTAAAATATTTTTTGAAATTATGTAATATTTTTTCAAGATCGATCGAGTATTTTGAAACATCTTTTTAGTCAATATCCTGAAGTATGTTACTAGTATCAATTAGTATCTTGAAATATTTTTTCAAGATCATGAAAAAATATCTTTTTAGTCAGTATCTTGAAGTATGTTATTAGTACTAATCAGTATTCTGAAATATTTTTTCAATATCAGTCAGTATCCTGAAATAACTTTTTAGTATCAATCAGTACCCAAAATATTTTTTTAAAATCCTAAAATAATTTCTCAATATCATGAAGTAGTTTTTCAGTATTAGTTAGTATCTTGAAGTATCTTTTTAAGGCAAGTCGGTGGCCGATCATCCTTTTTTTTTTTTTTTTAAGATCCTTAAATAATCTTAGGATCTTGAAAACATAATTTTAGGATCTTAAAATAAATATTTTAGGATATTAATTAATACTTAAAAAAAATATTTAAGATGGGTTAGTCAAGATTAATTCAAACTAACGGTTTATATTGGATGAGGATAGATGATGAGAAATGACCTTTTGTTTCACCCATTTTGGGTTAGTGCGACCCATCAAAGTTTAATGCCATTCCACCTTGTTGAAGGTATTATTGTTGTATAATCGTTGTAGTTTCATTTTGTTCGGCTTTTCTTTTTTGTTTGTAAGCTTTGAAACCCTTCCTTTTGCGTGACAAATTGTTGTTTGAAGGATGAGTTCAAGTTCAAACACACACGTTATTGTAATCTACTATAGTGGGAGGCATTTTGTATGTTCCGATGGTGTTCAATTTGAAGGAAAAACGAAAATGATGAAAATCAAACGGGGAACTACGTACAACGAGCTCAAAGAAAGAATTCACCAAAAATTGGGGCTACATTGCAGCCAACGCATTCATCTTAATTGCCAAAGTGGAGACTATAATGGGTAAGGATAGTGTATACTACATTAGTAACGATGTATGTGATGATGAAGACGTAGAGTGTGTTATGGATGCATTTGATAATCGGAGAGCACCAAATTTTATTGAGATATATGTTGAGCTTGAATCTGGTGAATCATCGTCTATACCCATGCATACAAGATCTACACAAAGTATTTTGGTCAAGAAGACAGGACACTGCGGCGGATCTCGCACCTTCACAAGTCTTAAGTCGGGTAATATTGACGGATGAAGAGGAAGATGAGCATATGCACGCGATGAGGAGGACGAATTTGAGAGGTTTATTCCAATAGGTGACACCTCGATATGCGATGTGGAGGGTGATTTTGATGCTCGCACGCACCCGGAACGTGAGGACCGCAACAATGCCACCGCTCCGTGTTGACCCGCTTAGGAGGGGTAATTGAGTAAACTTGTATTTGTAGTTGTATTTGTAATATGTATTTAGTGTTTTTGAGAAAAAAATCATATTGACGAGATCCGTGGCCCGAGAGCGAGCCATTTTGGAACGAAAGCCCGCACTATTCTTCAATTAATTGGGCGCACCGTGACGATGACATGGAGACGTTGTATGGTGATGATGGCAAGCAAGGTGGTTGGCGCTTAGGTGATCCATTATATTTGTTTCAGCAGTTTCCTTCTAAGTATGAATTGCATCATGCCGTGAAATTGCATTGCATGAAGTCTCATCGTACAGCCAAAGTTTATAAAAGCGATGAGCGTAGGTTGTTGATGAGGTGTAAAAATCATGCTTGACTTGTCCCCGGAATATGAGGGCAATGGTCCCCAATAATGGAAATAGTTGGGTGGTCCGTAAGTGGGCCAACAATCACACTTGCTCGAACCGAGTCTTGCCCGGATCATAAGCAACCGGATTCGATGTTATATGTGAAGCCATTATCGTAGGTTTTATAATTTTTTTTCGCAGTTACATTCGGTTTGTTTATTGACAAATGGGAACTCCCCAACATCGGCACTATATCAAATCCTTCTTCTTCAAAGAATCCCATGTCTAGTGATTTCGGCTTGATAATCGGCCTGGGTAGCAAAATCTGCCGGGAATCGTATATGCTCTGCCTCATCATTCTCAAACAAATACCCAAACAGAGGTCAACGGAGCTCGATCCGGTGCACGATGTGTCCTAGAGGAGGATGCCCCACGGGTCGCTCGATGCTTTATCCGTCTCCTACTCTCATTGCTTGGTTAATAAGAAGGCCCTTCTCTACGACGCATGATGACAATAAAGACCTACAATTAAAACACAACATAATGGGTTTGAGACAGTTTAAAGAACAAATTTTAACAAAAAACCACAATATTTAATCAGCATGCATTGTTCTCAAATAAATAGACGATTTAGAAGAAGGCAATCTGTTTTCTCATTTGCACACATCCCATTTTGCACTATTTAGTCGACTAAACCACCTGGTTTAGTCGACTAAAACGCGGGGATGTGTTTTTTTTTACCACATCACAGATTTAGTCGACTAAACCAGGTGGTTTAGTCGACTAAATGGCGATGTTAGGTTTTCCAAACCCCATTTGCGTCAAACTCGCCTCTTATCATAGCAATACTCAAATCAATCACAAAGAACCCAACAAACCAAATAATGAAAGCACGGGGGGGGAGGTTTGGGGGAGAAATTTAGTCGATTAAGTGTTCTATAGTTTGGGGGTTTTTAGGGTTTTCAAAAACCCCTCTGCAAACGACTAACCCAAGTGGGTTAGTCGACTAAATGTCGGGTTTCAAAAAAAAAAATCATTTAAATTCACCCACCCATGATTTAGTCGACTAAACCTTGGTTTAGTCGACTAAATGATGGCATAAATATTTTGAAAAGGTGGGGATTAACTGTTACCCCAAACATAAATGATTACGGCATATGCATCTCTCGTACAAGTTGTGACCCTAACCCATCATACTTTGAAGGTTTTTTTTATTGATTATAAAAAAAAAAAAAAAAAAAAAAAATCCTGTGGAACCAGAAACCAGCCATCATATTTAATAAAGACCTAAATAAGAAGCCGAAAGCAAGTATTCATAGTCATACACCATGATCTGCCATTTCCCTTTGAGCCTACTCCTACTTCCTGTGATTGAAGGCATTAATTGCATACATTTGTGGCCCCATTACCTAAACCAACCCAAATAACTTGATGCACTTCGAATCAACTGGAACAAGATTCTCTTGTCAGTTAACTTTTTCCTCATCTTTCATCATCCAATCTAAACCGTTAATTAGACTTAATGAGGTTGTTGATATGGACAATTATATCAAATTTATGGTTCAGATTTAACACCGATGATGGACAATGAGAAAACACCAATGAGAAGATTCAGACCTGAATCAACTAGCTTGATGCACTAAGGGGCTGTTTGGAATAAGGGATTTCGAGTCGAGGGGATGGAAAGGGAAATTTTTATAGTTGGGTTTTAAGAAATTAAAAAATGGGGTTATAAAATTTTAAGAAAGATATAATGTAAGATAAAAAAGTAAAAAAATTAATTAAGAATTTTTAATCCCACTTCTCTAATTTTCTTCAATTCAACTCAACTCAAAAAAAAAAAAAAAAAATCCCTCCTCTCACCTCCCCTCTGCTCTTACCAAACAGCCCCTATGGGATTTCAAGCCAATGAGTTGTCTTTCTCTAATGCTCCAATGCGTTCAATGTATTTTTCTTTTGATAATTAGATTTTTACATGAAATTGATGACATTTTAATATTTTTGGGCTTAGAATAGTGAGGTTTTCAAATTTTTAAAAATTTTAAAAGAAAAAAGGGTGACGGTTTAGATTTAACAATGAACAATTTTGTTATAAACACCCACAAGAACGGTCTATTTTGGGTGTAAAAGTAAACATAAACAATTTATTTAGAAGTATATATAGCAACACCGTTAAGGAGAAATAATTTCTGTTATTTTTTGCCCTATGGGTCCCTTTAGTCTTCTCTTTATATTATTTTAATATTTTTTAGAGTAAATACCCTTTTTGGTTTGATTGGTTGACATTTTGATCCCTCACAAATTTCCAAAAGGTTCTTTTTAGTCCCTTAAAAAGGAAGAATAAGGGTCGATTTTTTTGTAATGGACCAAAATGGGGTCCGTGTTTTTTGTTAGGGACCGAGAAAGGGTATTTACTCTATTTTTTAATAGAAAAATATCATTTAGACTCCATGGAAACAATTTTATTTCATTTCATCCCAAAATATTATAAAACTTCACGGCACCCTCTTGGGTCAAAATGAAATTATGTTTTGTCAGTAAAAAGACAATAATATCCTTACTTTTTTTTTTTTATAAGAGCATTTATAAAATAAATATGGACATTTTGAAGACAAATAAAGACATTTATAAGACAAATATGAAATGACCAGGGAGTTAAAAGTTTTTGGTCATTCACATATTTATCTTGTAAATGCCTATATTTGACTCCTAAAAAATTTAACTTCCTGGATTCTTTTAAATCTCTTTATTTCTCTTGTGAATATCATTATTTATCCCGTGAATACTCTTATTTGTCTTGTGAATTCTCTTATTTTTGTTTTGAATAACAAAAATGTTTTTCTTAACTCATTGGTTTTTCTTAAAATCCATTTATTTGTCTTATGAATATCTTTATTTTTCTTAAAAAAACTCATATATGTCTTGCAAATGCTCTTACGAAAAAAAAAAAAAAAAAAAAAAAACTAAAGTAAGAGCACTATTGTCTTTTTACTGGAAAAAAAAAAACTTAATTTCATTTTGACTCAAAGGAGTAAAGTCAAATTTCATAATCTTTTGGGTGTTAACTGAAATAAAATTGTTTCTATGGGATCTATGATATTTTCCTACTAAAAAATATTAAAATAACAAAAAGAGAAGACTAATAGGGCTCACAATGTAAAAAATAATGAAAGTTAAGTTTCCCTAACAACGTTGCTAGGTTTGCTCCCAAATAAATTTTTTATGTCTACTTTTGCACTTGAAAATAGATAGTTTTCATGGGTACTTATAGTGAAATTGTTCATTACAAAATTTGTACACTCACTCTATGGTGTTTTTTAAAAAAAAATCATTAAAAGATTCAAAAGTTCACATTTTTTTCATGAGATTTCAAAATATTGCTCATTTCATAAAAAATATATTACTCAAAAAATATTTTGAAAAAACATTTGGGGTATTACAAGATGCACTAGGGAGAGACCATTAGAGAGACACATACTAAAGGCCCAAGCCATGTACTAACTACAAAAAGAGAGTATTCAAGTACTCTTTCCGGTCCTAAATATAAAATAAAGTTAGATTTTTTTTAGAGATATTAAGAAAGCTCAATAAGTTACTTAATCATATCATATGTTATGTATGCTTATATTATAATTAATTTACAAGTTTAAGCAAACACTACTACAGATTTGGGCATTTATAAGAACTAATTCACAATGGTTAAAGCTAATAAACGTCATGTATGTTGAGACGGAGGTCCCGCAAGGATATATAACGATTAGAAGTAAATTGTATTGTAATGCGAGAATTCACAAAAACACAAAAACAATGGTTGTTGTTAACAACCATAATTTATTTAATGAAAAAGTACGGTTCTTTCAAAACAACTGCCATGTAACACTTACAAATGATTCAACTTCCAACCAAGGTTGTTGAATCGCAATACGAATCGAGAATCGTTTGACTATTTTTTTGATTTGTGAATCGTATCGAATCGTAAGATTCAAGAATAAATGAAAAATGATGGAAAAATAATATCATATAAATCCAAATTAAAAAAAAAATACAAATACCAAAATATATAAGTAATCAAATCTGAAACCAATAATTCTCCAACTCATCAATCATCAAGACTAATGTTATCACTATCACTATCAGCATCTAGCTCTGGCATATTTAATCCTTCAGCCCCTTCATTAGAAAAGTCATCTGAATCATCTCCCATATCTTGCTCAACAATTTGAGATCCTTTTCCGCTATCATTCTTGTTGGCAATGTCATTTTGTTTATCAATCTTATTGGCATTATCTTGTATGACGATGCCTTTGCCTTTATTATTCCTATCATCTTGAAGATTTCGAGGACCTAAAAGAATAAATAAATACATTAGATAAAGGATTTGACTAAAAGAATATTATTATATATGAAAATATACCTCTCTTTCTCTTTTTGCTTTGGTCTCCTTCATCAACATTGAAGCACTCATGTATATCCATCCAAAATTCCCCATCCATTAGGCAAGGATCCTCTTGCTCAGTAATCCATTCCTCATCGGAATCTATATCTGACAAACAGATAGGATCATATGTGTCTCCTTTTTCCTCCCTTTGTTTTTGCCTAATTTCAAGTTGGAGGTTGTATTTAACAAACACAAGAGCATTCAACCTTTGTTGCTCGAAACGGTTTCTTCTCTTTGAGTGAATTTGATCAAACACACTCCAATTTCTCTCACACCCCGTAGCACCAAGTAAGCTGCAAGTGAGGCTTAAGATGCGAATAGCTATTGTTTGTAGCTCTTTGCAATCGTCTCCAAAACTATTCCACCATAAAGCTAACAAAAAGAAATCATAATTTATAAATAAATACTTGGTTAATAACTTAATTTATAAATATTTCTTTAAAAAAATCAACAAATACAATTAAATGGTTACCTATTGCTTCCTATCTCTAGTTGCAAT
Source organism: Acacia acuminata (assembly GCA_019022655.1). Taxonomy (NCBI): domain Eukaryota; kingdom Viridiplantae; phylum Streptophyta; class Magnoliopsida; order Fabales; family Fabaceae; genus Acacia; species Acacia acuminata. The sequence goes on along the minus strand of JAFJYI010000048.1, from coordinate 1,566,135 downwards.
TGCTAAACTATTTCCAAAGAGTCCCTCAGCACTATCAAATTTCTCAATTTGGGAATCAATTATGATCCTTGTTTCAATATCGACACATCTTCTCCAATGTCTTCCACAAGCCGATTTTAACCTCACGATCGGGGTTGAATTTTGAGTCATAATGGAACCTATATAATTATTATAAATTTAGAATAAGATTAGTAATAAATCCAATATAAAGAAATTCTATTACATGCATAAAAATATAATTTTACAAAAAAAAAAAAATACTTACTTTGGATTAAGAAAATATGTTGCTTTTTGCATGAAGAGTGTTGAATATGATTAGTTTTGATGATGTCTTATATAGATGCCATTATTAAAAGTAAAAAGATTGAGTAATATAGTTATCTCCTACATTGACTAACTACTATATTTAATGTAGATTAGTCCAAGTTGAATTATAGATCAAGAAGGAGATAAGAGATTACGAAAGGAGAAACTGGAGAAAATGTCAAGTTCAAGAAGAAGAAGAGATATTGAAGAAGGTAGAAGTTGCATAGAATGATGAGTTCAAGTTAAATGATGAAGAATGATCAAGTTGGGAGATGGAAGAAGGAATAACTTGCTGAATGGAATGAAGATATCACTATTCAAGTTCTAAGATTGATTCTAGAAGCCTCCAAGATCATATGAAAGTTGGAATGACTCAATTCTGAGCTAAAACAAGCAAAAATGAGGTTATGGATGAGCAAACTCGAGTCTCCAAGTATTAAACTCGAGTTTACTACCTTGCTGCAGGAATTTGCCTATCTGATATGAGCAAACTCGAGTTTAGGAGTGCAAACTCGAGTTTAGGACTTCAAACTCGAGAAAGTCACTACAAACTCGAGCCAATAAGTGTCTTCAGCATTTTTGGTGTCTCTGGACTAGGAAAACTCGAGCCCGTAAGTACAAACTCGAGTTTGCGACGGTCATCGATTTCACTTGACTCCATTCGTTTCACGTTCACCAAGCGAGGTCTGGTATCTCAATGATATCTCACAAACTAGAGATCAGATTGAGATAAAACCAGTGGCATATGAAACTAGACTCCCAATGCGTCCTTTTGATATATAATTCAAGACCAAAGGAGTTCAGATCAAAGAGCTATGAATTGTGGAAGTTGACAGAGAAATCCACGCCACACAGAAAACCAAGCTTCAATGTTTTCGGTGTAACTCACAATCTAAAAATCCAATTGATCTAAAATCAGTATATGAAAGTAGACTCAAAGATCTTTCCAACAAGCTTTTAACGAACCAAAACAGAGTTCAGACCAGGGAGATATGGTCTTCGAAAGTTGACAAAGTTGCAAACTCGAGACCAAACCAAGTCAGAAGCAACCAAGTCACAGTACAACTTGCAAACTCGAGTTTATCAGTCACAAACTCGAGCTCGAGAGTTCCAGAAGAAATGAACATTTGGAAAAAGCCAAACTCGAGCCTATAAGTGAACAAACTCGAATTTAGCTCGACGGCGAGCAACCGAGTCCCGAAGAACATCCAAACTCGAAGCCTATAAGTAGCAAACTCGAGTTTGCGGGTTACGTAGAGCAAAGATTGGTTTTAAAGAGAACCAAACTCGAGTCTATTAGTTGGAAACTCGAGTTTAGACAATACAAAGAGCATCTGAGCTATTCAAGACAAAATAAAACTCGAGTCTATGAGTTGCAAACTCGAGTTCGCGGGTTTTCCAAGTTCTCAATTCAAATTTGCCTTCGATCAAAACCATCTTCTAAGCGAAAGGATAGCAAACTCGAGTCTATAAGTTACAAACTCGAGTTTGGCTCGAGCAGAGAAATCCAACCTTCGACGACAAAAGGAAACTCGAGTCTATCAAATGCAAACTCGAGTTTACATCGTTGAATCTGAAATTCAAATTCGATGATTTTGTAAAACCTTCTTATTTGATCTTAATACTTTCCATTATCATTCTTTTATGTTCCTAGATATGTTTAATCACTTTGTTGGTGAGTTTCAGATGATCTAGAAGATGTTTAGTGAAGGTTTAAAGCAAAAGCAAAAAGTGATGTCAGCACTTTAAAAGCAAAATCCAGAAAAGTTGTATACTTTTGGGTAATCCTTCTGCACACGTCAACAAAGAGTTAAAGACAGCTTTCTACATCCAAAGAATCTATTCCAACGGATTAATTTTCCAAAGTCAACTTTAAACAATTTGCACAATTTGGATCAAGCAAAAACTAGAGAGAGAAGAAGACCAAAGCTCAACCCGAACCTTGTCTCATTATGGGCAACGGTTATAAACGGTCATATATTGTTCTCTACCTATAAAAGAGGACAGATCGAGCGAGAAAAAGGAGATACGAGGCCTACACTTCCAACATGCCGATACTCGCTTTTACATCATTTACTCTCTTTTTCATGTTTAGATAACTTAGAAAGTGAAGTGATTTGTATTTGATCTTCAGTGTTTATCTATTCACTTTTGAGAGAGAGATTTATTGTAAACACATTATCTTTCTATTTGAGAGTTACTCAAGATTTGGTGATCTTGAGTGGGATATACATTATGTTGATTACAACTTGTAAGGGGGAGTGAATCCTAGTGAGAGGATTACTTCGAGTACGAGTGTGTAATCAAGTTAAAGGTGTATTGATTACGGTTGTAAGGGGAGTGAATCCTAGTGAGAGGATTACTCCAAGTACGAACGTGTAATCAAGTTGAAAGAAGTTAGTGGATTGAAAAACTCAAGCGAGCTTGAGGACCGGACGTAGGTCAAGGATTGGGCCGAACCAAGATAAATCGGTTTGCATATTCTCTTCCCTTATCTATTATATTTCCAAAGATATATATTTGAATGTCCATACATGTTTGAATGATCGACTATTGCTTTATCAATTATTATTGTCATTCAAACTGATTTTAATAAGTTGCGAAAAGTTCTTCAAAGTTTCTAAAGTTTTATACTTCACCCAATTCACCCCCCTCTTGGGTGATAACAAGGTCTTTCAAAGAGGCCTATGGAGTTGTAAATCCCAACGCTAGTCAATTATTTCCCATACATCTTTATATCTCTTTTCCTCATGATTAAAACTCTTTGCTATTTCTTCCTTTGCTCTATCCATAGCCTCATAATTGTACCCCATTGAATCACCATCCACAAGTCTTAGAACTTTCACAAGAGGAGACACAGTTTTCAAACAATAATGTATTGACTTCCAAAATCTTTTATCGGTCAAAACAACATTTTCTGCAAATTTGGCTTCCGACCTAGAGGAATAGGCACTATTAACCCATTTTTCGATGTAAACATAGATAGAAGTGTAGTCTTTTGTTTCAAAATTGACGTCATAGTCAAATATGATGTAGCAAACCTCGTTATTGCTGGCCTGAATGGCACCAATATCTTCCAAAATCAAATCAAGGCAATGGGCTGCACAAGGTGACCAAAAAAGTTGTTTTCTCTTATCCATCAACTTTTGTCCAGATGATAAGTCTGGTCAAGCACTATCTGTCACTACTTGAACAACATTCTCTTCTCCAATTTCCATCACCATCTCATCAAGTAATTCAAACATTTTTTTCAGCGTCTTTAATAAAACTGCTTGTATCAACAGATTTTATAAAATCAGTTCCTCTAGGACTATTAACAAGAAAATTAGTAAGAGATCTACCCTTTCCATCAGTCCATCCATCTAACATGAATGTACAACCAGTTTTCTTCAATTCTAGCTTATATTTATCCAAATTAGCATTGACTAAATCAACTTCTTTCTTCAAATATGAAACCCTCACTTCATGATAAGTTGGTGGTTTCAAGCCTCTACCATATTCACTAATAGATTTCACTATATTAATAAATAATGGACTCTTTACTAAATTGAATGGCAATGCATTGCCATATATGCATCTACGATGTCTCGAACTACCAAATCTCTATCCTTCACCATTGAGTTCAAAGTCACATTGTTCATAGTAGATGAACCACTTCCACCTTTTTTGTTTTTCATAAAACTATCCATGCTCCCCTTTTTTGGTGAATCTTTATCATCAAAACACTCTAGTTCATCATCATTGCTTGCATCAACCAATATTTTTATAAATAGATTCCTTATCTCTTTTCCGGCACTTGGGGACAAGGAGCAACTTCTTTGTGTGTTCCGGCCAAGATGATGCTTCATTCTAAATGCTCCTCCCCACATTTCTTTGGGACAATGGTTACATTTAACATTCAAGCCAAGGGATTTACAATGATCCCAAGTTATATCCGTTTGCTTTTGAGATTTTTTCTTTGGAGCCATTTTTGTTGTTTCTAACTTTACGTACATGAAATAAAAAATTTAAAAAACGGTGTTTATTTAATTGGCACAAATGTGTTGGCATAATAACGAGATTTTGAAAATCAGATTAAAAAAAACAATATTAACATATTTTTTTGAACAAGTCTCGAATTACTTTAGAAAAGGGTTATATCGAATTCGGAAATAAGAAAACAACGGAGTTATAGTGGGTAGTCGAGGAAAACGATAATATTTACAAAGTCAAAAACGATTCGGTGATCGAAGATCGATTAAGATGAGTTTTAAAATCGAAGAGAAAGTATAAACATACTAAGGCACGCGTCTTCTCTGCAACTTCAAGTTCAAGGCGTCTTCTTCAAGTCGTCTTCTCGCAAGGTACCTCGTTTCTCATCTCCTTCTCGGTTTCTTTTTCTTTTTGTTCTTTTCTAAAGCCAAGGTATCATTAAACTCCCACGAAGGCTATTGGTTTTGTAAGCGTCGGGGTTTAAAAATTCAATCCCAAAGTTTTCCAAAAGAAAACCAAGAGTCGTGGCCTCGTGGGTAAAAGATTTGAATCGGAAATATTCTCGCGATTCACGATTCAATTTTGAATCGGACGATTTGTCGATTCCATGCATTCATCTGCACGGTTTGACTTGTTTTTCCTGACTCGTATCGACTCGCACGATACGCCTATCGTGCAATTCTAACAACCATGCTTCCAAGCTTTTATATTACCAAAGACAAAACATAACAATCTTCAAAAACAACCATCATGTAACACTTTCAAACCATCTGGCTTCCCCAAATACCAATTCATTAGTCATAACCATGGTTTGTGAAACCGGACCGGACCGGCCGGTTGGAAACCCGATCGGTTTAGGGTAAAACCGTAAAAACCTTGCCTCCCTCAATTTTTTTTAAAGAATGCAATCGATTCATATCGATTTGAAACAACGTATGTGTGATTTCGACTCTTCCCACCGTCAAACTCAACTTCCTCAAACTTCTTGATGCTCTCTACTCCTCAATTTTGTGGTTTCTCTTTTTCGGTTGGCTCTACTTAGTGGATGTCAAATGTAGGTCAGAAGAAAATTGTTAAGAATATCTGAATATGTCACAAGTATTGGAGTATATGATTATTTTGTCACCGATCCAAAGTATTGAAATGATATATAGTATGTCAAATTTAGTTGGTGTGATGAGAAATTAATTATTTTCTAATTTTTTATACCTCATCGATCTAGGCCCGGGTTGACTCCGGTCTGACCCACTAATCCTTAACCCAGTACCCCGACCGGTTCAGTGACCGGTCCGGATTTCAGAACCTTGGTCATAACCCTTCGTAAAATCGTCGGATCTTCATAAATTATAACTCTTCGTAGCATCTGTTAAACCTCTATTTAAACTTAGATATTCCTTGTGATTCTTATTACTTTTCTTTATCAGCCTCCTCCTTCTGTCCATCATGTTAAAATCCTAATAAAATCCCCCGCCACCATTGCTACCTCCTCCTCCACCATTACCAACACCATCTTCTCCTCTGCCGCCTCCTATAATAGAGGCTCTCATGTAGCTATTGGTAGGCATTGGCCACCATACATGGCATCTCACGGAAACACCAACAAGCTGAACAAGAAGTTGAACCTCATACTTCATCATGATGAGGTTGAATAAGACTTGCAGTCAGACCCTTCATCTCCTTCCTCCAATGATGAGAATGAAGAGGATAAAGAGGAAGAAAGATGACAGTAGTGGTGGTGGTGGTTGAACACCATTATTTTACTTTTAAAATATTTTTTAAAAAGGGATAAGGGTCTTATTTGCCCTGGAAGTTTTTGCTCGAGAGCACTTAGCACCTGGAAGTTTTTTTGGAGTAAAATTGCCCTGGAAGTTTAAAAACTAGCAATCTTTCCCTTCGGTTAATCTTGACCGTTAATTTGTTGCTCCAATTTGTAAACTTTCAGGGAAAAATTGCTCCTAACAAAAACTTCTGAGGTGAAATTGCTCTATTTTGTTAACTTCTGGTGCAATTTTGCTCCTAAAAAACTTTCAGGTTTTGAGTGTTTCTGAGCGAAAACTTCCAAGACAAATAAGATCCTTATCCCTTTAAAAAATAAGTTAAAAAAACTTCATACTTCACGGTTATTAATTAATAACCGTGAAGTGTTCCTTTACCATAGTTTCAAAATCTCAACATACTTAATGGTTCTGGCTTAATAAATGTAAATTAAATCTTATGAAACCTTTCCTCTTCCCCATGCTAATTGACTTCGGTGCCTTCTCATTACTCAATGATCATCAGGAGAACCAAATATCCTTTCATTACATCCCATTCAATTTCCAATGTGTGCAATGATAGTTCTTTTTTGTCCTTTCATTTTTTACAAACGACTATTTAAAATCCCCATTTCCATTTGTTTTTCCAACATTTTTGTCATAGTCCTTTTATTTTTGTTCTCTCAATTGCAAAGATAAAATGACGTGCAAAAGAATTATCAGAAAGCTCTCAACGTCATCCTCCATCTCCTCCTTCTCTTCCTTCCCATCCTCCACCTGTTGCTTCTCCTCCCTAACATTGGCCACCACCGCCTCCGTCTCCACATCCCATGCTTTCACAATTAGTGGTAATGTTGTAGCATGCAAAACACACTGAGTATATCGTGAGGAGGCTTTATTTACACCTCTTAAGTATGAACAAAAATGCCAATCTCATATTTGATGAGTATGAGATTGACCATTATCTTAACAATGATCGTGGCTACTCCTCTAGTAATGAGTAGCATGATGAACTCGCCACTGTTCAGTTTTTTAAATTTCATATTGTAAAAAAAAAACAAACAAACAATGCTCACGTTATTAGAAAACAATCATTATGAAATATAATAAATAACAGTTCGTTAACTATTATTTCGAAACAATAGTCATGATTCGTAGATAAATAATGGTGTTTAAAAACAATCATTATGAAACTCATGGAGCGGGAAAAATAACACATAATTACCCTAAATGATTCCTCTTCAACTTCCATCACACGCTTTACTTCCAATCTATTTAAAATTCTCATTTTCATACATCTTCTTCACCCCCTTCGTCTGTTCTCCTTATCATCATGGTCAAGCAATGCACTAAAGAAATGCTGGAGATTCGTCCTCCCCAACCTCCACCTCCTTCTCCTCATCGTGTTGCTTCTAAAGAAATGCTAGAGATTCTTCCTTCCCAACCTGCTTCTCTTCCTCGTCCTTCCTAACCTATTCTTCTTCTGCTTGCTTCCCTTCCTCCTCTTCTACCCCGCCTACTTCCCTTCCTCCTCCCAAGAAACCTCCACTCCCTCCTCATGCTCTTCCTTCCCAACCTCCTCTACCACCAACTTGCGGTCAGTACTACTACCACTTTCGCATTGCTCGTAGTCTTTGTCTTTTCATATGATTTAGATAAATCCTCTGAAGATAATGAGTAGGTTTTGTTTATTTCTGTTTTTAAGTTTTATATATAAAAATATATTATGTAATGGCTCAAACATATTATAAAAAATAACAATAACATACCTTATAATTGTTATTAATGAAATGTGATAAACATACCTCTAGGTAAATTATTAAAATACCCATTATAAATGTAAAAATATAATTAGTGGTTCTTACAAACTAACCATTAATAATAAAACTATAAAAATAAAATTACAGGAGTTATTACCAACTAAAATTTACTAACATGCCTTATGATTACTTGAATATAACTGTTATAAAAATAAAACTATAGCACTTCTTAGTAACTAACCGTTATGTAAGACCTTAAAATCTATAACGGGGTTTGTTTATAAAAATATCTAATCAGTTTGACATTTGAAAACTTTTGCACTCGATCAAAAGCTCTAGATCTTTCAACTCGAGAAAGGCGTCCATTCAACCTCACCATTTTCTTTCTTCAACTTCCGACCAAGTTGACATTAGGTTCGTGGTTTTTCTTCCATTTTACATTTCATGAATTTATACTAGGTGGGGACGATTATTGGGTTGTGATCGGGATTTTTGTTTCTACATGATTTATGCTAGATGGGGTCTTTGAATAAGTAGTGGATGTATGTCAATCAGCTAACAAGAGACTACTAGGATGGGGCAACTGATTTTCTTGAGTTTGCATTTACATATAATCCCCCAAACAAGGATTTGAGTCTTTTTCCTTGTATAGAGTGTGGCAATGTACAGTGGTGTGATCGATAAAATTATATGTCGCACTTAGTGATTCATATAATCAATCCTACTTATACATGTTGGACGAGGCATGGGGAGACAATCAGCGGGGTAGTTGAATATACGAAAAGTTGTGCATCACATGATTTCGATACAAGTGCATTTGATGCCGACCTTCTTGATGATATGGCTATGGAATTAGAAGGGTACCTCTAGGAAATGATGAAAAATTTGAAGGATGATGAGGTGAAGCTATTGTATGAAGGGTGTACTGAGCTTACATTATTGAGCACTATAATGATGTTTTACAACTTGAAGGTGAGAAATGGGTGATCTGATATGAGCTTCACAGAATTGTGCGAGACTTTGAATAAAATGCTACTAACAAAAAATGTGCTTCCACCCGAAACATATACCGCAAAGAAGATGTTGCACTCCACCGGCCTTAGCTATAAAAAGATACAAGCTTGCCCCAACAATTGCGTCTTATTCAAGAATGAATATGCATCGCTAACACATTGTTCCATGTGAAAGGAGTCATGCTACCAATAGAACGGGAAGAGCTCGAATAAAGCATTATGGTATTTTCTCATTATACCAAGATTTAAACAACTGTATACCAATCTTGATGATGCAAAAAATTTGAGATGACATACAAATGAAAGGACAGAGGATGGCATGCTTCGACATCCTGCTGATTCTCCAGAATAAAAGAAGTTTGATATGAACAACCCAAAATTCACTAAAGATGGTAGGAACCTATAAAATGCATTGACTATTGATGGGATAAACCCCTTTGGAATGCAAAGCAGTACCCATAGCACATTGCTGGTAATATTCTTCATATATAATCTTCCTCTATGGCTCTGCATGAAACGCAAGTACTTCATGTTGTCCATGCTACCCAAGCAACTTGGGAATGACATATATGTTTACCTGGCTCCACTAATTGAAGATTTGAAGCACTTGGGGGATGATGGGTCATGGTGTATGATGCTCATGAGGAAGAAATGTTCAACTTAAGAGCGATGCTCTTTGGCACTATCAATCACTTTCTTGCATATGATAATTTTCCAGGATAAGCATTAAAAGCCAAATTGGATCTCAAGTTTGCGAAAAGGGTATGCATTCAATTAGATTGAAGTATGTCATTAAGAATTTCTACATGGGACATCAAAAATGGCTTCTTAGAGCATCCTTATCGACATTTAAGAAAATATTTCAATAGGAAATTAGAAGAGAGCAAGGCACCTCAACCTTTGACTGGTGAAAAAGTATATCAAAAGGTGAAAGATATAAAATGTCTATTTCAAAAACTTTTTGCAAGGAACGTTGGGACAAGCGAGTGGAAGAAAAAACTCATTTTCTTTGAGTTGCCTTATTGAAGGACCCTGGATGTAAGACATTTTTTTTGATGTTATGTACATTGAGAAAAATGCGTACGAAAGTATTGTTGGAGCATTACTCCATATGCCAAGGAAGGCAAAAGATGGCATAAATGATAAGCTAGACATGATTACTATGGGAATAAGAGAAGAATTAGCACTAGAGAAGAAGGAAATCCATTTATCTCTTCATCCCATGGCTCACACACTATCAAAGGATGAAAAAACTAGTTTTTGTTAGTTCCTTGCTTCAGTCAAGGTACCAGAGGGTTACTCTTCAAACATCAGAAGACTCGTTCAGTGAAGGACTTGAAGCTGATGGGATTAAAATCTCATAATTGTCATGTCTTGATGGAGAACTTGATTTCGGTGGTTATATGGGTATCTTGCCTTATGAAGTACGAGTTGCGATCACCAAGTTATGTTTCTTCTTTAAGTCACTTTGTAGTAAAGTTATAGACCCTTAAGCATTACTAAGTTTGCAAAAATAAATTGTACACACATGTGTGAGCTTGAGATGTATTTTCCTCCAGCATTCTTTGACATCATGGTCCACCTAACAACTCACTTAAGGTGAATGTATCGGTTGAACCTTTCATGAAGATAATAAAAGGGTTTGTGAAAAATCTTCAAAGGGCTATATTGTTGAATGATATATCTATGAGGAGGCCATTGAATTTTACGCCACATACTTAAAGCATGCAAACAATATTGGGCTTCTCGTGTCTCAACATGAAGGAAGAAAGATTGATGGGGAAGGGATTATGGGCGGGAAAGTTGTAACCAAGTCAAACCAATAGTTGGAGCAAGCATACCTATATGTGTTGCACAACTTCGAGGAGGTTGACAAGTACGTGTGGAACCATATGCATCAAATTTAAAGGAAAATCCCTACAAAGGAAAAAGATGGTGTACTCAACAACACAATACATATTTTACAAGATGATTTAAAAGACGAAGTCCTTCACAAGTATAGAGTTGATCCTAAATCAGTTTTTAGCAAATTGAAGTTCTTAGCATATGGTCTAAGAAATCAACTGATATCTTAAGGCCTGTTTGGAGGGTTTCCAAAACCTAGGTTTTGGAAACAAAACTTCATCAAAACCTAGGTTTTGCAATAAGTCTATCAAACACCCTTATTTTTGCCAGAAGCTATTCTGCATCTAAACCTAGGTTTTGGAAAAAGCAATTTTTTCATATTTTTCTCTCTCCTCTGCCATCATTAGTATTTTTTTCCGACGAGTCAGTATCCTTAAGTATTTTTTAAGTACCCCGAAATATCTTTTCAAGATTATTCATTATCGTGAAATAGTTTTTCAATATCCTAAAAAAATTTCAAAATCATTAAGTATTTTTTCAATATCCTTAAGTCTTTTTTTAGTACCTAAAATATTTTTTTAAAGATTAGTCGGTACTCTAAAATATTTTTTTAACATCATAAAATAAATTTTTAAGATCATGAAGTATTTTTTTCAGCACCCTGAAATATTTCGTAATCTCAAAAATTTATTTTAGAATATGAAGAAATATTTCAAGGTACTTGATGATCTTGAAAAAATATTTTAGAGTATTGACGGGTCTTGAAAAAATATTTCGAGGCCTTGACTAATCTTGGAAAAAAAATTAGATACTAATGGGTACTAAAAAGATACTTAAGGATATTAAAAAAATACTTCATAATCTTTTAAAAAAATTTAGGATATTGAAAAAATATTTCATGGCAATGACTAATTTTGAAAAAATATTTCAGGGTCCCGAAGGGTACTAAAAAAATACTTAAGGATACTTGACTTATATTGAGAAAAATATTGATGATGGCAGAGGAAAGAAAAAGTTGAAAAAATAGCTTTTTATAAAACCTAGGTTTTGGATCCAAAACGTAGGTTTTGATGTATAATAGCTTCTGGTCAATTGAGTGTTTGATAAACTTTTGTCAAAACCTAGGCTTTGATACAAAATACCTTCTAGACAATTTTGGAGTGTTTGACAAACTTTTGTCGAAACCTAAGTTTTACTGTAGAATAGCTTCTGGACAATTTTGGAGTCTTTGGAAAACTTTTGTCAAAACCTAGGTTTTGAAGTTTCAAACACTATCATTTTTATCCAAAACCTATTTTTATCTCGTAAATGCCAAAAGCTATTCTCCAAAACCTACATCTAAACCGGCTCTTAGGTAAGCTACATCATCAATGGGTTTACCTTCTACACCAAAGAGCAAGATGAATAAGGCAAAATGCAAAATAGTGGTGTAACTCCTGTAGCTAATACCATGCATGTATCGAGTTCTAAAGATATAAATTCTATCTATGCGAAGATGTCATACTTTGGGGTGATTGAAGACATCTAGAAGTTGGATTATATCGAATTCCGGTTTCCATTTTAGGTTGCAAGTGCGTTGACAATAATTACGTCTTGAGAATTGATGACTTAGGCTTGATACAATTGAATTTGAACTATGAAGGGTATAAAGAAGTGCCTTTCATTTTGGCTTCTCAAGCTAAACATGGTTGATCTATTGTTTTGTTAACAAATAAAGTGATTAATTAGGAGATGGGTGATGGAGTTGAGGAAGATCCATTCAATCGGAGGTCATTTAAACCACTAAATTTTGATGAAAAATATGCTTTATACGTCAGACAAGATCATAATGAAGGCATTAGGGTTTCGAAGAGGGGAAAATTACCACTTGACAAGAAGAGAAGAATTCAAGCTATAAAAAGTAACTTACTAAAAGTTAAGACTAGGAAAGAGGAACTTAATTTCTATGTTTTGACTATGCATTGTTGTTTTCCTACTGTTGGGCTGGGTTAATTTCTGTGTTTTTATAGATGGTGTATTGTATTATTGTTTGTTTATGAAAGAAGGTGGAAATCGATAGCAGTACCCCCTAATTTTTGTTAAAAATATGTTATAGATAGTTAACAGTTATTAGCTAGAAACCATAACAGTGTTTCAAATTACCTAACGGTTTCTTAAAATAATCGTTATCTATATAACAACGGAGCAATGCATTACGGGTGTTATATTTGAACCATTATAATGTTAAACTTTTCCCTTTATTTAAACGTCTCTCGGCTTCTCCATTTCATTCATTAGCACACGTGTCTAAGCCTCTTAGGTCAAAAGTAAACCCCAACCCACCAACCTTGGAACCCCACTACTCCTATCATCTTTTTCGGTCGTTGATTGTTAGTTTCAATTGAACCATACCATCCACAAAGCCTTCTCCATGCTTCTCAATGATAGCTACTCAAGTTGTTGCGCAAGCCCTAATTAACACACATTTTTGTTCTTCAACTCTAGCTAGATCACATTTCTTTGTGTGGTTTGTTCTAATCATATGGAGGTATGACTTCTATTCTTCATTTTACATGACTTCCCTTCTACATTATTATTCACTTCATGTTTTGTATTCAGATTTTGACGTAAGTCATGCTCATGCTTTTTCTTTTTTTTTTTTTTTTTGAAAAATCTCTGATCGAAGGTTCATCTCATGTTATAGGAAATGACTAAAGGTTTACAAAGATTTCACTATGTTGAGTTTGTGGTAGATAGCCCAAGAGGTATACGGTTGCTACAAACCATATGTATAACTTAAAGGAGGAGAACACAATTCACAACTATCTCTATAGGCTACATGTATAACCTACAGGAGATAACACGATTCACAACTTCCTGACGAGAAGGAGAAGATATCGTACTGTAGATTTAACCCCTCATTGTCTATCGAATCTTGCTTGAGGCCGCATACCCTTTGAACCTTATACAATAGGGAATTCCATTGAATCTAGCCACAAAGCCGAGAATGTCTTGATCTATCCCAAATTGTAGATGTGTGAGATTCTATATATATTATACAAAGATGTGTACAATTATGTTCTGCATGCAGGAAGGGGCGAAAGGAGAATCCCCACTTTCCAAGAAAAAAATTCCTCAAAAGTTAACTGTTATTAGATAATAACCATTATGTGTTTATATATTATATATGATGATTGTTTCATTAAATTCGTTTGCATTTATAACAAAAAAGCGGTAATAATAATAATAATAATAATAATAATAATAATAACGGTTATTATAACAAACCGTTATTGATATTAAATTTTTATATAACGGTTATTTTGAACAAACCGTTATTGATGTTATAGAGTTTTATAACAATTGTTTACTTTATACAAAATTCATTATAACAACATTACACATAGTATAGCCTCACCACATCTAAATGCATAACAAGTGTTATAATACAACCATTATAATAGATACAAATTAAATTGTGCTTCAGAACCGTAATGTATCTGCGTCGAGCTTTTATAGAGCCGCATATATGACGGTTTGGAACCGTTACATATGGCAGTTAATAGCCGTCATATATCACAATTTTTGTAGTAGTGAAAATAGTTTGAAGAAAAAAATGAAAAATATAAATATTTTAAAGTAATTTAATCAACTTTCTTTATATGTCCAAAAAGTTAACTATATCTTATAGTTAGGATCAAAGCGAAGAGAGTATAATTCTATTCATTCACACTAAAACTACCAAGTCACATTACAACACAATGGCAGTAGTTATTTATCAAGATTACAACGGTTGAAAATTATTACTAGAGTAAATACCATTTTTGGTCCCTCACAAAAAACGATCCCCATTTTGGTCCCTTAAAAAAGGTCCTTTTTAGTCCATAAAAAGGACAATAAGGGTCGATTAGTTGATATTTTGATCCCTCACAAATTTTCAAAAAGTCCTTTTTAGTCCCTTAAAAAGAACGAATAAGGGTCGATTTTTTTGTAAGGAACCAAAATGGGGTCCCTTTTTTTATTAGGGACCAAAAAAGATATTTACTCTTATTACTATCAATTCTCATGCATTTCATGGGAAGGTATAAAAGCATAGCAATTCTGCTTTTAAAATTTCCAAAAATATGATAGAAATTAACTAATAGCTAAGATATTAGGATATACATTTTGAGAATGTCATGTGTACGTAAGTGCCCCTCATTAATTATTCATCACTAAAAAACCGTCCAGTAAGGTCATCCATGGCAGAAAATTGGTTGCCCATGTTTTCAGATGGTCCAGTGGCGCTTTCTCTGATTAATAAACCAATTGTTTATCTGCTTCTGGTCTAGACCCGTTGACTTGGCCAGAGCTATCTTATCAGAGTCCTGAATTTCCAAGTGTACATAATAAGGTGAGTAATAATTTCCACCATGGAAGGCCAAAACGATACTACATTTAATTTAATTACAGTGAATTAAATTTAGTCATAAATATAAGATCTTAGTTCACTTTATCTCCTAAATTTTTAATTTTTTCTATTAATTGCGCACATTAAGTGGTTTTTATTCAAATATAGTTATGATGAAAAATGGCATTTTAGAAAAATCAATATATATTTATTACAAAGGCCAAAGAAGTGTTATACTAGTAGTACCGGACATATAAATATTTTGAAGGAAGCAAAAAATACCAATGAATAATTAAAAGGGAGCTAAAATACCAATGAAGAATTTAAAACTTCAACGAATAAATCAAAACGGGGATTGTGCTACTTTCACGGTTTTAAATTCTTTATTAGTATTTTTGTTCCCTTTCAATTATTCATTGGTATTTCTACTCCCTTCAAAACATTTAGCTGCCCGGTGCTCTTAGCGTAACACTTTGTTGGCAAATCTACATCTTAATCCTATTAGAAATCAGGGATAGGATATTGTTCCTACTATTTTTTGTTACTACCAATATCACTACCACTTTTTCACCGTTAGATTAGAATCTCATCTACCTTTATAATTTCTCTCTCCTATTAAAATTCTGATCTAACGGTGGAAAAGTGGTAGTAACATTGGTAGTAACAATATCTATCTCTAGAAATAACTACCCTAACCAACTTCTTTAATTTATTCAAATTAGTCAACTAACTCTTGTATTATGGATCAAAGTAGTTCTATATTTGGATACAAGTGCATCCTCCTCTTGTCCAGATTTAAAAAAATTATATTATCTAGTCCATACAAAATAAGAAATGTTCTTATCAAAAAAAAAAATAATAATAATAATAAGAAATGTTAGTTAGGTCATTTAATAAGTCTTAAATTGATAAAAATTACATATATTACTTTCATTAAAGAATGTGATTTTCAAATATGTATTTTATATTTGTCCAATCTCTCTCCTACAAGGAGTTAAAAGTGGAAAACAATAATTAATTACTTTGTCAATCTCTTATATGTTGAACCAAAATTTCCTTTTAGAAAACTTCTTATATTATAATATATTAGGATTGTCTTTCTATCAAAATAACTTAAACTCATTAACAAGGACTCCCTTTATACATCAGTATACTTTTAATGCCTATTTAAGTTAGCGTTCAAGAAGCACTTTTATACAAGTCGAAATAAAATTCTTTTCACATATTTATCTTGTATATCATAAATCACGTTAAAAAAACAATTTATATTTCTAATCAAACAGTCACTTAGTCTCTCCTTTAGTCAATTAATAAGGATAAGGGAAAGAAATGCTTACCGTTGGGTATGGCCAGTTGTAGTGAGCAGTCCACCACTGAAACAGAGCCTGACTGGCTTCTTTGGGAAGCTTACCTTTCTTCTTCTTTTTAGAGAATTTCGACTTCAAAGAGCCAATACGATCCCCAAACTTACGTAGAAGAGTCTCCTTAAGCTCTTGCTCTTCACTCTTGGCTTGAGCGTCTCCACATTCAATAGTACTGAAATCTTCTTCCGAAGACACACCCCTATCATCTACCAAATTCAAATCAATGAGGATCCCAATTTTGGTTGTCCTTGCAAATATTCAAGAAGCAACAAAGAAAAGACTATAATTGACTTATATAAATCATTTAGATAGGATGAAAATTTATAGTACAAAACATGCCACAAACCCAATTACACTAGTAATCAGGGCATCCCCAAAAGAAAAGATGCCACAAGCAATTGGGGTAAAAAGGCTTAAGTACCCAATGATTTAATTAATATCATGTAAGTGCACAATAATATGAAAATTTTATGAAACTTTGCTGGTGGTTTCCGGGTTTGATAACCATGGTTGAAAAGTGAAAGAAGAGAGGGGCATGATTTAATAATAATTTGTTTGGTTCAAGAGGTGAGGGAAAATATTCTTACTTGAAAAAATTTGGTAATATATTGAATTTTATAGTTATCAAAATTAAATATATCATATTTATACATATACAATAACAATCAAACTTGATTATATAATAATAACTATATCATGCTAATTATATTATAATCATACTAAACTTCTGTAAATTGAATATATTATCAGGCAAACATTAACTTTTCATTTAAGGGTGTGAATACTTTTAACTTCAAAAATTATATGCTGAATTTTTATTAGAAGAAATAAAATATTTTTATTTCATATGAGCGGGTAAGATAACTAGATAAGTCATGATATTTTTTTGATACGAAAAAGTTTTGGAGGGGTTCGACATCGGTCCCCCAAAGGCACGGCCCCGGGCTCTATGAGCACTTACTGGGGACTTACGAGATCGCCTACCAAAGGAGTCCCGACGACGGAGGGGATCGAACCCACGACCCAAGGGCCTAGTCCTGGATCCCTTACCATCTATGCCAACTCTCATTGGCAAGTCATGATATTTTTAATGTCAAGAGAAGTGTGAGATTGGTCTTGGACATCAACCAAATTCCTCTCTCCTCCAAAAGCCTCCAACCAAGCACTGCCTAAGCTTTTAGACTTGAAAGGAGCCAATAGTTTTAGTGATTAGATTTGTTAATACTTAATACTGAGAAATGACAATAGCCTGGCTCAACAACAGGCAGTCATGTGAAAGAAATCTTGAATTATAAAACAATAGTACTCTTATTTCAGTGCCAATCTGGACACTTAAATTACAGTCGCAAAATATTTTTATTCAATAAAAGATTTAAAAAAAGAAAATCTTTAAGATATTAAATTTATTTAAAAAATATGTCATTATCTTTCTAACCAAGTTTCTCTATTTACAGTCATGAATAATTCAGTTTATCTTGATAGTGTGTTTGGTTTGAGGGGAGGGGAGGAGGGGAGAGAAAAATTTTACCTTATTTTGATCAAATTGTCCATAAATTTTTTTCAATATTCCACAACTGTAAGATCAACAAAAAAACATTTTTCTTCTCATGAATGACAATTTAATAAAATTCCTCCCTCTCCACCCTTCCCTTCCCTGAAGCTACACAGAAAAACCTGTCTGATCATGAAACTATGATTATGACAAAGAAATAATCTAGCACAGAATCTTAGAGAAGCAACCCTCTCGAGGACCAAATATAATTCACGATTCATATCAAGATATAAAATATATGGATATTTGGGCACATCTTGTCTTAATTTTTATAAAAACAAATACGAGTACTTAATACTAGAATATTAACTTGAAGGTAAAAAAGCTTATGAGGCTGAAAAGTAAATAAAAAAGTTACAATTTCAAATGGGAAAACATCCTCCTTTGTTCATTTTTACACTCACTGGTTAGACAATGAAACTAGCAAGCCATTCATCTAACTGATCCGGTCTGATCCATTTCACTGATTCATTGTTTATTTAGAATTCTATTACTTCAAAAATTCATATTTAATTCTATATATTTTTAAAAATTAAAAAAATATTATATTTAATTCTTAAAAATTCTCAAATTCTAAAATTATTCTAAAAAATATTAATTCAACACCAGTTGGGCCCCAAATAGCTCTTATATTTGACTCCACCTAACCCACTATCCGTGAATAGTCAATACGGGTTTAATCACTTTGTCAGGGTTCCCCACTCATTAACGACACATCCTGAGCAATGGGCCTACCTAAGGCGACTAATCATTTGTTTATCCAAACCAAAAAAAAAAAAAAAAAAAAAAAAAAAAAAAAAAAAAAAAAAAAAAAAAGGCACCAAAAGATAAAATAATCGAGTCTGCTGGGAACAGAACCGTTGGATTCTCAGACTGGCGATTGAGAGGGAAGAAAAAGTAGTGCTGGAATTCAGATTAGGTGTTTTCTTTGTTTGTTACGTGCTTCTCCTTCTAACTAGATGGATGACAGTATTTTTTTTTTATTTATATATTTTATTTATTTAGATAACATTATATGTTCTATCTTGATTTTTTTTTCATATAAAATATCTCTAATTAATTAATTTACAGGACACTAATATTACAGTAAAAATATTTTTGAATGTAGGATTGTAAATTAATTAATTTGAGATATTAGGTAAAAAAAAAAATTCATGATGTAGTATGTATATGATTTAATAAAAAATAAATAAAATATATAAAAAAATAAAAAATGCCTCCATCCATCTAAATAGAGGAAGAACCACATAACACAAAAAGGAAAAACACCTTGTGAACCCGAAATGGAGTTGGCTAGCTAAACCCATAACTAGAAGCACCCCCCCACATCTTGGTTTCTGATAGCCCCATCCCATGAGAGGACACTATATAAAACCAGGGAGCTGTGTTGGAAAGTTGGAAAAGATCAGTTAGAAAACAGTGTCTCAGGAAACCAACGAGAGAGAGACTCGCTCGAAAGTTAAGTTAGGAAACCAAATCCGATCGAGGCTCTCGCATGTTCCCCCCCTAACTCATCAATCTAAAAGCTTTCAGGAGCATGAACATACAAACTAGCAAGCCTTATACACAGCTTATAAAACAGCCACTCGAGCCTTTAAAAGTAGTTTTTTATGTTTGCCTGATCACCTTCACCCAGATGCAGATTTTTTCACAAGGAAAGAAAAGGGATATAAGCCACCAAACAGTATACGTAGGAGCTATCCATGCAAATATAATATCTGATTCACTCTCCCCAGGTAGCCCTCTCGGGTTGGTTGCCTCGCCTATAAGCACCCGTTCTTAAAATAACCACATCCTAGAAAACTCACTTCCAGAGTTAGAAAGCCAAGGCCGTGTTATAACTATAAGGCTCCTATTTCAAGATATATAGTAAGTTTTGAAGCATGTGAAATTAGTTAAAATTTAAAATGCCACCCCAATCTCAAATACTAACATATCAAAATGTTTCTCTCTCTCTCTCTCTCTCACACCCACACACAAATAGAAAAGGGCTCAAGCATTGAACATTCTTCTCTCTTGACTCTGTTTAGACAACCAAAAAGCTGCTCCTCACACATACATATCAGCGAAATCTGCGGGAGTGCATGGGAGAGTGAAAATAATGTGGCAGCCATTCATCAAAGAAGAAACCCAGAAAATAAACACACAAGATTGGAGGGCCACGTCGGCACAAAGAAACCCAGATGAATATATTCTTCTCCCAATGAAAGGCACTCATCATTATAAACAGTGGCCAAACATTATGCGACGTCACGTACGGGAAAACCATTCATATAATTCTCATTTAGTCAAAATATCATTGCTTCGACAAAATTATCATTTCCCATCTCAAGAGTTTCGGGTGATTAATATATATATATATATATTGGTCAAATTTGTTTCGCATATCCGTCAAAATTTTCAATGTCATTTTGTCAACTAAACTAACATTCTAACATGTTAAGGTGCAATATAATAATAGTATAAATATCACACTACCTGATCTCGTAACCCTAGCACAAAATGTATCTTTATCATAACTAATCCACGAAGTTAACGTCTAACAAAACATTTTAAGAATTTTAATAAAATACACTCCAGCAAACAAAAATTCGACACAAAACCTTGTAGGACAGAATTGATAATTGCTACCAGATTATTCAAAACAAGAAATAACACTGCAAATGGTCTCTTCTTCTACACAGCTAGAATAATTTTATTTGCATTTTCAAAGGGATGATAAGCAAAGTTCAAAAGAAAAAATACATAATAATAAAAAATAACAATACACACAACTATAACATTTATGAGTCGTACTGTTAGGAATTATAATTTGATAATATATATTGAATAGTGATAATGCATATACCAAGATGCATTGAATAATGGATACAGTGAAGACATGTAAATCTCAATAAATAATCCACCGGTTTCAAGTTTCAAGTTTCAACCAAACATAAAAGGGGGAAATACATTATGCAGCATAATATAATATTCATGTCTAAGAATATTTAAAGACGCCTAATTAAAATATTCATACACAATATATATATATCCCATATTGAATGAAATAAGCTTCAAAATCATAGTTAAATACCACTCCTTCAAAATGAAGAGGAAAAAAAGTAGAACACTCGGAAAACACATGTTATCCCCAGAAATATTACCCCCATACACTTTAAGATTATCCGGGAGTATATTTTATTTTTTAAAAAAAATAAATTAGTGTCAACCATGCTTAAATAAAACAGCAAAGTGTAGAAGTTCAAAGAAGAAAACTCTAGAACAAACTAAAAGTATACAAGGAAATACGGCATACCACTAATTCCATGAAAATTAAATATATATCCTGGCATAAACATTAGGTCTAATCTGATGCAAACAATGGTTATAATTACAATGCAGAATACAAAACCAGAATTAAAAAAACATATCGACATCAAAGTCGCACATCAGACCAGCCCTACACATCACACACACATATGCTTTTCAGGAACACGCTAAGGAATGTAGATTTGCACATGAAGATTATTGAGACACTATATATGAACATCCAACAAAATGGCATTTGAAAGTTTAAAAACGTCATCACTAGAAAAGAAATCTTTACTTTCTAACATAAAAATAGATAGCTGCCAACTATAACCAAACCGAATTAACCACCCTGGCGGCACTTAATATTCATAATTGATAATTAATTATAAATAGTCAGTCATCAGAATGCACTCTATGCCAGCTTGTACAGGAAGAAAATTCCAACAATTACAGAAAAGGTAGGAGAAAAACTGAAAAATCAAAATTATAGCTCAAACAAAACAATCGCTATGTTCATAGGGAAAAAAAAAATATGTTGAACATAAGAATGCAAGACAGAATATATGAACGGCAATATGATTGGATTTCATGCTTATGAAACTTATTCACCCAAAGTTACTTTCAAATTTTTAAAGAGAGAAGAAACACAGACCACTAGAACTATCACAATTTTTATCTCACATCCACTTTCATCACTTGTGTTCTATTGGAACTCGATACACTAATAAAGCACAAAAGCAGACATATATCATTACACACCATCACTGTCAGATGATCACGTTATGTTCATCTAGTCCAAAATGGATAGACTTGAATTAATCTATATCTTAGGATAGTAACATTAAGGAAACTTTAAGGCATAAAGTTCCAAGTGCAATTAAAAAAAAAGGGAAAAAGAAAGAAAGAGACTCATACACTATACAACTATATATTATTATGAAGATTGAGGGCATGTAATAAGTATAAAGTGATAAAGATACTAAACGTGGAAGACATTTAGATTATATTACTGAAGTAACCACCGCTGAATTCTTTAGAATACTAAAATATGTGCTATATAAAGCCCAATATAAAACTTTGCATTCCATTTTTTTCAGCATCATTAAACATCAACACACAAACACACACACACCCCACCATCCGTGTCTCTAATGTTTCATCCTCCTCCATTTTAATGCCCAAGGAGGAAACAAGACTTCCATAGAACAATTTAAATATAGCATACACAAGACCAGAATACGTCACCTCTAAATTATTGTACAGTATTAGAGCAACAATACTAAGATACCATCTTAAATTTCTTTTGACCAAAAACAGCATTTATTAGTCTGTCTTGAAGTAGGTTTAGGAAAATCAGAACTTAAAAATGACAGCAGGAGTTCATGAGCGAAACAAAAGGCAACTGCTTACTGTATATAATCACTACAAAAAAAAAAAAAAAAAAACAGTGGATTAACGATGAAATTTAGCGGCAGGGTTAGATGATTCCATCGTCAATTAAATAAACTTCCACTAATTAATTAGTGATTCCATCACTAATTGACTGTGCTTTTTTAAGTGAATTGTTGCCAAAAGAAAGTAAATTATCTCGATTCAGAAACAAGTCATGTGTCATTAGCAGATAATAGCACAAAACCAATGAGTATTATGACATCATGAATGCCAGCCTGCCCAACGTGTTTTAGAATCCCAAATTCAGGCAATGAGTGATTAAACATCAAATCAAGAGATAAATATAAAAGGAACACCAGACAAAAAATATTTGGAGGTCCCTCTAATATTTTTTTTTTTTTTTGATATAAGGTCCCTCTAATATTTGTTTCAATATCAGACCACAATAGGAGTTCTCCAATGTAAAAACTATATTTTAAAAAAAAAAAAAAAAAAAAAAAAAAAAAAAAAAAAAAAGCCCAAGTAGGTTTATAGTCAAAATGCACGTTCACTACTGGCAGCAATCAGAAAAATAAAGAAATGACATATGAGAGTGAAATAAAACACCGATAAACAACAAACAAGACAGGTGAAAAGAAGTAATAAATTCATGATCCATGTAAAGAAAGACATGAAAAAGTGAAAGTTTCAAACACTGTTGCTAGCCATGAATGACGACTAAACAACGCCAACTTTTCCCCAATAACGATTTTTTTAGGCTCAATAACGATAGAGTCAAGAACAAGGGCAGATAGTAAAGGCACAGATATACAAAGTATTTCTAAAATTGTACTAAGTTGCACAAAGCAATGAAGTAAGAAACACAGATCATATGGTTGGATTCTTAGGGTTATATCTTTTGCTTATTTTACTTTAAAGCTGCGTATAGTAGTATTGTTTGTGCCATCTATTATTGCAAGCATCATGCATGTACTTACAGTTAGTGAGTAAGACTACATTCTGCGAGCATTATTTGTCATTAGCCAATGGTTTTCTTTCAGAGAAAAAGCGAAGAGATCATTAAACAACTCTGAAATATTCTAAACTAGGTATAATTACAACCCCAAAAACGTTTTTTTTATAAACTAGAACTCTTAAGACATGTTTCTCCTGAAATAATGCATCATAGGGGGAGAAAAAGAGAGGGCAATAGAAGAGATATCAAAGAACATTGATTATGAAAGGGTTATGGTGCAAATTTACTTGAAAATTTTTGATGAAGAGCAATGTTGTCTGAAAGTTTTGTTAGGTTCAATATTATCTAAGAAGTATTAAAATGGACCAATTTTATCTTTTATCGTTAAAAGTTAACTGTGAACGTTTTGTTTTTAATGGTTCGGGACATTATTGCTGCGTTGTGGAATACAATGAATCTGAAAGGAAAACCTTCGGGAACAAACTTACACCTTAACCCATTAGTTAAATGACATTTCTACATAAGAAAGAGCTAGAGAACAAAAGAACTGACCAGAAAGGCTTAGAACGGAAGTCCCGGCACAGAGATAACTGAGCTGGGTTTCGATCTGGTTAAGGAAAGAGGTTGCTTCATTAAAAGGCCGAGCAAGATCTGATTTATACTTCAACAGCACGTGGCAGTAGGTTTCCTGAGAAAAGCCCAGCGCAGATACAACACTATCTTTAATGATTATAATATAGTGGTCGCAGAGAAGAAACCGAAGTCACAGACACAATTTTAATTAATAAAACCATTATTTTCGTCCTATGTACATATAGATATGCATTCTCATTTCAGTAGTTCACACGTGTGTTCATATATGAGAGAAAAATTGAGAACAACAAAAGGAAGGGAAGGAGAGGGACCATGAACTCGTCGAGCTCGGGGTCGTCTCCATAGCACATGGAAATAGCATCCCTCTTGCTAACGTCGTTTTCTCGCTGGATTTCTCCTAACAAACACGCTATTTCTGGTGGTGCTCCTACCTGCGTGTGCCGTCCCAAACAATATCAATCATCACATGTTGGTACCAAATAATAAGAACTCGTTGACCGCAAAGAAAATTTTTTGCTCAAAATCACAAACTATAGTGTGAGAGGAAGTAAAAGTAAACTATTTCTTTTCATAGACACTTGGACGTATTTGATATTCTCAAAAATGAAAGGCCACACAGCTATGAGCGAATATGAGAAAGAAGAACCATGGCCACCAGCTTAGCTTGATGAGCTTGGTTTTCCTTTTTCTCCTTTCTCAGGCAAACGACGAAGTGAAAGTTTACAAATCCAAGCACACGAGAATCTCACCGAAGCTTTTGGCCAACAAAAAATAAAAGAATTAAATCATGAAAAGGTTGATGATATTATGTGCAAAGGCAGCTCAGCTTGTTCTCGTTCGGCTTGGTTCTTCTTGTGGTAACTATCTCAAACACCTTTTGAACATTCAGGGGTTTAAAAAAAAGTAGCAGAAAATTAATGATTCACCTTCTGGCAATCGATATAGGCTTGGATGAGACGAGGATAGTGAGGATGAGATGCAATTCTAGCTTTGATGACGGAGTAAGAGTCGTCATCCTCTTGTCGCCGAAATTCCGGAGCAGCCGCGCCGGAGACTTCGGCTTCGGCTTCCGTAGTCGCGGATGCAGCGGAAAGCAACTCGTCAGATCCTAAAATTCGATCATGAAAGCCAGGTGGTGCGGCGGCGGAGGAGGAAGACATGAGGAAGCTCTCGTAGTCGGCGGGGAATATCAGATTCTCCGGCGACATGATGGCTTTGTCTGAAAAATCTACAGGGAAGGACGAGAGATCGTACATTTCCTCCATTGGCAGTAAGAAAGCAAGCACCACGAAACACAACGTTGCGTACCTTATCTCGGGCTCCGCCACAGCGGCCACCGCTTCTAGAAGAAAATAAAATATAAGTATTAGTATTAACTGGCTTTTTAGAATTATATGCTTTGATAACTAATTTTTTTCTATCGATCTATTACCGCTACAGTATATTTCAGGAGAAGATTATTCTAATATTTTTTTTTTTTCAATCAACTGTTTGTTTTAGATAATAAACTAACCATTTGCTGGTTATGACAGTGAATTATTGTTGAAATTAGTTGAGCAAAAAATTATGGTTGAAATTAGAGCTAAGAATATGAGACAGAGAGTTATTGAGGACTACGATTTCTGAAACTCTGAACGGAGCAAAAGCAAAAGGCAGTGCTAATGGGAGAAGGGAAGTAGAAGTCTGAACGAGGAACAGCGAGGAGCAGGAAAAGACCCTCCTGAACTGAAGGTCTTTTCTTCTTTTACAATTTGTTTGTGGGTGATTTTTGTCTAAAATATCACGTTCGAGCAGATTTTCGGTAAATTATTGTTAAAGTGTTATCCTATTTTTTTTTTGGCATTTTTCTGTTAGAGCATAATATTATTATGCTAGACTAATTCGTTTTTTATATAGTACCTAAAATATTTTTTTAATAACAATTTTTCTAGTACTATCTTTAGTCCTAATTATAAAATTTGATTGGTATTTTTAAAAGATTAAATAAACTAAATAGATTATTTTAAAATATTTATATTTATCATTTTTTTCAAACTAATTTGTCTGACTTATAAACTTATATATCGTTTAATTATACACAACATAATATATGATTAAGTAACCTATTTAAATTTATTAATCTCTTCAAAAAATATTAATTAGGTTTTATATTTAAGACATGTAATAACTTTTAGTAAGTTTAGTATTCTAAGGCATTTCCTTTAGTAGCACTTACTATCTCATTGATGCGAAGATAAATGCTTAAGCCGTTAAGGGTAAAAATGCATTAAAAAAAAATACTTCAAAATATTGTGTGCTACTTCAAAAACAAAAAACAAAAAAGCAAAATTGGAGTATTAGATAAACTAAAAATTCGTTCAAGATACTAAGTGTTACTAAAAATATACATCAGAGTGTTAATGCATCTTAATCCTTCCCCAAAATACCTAAAGGGTAGTATCTTGTGCGGATTCACACTCATTTTCAATGGATGCAACTCGTCTTTAATTGTTTACAGTATATATTCAACAATATGAAATTGTCTTCTATTTTGCACAGATAAAAATAAGTTGGACACAATTGAAGAAAGTTTGCCACATCGTAGATAAGTTGCACTTTATTAGTCTTAAAATGAATTTCATGTATCTTTGAGGAATCTATTTTGCGGAAATTTTCAGTAATTTTTCTTTATTTATTTGTTCAAAATACCTTTTAATATTTTAGCCAAAAAAACTGTTTATTTACAAATAGATACATAAAATAAAAATATATTCAACTCATTGTCATGCAGGGTATGACCGTATCAGATGAAACAAAGTTTGCTTCCTTGAGCAATAACATGTTTCACTAAAAATAATTGTAAAGGCTTAATTAGGTAATCTTAGGAGTTTCATTTGGATAAAGATAAAATGGCGGAGGCCAATGGGTCGTTTTTGGGGTTTGTAGAGGTTTTGGCACTGACTTTTGCTTGAAAAGATAAAACTTTTCCTTTAACAAGTAACCTAAGAGAGATTAATGACTAATTCCTTGAGAGTGAAAACTAGGCTTTCAAATACAAAGGAGTGTTTTTTGGGTTGTCAATGTGAGGAAACAATATTATATATCTTGAGAGATTGTGAGAGAGCAAAAAAACATGTGGAGGGAATTCATTAATCCTAATAAATATACTGTCTTTTTCTCACATGGTTTGCAGGCTTAGTCTAGATGGAATGCAACAAAAAATACTGGCAAGGCTTGTTTTAAAAAGTGGACATGGATCAGAATATTCGCACATGCCTGCTAGCTATTATGGAAAGCAAGATACGTTCAGTTGTTTTAAGGCAAAGCAGATACTCCAAAGGAGTTTTCCATCAATGTCAACACCATCTAATGGAAGAAGCAATGGTAGGGAGACTGAAGCACCAATTGCTTGTGGGGACAGCATGAGTAGAAACCCAATAGAGGAAGCCAACACCAGGATATGTTCGTCTGGATGTGGATACGTCAATAAAAGAGCATAACCAGGCATCAGTTGGCGGTTTGATTAGAGATGACATGGGAAGCTAGATCACAGGTTTTATGAAGAGTATTGGGGCTATTCTAGTGGTGATTGTAGAGGTATTGGCCATTAAGACACGGTTTAATTTGAAGTTTGTCATCTTTATAACTTTGAAAAGATATAGCTTTTCTTTGATTTATTGGGGCGCTAAATATTTTATTGAGGGATAGCACATTAGAGCATCTATTTAGAGCTGAAATAGAGGCCACACATCCAACTTATATATGTACGGGGATTGGCAAGTTGTTTGTCCTATTCAAATATAGGGAAATTATTGAATGCTAGATATTTTAGTTAAAAAGGCACATACAGTGACATGTAGTTAAGGTTAATTCTAGAGGTGCACTCAAGATGCAGAACTCGATTCATGCTCGATAACATGCATGTCGGGGATGACACTAGTTCTTGTCTTAGATCGTATATATTTTGAATTTCAAACTTAGGCTCACATGTGTTAAAAAAAAAGGAAAAAAAAAAAAAAGAAGAAGAAGATGATGAAGATGGAGTGGTAAGTGGAATTGTAAAGAATGATTTCTTGGTAGCTAGTTAAATTCGATTGGTCATAAATTCAATTTTTCATGGTAGCAAATGCAAAATCATTTATGGCATGAAAATGATTAAATATGGTACATACAGAATTTCCCTCTAAAACCCTAATTAACTAGATCAGACTCTTTATTTATGAATTATGTCCATGTGTTTGATTTGGTAGGCATGCATAAAATCCTCCTCATTTTTTTCGTTATTGTTGTTATATCATTATTGTATGATATAAATTTTATCAAAATATATTTATTAATATAAGGCATTTTAAAATATAAAGTATTATATTTTTAAGGAATCTCTAAAAAAATACAACTGATTTGTACATGTTTGGGTACCCAACACAAATTTGAAGTTACATTATCTGTGCTGTGAGAACTAGGCACATCCAAGAAACAGTTTCTTATAGTGTTAGTAGCTAGTAATCTAGTATCATGTAGTAACAAGCAAAACAAGAACTCGTACCATTTATATTAATGTTATGAAACTTTCTTAAACAGTTTCTTATAGTGTTAGTAGCTAGTAATCTATTCATAACAAAAAGCAAAACAAGAACTCGTACCATTTATATTATCTATGTTATAAAAATTCATTACAAAGTATAAAAAGGTTGAGATTTTGAAATAAGTATACAAATCTCAAGATGATCAAATGGCTAGAGCCTCGATATCCAGTTTATGTCCCCCCAAGTAACGAAAAAGAATGATTTATGTCGGATCAGGATTTTAGTTTTATTAATTTAAAAATTATTTGGAGTATCTTACTATCTTTCATTACTCCTTCTGATGTTTGCATGCATGAGGTGTTTCTTCTCTTAACGAAAGGATGACAAAAACAAAGTACTACTCCCTTATATTTATAATATAAGACATATTTACTTAATTAAAAAATAAAAAAGTTTGTTGAGTTAGTAAAATTAACCAACTTTATAGTACATATCATAAATTCCAACTGAGTAGTTCTAGTTATAAAAAAAATGAGTAGTAGTATCTCTGCTTAAAAGTAAGAGTTAGTTAGAAGGTGACTTAAGAGAGTTAGTTATAAAAATGTGCTATGAGGGCTTAAGAGAGCTTAGGATATGCAATGTAGGAAAGTCTCTGCATGGAGACGAACTGCTGGGAGGTTCTTGAACTGGTGCATGCAGGTTGGAGCGAATTGAAACTCATTCGGACAGAGCTTTACTGGAGGAGATCCGACAGTGGTTAGGGAAGGAATGGGAGGTGAAGATGGAATGGTGCTATTGTTGTCGTGATTCGAATGGCGCTGCAGATGTACTGGCGAAGGAAGTTTTGCGCTTGACGGATGGTAATACGTTCTGAGGTTCTCCACGGGGGATTGCCTACGGCGAGACCTAAGCGAGCTCATGATAGTTTTTGCTTCTTGCTTTTCACACTACCACACACACACACACACACACACTAGTTTTTGCTTCTTGCTTTTCACACTACCACACACACAGCTACAAGTAATGATAAATTAATTAAAAAGATCTTTATACGAAAGACTGGAGGTACTATTATCTATTCTTTATATTTTCAATTAATAAAAACTAACACTCCTCTAATCATAAAAATAGAACCTAGTTTAGAAGTAAATTTTAATCTTATATATGTAAAACCTTTTTTTTTTCATTTTGTTTCTTATATCTATTATTTTTAAAATTAATTCTTCTAACTTATAAACCGATATATATATATATATATAAAATCTAATGTTCTAAAAAATATTATAGAGATGCAACATATGTTATAATTAAATAATTTCTTTAATCTTTTTAAATCACATCAATAGTGGTATATTAAGAATTAGAGGAGTACAATTTTTATAAATTATATTATTAATTAATGGTAATTAAAAAAATTACTGAAAAATATCTAATTATTACAAAATTCATTACTTTATGGACGATATTTAACCATAAATAAAGATATGTTATACACAATTTTAAAAATAAAAACTGCATCCCCCGAACATTGCAACCCTTCAAATATTTGAGTCTTCAGGGATTTCGGTGTAATAAATTTTGTTTGCAATATTTTTCAGCCCTAGTAATTATTATGAATAGAATGCATTAATATTAATAATGGAGGTTAAATTCAAAAGGTCAGATGACGAAGTTGTGAGGGCGAGCCCAACAGTCACAAAAAAGGTCAACGTCAGTCCTATCCTAAGGCAGTAAGGTCTAATGCCTCTGATTTTTTTTTTTTTGGTTATATTTGGGTCAAATAATGCCTCTGATTTTTCACCCTAAAAGGCTTGCAATTATTGGTGAACAAAAAGGTATATTTGCACTTCCTTCAACCATCAATTCAGTGATTAATAAATTTTTTTTAAAAAAAATAGTATCTCTTGTCTTTAATATAAGATATTTTAGATACTTAATCTTGATCTTAAATATTAAATATAAGACTTATTTTAATATTTGTTATTATTTTTTTTAATTTACCCATGTTCATGAGGTGAAAGAATGAGAAAATATCAAAGATTCATTATATTATCTAACTTTCTTAATTAAATCAAATTAAAAAATATGTTTTATATCAAAAACATGAAGGACTACTTCTTCACATGACTAATACTTAGAGGTGGGAAAAAAGGTTAAACCCATTGAGCTGGCCATTTAAGTAAAGGGCTAGGCTCATGATTTAGGACCTTCAAATGAAGTCAGGCCAAAAAGGGCTAGCCCTATAGCCCATAGCTTAAAAAAGCTGGCCATGTAAGACCGCCGGCCCAACCTCTTTAAGCTCGTCAAAAATTTTGTATTCATATCAAGTAACTACGTACAAGTTGAGTTTTGCTTGTGGGTAATATTTTTAAAAATTGGAAATGTTTTTTAGATCATATAGTGCTACCATTGAACCTTTTTTCAAGGATAACAATTGATTATATTGTTATTAAGAAGTTAAGAGAAGGTTTTGAATGATATTATAGTTAGTTAACGGTTGAAAAAAGTAGTTCCTTCTCCTAAATTTTAAACACAAGATACTACTGTAATTTTTTTTATAGCTCCATTATTTTTTTATGCACAATTATTGAAAGAATCATTTTTTTTTTTTGATATAAGATGTACGAAGATAAAATTTTTAAATTGTGTTTGAGAAGGTTTGAATATTATGCAAATTACCAAAAATAGAAGCCAATAACATACATTGGATAATGATAAGATAGGGCCTCTATCTCATCAAGGATTTTGTTTTAAGATAAATGACCACTTATTCTATTTACCTAAAGTATACTTTTAGTCATTTAAGTTTTATATAAGGTATACTTTTGGTCCCTTAACTTTCGTAAAGTATACTTTTGGTCCTAAAATTCTAACACCGTTAATATTACTAACGGAAAACGCCGATCTGACAAACTCAAGTAATGACTAATGACATTTAATTACACAAATTTATATATTTTTTAATTTACCCATAATTTAAATTTAAGCCTAATAGCATTTAATTACATAATCATCACTTAAATTTACACCGTTATTACTTGAGTTTGCATTTTAGTTAGCAAAATTAACGGTGTTAAATTTTAGGACTAAAAGTATACTTTATGAAGTTAAGGGACCAAAAGTATACCTCATGCAAACTTAAAGGACTAAAAGTGTACTTTAGCCTTCTATTTATCAAAAAGATAAAATATTTAATATTTAAATAATATTTATGTCTTAAATTAAAAAATTTATTGTTTTAATTTAATTTCCATAAAAATCTTTTGTTCAATAGACATGGAGCCCACGGGCTGGCCTGAACACATAACTAAAAGGATTAGGATTCAAAATGTGGCCCTTTAATGTGAGTCAAGCCTATACGAACAAGCCAGTTTAAACCTGAGCTCGTGAAGGGTTGGCCTTTGTAGGACCGACCCAACTCATTTTTCCACCTCTATTAATACCCTTTTAATTATAGCAGCAAAACAAAAGGAAATTAGATGCATTATTAGTGCTCCAGGTTTATGCGAAATTACGGTTATAAAGCTTTTTTAAAGTATAGCCTATATATAAAAGTGGAGATATGCTTTTAAGTAAGGGTTAGGATAGAGTTAAAAAGTTATTTTATTTTAATACAATTTAATGATTTAACTATCTTTTTTTATTTTAGTAAGGTAGTTAAAAGTGTTTTATAATTAGAATTGGATTATGAATTACGCGATTAAAAGTGATGATCCATATCAATATAACATACTAGTAATTTAATTTTTGAATGATATGAGAATATTTAAAATATTATTAAATTTTTTGTTTCTGAAATTAACCTTAAACTGGAATTACTTTTTTTTCCCCAAAAAAAGTAAGGTAGGGAACTTAAAATTTTAAAGCAAATTTCAATTGCAATCCAAATATATAATAAATAAATGTAGGAATTTGGTGTTGAGGGACAAGGCATATATAACGTCAATGATACTTGATAAAGTATAACGCGTACCTGAGGCGGAATTAAAATTCCGTTGCTTGAGGGAAACGAACTCGATTCCCTCGTTTCTCTTTTTATTTGGTGAATGAATAAAGAATCCGAATCTTCAGTCAAATATCCTGTCACTATGTGCCCTCTTAGCTTACTTCATCACATTGATCACAAAACGCTCCTGCAAGAGGGTAGCATAAGTAATGATTCCATTAAAAATAAAAAAAAAAAAAAAAGGCACTTATTCAAGTATAATTATTATTTTTTGCTTAATTTAATCCTAACATCTAAAAAAAGTTCATTATAGAGCTTGAAATCATGGTTTGAGCGAATTATTCTGGATCATCTTTTCAAAAAGATTTTTGTGGTTGTAGGCATAATAATGACTTAATGAGCAATAAAAAACAAAGTACCAAAAATACAAATGTGTTTGGACCATTGTATATCAAAACGTGGGTTGAAATCGTTGAATGTTTTTAGATAAATTCGAAATGTTTGAATAAGCTTTTAGGTGCGTCTCAATTGTCCCTTTTCTCTTTGGCCGAGCACTTTATGGTGGTAAATACAGTTTCCGTAAAGCAAGACTAACTTATCTTGAAGAAAAATTAATTATTATAAAACTTTGAACTTTAAAAAATTAAAAAAATAATATGAATATAAAGATCTGTAAAGTTTGATTTTATTAATAAATGTTTTAGTAGTCCTGAAACATTATGAATAAGAAAAACTATTAATATTGATACCAGAAATGTTTTCGTGGGTTCTAAAATGCAATAGATACAGGGTATCAAACTAGACACAACTTTCTATTGAAAAAAAATGAAGGTTAAGGTATATCCACCATTTGAAATATATTTTCAGATCTATTCATTGCTCTAGAGTATTCTATGATACACATGGCATACTAAAATATATTTTTAACTGTGTCCTTCACCTTCAAATATTTTTTGTGTACAATTTTGCATTTGACAGTATAGGAAATTTAGGATACTAGAAAAAAACACTTCAGAGTTAGATGTACTAAAAAAGTAATTTAAAGTACTGGGTGCATTTGAAAAAAATGCTTCAAGTGGTAATTGCATATGAATAAATACTTCAAAGTGTTTAATGCACCACATAATATTTTCAGATATTGGATACACATAAAAAAAAAAAAAAGACTTTTGGTCGTTAAATCCTCCTTAAACCTTAAGAAAAAACATATCTTCGTTTAACTACTTTGCTCAGAAGAACTGAGATAAGTGGTGGTGGTCATTACAGTTGTTATTCACCAAAACATGTATTAGGAGGGAAAAAAGAGTTTAAAGATTAAACTAAAGATTTATCTTGGCAAAAGAAAAACTTTAAAAAAAAAAAAAAAAACTTAAATTAGCATGAACGACAAGGACAGTTTGTAAAAAAATGATTAAACATTTAACTTTATTCCCAACTTTGTGTGTTGGAACATATTTAATTAGAAAATGTCTAATAGTTGCTGTTCTTTTTCTTAAATCATGCTAAGGTCTCAGTCAAAAAATAATGATATCAGAAATGTTTTAACTTGTCAATGATATCACTTTTATTATTATTAACAAGCTATAAAACTTTTTTATATATTATTTTTTTAAAAAAAATGGGAGCTTACTGTGATTTTTTTTTTTTTTTGTTAAATGGATATTCTTTCCACTATGGACAATATTGTTCCAGACATATTGACTATTAAATATATGCATACATCCCAATAGAATTGAACTTAACTCAACATATTGCATGTGAGATACTGGTTATTATTAAGGTTATTAAACTCAGACCAGTCACTGAACCAGTCAATGTATTGTTGGGTCAAGGGTTATGTCGGAGTTAAACCGGAGCTAATCATAGAGCCAAATTAATGAGAAAGTGAAGATTTTATGATTATTAATATGAAATTATTAAACAAAATTTAAAAAATGATTAAAAAAACTGAACCGGATTAATGCCCAGATCGACGGTTTACCAACCTGTTTGTTTGTTTTTTGTTTTTCCGGACCAATCCGGATTTAATAACACCGGTTATTATTTGCTTTTCTCAATGAAAAATATTAGTGTTGCATAAAATATTCTTGATATCTAAGAAAAACCTATACAAGGTTATTGAGTTTAATAATATATAGGAATCTTGTGTCAACCTCACTGCATATAAATTATAATAAAGCTATTGTCCCATAATCTTATCGTCCGCAAACGGAACTATCAGTTTCCTTCTTCTTCTTTTTTTAATTTGATATTTATTATTTGAAATTCATAAAAGTTAGCTAATGGAGGCAAGGAGAATATAGATCAGTGTTAAAAAATAGTTGTGTTTATTATATTTAATTAAATTAGCAACAAGTGCTTGTTTATATTTGGGGAAAATTCTAATTAAATATATGTGAAATGCCAATATTCATATTGAGACCCACACTTTTAACAAATTATTAATTAAGCCAAGAGGCTTAATTAGGAATTTTTAAATATTGTTAAAAGACCAAAATGATCCTCTATAGTTAAAATGTAAAATTAAATATAAGTCTAAATCTAGGGCTAAAGTACAATTTTAGTAACGAAGTTTTTATTATAAGTATCTAGCACAATTAATTATCAAAGAGTATAAAAGTAGACACAATATTTTAAGAACATAGCAATTTTAACAATTCCATTAAATTAGTCCAAACGTCCTTTTCTTTTTCATGTAAGACCCATTTGTTCTACATCTATAACAGATATTTGAGTCAGTTTAATAGAATTGTTAAAATTACACCATTCTTAAAAGATTGTATCTACTTTTCAACCTTTCAAAGTTTAATTATGACAAACACTCTTAGTTAAAAACTTGATTTCTAATTAAAATCACACGTTAACCCCTAAGTCTAATTTCGATTTTGATTCCTTCAATTGAATTTAATTGCTTAAGTGGATTGACCTATATGTGGTGAATCACTAGAAGAAAGTTGGTGAAAACTGAAAAGGTTAAAGGTGTTGCGGGTGTGATTGGAAGATATTAGCAGCTAATGGGAATTAAGTGCACTTTTGGAAACTCTCAAATTATGGTTCTAAAAGTATTTTTTTCATTAGTGGGAACAAAACTCCTATCATATATTTACTTTATAAATCATAAAAACATTTCTAAAAAACTTAAACAAACAAACACATAAATGGCTTTCTTAATGGAGGCGATTGGGATGGGAAGCGCAAGATTGTTAAACTTGATAAGGAAAGTTTAGAGTATATAAATTTAGAGGCAAAGGAAAATATTGGGAAGGATTCTCACATTAAGCATTAACACTGTGATTTGAATGAATAGTCATGTAATTTATGAGTTATCTCTTTATCAACTGAATTAACACTTGTTATCATAAAAATATATTTGACCTAATACCTATACTATAAATCTTCAAAGTGCGAGCTTAAAATGATTATCAGGGTTTTTAAAATCAGTTTTTCAATTATAACTCAAAGAGTTAAAGGTTTGAAGCGACTCTACTCTAGACAAGTACATAACTAATTTAAATGCACAAGGTAAGAAAAAAATGTCCAAAACAATTTAAACGCGCAAACAGGTTTTATTTTATTTTTAAAAAAAAAGAAAAAAAATGCACAAGGTAAGAAAAATAACAATAAACAAACAGGTTTTAGAGATATTTTGAGCTTATAGTTATAGAGCTGGATTCTCATAGTGTGCCGTACATGTTTGCGCGAAGAAAGAGGGCATGTATACGTCGTCGCTTCCTTAATAGGTTAACAAAAAGGCGATAACAAGTGATTGATTGATTGATTTTTTTTATTATTATTACTATTTTATTGTCACCCTTTAATAATTTTTTTAAAAAAAGAAATATTTTCGACCATAATCCGTTGTAATTCAATATTATGGTTTCAGCCTTTTGTTCCTAATAATATTTGCATCGATTATTAAGTGTTTTTTTGGGTCAAGCAAATCAAGAAGAATGTTCATTGATAACAAATTATAAATTTAAAGAGTTGATCTAATCTTAAATATAAAATATATTTTTTATATTTGTCAATATTTTTCTAATTTACCCTTATTGATATTCTCTTTACAATGATAAGAGAGAAGATGAAATGAGAAAATTAAGGAAGATGTTTATGGTGTTTTAGAAAATACATGTCATTTTAACTAAATTAACTAATTTTTTAAATTAATCAAGTTAGGTAAATATGTCATATACTAAAAACCTGAAGGAGTAAAATTTTTAAATATATATATAGAAAATTTAGGTGGAGGTAGACATATCGATAACCCATTAAGGCTAGGACACACCTTCAAACTCAAATAGTTTTTATAAAAGTACTTACAGATTATCTACTAACAAGACTCTCAAATCGACCAAAAGATATCAAACCTCCTCATTTTTAGATTGAAGACCATAGCTCAACTATGTCACTCATCAATAATTGGCCTTGAAGTGAACCAACACTAACCCCACCCTCTTCAAAAAAGAGATCCAAGTTACTCTCTACGTAGGATCAATGTTCTTGCACACCTAAACTAATTAATACATTAAGACCGGCCATCAACCAACTAATCCAACTAATAATTTAATTTCAGGTAACTGTAGTTTTATCCTAAGAACAATATTTTTTTTTTTTTTTTTTTTTTTTTTTTTTTATTTTTTACAAGGCCTGGAGTTAAAGCTTTCTTTATTTTTAGTGCTGGTCTATTAAGAACTTATCTTCTTACAAGATTTTATTTTTTTCCGCCTGGGTGGGTCTTTTGGGCCTGTTCTTTATTTCCAAAAAAGTTTTATGCTTATTATCAGTAACCCATGACTGCAGCACCGAGAAAATTATATTACTTACGGCTACGGGTACCCGAAAATGGGGAAGTTATGCTTAAGCAGCAAAATCACAAGTGAAACAAAAAAGATAACAAGTTGTTTATAGTTAATAGTTAAGGACCTTAAATATATGAAATTATTTTGTAAGGATGAAATCATTCTCTTACAATAACCCGTAGATAACTAATATGCATACTATGAGACAAATAATTCACTTTATCTAATGGTTATACATTGAAATATAGCACCATGACAAAGGAATTTAAAATTATATACAACGAATTTAGTACCTTTAAACTTTCAGATATATAATCATGAAATTTCCTTTGTCATAGTAATAAATTTCCTAGGAATAACTATTAAACAAGGTGTTGGCAAAAAAAAAAAAATATTCAACAAGGTAAATTATTTGTCTCGTTAATTTTATTCATTATACTTTTTCTTCTTAAAAAATGATCTTAATCTTACAAAATAATTTTATATTAGGTTCTTATTTGGAAAGAACTTATCATCCTGGTTCTTGAGCATGCTTCTCTCAAAAAAGTAATGTTATTTTTTATAATTTATAAGTTATTTTAAACTAAATTATAATATACTAATAGAGTTAGTTAAAACTATCCTCTTTTTTTTTTTTTTTTTTTTCAAAACCCCATTCTTTTTCAAAAATTTCATTAACTAAATACAATAAATTCCACAACGTACAATAGTCCTTATATTTCTTAATCACTCTTTCTACTATGAAAATTACTCAACATATTCACACTAAGGGCTCTATAGCGGAAAAAACATTATTTACTTCATAGATTTTGCAGGATGACTATGAATGGAGAGATTATGTCTGTAAAAGTATGACGTTTTGAATAGTTCATATGAGTAACTTCGTTTTTACAGTTTTATCGGACATATGCATCTTTTTATTGGAGAAAATCCTATTGAGGGATTGTCAGAACCCCTCCTAGTTAAGCTTCGAACCTTCTTTAATCATGTTATGAGTAACTAACCTCTTTTGGCTAGACATAATCTCTTATGGATAGGAAATTATAACTTTTTTTTTTTTTTTGTCCACACCTTTTATCAAAATCTTTTGTTTCAACTAATCCAAATTTACCCCTAGTCAAGCCCAGGTCATGGGGGTATGGCTCCTAAGAACATTTTTTCATTCTCATTCTTCACATGGTGAAAGAAGAGCATTATTTTCCACTTACTCCCAACAAATATTGGTAAATATAACTTTTTTTTTTTAATTTAATAAAAAAAGTTTTGGAGGGGTTCGACATCGAGATCGCCTACCAAAGGAGTCCAGTGACAAGTCATTTTCTCTTACCATCTACTTCCAACAAATGTTGGTAATTATAACTATTGAATACACTAATGATAAATTTAGGTTTGTTTTTCTTTGTGGTTCTCTTGGGCCTGTCTTGCAGGTACAAATGTGTTCTAAAGTTCGTCACAACTGTTCATGACCCACTACTACATGGGGTTGGGGACGAGTTATCTGAAAATAATGGTTTAAGAAATTTGATTTTCCTTTTTACTATTTTTTTAAGAATTGAATTACCTTTAAACAAAGTAAAAGATGAAAATCCTTTTCCCTCCATGTTTGAAACATTTAAAAAGAAGGGACATCTTCTCTAGTTCAATAAAATATCATACTAATAATCTATCATTATAGACCATGATATACAAGCCTATAATATCATAAAATATCACACAAGAGATAGGATATATAAAACCATGTACCATCATAAACTTATAAAATTCATTATTAAAAAGGTTAATAGGGAGTTGAAAAGTCACTACTCCTTTTTTTTTTTTGTCCTAGTTATGCTATGAAAGAAAATAACACGCCACTAACTGCGTGTTGATTTATTTTTTATTTTTAAAGTACTTTACTTGCATTGAAAACTATTCCCCTGGGATGAAAATCTCTTTAATATGTGTAACCAACATGTATAGTTTAAGGAAAAAATATAAAGATAGAAGACAACATGGATTAATGGCTTACACTTAGGATTAAATAAAAATTGAATATATCTTATATTTAGGATTTAAAAAGTACCACTCCCTCAAGTTTAAATGTAAAACGTAGTTTCTATCCATTTTAAAGACATTTTAGTTGTTGGTTTTTCTAAATCTGTTTTGTTATTTATGTTTTGAATCGGTTTGTATTTCATTTTGAGGGTTGTACGTTACGTTTATTATGTTCGACACCTTGTAGTTTCTCTTCATTATTAATATAATATGTTTCTTTGTTGTAAAAAAAAAAAAAAAATGTAAGACCTACTTTGAAAGTGAATTTTGATCCTAAATATAAAATCTTTTTCCTATTTTATCTTTTTATGTATGTCATTTTTCTTCAAGCTAATTTTGACTGATTTATAAATTAATATATAATCTAATATTATGCATAAGTATTTTAGAGTGTTAGTATGATATAATTAAGTAAGATATTTGGTTTTTTAATATTATCAAATTAGATACATATACCTTACATTAAAGACTTGAAAAATAAGTAAGAGGCCATACTGGAATGTGTGTACAAAAAAGAAAGACTACATACCCGGGAGGAGAAGAGAACAAACAATGGATCAAAGAGACTTGATATCTCTGACTAGTTGGAAAAAAAAGAGGGCTTTTATTAGGTTAAAGAATAGGCAAGTTGGAGGAGAAACAGAGTGAGAAACGAAGAAGAAGAAGTGGGAAACGTTGAGTTGAGAGGGGAATGGCATCAATATATTTATAGAGACACATAGACACATATATGCTGCTTTGCTTTTTCAAACTGAATCATCAAATGAATTAGCTTTGTCTTTTTGGAGTGAGATTCTGATGTATGAGGGCGGTGCTTTCTAAAATTAATTAAGATAATTAATTTGATGCCAAATGCGTTAATTAAATAAGTTATCCTCTTCCACGTTACTAATAGAGAATCCAAATATTTTTATCAACTCCAAGTCCTCACGTGTCTTCCCACCTACAACTTTCCTAATCCTTCTTAATATTACGTAACTGTTTTAATTAGTGATAAAAACTGTTTTCTTAACATGATTTACAGTATACGAGATAAATTTGTGAAAAAAAATTTATCTTACCTTATATGAACGTGATTTTTTAACGCTAATTTAAATATGCCCGTACTCCCTCAAAACCTTCTAAAAATACTAATTCATCATTGGCAGGCCTAGGGCGAAATTGGGGATGGGGGGTTGGGGAGTAGAAGTGACCCCCTAAAATTATAGAATTGTGTCTAGAGGTTTAGAAAATTATATTTTAGTCTTATAAAAATTTCAATATTTTTATTTTAATCTCATTAAAAGTTTTATGGTAGGACTAAAATAAAAATTATAAAATATTTATATCAGTTGCATATAACACTAACGTTTTAAACTTTAGGAAGAGTTTGGTGGGTACTACTTCAATTTTCTTAACACGGCATGCTCCACGTCTTCAATTCTATGGGCAGTCACACTGCTTGTTTCTCGTCTTTTCGTTTTTTTTTTAGGGTTAAAGTATTCATTTGGTCCTTTATGTTTATCTCCGGTATCATTTTAGTTCTTAAGTTTGTAAAGTGCTTGCGTTTGGTCCCTTAATGTTAACACCGTTAGTCGGCTTAACGGAAAATAATGACTCAGCAGTTTTTAGCGATATTTGTGTAATTAAATGTTGACCAAACATACTTATATGTTAGTATTTTAATAAATTAATATTTTAAATCCTATTAATTGAAAAAAATTAATCTTTACAGAATTGTTTTATGCGGTTTTTCACAAATTGT
Organism: Acacia acuminata; assembly: GCA_019022655.1. Classification (NCBI taxonomy): domain Eukaryota; kingdom Viridiplantae; phylum Streptophyta; class Magnoliopsida; order Fabales; family Fabaceae; genus Acacia; species Acacia acuminata. The sequence goes on along the minus strand of JAFJYI010000048.1, from coordinate 1,524,937 downwards.
TAAGATTAAATATATATTTTTTGTCAAAGAAAAGTAAATATTTTTCAATTAATAGGATTTAAAATATTAATTTATTAAAATACTAATATATAAGTATACTTAGTCAGCATTTAATTGCACAGTCATCGCTTAAAATTGTTGAATCAGTATTTTCCGTTAAGTCAGACTAACGGTGTTAGCATTAAGGGACCAAACGTGCACTTTACAAACTTAAGAGACTAAAATGATATCAGAGGCAAATATAGAGGACCAAATGTATACTTTAGCCTTTTTTTCAAAGGTTAGGGAGGAAGTTGCAGAAGGGATGCCTTTTTTTTTATTATTTTTTTCCCCTTATTTGTATAGTGATCAAACTAACAAATGAATATGAACAGTTATTTTTATTTTATTATTTTATTTTTTTAGAGATATAGCGTTGGGGTTCTTATTAATAATAAATCAGACTTGCAATCTATTCGGTGCTTTAAGGGAAAATTAACTACATTATTGGTAAGAGTTGGCAATGGCTTAGTGCCACGTGGGAGTGCAAAAGTAAAATAAACTCATTTATCAGTCAACAGGATTAATACCTCTTCATGGTTGGGTAGTATTGTTGTCATATCAAAAACTTTTCGGTTCACATTGGAAAAAAAAAAAATCAGATAACCAGTGAAACTTTAAAGGAAAATTTATGTCTTAACCCCAAAAAAATCGAAGTGGAAGACACGTGAATCGCTAGTTCAACATATTTAGTCAATTAATAGTCAAATTTAACTCTCAACAATGTTGAATTTTTTGATACCCATCATTCTTAAGTGAAAACTTGTAAGACAAATTTACACATTAAAACTTAATTTAATATAAAAAGTGAAAAATACTTTGTCAATATATTCCAATAAAAGATAAATGATAAGATTGTGTTTGATGCACTCAACTTTTAAGGTGAAATAGTCATTATCACTTCAAAAGTTTGATTTTTCGATACCTGGAAATGTTTGAAGTTTGAAAGGGAAGAATGTGTTACGTGGCCAAATAACAACATATATTAATCGATGCCCGCGCTCGTATTTCTATTTCAGTCTTTTTCTCTAATGTTTTATTAATTCTCCAACTTTAGTTGTATAATAAATTTTTTTAAAAAAATTATAATTGATCTACTAACCAAATATATATAGTATACACTCCGAACATATATAAGGCTCGTTAATACACCACATTACAAAATTTCAATACAATTATCACTGAGTTGCTTAAGGTTGTCTATAAATTGTTTTTCATATATGCTCTAAGCACAAGAGAAGAACTTCTTCTTCAACTCACCGCCCCTTCCCCCCAAACTTTTTGCTCCAATTGGCATATATATGCCTAGCACATAATCGATGCTCGACAACGGCAACACCTCCAATACGGTAGGAAGTAGACCACTATGACCATTGTACGGACAATATATCGGACAACAAGCTTTATATGAATGAACACCATATGATGTAGACCATACCCTACCTTTTGCATATCGGACATAATTGTTATTTTATCTCCATCCTCTAAGTCCAGCGACCTCTTCAACCATTGGAAAAACCATTTCCAATTTAATTTGTTCTCCTTTTGTGTAATCCCAACAGCAATGGGATATAAACTATCGTTCGCATCAAGGCCAGTAGCCATTAACATGATGCCTCGTGCATTGCCTTTGAGGAAAGTACCATCAACACCAATTATTGGTCTGCATCCTGCCCTCCAACCCGTCTGCCAAAAGCAAGAAGAACATATATCATTAAATCATGCAAGCACCCAAAGCATGGCAACACAGAAAACTTAATCACAAAATTATGGCAACAGTTACCTTTGCAGCATTGAAACATAGATACAACCGGCTAAAGACCTTTTTCCAACTTTCAAGAGCTTCTTTGCTTAGTTCAAGAGACACATCTGACCCCGGATTCGATTTTTTCAGCTCATTACAATAAGCTTCCAAGTGATTGAACTCATCGATGTAACTTCCTTCCATCCCCTCCATAATTAACCTCTTTGCTCTTTTGCACTTGTATATGCTAACACTCACCAACAATTCATCTTCTGCATCCTTCATGTCCGCAACTTTGTAATTTGGCCTCTCTTGCACCTTCTTCTTGAAATAGTAAGCTAGCCACTTCATTGACGCCCTAGGGTTCTTAAACACCCGGCTGCAACTATGTTCCAACAATAAAGTCTTCACTTTTAGACCCGGATGTGGCCCATCTTTGGAGGCATACAACACAAATGGGCACCCTTGTTGACATCGAACCAGAATTCTTGTAGGGTCACTTTTAACGATCCTCAACTTAACTCCAACACAAATTGCATAGTTGTTAATGGCTGCAACTACCTCCTTCTTGTTTGCAAATGTCTCACCTAATATGAAACTCGGCAGACCTTCATCCCCATCTGAACCTTCTTCATCCTCACCATCAGTATCACCCTCAGAATCAATATCATCTTCATCCTCACCTTCGTCCTCACCTTCACTTGGAATTACCTCTGCATTGTCTCCATTATCATGTCCTATTTTATCAACGGGTTCATCACTTTCGTTTCTATCTCCATCATCTCCCTCGTTAACAAATATGAACCCCTCAACCACATCTTTGAAATGGTCGTCCACATCTTCGAAATGCTCATCGGTCCCACCCTTTAGACCACTGTTTTGACCACCGACAGGACCACCACAACCCTCTTTTGCCATTCAACCTTTACCCTACATTAATTTATCCCAACCAACATTACACAAACAGACAAACGACAACGCGCCAAAAGCAACAAAGACAAAGGGCCACTTCGGTATTCCACTATTTAATGCAAAAAGCAAGCAAAAGCTCAAAAAAAAAAAAAAACTTTACATGTTTTCAGAGATTCCATACCTGAAAATCGAGGACAAATCTCTGCTACCGACTCGAGACAACACATGCACCTCAGCGTCGCAATTTCACCGTGCTCTTCCTCCCTATCGAACTCTCGCTAACTCACAAAACACATGCGCCCCACTTTCTCCCGATTCCACCGCTCAATTTCACTTTCGTTTGTCGATATCGCCTCTTTCTACTTCTGCTCATGTTGATTGCTCTTCAATTTCCTCTCCCAGTCTGCTCTTACATCGTCTAATGCCCTAATTTCATCTAATACCATCGGCCCTAACACGTGTGAGAAGAGAAGCTTATGTGTCCAATTTCTCCTCTTGCGTGGCCTTCCATCGGACAAGATGTGTCATTTTAACGGTCCACCTGGCAATTCCATCACGGTAGGGCATTTTTGCTACGTTCTTGACTTCCATGGCATAAATGAGACAAAAAAAAATTTCATCTTACCAAAGTGCTCCTTGAGGAGAACTTCCATGGCAAAAATGGTCCTTATCCCTAAAAATAATTGTTTTGTAAATTTTGAGAAATAACTTACATATAAAAGCTTCCATAAAGAGATTTATTAATCAGGATGAAAGAAGTAAATAAAAGTGTCTTAAATATTAAAAATAAAAATGTAAAAATTTTAAACACTTACTCCTATCTTTTCAAAATATAATAAGTCATGCTGAATTTTTTGTTCACAATACAAATTAAATCATAAAAAAAAGGTAAAATCAAATTAAATTCTCATATAATCTCAAGAATGATTTTGTTAAAAATGATTAAGACAATTCAAATTTCATATTTTTATAAAAAGGAGAAGAGGGAGTACTACTGTCGCCCTTCATTTTTTTTTAAAAAAAAACAGCTAATTTATTTTCTCGATTTTATTAGACAGCTCATTTTTATTGTTAGATAAAAAAGGAATACAAAAATAAGTGAGCAACATTTCTTGTATTTTACTTAAAAATAAGAAATTTTAAAAGTATATTACTTTTTTCCCCAACAAAATCAAAGTATATCACTAAATAATACAAATAGAAAATTTAACATTAAATACTGTTATAATTTTGGTATATAAAAAAATGTTATCTATCTATGCAAAAAAGTATATGAGTGTGACCACGAAAAATCCAGAGCAGTGCTTTATATGATAATTTTTTTATAGCTCAATAGTTAATGATATAATAAAAAATAAAAAATAATAATTAGTTGCTCAAGAAGGGCATATTCGAGATTTGAAACTGTCCATCAATGACAGATTAGCTCTGTTTGATCTTGAACTAAATAATTAGTCATATGTTATACATATACTATACTTGTCATTCTAAATATAGGACATAGTTTATAACGTAATTTGTACTACAAATATTTGTCTAGGACCGGAGGAGTATTTATTAATAAAACATGGGGTTTAAACTTCTCACCGTTGCATGAGAAGAAGAAGATTCTACAAATACCCACATATATATATAATGTTAATTATATATATGTGTGGGTCCCATGGAGAAAACACTTCTCCTACAACATGAAAAGTGTTTTTCCCATAAAACATATAGAAGTGGAATATGGCCTGGCTTTGGAGTCCTATATGAAAAGGATTCTTGCAATTATGTGCTTTGGAGTCTGTTTCTCACCAATCCACGCTTTGAAAACTAGGTATAAAATTTGGTTTTAATTTGAGACAGATGCAATATTATTACTTTTTAAAGTTTCGGAATTTTGGTATTATAGAAAAAATGGGTTTGTTTTTTTATGAAATGATTTTTTTTCCAATTAAATTTGTTTCTATATAATGGTTGAAACCATATCCATGACCACTTACTTAAGCTACGCAAATGCATATTATTGGTATCAACTTGAGTTGATTAAGCACCCAAACTTTATAATAATTTAAGCATTACCAATTCAAGATAACAATTTATACATTACCAGTTTAAGATAATTTAAGATAATCTATAAAGTGGTCAACTATGAAAATTCTTTTTGATCTTTTTATGCTGTCTCAATTGACTCCTTTCCAACACCCACTTTTTATCTGATTCGCCTTTTCTACTTACTTTCTACTAGATTCACTAATTCACACCTTCATAAATTCACAATCAACATTATACTGTTTTTTTTTTACCATAAAAAATGAAATGAAAGCATGTTCAAACCATTAATCGTATAACTGGATTCAATTTCTCTACCTATCCTTTGGATAGGCAGGGGAGCTCGTCTACTATGGACCATCCAGATGACATTTGAACGGTCCAAATTTTATTTTTTTTTATTTAGTGATTTTTAAATAACTATCATTTTTTTTAAAAAATAGTTGAGAGATTTATTATTATTATTATTTGAGATGCTCTACCTATTAAAATAATTTTTTTTTTAAAAAAAAAAAAAAAAAACGGTCTAGATCCTATCCGGAAATCCCGAGGAGCCGAGCTCCCCATCCTATCCATAAGATAGGCAGGGAAATTGGATCCATGTAGAACTAGCCTAATAGCACTTTGGTTTAAGGTCGAATTTTGCTTTAGAAATTATCACATGAGAGTAGAGCCGGCAAAACGAGCCAGGTCCATCGGGCCGAAGCTTTAAGCCCCAGCCCTTTAAGGGCCGGCTTGGAAAATGGACGAGATATTTGAAATTAGCCCGGAGGGCCGACCAAAAGAGCCGGGCTTGGAAAATGGACGAGATATTTGAAATTAGCCCGGAGGGCCGACCATGATGGGCATGGGCTTAAACGGCCGCCCCTGGAGGGCCTCCGGCCGGCCTACAGAGCCCTTTTCAATCGTAACTTTTTCTTTTTTTCCTTTTAAAATTTATTAATTTATATATATTGTATTTGTTATAGAGTTATTTATCCATTTAACTACAAATATATAATAACTATATTCTAATTTTATGATTTAATTTATTATTTGTTGCAAATAAAGAATATAGATGTGTTCATTATGCGGGAGAAGAATTTCATGATATTCTTACTCATGAGCCAGAGACTATTACTCAAAGTGAAGAACAATCAAATGTCATTAAAATTGATGATAGTGACGAAGATGACGACAATAATAGTCATCGTACTAATGTAGCTTAGTGATATGCTTTTTATGTTTTATGTGAGTTATTTGTGAATATAGTTTGCTTTTGATTATGAATTAGTGATTTGTGCTTATTTATTGGATGATTCATGTTGTAATTTACTAATTATATTTTTTTAGAAAAAAAAGTGGAGAAAAAATAGTTAAAATTTGGAATAGTAATTTCCGGCCTTGCGCCGGCCGCGGCCCCGGTGCTCGTGGGCCGAGCTTTGAAAAACAGTACTTTTCTTACTCCGGGCCCGGAGGGCCGACCTCATTGCCACTCTACATGAGAGCAATGTTACTCTGAAAGTCTTTTGAGGAGCAACGTCTTTCCAAAACTTTCCAAATCATAGCAATTTTACCCCGACTGTTATTCATGTTAAATCTAACTATTAGTTAACCGAATATGTCGATTTGATAGGTGCACATGTCATCTACTTTATTTTTTCCAAGTTACATTAAGAAATAAGGAATTTTTTATTTAAAAAATAAGCATCACATCTGAAGGACTGGAAAAAATTAAGGAGGGGAAAACATCTAATGAGGTGAAGAGAAAATTGAAAAGGAAGTTGTTTATCTCAATGCCCTGGGTGTAAAGGCGGAAGGTTTCCGACTACCTTGTTCTCAGCAATCTACCCCAACGTGTCCTACACCACTAACTAAATATTTTTCTTCATTTCTTTCCCGTGAACGTGAGTTCTTCCTCCATATTCGACTTTTTTTCTTCATTGTTGTTTACATTGTTAACTTAGCATATTTGGTTAATTAATGATCATATTTAACCAAGATAACAATCAGAGCGACATTATTGCAATTTGGAAACTTTTGAGGTAATATTGAATTTAAAAAACTTCTAGGCAACATTGCTTCCGATTGAAAACTCCTGCAAAATTTGCACTTTAACATAAATGATATGGATGAAATTGCTATAACAAAAAATTGCATTTCTAATTAATTTGATCAACTAACAATTAAATTTAACATAGATAACGGCTATGGCAAAATTGTTATGATTTAGAAATTTCCAGGACGATATTGCTTTTCAAAAAAAATTCTGGAGCAACATTATATTACTCATGCACCAGACAAAATTAGACTTTAACCCTATTGTTTTTGCCATCAATATCAATATCCCAATAGATATTTCTGAATATTATATACTCATAATTCAACTTTAAAGTGAATATTATAATAAGAACTTGAACCACAAGTGGACCTTGTATTAACGGCGGAAGGGAATAGTTGTTAAACAAAGGAGAATAATAACATTTATCGGTAGACTAGACGACACGTGGTTATAAGTTTACCAATATTAGTGGTCAAAGATCATTCGTTATCACAAACTTTTAAATTTCTTGCGATACTTTGGCTTTAAAAGTCGGATTATAGTCGGCAAAAAGTCCCGTATAAACTAAAATCACAACTTCTGTGCACTGAGTTAAAAAAAAAAAAATGTTATCTTCATCATTATAAAGTCAAACACACACATGAACTTAGCCAAAGTATAACAGAATTTTGCGAGCGAGCTAGCTAGCTATCACATAGGTTTGAAAAGGTATATATAACTTAAATTTTGATCTGCATTATTGAGATATACTAGTTAAGGTGAGATATGGCTATATATTACTATCTTTAATTCCTGATATGAGACCCATTTGACTAACTTGGAGAGACTATGGAAGTATTGATATTTATCTTTCTTATCTAAATTAATTTAGCTGACTAATAAATTAATATATAATATAATGATACACATAAGTATTTTACAGAAATCATGTAACAAATGCTATAATTAAGTAATTTATTTAGCTTCTTTAATCTCTGCAAACTAGTCAACTAAGTAGTATACTTTATGGGAAAAAAATTTAATTAAGAGGCCTTGTGCACTTTTTTATATAAATAACGTTTCTGCAAATAAGATCTGATGATATGCTCAACTCTTTGTCCAGCAAAAGCAAAAGAAGGAGAAGATGCATGCCAGTTTTAAATTGTGCACTTATGTCATTGTCGAGTTCTTTTGATTTTAGGGTTTTGGGTGGTCAATAATTAACGACAAGTTGGTTGTGACGAGATTGACGATTATTGGATCGCCTGCTTGACATAAATTTGATGTTAAGTTTGACAACTAATGGTGTTCGGTGCTCTTCTTTTGTGTAAAGGAAGAATAATTTGAGTTTCAATTATATGCAGAAAAAGTGGGATACAACAATCTGGAAACAACTATTGAAATCAGAGTAATGGTCTAAAGATAGATCATAGCCAAGATACGCATGTTTGGAATTTTTGGATTGAAGAGAAAGAAAAATATATATGTGGAAAAAAACATAGAAAGATTTATTTTTGATATTATCAGTTGTTAATTAGTTTGCTAAGATTTATTTGAAACAAACTATACATTTTTATGACATTATACTAGTATGATTGAATGATGATTAAGTTTAAATCCTTATAACGTTGAATTGTAAATTTTTTTATTCCTTACACAAGTTACTCCCTTGTTCTTAATACAGGGGTTAGATAACTAATTTTAGGGGTTAAGAAAAGTAGTTAATTTACTTATTTGTAAAAAATGTTTATTGATTTTCCTAAAATATCCTCTTCAATCAATTGTATCGGAAATACCCATTGATATGATAAAAGTCCCAATGTAAAATTAATATGGTTGTTTGGAGAAAAAACTATAAATTTAGAAAGCAAAGTAAATTGAAGTCTTGTATTTAATATCAAAGTAAATTTCCTTAATAGCTTTATCATTTAACATCTAAGGGAGTATTAGAAAGATTTAATTACAACCTTTATGTATAGAACAATTTTTTATTTTGTGAATTAGAAGGATAGATACTAAAAAGTTTGATATTACAAATGAGATTAAACTTACGAGTTGCCACCTCAGCTCCCACTTTTTGGGAGAGCTTTCATGCCACTGTAACAAATCTAAAGAGAGAAACTACACTCACTATTTGCCTCTCAATTCCCCAAAAATAGTAGTTTCTACAATCGACAAATACCACAAACAATAAGATTCATTTGGTAGTCTCCATACATTTTGGGCGTCCATGTAATTACAGTGTAAAAAAGAAAAAGCAAAACATGGTTGTTGTTGTTTTTTATATTATTAGCAACGATCAAGAAGTGGAGGGGAATGCTTTGCATAATTAAACTTAGCAATTGGAATAAGGATCTTTTTGATGTCAAAAAGAAGAAGAAACTAGCAAGTTCAAGCAGAGCCATATCTTGGAATAAAGTAATATTTGAATAATGCAACTTGGGAGACAAAAATAGAATGATATATAACATGAAGGGTTTTGATTCAATACCTTATCTCTATCACTAAATGAGCCACCAAAGTTGCCCTTATCATGACCAAACCCTCGATTTGGTCGAAAAGAATCACAGTAATTGTTTTTTTGTCTAGATGGGCATATTTATTTATGCCGCCACAATATATTGTTGGGTTATGTTGCTCCAATTAAACTAAAAGGGTGGGGGTTTGACCATTTGCAACACGATCTGTCACCAGTTTTAATTTGTCTACTTGTGTTTTGCCTGTTTGGTAAGATATATTAATTAATCCTTTCATGGTTCTCGAGAGATGCCTTGGTGATGGAGTAAAAGTTATTGAAAGCTACACAACCAAAAAAAAAAAAAACAATCCAAATAATTGAAGCAACCTTCTTTATGCTTTCGTTTTTCTATTCAATGAATCAATTGAGACATTGATTGAAGGCTTAATTAATCCAATCGTGGTTGAAAATAACACTTAACTCAATTATCATTAGAATACACAAAAATATTTATATATAACCTTCAAAAAAGTAATATTTAAATAACAAAGGTATTAATACACAAGTATACAGATCATTTATGTATAAACCACATATAATATAACAAAATAAAGTTACTTAAGTACAAATATGATGGTTGCTATTTTGACATTTTTAAATTCAAAACCACGTTGTTTTCAAGCCTAGTAAGAAGACTAAGTATAAAATCCAACTTAGTTGACATGTACAAAATTCATGATTAGACCACTAAGATGACTAATTTGCTGATTTATCGGTTTGACTAACTGATTCAGGTTGAGTTTTAATAGCATTATTTACATTGCCAGCACACCAGAAGGAGAGGCAGAGCATTATGATAATATGACAAAATTGAATAATTGTATTCATATTCATTTCCAATGCATCTGTAATGTATAGTGATATGACCCTATCCTAGTGTGACACATGTAAAGTAGTGAAGGATCTAGAATTTGTGTGTGAAATATTTATAATCTGATTGTGCAATTTGGGCTTTATGTGTTTTTGGGCTCTAATATCGCCCTACAAGCTGAACTGGGTTGGAAGCACAGTGAGGCTTGATTGAAGAGTGGCAAATTGTATGGAAGGCAGAGGCTTAGTTAGAATATCTGCAAGCTGCTCCTTGAAAGAAACATGCAGGACATTAAGTAAACCAGCAGATACCCGTTCTCAGACAAAATGATAATCAAGAGCAATATGCTTTGCTAAGGAATGACATACAAGGTTAGCAACCAATTATGTAGCTCTGAGGTTATCATAATGCAAGAAAGGAGCAGTAGAAAGATAAATGTGAAGTTCAAAAAAAAATGTTGAAGCCAAATAAGTTCACTAGTGGTGGTTGCTATGGCTTTATATTCACCTCGGTCTTGGATTTGGCTACAGAGGGTTGTTTCTCCATGTAATTAAATTAGGACCAAAATAGATGGCAAGTCCTCCGATTGATCTAGCATCGTCAGGGGTGCCACCCCAGTCAGCATCAAAGAAGGCAAATAAAATGAGTGAGGAAGAAGGTTTGATATGAAGAGCATAGTGGGAGGTTCCTCGAAGATAACGTAAGATGCATTTCACCGCCGTCCAGTGGGTATCTTTTGGTTGACAACAAAACTGAAGTCCGGTTGAGTGAAACTTAGGTACTGAAGACTGCTCACGACACTATGATAGAGATGTGGATCATGAAAATCTGAACCATTGTAAGCAGAGGTCACAGAGTTAGTGGCCATGGGTGTAAACACAGGCTGAGCATGAGAAAGAGGATTTTTCTAGAATATCCTGAATATATTTAGGTTGAGATAAGAGAAGACCAGAAGATGAAGGTAAAACTTCAATGCCCAAGATTCTTAACAGGGAAGGTTTGACCAAAAGCATCAATGAGTTCATGAATTGCATCCCCTAATGAGCTAGTGACAATAATGTCATCCATATAGACCAAAACATAAAGGGTGACCTCAGAGGTGTGATATATGAATAAAGATGAATAAGATTGTGAAGCAGAAAAAGCCCAATTCCAGAAGTCGATGACTTAAGCGAGCAAACTAGGCTTGCGGGGCTTGTTTTAGTCCTTAAATAGCACGGCGAAGTTTGCAGGCATATGAAGGATAATCAGGATGAATGAAACCTAGTAGTTGCTACATATAGACATCTTCGTTGAGAAAGACATGAAGAAAAGTATTATGAACATCAAGTTGATTAATATACCAACCACGAGAGACGAAGAGAAACAGAATAAGGTGCACAGTGGTTGGTTTCACCACTGTAGCAAAGGTGACAGAAAAATTGAGGCCTAGTTGTTGGCGAAATCCTTTGGCAACTAATCGGGCCTTCGGTTTATCAAGAAAACTATCAGTATGAAGTTTGGTTTGGAAAATCCATTTGCAACCCAAGACATTCATTTGGGGTGAATAAGGAACAAGGTCCAAAGTATTGGTAGAAAGTAATATGTCATACTTGGTTTTAAGAGCTTGACGTCATCTAGTATCTTTGAGAGCTTGGGTAATGGTGTTGGGTGTGGACGAGGTAGGCCTGACAGTGTACTGAGCATGTGGAGGTAGGGAAGATACAAAATCAAAAGGTATAGGTTTAGGCTTGAAGATAAGGCTTTTAGATCGAGTGGTCATCAAAGGATGAGAAGAGATGAAAGATTGAGGAGGGTTGGAAGGTGGTGGTCGATGATGTGGGTATGAGGCAGAGGATGGAGAAACGGAAGAGGGTGGTAACGAAGAAGTACGGGAGGGTGAGCTAGAAGGAGAAAGTGATTTTGGGCTTAGTGTTGGGCTTGGTAAAAAAGGAAACGATGAGTTGGGTTTGGTGAAGGGATTTTAGGGATAAGTGGTGAAATAAGATAAGGATTGAATAAGGGTGGTGGGCTAGGAAAACAATTAGTCAAGGGAAAAAGTTGGTCATCTAATATGACATCTCTGGATAGATATATTCTACCAATTGGTTGATGAAGGCAGAGGTAGCCATGAAGTTTGGAGGCATTGCCCAAAAAGATACACAAGTGAGACCATGGGGCCAGCTTATGGGCTACATAAGGTCTCAAATTAGGCCAACATGCAGAACCGAACACCTTCAAAAATTTATAATCAAGCTTTAGTTTGTGAAGTAACTTATATGAACTTTTGCCATGTAAAACTGGGTTGTGCAGTCGATTAATAAGATAAGTCACCGTGGAGAAAGCATAACTCCAGTAAGATTGAGGGACTGAGGCCTGGTGCATTAAGGTCAAACTAGATTCAACAATGGTTCTGTGGTGACGTTCAACAACACCGTTTTGAGTGTGAGTGTAAGGACAAGAGATTCGATGATGTATACAAAAATTAATTAAATCAGAATGTAAAGAACGAAATTCTGCACCCCAATCAGATTGAAATGCTCTAATCTTTGAATTAAAGAAGGTTTCTACAAAAGCTTTCAACTTAAAAAATATAGATCGAACCTCATTGTTGGACTTAAGAGGATAAAACCAAATGAAACAAGAAAAATCATCTACAAAAGACACATAATAGCAAAATCCATTGACAAATACTATACGGGAAGGACTCTAAACATCACGGTAGACTAACTGAAAAGGAAGCTGAAAGCGATGAAGTAACCGTGGAGATGGTAGCCAGTGACTTTTGCTGGTACGACAAGCATGGTAGTAGTGAGAAAAGGACTTTGTGGAGACTATAAGAGAATGATGTTGGAGAAGTTGATGGACGACTCAATAGACTGGCTGACCAAGACGCTAATGCCACTGAATAAATAATGAACAAGCAGAGAAGTGAGCCTAAGGGGTGGTGACTGGGTATAGGTGGTTAAGACCGGGACCTTGAAGTAGAAGTTGCTTGGTTCTATCATCCTGCACACAAAAATAAGCAAAGTGAAATTCAAAAATACATTATTATCTCGACAAAATTGATGAACTAATAATAAATTCTTGGTAATTTCGGAATATGAAAGACATGAGAAAGAAGAAAATTGACAAGTAGTTTGGAGAGTGCCTAAGCCTTGATGAGTAATAAACATAGGTGCACCATTGATAATAGTGACTGTGTCTTGGCCTTGATAAGGGTCTGATCGAAGATTTAGATTAGAAAAGTTGTTGGTCATGTGGTATATGGCTCCAGTATCTAGGTACCACAGAGTGTCATCAATGGGATATTCAAAGTAGTGGACTTCAAATGATGGGGGTGGTGGAGCTTATAAGCATGGTTTATTTGTTGGTGGCTGATGAATATTATTTATGTCATGTTTTCCCTATAAATGTGTGACTGTTTTGCATGCTGAATATGTGTTTAAAAGTATTTTATCTAAGCAAATATGACATAATTCAAGCATATAGGGAAATGCGGGATACATCTCATAAATTAGGATAAGTGGATAAATATCCTATACATGTGCCCAAAAAGTAGGCAAGCTTAAGGGTTATTATGAACACACATAGTACTGCCGATACAATGCTATAGCATCGGGCCAGCCTTAACAAGCTGCAATACATTACAACTCATAGGCTATAACAGCGCAAAGGACGCAATGTTATGCGTCATATGTTCTGACTTTTCCTCGAGGCTTTTTCAGGAACTAAGTGCAGGTTAATGGACGGACGTTAGTTCACGGTTAAATTGTTGATGGATTGGAATAGAAGATGCGGAGGATCGAATATTAAGATTTGGAGGATCCCGCAGAATCTACAGAAACAATCTACCGAATTTGGAAAGTTGGACATGACAGATTTGGAAAGGCCCAGCTCACTGAACTTACACCGCAAGTAAACCTGACTATAAAAGGAAAAGACGGCTAAACCTAAAGATCATCGAGTCGTGGAGAGTCCAAGAACACTCATATTCAGCTAAGCTCGAAAGAAGAGGGAGAGAAGCACGAAATACGAGAACTCTAGGAGAACCCAATCCTCCCTTGCAGCAAGACAGAGATGAGAAGTCGTAGAGTTTTCAAGTGACAGGCTTTTCCTACGCCGTCGAAACCTCCGCCAGGCTTTCTATTTTTCTTTTGTTAATTTTTGTTAATCTTTTGTCATGGGTTATTCTGTTGTTATTCGTTTAGTGATTCCCTCGTCAGTCATGAATTAAACCTCCTTTGGCTGGGCGAGGATGAATTCTTGAGTGTAGAATAAACCCAGTTTGCTAGTACTTGATTTAATAAATTCAGTTTGTTTATCACCAATCTTAATTCTTGTCGGTTAGCGGAAGCTAAGGGCTAGATAAGTGGCCTCGGCTTACTGGAAGGGAGTCGGGGTTAGACATCTGATAGGCAGTATTTGCTGGGAAAGCTGGTGCAAGGCTTGACCTATCATTGTAGGCTTCAGGCATGGGTCTACCGCTCATAAATTTAACACCTTGATTTGAAAAGATAATTTGAACTAGCAAATCACCATAGGCATATGGGAGAAGTATAGTTTAGGTTGTACGTATAGGACACGGAAGCTTCTGTATAAAATAGTGGTGAGTTAACTGAATAACATTCTAAAAGGTGGTTATCTTTGTAGCATTGGGGCAAATGTGCAGTATAATTGCTATAGCAATGCGTTAAGGCAAACTGGGGGATTGATATGCTTAGGATGAAATCTGATGCTCAACCTATCTTTTACTGATATCTTCTTACGACTACGATCATCTGTTATTTTCTTGCTTATGAGTTATAATTACAAAAATCCCAAACCAATCGTATTTTATTTAAATTTCTTTACACAACTGTTTGCGTGAATTTGTGTCATCATCGGTATCTTAATTTCTGTGGGACGATACTCTACTTACTCTTTATTACTTATTCGAGTGGTTTACTTGCTAACAAGGAATTCGACCAACAATGGCAGGTAAGGGAAGTGTGACCATATTGCAAACGAGTTGGTAGGGGGCATGAGTTTCTTGCTCGTGTTGGACCAAAAACTGTTAGTTCCCTAAAGGTTTTGATGATTGTCAATAATTGTAAACAAAGTGTGAGGATTTGCTCTCAGATGTTGGAAATTTCTGAGTGAGAGCAAACCTCGAGGTTTGTTCAAAAACCTCGAGGTTTGGCCTTATAAAGGAAGCCTCAAGGTCCTGTGCTTTAACTTGCGAAATCTTGGTTTCACAAATTTATGTGAAACCTCGAGGTTTGTAAAGAAACCTCGAGGTTTTGGACTTCGAGAAAACTCGCCACACAACAATGAAAACCTCGAGGTTTCCCGAGAGAAACCTCCGTGTTTCGTTTTGTCTCAAAACGAGAATTCGAAAATTATGCAAAACCTCGAGTATTGTTAGAAACCTCCAGGTTTCGGGATCCAGAGAGCAATCATCGTTTCCCTATCCATGAAAACCTCGAGGTTTGCAACAAAACCTCCAGGTTTTGTCTTTGGATCAAAACTCTGACTTTCAATGTTTTTAGCAAAACCTCGAGTATTGCTCCAAACCTCGAGGTTTGTGTGTTCCAGAGAGCAAATGAACTTTCACTGATTTTGAAACCTCCAGGTTTCCAAGGAAACCTCCAGGTTTGCTCTTATCGCGCTTTTGCAAGGTTTTACTCTCAAAGTAAAACCTCGAGGTTTCTGAGAAAACCTTGAGGTTTTGATACTCAGAGAGAGTAATGCTTCTCCGTCACTTCGAAAACCTCCAGATTTAGTAGAAACCTTCAGGTTTCTTGGTTTGGACTCAAAACAAATTCAAGTATCATAGTCCAAACCTCGAGGTTTCTAGTTGTCTGAAATTCAAATCCGTCGATTGAGCTATACCTTTCTGTTTTATCTCAATGCTTTCCATGATTAATCTCTAATGTTTCTAGATATGTTTAACCATCTTTTTAGTGAGTTTCAAATGCCCGGATTAAGGAAAGTTTACTAAGGTTTAAAGCAAAAGCAAAAGTGATGTCAAAACATTAAATGCTCAACCCAGAAACTTGCATTCTTTTGGTTAAGCCATCTGCAAACGGCTGCAAAGCATTAAAGAATGATTTCTACAACAAGCAACATCTTCTTCAATGGATTAATTTGCAGATAGTCAACTCTGATCATCTAGTCAGCTGGATTAAGTGAAAGATAGAGAGTGAGAAGAAGACCTAAGCAGCTCATAACTTCTGCAGATAATCTCCAACGGTCTTATTAACAATGCAACGGTCTTTTAATGCTATCTGACTATAAATAGAGTTGCATTCAATTCTTCTCAACAACTACAACTACTGAAAACGCATAGCATTCAAAGTTCTTCAACTACCTCTCAGTTTTCAGTGATATTGTGTCTTTTGACATTGTAAGCTTCAAATATGTTTATCATTATCTACTCTTAGAGAGTTTCTATTTGTAAAACATTTATTGTAAAGAATCACAAGTCTGGGACTTGGTGATTTGGGAGTTCATTGATTACAACTTGTAAGTGGGAGTGAGTCCTAGTGAGAGAACTACTCTTGAGGGCAGAGTGTGTAATCAATTGTGATAGTGAAAAACCCAAAGAGTCTAGGACGGACGTAGGTCAAGTGGTTGGAACGAACCGGTATAAATCTCGTGTCTAGCTCTTCTTCTCTACACTCCGTTCACCCCCGTTTTGTTTGTTACAAAACGAACAGTTTCAAAAAGTTTTTGAAATACCCAATTCACCCCTCCTCTTGGGTATTTAGCTCCATTTTCAGAAACGACCACCATTAAAGTAACGAGCACCGTCGCGTTCTCGAAAATTACCTTCATAGCTCCAACCATAGCCACGGCCTGTGTAGCCATTATAGCAACCAAATCCTAAGTGTCGACCTCCCTTGTTTCAACCAAAAGAGGTTGAATGGAGTACGAACAAAAGAGACAGCATTTGCTAAAATGTTTGTTGGAAGTGAAATGGAATTTTGTTGATTCATCCTTTCTTCAAAGGTAAGCAAATGACTCAGAATAGCTTCCATAGAGAGAAGATGGCATTGAGTTGAAATAACAATAACAATGATATCATAATCAGATCCAAGGCCTGCAAGTAGATTGGTGATAAAATCATCATTAAGTACAAGTTTGCCGACAACAACAAGAGAATCGCCCGAATTATTGCTCTTTGATAATATTGTTGAATGGACTCACCACCTTTCTTGAGAGTGGTGAGCTGTTGGTGAAGATACACAAGTTGTTCTTGCGTCTTCTGACCAAATGAGGTTTGGAGGGCCAACCACATTTTATGCGAGCTTCTGTGGCACACATACTGAGAAATAATGCCTTCTAAGAGAGAAGCTAGAAGTATAAAAGAACTAATTGATCTTGTTGAAACCATTTGAGATCATCTTGATTAGAAAGTCCAGACGGTAAAAGTTGCAGTGGTCGAATGGCAAAGCCGTCTGCATAGTGAAAGAGCTCCTGGCCATAAAGGTATGTTTGAACCTGTGCGCGCCAGACTCAATAGTTGTCTTGAGTTAGTTTGGTAGTGATGTAGTGAAGAAAGGTTGAGAGAGGTGCTAACAAGGTGGTCGGAGTAGGGTGAGGGTGGTGGGTATGCCGGTATGGAGGCGGAAAGGGGTTGGGGTGAAGAAGGTGATGTAGCCATTTTGTTTCAAAATTGTTTCAATGGCTCGATACCATGTCAGCACACTAGAAGGAGAGGCAGAGCATTATGATTGTAAGCCCGAGGGAACAATATGTGGGTCATGACATAGAAGAGGATACGGGCATCAACAGTCAGCTGGCCCACAGAAAGTATAGGTCTATGAGCTCCGGCCTCCGAATCTCCTGAACTGTCACCTCCCGATGATATCCCTCTAAGCGTTCAGGGTTATCCCCATGGGCAATTAACCGATGAATGCATTGTCTTCTATGTAGCCCCAATTTTTGATGAATTCTTTCTTTGAGCTCATTGTACGTAGTTCCCGTTTGATTTTCATCATTTTCGTTTTTCCTTCAAATTGAATACCATCGGGACCTACAAAATGCCTCCCACTATAGTAGATTACGAACGTGTGTGTTTGGACTTGAACTCATCCTTCACACCAGAATTTGGGAGCTGAAAAACGAAGGGTTTCGAGTTACAAACAAAAACAAGAGCTTAACAAAGTGAAACTACAAAGATTACACAACAATCATACCTTCAACTAGGTGGAATCGTATTAAACCTTGATGGGCTGCACTAAAATTGAGAAAAGAGAGAGTAAAGAGAGAGTATTGGAAGGGGAAAGGGATGTTTAGTCGATTAGGGTTTGTGGAGCAGCGTTTGGGGCTTTTAAAAAAGCCCTCTGGACTGGTTTAGTCGACTAAACCGAGGGTTTTTGAAATAATTTGGCCTGCGGGTTGGTTTAGTCGACTAAACCTCGGGTTTAGTCGACTAAATATCGGTGTTCAAAAAATTCCCCCCAATATTTAGTCGACTAAACCCTGAGGTTTAGTCGACTAAATATCGGGTGTCTTCAAAAAAAATTGTTCCCCGCGATTTAGTCGACTAAATAGGGGTATTAGTCGACTAAACAGGGGTAGATGCTTAAATAGTTTCAAAACAGGGGCATATGCTTAAATAGTTATTTAAAAAAGGGGCAAATTAGAAAAAAAAAAAAAAAAAAACTCATGTTTATGACAAACAATTCTCAATTTCTCATCACTGTACTTGAACATTTTCTGAGGCGGGAAAAAAATAAGGTTGTTTTATTAATGAGGGTATAATGGTTATTTTGTCATCAGTTGGTCTTGTTGGGCTAGGCCTACTAAATTAGGACAAGTGAGGACGCCGAAACATTCGGTCATCATTTGGGCCTTAAAGCCCATTATCGTGAGATCCACATAAGGAAAAGTCTCTCGTCCACTTAATCTTGTAATCCCCCTTAACCTTTTTTTTTCTTTTTTGATCAAAAGTAAAACCTTTTATCAAGCAACATTATATCGACCCCAAAAAAAAGCATATACATCAGTCATAACTCAAGGGAAAATGACGATCCTAGGTCATGTCGTCATTGCTTACGTACTCGAGGCGGATCCACATATAGCATTGGGGGCACATGCCCACCCTTATTTTTTTTTTTTTTTTGGGTTTTGTTTTTGGGTGAACCTCTCTATTCCCCCCCCCCATCTCTCACTCCCTCAAAGCCTCAAAGGGAGATTTACGCGACTTCCGTGACACTCGCTCTTCCTCCGACGATGAATAGTTGAATGACTTGTTTAGTGTCTTATATTGAAAAAAATGTATTTGATAACATTGATAATGAGACAATTATGATGGAATCCCAAAAATAAGGCTTAGAAATATGACATTGTAATTATTTTTATTGTAATATACTTTTGTTATTAAAATATATGGTGTCCAAATTTTTGCTATTTTTAACAACACTTAGTCTTACTTTTTCCTTTATATTCTTTTATTTTTTTAATACATTTAAAGCTTTATCTATATAAAAAATTTCGGGCAGCCCCACACCTTCCACTAATGATGCCCCCTTCCATAAAATCCTGGATCCACCCTTGCTACGCACGTTCAACCCAGGTTCATATACACCCATCAAGAAGAATTCTTATGTTCAGAAATTAATTAATACTACTTATTTATCATTTTTTGAATGTAGTTAATAGAAATAGTTGCATACTCTAGGAGTAGCATGTAGTCTGAACTCTGTCGAATAAAACCATAGCAATTTAGACCATTTTAATTTTAGTTGGTGATGAATCATAAAAAAATTCAAAATTTATCTTGTTTTAAAGAAAGGGTAAAGGAGCGCTCGACCGGAAGTTTGCTCCCAAGAGTGCCCGACCACGAAGTTTTTTTTTTTTTTTGGAGCGCTCGGCACCGGGGAAGTTACATTTTGGGAGCGTCCAAACCACGTCCGTTAGTTGACCTTCAATTTGGATGGAACGCTAACGTGGACCGACACGCCGACATGGATGCAATGTGGAAAAAAAATCGAAAAATTAGGAAAAATTTTTAATAAAATAAAAAAATTAGAAAAAAAAATTAGGAAACAAATTCAAAAATTAAGGAAAAAATTAAAATAATTATAAAAAATACAAAAAATTAGGGAAAAATTCAAAAGATGAGGGAAAAAATTAAAATAATTAGGAAAAAATCAAAATAATTAGAAAAAAATCAAAATAATGAGGCAAAATATTAAAATAATTATAAAAAAATTCAAACAATTAGGAAATAATTAAAATAATTAGAAACAAAATTCAAAAAATTAATAGGCATCTTTAATAGGCCACCCTATCGCTAGCTGGCCGTCGGCGATCGGTTCTTAGTGTGGCCTTACCACCTGGCTTGCAATGGCCGAATTAGTTGATTTTACTTAATTTTCTAAAATGCCCTTATATAAATTTTGTACCTCAACTATCTTATTGATTTCATATAATCCCTCATTTATATCAATAGGCATCTTTTAGAAAGAAAACTGACAAAAATTAGAATGTTGTGTTATAATTAGGACCAAAACAAACTCTCGAATGTTGTCTTATAATTAGGACCGGATGGAGTATATAATAAATTGTAAAGGTATTCAAAAGTGTCTTGAAATTTTGTTAGTTTCTTATTTTAGTCATTGTCATTTCTGCAAATGAGATAGGGGAGTCCATGCTTTGAGAACATAATTTTTTGCATTTTTTCCTAATTTTTTGAATTTTTTTCTAATTATTTTAATTTTTTCTAATATTTTAATTTTTTTCCTAATTATTTTAATTTTTTCCTAATTATTTTAATTTTTTCCTCATTTTTTGAATTTTTCCCTAATTTTTTGAATTTTTTTCTAATTTTTGAATTTTTTTATAATTTTTCCTAATTTTTTTAATTTTTTCCTCATTTTTTGAATTTGTTTCCTAATGTTTTAAATTTTTTCTAATTATTTTATTATTTTTAAAATTTTTCCTAATTTTTTTTTAATTTTTATTCCACGTCGCCGTTCCATCCAAATTGACGGTCAACTAACGGCCGGGTACTCGGGCGCTCCCAAAACGTAACTTCGTGGTCCGAGCGCTCCAAAAAAACTTCGTGGTGTCTTTGGCGCTCCCGGGAGCAAACTTCGTGGTGCTGAGCGCTCCTTTACCCTTAAAGAAAAATATTGATTGATCTTTTGTTTTAGGTTTTTTTGTTTAAATGGAAATGTTTTATCTTTAAAACAAAATAAAAATTGAATTTTTTAAGATAAGTCATAAATAAACTAGGATTAAAATGACGTAAGTTGTTATATTTTTATTAGACATAGTTTAGATGACATGGTGTAACAACCCTCCGTAAATACAATATAATTAATTATTTTATACCCAAATAAGTTTAGGTCCCGTTGAAATAAATTATTCCACAATAAACAACATATCGAAGGGCTCCATCCATAGTATAAATTCTAGTATGCAGCGAAATAATCACATGATGCAATGTACCAAAAAGGCCCTAAATTCGGCAATACACATTAGACTATGCTCATGTAACAAAATGAGACATGCAAGATTTGATTACTCAAATCAAGTCTCAGATGTCTTCCCCAAAGTATCACCGCCTAAATTCTCACCTAAAAAAAATAAAAAATAATAATGGGGTGAGTCATAAGGACTCAATAACTACATATCGAATTTAACAAGTATATAAGGAATGATTACAAAATGGTTAAGCGGGCCAAATATACCTTTGAAAAACAATAAGTCTGCGTAGTTTTTCAAATCATTTAATAGTTCAAAATTATTCAATATATATGTAACTCTCTCAATCATCTTTATAACCTCTTTATAACCGTTGACAGAACCCATGGGCTATAACATAATATGTTTAATTTCTTTGACAAGATTGAACTAAGCTCTCCAATGATAAGGTGTAACTCGGCCAAAAGTTACAGAACTCATATTGGACCATCGATTCCCTTTCTTTCGAATAGAGAAAGGTGTCATTGTTCTTTAGGCTGACCCTTATCCCGGCCAAAGAAAAGGATGATACCAAAGGCCCTGAAAATGTCAAAGTCATCCACTGCACACTCAATGGCGGCTATACCACGTAGTATAAAATCAATCTCTTACCATCACATCTGATCACAATCCAGTACACCTCAATATGCAGTGCAATGTCACAATTTCAACAACAATAATTTGTTATCTTCAATACTCAATACCATGCATAATCTATAATAATAACAATATAAACAATTTAAGCCCACTTAACTAAGAAGTTTACTATCAAACATACATTGTGTGTGTGTGTATTTCATATGTAAAATACTATAACATGTTCATATCATTTGCAAATATGAACATACACTTGTAATTACCTCAACAAGTATACAAGATAAATTAGAAAGTAGTTATCTCAAGTTCTTTATACAAGAACTAAGCATGAGAGAAATCAAATCCACTCTAAAAATAAATATATAAATATATGGGTTAGATACAATTTTTGCCATGGAAATTTAGCCTAAGGAGCATTGGTCACTCGGAAGTTTTTTTGGTCTCATTTTTGCCCCCGAACATTAACAAAACAGAGCAAACATGCCCCGAAAGTTTTTTCATGAGCAAATTTGCCTCGGAAGTTTTTTTAGAGTAATTTTGCCCCCGGAAATTTATAAAAAAGAGCAACAACTCAACGGTCAAGATCAATGGATAGGGAAGATTGCTATGTTTTTAAAATTTCGGGCAAAAATGAGACCAAGAAAACTTTCGGGTAACCAATGCTCCTTAGGCTAAACTTCCATGACGAAAATGGTATTTAACCCTTAATATAATTAACCAAAAATATCAAGTAATACAACAACAAATAATTAATTAAACTATAATTGTCTTACTTTAGTTTCCTTAGAAAAATGATAATTTATCTATTCCTCAAATCATCATGGGTAAAGGTGCAAAAATACACATATGTTTTACCCTGAGGAGCATCCAGCACCATGTGCTTTTTTTAGGTACAAAAATACACATGAACTTTCAAAACTGGAGTAAATTTACCGTCTTCGTCAATCTGAGTTACTTTGACCGTTACTTTGACCAAAATATTGAGATGGAAGCTGATGTGGCTTTCCCTATAACTAATCAAAAAAATAAAGCTAAGGTTTCGGCTTACGCCTTCCCGGGACTTTGACTTTTCTCCTCTTCCTTCTTCTCCTTTCTCCATCGTCACGCGCCATGCTCCAGCCTTAAGTTCTTTCCCCTAAGACTAACCATGTTCACATTTTAATACGACAAACGCAGCTTTTTTTTATATTCCCTCTTGCTTCATTCGGCGGGTATTATTTCATTGCTTTCTTCTATCGGTTTTCTTTGGATTTTTCTTCCTTTTCAGCTTTAAAGTAGCTTTCACTCTGTCTCTCCATAAATTCTGTTATCCTATCAGATCATATTATTAACTTAAAAAAACTAATTTCACTTTTCTATATCAATGATCTCCGGGAGGAGAAGCTCCTCAAATAGAATATAAGGTCATATCTTAAAAGAAATAAGGATCAAACAGAGGCTAAGTGAGGATCAGTAGTTTAATTTTGTGACAAAGATGGAAACATCGGGTGCTAATTCAGAACATTACGCCATTTCTTCTCCCTCCACATCTTCCACAGTTGGTGCAAATAATAGTAACAGTAATAGCAGTGCCGCCATCCTAGAAACCTAGTGCGACGTGAGGTTAACCCCTGTCAGCCCCTTCCGTTCTCCAGTTTTTTTTCTGTTAAATTACGCGGGCATCTCCGCTCAAGTTCGTCGCTCGCGATTCGAGGCCGTGATAGTCAACGAATGGAGTTACCTGTTCGGAAACATGCTCTCGCATTCGAGTCCGGCCCCGCGTGCGAGCGAGTTTTGGCGAAGTTTCGATAAGGAAAGCGTGTTGTTCGTGGAATGGAGCTTTTGAAGAATTTAACTTCAGTGGTGGCGGAGAACGCAACGAAGGTGGGGATCGGCGGCGAGGGAGTAGTGGACAGACAGGTGATGAAGTACGTGGTGAGGAAGGATGTGAGGAAGAATGGTGAGCTGGAATGAGAGGGGGGCTTGCTTAGGGGATGATTTAGCCACGTCAGCTTCCATCTCATCATTTTGGTCAAAGTAACTCAAATTAATGGAGATGGTAAAGTTGCTCCAGTTTTGAAAGTTCGTGTGTATCTTTGCATTTAAAAAAAGCACATGGTGCTGGATGCTCCTCAGGGTAAAACACATGTGTATTTTTGCACCTTTACCCAATTATCATTACAATCTCATTTCCTTCCTTCATAAATTATTTCTCACTAATTATGATTTATGATCATCAAAATATTACCATATCCTCAATTTAACCAAATTGCCCAATTTCCTATGATAAAAGTTTCACCTAAAAATTTCAAATATTCACATTCATTTATAAATCTCAAATCCAATCCATCTAATTCTCAATATAAACTCCAATAAATTAAAAATGAATTATAAATTCAGATATAAGAAACCTATTATCACAAACCTCAATTTTCCAACCTTATACTAATTTGATATAAGCATAACCCAATTTATTAAACAAATCTCCAATCCTCCACATAATCAAAATCATATCAAACTTTAATTTAAATTCCAAATCCCAACTCATATTTTGATATAGTTCAAGATTTAGTAAAATTAAACTGATTAAACATACAATAATATCTCTAGTAATCCAAATAAATGCCTTAAACCTCATTTAATCAATAAACATATCATATAAGACATAAATCCTAAATTCTTTTAAATAGAAAATTAAATTTAAATTCCTACAACAACTAACTGATAAATTTAAATCGATTAAATTATCTATTAATCATGATCTACATATATATATAAAGTCATCTATTATTAAAACTCAAAACATGGCCAAAATTCTAAACCCCAAAATTTTACTAATCGTACTATATTACCCTCATTAGAAAGAGAAAAATACGTAAAATAACTTTATAAAGAAAATTTGTTGAAAAAAAAATTAGTTACCTAAATGATTTTAAAAACTAAATAACTTACCTTAAAATAAACAACTCGTTTGGGATGCAAAGCAGTACTCATAGCACATTACCGGTAATATTGTTTATATATAATCTTCTTCTATGGCTCTGCATGAAGTGCAAGTACTCCATGTTGTCCATGCTACCCAAGCAACCTAGGAATGACATATGTGTTTACCTAACTCCACTAATTCAAGACTTCGAGAGCTTGTGGGATAATGCGGTTATAGTGTATGAAACTCACGAGGAAGAAACATTCAACTTGAGAGCCATACTTTTTGGCACTATCAATGACTTTCTTGCATATGATAATTTGTCACGATAAGCGTTAAAACCAACCTTAGATGTCCAGTTTGCGGAGAGGGTATGCATTCAATTAGACTAAAGCATGTCATTAAGAATTTCTACATGGGACATCAAAGATGGCTGCTTCAGGAGCATCCTTACTAATGTTTAAGAAAATATTTCAATGGGAAATCAGAAGAGGGCAAGGCATCTCAACCTTTGACTGGTGAACAAATATATCAAAAGGTGAAAGATATAAAACGTCTACTTGGAAAACCTTTTACTAGAAATATTGGTACAAGTGAGTTGATGAAGGGTTCATTTTCTTTGAGTTGCCTTATTGGAGGACCCTGGATGTGAGACATTTTTTTTTTATGTTATATAGATTTAGAAAAATGTGTGCAAAAGTATTGTTTGAACATTACTCCATATGCCAAGGAAGACCAAAGATGGAAAAAATGACAGGCTAGACATAGTTGATATGGGAATAAGGGAAGAATTAGCACCATAAGAGAGGGAAAGCCATACATTTCTTCATCCCACGACTTCCACATTATCAAATGAAGAAAAAACTAATATTTGTTAGTTCTTTGCTTCAGTCAAGATGCCAAAGGGTTACTCTTCAAACATCAGAAGACTCGTGCCAGTAAAGGACTTGAAACTTATGGGAAAATCTTATGACTACCATGTCTTAATAGAGACTTTGATTCCAGTGGCTATACGGGTATCTTGCCTTATGAAGTGCGAGTTGGGGAAAGGATTGTGGGTAGGAAAAGTTTAACCATCTCAAACCAACTATTGGAGCAAACACTTCTATATGTGCTGCACAACTCCGAGGAGGTTGACGAGTACGTGTGTAACCATATGCATCAAATTCAAAGGGAAAATCACTACAAAGGAAAAGGATGGTGTGCTCAACAATACAATAAATATTTTACATCATGATTTAAAGATCAAGTCCAACGCGAGTATAGAGTTGATCCTAAATCAGTTTTTAGCAAATTGAAGTTCCTAGCATATGGTTCAAACAATTAAATAGCGTCTTACACAAACTATATCATCAATGGGTTCACCTTTTACACCAAAGAGCAAGATGATTGAAGCAAAATGAAAAATACTGGTATAACTCTTGTAGCTAATACCATGCATGTATCGAGTTCCAAAGATAGAAATCATATCTATGCGAATATGTCATACTTTGGGGTGATTGAAGACATCTAGAAGTTGGATTATATCAGCTTCCAGGTTCTCATTTTCGGTTGCAAGTGGGTTGACAATAACCACAGCTTGAGAATTGATGACTTAGGCTTGATGCAACTGACTTTGAACAAGGAAGGGTATAAAGAAGTGCCTTTCATTTTGGCTTCTCAAGCTAAACAAGTGTTCTACATCCGTGATTCTTCTAAACATGGATGGTCTATTATTATGTTGACAAATAAAGTGATTGATGAGGAGATGGGTGACGGAGTTGATGATGATTCATTCAATAGGAGGTCACTTGAACCATTAAATTTTGATGAAGAAAATTCTGTATACGTCAGACACGATCATAATGAAAGCATTTGGGTTTCAAAGAGGGGAAAATTATTACTTGAAAAGAAGAAAAGAATTAAAGCTATAGAAAGTAACTTACTAAAAGCTAAAACTAGGAAAAGAAAACGAGGCACTTAATTTCTGTGTTTTGACTGTGTATTGTTGTTTTTCTTGTTGTTGGGCTAGGTTAATTTCTTTGTTTTTATGGATGGTCTATTGTATTATTGTTTGTTTATGCGTTGTTTATGAAAGCAGGTGGGAATCGATAAAGCACCCCTTAATATTTTTTTAAAAAAAATAATGTTGCCGATAGTTAACAGTTATTAGCTGGAAATTGTAATAGTGTTTTCAATTTACCTAATGGTTTCTTATAATAACCATTATATATGTAACAACGGAGCAACACATTACGGGTGTTATATTTGAACCATTATAATATTAAATTTTCCCGTCTATTTTAATGTCTCTCCATTTCATTCATTAACACTATAGTTATCAAGCCCAGACCGGAAACCGACGAACCGGATGTGGAACCATTCCTGTCTAGCACAAAAATCGGGGTTAAGCCCCTGAACCGAGGTTGAACTGGCAGAACCAATGTGACCCAAAATGATGAAACAACGTCGTTTTGAGGGTGATTTTTTTTAAAAAAAAAAAAAAAATTAGGCTAAAAAATAAAAATCCTAACAAAATGTGTAGCTAGGGGTGAGTAAGTGACCCACAACCCGCCCAACCGACCGCAACCTGTGAATTTTTCCTCGGATTAAACCCGCTCAAATTGGGTCCGTCATGGGTACGGGCTACCCGTTACCCATTTAAAATAAACGGGCGGGTAACAGGTTGAGGCATGGGTCACCCGAGCCCGCCCGTTACCCCTTTATATATGTTTTTTTTTTTACTTCCCCTCGACTTAAGACCGCGAGAGTCACAGGTGGAGTCGGAGCCTTAGCGCAGAAAGTGCGAGAGGACTCGTACACTCAAAAGTCAAAAGCAATTGCAAAATTTGAAACTTTCAAACCCTAGTAGTCGCCACTCGCCAGTCGCAAGTTGTAACTCGGATGGAATCCCAATAAGCCTAAGAGATTTCCCATCCTTTTATAGGGTTCGGTTGGGATATAACAATTGCAGTATCCTTAGCGATATCAATAGGCACAAATAGATAAATTAATTCAAAGATGAAAGATAAAGCGCACCTTCTTTTCGTCGATTCATCAATGTTCCCTGTAGCCACAATGCAATCGATAGAGGATGCAATATGAGTTGAAAGCCCAATTCCCATGCCATACACCAAACATTGTGAAAATCAACCAAATCTTCTAAATGCTAAATTGCAAATAATGTCGTTGATAGAGAGATCGCCAAATGGGTTTCCATCTTCTCCTTTTCAAATCCTTTTTCTTTTTTTCTTTCATTACAGCTCAGAATTGAGAAGAGAACAACAAGTTTCAAATAGGAGGGTCACAGGGGAAGAGAAGCCAGGGGCAAGATGGTTTCACAAAATTCTTGACAACGTTCACACTAGTTAGTAACTCTTTCTATATGGTGTGGGTGTGAAGAACTGACCTACTAGGGGGGAGAGGGGACAGCTTGAAGCTTTCAAGTTAAGTTGAGAGAGAGAGGAAAGTCAGAACGAGATGTGTGGGTGTGAGACAGGAAACTGTTCTAAAAAAAATAAAACAACAATTTCGGGCCCAAAAAACCTTTTTTCTTTTTAATAAAAAGGCCCAGTACGCCTAAACGGGTTCCCTGGACCTGTTTAACTCGTACCCGTTTTATACGGGTTAAACGGGTTTCACTACGGGTACGAGGTGCCCCGTACCCGTTTATTTCAAATGGGCGGGCCATGGGTTACCCCCCAGGGCAACCCCGCCCGCCCGTTGCTCACCCTTATATGCAGCAGCCTAAAAGGTAAAAGGCCAAAAACGAAGCTGAAAGAAACAAACAAAACTTTTTTAGTTTTCTCTCTAATCAAAAATCAAATCTTCACTTGCTCTGCTCTGCTCCCTCCTTGGCAACAAGTTTCAGGTGCTTGGTTCGGGCGTAATCATCGTCATTGTGGGTAAAAGGTCGACCTTTTGGTTCTTCTTCATCTCTCGTCACCTTTTGTTGCTTGTCCAGAGGCGTTTTCATGCCAGAACCGTGCAAGATGAAGCTTTGGGTCTTCAAGTTGGTTCCTTTCCATTCTCATGCTTCTCGTCACTGTTCATTGTCGTTCACGCCATTCTTCATCATTCGTGCTGTTCATTTTCGCCGTTCGCGCTGTCCTTACATTATTTTGTCTTCCCTTCTGGGACTAATCTCACAACAGTAAGGTATTACGTCGTGATTGGAATTTTTTTGCCAGTTAATTTCATTGGTGGTGAGAATTTGTTTTTGGGGTGGTGAATTCAAGAAACTTGGATGATTATGTTTCACTTGTTGTGGATGCCACTATGAAGTCTAGAAGTTGAAATTTCCAGAAAAGTTGAAGCTTTCAAATTTGGTTTTAATAAGGTTCTACCACTATTGGCTTTTACAGAAAAGTTGAAGCTTTCAAATATGGAATTTCATGTGTTATTTGTAAAGAAAATTGTATATAATTATTTGACAAGTATATAATTATTTGGCTAGTGAATTAAAATCGTGAAATAATATACGGTATTTGGAACTATGGATTGTGTGATAAGAAATTAAATTATTTCTCAATTTTTTATTCCTCACCGGCTAGTCCCAAGTTGACTCCGGCCCGACCCATCGACCCTTGACCCAAGACTTTGACGATCCAAAGACTAGTCCAGGTTTAATTACCTTGATTAGCACATGCGTCTAAGCCTCTTGGGTTAAATGTAAACCCCCAACCCACCATCCTTGGAACCTCACTACTCCAATGGTCTTTTTTAGTCATCGATTGTTCTTTTTAGTCAAACCATACCATTCACAAAGCTTTCTCTGTGCTTCTCAATGATAGCTACTCGAGTTGCTACGCAAGACCTAACACACATTTTCGTTCATTACTCGCATTTTTGTTCTTTAGCTCTAGCCAGGTCGCATTTCTTTACATAGTCTGTTCTAATCATATAGAGGCATGGCCTTCCTTTTTCATTATGCATTCTTCATTATTATTCACTTCATGTTTGTAGTTAAATTTTGACCTAAGTCGTCCTCTTTTTCTTTTTTTTTTCTTTTTTTTTCGGAAAAATCTCTTATTGAAGGTTCCTCTCATATTATAGGAAATCGTCAAAGATTTACAAAGATTTCACGATATTGAGTGTGTGGTAGATGGCCCCAAGCGGTATACGGTTGCTACAGGCCATATGTATAACTTAAAGGGGGAGAAAATTATTCACAACTATCTCTACAGGCTACATGTATAACCTAAAGGGGATAACACAATTCACAACTTCCTAACAAGAAGGAGCAGATGTCGTATTATGGATTTAACCGTACATTCTCTATCAAATCTTGCTCAAGACTGCATACCGTTTGAACCTTATACAGTAGCGAGTTCCATTGAATCTTGCCACAAAGCCATAAATGTCTTGATCCATTTCAAATTGCATAGCTATATTCGATGTGTAAGCTTCTATAATATATAAATGTGTACAATTTTGTTCTGCATCCATCCCAAATTCCCATGCATTTCATGTCAGCTGCTTTTAAAATTTCC
The DNA here is from genome assembly GCA_019022655.1 of Acacia acuminata. NCBI lineage: Eukaryota > Viridiplantae > Streptophyta > Magnoliopsida > Fabales > Fabaceae > Acacia > Acacia acuminata. Next base: position 1,494,447 of record JAFJYI010000048.1, on the reverse strand, counting down.
AAAAATATGATAGAAATTAACTAATAGCTAATTGATCAGGATATACATTTTGAGAATGTCATGTGTGCGTAAGTGCCCCTCATTAATTATTCATCACTGAAAAACCGTCCAGTAAGATCATCCATGGCAGAAAATTGGTCGCTCATGTTTTCAGATGGCTTCCAGTGGCGCTTTCTCTGATTAATAAACCAATTGTTTATTTGCTTCTGGTCTAGACCCGTTGACTTGGCCAGAGCTGTCTTATCGGAGTCCTGAATTTCCAAATGTGAGTAATAATTTCCACCATTGAAGGTCAAAATGATACTACATCTAAGTCATAAATATAAAATATTAATTTATTTTATCTCCTAAATTTTTTATTTTTTCTTATTAATTACGCACATTAAATGGTTTTTATTTAAATTGGTCAACTAACTTTTATATTATGGATCATAGGTAGTACTATATTTGGATACAGGTACTTCCTCCTCTTGCCCAAATTAAAAAATATATATATTAACTAGTTCATACAAACTAAAAAAATGTTAGTTGAGTAATTTAATAAGTTTTAAATTGATAAAAATTACCTATATTACTCTCATTAAAGAATGTGATTTTCAAACATGCATTTAATATTTGTCCAATCATCTCTCTCCTGCAAGGAGTTAAAAGTGGAAAACAATAATTAATTACTTTGTCAATCTCTTACGTGTTGGACCAAAATTTCCTTCTAGAAAACTTCTTATATTATAATAGGTTATGATTGTCCTTCTATCAAAATAACTTAAACTACTTAATAAGGACTCCCTTTATAATGCCGGTTTAAGTTAAAGTTTAAGAAGTACTTTCATACAAGTTGAAACAAAACTCTTCTTACTTAATTATCTTGTACACCGTAAATCACGTTAGAAAAGTAGTTTCTACCAATAACCAAACAAGCACTTAGTCTTTCCTTTAGTCAGTTAATAAGGATAGGGGAAAGAAATGCTTACTGTTGGGTATGGCCAGTTGTAATGAGCAGTCCACCACTGAAACAGAGCCTGACTGGCTTCTTTGGGAAGCTTACCTTTCTTCTTCTTTTTTAGAGAATTCTGACTTCAAAGAGCCAATACGATCCCCAAACTTACGTAGAAGACTGTCCTTAAGCTCTTGCTCTTCACTCTTAGCTTGAGCGTCTCCACCTTCAATGGTACTGAAATCTTCTTCCGAAGACACACCCCTATCATCTACCAAATTCAAATCAATGAGGATCCCAATTTTGGTTGCCCTTGCAAATATTCAAGAAGCAACAAAAAAAAAAAAAAAAAAAAAAAGACTGTAATTGACTTATAGAAAACATTTAGATAGGATGAAAATTCATACTAGAAAAACATGCCACAAATTAATAAGGATAACCCAAACAGGGATCCTTATTAGGGCATTTAGAAAACATTTAGAAAAGTTACCACAAGCCCAATCACACTCGTAATCAGGGCATCATCCCCAAAAAAAAAAAAAAAAAAAAAAAAAAAAAAAGATGCCACAAGCAATTGGGGTAAAAAGGCTTAAGTACGCGATGATTTAATTAATATCATGTAAGTGCACAATAATTTATAAAATTTATAAAATTTTGCTGGCGGTATCCGGGTTTGATAATCATGATTGAAACTTGAAAAAAAGTGAGAGGAATGATTTAATAATAATTTGTTTGGTTCCGGAGATGAGGGAAAATATTTTTACTTGAAAAGCTTTGCCATTATTTTATTTAAATTTTTTCTAAATTTAGTAAAAATTTTAATAAAATATAATTCTTAATAACATTCATTATATTACATTAATTTTATAGTTATCAAAATTAAATATATATTAAATTAATCTTATACTTATCAAAAGTAAATAAATATAATTATAATGCATAATTAACCGCTAATATATTTATATACACACACAATACAATATATCTAATGATTATACATATACAATACCACTCATTTATAAGTCTCTTTTGACCAAATCACACATACCAAGGAGAGGTAGGTAGCTCAATGATTATAGAGTGAATTTTCAACTTTACCCTCATTTATGATTGGATACCTTTCAATTCTTTCTTCTCTCTCTATTTTCATTAGTACAATTAATATAGGCAAAATTGTCACAATCTCATTCATTTGATCAAAGAGACTTATAAATAGGACCAAATTTTTTAGTCAAAAGGAATTTATAAATAGGACCAGGAGTAATAATAATCAAACTTGATCATATAATAATAACTATTCATGCTAATTATATTATAATCATACTGAACTTCTGTAAATTGAATATATTATCAGGAAAACATAATTTTTTATTTAAGGATATGAATACTTTTAACTTAAAAAATTATATGCTGAATTTTATTAGAGAAGTCATAATTTCTCTCACACTGCCTAAGCTTTTAGACTTGAAAGGAGCCAATAGTTTTGTTTTTTTTTTTGGTTTTTTGCTCAAAGAGCCAATAGTTTGAGTGATTAGATTCTGAGAAATGACAATAGCCTGGCTCCACAACAGGCAGTCATGTGAAAGAAATCTCGAATTATAAAACAATAGTACTCTGATTTCAATGCCAATGGGACACTTAAATTACAGTCGCAAAATATTTTGATTCAACAAAAGATCATAAAAATATATTCTTCATGATATTAAATTTATTTAAAAAATATGTGATTATCTTTTTAACCAAGTTCCTCTATTTAAGATATTAAAACTATTTAAAAGACCTATCTCATTACGGTTATAAGGGGGAAAAAAATCTAGCACAGAATCTTAGAGAAGCACAACCCCCGAGGACCAAATATAATTCACAATTCATATCCAGAGATAAAATATTAAGAAAATGACATAAAAATATCGCTTAAACTTCAAAATTCTATTAACAATAACAGTAATAGGATTAACAAAAATAATAAAACAATTGATAACTTGTTTTACTGTGAAATCACATATTTAAGAGTTTGAAGTTCAAGTTGTATTTTCTTAGGATTTTTCTTAAAAACATATGGATAGTTGTACCCATCTTGTCTTAATTTTTCTTAAAACAAATACGAGTACTCAACAGTAGAATAATTAACTTGAACGTAAACACACACAAAAAAGAAAAAAAAAAAAAAAGAAGAAGAACTGTGGCTGAAAAGTAAATGAAAAAGTTACAACTTCAAATGGAAAACATCCTCCCTTGTTCATTTACATCTACCGGTTCAACAACAAAACCGCAAACCAATCACCTAACTGGTTTGATTCAATTGGTTTAACCAGTTCATTGTTTAATTTTATAGTTTCGAAAATTCATATCTAATTCTAAATATTTTCAAAAATTACAAATGAAGATTCTATGGAAAGCTTGAAATGTCTACTTTCTCGTGTAAAAAGAATCACTCAAAAATATTGTCATTTGATCTTCGAAAATTCTCAAATTCCAAAACTATTCTAAAAAATATCATCATTCAAGTTTACCTTTTCACCGATTTAGCTTTAGATTAACTCTCATTTGACTCCGATTTGACCCACTATTCTTACCAGTTCAGTCATTTATCTGAGTTTAATCACTTCGTCAGGGTGCCCCACTCATTAACGACACATCTGGGCAATGGGCCCTACCTAAGGCGACTAATCATTTGTTTATGCAAACAATAACAAAAAAGGCACCAAAAGATAAAGCAATCGAGTCTGCTGGAAACAGAAACGTTTGATTCGCAGACTGGCAATTGAGAGAGAAGAACAAGTAACGGAGGTGGCTAAATCGATAACTAGAAGCACCCCCACATTTCGGTTTCTGACAGCCACTATTATATGCGACAACCACTAAAGACCATACCATGAGAGGACACTATATAAAACCAGTGAGCTGTGTTGGAAAGTTAGAAAATGAAAAGATCAGTGAGAAAACAGTGTCTCAGGGTTTAGTTCCGTCGATTGTCAGTCTGATGCTCAGAGCCAGAACGAGAGAGAGAGAGAGAGAGATTCGCTCCAAAGTTTAAGTTAGGAAACAAAATCAGATCGAGGCTCTCCCATGTTCCCCTCCCTAACTCATCAATCTAAAAGCTTTCAGGAGCATGACCAGACAAACTGGAAAGCCTTATACACAGTTTATAAACAAAACATAGTGCTGGTTTGAAATAAACACATCCTAAAGAACTAACTATAAGGCTGCTATTTCGAGAAAACCTTAATAAGGGGACTCGAGGTTAAGTTTTGAAGCCTGTGAGATTAGATAAAAATTAAAATGCCACACTAATCTCAAATAATAACATATAAAAATGTTTATCTCTCTCTCTCTCTCTCACACATATAATAATGTACCAGCCATAAGCCATTCATCAAAGAAGAAACCCAGCAAATAAACACACAAGGTTGGAGGGCCACGTCGGCACAAAGAAACCCAGATGAATATATTCTTCTCCCATTGAAGGCACTCATCATTATAAACAGTGGCCAAACATTATTCGACGACACGTACGGTAAAACCATCAATATAATTCCCATTTAATCAAGATATCTCAGGAAGGTAAATTAGATAAATTGCTCCGACAGAATTATCATTTCCCATCTCAAAAGTTTCGGGTGATTAATATATTAATTTATTTTGTTCAAATTTGTTTCGTATATCCGTCAAAATTTTCAATGTCATTTTGTCAACTAAACTAACGATGATTCTAACATGTTAAGGTGTAATATAATAATAGTATAAATATCATACTACCTGATCTCGAAACCCTAGCACATAATGTATCTTTATCATAACTAATCCACGAAGTTAACGTCTAACAAAAAAGATTTAAGAATTTTAATGAAAATTAGTAAACAAAAATTCGACACAACCTTGTAGGGCAGAATTGATACTCGATACCAAATTATTCAAAACAAGGAAGACTCATATATATATATATATATATATATCTCCCCATGTTGAACGAAATAAGTTTCAAAATCAGAGACAAATACCACTCCGTCAAAATGAAGAGGAAAAAAGTAGAACCCTCGGAAAACACACGTTTTCCCCAGAAATATTACCCCCATAACGCTTTAAGATTATCCGAGAAAGTGCATTTTATTTCTTGAAAAAATCCTTCTTGTTTCTTAATTATGAAAAAAATGCACAAGCAACCCGTTTTCTAATGTGAACCTACTTTAGTAAAATATGACTTAACTGATTTTTCCAGAGACACTTAGTATATTAATTATTATTCTCTCTTAAATTTTCAATTTTTATTTACCCCTCAATCCTAAGGGGAGTTGCTTGGTATTGGGATTTTAAAGTGGAGGAGAGGAGAGGGAAAATCTTATTAGTATTTTTTTTAAAGAAAAAAAAACATATATAGTTAAGAGTTTTTAATTAATATTTCTTTATTAAAATTTTATAACATTGAATTCTCTGATTTTCTTTATATAAAAAAAAAAATATGACTCATAAAAATTTCCCCTCCTGCCAAACAAATGTATAAGTTGGTTGAGGAGTTTGCACAATTCATTTTTCCTCCCACAATTTTTTTTCCAAATTGTAGTAATGATTGCATATATTAAAGGAGTTTTTATAAATTTAGATCATGTTTAAAAAGCCATGATATTTTAGGAAATCAATACACATTTGCTATAAATAAATAACTTAATTACTTTTATTAATGGAATAAATTAATTATCTAACTTCTATTTAGAACCATCTCTAGCTACTTATATCGTGGTTTTCAGCTCGCAATAAATAAGGACCATCTGAAATTTTTGTGTTCTCTCCATCGATCTAATCAGACTAAGATTTAGTTGGTCGTTTTTAAAAAAATAATAATCAGTCCAAGATTATTATTATTATTATTATTGAAATAATTCTAATGATAATGTTAATAATAACTGGAATTTTATTAATTATATAAAAACTCATTTGTGACCCTTAATAAGAACTTGAAACTTTAAAATACCAGGTATGGATCCACATTCATATTTATTCATTTCGAGAAGCTATGTAACTTTTGAATTTGCTTATTTTAAGTTGTTGTTAGCTATCTAAAATAAATATATGAAAGTAGTTTTATCTGGTAAAGCTGAAAATAATTATTTTCTCTTTTGTAGTGAATGCATTGGGACACTTAAGAAGCACAATAACCTTTAACTACTGAATAAAGGTAAATTTCAAATAAACGATTCTTTTGTTGTAAAAATGCTAAATATGTTCATAAACTCTTAACTTTTAACCTTTCATATCCTACTTTATAACCACTTTGATAAATAGTCTTTAGGAATTTTTATTCCCATAACTTAAAAGTTACATATGGTATACTTATGAGATTTCATATTGTATTCATAGTATGTAACTCTTAGTTAAGGTTAGATGCCTATAAATATAGGTTTTGTAATACAAATTGAAGCGTTCAAATGAATAAGATTTTGCTCTCTATTTCTCTCCAATTCCTCTTGCCTCTGTTAATCTTTCACATCTCAATCTCTTATGTTTTCTTTATTTTCATAACATTATCAAGACAAAGTTCAAATAAAGGTATATTTTTCTTATCACTAGCTTAACGATTTCTCCTACCTTTTTCTTTATCGTATATCTATTTGATTTATCTAAGTTAATCTAAGTCATTATATAGAATTAAGAAGACATTTTTACCTATGCATGTTTTATGCATCGGGTTCTATGATTTAGATTGGATATTATTATTGCTTTATTCTCATTCAAAACTTTTTTGTTTCACTTTTATTTATTATTTTCCGGGAGTCTCTTTATTTATACAACATTTTTTTATTTATTTATTTTATGTTGTAATATTATTTATATTTTATTTTGTTATATTGTGTTATTTTATTTTATTTATCATTTGTTTATTCACTTATTTAACATTAATATTTTTTTTTCACATTTTATGTTATATTTTATTGTTTATATTTATTTATTTATATTATTTATTTCATCTCTTTTTATTGTTATTTTATTTATATTTCATTTATGTTTTTATTTCATTATGTCAATATTTTTTTTCATTTGTTTATCATTACATTAATACATAGTAGTATCATATATGATTATATAATGTGATCTATATGATCATGGTCTTAACTATTGTTTATATTCAATTATGAATTTGTATTTATTTCATTTATTTTACAATATTTGAATTTTTATTGAATGACCAGAAGCTATGATGTTCTTAATTTTTGATTGGGTGATCAGAAGTCACATCATTTTTAGAGTGGTTCTTTCGTAAAAGAACACCATCCATTTCAGCAAATGGCATGGCAATTTGTTTTTTTTAGCACTTTGATGACTATATTGTTATAAATATTAAAGCCCTAAAGGCTTGTTGTTTAAATATCAGACGATCCAAAAGGGTTTTATAGCTTTGAAAAGTATTTTTATTACATATACCTGATGTCCAAAATCATGAGCAATTGTTACAATATGGCCAGAAGTCATAGACAAATATGCATCAATTTATTGCAAATAAAGGTTGAAATGGTTATGAAGTCAAATAAAATCAAGAAATATTATCAAAAATATTAAAAGAGGCAATGTGTTGCGGAGAAAGATGCCAATTTTATTGTAAAGCAAGAGAAATAATAATAAGCCTAGAAAGTTTTTTCTTCGATGTTTAACTTTTCTTGTTATTTAAATGTATTTTTGTTTAACTTGTGTGAGAGGAATTATTATAAAGATTTAACATTTTGATATTGGTAAGTGTTCATGAGTGATATATAAAATCAAGTAGACCAAAGAGTCAATATTGAAATTTTAATGTATAGTGACAATTTATTTATAAATTTAAATATTAAGATGTGTGGATATTCATAACCATATATGGTCTTTTGAATTCCAACTCATGGTTAATCTCACTATACCTTATAACTCCAGAATTGAAAGGTTTCTAATATTTATTTATATGACCTCTAATTGAACTGTTAAATTGTTTAATTCAATTCTTAATGTCTAGTTGTACAATTTATTTGTAAATTTAAAATTATGGTATATTTGAATATTCATACGCTAATTGTGATATAGCACAAACACACACACACACACACAACATACATACATTAATTAGAATTAAACTCAGACCTCATAATTAGTGGAGTTTTCCCATGTCAAGCTCCAACCTTGCCTTTATTTTCTTTTTTGGAATTCCGATTTTTCTATTTCTTCACAGATTTCCCATCAAACGAGCAACTTAACTACCCAACATAAAGGTATTTTCTTCCATTGCTGGCCTATTTTTCATTTTAGGTTTGTCTTCTATCTCTTTTTTATCCTTTTTTAATTCCCAAACGTTTTATGATTGGAAGGCATATATATATATATATATATATATATATATATATATATATATATATATATATATATATATTATTTTGTAATTATTGATTTTATTTTGGTATTGGGATCAAATTAGTTTTGTGGCATTTGTGAAAAAAAGAAGAATCATATATTTATGCCACAATTGAATTGAAAGAATGAGAATTTATTTAATTTCATGAGAAAATTCATTATGAGTAGGTGACCTTAATTTTGATCTGTTGAACAAAATCATTTGTGTAAATTATATATATCGATATATGCAAGTAAAATTTGTGGATGCTTAAATAATTGGAAAAATCTAAAAGAAGAAAAGACTTTACATATCATAATGATTCATTAGTTTGTATTATAATGCATTTTTATTTTCATCCTCTCATAATTGTAGCCCTAAACATCACAAATCATTACAATGTGATCTTTATGTATTTTGATAATGAATCTCTTCATATTTCTCTAAGTGGTGAAAGATGTGCTTTGAATATGCATTAAAATAATTAAATTGAAGTATATTAGTATTATTGATCAGTAGTGGAGTTATATAGAAATGAAATAATATACATTAGTTCTTGGAGAACTTATATGTCACTAAATTGATATAGTTCCTAAAGAATTAATACAATTTTTTTAAAAATAAATGACCATAAAATTATGACCCATATAATTAATTATATTTAGAGGATAGCCCAATCATATTGAAATCCAATTGTATGTAAACTATGAAGCATTTGGGCTTCCAAATAAAATATAGGTTATTGTCCTATTATAATCGTCTTTAAAATGTAGGAATATAGGAAGTTTGTTAGTATAACTCGCATTTTTTTTTTTTTTTTTTTTTTGGGGGGATGGTTTATATATATAAGTATGAGTTAACATTGAAAGGAGATTGTTAGAATATGAGTGAGTTCCTATTAAAAGGGTCTACTCATATACTTCCTCATAAAGCCTATTGATCCCATACAAATGGATGTCAATATCTTATGGAAATTGAAAAGTTTGTTGTTGGTTATGAAACATGTCACACCTTCAAACATATTTGTTGTTAGCAAATCTTTTTGAAACCCGTTTGGATGGGTTTTTTGATTTAAAAAAACATTTTTTAATACAAAAAAAATGCTCTTTTATTAATTTATGTGTTTAGATGATATTTTTTTAAAAAATCAAAAAGTCACAATAAAAAGCCAAAATGTTTGCTTCTTTTAAAAGCTCCAATTTGGAGCTTAAAAAAAACTTAAAAAAGTTTTTTTTAAAAAAAAAAGCTGTCGGCAGACGTAATCATTTGAGTCATTTATATAATGAAACAAATAATAAAAGGTTACATATTGATATCTATTAAAGAACTAGAAGATTCTTCAAGAATAGTTACTTGTAATATATAATTCAAGAATTATCATGTGTTGCTTATTCTCAAAGAAAATTGATTATGAGAATATCACTAGTTATGATTTGGAATAGATCTTTAAATTTCTAGAAATATATTAAACTCATATATAGGCCCATTCAAATACCATATAAACCAAAAGCGTGTATTCAATAAATTAGATAGATGCATTTGTAAGATGATTACATGTGATATTACTATTAGTTGACAACTTGAAGTTTACGGGAATGCTTGAATAAATTATTATGTTAAGGGCGTAATTTCCAAGTTATACAATTCATTCAGAAACCTCCATAAATAGTAAGATCAATACTTATGATAACAAAATTTCTATTTCGGTGTTGGCTGATTTGATCATACATATTGTAGAACTTATACTGACCAACAAAAATTCTCATAAAAATTGGTTTTGGTCGGGAGCCGGGCATATTCCATTTTAAAAAAGTTTGAATGTCTATTCCTATTAATCCACCACAATACACATAGATGGATATATTTAAAGAAAATTGGAATAGTGTTAAGTAAAAACTTCATTCTTCTTGTTTGTCTCTAAATGAAACAAAAGATGCTTATAAAGGAAACAAATGGATTTAGGATATTTAGGCGTAGTGATTAGTCAATTATCATTTGACAAAACTTTCTTAACACTAGGGGGAGAAATTGAATAGATGGAAAAGAGAACACATGGAATGCATTATTATTATTATTAAGTATAAATCCTCAAATATAAAAGTATGAACCAAAAGTTCATCGGATTTGCACACTCACAAAAATATTATTGCATAATATTTGCTAGATGCAATATAAATCTCATATTTCAGTTGAAAATGTTCTAATCAACATAAATAAAAGTGAGACATGCATGTAGCATGAGAGACTAATTAGTTCCAAAAGAAAAGAAAAGGAGCAAATAATGAAGATGATGGAGGCCTCTTATTTCCTTAAGAGGCTAAGACATAACTAATTCAGCAAACTTCTAAAAAGTTCCCAAGTACATGAAAGTAACAAAATAGATCTTCTAAATAGAATATAATGAGAGGAAAAATGGAACAAAAAGATGAGTTGTCATAATTAGTCTTGATGATTACCAACATAAATCTATCCTGCATAAGCAGATTTAATGATGATTGGCCAAAGGAAAAGAAAAAGGGAAATGACTTAATGAAAATAGGACTACATTATTTGATATATGAAAATCATGGATATGCGCAATTATGGAAATATGACATATAAATATTTAACCGGAATAAAGAGTTAAAAATATGAAATATATAAATATTTAAGTGAAATAAAGATTTTCACTAATGCTAATAAAGATTATAATGATGCATATTATTTTGTGGGGATACAATAATTTTAATTTATTACATATGAAAATAAAATTATGCGTATGTTAAATATTGTTTATACAATCAAATAAACCTATGCATATGATTTTAAGTATCGGAATATCTTTTTAATATTATTCGGTAACAAAATATATATTTTTCTTAGAAAAAGGAACTTGCTCATTATCTTGAATCCAAACGGTGTTGCTTTATGTATTGGGGCGCCGCAGCAAATAGAAACGTGCTGCCGGACCAAAGCCACGTGCAGAACTTTCATAATTCATATGCACCCAAGAAAGGAAAATAGGTCTGAGCCAGAAAGAAAGAAAGGAAAATAGGGAATGCCCCACTCGTATTTTTTTAATTTTATTTTTTAAATTATTTTGGGCAATGGAAAAACATCATTGTCAATTGTCAAATTTAAGCTTGTTTGGTTGACAGAGTTGCATTTGGAAATAAGAAGCGTATTGCCAAGAGGCCATGTGCCATGTCAAATCAAATTTTTTATGCAAAGTTGATTGAATGACGGAGTAAGTCATTGATTGTTTTTTTGGCTTTGTGTATTTTCAGTTTTAAGTTTCTTAATAATTAATTTTAATTGAGGAAAAACTATTTTTGTCAACTTAAAATAAAATGATGTAAATTTTGTTTGCCAATTCAAGCGTTGATATATTAATTTGGTTTGATATTATTATTTGCATTTATAATTTGATCGAATTTTATTTTTAATTCTTGTAGTTTTAAATCATTAGATTTTACCTCTATAATTTTATAAGATTTTTATCTAAATCTAATAGTGATTCCAATACTTTTAATAAGTTTTTAATTTTTTTAAATAAAACTTGGATTACATCACTTATAGTAAATAATACAGATAAGGTCAATCAAACTGGGGTCTGTAATCATCCGCACACAAGATACCACCTCTCGTCTCGTGGTTTATAGGTAGCACCTGCCAAATCTTGACAAAGAAAGTTCTAAAGTTCAAAAAGCCAATATAAAAGTATTTATAGATCGATAACATATTGATAATGAGATTTAAAATTACTTATCTGTGGTCATAAACCATTTCCTCTACCAATTAAAAGAATTTTGGTCGCATAATTAAATGATTTATAAACCAAAATCATATTTTTTTAGGAAAATGACAAAAAGAGAATTACGAAATTGTAAGAATTAAATTAGGTATTTCACATGAATTATAAATTGCTTGTAAAAAGTTTCATTATTATCTTATCAATTCTTTATAACAAACCTGAGTTTTTTATAATTTCAAATTCCCTTTTTTCCATCATTTTCCCTTTATTTTATCATCAATAAATAAAATTTTAAAATTAAACGATAAAAAAAATATTACCAGAATTTATTTAGAAGTTCAGTTATTATTAAAAATTGTTCGTATAACCAACAAATTGATAGCGATGGGATAGCGAAAGAAAATAATATTGGACCTGTTAAAAGCTTAAAATAAGATAAATGATTTTTTTTTTTTAAAAAAAATACCTATTATCAAGTAATGATATATCAAATACTGTATATTAAAAAATTTATTAAAATAAAATATAGGGAAAATCTCACAAAAAACAACTTAAAATAGGAAAAGACAAATGATGTTTTAAATATTCATACATCCAGAGATGTGAATAATTTATCCTTTTAAAATTTAAAAGAAATGACCCAACACAATGCTGGAGCTTTACCGGCTAGCTATTAGAGCTCTAGTGTGAATAAATATTCACAAAGCAATGAGTGGTGAGATTAAACCCTGGCCTCTTGATTTGCCCAAATGATTGGTGGCCATTGGGTGACCAATGGTTTTTTCATAACATATTATATAAAGAAGTATATATGTTAACTTTTGATCTTTAATCCAAGCATTCACAAGTTTTGTAGAAATTCCTGACATTTCATTAGATTTTAACGTACCTATTATTTAACAAGTCAAAAATTCATACTATCATGTTATTCATAAATTTTATTAAGAAATTTACTGAAATTTTATTAGGTTTTAACAACTTTCGTTTACCAAGTAAAAAATTCACCGATATAAGGTCAATTAATAAGTTTTGTTAAGAAATTCCTGATATTTCATTGGTTTAACTTGACCTTAGTCTACTAAGTAAAAATTCACACTATTAAGTTATTCATGATTTTTGTTAAGAAATTCATTTATATTTGATTAGGTTTTAACAACTTTACTTACCAAGTAAAAAATTATAGTAGCAGATCATTCATAAGTTTTGTTAAGAAATTCAATTAGTCATAAAAACCTGATAGTGTAACTTTCTTAATGAATTTGTTAAAATTTAATCAAATGTCATTAATTTCTTAACAAAATTATAAATGACTTGATAGTGTCACTTTCTTATTTGGTAAGCGATTATCACTATCGTTTTTTTATTATTAATTATAGGTGATGAAATTGACTTCTTCGGATAATCACAACTTCACAAAGCTTATAAGCCTTAATCATAGGTGATGAAATTGACTTCTTCGGATAATCACAACTTCACAAAGTTTTGTGCCTTTGAATTTGACTAAAACAATTTTTTTATGAAAACAATTATGAGAAAAAGACACAAATACCATGTGTATTGGGAAAACCCTAAAAAGTCTGTTAACATATAAAAATGACAAATATGTCTCAAGGGGTGAATCTAGGCTTTAAAATACTGTGCTTTTACCATAACGCCCATCAAGGTTTTTTAGAAAGGACCCTACCAGATCAGAGTCTGCCGACCGCACCTTTGATGTTGCTCGCAGAGGGCCTTCAACAATAATTGGGGAGCGTGGTGAAACTTAAATAATGAGATTAACTACTTTAGCTCCCTTAATCCTATCGCACATTGTTGATAAGTTGAATAAAGACAATGATAACTTAAGATAAGTGATTGATAACTTGTACTAATCTACTTTGTCAATAGTTATACTCAAGTCGTTATTGTGGGGACTTGAATTTGAGCAAGTGCTACTCAACTTTTGTGGTGCAAAAAATTTCTTCGTGTCACGTATGTAATATATCTTTAAATTTGTGCAAATCACTTCTGCTTTGAGGACTTTTAGACATAACTGAAGATAAAATTACCCACAATTAAATATATGTTGCACATGTTAAAGATGACCTGCATCTAATCTTTCTATTCAATAAAATTTTTAAATTTTAACCAATTTTCTCATATTGATATGATAATTATTAAAGTTATAATAATGAAAAAAAGTATTACCAGTAATAGCGCAATACTTCAATCAAATAAATTATAAGCCAAAAATATCGAATCATTACATTATTTACAAGTTAATCAATTTTTAAGTGCTTGGGCAAAAGGAAATTACACGCATTTTGCGTCATATCGTCTCACTAATATGTTCTATATTTTTAGACGTTTTAAATCACAGTTTGATTTTTTTTTTTAAACAAAAATATCATTAATGAGAGTTGAGCGTGCTCATTCATACTCCTTTATACTTTACTTCATATAGTTGATGCTGAAGAGGATTCCCTCATCATCAGTTTTCTCCTTATCTCTCACAGTCTTATCCTGACCGTTGAAATCTTAATCCAAGGGTCCAGAGAAAATTTGAAAAAAACCGCATGCGGTGCCAGGATGAGCTGATGATGAGAGATAGGCGTAGTGATAATGAGAAGATCCGCACCAGTTGATGCTAGATTTAAACCAATTCTCACAATCAACTATCTTCAAAAGTCTTTCATTTGTATTCCTGTTGATCCTTCTCATCTGTCTACCATAACTTGGCAGGAAATTTTATCATTGCTTCAAGACCTTTTTAATGTGTCTGTTAAAGTTGTGTCATTATCCTATTTTCTTACGTTATTTAATAATTCTATTCGCACGTTATCTTATTGTACTAAGTAAACCTCTTATTTTATTAATATCATTTTGTCTTATAAAAGAAAATAGAGAGTGCTCATTCTAAATTAAGACGATAGCTTGTAAGGAAATCATGGCAAACATATTTTTTTGATACAAAAAAGTTTATGTGAGTTGGGTTTAGGAGCTTATCGTTTAGGATATGCCTTTGGGTTAAAAGAGTACTTACAAATCACGGTAAACATTGATTGTGTAAGCTTCTCTTCTTAGCAGAGCTTGGGGCCTACAAGGACGTCCAATAATCCAGCTACGGTGCTTGGATGAAAAATTTAGCTATTTCATCTAGTTCTTAATAAAGACACACTTACTTAATTTAATTTGATTAACAAAGTTAGTTAATATAATATGTATGTTTTAAAACACTTTTTTTTTTTTTTTTTTTTGATATAAAAAGAGAGAGACAGCTCTCAACCAATGCCACTATGTACCCCACCAGAGCTCTTGTCCTTAAAACACTTTTATCATCTTGCTTAATTGTATCGTTCTCTCTCCTCCTCAATTATTGTTGATAGAGTATCAATAAGGATATATTAGAGAAAAATTGACAAATATGATAACTATATATTATATTTAAGACCAAAATTAATTCCCTAAATACCGTATATTAAGGTCGAAGGGAGTATTTTGTGAAACCTTTGGTCTAATTTCCATCTTTATCCCCAATGAGTTCACCAAAAGCCATGTCTTTGTGCCTAGGAGACAAGAAATCCATCATATATAGGCTAGTGCTTTTGCTTATTTGAAAAATAGTTTTGTTTTAAAAAACAAAAGAAAAACTAGTTGGTAATTTTTCAGTGAGGTGTTTCAATAATAAAAGAAAAAAGTTTCTACAATTTTTATATGTTTTTTTTATGCGTTATTTATTTATTTATTTTTGTGGAAAATTTTGGAAACCCTTTCTTTTCCTCTCAATGGCTTTTTCTCCATTTGACTACTTTAGTTTTCATCGAAGTTTCACCCTCCGGTCTTAGTATATTTATTTTTAAAGTAATCTTTTTTAAAAAAATTATTCATGCAGATTTTTCTTTATAATTTCTTTCCAAAATTTATTTATTTTTTTAAAAAAATTGAAAACTATAACTTAAAGTTATCAATGGTGTTCTAGGAGTACTGGTAACAATGGCCCTCATGACTCGAGTTTTATGGTTCAAAAATGGGATAAAGGAACACGGTTCGATTTCTGGTGTACTCATAATGAAGTTCTAGCCGTTGGCAAAATAATGATGATGATGATGATGTCCTCGTCCTTATTTTCGGTGTACAAGAATGCTGGTGGTGTGTGCTCCTTATCAAATAAAGAAAGCATTAGAACTTTTTGTCCGTTTGCGGCATCAACGTGATGTTGGGCTTTGATTATCTGAAGTGTGTTTGTGTTTTTTAAACTTGTTTTGGGCTTAAGCCCTATATGTTTACCAGAAAAATCTAAAGAATTACTTGATTATGTTTTTTATTTACCCTGTGTTCGTGGGTTTAACAGTTAGGGATTTGGAAACTCTTATAAATGGGGAAAGGGTTCGAATCCTGACACTATTGTGGTGCTGGGGGAGGCATTCAGAGCATGGGAAAGAAGGGCAACTTAGGGCCGAAATGGAGACGTGGACTCTCGGGTCAATCCTTTGCGTATGTGCTCGACGCCTTGCGTGAATTGCGAAATTTAACTCCTCTCCTAAAATTTTGTATATAAAAGAAAATTATGTTTTTTTATTTTAAAAATAAAAAGTGCGGTGGTACACAAGGCTACTATCAAGTGAGATATGAGAATGATTAGACGTACATAACCTTACTTGTTCCGAACAAGTTTTTGAGGGGGGAAAACATCGGAATGATTGTTTAAAATATAAAATCTTAATCGTTCTTGAAATCAACTCTGGTGAGCACCGAACATATTGATTATATATAATCATGATCAAAGCTAAACACGTAAAGTTGTTAGGGGCCACAACAGCAACATTTTCTTCTTACTGAAAGTGGGTTAAGTTCAATAACATAACAACAGATATACATTTCTTTTGGTTTTTGTATTTGTATATGAACTAGCTTTCCTCTAGATGCAACAAAACAGCAAGTTAGCAAAAAGATCAGAACCTATATTTACACATCAAGGTCTCATATTCACAATTGCTGTAACATCTTCAAACAGGATGCATCAAGCCATGGCCGAAATGCTCCTCCCTGAGGCACGTGCTGCAATCTACACATATTTTATTTTGGTCAAAATTTACACATATAGACTATGAGCAGAAATAGGTTAATGCCTATCAATAATGGACACATTATGTAAATTTAGGAATTTTATGCACTCATTGGCCAAACTTTGGAGTCAAAGTTGCTTGATCCAGAAGCAAATATTTAGAGTTTAAGCTTGGAACTAAGGTCCATCTCATTTTCAAAATCTCTATTTGGGCCCCCAAGTTCATATTGCTGGGCTTAGGGCTCGTATTTAGATCCAATAGTAGGCTCAAGACCAAGCCTAAGCCTTAGTCTGATTCAATCTCAACGTCTGATTTAATCTTAGCCCAAGTAAAACATGTAACAATTGCAGTGGTAAACTACCAGGAGATTATTTCCATATTTTTACTTTTGAGAAAACTTTACCTAGGAAGTAAAAGATTAAAAATATTTCCCAACATTACAAATCCTAAATGAAGCCAAAACATACATTCTTAAAAACAAGGAAGTAACAAGAAAAGGAGGAATCCTTAAAGTTAAGCCTTAATATATTGCATGAGGTATCTTGTGCTTCTCATTTTTAAATGAAGGGATAATATTATTATTAATCCTTATAGTTTGATTGAATTTGACCTTCATAGTTTTAAATTGTTGGCTTTTTTTTTGGGTCAAAAAAAAAAAAAAATTTGTTGGTTCTATACTCTATAGTTTCATAAATATTTGGTATGAGTTTAATAACGGGCTCCAATACTCTCGAAAGAGTTTTGATTTTGATCCATATATACTTAAACTCATACTAAATCTTTATGAAACATTGAAAACGCCCTCCATTGCATTTTGAAAACATTGTCCAAATGGCTTCCCTTCTCCTTTCTGCCTCAGAATGTTTACCCTTTCAATTTTCAACCATTTCTTTATTCCATCTTCAGAAACATTGAAAAATGTTCGAAGACAAATAATAAAGCCCATCTCCTCAAAAGTATTCTTAAGCAATTAAATCAAGCTGGTTAGTTCACTCCCCATAATTCTAGCTGAAAAAGTAAACGAAAAATTTGCTTATTTGGCAAAGCAATGAACAATGTGTAGGGCCCAAAACTCATCACCCGCGGCCTAAAGAGAAGGCAATTGAAGTAGGCCCAAGAGCGGGCGTTCGACCCAAGACTAACTCACATTTATCTCAGCACGCCTAGTCAAAGTCTAGTAGTCCACAGCCACAGATAAAAAACTTTAGGATTTCCACCTCCCTCACAGCTCGCCTAGATCCACAAAAGAAGGAACAAACTCACTTGACTCCAAGCTATAAATAGGTGCCGCCATATACTTACAACACACAAACTACTCCACTCACACTTACTCACATTTTTATATTGTACTCGACATAATCAGAGCTACCTCATTTTTACATCTTTATTTATTGTCTTGTACCCAATAAAGATCAATAATACAACCCCCTTTATTTTATTATTCTTTTATCTCATAACAATTTCTTGCTTTGTTTGTTAATCTCTCCATTGTTGGTACCCTTCTTCACAAAGTTTCCTTCTTGCAAATTATTGCATAAACAATTTGGCATCGACTGTGGGGATGGACAACAGATTTCAAAGGGATTATCTTGCTACTGCTCATTTTCAATCATTTGCAGTGATTGTCATACCTGCTATGGAGGACGAACCTACCAATGTCCAGGGACGCCTTGAAGCACCTGCCTGGAAGATGGACTTATTAACATTTAAGGACGTCTCGATGAAATGGATGCCTTAATACGAGAATAGACTCAATAGATCTTAGCTCAGGCCAGGTTGGTCACACGACAACGAGAATAACACTACACTTGGATGGTGAGAATAACGCTTTATGGGAGCAACTAGCTTCACACTCCCCACATGTCACCCCTTTCCCTAAAACTATTTCAGACCGACATCATTCTGCACGTGACCTTATCGAAGATCTACACGATAGACCAACCAAGGGGTTAGGTAACATAAATCCAACTGAAAACCATATTGACAAACCTAATGGCATAGGTACAATGGTTGGTGAGACATGGTGACAAATGAACCAACCTATGGTGAACAACCTACCAAACTCTAGAATGCCGGATGATGAGAGGCGGAACCAGAGATTTTAGGCATTAGAAGCGATGATACTCCATCTCCCTGGAGTACCATCTTGATGAAAAAGAGCGTGCCTAACAACTTCACTAATTCACCATTCATGAAAGACATCGCATTGGTTGAGATGCCCAAAAAGTTCAAATTGCCAAACATACAGATCTATGATGGTTCAACAGGCCCAGACAAACATATAGCCCAATACCGACAAGGAATGAATATTGCAGTGATACCACGAGAGGCGTGGGAGGCTTGTACGTGCAAAGGTTTCGGATCAAGCTTAGTCAGACCTGTCTTGAGGTGATTTACCAATCCACCAACCAACTCAGTAAGATCATTCGTCGCCCTAAATGACTTGTTCGTACAATAATTTTCTAGCAGCTTGAAATGAAAAGAAACCTAACGACTTTAATCAAGCAATCTAAGGGAAACAAGAATCATTAAGAAACTACGTTGGCAAGTTCAACAAAGAAAAAATCAACATACCCAATTGTGACACAGGAACCGCCATTGTTACATTTTGCAAATTTTTGCTTCCTAACTTTGATTTATATAAGGAACTAACCAAATACACTTGTCATACCATGGATGATGTACTGGCTCGAGCTTGGGCCAAAATCAAGTGGGAAGAAGACAAGGTGAATGCCATTCAGTCTTGCCACTACACACCCTTAAAGTTGCATCATTTTCCTATTTTCTTATGTTCTTTAATAATTCTATTTGGACGTTATCTTATTGTACTAAGTAAACCTCTTATTTTATTCCATTTTTTCTTATTAAAAAATAGAGAGTGCTCATTCTAAATAAAGATGATAGCTTGTAAGGAAATCACGACATACATTTTTTTGGTATAAAAAGTTTAGATGAATTGGGTTCCGAGAACTTATCAGGGTTAGAACATGCCCCTGGGCTCAAAGAGCACTTACAAATCATGGTAAACATTGATTGTGTAAGCTTCTCTTCCTAGCGAGCTTGGGGCCTACAAGGATATCCAATAATCGAGCTACGGTGTTTGGATGACAAAATCTAGGTACTTCATTTGGTCCTTAATACACACTTACTTAATTTAATTTGATTAATGAAGTTAGTCAATATGACATATATGTTTTAAAACATTTTTATCATTTTCCTTAATTGCCTCATGAAAGTGGAGCTTAATCACCAAGAGGGGGTGAATTGGGGATTTTAAAATTCTTTTCTAAGTCCTCTATTTATGGATACTAAAACAGAGTATAACAGAGTATGAAAGAAGAAGCAAGACACACAAGATTTATATTGGTTCGGTCCAACCTTTTGACCTACTCCAGTCCCCAGATACACTGGGATTTCACTATATCAATTGATTACACACTCTGTAACTCAAGAGTAATTCTCTCACTAGAACTTACTTCCCCTTACAAGATGCAATCAATAACCCAATCTCCAAGTCCCCAGACTTGAGATACTCACAATAAATGATTCACAATCAATGAACTCTCTCTAAGCTCTATAAATAAACACTGAAGATCAATGTATCAAAAGATACTTTACAAGTGAAAACTGAAAGAGTAGTTGGTAAACTTGAATGCAATTCATTTTCAGCAGATTGGTTGTTAAGAAGAATTGAATGCAACTCTATTTATACAAAGAGAGCATTAAATGACCGTTGTAATCTTCAATATGACCATTGCCTTCATTAAGCAAGGATTAGGTTAAGCTTTGGTCTTCTTCTCTCTCTCTACTCTTTGGTTAATCCGCTACACGAGATGTTTATGCTTGACTTCTTGACTTTTAATCCATTGGAAGAGCAGCTACGGATGTGGAAAGGAAACATTAATCCCTTTGCAACGTGTGGAGAATGATTGTCCAAAAGGATGCAAGTTTTCTGAACTTTACATTTAATGTTCTGACATCACCTTTTTGCTTTTGTTCAAATCTGCATTTAAAGTCCTCTAAATCATCTGAAACTCACTAATAAAGTGGTTAAACATAGCTAGGAACATTAGTGAATGATGATAGGAAGTATTAAGATCAAATAAGAAGGTTTCACAAATTCGTCAGGTTTAAGTTTCAAACTCTACGACACAAACTCGAGTTTGTTCACCAAAACTGGAGTTTGTCATTGTGCACTAATAGCAAAACTTGAGTTTCCATAACTAAACTCGAGTTTCCTTCTTCCAAAGAGGAACGTCGCGATTTGAGATTTGGACCATATTTTTGAATAGGAACAAAACTTGAGTTTCCATTTCCAAACTCGAGTTTTGGATTCTTAACATGAAATATGAATTTTAGTCCAAAACATCAAAACTGGAGTTTTCATTCTAAACTGGATTTTTCAAAACATTGAAAAAAAGAAAAGCTCTCTACTTGCCCAAAACTCGAGTTTCCAAAACTAAACTCGAGTTTTCATTTAAGTATGAAAACTTTGAGAAATCTATGCCAAGTCAAAACTGGAGTTTTAAAAAACTAAGTAAAACTTGAAAACTCTCTGCCAAGTGTAAACTCGAGTTTCCAAACCAAAACTCAAGTTTTCTCAAAACTTAGAAAACTCATGGCAAACTGAAAACTGGAGTTTCCATATCAAAACTGGAGTTTGCATAAGCTCAAAATGTTGGAGACTCTTTGTATGACCAAAACTCGAGTTTCTAAATGGAAACTGGAGTTTTGTCTTCTTCAGAAAATATTGAAGAGTCTCTGTATGATGCAAACTCAAGTTTGAAAGTCAAAACTTGAGTTTGTCTCAAGATGAAAAACTTGGAGTGCTCTCTGTAAGATCAAAACTCGAGTTTCCTATGAAAACTGGAGTTTTGCTTAGTTCATTAAAATTGAGTCACTCTCTGTCAAGTCAAAACTCGAGTTTCCAAACCGAAACTCGAGTTTGCCTTTGACATTAAGTTTTTCAACTTACCAAAGAAAAACCTCTTTGAGTTTACAATTGTCAGTTATCATCAAAATACATAGAGAACTAACATTCTCCCCCCTTTTTGATGATGACAACACTTGTAACCAAAATTCCAAGAGTTTGGTAGGATTTGCAATTTGAAATGAAATTTGCATTTGACAGAGCTTTAAACTTTTTTTTTAATAAAAAAAACTTGGTCATTTGGCAAATGTTTTTGCATTTAACATTGTTTTAGAAACCTCAGAAGTGTTCACAGAAATGGAAATTTGAAACTTAGGCATTTTGAAAACATGATTTTGCACATAACAGTATTCAAACAACTTTAGAATATCAGAGATAGGCAACAGAAGACAAATAAGCATGAAAATTCACAAAATGCATTTCATATAATAAGAGCTACATCAGAAAGTTAAATGCATAATTACAGAAACTGAGGAATTGCAGAAACTAAAACTAAGTACAAAATATTCAAGACTCAAAGCACTCTTCACTTCTCAAGCTCAAATTCATTGCCTTTCTCTCCCCCTTTGTCATCTTCAAATGGGGATGGAGCTGAGATAGAGGAGTCAAAACAGGGATTGATCAAAGGAGTAGAAGTAGGTGAGTCATGGTGAGGAAGAATCTCAGTAGTGGGTGTGAGAGAGGGATTAAGAACCTCAGTGGTTGGGGTAATTGGAGATGAGGAGGGTAGAATCTCTGTGGTGGGAGTAGAAGTAGGCATAGGAGAGGAGAATATGGGAGTGGATGGCTCAGGTGAGGAGGTAGGAACCTGAGGACTAGTAAAGGTGAATGATGGTGAGGATGATGGTTCAGAGTCAAGCTTGAGACCAGAAGGGGAACCAAAGTCAAATCCAGACTGACTGGGACCAGTAGGGTGAATCACCTTCAGAATCTTGTCAATCTTGTCACCCATACTGACATTGGAGACCATTAGAGTAGTAAGCTTTGCATCATGATCCATAATATGCCCAGTGAGGTCATCTACCTTCTTGTTCACCTGAGTAGACAGGGTTTCAATCTTCTCCTTCATCTCATCTTGCACATCAACCATCTCATGGTTGTCTCTGGTGAGCTCAGCTACCAACTTCCCAACTTCAAACTCGATTCTAATTGACATGGCAGCAATGGCAGCATCCACAATGCCTTTCATCCTTGCATCAAAATCAGATGGCAGATATGTCTGAGGAGGTAGAGGAACAAATTGGGCTTCCTGTGCTCAGGCTTGAGAAGCTCTTGCATGTGACTTAGAGGGAGCCCGTGATTGTCCAGAGCCTTCAGCCTCAAAGTTTATCCTCATGAGATTCAATTGAGCCTTGCCAAAGAATGGGGGAAACATCAAGGACTCAGCAGTACCAACATACCAAATCTTATGGTAAAAGAGAATTATTAAAATGAGCAAGGGAAATGGTATGTGGGAAGGTCTTCTAGATGAGAATTTGAACTTGACCATTTCCTAGAAAATCCAGTGGCCAAGATTGAGAGGAATTTGCTTAACTAGAGCAACAAAGAGTGGATAGTCTTTCTCGAGCAAAGTGGGTGAAGTTGCCACCCTTTTGAATAAAATTCCTTGAATAGATATACCAGAGGACACGATTGATGGGAGGCATTGACACAGGATTGAAAGAGAGGGAATGCACTTGATCTTCGGGAATAGGCTCATTTGGCCTGAGAATTGAAAAGATTTCCCGATTACTGAATTTGATAGTGGGAACAGGAGGAGGATTGTCAATTTTCAAAATAGAGTTTAGAATTGAAGTAGACAGGGTAAATTTGACACCCTTGACAATGGTAGTGACTCGTTCCTCAACTAGCTCACCATCCGAATTTAGAATGTTATTAGACTCCATATTGAAATAGAATAGTCTAACAAGATTTGGAGTGTAAGGAGCAGGGATAGATAAAAATGATTCATAAGGTTTGAGCCAAGGGGATAAATTTACGCTGCATTCTTGTTGGAGTTGAGCTAAATCTACTGCAACTACAGGACAGAACTCTTTCTTCATGAAGGATTCTTTAAACTTAGCATTTTGTTCAGTAGAAAGAGTGGCAGAAGTAATGGTAAAACCTTAAGGAGGAGAAGGATGATGGTAAATATCCTCTACAGCATTTGCCATAACAGGGGGCACCTCCTCTGGTTTAGTATGAGTGGAGGAAGTAGCCTTGGAGGAAGCCTGACCTCTCTCAGTGTCATGAGACTTAGAAACAGTGGCTCTCTTCTTCCTAGCAGGCTTAGAGGCTTCAGCTACCTTCTTCTTTCCCTTTCCCTCGACTGGTTCAGGTTCAGTCCTCTTCTTCTTTGAAGGAATTGCAGTAGGTTCTTTGAATAAAATCCCCTTTGATTTAGGATTAGGAGAGGAGATTCAGGAATTTTGTCGCTGACACCTTTGATTGACCTATCGACTCGATAGTGAAACCATCTAGGAGTCGATTTCATCCTCCTTGGTCGTTGAGGAGGAGGAGGAGGAGGGAATTGTGATTTTGACCCTTCCTGGTCAGAATCCCTATCGTGAATCTCTTGGGGAGTCGATTTGGAGGCCATTTCTAGGTTTAGAGTGAGGGTTTGGTCGAGAGTCGCGAGAATTAGAGAAGGAAGAGAGAGCGGCTAGGGCAAAACTTGAGTTTTGAGACGAGTTTTGAAGAACTTGAACAGTAACACATATATACAGACGCGACAAAACTCGAGTTTTCACTACAAAACTTGAGTTTTGATGAATGGTTACTAACCTGGACTTCAAAGGTGTAAGGTGAACTTTTGAACTTCCGCGACTAAAACTCGGAGTTTCCACTTACCAACTCGAGTTTTCACCATTCTTTAAAACATGGTTGCTCTCTGTCTGATGGAAACTCGAGTTTCCAATTTAATGAGTCGATTTTTCAACTTCTCCAAAAATCAAGATTGCTCTCGACCCGATAAAACTCGAATTTTGTTTCCAAAACTTGAGTTTGCCATCCTTGACAAAGAAACATAAGTATTTTTCACATTCTCGCATAAAACACAACTAGATACTCGATGCTTAAGTTAGTTTCTAATAATCATAAAAAACATAACTAACATTGAGATATGAAATACTCACAACTCATTGGGATTTACCATTCCTAATTCTCTTCTTATGAAATTGAATTGTTCTTTGGCCAATGGTTTGGTGAAGATGTTAGCAAGTTGAAGATGAGTTGGAATGAACATGACTTTGACATCCTTCTTCTGAACATGATCCCTTATGAAGTGATGCCTCACATCAATATGCTTGGTCTGAGTATGTTGCACTGGATTCTTAGCCAAGCTTATTGTGCTAGTGTTGTCACACAATATTGGGATCTCCTTCAGGTTGATTCCCAAGTCAAATAGTTGTTGCTTGAGCCATAGGATTTGAGCACAGCAACTTGAGGTAGCCAAATATTCAACTTCAGTAGAAGATATAGCTACACTGGTTTGCTTCTTGCTGAACTAGGACACAAGTGAACCACTAATGAATTGACATTAGCCACTTGTGCTCTTTCTATCCGTCTTGTATCCTAGCATGATCTGAATTCTGAATATGCCACCAAATGTTCAGGTTGAACTTTGGGAAACCACAAACCAAGGGTTTTTGTGTCAGCAGGGTATCTGAAGATTCTCTTCACATTCTCAGCATGAGACTCCTTGGGAGCAGACTGGAACCTTGCATACATCCCCATACTGAATTGGATGTCAGGACGACTTGCAATTAGGTAGAGCAATGATCCAATCATTCCTCTATATCTTGTGATATTGAAGTCCTTGCCCTTTTCATCAGCATCCAATAAAGCGGTTAAGGTCATAGGAGTGTCAGTTCCATTGCATTGATCCATCCCAAACTTCTTCAGCAGATCATTGAGATACTTGGTTTGAGATATGAAGATTCCATCCTTCTTTTGCTTGATTTGCAGACCAAGGAAATAGTTGATTTCTCCCATTATGGACATCTCAAATTCTCCCTGCATATTCTTAGCAAACTCTTCACACAAAGCATCATTAGAAGCACCAAAAATAATGTCATCAACATATATTTGAACAATTAAAATTTCACCAAGCTTATTACTCTTTATGAAGAGAGTTGTATTTGCTTTTCCTCTAACAAATCCTTGATCAAGAAGGAATTTGCTTAATTGCTCATACCAAGCTCTAGGAGCTTGCTTAAGGCCATAAAGAGCTTTTTTAAGGCGATAAACATGATTTGGATGATGATCATTTTGAAAACCAGGAGGTTGTTCTACATAAACCTCCTCTTGAATAAAGCCATTTAAAAATGCACTTTTCAAATCCATTTGATAGAGCTTGAATTCTTTGACACAAGTAAAGGCTAGAAGAACTCTTATGGCTTCCAATCTTGCCACTGGAGTATAAGTTTCTTCATAATCAATTCCTTCTTCTTGATTATAGCCTTTAGCAACCAATCTTGCCTTGTTACGGACAATGATTGCTGATTCATCTTGTTTGTTCTTGAATACCCATTTGGTGCCAATGACCGGATGGTCCTTGAACCTAGGTACCAAATCCCAAACTTGATTTCTATCAAATTGATGTAACTCCTCTTGCATTGCTATCACCCAATCATTGTCTGAAAGGGCTTCATCAATCTTAGAGGGTTCAATATGTGATATAAAAGCAGAAAAAGTTACTTCATTCAAGGTACTATTTCTGGTCCTGACACCTTGATTTACATCTCCTATTACTTGGTCCAAAGGATGATTCCTAATGAACTTCCAAGCTCTAGGTTGAGATTGGTCAGGATTTTCAAGATTGTTTTGAGGATCAGCCTCGAAAACATTTTCAGGATTTTCAATAGAGGCAGGTGTAGTTTTCGAAAAGAATTGATTTTTGAAAACATTTTCCTCATCATCATCCAAGGGTTTATCAGATTTGGATTCACAGAATATAACATGCATTGACTCTTCAACAATACGAGTACGAGTATTAAAGACTTTATAAGCTTTACTTCTATTTGAATAACCCAAAAATATACCTTCATTTGTCTTAGGATCAAACTTTCCCAAGTTATCTTACCATTGTTTTGAATGAAGCACTTGCACCCGAAAATATGCGAGATGAGCCAAATTGGGTTTTCTATCTTTATACAAAATCATAGGGAGTTTTGTTCAACTTCTTCCGGAGGTATGCCCGATTTGAGATGTAGCAAGCCGTACTCATTGCATCAACCCAAAACACTTAAGAAACACTTAAGAAGTGTTGTTCTCATTCAACATAGCTCTTGCCATCACGGTGAGGACTCGATTCTTTCTCTCTACAAGACCATTTTGCTGAGGAGTCCTTGGGGCTGAGAAGTTGTGGTCAATTCCCATGTTATCACAAAACTCTGCAAATGTATGATTTTCGAATTCTCCTCCATGATCAATTTGAATTCCTGAAATAGAGAAATCTTTCTTGTTTTGGACCTTCTTGGCAAAAACAACAACCGATCAAATGTTTCATCTTTAGATGATAAAAATATAGTCCAAGCAAATCTAGAGAAATCATCAACTATGACCAAGGTATAAAGATTGCCACCAAGGCTTTTAACTCTAGCTGGTCCAACTAGATCCATATGAAGTAGTTGGAGAGGTCTATTAGTTGAAATTTCATTTTTAGATTTGAAAGGTGATTTGGTTTGTTTCCCTTTTTGACAAACGTCACAAATTATGTCATTTTTAAAATGAAGTTTTGGAACACCAATCACCAAATCCTTTTTAAGTAATCTGTCAAGTTGAATCATATTGACATGAGCTAATCGCTTGTGCCATAGCCAACTATCATCCAAATTACTAACAAAACATTCTTCAAAAATAGAACCATTTCTAGAGAGATTAAGTGTATAACAATTCCCTTCTCTAGGGGCTCTGAATAAAGCTTTTGATTTTATGTTTTCCAAAGGGAGAATATCCTTACTTACAATCAAGCATTCATCAGAGTCAAAGATAACTAAGTTACCTTTATCAATGCTTTGGCTTACACTGAGGAGATTGTGACAAAGTCCCTCTACTAGGTAGACATCTTTGATTTGTGGTCCCTCATTGTTTCCAATTTCACCAATACTAGCAATCTTTCTAGATTGATTTCCACCAAAGGTCACCTTGTCACCATCCTTAGGCTTGATTGAGGCAAATTTGGTTTGATCTCCTGTCATGTGTCTAGAGCATCCATTATCAAAGTACCACTTGTTGGATTTTGATGCTCTTAGACAGACCTGCAGAACACAATAAATCAGGTCTTAGGTACCTATCTTTTCTTGGGTCCTTTGGGGTTAGTCTGTGTCTTAAGAACCTTGTAAGATTCCTTAAGCACCCATTGATAATTTCCTATAGGTTTACTCCTTCTTTCCTTTTTATGAAAACATGAAGAAGTAGTATGACCTTTACGATTGCAATAATTGCAATGAGCAAAAGGATTTGAAGAATGAACAGATTTTCTAAAGTAGTTCAAATAAGATTTTTCTCCAAACTTCTTTTTGCCTTTCTTTTTATCAAAATCATGTCTGTAACCAATCCCTGATCTGTCAATTGTAAATCTTTGCTGTTTCAAAATGACATTGAACATTTCACTACCTCTAGTGAATTTCTTAAGTGCTTTTGTGAGGTGTAAATTCTTTTTCTCTAAATCAGTACAATCCTCACAAGTAATATTTTCAAAGAAAGATTTTTAATTTGAAGTTCAAGAGTCACATTCTTCTTTTTCGTATACATATTTTTCGGCGAGTTTTTCAAATTCAGATTGAACGTATTCAGCAAACACTTCATCATAAGATGGTTTCGAATCATATACCTCATCATTGTTGTCACATTGCTCTTCTTCTTCAAAGAACTAAACAGATATTAGCTTTTTCTTCCTCATCATCTTCATCTTCATCAGATGAAATATCTCCCCATATAGCTGAGACATAGGCTTTCTTTTTGAATTTATTGAACTTCTTCTTCTCTCTGTTCTTGTTTTTTAGATTGGGACATTCAGACTTAATGTGGCCAGGCTTTTCACACTCGTAGCAGATAATTGGCTGCTTTGCCTCAAAACTGGAGCTACATTTGTGAAATTTCTTGAATCCTTGGTCCTTCTTGTAGAATTTCTTAAATCTCCGGACCATCATGCCCTGCTCTTCATCTTCGTCTTCTTCATCATCACCATCTGATTCCTTAGCTTCTTTGACAGCTTTGAGAGCAATTCCCTTGTTCTTGTCAGCTGCTTCATCAAGTCCCTTCTTGAACTTGA
Organism: Acacia acuminata; assembly: GCA_019022655.1. Classification (NCBI taxonomy): domain Eukaryota; kingdom Viridiplantae; phylum Streptophyta; class Magnoliopsida; order Fabales; family Fabaceae; genus Acacia; species Acacia acuminata. The sequence continues at coordinate 1,465,199 of JAFJYI010000048.1, read as the reverse complement.
GCTTAGCTTCAAATTTAGAGAGGCTGCCAAAGAGGGTTTCTATAGAGGCCATTGATTCCCCACAAGCTTCTTCAATAGCGGTAACCTTGGCTTCCCATTCCTTGTTAAGAATATTGAGAATTTTCCTTACTTGAACAGTTGCTCATACTCTTTGCTTAGTGTAGCAAACTGGTTGATCAGATGAGTGAATCTTAGCTGAAATTCACTAATTGATTCTCCGGACTTCATATGAAGAAGATCGTATTTTGTCACGAGGTTGTTGACTCTATTCTGCTTGACTCCAATGGTTCCTCCATGAGCTATCTCCGAGCATCCCATATAGCTTTAACAGAAGTCAGTGTGCATACACGAAAATATTCTTGTTGACTCAGAGCACTTTGCAGCATAAGCACAACTTTACTATTGACAGTGATATTTCCCCTATCATTCTCATCATAGTCTTTTTCAGGCTTTGGAATTCTGAGACCATTTTCCAGAACGGTTGGATTGTAGTCTCCTCTTTCGAAAACTCTCCATAAGCCATATTCAGTAGCCAAAACAAAGACTTTGAATTTGGCTTTCCAGAAAAAATAATGCTCTCCATTGAATCCCGGTGGTCGGTTGATCGAAGCTCCATCAGGTAGAATACCTTCCATAGTGATCCTTCTCGAGATATTAATCTCTTTAGAGAAAACCTGGCTATGATACCAAATGAAAGTGGAGCTTAATCACCAAGAGGGGGTGAATCAGAGATTTTAAAATTCTTTTCTAAGTCCTCTGTTTATGGATACTGAAATATAGTAGAACAGAGTATGAAAGAAGAAGCAAGACACGCAAGATTTATACTGGTTCGGTCCAACCTCTTGACCTACGTCCAGTCCTCAGACACTCTAGGATTTCACTATATCAATTGATTACACACTCTGTAACTCAAGAGTAATTCTCTTACTAGAACTTATTCCCCTCACAAGTTGCAATCAATAACCCAATCTCCAAGTCCCCATACTTGAGATACTCCCAATATATGATTCACAATCAATGAACTCTCTCTAAGAGTAGATAGAAATAAATATCGAAGATCAATGTATCAAAAGATACTTTACAAGTGAAAACTAAAATAGTAGTTGGTAAACTTGAATGCAATTCGTTTTCGTGAGATTGGTTGTTGAGAAAAATTGAATGCAGCTCTATTTATACAAAGAGAGCATTAAATAACCGTTGTAATCTTCAATATGACCGTTGCCTTTATTAAGCAAGGATTAGGTTAAGCTTTGGTCTTCTTCTCTCTCTACTCTTTCGTTAATCCAGTTGCACAGATGTTTATGCTTGACTTCTTGACTTTTAATCCATTGGAAGAACAGCTTCGGATGTGGAAAGGAAACATTAATCCCTTTGCAACGTGTGGAGAATGATTGTCCAAAAGGATGCAAGTTTTTTGAACTTTGCATTTAATATGCTAACATCACCTTTTTGCTTTTATTCAAATCTTCATTTAAAGTCCTCTAAATCATCTGAAACTTACTAACAAAGTGGTTAAACATAGCCAGGAACAGTAGTGAATGATGACAGGAAGTATTAAGATCAAACAAGAAGGTTTCACAAATTCGTCGATTTGAGTTTCAAACTCTGCGACACAAACTCGAGTTTGTTCACCAAAACTCGAGTTTGTCACTTTGTGCACTAATAGCAAAACTCGAGTGTCCTTCTTCCGAGAGGAACATCGTGATTTGAGATTTGGACCATATTTTTGAATAGGAACAAAACTCGAGTTTCCATTTCCAAACTCGAGTTTTGGACTCTTAACATGAAATATGAATTTAGTCCAAAACATCAAAAACTGGAGTTTTCATTCTAAACTTGAGTTTTCAAAACATTGAAAAAGAGCAAAGCTCTTTGCTTGCCCAAAAATCGAGTTTCCAAAACTAAACTCGAGTTTTCATTTAAGTATGAAAACTTTGAGAAATCTATGCCAAGTCAAAACTGGAGTTTTCAAAAAACTAAGTAAAACTTGAAAACTTTCTGCCAAGTGTAAACTCGAGTTTTTTTCAAAACTTAGAAAACTCATGGCAAATTGAAAACTGGAGTTTCCATATCAAAACTAGAATTTGCATAAGCTCAAAATGTTGGAGACTTTCGTATGACCAAAACTTTAGTTTCTAAATGGAAACTGGAGTTTTGTCTTCTTCAAAAATATTGAAGAGTCTATGTATGATGCAAACTCGAGTTTGAAAGTCAAAACTAGAGTTTGTCTCAAGATGAAAAACTTGGAGTACTCTCAGTAAGACCAAAACTCGAGTTTCCTATGAAAACTGGAGTTTTGCTTGGTTCATTAAAATTGAGTCACTATTTATCAAGTCAAAACTCGAGTTTCCAAACCAAAACTCGAGTTTGCCTTTGACAAGATAAGTTTTTCAACTTACCAAAGACAAACCTCTTTAAGTTTACAATTGTCGTTATCATCAAAACACATAGAGAACTAACACCTCATTCTCTCTTCTCCTTAATTATTGTTGATGGAGCATCAATAGGGATATATTAAGAAAAAATTGATAAATATGAAAACGATATCTTATATTTAAGACCAAAATCAATTCCCTAAATACATTTTATATCAAGGTCGGAGGGAGTATTTTGTGAAACCTTTGGTCTAATTTCCATTTGTATTCCAAATAAGTTCACCAAAAGCCATGTCTTTGTGGCTAAGACCCAAGGAATCCATCATATATAGGCTAGTGATTTTGCTTATTTGAAAAATAGTTTTTTGTTTTAAAAAAAAAAAGAAAAACTAGTTTGATAATTTTTTATAGTTAGGTGTTTTCATAAAAAAAAAAAAAAAAAAAAAATATATATATATATATATATATATTTTGTACAATTTCTATATTTTTTTATGCGTTTTTTTTGGGAAAAATTTGAAAACTCTTTCTTCGACTCAATGGCTTTTTCTCCATTTGAGTACTTAAGTTCTCATCGAAGTTTCACCCTCCGATCTTAGTATATTTATTTTTAAATGTAATCTTTAAAAAAAATATTCAAGAAGATATTTTTTTTTCAAAACTTATTTTAAGAAAATAATAAAGAAATTGAAAACTATAGTCCCTAACTTAAAGTTGTCAATGGTGCTCTAGGCGTACTGGTAACAATGACCCTCAATCCTCATGACTCGAGTTTTATGGTTGAAAAATGGCATGAAGGAACATGGTTCGATTTCTGGTATGCTCATAATGATGTTCTAACTGTTGGCAAAATAATGATGATGATGTTGTTATCGTCCTTATTTTTGGGGTACGAGAATGCAATGTTTAGGTGTGTGCTCCTTAGCAAATTAAGCAAGCTTTAGAACTTTTTGTCCGTCTGCAGCATCAACGTGATGTTGGGCTTTGATTATCTGCATCTTGGGTTTGTTTATTTTTTTTACTTGTTTTGTTTTGGGCTTAAGCCCTATATATTTACCAAAAAAAAAGCATTACTTGATTATAATCTAAAGCATTACTTGATTATGTTTTCTATTTACCCCTCATCCGTGGGTTCAGGTGGTTAGGGATTTAAAAACTCTTACAAATGGAAAGGATTCGAATCCTGAAACTGTTGTGGTGCTAGGAGGCATCATAGAGCTTGGGAAGTAATGGTAACCCAAACTGAGATGGAGGCATGTATACTCTCAATTTTGAATCCCCTTGTGGAGCACGCTCGTGTGTTCGCCTTGGGATCGTAAGGTAAACCCAACTCCTTTCTAAAATTTTTATATATAAAAAAAAATATATATATATTTTTATTTCTTTTTAAAAATAAAAAGTGTGGCTAGTATACAAGGCTTCCATCAAATGAAATCTAAGAATGATTAGACGTACAAAGTCTTATCCGGTTAATTTTATAAAATTGTTTTTCCGAACAAGTTTTGAGGGGAAAAAATCGTTTTAATGATTGTTCTAAAAAACTGTACGGAGTATTTGAGAACTAAAAAAATATAGAAACTTAATCGTTCTTGAAATGGACTGTGGTGAGCACCAAACATACTAATTATGTATAATCATGATCAAAACTCAACACGTACAGTTGTTAGGGCCCACAACAACAACATTTTCTTCTTACTGAAAGTGGGTCAAGTTCAAATATCATAACAACAGGTACACATTTCTTTTGGTTTTTGTATTTGTATATGAACTAGCTTTCCTCTAGATACAACAAAACAGCAAGTTTAGCAAAAAATCAGAACCTATATTTACACATCAAGGTCTCATATTCACAATCGTTGTAACATCTTCAAACAGGATGCATCAACCCATGGTCGGATTCAATCTGAGCCCAAGTAAAACATGTTACAATGGCAGTGGTAAACTGGCAGGAGATCATTTCCATATTTTTACTCTTGAGAAAACTTTACCAAGGGAGTAAAAGATTTAAAATATTTCCCAACATCACAAATCCTAAATGAAGCCAAAACATACATTAATCCTACAAATAAGGAAGTAACCAGAAAAGGAATCCCTAAAGTTAAGCCTTAACATATTGCATGAGCTATCTTGTGCTTCTCTGTTTTTGTATGAAGGGATAATATCATTGTTGATTTTTATAGTTTGATCGAATTTTGGTTCTGGTCCTTTTAGTTTTAAATTATTGGTTTTAGACCTTATAGTTTCATAAATTTTTGGTATGAGTTTAATAACTAGCTCCTATACTCTTAAAAGAGTTTTGGTCTTAGTCCCTATATAATTAAATTCATACCAAATCTTTATGAAACATTTAAAAAGCCCTCCATTGCATTTTGAGAACATTGTAAAAATGGCTTCCCTTCCCCTTTATGCCTTAGAATGTTTACCTTTTCAACCATTTCTTCTTCCCATATTCAGAAACATTGAAAATGTTTGAAGACAAATAAAGCCCACCACCTCAAAAGTATTCTCAAGCAGTTAAATCAAGCTGGTTGATTATGAAAGTGAAGCTAAATCACCAAGAGGGGGTGAATTGGGGATTTCAAAAACTTTTCGAAACTCCTCTGTTTTCGAACACTAAAACAGAGGTGAATAGAGTGTAGGGAAGAAGAGCAAGACACAAAGATTTATATTGGTTCGGTCCAACTTCTTGACCTACATCTACTCCCCAGACTCTCTGGGATTTCTACTATCTCAATTGATTACACATTCTGTACTCAAGAGTAATTCTTTCACTAGAACTTACTCCCCCTTACAAGTTGCAATCAATGAACCCAATCACCAAGTCCCCGACTTGTGATTCTTTACAATAAATGATTTACAATAAAATAACTCTCTCTAAGAGTGGATAATGATAAACACTGAAGCTTAATGTATCAGAAGATACTTTACAAGTGAAAACTGAAAGTAGTTGAAGAACTTTGAATGCAATTCGTTTTCAGCAGATGTGTTGATGGAGAAGAATTGAATGCAGAACTATTTATACCAAGAGGGCATTAAATGACCGTTGTAATCTTCAATATAACCGTTTCCTTCATTAGAAAAAGTTTTGGTTAAGCTTTGGTCTTCTTCTCTCACTAATCTTCACTTAATCCAAATGTGCGAAGTTCGAGTTGACTTCCTACAAATTAATCCATTGGAGTAGCGCTTAAAGGATGTGGAAAACATTCTTTAATTCTTTGTAGACGTGTGCAAAAGGATTACCCAAAAGTATGCAACTTTCTCGGGTTTTGCATTTAATGTGCTTGTCACTTTTTGCTTTTGCTTTAAACCTTCAATAAACATTCTCTAAAACATCTGAAAACTCACTAAAAAAGTGGTTAAACATAGCTAGGAATATTAGAGAATGATAACGGAAGTATTAAGATCAAACAAGAAAGTTTCGCAAATTCGTCGATTCGAATTTCAAATCCAGCGATGAAAACTCGAGTTTTGGACTTTGAGTTTTGTAAAAAATCAATTTAAGTTCAAAACATCAAAATTGGAGGTTCTCTTCCAAAAATGGAGGTTTTCAAAACATTAAAAACTCGCAATGCTCTCGGGTTGGCCAAAACTCGAGTTTTAAAATCAAAACTCGAGTTTTCATTTAAATATGAAAACTTGAAGAATTTGCGCCAAGTCAAAACTTGAGGTTTTGAATGAAAACTGGCATTTTTCAAAATATGAAAAAGCATGAAGGTTCTCTCGCTCAAGTTTTGTAATCAAAACTCAAGTTTTCATTTTATAATGAAAACTTTGAGAAAACTGTGCCATACTCAAAACTGGAGGTTTTCACAAAGATCGGCGGTTTTGAAAATTGGCTAAAACATGAATCCTCTCTCGCAATTCAAAACTCGAGTTTTCACAAATTTTGTGAAAAACTTGGAAAGTTTCACGTTAAACTGAAAACTGGAGGTTTTTAAAAGTTCAAAAACTTAGGAGACTCTCTCGTAAGGCCAAAACTCGAGTTTTCAACCGAAACCTCGAGTTTTGCATTCTTCGAAAATGATGAGAAATCTCTCGTGTGATGAAAACTTGAGTTTTCTCCGAAAAACCGGCGGTTTGCTTAGTTCGGAAAATTGAGTTCTTCTCTTCGTAAGGGCAAAACTCGAGTTTTGGTTACAAAACTCGAGTTTTCCTTTTCAAAGCAAGTTTTTCAACTTGTCAAAGAAAAACTTCATACTTTGTTTGCAATTGTTAGTAATCATCAAAACCCTTAGAGAACTAACAGATTCACTCCCCACCAATGTTGTCAAAATCGAGTTTTTATATAGATACGGAAAAGGTGGTAGAAACATAAATCGTAGAAATGACATGAAACATAAAGTTTCTACTTCTTAAGGCTAGGATAATATATATATATATATATATATATATGTATGTATGTATGTATATGTATATGCAAATGTATCTGTATGTGTATGTATGTAAAAAGAAAAACATAAATCACTACTCAAAATTTCAAAAACATAAATTATACTCCCTATGGTCCTAATTATAGGACAACATTTAGGAGTTTGTTTTGGTCTTAATTATAAGACAACATTCTAATTTTTGTTAATATCTTCCTAAAATACCCCTATTGATATGAATGAGGGATTATGTGAAATCAACAAAGTAATTGAAGTGCCAAATTTATATAAGGGCATTTTAAGAAAGTGAGTAAAATTAACTAATTTAACTTATATCCTTAATTCCTTCAAAATTGGTTAAATATGTCCTATAATTAGGAGCGGAGAGAGTATTTTAAAAAAACAAGTTACATAACTATATAAAATATAAGTTCAAAAATACAAAAAGAGTTTAACAACTCCTAAAAACAAGTTCCAAAACATCAAAAGAATAAAGTATAAAAATTCCTAAATTATAACAATTCATTCAAATCAAACAGATCATTTTGCAAAAACTCTATGTCCTCAATGTCCTCTTCTCTTGCTCTTATAACAAGTTTTTTTTTTTTTTTGGTTGGTTTTAATTAAAAATGGTGGAATCTCTAAAAACGTACGTTTCTACACGATTTTATGTTTCTACGCGCGTTTCTACCCATTTTTACCTATGACAATTTTTATTTAAGTTTTAGCACATAACACCCAAGTAAAAACGTCAAAACTTACGTTCTTACGTTTTTTCCACTAGTTTTTGACAACACTGCTCCCCACAATTCTAGCAGAAAAAATAAACGATTTTTTGTTTTGTTTGGGAAATCAGTGAACAATGTGTAGGGTCCAAAACTCATCATCTACGGCCTAAAGACAAGGCAATCGAAGCAAACCCAAGAGCGTGCGCCAGACCCAAGACTAACTCACATTTATCTCAGTACACCTAATCAAACTCCAATGTTTCGTCCACAGCCACGAGATCAAAAAATTTAAGATCTTCACCTCCCTCACAAACTTCGCCTAGATTCACAAAATAAAGGAACAAACTCACCTAACTCCAAGCTATAAATAGGTGCCTTCATATGCTTAGAAAACACAAGCTGCTCTATTTAACCTTACTCATTTTCTTATGTTGTATTTGACTATCGGAGCTATCTCATTTTTGCTTCTTTATTTACTATCTTGTACCCAATAAAGATCAATAATAGAACTTCCCTTTATTTTCTTATTCTTTGCTCTCATAACAATTTCCTGCTTTGTTCGTTAATCTCTCCATTGTTGGTACCCTTCTTCAAAAAATGTCCTTCTTGAAAATTATTGCACAAACAATTTGGCACCGACCGTGGGGATCGGCAACTGATTTCAAAGGGATTATCTTGTTACTACTCGTTCTTAATCATTTGTAGTGACCGTCATACTTGTTATGGAGAATAGACCTACTAACATCTAGGGACGTCTTGAAGCACATGCCTGGAAGACAGACCTAAAAACATTCAGGGATGTCTCGACGAAATGGCTGCCTTAATACAAGAACGGGCTCAGCAGATCTTAGCTCAGGCCAGGTTGGTCGCATGGCAATGGGAACAACCCATCACCTGGATGGTGAGAATAACACTTTACGCGGGAGCAACTAGCATCACATTTCCCACATGTCACCCTTTTCCCCGAGACTGTTTCAGATTGACATCATTATGCACGTGCCCTTACCGAAGATCCACACGACAGAGTAACCAAAGGGCAGGTAACTCAAATCCAACCAACATCATACTGACGAACCTATTGACTTAGGTACGAACATGTTGGTTGGTGAGACAAAGTGACGGATGAACCAACCTATGGTGAAAAACCTACCAAACTCTGGAACGTGGATGATGAGAGGTGAAATAAGAGATTTTAGGCATTAGAAGCGATGATACTCCATCTCCCTGGAGTATCGTCCTTGATGAAAAAGAGTGTTCCTAATAGCTTCATTGATTCACCATTCGTGGATGACATCGTATTGGTTGAGATGCCCAAGAAGTTCACATTGAAAGTGGAGCTTAATCACAAAGAGGGGGTGAATTGAGGATTTTAAAATCTTTTTAAAAACTGCTCTATTTATGACAGCAAAAACAGAGATGAACAGAGTGAATGAGAGAAGAGCAAGACACACGAATTTATACTGGTTCGGTCCAACCTTTTGACCTACGTCCAAATCCCGCACTCTCTCGGGATTTCTACTATATCAAATGATTACACACTCTATACTCAAGAGTAATTCTCTCACTAGAAGTTAGTCCCCCTTACAAGTTGTAATCAATGAACCCAATCACCAAGTCCCCAGACTTGTGATTCTTTACAATAAATGATTTATAGATAAAGAACTCTCTCTAAGAGTGGATAATGATAAACACTGAAGCTTTTGGTATCACAGGATACAATACAAGTGAAAACAGAAAGGTAGTTGAAGAACTTTTAATGCAATTCATTTTCAGCAGATGTGTTGGTTTAGAAGATTTGAATGCTGCTCTAATTATACCAAGAGAGCATTAAATGACCGTTGTAATCTTCAATATAACCGTTGCCTTCATTAGACAAGGTTTAGGTTAAGCTTTGGTCTTCTTCTCTTTCTAATCTTCACTTAATCCAACTGTGCAAAAGTTCAGAGTTGACTCTCTGCAAATTAATCCGTTGGAGTAGCAGCTGCTGGATGTGGAAAACATTCTTTAATGCTTTGCAAACGTGTGCAGATGGATTACCCAAAAGTAAGCAACTTTCTGGGTTTTGCATTTAATGTGCTGACATCACTTTTTGCTTTTGCTTTAAACCTTCAGTAAACATTCTCTAATATGTCTGAAACTCATTAACAACGTGGTTAAACATATCTAGAAACATTAGAGAATAATCATAGGAAGTATTAAGATCAAACAAGAAGGTATTGCAAATTTGACAGATTTGAATTTCAGATTCTGCGATGCAAACTCGAGTTTGTTCATGTAAACTCAAGTTTTCCACTTTGTGCACTTAAGTCAAAACTCGAGTTTCAATATCAAGACTCGAGTTTTCTCCATCCGAGAGGAAAGTCACGATTTGAGCTCTGGAGCATATTTTTGAGAGAAACTCAAAACTCGAGTATCCAAAAAAAAACTCGAGTTTTGGACTTTTAATGAAAACAATGAGTTTAAGTCCAAAACATCAAAACTTGAGTTTTCATTCAAAACTGGAGTCTTCAAAACATCGAAAATGTTCAAAGCTCTCGGGTTGGCCAAGACTCGAGTTTCCAAAACAAAACTCGAGTTTTCATTTAAGTATGAAATCATTGAAAGATTCGAATCAAATCAAAACTCGAGTTTCCAAAGGGAAACTTGAGTTTTCAAAACCTTGAAAAGATGCATTGCTCTCGGCTTGACAAAACTCGAGTTTTGAAATCAAAACTCGAGTTTTCATATAATTATGAAAACCTTGAAGAAATTGTGCCAAGTCAAAACTTGAGTTTTCTCACGAAGACTCGAGTTTTCATAGACGAGTAAAAGCTTGAAAACTCTCTCGTCAAGTCAAAACTCGAGTTTTAAAATCAAAACTCGAGTTTTCTCTTAACTTAGAGAAAACTTATAAAACTTAGAGCAAAGCAAAATCCTGGAGTTTTAGCGCGAAACTGAGTTTGCATATGTTCAAAAATTCAAGACACTTTATCCGGCCAAAACTCGAGTTTCCAAACCAAGACTCGAGTTTTGTCCTCATTTGAAAATAGTGTGAAATCTCTATGCAAGGAAAAACTCGAGTTTTTTGGTCAAACCTCGAGTTTGTCTTTAAGTGAAAAACTGAGTGCTCTCTCGTAAGTCTCAAAACTCAAGTTTTGAAAACTTTTTGATCACCGAAAATGAGCAACTCTTCCGGCAAAACTCGGTTTTGAAACCAAAACTCGAGTTTTGTCTTGAAAGTAAGTTTTTCAACTTACCAAAGACAAAACTATAACTTGTGTTTACAATTGTTAGTTATCATCAAAACACATAGAGAACTAACATTCTCCCCCTTTTTGATGATGACAACACTTATAAACCAAACTTCCAAGAATTTGAGAGATTGTGCATTTTGAAGTGAAATTGTTCATAAACTCAGTGGCAGAATTTCAAGATTTTGACAGAGGTACCATTTTGAAATTCTCTATTGTTTTGCATACTTGATAAGGCATAATACATAGGAAAATCAGAGATAGGCAATAAAAGCATTAACCAAGTAGACAGTTTTACTAATCAAATGCAAAGTATTACAATAGTTCAAAGGAAAATGCTACAACTGGAAAAGCTACAAACACTACAGAATCAGACACCACAAAATCAGACACTATAAAATCCTCAAAACTCAAATTCTATCTAGTCCACTTTCTCTCCCCCTTTGTCATCCTCAAATTGGGGAGGAGCTGAGACCGAGGATTCATGGAGAGGGTCAATGAGTGGTGTAGGAGGAGGTGAATTATGATGAAGGACCTCTGTGGAGGGCATGTGTGGGAGGTTGAGAACTTCAGTTGAGGGAGTTACTGGAGAAGAAAATGGGAGGACAACTGTGGGAGGAGTGGATAAGGGAATTGGTGAAGGGAGAATGTGAGTAGAGGGATTAGGTGAAGAGAAGGGATCTGAGGGCTAGAGAATGTGAAGGAAGGTGAGGAAGAAGGTTCAGGGTCAGGCTTTGGGTGTGAGGAACTTGGACCAGCACCAGACCCAAATGCAGAACCAAAGCCAATCCCAAGGTGCTTCAAAATTTTCTCAACCTTGTCACCCAAGCCGATGTTTGAAACCGTTGAGTAGACATCTTGGCCTCAAGATCCATGATTTAATCGATCGCTCACCGTGGGACTTTTCAGATTGTTCCTTCAGCCCATCAATCTGAACCTTCATTGCTTCCTGAGCATCTACACTCTTATGATTATCCACTTTAACCTCAGCAATCAGCTTCCCAATTTCAAACTCAAGTCTGATTGAAAGTTGAGCAAGTGCACGCTCCACAATTTCATTGACCTGAGACTCAAAGTTTGATGGCAATGAGGACTGAGCAGGAGCAGATTGAGCCTCTTGAGCTCTGGACTGAGATGCTCTAGCCTGAGATTGTGAAGGAGCCCGAGACTGACCAGAACTTTCTCCCTCAACAATGATCTTCATATAGTTAAGCTGGTTCTTTCCAAAAGTAGCTGGCTTCTTGATGGAATCTAGAGGACCCAGATACCAAATCTTGTGGTAAAATAAGATCACAGAAACCAGAGGCAGGTAAGGAATGTGAGAGGGTCGCCTGGATGAGAATTTAAACTTGATCATCTCTTTGAAAATCCAATGACTAAGATCAAAAGGGGTTTGCCTCACAAAAGCTGCAAATACAAGATAGTCCTTCTGAGTGAAATGGGTAAAGTTCCCACCCTTCTGGATAAAATTTCTGAAGTAAATGTACCAGAGAATTCTGTTGATGTTGGACATATCAGCTAGTTTGAAAGAGAGGGTGTGAGAATGATTTGCAGGAAAGGGCTTGTTGGGACATAGAGTAGTGAAGATCTCATGGTTGCTCAAGCTGATGTCAGGAACAGGAGGTGGATTAGCAATCTTCAAAATTGTGTTAATGATAGAAGTAGATATGGTGAATTTAACACCTTTAACACAAGTGGTCACTCTCTCCTCAATTAGATTTCCCTCATAATCCAAAATGTTATCAGAAACCATGTCAAAATAGAAAATTTTAACAATATTTGGGGTATAGGAGGCAGAAATCAAAATGAAGGATTCATAGGCTTTTAACCAAGGTGACAAATCCAGATTATGTTCATCTTTGAGGTTGTCTAAATCTACTGATACAGAGGGATAGAAAGCTTTATTCACGAAGAATTCCTTAATCCTGTCTGCTTTTTCTTTTGACATTTGAGTGGCGGCAGAGGTAAAGTCTTCTGGAGCAGAATCGAGGTTGTAGATTTCTATGATTGCATCTTCCTCAAATTCAATGACTTCAGGAACAGGTGCTTCAGGAGTAGGGTCAGGCACAGAAGAGGCTTGCCCCTTTTCGGAATAGACGCGGTCCTCGATCTCTTGGCTTTGGGAGGCTTGGGGATTTCGGCTCCTTCGCGCTCCCCATTCCTTCGGGTGTGGCGTCTTGATCATATTGCTTCTTCGAGCGAATTTCAGAGGGGTCAGAGAAGGAAACCCCCTTTGCTCGAGGTGTAGAAGCAGAAGTGCTCTTTTTGCTCTTTGATTGAGGAGGACTCTTTGATTCTGAAGAAACAGAGGGAGTATCAGACGACGTTTTCCTTTTCTTACTTCGAGTTGACTGATCCACACCGTGGCGAAGATGAGTAGAGCGCGTTTTGAGTCTTACTGGGCCTTAAGAGGGAGTATTAGTTGGATTAGGTTCCCTTTTAGGGTTAGCTGCATCGTGGGTAGGCACAGGAGGAGTAGATGAAGACATCTCTAGGGTTTGAGAAGAGGATTTGAACGAGAAAGGAATAAATCAGATATTTGGAGAAGAAGAGGGCGAGAGAGATAGAGAGGCACTAGGGCAAAACTTGAGTTTTGAAGTGAGTTTTGAAGAACTTAAATAGTAACTCAATTAATAGACACGACTAGAATTCGAGTTTTGACTCACAAACTCGAGTTTTGATGAATGGTTACTAACTTGGACGTCAAAGGTGTAAGGTGAACCTTTGAACTTCTGCGACCAAAAACTCGAGTTTCAGTATGAAAACGCGAGTTTTCACCACTCTTCAAAACTTGGTTGCTCTCTGTCTGATGGAAACTCGAGTTTCCAACTTACAAACTTGAGTTTGTAGCTTCTTCAAAAATCTTAAATTTTTCTCTCTCCCCGATAACCATTTTTAAAACTCGAGTTTTGCTCCCAAAACTCGAGTTTTCACTCCTCGACAGCAAACATCACAATTTCAAGCATCCTGCATAAAACACAACTAAATACTCCGATACCTAAGTTAGTTACACTCTATCATCAAAACCATAACTAACATTGTTTGTGTGAGAAATACTTACAACTCATTGGGATTTACCATTCCCAATTCTCTTCTTATGAAATTAAATTGCTCCTTAGCTAATGGTTTGGTGAAAATGTCAGCAAGTTGAAGATGAGTTGGGATGAACATGACTTTGACATCTTTCTTTTGAACGTGATCCCAGATGAAATGATGTCTCACATCAATATGCTTGGTCCGAGTATGTTGAACTGGATTCTTGACCAAGCTTATTGTGCTTGTGTTGTCACACAATATTGGGATCTCCTTCAAATTGATTCCCAAGTCGATAATTGCACGCTTGAGCCACAAGACTTGAGCACAACAACTTGAGGCAGCTACATATTCAGCTTCTGTAGAAGACACAGCCACACTGGTTTGCTTCTTGCTGAACCATGACACAAGTAATCCACCAAGAAACTCACATTGGCCACTTGTGCTCTTTCTATAACTCTTGTACCCAGCATGATCTGAATCTGAATATGCCATCAAATGCTCAGGTTGACCTTTGGGAAACCACAATCCAAGTGTCTTTGTATCAGCAAGGCATCTGAAAATTCTCTTCACATGCTCAACATGGGACTCCTTGGGAGCTGATTGGAACCTTGCACACATTGCCAGAGAGTTGCTCATTTAGAGCAATGATCCAATCATTCCTTGATATCTTGTGATGTTGAAGTCCTTGCCCTCTTCATCAGCATCCAATGAAGCAGTTGAACTCATTTGAGTGTCAGCACCATTGCACTGGTCCATCCCAAACTTCTTCAGCAGATCATTGAGGTACTTGGTCTGAGATATGAAGATTCCATTCTTCTTTTGCTTGATTTGCAGACCAAGGAAATAGTTAAGTTCTCCTATCATGGACATCTCAAATTCTCCCTGCATATTCTTAGCAAATTCTTCACACAAAGCATCGTTAGAAGCACCAAATATAATATCATCAACATATATTTGGACAATCAAAATTTCACCAAGCTTATTACTCTTTATGAAGAGAGTTGTATCTGCTTTTCCTCTAATAAAACCTTGATCAAGAAGGGATTTGCCTAATCGCTCATACCAAGCTCTAGAGGCTTGTTTAAGGCCATAAAGGGCTTTCTTGAGACGATAAACATGATCTGGATGATGTTCACTTTGAAAACCGGGAGGTTGTTCAACATAAACTTCCTCTTGAATAAAACCATTTAGAAAAGCACTTTTTACATCCATTTTATAGAGCTTGAATTGCTTAACACAAGCAAAGGTTAGAAGAACTCGTATAGCTTCCAAACTTGCCACCAGAGCATAAGTTTCTTCATAATCAATTCCTTCTTCTTGATTATAGCCTTTAGAAACCAATCTTGCTTTGTTCCGGACAATGATTGCTGACTTATCTCGTTTGTTCTTGAATACCCATTTAGTGCCAATGACCGGATGGTCCTTAGGCCTAGGTACCAAATCCCAAACTTGATTTCTATCAAATTGATGTAATTCCTCTTGTATTGCTATCACCCAATCATTGTCTGAAAGGGCTTCATCAATCTTAGAGGGTTCAATATGAGAAATAAATGCAGAAAAGGTTACTTCATTCAAAGTACTATTTCTGGTTCTTACTCCTTGATTTACATCACCTATAACTTGGTCCAAAGGATGATTCCTAATGAACTTCCAAGCTCTAGGGAGACCGATCGATTTTCAAGATCATTTTGAGGATCAGCCTCGAAAACATTTTTAGGATTTTCAATAGATGCAGGAGTAGTTTTAGAAAAGAATTGATTTTTGAAAACATTCCCTTCATCATCATCCAAAGGTTTATCAGATTTGGATTCACAGAATACAACATGCATAGATTCTTCAATAATATGAGTACGAGTATTAAATACTTTATAAGCTTTACTCCTATTCGAATAACCCAAAAATTTACCTTTATCGGCCTTGGGATCAAACTTTCCCAAGTTATCCTTACCATTGTTGTGGATGAAACATTTACATCCAAACACATGCAGATGAGCCAGATTTGGTTTCCTTCCTTTGTACACTCATAGGGAGTCTTGTTCAACTTCTTCCGGAGGTATGCCCAATTCGAGATGCAAAGCAAGCGGTGCTCATCATTGCATCAGCCCAAAACACTTGAGAAGTGTTGTTGTCATTCAAGCATGGCTCTTGCCATCTCGGTGAGGACCCGATTTTTCCTTTCCACAACACCATTTTGTTGAGAAGTCCTTGGGGCTGAGAAGTTGTGGTCTATCCCCATGCTGTCACAAAACTCAGCAAATGCATTGTTTTCGAATTCTCCTCCATGATCAGTTCTGATTCCTGAAATAGAGAAACTTTTCTCGTTTTGGACCTTCTTGACAAAAACAACAAACTGATCAAATGTTTCCATCTTTAGAAGATAAAAATATAGTCCATGCAAATCTTGAGAAATCATCAACTATGACTAAAGTATAAAGATTGCCACCAAGCCTTTTTACTCTAGCTGGACCAACTAGATCCATATGAAGCAATTGAAGAGGTCTATTAGTTGAAATCTCATTTTTAGATTTGAAGGATGATTTGGTTTGTTTTCCCTTTTGACAAGCATCACAAATCATGTCATTTTTGAAATGAAGATTGGGAACACCAATTATCAAATCCTTTTTAAGCAATCTATCAAGTTGAATCATATTGACATGAGCGAAGCGCTTGTGCCATAGCCAACTCTCATCCAAATTACTAACAAAACATTTTTCAGAACCAGAACCATTACTAGAGAGGTTAAGTGTATAACAATTGCCATCTCTAAGGGCTCTAAATAAAGCTTTTAGTTTTATGTTTTCTAAAGGGAGAATATCCTTGCTCACAATCAAGCACTCCTCAGAATCGAAGATAACTAAGTTACCTTTATCAGTGCTTTGACTCACACTGAGGAGATTGTGGCAAAGCCCTTCCACAAGGTAGACATCTTTGATGAGTGGTCCTTCATTATTGCCAAT
This sequence comes from Acacia acuminata, assembly GCA_019022655.1. Taxonomy (NCBI): domain Eukaryota; kingdom Viridiplantae; phylum Streptophyta; class Magnoliopsida; order Fabales; family Fabaceae; genus Acacia; species Acacia acuminata. The sequence goes on along the minus strand of JAFJYI010000048.1, from coordinate 1,448,506 downwards.
TTCACCAATTCCGTGGAATCTTTCCAGATTGATCTCCACCAAAGGTCACCTTGCCACCATCCTTGGGCTTGATTGAGGCAAATTTGGATTGGTCTCCCCACATGTGCCTAGAGCATCCACCGTCAATGTACCATTTGTTGGATTTTGATGCTCTTAGACAAACCCGCAAGACACAACAAATCAGGGCTTAGGTACCCATCTTTTCTTGGGTCCTTTGGGGTTAGTTTGTGTCTTAGGAATCTTGTAAGATCCCTTGGGCACCCATTGATAATTCCCTATGGGTTTACTCCTTCTTTCCTTCTTATGAAAGCAAGAAGAAGTAGTATGACCCTTTCTATTGCGTAATTACGGTTTGCAAAAGGATTTGAAGAATGAACTTATTTTGTAAAATAGTTCATCTAGGATTTTTCACCGAGACTTCTTTATTCCTTTCTTTTTATCAAAATTAGGTTTGTAACCAATTCCTGATCTATCATTTATAAATCTTTGTTGTTTCAAAATGACATTGAGCATTTCACTTTCTCTAGTGAATTTCTCAAGTGCCTTTGTAAGATGTAAATTCTTTTTCTTCAGATCAGGACAATCTTCACAAGCAAGATATTTAGGGGAAGAAAGTTTTCCAACTTGCAATTCAAGAGTAATATTTTTTTTTTCAACTTGAAGTATTTATCAGCAAGGTTTTCAAATTCTGATTGCACAACAAGGTATTCAGCAAATAATTCATCATAAGGTGGTTTTGAATCATATACCTCATCATTATTAGCATGTTGCTCTTCTTCTTCAGCAACCAAGCAAATATTTGCTTTCTCTTCCTCATCCTCATCATCTTCATCAGATGAGCTATCACCCCGATACCGAGACATATGCCTTCTTTTTGAATCATTGAACTTCTTCTTTTCTTTGTCTCTTGTTCTTCGATTGGGGCATTTCGATTTGATATGACCAGGCTTTTCACACTCGTAGCAAATGATTGGCTTCTTTGCCTCATAGCTGGAGCTACCCTTGTGAAACTTCTTGAAACCTTGGTCCTTCTTGTAGAATTTCTTGAATCTCCGGACCATCATGCCTATCTCCTTATCTTCGTCTTGATCTTCATCATCATCTGATTCCTTAGCTTCTTTGACAGCTTTAAGGGCTATTCCCTTATTCTTTCCATGAACTTCATCAAGTCCCTTCTTGAACTTGAGCTTAGCTTCATATTCAGAAAGGCTCCTAAAGAGGGCTGCCACAGATGCCACAGGATCTCCACGAGCTTCTTCAATGGCAGTGACTTTGGCTTCCCATTCCTTGTTGAGGATGTTAAGAATCTTCCTCACTTGACAAAGGTTGATCATACTCTTTGCCCAATGCGCAAAGCAAGCGATTGATCGATGAGTGAACCTCACTGAAATCGCTAATAGATTCTCCAGGCTTCATATGAAGAAGATCATACTCGATCATGAGGGTGTTGACTCTATTTTGCTTTACTCCAAATAGCTTCCTTCATGAGCAATTTCAAGTGCATCCCACATGGCTTTAGCAGAAGTTAAATTACAAACACGAAAATACTCTTGTTGGCTAAGAGCACTTTGCAGTAGGAGGACAGCCTTGCTGTTGAGTGTGACATTTCTTCTGTCATTTTCATCATACTCTTCTTCATCTTTTGGAACCCTGAGACCATTTTCCATAACAGTTGGATTGTAGTCTCCTCTTTCGAATACTCTCCAGAGGCCATATTCTGTAGCCATCACAAAGACTTTAAACTTGGCTTTCCAGAAGGAGTAATGCTCTCCATTGAATCTGGTGGTCGGTTGATCGAAGCTCCATAAGGTAGAATGCCTTCCATGGTGATCCTTCTCGAGTTGTTAAGTTCTTAAGAGAAGACCAGGCTCTGATACTAAATGAAAGTGGAGCTTAATCACCAAGAAGAGGGTGAATTGGGGATTTTAAAAAATGCTCTGTTTATGAAAGCAAAAACAGAGATGAACAGAGTGAATGAGAGAAGAGCAAGACACACGAATTTATACTGGTTCGGTCCAACCTTTTGACCTACGTCCAGTCCCCAGACTCTCTGGGATTTCTACTATATCAAATGATTACACACTCTGTACTCATTGTTTTCATTAAAAGTCCAAAACTCGAGTTTTGTTTTGGATACTCGAGTTTTGAGTTTCTCTAAAAAATGTGCACCAGCAAATATTCCACATAGTGCTAAGCAATCACAGGTCTTACAGCCAGGGGTACCGCCCCATGCAACTTGCACATCGGGTCTTACTGCCTTGAGCCTCTGCTCATCAACCTGTCTGAGCTTCCTCAATTTTAAGTTCTCAGATTATTTCCCTCTTGCTTGGCATGGTAACTGGCAAATACTATCATATTTAGGTAGTTCAGATTTGTAGACCATTCTATCAGTTTCTGTTCTTGGATCAACATAATAACCAACTACACTGCTTATATTTCAAAATCACAGCGATGACAGTCATGTCACCGCTTACTGTGTTGTCTCATATTCAACATTTTAGATTTTCACATATTTGAAAAATTTCTGTGGTCGCAGTACATTTTCATAATCACACAAAGCAATATTTTCACATTTTCAAATTCGATCGCTGCCAACTCAAATTTTTATGAAAACAATTCATCGCCGGACTATTTTCAGAAAATATTCTCTACCGACGTACATTATTGAGCGAGATTATTCATTTCACAAATTCAACATTCAAAAGATCGCGCCACCATTCCATTCTTTAAGTACAATAGTACATCCCAATCCTTTCATATACAAACCACTGCACTTGTCGGCCAATGTGGGAGAGTTTCCGTCCACAAGGGACCCAGTGTCTGCACTGGCACATACAATAACAGACCAACCACCAGAATCCCATACCGGGACAAGAGCCATCATCCACGGAGCCCTACTCCAAACGCCTGCGTGGGTGCTGGCTAGACAAGGCAAATCATGCGCCCCTACAAGGCAAAACTACTCGGATAGGGTGCACACACACATTGCTGGTGCGAGTATCAATTTCTTAAACTAATCCCCTCAAAAAAAATTTTAACAATGGCCAGCGATCTCAAAACATTTTTAAAAACATCTGGTAAGACCCAGTAAACTGAGTACATCTACAACAGTTTCTGGCCTCTACCAAGATTCGCATCGCTTCCACTACAAACATAATTCACAATTCAATTCCAAATCTGGGCTCCATCAGAACCCTGCTTATGAGACAACATAATTCAGGTACAATCATTTCAAATTGTTCTCAAATTTTAAGGAACATTTCATTTGGAATTTAGTTCAGAAAATTTAATTTCAAGATTTCATATACATAGCAGGTGCATTGGTAAATTCAGAACTCAATTTTCACATATACCAAGAACCAGACAACTGACACAGAAGGTCATCAATTCCAATTACATCAGGACTCTATTCTTGGCTACTTAAGCCATTCATAAGATACTCAGTCCATTCCATTCCCTTTGTCAAGCCATTCCAGAATAATGGCTGTATCTCGTAGGCTTACAACCTTTTTGGCACGCTGCCTGGTACTCATGGTTTAGTATCTGTAGGTTTCTGTCACCCTATGGACATTTTAGTCTCACAGAACTTAAGGTTTCTCATAAACTGAATATTCAATTCAACGACTTGAAGTCATACCCATTAAATAGGTCTCACTACCCACTTTACATTTGTATCACAACTCCTCTCAATGATATATAACGCTGGAGCACCCCATGGCATTAATCCTCATTCGAGGTCATTTATATATAATCTTCCGATTATGATCTAGCTCCAGGCATAATTGCATGTTTGACATTCCTCTAACAGGTATTCAATCCACATTTTTCCGAAAACCGACTAGCCATTCCCATATCTACAGCTATTGATCCTAATCATAAGACCGAAACCTATGGCTATCGGGGTTCTAGCTATTATTTGGTTCCATCAAGGCATTAATTTTTAGCCATACACTTTCAGGGAATATTCTTTGTTCAAGATCTTTCCTTATGCTGATACAACAACTATCAACCTCCAAGTAACCCATAACATATAGGTACGATTCTCGAACATACCTCAAATAACATAGCATCAATCAATACTAGCGAGGTTTCTACTTTCAATCATTTCATTCATTTTTTTCTAAGGGAATATCATAAGATCAAAATCATTCCCAAGTATCCTCTAGATATCTTATGTGTATTGGTATTGTACTCTACTGCCTCAACACAAGTAGATCAATCAAATGCCTAAGGAATCTATTGTTATCAAATCAGATTCCTAGGTCACTATTCGATTGTCAGCAACCCTAAGGATGCCTACCAGGTCTTAGATTCATCAACCTAATTCTGAAACCTCGATCACACCCAATCATCATAATATATAATTGGTAACGTTCAGATACTAACCTCAAATAACCTCGAATCAATGATTATCAGATTCACAATCGATTCCTAGAATCCTTAACATCAAATAGGCTAGGGAATCATATTACCTCAACAATGCCCAAAATACAAAATAGGATTATGATTCACAATTCCTAGTCTAGACCTTGAAACATTCAAATAATATCATTCCTATTCACGAGGTTCAGATCTGAATCCTTATTCAATCTAATATCCTCTTAGTATCCCTAAAAATCACCGTAAGTAATTCTTTAAAGTACTAAGACCCCAAGTCAAAAGGATCTTACATTCCTATAGCACTTCCCAGGGGGTCACCCATCCCAAGAATTTCTCTCGTCAAGCACGCTTAACTCTAAAGCGCCTGCCTATACAAATCCATATTAGAGGCAGGGGGCGGGAATTAGGGGTTAGGGGTGGCCCGCCCCCTAAAATTACACAAGTGGACCCAAAATCTGTAGGAATTATACTTTTGCCTCATAAATTTTTTAATATTTTCAGTTTAGTCCCTATAAAAAGTCTCATGAAGGGACTAAATTGAAAATTTTGAAATTTTTATGAGGCTAAATCATAATTTACGAAAATTTTGGGTCCAATTCTGTAATTTTTGCCCCATAATTTTAAATGCCGATACAAATCCCCCTATTTTTATTCCTGGCTCCGCCCCTGATTAGAGGTCTTAGAGTCAACAGCATAACCCACGTTCTGTGCTGTCTTAACCAAACGTGGATTTTTAACTCACCGGAGCCTAGGGTATATGTCCTTATGCTCCATTCGCATCAAATTACTTCAGTACCCTTAACCATGTACCTTTTACCAGTACCGTCCAAACCATGCTCTGATACCATAACTGTTACACCCCTACCGGCCTCGCCCTTTCGGGTGGCGGGTTAGAGGGATTCCTTTACTTAGTTACCTTTTCTTCGTTATTCGGTCCATTTAACTTATATCAGAGTGAGCGCAACAGAGCATTTAACCGGTTTAGACTATCTATTGTACTGGTATAAGTAAAATAGACAGAAAATAAAAGTCCCCGAAGGGTTAAGGGTACAGTTATCCAGAATAAATACCGAAACAAAACATACCGTCATCTCAAAAATATGTACAAACATGATAGGGCATTCCCTATTCTTCAGTCTGTACCGATAAGCACTTATCATTCTGAAAAGGGTTCTTCACATCGAGCCACGTCTCCTTGTGACTACAGAAAAGTCTGGGGTCCGATAGTGGCCCCCAGAGTAACCGTCAATACTCAAATAACAAATGTGTAAGGAGTATGTAAGATACCATGCTAGGCAAAAATATAAGAACATGCCAATACATACCACATATGCATCCAGATCATACTACAGTATAACATACACCATAGTCCATAGAACCCGTACAGCTGCCTCACCAAGGCAAGCCTCGGTCTCACAGGACTCTCAACCCGTAAAGCCGCCCTCACTAGGCCAGCCCCGGACTGAAACTCAACCCGCACAGCCGCCAAACAAGGCCGGCCTCGGACTGATCGTCCTCAGCGCTAGGAATCACACAAGACTATATGCATATTTGGCATAACATATACAAAGCAACAACATACATGGCAAACACAAACATACAGCCAAAACACACAAAGATATCTGAGTAAAGCAGTTACTACCTGGTATAGTAAAAATTGTCCTTAATATTTTATTGGGCCCATTGACTTCCCAAGGGTTCCTTTGACCTATAAATCATTAAAATACACTTATTCAGTATTTACAAAAATGCCATCACGTTTTTCTTGCCAAAACCGAGCCCAACCCAAAGTTTCCAGAAATCCAGTGTTTCTGGTCCAACTTCTCATATTTTTCATAAATTCCACAAACATCATATTTACATAAAACCAGCGCCATTTGAACCATTGGCATGTCTATTTTTCATGAAAAATATTCTTAGACCATGAAAGTACTTTTATTTTGGCGTGGTGCTCACTTTTCACACCTGGGTCAGATTTCACCCTGTTGCAGACAGAGCTAACTTAGAAAATCTATATCTCTCAATTGGTACATCAAAAATATATCGAATTACCTATCAAAATGATGCCCCAGATGTCTAATTTGCACCTGTAAAATTTCAGCTCAAAAAAACATCTTTACTGTTCTAAAAACATCTTTGAAGCTTCACTGCCCAGAATCCAGAGCACTGGCAGCAAGCCTTTTCTTTGAATTTTTGGGGTTTTTGAGTTAGAAAACTTAAACCATAGCTTAACCCCACACAAAATCACGTTTTAAACACTTTGGGACCATAAAAAAACTCCAAAATCAAACCCCAACACCAAGCCCCAACCAGTTGAACGAAAACTACAAGTTTAAGTTCCAAAGGTACGGGTTTTCGGTGTTTACCTGAATCGGAAGTTGAGTTGATGATCCTAGGTGCTTGGAGCTTGAGCTTGGCTATGGAGGTTGGCTGAATACTCTCTCTTTTCTCTGCAAATTTCGTGCTCCCCATGATCTAGGAGAGAGAGAGCATGTATATTTAATAATGGCAAAAGTAACCAACTAGTTCCAATGTAATAGAGTAATTCTTCCATTCGGTTGGTAAGTAATTGGCTTAGTTCCATCTTTATCCCATGTGCAGATTTGAGAGACTTCTAGGAGGTATAAGTGGCGTGTTTCTAGATAGCTTTTGGGGTCCACAAGTTAATAACTCAATTGACTAAGCTTGACTCTTGTTCCAAATCAGTTTTTTTTATCAATTTGGGCAGATCATATGCACATGGGATGTCCCAAAAGCTGATCCCCACTAATTAATTCCATTCTCTTACTTTATTTGTCAATTTCGGGGTCTACCGGTCCCTATCGGGTCCCGTCGGGTCCAAAAATGCGTCTTTTGTACTTTTCTCCGTCTTTCCCAGATATTCTCCTTTGCTTGGGCATATTCTTATGGCGCCTTCCCTCTTTCCAAGGCGGCCCCACATTTGTCTCATTCCATCCAAAATTATCCCTTAACTGGTCCCTATCGGTCCCCTTTTCTATCGGTTTATCGCTTGCGGGTCCCGCGTCTTGTGTTTGGACCAGAATATGGGTAAAATCATCAGTTTTTCTCTCCCTTCTCATATAGAACGAAATTGAATACCCAAAGGTCAAATAATTGACCATTTTACCCTTGCTTCATCATACCGGCTTTATGCCTCACTGGTGTCTTGCCCTGGGTCCGCACCTTTTCAAACCTGGGCCCACCAAAGACTCTTCAAATATGCAGAGGATCTTTATCTGTCCTGGAAATGTCATACTTCCTAAACCGGGCTTAGTAGTCTGCCTAATTTAGGCTTATTCTCAATTTTCAGGGTCCAAAAATTCAGGATGTTACACAATGAGCCTCGTAACCGCCTTGCACGCCGTGGTAGAAGAGGCACACGAATGATGGATGTAACCCTAAGTCGGACTTCTGGGTCAGGACTCGAGATTCAGTTTGATGAAAAGTTGCAACCTTTCGGTCCTAATAAAAGCAAATATACTAGTTTTGTTGGCTATCTTACACGCAGCAAGGTTAGCATCTTGACAGATGAGTGGAAAAATGTTGACTTTGGCAATGTAAAGCAACTTATTTGGGATACTATCCGGCTTACATACACTGTCCCTAACTCTCAGAAGTTGAAAGACAAGACATTGTCTTATTGTGCTGATCGGTGGAGGAAGTTTAAGACCTTTCTAGCTAATAAGTATATTTTTTCCGAGGTTCAGCCTGACGAAAATCTTTGGGACAAGTACACATTTATTGATGAACAAACTTGGCAACAATTTGTTCAGTTGTGAACCACTCCTGAAGCTCTGGTGAGTTTATATTTAGTTTTGTTTGCCCTTTTGTTTGCTTATTAACCTATGCGGATATGTGAATGTTATTGTGTTCATCTAATCCTGTTAGTTAAATGGTTTGGTGTGTGAATAGAAGTATACATTTCCTTCCTTTGCTATGCAAGTCTAATATGTAAACCTTGAAAAGGTAAAATACTAAGAAGGTAATTGTGTAATGGTTTGTCTTGCAAAGGAGGAAATGAATAGTCTTAAGAGGGGGAAACTTTATATACCCAATTGTTACTATCTAATGGGGACTGCTGATCCTACTGGATGCCTTAGAAAGGATCAAGTTTGTATTATTCTGTAAGCATAATTCTCTTTTGTTTCTTAACCTATTTATCTAGCAATACAATACATAGCTCCAATTTATGTTCAAACTCCCTATATGGTTGGACATAATTAAATAGTCCCTAGCGAAGACGCTTCTATGCCTTTGCCTATTGATAATTAGCATAATTAAATAGTTGTTTTCAATTCTGATAATTAGAAGTTCTCTAATTTCTGTTAGTGACATGGCTGGAATTCAAAATTAATAGTTGTTTTCAATTCTGATTCATAGAAAAGAAGGGAACAAGCATAGGAGATAGGGAGAAAGAATGATTGCCCGCATAGGGCTTCTTGAGGATATGAAAAGGCCGAAAAAGAATTGATGGCGGCCAAGCGGAAGAGATTGGAAGATGAAGCTGAATCCAATCCTTCTGCGATAGTTGATCATCCATCTCCAATACGTCGCGAGGAGTTGTGGTTGCATATTCGGCAAAAGCCAAGTGGCGCCTACACGAGTGAACAAACTCGTGTAGTTGCTGAAAGAATTATAAGTATCGTTATTGTTATTTTTTAGTTACTAAACAAGTTTCATTACTAAGCTTCTCATTATCTGTATCTTATAGGAAGATCTTAAAAAAAAAAGAAGCAGAGGGATCTTTTGTGTTGGACGGGAGGAATGATATTTTGACCGTTGCGACTGGAAAATCGGATCACCCGGGGCGTGTAAGGGGGATAGGAGCACGGGTAGGCCTGAAGGAATACTTTGGTAAATCCAAACACCATAGATAAAGTATGGTTACTCGGGAGGAGATGGACCACACAGTGGCCAAAATAAATGAGGAAGCAGCGGCTAAAGAAGCAAAGAGGCAATCCGAGATGAGCCAGATGAAGAAGGATTTGAAGCAGATGAGGCTGCTTTTGAGCTCTTGTCTAGAGACCAAAGGTTCCCCTTGCCACACTCACCTACAACTGCTATGCAAAGAAAGCACTAGAGGAGCTGTATTGTTAGACAGTCAGAGCAACCCTGTGACCTGTATGTGGAGGATCGTGATAATCATAGACGATTAGTTGCAAAAGGGACTGTCCACAACTTGGGATCAATTGTACACCACCAACAAATGGCTGATGATGAAGTCAAAGTGTCAGTTGAAAAGGTGATCAGTGATGCACCTCTCCCTCTCCCAACTGATCAGTTGAAGCTTGTGAGTCATGTCAAGGGAACCTTCATTTCTTCGCCAGTGAAAGTCAGGCTTTTAAGACCGTGTATAATTAGTCGTCGGTCTTAGAAGCCGCTATTTTTTAGACCGTATTTAGTTTTGTCCGGTCTTAAAATTCTGATATTTTAAGAGTGGCCAAGTTTTTAGCCGGTCTTAAAAGTTGAGTTTTAGGACCGAACAAAAAATATTTCAGGTTTATTTAGTACGATTTTTAAGACCCATTGTTTTAAATGTCCAGTCTAAAAGAGTTTATTTAAGACCGGTCCGAGTCCGGTCTAAAATGTTAGACTTTTAATACCGGCTAGAACAAGACCGGTCGTTGGTCCGATCTTACGATGCCTCTTTTGTCCGGTCTTAAAAGCCTTTTTTGCACTAGTGTAGATGGAGTAGTAATAATGACATAAATGCAAGAACCAAGTCCTACTGTCACCAAAGAAGCCATAGTCCTTGAATAATCATAGACAAAAATAAAGAGGGAAAAATTACTCCTTACTATTTTACCTTTTGTGTCCAATAATTAAGTCATCAGCTCAAACAATTACATGAATTATACTTAATGTAACCACTGTTTAAAATGGGGGAAAAATACAGAACCATTGAAGCTTAGCGTTGTGCACTTTAAGATATGATATTTTATTATCATCACCTCTCTTTGGACAATCTTTTGTCACCTCATGGCGCATTTCTCCATGTAGCATCTTTATCTTTTCGTGAGTTACAAGGCCTTTCAAGTTCTTCCATGGGTCCTTTTCTATACAAGCTGCTTTTTTGGTTCATTTCATTTGCAAGGCACTAAACACCCATACATATAAAAGAAATCATAAAAAAACTAAAATTGTTTCTAAAACATTCTAACTAGGCGGATGTGTGCAATTGCAATCCAAACTATTATGGATAAGGGTAATACAATCTTTGGTCCTTCAAGTTTGCACTTGTTTTGGTTTTGGTCCTTTAAGAGGCAAAATGGTCTAGGTTTTTAGTATCTTATAGGGACCAATGTTTGAAATGAAATGAAACTTGAGAGACCAAAACCTATGGTTTGAAACTTGATGAACCAAAACTAAAATTAGACTAAATTTGAGACACCAAAGATTGTATAAACCGTTATAGATGTTATAGTTATCATTGCCTAAGAAAAAGACACTTATAGATGAGCGATAACCTTTTGAACAAATGGATGGGCTATCTTGGCAAAGTTGATTAGGCTCCAGAATGGTAACACCCCTACTGTTGTAAATAGTGTATTTGTAATTATTGATGAGTTAATGAAGAGATTTGACCGTTAGTTAAATTATTACTATTTGCTATAAAGTTTTATTATTTATTATAAAATAATTATTGCAAAAGGCTGCCTAAATAATGGGAGACAAGATAGAGGACTCTAAGAAGTCCCAAAAAATCGCCACTTTGACCAGAGGAAAAGAGCCTATGGTGGGGCCCAGGTTTGAAAAGGAGCGGGCCTAGAGCAAAACGCTGGTGTGGTATAAAGCCGGTATGATGAAGCGAGGCCCGGAGGATATGACAAAACACAGATTCTTGACTCAGAACAGTATGTATGCACCATTCTGGGTCAGAAGAGAGAAAGACACACTGAAAAAGGCTTATTCCAAAAAGCAAGAGTCAGAATAATCATTGCACGGGGACACGTGTCACCACAAGATCAAAAGTGAATAAAGCAAGGGAAAAATGGTCAATTCCTTGTCCTCTAGGCATTTAATTTTGTCCAACTGGAGAGAGAAGAGAAAAATATATGATTTTATCCATACTCTGGTCCAAACACACCACGCGGGTCCCACGGGCCGTTAATCGGTTAAAAAGGGGACCGATAGGGACCAGTTAAGGGATTACTTTTGGACTAAATGGGACAAATGTGGGGCCATATTGGAAGGAGGGAAGGCGCCACATGAGTATGTCCAGGCAAGGGAGAATATTTGGAAAAGTTGAAGAAAAGTACAAAAAGAAACATTTTTGTACCCAGCGGGGCCCGACAGGGACTGGTAGACAAAGAATTGGACTGATAAAGTGGGAAAAAGAAATTTAATACTTGGGATCAGATTTTTGGGGCCCCTTTGGTGCCACATAACCCCCCTTAATTAATAAAAAATTAGCTTGGAGAAAAAGTAAGTCCAATCAGTCCATTAATTAGGATGTGGGCCCTACCGGTTGAACAAAAAGGTGTTTTGGGTCAAAATAAGTAATTTTACCAAAGAAAAAGATAAAACCTGAAGAATGAGGCTAGGGAGGCGCCACCTCAGCCCCTAGAAACCTCTGGAAATTCTTGAAGATAATTATAAAAGTCAGATCCAATTAGGCTAGGGAGGCTAGGTAGGCTATGATTATTTTAAAAAGGAGTTAAACGCTTCATTTTTCCTCCTAAGAGACGTGCCGCAGCTGAAGGAGAGAGAAGGGACCAGCAAGCTTTCATAGTTAGGATCAAGCACTTAATCACCTTGGTCACCAAGCTAAAACTCCGAATCAGGTAACTACCGACAACTTGAACCTCTAAATCTTAAACTTGGGATTTTCGTGCAACTGACTGGGGCTTGGTGTTAGGGTCTGATTTTGGAGTTTTTGATGGTTACAAAGTGTTTAAAATGTGATTTTGTAAGGGGTTAGGTTGTAGTTTAAGTTTCCAAACTCGAAATCACCGAAAAGCCTTAGAAGCAAGTTTGCTAGTAATTCTGGAAATTAGTGGCAGCGATGCTTCAACTCGATTTTTAAAATTGTAAATGACCTTGGATAAAGCTGAAATTTTTCAGGCATAGAGTAAACTTCCTAAGGTTTACCAAGATGTATAATTTTGTAATTTTTGGATTTTTCTACTATGAGATAAAAATTGAAAAATTTGGCTTTGTGTGCATCATGGCGAAATTGACCAAGGTGTAGAAAATAAGCAACACGCCAAAATAAAAGTACTTTCAGGTTCTGGAAATATTTTTCCTGAAAAATAGATATTTTAATGGTTTAAAGGGCCTGGTTGCATGCAAAAATGATTTTTTTTTGGAATTTATTAAAAATCCTGGAAGTTGGGCCAGAATAACTGAATTTCTGGAAATTCTGTGTTGAGCTCGGTTTTAGCAAGAAAAATGTAAGGGCATTTTTGTAAATACTAAAAATGGTGTATTTTGATGTTTTTAGGTCAGGGGTATTTTTGGAAAAATCACCGGGCATAAAAATATTAAAAGCAGTATCCACCACAACGTAGTAACCGTTTTACTCAGATATCTTTATGTGTTTGTTGTATGTTGTGTTTGCCATGTGTATTTTTCTCTGTATATGTTTGTGCCAAATATGCATACAGAGTTATGTGGTTCCTAGCGCTAAGGATGATGAGTCTGAGGCCGGCCTTAATTGTCGGCTATACGGGTTGATAGGTCTTTTGGTATAGGCAGCTTTATGGGTCGTGACCCCGGTAAGTCCGGGGCTTACCTTGGTAAGGCAACCTGATGACGCATGGTAGTAAGTGATGTGTGTGTTTCTATTTGTATATGTGGTATGTATTGACATATTATCCATTTTACACTATCTGGCATAGTACCTTACATATTCTCTGCACATTTAGTATTTGAGTATTGACGGTTACTCTGAGGGCCTCTATTGGACTCCAGACACTTCTGTAGCTGTAGGAGATCGTGCCTGACAGTGGAGTTCTTTTTGGAAAGGTAGGGCCTGGCGGTGCAATGAAGAATAGGGAATGCCCTATCATTTTTGTACTCTACTTTTTGGGATGACTGAATTTACTATTTTGATACTTATTTTGGATTAGTATACCCTTAACCTTTCGGGGACTTATATTTACTGCTATCTTTACTTTTACCAGTATAATAGTTAGTCCAAACCGGTCCTGTGCTCTATTGCGCTCACTCTGATATACATGAAAAGAACTTAATAAATAAAGGAAAGGTAATTGATAAAAGGGAATCCCTCTAACCCATCACCCGAAAGGGCGAGGCCGGTGGAGGTGTAATAGTAATAATTGGCTTAGAATCAGTAGAACCTTGATCACATTCCTCCCTATATACCACTTTGACACCATTTTCAAGGATGTAAATCAAATTGTTACCGTCGTTACCAACAAATTTCAAGAATAGTTGGTAATTTTTATCCATAATATTGCACAATACAACACTTTCACTTTGTTGTTACACTTTGATGACATTCTAGTTTAAAACAAGACCTTTCATGATCAAATTACTCATTTAAGTATATCTTTCAAATCTTGCATTTGAATGAGTTTTATGTGATTCCTGATAAGTGTGACTTCTTCAGCTTGATATCTTATTTTTGGGACATGTTAATTCAGCTAAGGGATTAGTAGTAGACACTGACAAAATAGTTGCCATTGACAAATGGCCTTTTCCCAAGAATCTTTCTAAACTCCGTGGTTTTTTGGGTCTTTCAGGATATTATCTCAGGTTTATCCGGCACTATGGTCAGATTGCCAAGCCTTTGACTAATATGATTAAGAAGGATGATTTCAAACTTCATCAGCTGCTTTTCAGGATCTTCATAAAGAATCAATTAATGCTCTAGTTTTGCAATTGCCAAATTTTTTTTAAAGAAATTCATTGTTAAATGTGACATTTCTTCTTCTTGTATTGGTGTTGTTTTATACCAAGATGGTCATCCTATAGCATTCTACAACAAATGATTGTCTCAATCAAAGAAGATTACCTCAGCTATAATAGGAAGTTATTGGCACTAGTCTCTTCTTTACAAAAGTGTCGTCATGATCTTTTGGGGCATAAGTTTGAAGTTCATACGGATCGTTTCAGCCTCAATTATCTTTTAGAGCAGCGTACAACAACCCTTGCACAACAACGTCTAATTTTGAAGCTCCTTCTCTTTGATTTTCAAATTATCTACAAGGCTGGATCCTCTAATTAAGCTGCTGATGCATTATCCTAAATTCCACGTTCTGGTGAATTCTTTTCTTTGGTGATTCTTCATGCTTCATTATTTGATGATTTAACTTCTTTATTGGACTAGGATCCTCATACATCCTCTGTCAAAGCATCCTTTCAATATGATCCTCAATCGGTACATCAATTTTGTCTTATTGATAGACGCTTATACTATAAGGATCGATTGGTACGATTTTGCTTACATCTTCTTCTCTTACTTTTTCATTGAACATTAAAGTTCATTCCACTCTTATTGGTGGTCATGGGGGAGTCCTTAAAACGTCGAAACATTTACAACAATGCTATTTTTGGCAGCATATGAAAGAGGAAGTGACAACATTTGTACAGAATTGTGTAGCCTGTCAGCGTAGTAGATACATTCCCTAAGCTCTTAGTGGTCTCTTGCAGCCTTTACCTATTATAGCTCACATATGGTAAGATATCTCTATAGATTTCATTACTAGTTTGCCTACCCCTCATACTTTGGAATACATATTTGTGGTAGTTGATCAGTTCAGTAAGGCAGCACACTTTATGGGTATGCAATGATCTTGTTTAGCCAAATCTGTTACTTCTCTTTTTTTTTTTCTCCCTAAGGAAGTGGTTATTTGCATGGATTTCCTAAATATATTGTTTCTTACCGAGATCCTGTTTTCCTAAGTGCTTTTTGGTGGGAATTATTTTGTTTAAGTGGTACTATTCTAAAGATGAGCACTTCTTACCATCATCGAATATATGGACAAAACCGAGGTTGTTAACAGGTGTTTGGAGACTTATGTACGATGTTTTTGTCAAGATTTTCCCAAGCGTTAGAGTTAGTTTCTACATGGGGATGATTTTTTTCTACAACACTGCTTTTTCATTGCTCCTCCGGTTACACTCCTTTTAAGGTGGTTTATGGTAAGGATCCACCATCTATGCCGCCTTTTGTTTAGGGTGATACTCGCATTAGTGAATTGGAAGAATTTTTTTTTTTTTTTTTTTTTTTTTTTTTTTTTTTTTTTTTTTTTTGCGGAATGGTACTTTTTTTTTTTTTTTACAGATTATTAAAAAGAATTTTGCATCTGCCCAAACTCAGATGAAGACTTATGTTGACTCTTATCGCCGAGCTGTTGAATTTGTTGTTGGTGACATGGTGTTCTTAAAAATACAACTGTACAGACAAAAGTCTCTTTCAAAACGGAGGTTTAACAAGTCGTCTCCTAGATATTTCGGTCCTTATCCTATTCAGCGTAGGATCGGATCCGTCGCTTATGAACTTAAGTTACCTCCAGCTTCACGAGTGCATCCTGTTTTCCATGTTTCTCTCTTACAAGCCGCTCATGGTTATGATGTTTATGCTCCCTTGCCTCCTTTACCTATTTCTAAAGATTGGGAACTGCATCTTGAACCTGACAAGGTCATTGATTCTAGAGTTCTTGCCGACAATGGTACTAAGGAAGTTCAATTCCGTATTCAATGGAAGAATCGGTCTTTTGAAGAATCTAGTTGGGAACCATATAATTTGATTGCTACACTGTTTCCGCCTTGAGGACAAGGCTCATTTTCAAGGGGAGGTTAATGATATATCACCACATCATCTTCTTGTTTATTCAAGAAAGAGACGTTTGGATAAAGCGGAATAATTGTAGTTGGGAAGTTATGTACTTTATGTGTCTTATCCTTTAGAAGTATAGTTAGTTATTTAGGAAGTTATTGTCAGTTTGGTTACGTGTCTTTGTAATTTCTGTTTGTCAGTTATGTGTTTTTCTATTTATATTTCCTTGTAAGACAGAAAGGGCAAGAAGAGAAATATTTAGAAAATATTGTTTCACTTAGGTCAAGAACTTCATATTCTGGTTCTTCAATTATTTGGCTTATTCTCTTTGATCCTAAATTCGAGGATCCATCACATATACTCTGAAATATTAAACTATTGTTAATTTCATAAATGGTTATTGATGTGCACCTTACTCTAAAGTTCTTCTTCCACTCTTGAGGAGATAGTTTCATAAAAATTTTAATTTGTTCTATACATGCTTAATGGATGTTCTTGCTATAAATTGTTAACAATTGAGGCTGCATGATCTTTGGTCTTAAGCTTCGTTCACTTAGTGCAGACTAAGAGTGAAATGGAGGCTAAAGGTTTGATCCATGATGTTGAGGTTTTAAGAAAAGCACAATTTGTAAGGATCTCTTATGATCTTGGATCTGTCACGACCGAGAAGACTCAAAAAACGGAGAGGCACATTGCCATAAACACAAGCATGCATTTCTATGCATTTGCATACTTTCTCTTCATGTCTCAGGTTGATGATTCTGTTAGTTGTTATATTATGTTTTAGGCTGGCACCAAGAAACTTATAATCTCAGCTCCATCGATGCCCCAATGTTTGTCCACTTCAAAAGAGTGCTTCCTATAAGGATGTCAAAGCAGCAATAAAGTATGTCTAATGCTTTTTGGCTTTTGTTTTTCCTCTAAGATTTTCATTTGCAAGTGTTCTGTACTAATCCTGTGCATCTTTTTGGTAATCTATTATTTCACTAGCGCCAAAATGAAGGTATACCTCAGAGGAACCACTTAAAGGCATTATTTAAATTAATGGTTTTCTTTTGTCTTTCTCAAATGTAAATGCTGAGATGTGATTTTTTGTTATAAAATGGGGGAAGAATTCATTCCGGGATTTAATTGAGACACCATGAAACAAGAGCTGCATAACTTTGGTATAAACATAGCTCCTAGACGCGCTAAGATCAGATTTCCTTTTGCTAAATCAAAACCCAGAACCCTTGATTTTCAGTCAAATAATTACAAGAGTTGTGCATATTTTGTGCATCCTTGTTTCTTGGATGAATGTCTTATTCTAAATGATTCTGACTTGAACAGGTCAAGTATTTTTTATGCCAAGGCTGGATTGGTCTTGGTGCATCTTTCATGAAGCTTGTTTCTTGGTATGACAACTAGTAGGGATACAGGTATTGGCATCTTGAGCTTAGTATGACCTGGTATTTTGCATGTTAACTGAGATGATGATATCGCCTTTTAATCTGCTTTCTATTTGAATGAATTATGACTTTGTTGACTATTTATTCTATAGAACAATGACAGTTGCTTTTTATGCATCCTTTGTATCTAGCTTAGTAAGTGGCAGGCATTCAAATTGGCTTCACTTTCTGGGTTTGCTGAACCCCTGGGTGTTGTTATTGTTGCTAAGCCATCTCCCTTTTGTCGCTTTGCATTGTGGGAGTTTGTTTTTTTCTTTTCAATGAAAAGGAAATCATCACCAAGAAGCGATGCGTTATTATGATAATGATGGGCAATATTGATGAGAACAAGTATTATATAGGAATTTAGGAGGGTAAGAGTATTTGGGGAATTAGAATTAGGGGTAATTTAGGATATTTGACGCCAACCTTTATTCTATGAATAGGGGAGTATCATGTGTAACTAGAGTGAAATCGAATAGAATTTTGGCTTTTGGTGTTTGAGGTTTCCATGTGTCAACAAGCTTTAGAATGAGTCATGTTTTGATAAATTTTGCAGATTTAATCTTTTCCAAAACCATGTTTTTTGGAGTTGTGCTTTAGAAAATTTGAATTTAGTGTGAAGAGTTCTCTTCTTTTACTGCAGCCTATCTATTCCCTAGCAGCTTAAGTCCAGAGATTCCTAAGGTTTGCTTGGATCAGGTTTGTGCTAATTTAAGTTCTAAATGTTACAATTATTTCTTTGTATTTACATTGATTATTTATGTTCTGTCTGTAATAACTGAACTTGGGGGAGTTATGGCTTTTTTAACACTGCATGAAATTCTGCCATTGGCATTTGACTATGCGGGACCGAAGCAATCTGTTGGCTGTCTTTTGTGGGATGGCTTTCATGTCTGCAAGGTGACAAATCTCATTGCTCTATGAATTACCATTTGATGCGATGATTACTTTGCTAATGTTTAGAGTACTGGTGTGATTCATGTTGTTATGTATTGAAGTTTGAAGGGAGCAAAATTCCCTTCCATGCTTGTTAACTCTAGGTAGATACTAAGCGGAAAATTATGTTGGAAAGGGTGGAAGAAATTGTTTTGCGGAACGATGCCGCACTTGTGTTGGCACACAGCATTGACTCACATCAGCTTATGATTTCCCCCTTTCAGTCTTAGGTCCTTATGAGTGCCAACTTATTCTTGGTCTGTCCTTTGTCGTCTTTTTTTTGTTTTTTTTTTTTTTTGTTTTGGGTGTTGGTAGGGGTGTAGAGGGGCTGGCTCAGAAAATTATCTAAAATTTTTTCTGAGCAGTTAGAATTAGCTGGGGACCCTGATTTTGTGGCCTGCCATTGTCAAAACAATATTTCTTGCGAGAGTACCAAATAAGAGCTTCTTGTAGCTAGTTCCTCTCAACTTAAGAATGGCGATGCGTCTTTGCTTCATGCTGCCTCTGACAGAGTGTAAATTCTAGGCCATTATCAGATGGAAGAATCTGGACCTTTGTATTGTGTTGAGTTTCAATTGATGATCCTGCTTTTTGTCGCGAAAGCAGTCAATTAAACTAGGTCCTAATTAATTATGCAGTTTAGGGTCAACCTGGTCATTCTCCCAAGGAGCAATATGTGAGTTTTTCTTTAAGTTGAATTTAGGTGATGAAAAATGCAAAGAAATGAAATTAAACTAACTAAATGCGGATGAAAATTGAGTCTAAAACCTAAATGAGAATGAAACTAATCTATATGAATTTAAATGCAATTTTTGGGGGTTTTTGTTGTGAGAAAAATAATCAAAATCCTAAGAAGAGTATTAAATAAAAGCAAATCAACCAAGTTATGATGATGAAGGGGACAACTTAGGAATCGCATGGAGTTGACTTTCTTAGCCTAAATCAATTAATTAGACCAAAAGGAGATTAATGAATTTAATTACCCAATTGAACATGGGAAACCCTCTAGCTCAATAACACATATTCCATTAGAAAACTCATAATGAAATAAGTGGGGGCTAATCAAACCCATTAAAAACCAATCACAAAATAATCTTGGAAATCTTGTTTACAATTATCTAATTAAACAACTAGATAACTTATCAACCCAATTAAACAATTAAGGTGATAAACCAAATTAACAATTAAATCAATAACGAAAACTCAATTACTAATTTAATCGACAATCCAAAGGTTGCAACCAAGAATCCAAAGAATAAGCTTAAAAACTTCAAATCAGTCTAATCCAAAAGAAATAAGTTTACAATCTAAAACTAGATTGTTCTCAATTAATACAACTCGAAATCCTTTAAAACTAAATAATCTCAAGTTTGAATTAAAAAGATAAAAAGAAAGACACTCCCTTGGGGTCTTCAAGTGTAAAACCCTAGGCTCTAGCTTTCTCCATGCTCCTCCCAAATTGCCTCCTAAAAGTGCTTAAGCTGCCATGGAAATCTCGCCTTCAAACTCCTTCAAGCAATCAACCACAACCATTCGGAAAGATGAATTGTGAATGAATGATTTAATGACTAATCCGTGGATGTTGAGTCTGTGCGAATACAAAGGAGAGTGGAATATATTGATGCAATAGGTGAAGGTGGGTCCCGCGTGAGTGGATTCAATGAATGGAGGAATGAAACAAATTCTCCTGTGCGTCTTGTGCTTCAGCGTGCGTGAATGTTCTGCGACTCTCAATGAGAGGGTGTGTTCTCTCTTGGTAGCTGCTAGGTTAAATAAATGGGGAAGAAAGAGATAGATTTTTGGGTATCAACTTGAACCCATTAAAATATTAGAAGCCCAATAAAATTCCACCATTAGATTTTCTTTTAGCTTCCCCGAAAAATTCTCGCACCATGTGATCTTCTAATATGATAAAATCGTAATCTATCAATCTTAAGAAATATTATTTAATTACAAGATAACAATTAGGATATTAATAATTTAAGCACAATAATCTAATAATTAATTCAGATTTATATTATTTCCTAAAATTGGCTAACAATCCAAATATTATCTAATATGTCCAAATTAGCCTAAAATAATCCCCAAAATAAATGGATAAGGCGGGATAAAATATATAAAAACATGGATTTATCAGTTTCAATCATAAGAATAAAGTTTTGAAGATGAACTCTAACCTCGATTTAGATTTCATTGGAAAAACCCAAGTATATCGACTAAAATCATCAACAATAGTTAAAAAATATTTAAAACCATGAAGAGAAATGACAGCAAAAGGGCCCCAAATATCTGTATGTATTAAAGAAAAAATGCTATTGCTCAAAGATGTCCTTACAGGGAATTGTAACCTCTTTTGTTTGGCCATATGACATACATCACAAGGAAATGAGCTAGAACGACAAGAAATAAAAGGAAATTCCTGATGTAAAGTACATAATGTTGGAAAAGAAAGGTGACCTAGTCTATGATGCTACAAATCAAAGGAAGTATCAATTGAATTTGGTGAAGGTATAGCTGGTGAAGTAGTCACAGCAACAGTAGGAGAAGATTTTGCAGGATTGAGGAAGTAAAGGCCTTCAAAAACTTCAGCTGAACCAATCATCTTCCAATGAGAAAGTTCCTAGATGTAGCAAACAGATGACAAAAAAATAAGACAACAAGGAATGGCGTGAGTGAGCTTAGAAACAGATAGGATATTGAAAGCAAAGTTTGGGATGTAAAACACATTGTGAAGGACTAAAGAATGAGAAATACATACATACCGAAATCATAGCGAGAGAGATAACTATGATTAGAAAGTTTAATAGAATAGGGTTAATCGAATGATAATCTGAAAAACATTCTAGGGAATGACAAACATGATCTGTAGCACCAGTGTCAATGATCCAGGAATTTTTAGGCGAAAAAGTAAGAGGAAGAATTGATATACCTGGATCTTTATGTGAGGAAGAAAGATTATGAACAGATGTTGATGGAGTAGAGGCAGCAGAAGTCTTTTGAACCAGAGCAAGAATTTTTTGATATTGTTCTGAAGTAAACTGTGGAGGAGGAGTTGACAAAATACCATCGAAGACGTCGGCTGCTCTAAAACAGAATTAGTGACCGGATCCTGAGATTGAAGATGATTAACTGATGAAGAAGCTTGATTACAGAGCTTAAATCCAGGAGGAAATCCATGTTTACGATAACATGAGTCAACAATGTGATGAGGCCGATTGCAGTATGTACAGAATTTATCATTGGCAGAACCACGTCCAGAACCATGACCAGAATTATATCTAGAACCAGAATGAGGAGGATTTGAAGGTCTTGGTGGTCCTTTGTTAAACAACACAACAGATTCACCTCCAATTCCAGTCGGCATCTCTCTTTCTTGTTGCAGAGGCATAGAAAAAACTCTATTGACAAAAGGTAGTGGATCTAACAACATAATCTAAGACTTAACTAACACAAATCACTCATTCAGACCTTTCAGAAATCTCAAAGTGTAATCGTTTTCACAATATTTTACACAAGAACAGGTAAAATTGCATGGACAACGTGTAACAAGCCTCAGAGTTATGTATTCATCCCAAAGTATTTTGAGTTTGGTGTAGTAGTCACTCACCGATAAATCTCCTTGCCTGAATGAAAACATATCATCTTGTAGTTCAGCCACTTGGAATAATTATACATATAAATCATTTACAACAAATAACAAATTAAATATCAATTACTAAAATCCTAACTACCCATTTTCTTTCTTGTTACAATTTGTCAGCCCCCTACAAGTTAGAGCGCGCATGAATGTCAATCATGCCCAGCTTGGAAATGAGAGAATGAAAGGGACCTGAACCAAGTGGCTTAGTAAACACATCAGCGAGTTGGTTCTGAGATCTGACTAGTAAGAGTCGAATGACGCCCTCCTGGATTTTGTCTCGGATAAGATGGCAATCTATCTCAATATGCTTAGTTTGAGCATGAAAAGTAGGATTAGAGGCAAGTTGAATAGCAGATTGGTTATCACAGTATAAAAGGGCAGCCCGAGAACGAGAAATATGCAAATCATCCGACAAATACAATAACTACTGAAGATCACATGTAGTCATAGAGAGGGCATGATATTAAGCCTCACAAGAAGAAAGAGACACAACACTTTGCTTCTTAGACTTCCAAGAGACGAGCATTATCAAGGAACACACAATAACCGGTAATAGAGCACCGGGAGTCAATACAAGCATCCCAATCACTATCACTAAAGCCTTTTAAGGAGAGATTAGATGTAGATGGGAAGAAAAGACCATGAGAAGGGGTAGACTTCAAATACCGCAAGACTCAATGAGCAGCCTGAAGATAAGAGTCAATAGGAGTGGCCATAAATTGACTCAATTGTTGTGTGGCAAAAGAAATATCAGGCCTAGTAGTAGTTAAGTACAAAAGGTGTCCAACAAGCTTTTGATAGGATGTAACATTAGTTAAAGGAGTACTAGAATTGATGCCCAATTTAGCATTCGGATCCATGGGAGTAGATGCAGGCTTACAATCAAGATACCCTATTTCAGTGAGGAGATCCATAACAAATTTACATTGACATAGGGAAATACCAGAAGAGCTACGAGCCTCCTCAAGACCAAGGAAATACCTAGCAGAACCAAGATCCTTAATCTTGAAAAGAAGATCAAGATTGCTCTTAACTTGAGCAATTTCAGTCAAATCATAACCAGTAAGCAATATATCATCCACATACACCAATAAGGCTGTAAAACTAGAACCTGTAGCCTTAACAAACAATGTATAATCAGCCTTGGATTCAACATAACCATAAGATACAAGGGCAGATGAAAGCTTATGAAACCATTGGTAGCTAGCTTGTTTTAAACCATAGAGAGACTTTTGAAGACGACATACAAGAGAGGAATCAGTAGAATAAAAGCCAGGAGGTAAAACCATATAAACTTCCTCATTTAAATCACCATGTAGAAAAGCATTATTCACATCAAGTTGTTGAATATGCCAATTATTTGTAGCAGCAAGAGCAAGTAATAAGCGACCAGTAGTCATCTTAGCAACAGGAGAAAAAGTATCAAAATAATCAATACCTTCGATTTGTGTAAAACCCTTAGCAACTAACCTTGCCTTGTATCTATCAAGAGTCCCATCAGATTTGTATTTCTTAGTAAACACCCATTTGCAACCAATGGGTTGTTTCCCATTAGGCAAAAGAGTGAGGATCCAGGTCTTATTCTATTCAAGAGCAGCAATTTCAGTATCCATGGCATCACGCCAAGGTTTATATTTAGAAGCTTGGCGACATGTAGTAGGAATGACATCAGAAGAAATATTAAGACAAAAGGTTTTATAGGAAGGAGACAAAGAAGAAGACAAATCAGTAGGAAAGGAATACTTATCACCAGAAGAGAAGGGAGCAGCTGAAGTAGTGAAAGCCGAGCAATAGTAATCCTGCAAATAAGTAGGATGCTTGTGTGGTCTAGTTGATACATGGGTCGGTAAAGGGGCAGGATCAGGCGTAGGTGAAGGCATAGGATCAGGTAAAACAGACAAAGGAGGGGAGGAATGGTTAGGAGGGGATGTATGTGCGGCAAGAGAATCAGGAATGGAAGAGTGATGGGAAAGGGTAGTCTAGAGGAGGTGTATCTGCTGGAAGAGGGATATTGGGATCATGTGATGTAACAATATGAT
The DNA here is from genome assembly GCA_019022655.1 of Acacia acuminata. Taxonomy (NCBI): domain Eukaryota; kingdom Viridiplantae; phylum Streptophyta; class Magnoliopsida; order Fabales; family Fabaceae; genus Acacia; species Acacia acuminata. Next base: position 1,424,335 of record JAFJYI010000048.1, on the reverse strand, counting down.
AAGGAAAAGATGATTCATAGAAAATAACATCATGAGAAATAAAAAATTGATGAGTGTGAAGATTAAATAGCAAGTAGCCTTTTGTATTTTCAGGAAAACCAAGAAAGATGCATTTAGAAGCCCTTGGATCAAATTTAGATCGTGAGCGGAAATAGTAGATGCATAACATAAAGAACCAAAGACTTTTAATTCAGATATGAAGGAGTTCTGTTAAACAGCAAGTCAAACGGAGTGGAATGATCAAGAAGTGGAGAAGGCAAGCGATTAATCAGAAAAATAGCATGAGAAATCGCAAAACACCAATAGGACTTAGGAAGGTGAGCTTGAAATAAAAGAGCTCTAGCCACATTTAAAATATGTTGGTGTTTCCTTTCCATAATACCATTTTGTTGAGGTGTTTCAATACAAGATGTTTGATGAATAATGCCTTTGGATTTATAAAATGATTCCATAAAAATTCCAGACCATTATCGATCTTAGAATCTGGATTTTAGCATTATACTATTTTCAACAAAAGTAGCAAAATTTTGAAGATGTACCCGAACCTCAGACTTAGATTTCATAGGAAAAATCCAGGTGTAACGACTAAAATCATCCACAATGGTCAAAAAATAATTAAAACTTCTAACAGAAGTAATAGCAAAATGACCCCAAATATCTGTATGTATTAAAAAAAAAACTTTATTACTTGAAGATGTGCTTACAGGAAATGATAATCTCTTTTGCTTAGCCATATGGCATACATCACATGACAGAGTGTAATAAAGAAAATATTAACTATCTATCTATTTTCTTTATTACACTCTGTCAGCCTCTGATGTTTCTATTTACTAGCATCTATCTTTATTCTGTAACGCTTGAATTACTCATTTACCTTATAACATATGTAAACTAAATCCATGCCTAGCATTCTGCTTACTTGCTAGTAAGTTCATATTTCATAAATATTGCTGGATTTGCAGCCTATATTTTCTAAGCATCAGTTTACCAGAGGAGATGAACTTGTAGCTGGAAACATGTGTTTTCCAAAGGTGACGCATACCCCCGCGAATCATCATTGAGGTGTCTTCTAGAGTTGGTATTAACTGCATAGCATCATTATGCCTTCCGATTGGAGACGCCTGAACTGTCAATAAAAAGGGCAAGAATGTACAGTCATTTGCGGAGGACATCAATCATTAGAGATGGATTTCCGACTTTATCATTCACCTTCAAGACGGATGTACAAGGATTTTGAGAATACTAGCAGTAATAATAATAGATGTCAGCAGTCTGCGTCCACCATGTAGGTAAGGGTAATAATGTTCACAATTTGCAGATAAATATAAGGTGTCTTTAATGTATGTAACTAACTGCATAAGAATGCAAGTGCCTGTTTAGTCATTAACTTTCTTCAACAGCGCTATTAATGAACATTTGAAGGATAATGGCATAATTGATAATCCATAACATCTCTGACCTTCATAACTCACTAGCCTTTCTCTTCGCCCCATTATTCTCCGGCGGTTTTTTCATTCTTCATGAATTTTCAGTAGTAAATGGACAAGCAAGTACTCGTACTTTGTAAATTTAGGTGATGTGGGAAACTAGTTAGAATATAGAAGAAAAACACAAGAGGGTCTTTTTTTTTATAGTGACTATCAACTAGAAATAAATGTACATATTGATATATTATTCATAATTAATAAATAATATGGATCCTTATGAGTTTTATTGTACGCATTGATATATTTATTAGCAATAATATTATTTGCGTTGCCCTGAAATTTCTTAATCATGCCTTTTCATGAACAAACGACATAGAGGCTAAGAGTTTAGTTGAAATTTGCGTGGTGGCAGAATGGTAGGTCAGTTTCTTTAATGAACATCCAATGTGCGAGGCAAAATCAGTCTTGAACCAATTTAAGTTCTGTAAATGTGCTCCTCCTGCTCACATAAAGTGGAAAGCAGTTTCGGACGAAAACGTCTGCCCAGAAACACACACACGGCAAACTGAAGTAAAGGTTACTTTCCTCCCCTGCGAGGCTAGACAACAACATGAGCTTTCTTCCTCAGCCATAACTACAGTCGCTTCCCACAAATGGCCTCCTCCTAGCTATACATATTCACGAAAGAGACTGGGTACTATAAAAGAAAAGTTCTCAATACATATCTATGTTCTGAATTAATAGGTCCCTGCGAGACATTTTTAAAACGTGCAAATAAACACTCACTGTGTAGTCTTACATTAATCAATGATTACCTTTCGTTTTCGAACCCGAACTAGTTCATTGGCTATTTGAAGCATTGTGATCAGTAGTGAGAAAATGGGAACAAGACGTGGAATAGAAGCAACTTGAAGGAAGGTCCATAGACATTAATTAACAAATACGAGATGGATGGATGGTGTGGGAGGAGGGTGCTAGTTAGGTGTTGATTAGCAATAGCAGGGTTTCATCACCCTTGCACTGTTCATGACGGATTGACGTTACACTGGAATTCATTCATACACAAGATAAAACTTGCAAAGAATCCCATCTTCATTATTAGTTATCGGTTTCATCACCCTTGTCACTGTTCATGCTTCAAATACAGTAATCACTCCATGACTCACCATTTTTTTTTTTTTTTTTGCAAACCATTGCGTCAATACGACACAAAGAGAACAAAAAAAAACCCAATACCATTGTCAATCTCAATCTCAAATATATTTTTCAAATGAGGCACTTTCTCCCAAAGTTGGAGGAAGAAAACCACATGTTTGCATCTCGCCTACAAGATAAAATACACAGGAATCCCAAGCAACAAATGGCTTGGACTCAGCCTCAACTAGTGGTTACCGCGCAAAGTTTTATTATAAACCTTGCTCCGGAAAAAATTGAAGTTTCTATGACATTGTCTGAGAGTAACAATATAGTACGGACACTTGGACTTGAAAACACTTGATGACCACTACAGTTCAAACTCTGAAAAATCCAAATACATTGTTGTTGTACTTTGTAAAGACATGTCAATGAGGCCTGATCCACCTCTGCTGCCTTTCAGATCCGATGCGTCCCGCCAACCTTTTCCTTGTGTGCAGACAGCCAGACACTAAACATGCCTCCTGTACGTTATGATTACATCCCCATTTTTTATTAATTAAGATGGAGCTCCCCCCCGGCGGTGCGGCGGTTGAAGGTATAATAATCATTTCAATAGAATCATTTCAATGCGTCCATCACGTTGGACTTAACTGAAAGAGATGGCTGTACCATTCCGCCCCGTTGATCCCGTGGCACACTCTCAAAAGCTTTTGGGCAGCTGCTTTTGCAACTTTCATCTCATTATTTTATTCTCGTGTCGCCTTTATTTTCTGCTCTATCAAATATATGGTTATCGTCCCCTTCGCTGATCCCTTCAAGTCCATTGGACTTTACTGAATCCATAGGCATTACCAAAGCTAACCCCCAAAAAACTGTCCTTTTAATTCTTGGGGTTTTATAGTGTGTGTATACATCTGGTGTACTTCTAACATAGTGTGATTATGGTGCAGTTTCTGAGTGATTACGACGCTGGCTGGCTGGCGAGAGAAAACGTTGGATGCATAATATACATAAACCTTTTCAAATGGAAGTGAGTTAATTATATACTGCCAATTTATTTCTAAATTATGTTTGAGTAAGAGAGGCGGAGAAAGGAGACCAAACCCCAAAAGGTACACACATACAAATAGTCGGCGATCTTTTTTCCGTCACTCAAACTTGAATATTATAGCGAAAAATGTGATATTTGTGGCTTATTGTCGATAAATAGTGAGCATATCGGAGGTCAAAAGCCCAAGAACAGTAAGGCGCACATATAAAAACAGCAAAAGGGGCCGACTGAACCAGAAAAAGACTCTTGTAAGAATGAAAAGCTGAGGGCGTGAGAGAGATCACATGGCAGCCCAAATGGAGTAGCGTCTGGTTTTCTTTAAGCCGAGCAAGACTAGAATTATGCCAAAGTAGTCCAAGTTGTAAGCCACTTGAAGAAGTTGAAACTTGTTGAGAGTCCATGGAGGATGCCTAAACCAGAAATCGGTGTAGAAGCTTCGCTGCATGACAGCCTTCTCATGACTGAAGCTATCAAACGAGAATTTCCCATGATACTTGCCAAATCCACTCCCTCCAACGCCCCCAAAAGGGATGGTATCCGCGACATACTTCACCAAATCAACAAAGCCAAGTTAGACACAATGATCATGCAACATTGATATGATTCAATATATATGCATACCTGAACAATTGCATCGTTGAAAACAATACTCCCAGACGATGTTTCAGACGACATCCTTCTCTGCAGAGTTTTGTCGTTGGTGAAGGCGTAGATTGCAAGAGGTTTAGGCCTCGACTTTATGAATTGAATGCTGTCTTCAATCTTCTCTACCTGCCCATGCCACCACGAAAATGAAAATAGTGCACGTGATTAATTAAATAACTGCATGGCTTCTTTTTACCGTAATAATTGGAAGCAGAGGGCCGAAGATTTCTTCCGTCATGATTTCCGATTCCAGTGGAGGATCCACCAATATTGTTGGTTCAATAAATCTGCATGGAATTTACAGCCCATTCATTCTTTGGTCCAATACCATTTAAACTCTTAATCTCTATATGACAATCTGCAAGTAAAAAGGAAGCCAATTACAAGCTATCTTCATCCATTGAACCACCAAAAACCAACGAATTCCTGGCTTCTGGATAATCCAGAAGATTCTTCAGCCTCGAGAAGTGTTGTTTATTGACGATCCTGGCAACAGAGTTGTTTTCTTTTGGATTTTCTCCAAACATTTTATTAATATAGGCCTTCATTGATTCCACCTATAGAAAATGAGAGTAGAGAGATCAAAGGAAGAATAGCAGCATAGTCAAAATAAAACGTAAAGGGATAAATTCTCCATACCAAGACAGGAGCAAAGTTCCTTTCCACAAGCACATAATCGATTGCTATGCATGCTTGACCCGCGCAAGACCCATATTTTGCGGAAACGATTCGTTTGGCGGTCACCTTGTGGTTCAGGAGACAGAGAAAGCGGAGATTTTGTAATTAATCAACAATGGTTAATATTTGGGATGCTAATTAATTAAAGAGTAAATACAAAAAACACGGATCTATTTTGGTCCTTACAAAAAAATCGACCTTTATTCGTCTCTTTTTAAGGACTAAAAAGGACCTTTTGAAAACTTATGAAGGATCAAAATGTCCAACCAATCAACCCTTATTTTTCCTTTTTATAAACTAAAATGACATTTTTTTAAGGGAAGAAAATGGGGATCACATTTTTTGTTAGGTAGCAGAAAAGATATTTACTCTTAATTAAAATAAGAATCCACCTGTCTGTCCCAGGAAGTTGAAAGGGAATCGACGACAGCAGGGCATTTTCCACCCAACTCCAAAGTCACAGGAGTCAGATGCTGCGCAGCCGCAGACATAACAATACGTCCCACCCGGGCACTTCCTGATGATCTTGCACGCTTAGCTAAAAAAATAACAAGTTTGAAAACACACACAAACTCAAATAGTGCAGGTGCTGCGTTTCAAAACCTGTGAAAAATATCTTGTCCCATTTTTGACAAAGAAGCTGTTGGCCAAGTTGGGGTCCGCCTTGGAACACTTTAATAGCATTATTATCCAAGTAAGAGGCAAGGATGGTGGCTAGAAGAGATGAGCAGGCAGGGGACATCTCTGAAGGCTTAAGGACTGCCGCGTTCCCTGCAGCTATGGCTCCTATGAGTGGCTCCAAGGACAGTCCTTTTATTTGGTTGGAAATAGAACAACTGTTGATATCAGTGCAAATAAAAAAGCATTGTTGTTCATAGAGCTCGGAGGAGGAGGAAACTCACCGAAGGGAAAATTCCAAGACGACATTATGAGGACGAGGCCAAGAGGCTCGGGAACAATATCTGCCCTGGAAAGCACCGCTAGTTTCGGAAGCTTAGCCTGTCAATCCCATACCAACACCATCCGGTCACTAGTCTAGTACTCTAGTTCATGTAAACTTGGAGACAGGGGTCTGTATAATCTCACCTCTCTCCCAGCCATCCACTTCCTTAAAGACTTCAACGCCACATTGATGGACCTCTCTAACATTCCTACCTGCAGCCCAAATCAGAGTGTATCTACACAAAAAAAAGGAAAAGGAAAAGATCGATCTGACTGACTCACCTCGTCCCTGAAAGCCTCGACGTGATGCTTGCCTAAATCTTGCTTGAGCGCCTTCAAGATGTCTTCCTCCTTTTCCGTGAGTGCACTGCGCAACCCTTTAAGCTGTGATTCTCTCCATGATGCTTCCTTTGTTTTCCCACTCTCATAATACTCTCTCATCCCACTTACCTCTCTCTCCATAGCCCACAAAGTCTTGGTCTTAGTCTTCAAATTATGACCTGCTAGGATATATAAATACGAGTACTACATTAAATCATGCACTCCCAGATTTTGAAGATGTACATTAAATGACCCTTACTACATCTTCCTCTTCTGTTGTGTTGTCGCTCTTCTTCCTTCAATTCAGGACACCGACACTCCAAAAGCCCTAGCGTCGGAAATAGGGGTATTTTAAAAAAGGGTTAAATGTCTAATTTACTCCGGAAGTTTTACTAAGGGGGCGCTCAGCACCCGAAAATTTTTTGATACCAAATTTGCCCCTGAAAGTATGAAAAAGGTACCAAATTTGCCCTAAAAAGTATAAAAAGGTAGCAAATTATAATTCCGATGAAAATTTTGCCCCTCTCGTTAATTTTAACCGTTAAGTTTAACCGAGTGTATGCCACCTCATAAGCATGCCACCTCATCAACCCAAGAAGAGTTAAGTATCATTTTTGCCCTGGAAGTTTTCATTGAGGAGCAATTTTGACCTGGAAGTTTAATTGAGAACAATTTTGCCGGAAGTTTACAAAGTAGCAATTTTGTCCTTCTTTCTCCCAATATTAAATTTGACTATTAAATCGATCAAAAACCACACATGTCATACCTTGAAAAGGTCGAACTTGGAGTCAGAGAAGGAGATCCTTGAGATGTTGAGCTCAAAGCAACCAGAATTTGTGAAGCCAAACTGCTCACAGGAAGCATCACTTATGATCTAAGCAAATGATCAGTCTATACAAACGTAAATATTATCACTATTGATTTGTTTTACTGAACCAATTTTTGGAACAATTCATTTCTCGTTTTGCGTTTCATTTGCTTAGATCATAAGTGATGCTTCCTCTGGGTTTTGTGACAGACCTTTTAGTCCATGTGACCAGTTCGGCTTCACAAATTCTAACCGCCTTGAGCTCAACATGTCAAGGATCTCCTTCTCTGACTCCAAGTTCAACCTTTTCAAGGCATGACATGTGTGGTCTTTGACTGATTTAATAGTCAAATTTAATATTGGGAGAAAGAAGGGCAAAATTACTACTTTTGTAAACTTTCGGGGCAAAATTGCTCTTCAATGAAAACTTCCGGGCAAAATTTCTCCTTAATGAAAACTTTCAAGGCAAAAATAACACTTTTAATTGATGAGGTGGCATGCCACGTGTGATGAGGTGGCATGCCACTTCACCTTTAACGATCTACGTGGACTTTCACTTTTGGGTAAATTTGATACCTTTTTAATACTTCCGGGGCAAATTTGGTACTAAAAAAACTTCCGGTCTTTGAACGCCCCCTTAACAAAACTTCCAGGGCAAATTAGGTATTTAACCCTTTAGAAAAAAAAAATTGACAAAAATTAAAATGTTATCCTATAATTAGGATCAAAACTAACTTCTCAAATATTATCCTATAATTAAGATCGGAGGATGATGAAGTATGACATATACTTAGGAGAAGATGAGATCGTCAAACCAAAATTAAGGTGATAGAAATTTCTAACAACTCTCATGGTCTCACTTATGATAGAAATTTCTTTCTTATTGCAAGTTAGAACCAGCGCCCCATTCCATTCTACCCATATCCATAAGAACTAATTTCACCAACTTCTATCATTAGTAATAATAACTAGAGCGATCATCCAGTGCGATGCTCAGGCCCTTCCATTATAAAGGGGCATGGGTCTTAATTTTTATCAGCAAACCTGGGGAGACCTAAAGGGCGAACATGGCTTGGTTACCTGTTTCAAGAAAGGACAGATAACAGTAAATGAATGCTGCATTTGTGATGAGAGGATTGGTGGGGCTACGTATAAGTGGGGGAAATCTACTTAAATACACCTGCCTAGTTGTAATGTAAGGCTAATCTCACAGTCACTTTGAAACCTCACCCAACCAACTCCGTCCTCTGAATTTAATACAGTGACGTCTTCATCCAGCTACCAAAGGACCCAAACACATGCGTCTTCTTCATCCACATTAAGTAGTCTCATTAATACAACACTCATACCTCCCTTCTCTCTTCTTAGCTGTGGTGGAATGAGGAAATTTTTTTAGTCCGGGCCAAAAAATAAACATATTGAACTACTCTTTTTAGTTCTTATTATAAGGCACCAACTAACAAGTATATTTGATTATTTTTATAAGGCACTTGCTTGTTTCTAAATAGCATTAAATATTTTTATATATACCCATGATTAAAAAGATAGTGAGTGAGAGTAATAATTAATAAAAATTAATTATTACTCTTTTTTTGAGCAAAAAAATAGTAATAATTAATATGATATTAGAGTTTAGTATAATTAATAGAGATAATATTGAAAATTACTTAAATTTTAGGATAAATTTAATGACTTTAACTTCTTTTATTGACTTGTGAGAATTATTAGTTGGTTCCTTAAATAAAGATCAGATGGAGTATTTACTAAATAATATCAAATAACCTTGAAAATAAAAATAAATAATAACTGATAATTATAAATCAAAACAATAGGTAAGATTATACTAACTTTTTCGGTATCTCAAACAAGAATGTTACTTTTTTTCACAGCCCAATGAGTAATGAAACAAACATTATCTTTATAGAGAAGCTAAGAAATTAGTTGGGGCCAAATTTGTGGCTAAATAAAATATCATATAATAAATATATATATATATTTTCACAAATTTTATAAGACCAGTCTAGGGCCAAGGCCCCAACTGGCCATCAAAGAGTTCCGCCACTGCTTCTTTGACAGAATCATTCACTTCCTCATTTACATCAAAACTACAGGAGTCTTGCCTCCCACCACGCAAACAAATTAAAAAAAAAACATCTGCAATAAAAACTACACGACTCTTGCCCCTACCACACAAAAAAAAAAAAAAAAAAAAAAAAAAAAATGAAATTGGTTCGGTCAACCACATTTGGAGCAATTCCGAGACCAAAAAAAAAAATGAAAAAAATCAACTAATTCTGATTTCAACTCCGATGAAAAGTACATCATGTGCAAATATTAAAAATATCATATGCATGAGGAAAAGAAGATAAAACACACGACACAATTGACTTTTTTTTTTTTTTTTTTTTTTTTTTTTTTTTTTTTTTTTAACAGTTCCTCACAGTGAAACGAATTAAAATTGTTAATGGTATAACATTCTACATTATTTGCAGCCTCCACAAAATGTGCCCTCCCAATATAAAGGGCCTGTTTGGCATAGCTTTAGAAGCTAAAAGGAGTCCAATGATAGCCAATCAAAAGTGAAAGCTCAATTATTGAGTGTTTGAGATAGTTTCTTGTTTAATGGGTTTCAAGGTTTGAAGTTGATTTTTTTTTTTCCTACCCCTGAAGCCACACCACCTAGCTTTGATACAAAAATGGTGGGCTGGGCATACCACTTCGACCTTTTTCTCCGAGGAAGTCCCTCCATTCCCATCTCCCCCGAACACGCCACGATCCCATCCATCCATGCCAACTTCCGTTAGTACCTAGCTTCTAATCCAATCAATAGCTTCTCCATCAATTGCTCCTGTGGGCCCGTTTGAAAAAGGACCATTGCACCCCCAAAAAAGTCATGCTTCTCTCCTCTCTTCTCCTCTCCTCTTTCAATTTCGCCTGGTCGTTCCTCTGCAATTAAATGATACTGGTTTACTGGTTTTTCCTTCATCCGATTTTTATTATTATTATTATTATTTTTATTTTTTACTGGTTTACTGATACTGTACGTTGGCTTTCATTCATTTTTTGTTTTACTGGTTTACTGGTTCATGTTCACTGGTAATCCCATCCGATTTTTATGAAATGATTTTTTTTTATTGCAAATGCTCTGTAAGTTTTTTCTTCATCCAAGTGGTTTATTGGTATTTTTTTTTTTTTTGGCACTAATAAAAACAATATAATTTAATGGGTGTCAATTTACAATTTTATTTCATCAGGGGAATAGGTTTATTTAAACACTTCATTGTGTTGTAATTTTTTTAGTGGTAATTTTACTATTTTATTTAGTAAATTTATATTTAAATTTAAATTTTTTATCCCAAATTATCATATTTTACACACACATATATAAATTTGATTTATACCATTTTAAATCATTTTTTATCTCATCGATCTTTTTAAAAGTTATGTCAAACAAGTGTCCATAAAAAACAAGTGTTATTTCAGCCACCGCCGCTATCCCAAACACAAATTATATCAGAAAAAAGGCCCATCAAAACCAAAAGTTACTTCTACAACCACTATTCCAAACGGATCCAAAAAAAAAAAAAATCATTATGCACCAGCATGCACCCTCACAAGAAAGATTTGCCAGAACATGTAAATGAAAATTCTAGAACTTTTAAGATAAAAATATCTACATCTATGGTGGCAGTCCTTTTCAGTTCCGACTTGTTTGTTTAGTGGCTGCAACGGAGTTGGCTTATCTCCTTTTTTCCCTTCTTTTCTTTTCACATCTCCACTATTGAATGAAAATTTCAATGGTCCAAATTTTACATCTTATAAAAATATTATTATAATTTTAGTTAAAAATACATAAATAAATTTTAATTGTAAAAATTTAATCAAAAATAATTTTATTATTATTATAGAGTAAATTTTATTTGCATTTTTTCACAATTGTTCAGAATAAATTTTAACAATTAAAATTATAATAATATTTTTATAAGATGTAAAATCTGGGCCATTAAAATTTTCATTCAATGATGGAGATGTGAAAATGAGAAAAAGAATGCCGGCTGGAACTTCATAATGTCCTTCTATTTCAGGACTGCTTGTTGATATATGCGCCACTTGTTGGGGACTATCCGATTGACCTTTGATCTTGACTGGATTCCCTAGCTTTGATTTATCTTCCATTCTCGCAATTTCTAAAGCTTTTGTACAGACAGGAAAACCCCGATCATCCCATGACTCCAATATCACGCCAGAGCCAATGCAAGTACTTCCCTCTTAGAATGCTGCAAACTGCCCAGCTGATCATCTTCACTCAAGACCTGCTGTGTCTTTTCCCCCATCATCTTCCCATTGTAAACTTTATAGAAGCCTGGACCATGTCTTACCTGAAAAGATTTTACATACAAGAGATTAAAAGGGACACAAGGAAGATTTCTCACTCTAACAGAAGAGTGCCAATCCCTACACTTAAGATGACTAATGCACAAGGCTCCTATTTGGTGAGGTCTAAAGAGGATCAGATGCACGTAGTCTTACCCCTCATGGGATGAGCTTGTTTCCCCACGCCCTACACTTATCTCAATAAAATAATATCATTCTTTGTTTGCATTTAATGCATGCTATTTAAAACCATGATAATCTGGTGAGGCAGAAACCATGACAGATGGCTTTCATTTCAGCTACTTAGCCCTTGAAATGCTCCCATTTAGGACTTTGCATCCTCGGATCCAACTGATATTTTTTGTGACAAATTTTTTTAATGAATTGTATGATAATTACCAAAAATTGATAAAAAAAATGGGAACCAGAGTTTGAGCTTTCCACCTTACACTGGAGCTGGATCGTCCGGCTTGGAGGGAGCCCACTAAGCCATTTTAAAGAACCAACACGAAATAGGCGCCTTCTTTTGTCCAAGGAGAAGTAATTTCTTGACACAAAATTACATTGTTTTTTACATCCTTCTCAACAACGTACCTGCATAACTATCAAATGAGATGAGGTGTTATCTAACAAGCCCAAAGTTTCCTAAAAAAGGCTTCCGCATATGACTCCTGGTGGAGATAATTCTAGGGCTGAAAGATTGCTTCCACCCAAGTGAATGATAAAAAAAACATTAAATTTTTTATACCAGCAAGTAATATTTATAGACACACAATTTCAGCACCAACAAGATAATCTTCAATAAAGTGCAATGTAAAAAATCATCATATAACGTCTCAGATAAATACAATTGATGCTAGAACAAAATAGCCAGAGAACAAACCATGGGCCTCCGGGTAGCCGTAGACCCTGGCGTTGACCAATTGTATGAAAGCAGAAGCCTTGATGTTTTCCAAGGAAATCTCCAGTTTCAGCTTCGAGTATGATGCCTGCTCTCTCTCCAATGTGTCTTGCAACAAATTCACTGAACTTTATCTGAGTCAAAGGTAAAAATACATATCATATACAAAAATCATCAGCAAGAAGCCTAACAAGAACGACACACATAGGAACAAAGTAATGGGAAAGTTCAAGAGCTTGGTTTCCATTTTGATCGTTTTTATTCAAAAGAATTTGGAGAATAAATCCAGATTTATACATGAACCAGATATTTCTTAACATATTGATACAGATTGATAATTTGAGCAAATACCTTGCCTAGGAAGCATATTCCTCGCGAATCCTTTCTATCCTTATTTGGCAGATCAAATTTTGCAGCAAGGCTGCGGACGTCATCCTGCAGATGATTTTGGCAGGAGAAAAAAGTTTAGTGCGAAAATTATCAAACTTTCTCAATATATATAACAAATGGAAAAATTAAATTCCAGCTAAGGATTGCAAAACATTAATCACAACAGACCTTGGAAATACAACCAAGTGGAAAAATAAGTCGCTTCAGTTGGGATTGGGAGAGGTGCGAAAGGAAGTATGTTTGATCCTTGATCTACAATTTCAAAACCACTTGTAGAATACAGCAGCATTGAAAAAAATTTCAAAGCAACAAACAAATTTGTATATCTCATATGGATACCATGTCTTGTGAAAGTTCACTTCAGCTGGGATTGGGAGAGGTGCGAAAGAAGTATGTTTGATCCTTGATCTACAATTTCAAAACAGAACAGAAGGCCCATCCATTTGATCTGCATGTGGATGGACCACATTTGCATAATGTTGTCCAGAGGAAACATAGTCAAACCCCATGTCGCTGATTGCATCCATGAATGCACCTGACGAAACAATATTTGCTTAATGAAATAGGGAAAAAGCACATGAAACACACACATACACACACAATGTAAGACTAGATCTGCTAGATGCATACCAAACTCTATCCTGGTATTGCAAAGAACATTTGGGTTAGGTGTACGGCCACAACGATGCTCTTCAATAATGTAAGAAACCTAATACACAGTTGAGTAATCGAAATAGGAGACAGACGCATAAATTATAGATCAATACTATTAGAATTAGAAGAGATTTAGGAAAAAATGGTACATGACCAAACATTTAAACAACTAGAGTTTCACATTGATAACAAAATGCTCAAGGGCTTTACATACCACATTTTTCCAGTATTCATCTGTCAAATGCACAACTTCCAATGGTACATCAACCTGAAAACCAATAACATGCGTATTTTCCTTGATGACGTAGTTTTTACCATGATGTATGATTAAGATCACATATGAGTTACTCCATCTAATATAAGAAGAAAATTTAGAGCCTTCTTGTACATCGGTTGAGAGGAAAACCATTAGAGCTAAACAAATAACACAACAATATTGTTTCCTTGATTCATGTTAGTAGCAGTTGCAAACTACAAAACATCAGCATAAGCCTACGGATAAACTTCCTTAATATGAGGAACAACTCAATCTTTATACCAAGAGATGAAGATGCTATATACGAGAAGAAAGAAACCTGATTGCAAACAGCTCTGGCATACTTCAAATCCTCTTCCCAGGGGCATTCTGACCAAAAGTTTTCAAAGTCTTCCTGCCGAAAATCATGTATTAAACTAGCTTCTCCTAAGGCAGACAATGCAAATGCCAGATGAACCGGTTAGAAATAAAATGTGACCAATTGATGGGGATTAAAGTATGACAAGAAACCTAAATCCAATAACCTGTTTTGTTTTCACAAGTCAAAGTGACTACGCAAGTTGATTTCAGGATTACAGTCTTTTCCTAATATCATTGAAGACTAGGTGATATGTGGTGAGGAAATTGCTCCTCTGAACCAATCAATATGACACTAATTACGCATTGCACTTTGTTTTGAGCTAACTTGAATTGGACTTTGTTCATTCCATGAGTTTTAATGCACACGTTCATATTTTTATTGAAAAACGGTTAAAAGGTTGGAATTTTGTCCAAGTGTTTTTACATAAATATAAGAGATAAAATATATACTTTAGGTCTTATGTCTCTAACATCATTGATATTGCTGACAAAAAATGTTAATGCAGCAAACCTAACAATGATTGGCCAGCTGATAAAACATATTTATGTTTTAATTTTTAATATGATATATTTATATTTTTAAACTACAATAAACCAAAAAAATTTTTACAAACAAAATTAAGGTTTTACTATTTAGATTATTAGACTAAAATTTTGTCAATGGATCAAAAGTATACCTCCTGTATATTTAAATATTTTAGCTTAAATATAAGTGTAAAACAAGAATGACCCATTACTTTTATAAAAATATCAATAAGGCCCGTTTATTTATGTTTATTTTTATTTTTTATTTTTTTTGCAAAATTCATTTATTGGTTAGTGTGACATCCCAAAATTTGGATTTGGGAAATTAAAAGTATGATATGAGATAAATTGTGGAAAATTGGCCTTAGTTATTTTAAAATTAATTATTTGGGATTTAAGGCATATTTTCTGTAAAATTATGGACAAACAAATTGAGAATAAATTTTGGCCTAAATATTTTAGAGATAATATTTTGTGGCCTAAAGAAATTAATTGAGAAAGAAAAATCCTTAAATGGAATTAAGGATTAATTTTAATTTCCTAACTAATATTTACAGTTTAATTATTAAGAGACCATACACACACCTCTCAATTTGCACTTCTGATTTGGCCTAATATTTACACACCACTTATTCTCTCATTTTCCATTATTCTTATGATGTGCAAGTGCAACTAGGGTGGAAATAGGCCAGGGGCCTGTGGCCTGGCCTGTCAGGCTAAAAGGCCAGGCCAAGGCCTATTTTAAGGCCTGTTTGTCTTAACAGGCCAGGCCTAGGCCTCCAAATAGGCCTGTTAAGAATAATTAGTTTTTTTTTATAAAAAATATTAATTAATATCCCTCCGCCCCTCCCTCACTCAAAGCCTCTTGTTCGCCCTTTCAAACCAAGAACCTTAAGTCCTTAAATCAATTTCCCTCACTCAAGCCTGTTTTTGGCCTGTTTACGTTAGGCCTGTTGTCGGCCTGTATATTGTAGGCCTATTTCCGACCTATTTACATGCGGCCTGTTTTCGGCCTGTAAAAAATACAGGTCTATTTTCGGCCTGTAAAAAATATAGGCCTCTTAACATGCCACAGGCCAGGCTAGGCCTTTAATAGGCCAGGCTTAGGCCAAAATTTTAGCTGTGAATAGCCACGAGCCGAGCTCAGCCACTTCCTTGCATAACGGCCTGGCTCGTTAAGGGTCGCCTAACTGTTTCCACCCTTATGTGCAAGTCAACGTGCTTCTATTCATATTAAACATCAATTGATTATTTCCAACAAAAGCATAAGGGCACCAAGGCAAACACAAACTTTTTTTTGTTGCCCACCCAGTTCACCGGAGTTTCGCTCCGACTAATCCGGATCCGACCCGCGTCACGCACCTGGCTATGGTGAAAGAGTCTCCCAACGGGGTTTTTTTGCATTCACAAGGCTCAAACCCCAAAACTTGCTTAACCAACACAAGCCGCTTACCACTTGAGCCAACCCCTGTTGGCAAACACAAACTTCTTCAATACATTAGTAAGTTTCAGCCATATTCCCAACAAACCCAATCCAGCGCCATTTTCAGCCCATTATTCATTCAACCCATTATCCTTTATTTAGACCAATATCTTCCCTCAGCTGATCCAACATGTCATGTACTCCATTACTCGATTATTCCCATTTCATCATCCATCTATTTCGGTCAAACTTTACAGAAGGGAAAGAGAGAAAAAGTGTTTTGCATGTTTTCCAGCTGTAGTTCTTATCTGTCGCCCATTTCTTCTAGCCAAATACATCCTCCCCTTAATTATTCATGGTTTCATTCTTCTTTTTGGCTAGCAAAGAAAACGCAGAGCGGGAGTGAGAGAGGGTCTGAGAGAGAGCGAGAGGAACAAGAATAGGAAGAAGGAAGGAAGGAAGAAGAGGTCTGCAATTTCACATGCAACCTTAGAATCGGTGAAAGGTAAGTCTCTTGAACAAGTCTAATTTGTTTCTAGGATTTGCAAAAGCTTTGGGGAAGCCTTTGTGGTTGAAAATCATGGTTTTAAAGAGAGAAAGTAAGTTCATAACAATATTTTCACATGCATGGCGAATCTGGACTGTGTTGTTGATGTTTTAGTTCAGTCTTTCATATTAATTGAACCTTAATTAGCCTCTGTTTTGCTGAAATAAGAAATGGAGTCTTGTATATTCAGGAGAGTGGAGGACGATTCCCTTATGTCTGGACTAAAGAAACATAGTAGTATATATAAATGGGTGTGGATATATATATATTTTTAAAAGGTATCAGTGTTATTTTGTCTTTGGAAATCTAATTTTACAATTTGAATACTAATTTTTGAGTTTGGAAAAGATAGGGGAATTGACCTCTTTTGGATGTGAAATTTTTACATGAGATAGTACTCTCCTTAAGGTTTAAAATGAGCTTAGGATCACCTAAAATGGAGGTCTATAACTCCAGTTATGATTTTTAGAATTTGAGTTAAAAATCTGGAAATCTCTGGTATGCTTCTGGAGTCAGGGGTATGACGTGACATTTCGAACTGACTAAACAAAATCATAAAAATGTGAAAATTTCCAGATTAATAGTAGACATGTAAAGGTTTAATTTTATAGGTAATTTGTCAAATTCTGATAAGTATTGAAAGAGTTATGATTCTCCAAAGATTAGTTAAGAAATCTGGAAAATTCTGGACATTGTTTATGTTTTTCAAAATTTGGGAATTTTCTCAGCGATATTTCAACTTGGTGACTTTAATTTATGAAAATAGTCTTATCAAGGGTTAAGTAGAAACTAGAATCACTCCAATCAGAGTAGTATAGACCAAATTATGAATTTTCAAAAATCTCAGAGAAGTTAAAAACTGAATTTTTTATGAGTCTTAGAATAGTCACATAAGTTGTTAATTGTGCTTAACCTTTAAAGTCAAGGTTTCTTTGGACAAAATGAAAGGTTAAATGGCTGAGATGATAATTGTCCTATAGTATATAGTATTTAATAAAATAAGTCCCAATGAATATACATCCCTAGTCATAAGGATATTAAAAGACAAGTATTTTTGGGGTGGGTCTAGAGAAGTCATAAATTTATAATTACAATTGGATTGGTTATGACCCATTCTCCATATCAATGATAATTATAGGAAAAGATACTTGCTCAAGCGTAAAAGCTAAACTAAGAGAAAGGAACCTTGTGGAAGGTGCAGTGTTGGTAAGACCAACAGGTAGTAACTATAATCTCACATTCTTTGCATTAATATATATGTTTTTGTATACCATATTGTATGTCCCGCCTGATGGGCCAGCACCACTTGTGGCTCAATTGAGCGGAAGGGCCGACCATGGGGCTAGCTTCACGGTGGCTAGGCAGGGCCTAGTGCATTCATTATTTTTGGTATTGAATTTCCAAAATGAATTTCCTTACGCCAAGGTATTTGAAAATCTTTGAATGAGCACTTGTATTACAAACTGCGTATTGAATGTAATACTTGAATTTAAATTTGAATTTGAATGCTTTATATGTTGTGTGGACTACTTTGTTTGGTTGATTTACATATCTATTGCATAAGTTAGAATTTGAGATTAACCTGTTACTTTAGGATTCATTCATTTGAATCTCAGAACCTTCCAATAATCTAGGTCGGGGACAAACTAGTAAGCAGGGTTCCAGGAGCAAGGGGTAGTAATCGCTTGACCGTAAGAAGGTGGTGGTGTTGATAGAGTAGAAGAGTCTTTTTGTGATACACCTTCTGTATATAGTTATTTATAATTCCTTATGACTTAGTTGATATTTTTGAGATAGCCGTGTATGGCTACTGGGATGTATAATTTTAATTAGATACATATGATTATGTAGAAGTAAATAAGATATATACATATATATGCTGCTAATAATTGCTGTAGGGACGGGCATGTATATAACAAGCCCCAATTGTAGTGAAGGATTTAGTAGAGCATTAGATTAATGGGTTAAAGTGCAGATTTGCCAACGAATTATTACCCGAGGAGCGTCTTGCACAAAAACAATTGAAGGGGCCAAATTGGCCAACGAACTATTAAAAAGAGGAAAAAAAAACAATTTTAAGCATATTCACAATGAACTATTACCCCATCACTGTCTTGGTGTCTTCGTCTTTCATTGACTATCACAATGTTGGCAACATCGACATCTCCAAAGCTTCCATTGTTGCTAGGTGTTCCACTCACCCTCTTGAACTCATCCAGCAGTCCACAGCTTTCGACCGGCACACGCCTTGCACCCTGGTTGTGTCCCTCCTATGCCACAAGCAGCAATCGTCACTGCCACAATGCCTGCTCGCATGGGTCCCATCTCTGTTGGTGTTTGCCTTATCCAACAAGAAGGCTTAACCGCTCTTTTCTCCAGCGTCTTCGCCACCGTCCTACGCCAATGCCTCATATTTTAATGTAATATTGATAGTTGTTTTTTTAATAGTTATTTGGTATTTTTTTTTCACTTTTTAATAGGTCATTGGCCAATTTGGTCCCTTCAATTGTTTTTTGTGCCAGACGCTCCTCGGGTAATAGTTCGTTGGTAAATCTACACCTTAACCCTAGATTAATTTGAGAAATAAAGAAATACTCTGATGAAGCTTGATAAGGTTATAAGTATGATACAATTTTAATGATAAGTTTGAACCACCAATAAAATATTTTCAAATGTTTTAAATGTTTCAGAAAAGCCCATCCGAACTTATTTATTATTTTGAAATTTTTCTTTAAAGGAGGGCTTTCTTTGGAAAAACCAAACCTAGCCCAGTGGTTTAAATTTTTGTTAAATATTACATCCTTGCATGATAGGTGAAGATGTCATTCTGTTCTAGGCTCAGAACAGTGGGGGTGTTACAATTAGAGTCTTAGAGATCTTATTATTAAAAAAAAATTGTGTTTGGTCTTAAACAATAAACATTAAGTGTGTGTGAGTATGAGAGTATATATATATATATATATCCTAATTCAACACTATCCGACAGGAAACTTTTTCCCGCCCCAAGCATAATCCAATCACACTTGACACCCTGAACAAATGAATTGATCTTAGTTGTAAAATTTAACCAATAATTAGACTTGTTTGGTGGATTAAAGTTGGTATTTGATAAACATGATTTTTGTTTCAGCTACTGAAGTTTGAGTAAGAGTTAGGTAAATACTCCCTCCGGTTGTTCCTATAATTAAGATGAGAGGTAGTAGAAAGAATTATTTAGATTGATGACTTTTTCAAAAAGTCAATTAGGTTTTTAGAGCAATTTTAGTTGGGTATTTTAATATAATTTTAGTTTTTGCAAACTTCTTTTGGGTTAAATACCTAATTTACCACGGAAGTTTTGCTAAGAGAGCGCCCGGCACACGGAAGTATTTTTGGTATCATTTTTGCCTCGGAGTTTACAAAATGGATCAAATATGCCCTAGAAGTTTTTTTAGGAGCAAATTTGCCCCGAAGTTTTATTTAGGAGCAAATTTGTCTAAACTTCTGGGCAAAAATGATACCAATCCAACGGTCACGATCAACTGATGGGCAAAATTGCTATGTTTGTAAACTTCCGGGCAAAAATGATACCCAAAATACCTCCGGATTCTGGGCGCTCCCTTAGCAAAACTTCCATGGAAAGTTAGGTCTTTAACCCAACTTCTTTCCTTTCTTATTTATACATCTTATCAGCCTCTCTCACAGTGTCTCCCTTCTCTCCCTACCGTGGCAACCCATGTATGTTTTTTAGAAACAGCCTTAAGCTGCTTCACTAGTTATCGATCATACTATGCCAAACATAATTGAACCGACTGAAACAAGTGTTGAAGGAGGAAAAATATTAAGTTTAGATTCTTCTACCTAGCTGACAGACTCAATATCTCTCACCTCAGAACCTGGTCCAACATTAAAATAGGACAAGAATACTAAGAATAAAAACTTCCAAAAAAAAAATTATTATTCTTGAGAGTTTTTATCTCTCATAATTTTTCCTTCTCTCTATCCAAATAAATATGGAGTACGAGGGGATGATAACCTGGATTTATCCCTATACTCATATCACTGCCTTTCAAGTTTCATCTGTCCGGTTTTTGGTTTTCCTCGAAAGAGCCCGCCCTTGTACGTGCTTAATGGGCAAACACCATAAACTTTATATGGGTGAAAAAGTGCCCATTAACTTTTCAAAGTGGGGCAAAAGTGCCACTTCCATTAAATAGATTAACTGCCATTACAATTTTTTTTTTGGTGGGACTCAAGAGTTGTTTTTATATGATTATTTTAATTTTAAAAAATCCTCATATCACTCTCTCCCCCCTCTTCCTCTTCCATCCTCCCTCTTTCATCCTCAACTCTCTCTCCCTCCTTCCTCCCAACTCAAACTCCATGTCTCTGTAATGGCTTATCATTTGTTCATCCCATCTCCCTCCTTTCATATTTCCATTCTTGAGAGACTCAAAGCTTGCTTGCAAAATCAGAAACATAATGAAAGCATTATGCACCACCTGTCCACCGTCCATGTAATATGTGATCATTTATGTCCAATACTACGTCCTAACAATTTTAGCTTGTGATTCATCAATGTATTGTGTTTTGGTCTTAGCATCCAACAATAATATAGAGCTAATGAATTAGTCATGAGCTAAAGTTGTTGGAACATGTTTAGCTTGCTAGTTCAAGCCTTTCACCCAAGAAGGGGCTGAATTGGGTGATTTTAAAATTTTTAAACTTCAACACAAACGAAATAAAGATAGGAGAATTAGTGAGATTTCACCAAAGGTAGACATAATAGATTTATACTGGTTCAGTTCAATTCACTTAATCTACGTCAGTCCCCATAAAGCCTTTCTAAGATTTCCTTTATCTTTCCAAGATTCACAGGGTTCTTAGTTCCTCAGTACAAGCAAGTTCTTCTTCAAATAACACTTGCTCCCCCTTACACTTTTCAATTAATGCCCACTCAAGGTCATCCCACTACCTTGAGTATCTTATTTGAAGTAAATGCTTAAGTATATTCTCTCATAAAAGTCAATACATAATCACTGAAGTACAATTTCACAAAGAGATTGAGCTTTGAGACTTAGCAATGAATGTGCATAGTGTTCGTTAGTTGCTCCGTCTTCAATGCTCTTTTGTTTATAGTGTGAGAATGTTTGAAAACTGTTGCTCTTGAAAGTAGCCGTTGGAGCATTAGGTCTTTGCTTTTGTCCATTGAACATGTCAAATTGTTCCTTTTGTCCTCTGATTTAGCCATTGGAGACAAAGGATTTGAAGCGTGTATAAACTTGGTGCATTGAATGCTTTGACATAAAATTGTTTTTCACTAATCTTCGTTTAATCTTTGATTAAGCACCTGACCAAATAAAAGTAGTAAAAATAAGTTTAGGATATATTTGAATGAGTATCAAGATTTTTGAAATGTTGTTTTGTTTTTTGAAAGTACATCACTCGAGTGATCTTCACTTATTTAATTTGAAAATAAGTCAGATCACTGGTTTCATTAAGGTGATATGGTAGTGATGTATAAAAATAGGATCACTTAAGTGGTCACTCAGGTAATCTTGTTTCTTTTGAAAATAGGTCACTAGGTACTTCACTATGATGAATTGATGGTGATGAGTGTAACATGATCACTTGACTAATCTTGTTTCATTTTCTTTTAAAAGGAAACAGATCACCAGATAGTATCACTATCGTGCAGTGGTAGTGATGCTCTTTTTACACATAACTCGAGTAGTCATTCGAGTGATATTGTCTTATAAAATTTTTAAAAAATACTTAGCACTACTAGAGTTATTGTGGTGCTATGCTACTGATACACTTTAACACACATCACTCGAGTGATCTTATCTTAGAAAATTTTCAGAAGGTTGATCACTAGAACATAATACTGTAATGAAAATTTAACACAACTTGAATGGTCTAGTTTGAAATCTCGTTTCAAAAAATTGATCACTAGATGTTCACTATGATGGTCTGTTAGTGATGCGCTTTTTATGTCATCTCTTAAGTAGTCACATAGAAAAATATTTTCCAGAAATCATATCACTATCTTAGTCACCATAGTGAAGTTGTAGTGATAGTAAACTTCTGCATCACTTGAGTGATCATTGTCTACCACTTTTAGTGAGCATTGTGGTGATGAGTTATTTTCAAAATGAACATCACATCAACTAAGAATTTCATGAATACCTCATCATTGTTTTAGAAATAGGATGACCAAGTTTTGCCACGTTACTCGAATGGTTACTTGAGTGATGTAGTGACTTTCTCATTAATGCGTTTAAAAAATTATTTAAATTAATGTGCCTTTTCCAAAATACTTTCTTAATTTTTCTTAAGTTGTGTTATCATCAAAATATATGATCTATCATTCTCCCCATTTTTGATGATGACCAAAACTTATTTGAGCTAGTCCTTTTTTGAAACTCATTTTGTTACACCTCCACCGGCCTCACTCTTTCAGGTGGCGGGTTAGAGGGATTCCCTTTTGTTAGTTACATTTCCTTTATTTTTAAGTCCTTTTTATGTATATCAGAGTGAGCACGTCATAGGATATGACCGGTTTGGACTAACTACTCTACTGGTGTAAGTGAAAATAACAGAAAATATAAGTCCCCGTAGGGTTAAGATATAGTCATCCAACATAAGTACCAAAATAATATACAGTAATCCAAAAGAGGTAAAGTACAAAATACGATAGGGCATCCCCTATCCTTCAGCTGCACAGTCATCCCTACAAGGCCTTTGCAACTCAAGCACACCCCCTGTGTCACTGAAAGCTTCTGGAGTCTGACAATGGCCCCTAGAGTAACCGTCAATACTCAAATACTAAATGTGTAAAGAGTATGTGTGTAACCATGTCAGTTATAAAAATATCAGTAAAATGCCAAACGTACCACATATGAAAATTGAAACATACATATCACCAACTACCACGTGCCGTCAGGCTGCCTTACCAAGGCAAGCCTTGGACTTACTGGAGTCACGACTCATAGAGCTGCCTACACCAGGTCAGCCCCGGACCTATCAACCTGTACAGCCACCAATCAAGGCCGGCCTCGGACTGATCGTCCTCAGTGCCAGGAACACAATGGTTAGGGACTCGAACCCCAACACGCTCTGATTGCATATTTGGCACTCATACAAAAACATACACACACATGGAAAAGCAAACATACAACAAAACACATAAAGATATTTGAGTATAGCAGTTACTACCTGGTGTGATAGACATTGCCTTTAGTATTTATTGTGCCTAATGAATTTCCAACAATACCATTGGCCTAAATAATAACAAAATACACCATTTTTAGTATTTACAAAAACACCCTTGCATTTTTTTGTTAAAACCGAGCCCAACCAGAATTTTCCAAAATTTTAGTATTTCTGGCCCAAATTCAGGGATTTTTTAATAAATTCCAAAAAAATCATTTTTGCATGACACCAATTCCATTTGAACCATTGAAATGTATATATTTCAAGAAAAATATTCCTAGACCCTGGAAATACTTATAATTTGGCATGTAGCTTATTTTCTACACTTTGGTCAGTTTTCGCCCTGTTGTACTCTTAACCAACTTTACCAATTTTTATCTCCTAGTAGAAAAATCCAAAAGACATAAAATTATACATCACGGTGGACCTTAGGAAGTTTAGTTTGTACCTAAAAATGTTCAACTTCATCCAAGTTCATTTACTATTTTTAAAACTCATTTGAAGGTCCGCTGCCAGAATTTCCAGATTTGATAATAAGCTTGATTTTAGGGGGTTTTCAGTGTTTTTGAGTTCGGAAACTTATGAAAGTGGAGCAAATCACCAAGGGGGTGAATTGGGGATTTTAAAATTCTTTTCTAAAGCTCTGTTTTAGTATACAGAAAATAGGGTAAGACAGAGTAGGGAAAAGAGAAGCTTGACACAAGGAATTTATACCGGTTTGGTCCAACAACTTGACCTACGTCCAGTCCCCAAACACTCTAGAGTAATTCTCTCACTAAAACTTACTCCCCTTTACAAGTTGCAATCAATAACCCAATCTCCAAGTCCCCTGACTTGAGATTCTTACAATAAATGATTTACAGTAAATGAACTCTCTAAGAGTGGATATTGATAAAGACTGAAGATCAATGTATCAAAAGATACTTTACAAGTGAAAATTGAAAGAGTAGTTGGTAAACTTGAATGCAATTCATTTTCAGCAGATTGGTTGTTGAGAAGAATTGAATGCAGCTAGCTCTATTTATACTAAGAGAGCATCAAATGACTATTGTAATCCGTAATGTAACCGTTGGAGGCATTCAGGAAGGATTAGGATGAGCTTAGGTCTTCTTCTCTCTCTCTTTGCTTAATCCAATTGCACAGATGTTTATGCTTGACTTTTTGACTTTTAATCCGTTGGAAGAGCAGCTACTGGATGTGGAAAGGAAACATTAATCCCTTTGCAATGTGTGTAGAATGATTGTCCAAAAGGATGCTAGTTTTTTGGACTTTGCATTTAATGTGATGACATCACTTTTTGCTTTTGCTTTTAACCTTGAATTAATATCCTCTAAATCAATTGAAAATCACTAACAAAGTGGTTAAACATAGCTAGGAATATTAATGAATGATAATAGGAAGTATTAAGATCAAACAAGAAGGTTTCACAAATTCGTCAGATTTGAATTTCAAACTCTGAGACGTAAACTCGAGTTTGTTCACCAAAATTGGAGCTTGTCGCTATGCACTAATAGCAAAACTCGAGTTTCCTTCTTCTAGAGAGGAATGTCGTGATCTGAGCATTGGACCATATTTTTGAATGGGACTCAAAACTCGAGTTTCCATTTCTCAACTTGAGTTTTGGACTCTTAACATGAAGAATGAGTTTTAGTCCAAAACCTCAAAACTGGAGTTTCCAATCCTTAACTGGAGTTTTCAAAACGTTGAAAAAGAGCAAAGCTCTCTGTTTGGCCAAAACTCGAGTTTCCAAAACTAAACTCGAGTTTTCATTCAAATATGAAAACTTTGAGAGAACCAGGCCAAGTCAAAACTAGAGTTTTCTATTAAAACTGGAGTTTTCAAAAACGGAGTAAAACTTGAAAACTCTCTGTCAAGTGCAAACTCGAGTTTTCAAACCAAAACTCGAGTTTTCTCAAAATTTTGAAAAACTTAGAAAGCTCATGGCAAACTAAAAACTGGAGTTTCCACATCTGAACTGGAGTTTGCTCAGGTTGAAAACTTTGGTGATTCTCTGGATGACCAAAACTCGAGTTTCCAAATGGAAACTGGAGTTTTGGCTTCTTCAGGAAATATTGAAGAGTCTCTGTATGATACAAACTTGAGTTTGTCTTGGAGTGTTCTCTGTAAGGCCAATACTCGAGTTTCCAAATGGAAACTGGAGTTTTGCTTAGTTCATTAAAATTGAGTCACTCTCTATCAAGTCAAAACTCGAGTTTTGAAACCAAAACTTGAGTTTGCCTTTGACAGTAAGTTTTTCAACTTAACAAAGACAAACTTCAACTTGTGTTTACAATTGTCAGTTATCATCAAAACACATAGAGAACTAACAACTTAAACCTTAACCTAACTCCTTACTAAATCATGTTTTAGAACCATTGAGACTTCAAAAATACAAAAATCCAATCATAACACTAAGCCCTTTCCCCTTGGACGAAAATACCACAACAAGATCTTTAGAAAGTAAGGTTTTCGGGATTACCTAAGATCGGAGAATCGTTCGTTAACATTTGTGGCTTGATCCTTGAGCTTGGCTATGTAGGCTTGCTGATCCCTCTCTCTCACTTCTAAAAATTTTTCCCCTTAGGGTGAAAATGAGGGGTCAAGTTACCTTTTTAATGAAGGGTAAACTTGATCCGATAATTTAGAATTAATAAGTGTTAATTTCTCATTCCATTGTGGAATAAATTGGATATGATTCCTTGACTTTTTCTCCAAGTCTTCCAGAGAATTCCAGGAGTCTCTAGGGAAGAGACATGTGGTGAAATCCCCTTAAAGGCTAGCAGATTTTTATTTTCCTTTTGGAGCAAATTACCCGTTTTGGCCCGAAATTTTTGTAAATTACCAATTGTGGCCCGGAACTCATTAATTGTTCTTGACTTTTCTCATGTACTTTGGACAGCCCAAAAGTACATATGTGGTGCTATTTAGGACCCACAGATCTGCTCCAATTATTTTTCTCACAATTATTCCTGATTTACCCTTTTTTTGAAAAGTAAGACCTGCAATTTGACTTTTACACTGATTTTTCTTTTCTTTTTCCCCAAGAAAATATTTTAATAATTGGGGGGCTATGTGGCACCTAATGGGGCCCACAAATATGATCCCCTGCATTTAATTCCTTTTCCCCACTTTATCAGTCCAGTTCTTAGTCTACTGGTGCCTACCGGGCTCCACTGGTTACAAAGGTGCTTCTTCTTCTTTTTTTTTTTCCTCTGTTCATAGTGGGAGAATTTTTGGGTCTTTTTAAATCCTCTATCTTGTCTCCCATTGTTCTGACAGCCTTTCATGATTAATACCTTTAATAAAATATTACAGAAAATTAATAATAAATAAATTAACAGGCATATTTCTTTACTAATTCAACAATGCTTACAAATACATTGTTTATAGCAGTAGGGGTGTTACATATTTCATAAAAACTATTAAGATTTTGAAATGCATCTCATAAATAATTGATACTAATCAACTTTACTTTGAGAAGCAAAGAATCAACAATTAAGACTCAAAATATCAAGAGAAAGCACATATATTCAATTTGCTACATAATTTAATGGCATACAAAGTTAGAACTAGCCAAAAGCATGTACATACTATCATATGAAATAGTAAAGTAGTACATATACAGCAAAACATATCACAACATAAACATATATATCACAATTTAAAGCAAAAGCAATAACATTGACAATTTAGACAAACTCTACAAGACAATATCATCTCCATCACCACCCTGAGGATCAATACAAGAACTCTGGTCCTTCTCCCCATTTTTGGCATCTTCATAAAGGGAAGAGGCAATGGGTTTAAGTCTAAAAGGAGCATTGGGTGGTTGGTTATCTGAAGCACGATCTAAAGTCTAAAGAAGGGTAACATGCATGGGAGAGGAAGCATAATCAAGAGTATCACCTTCTTGTTGTGCAAAAGTAGGTGAATCAGAAGTGGCAGGTGCTGGAAGTCTGATAGGAGAATGTAAGACATATATGGAAATGCGCTGAGGCTGTAAAGGTTGTTAAGGTTTTTAGTTCTTAAGAGTTTTGATGATAACAAGACTTAGATATGATTAAGGTTTTGAATTGAAAATGATTAAGCTTTTGAATCAGTGAATATTGCCTAAGTTAAGAGTGTACTTGAGTATGCCCCTTTGCTTACTCGAGCATGCTCCATTTGACAGTGTGTTTAAGTGTTCATAGGATCTTACTCGAATATTGGTTCATTAGTACTCGAGTAGTATATCATATAAGACAATTTGCAATCATATCAGAGGAGTGTTACTCGAGTATTGAAAAATTAGAGCAAAGTTAAGAGACGCTCATGGTAGTATTCGAGTAATATCACTAGCTTACTCGAGTAAAAAGGTCTTTTGTCAAAACATTGCCTCTGTCAAGATGTTACTTGAGTAGATGGTAAGTAGTACTCAGTAAAGGTATATTGCTACTCGGTATCATTGTTTACATCTGATATTTACTCTCTGTTTGAAGTATACCCGAGTACACTTTAAAAGTTACTCGAGTAAAGGAAATTGGTTACTCGAGTATACATGTTTCAAATTCATATTTGCTCTTTGCTTAAACTGTACTCGAGCATTGTTTTACTGTTACTTGAGTGTAAAGAAAATGGTACTCAATCACTATGAACTAATGTTTCACTTAGTGTATTATTTCAGCGAAGAACATATGATACTCGAGCACTGGGAATATGGTACTTGAGTAGGCTACTCAAGTACAAGAATATGGTCACTTGAGTATGGTTATCACAGAGACCTCTAATAAGTATTGTTGCGATGATACTTGAGTATAGCCACTTGGTTACTCGAGTATGGTTATTTTGTTGGGCACCTGTGAAAGCTTTTTCACATAGCTACTCAAGTAATATGGTATGGTTACTCGAGTATGGTTCTCCATATATCAGGATCCTTCGCTGTAACAGTAATCGTAAATTTAAATATTTTGGGTTATCATTCATTTGTTTAAATCTTACTCAAACGTGTTTAAGCTAGTACTAACTATCTTTTGAGTGGATTTCAGATGATTAATGCCGAAAGTCCAAATAGAATGCCCCATATGAGATGGTGAAATTAAAGAAAGTAGAATACGGAACTACAAAATAATAGGGACCTTATAAGATCTAGGTTTACCGTTAGGGACAACCAACCAGAGAAAAAGTTGTTTACGAAGAGTTCGGATTGGAAAGGACTACCTACGGAGGGTTCTAACCTGAAAGGATGACCAGTCAGAGCAGAATGAGTAAAATGCCAAGTGAAGAACCGTAGAGTGAAGCCATCGTGATGAAAAACCGTAAAGTAGAGCTACCAGGGCTTTAGCTTTTCAAGGCTAATGCTTTGCAATGAGTCCTACACCAGATGGGTGACTTAGAAAGGAAGTTTATATGATTCTTTGTTTTTCATGGGGTGTTCCAACACGGTGAGTTTACTATTGAGTGTAATCATGATACGAATGTATGATATGCAGTAAGACTTCTTGAGGTGGTACGTCCTTAGATTATAAAACCTGATATGTGTTCAATGAGAAGCCCTAAGTCCTGTGAAACTAGTGTGTCCATAGGCTGCCAGAAGCCTACAATTATTAGACCATGAATATCGGGTAGTGTCTAGAAGAGATTGTAAAGCCCGAGAAGCACAAACAATGTCCTAAAATGATTGGACGGCTACAATAGAACGAACTGAGAGTCCTATGAATGGCTTGAGTAGCCAAGGGCAGAGCTTGAAACATGTTTAGCAATAATAAACTTCTAAGAATAGTTATCTGGTTCTTGGTTATGTTTGAAAACTGAAAAGTTGAACTTGCCAATACACCTGCTGAGTTTGTGAAAATTTTCAAAATTTATTTTTCGAACTTCTAAATTTTCAAAACTGAGTTTCGAATGAAATGTTTTCAACAAAATTTGAGACAGAAGTGATGGTTACTGTTTGAAATGATGTTGTCTTATAAGAAGGAGTTTGTTAGAACCTAGAGTTTTAAACTATGTTGGGGTAAGGCGGTACGAAACTGGATGAGACCAGGAACTGTTGTAGATGTACACTGTTTACTGGGTCTTGCCGATATTTTAAAATATTTGAAATCATTGGCCATCGTTAAAGACTCTTTGAAATAAAGATATTTGAAAAATGAGGGGATTTGTTTTCGAGGCTGAAAAATCGCACTAGTAATGAATGCACCCAATCCAAAACATTTTTTTTTCTTGTAGGGCCTGATTGTCTGTGGCTGGACCGAGTTGCCGGTAGATAGGGTCGCTACTTTATGTGCTAGTGCAGACACTGGGCCTTTTATGGGCGGGGGACGGAAACTCTCCCACATTTGCTAACGGCACTGTTGAATCTTGGTGACTCTTTGAGGCCAGAGGGATGCAATGATCGGATTTAGGGATTGGGATAAGTCACTCTATCAAGTAGTTGCAGTGGTGGCGTGTGTTCTCAACTATTAAAAAAAATTGAAATAGATTATCCTGCTCATAAATACGTGCCGGTAGAACATGTTTTTTTAAGTCGCTCTGTCAGTGAATGTGTTTTACAAATTTGTGCTGGCAGAGATTTCATTTGGAAATGTGATAACACTATTACTTTTGGCATGGTGTGGATTGCGAAATGTATTGCAACCACGAAGTTTTCAATGTGTGAAAATTTGAAAATGAAACAGCATAGTTGAAATGAAAGGCGGTGCAATTGGTGATAATAATGATACCGGAAAAATAAACTGTTAGAATGGTCTAGAGATTTGATCGGGTGAGTCAAATAAGAATTGCCAGCATGCTAAATAAGAGAAAAGTGGTCTAAGAGCTTAAGTTGAGAAAGCTCAGACACGGGATAAATGAGTAGAGGCTCGAGGTTGTAAGACCCAGGGTACAAAGGATGCACGAGGCAGTGTCCCTGGGCTATAAGATCTGTGTGTTTAGCACTGTGTGGGATGCTCTCAAGTATTGTGAATTTGGACTAGTATGCCCTGAGAATGTTGTGAGACTGGCAGAATGTTCAGACTGTACCAGATGGTAGTTGAGATGCCTAGGCATAAAAGTGATTCCTGAGCAGTAAGGCCAGGATATCCAGCACGGTGATAGTAGAATGAACTGAAAGGCAGATTATAACAGGCAGAGAAACCTGAGTAACCCAGCCCTCGGAGAATGGACCAGTGGGTCTTGTATAGTTGAGAACTATACCTGGGTACAAAATGGACAAGAATGTGGTATGATGAGTTGTGTGCTTAGTAAGCATGCATGGGAAAGGAATAGACTAGATGTCTAAAATAATTTCCCAAAGATATAGGTTCAAATTTCGAGGGCGAAATTTAAATTAACGAGGGAAGAGTTGTAACATCCCAAATTCTAGGATTTTAAAGTTTGAAATAACATATGGAAATTGATTTTTGAAATTTGGCTTAAAATAATTATGAGGATAATTATTGGAAAGTTAGGCTTATCTTTCCTTTAATTCATTTTGGGAAAATAATAATTCAAACAAGGAATAGATCATGCCTAAAGTGTTTGGAAAATAATATATGGAATTTAAAGAATATTTTCCCATAAATTAAGGACAAATAATTAGGGAATAATTTTTTGGCATAAATATTTTTTTAGAAATAATATTTTAGGGCCTACTTAATTGAGAAAAGGAAAAAAATCCTTATATGGGAATTAAGGATTTAATTTTATTATTTACCCAATATTTTCCAAAAGGCCTAAATACAAATAAAGGCTTTGAAAAAAAAAGGGACCAAGTAGGGATTAATATCATCACCTTTGCTTTTCTCTCAAACTCCACGGGTTATACCACATATATACACCGAATCTATTTCTTCATTCTTCAAACATTCATTTTGGGCCTGCATGTAGTCACTCCAATTTCAATTGTTTGCTTCAGCCCATTTAATCATGTGGCTTATGCAACTAATTAAATCACTCCATTCCTTGTCCAAGGCCCAACACATGAAACAAAGAAAGAAATGAGAAAATAAGATATCACAACATAAGCCCATATGTGACTTTGGCCCAACCATATATCAGAACCTAAGACACAACAAGCAAGGGAAATATAGATATTTCTAACTCATATCATATTGGTCTGAACACGCAAAAAATAAAAAGCAGAAAAACACAGTCAACATAATTGGATCACAACTCTTATATCAGCTAAATCACGTAAGTGCGGAAAAGGAGATTTATTCAGCGACTTCCACGGGACAACCGAGATCATCAAGCCATACCTCCACCATACTTCTTGAGCCTCACCCCGCGTTGAATACCCTTCGGTCCATCATTATTTTTCTCAAACTGGTCCAAGGGTCCCTATATGTATGTAACCATGCTCCTCATTCTTTCATTCCTTCAACCCAGTTGAGTCTGAGAGTGAGAGTTGAGAAACGGTGTGAGGCCGAGAGTGGGAGAGAGGCAGAGAGAGAGAGAGAGAGAGAGAGAGAGAGAGTTGCCCTGTTCTTGAGCCATAAAACAGGGTTTGATGTGGTTGAAGGGAGGCCAACGTAGAGAAGATAATCTATGGGCACGTCAGTCTTGGAATCAAAAGCCTGAGACGGTGAGAGCATGAGAGTCAGAGAGAGTGAGACCGAGGAGGAGCACTAGATAAGGAATCATAGGAAGGAGGTGGTGCATAGATCCTTTCGGCCAGTGTTTATTCTCATTCACCTCGGTACAGAAATGAGAAAGAAGTAGCGAGAGATGACACACCGAAAACAAGAAGTTGGAAGGGAAGAGTGTGACCTTCGAACAAGGTAAGTCTCCTCCTTCAAGCTTTTGGGTTGCTGCCGCACTAGTCTATTTGGGTTAAAGGAATATTAGAGGGTGTTGCTTAGATATATAACGCTATAGAATGAAAGAAGTTGCTGCACGTGAAAGACCAAGAAATTCATGCTATCATATTTGAGTCTAGTTTAATATATATATATATATGTATGTATGTATGTATGTATGTATGTATGTATGTATGTATGTATGTATATATGAAGATACTATAAATCCAAACTCACTTGTGTCTTTTAAAAACCAAAGTTGTCTTGTAAAGGGAAAATATAAATTTGAAAGAGAAAAGAAGAGAAAAAAGGGTCTTGACAAAAAATTGTTCGTCTCCATGAATAAAGAAAGTTGATATATAAAAAAAGGGGAACACTACATGCGTAGCATTAGGAAACGTGTTGCTATAATATAGATAATCACATTACAACCTCGGGAAGAATATAAGAAAGGCTTGATTTTCTTTTTGCTGCGCATATAAATGATATATATATATATATATATATCTACCAGGGACAAAAAAAGACGTGGCTTTACTTTTTGGCCATGATGATAGGAAACTTGCATTGAGTTGAATAGATTGAAAATTGGAGAATGTGTGTGTTTAATGCAGTGGGACCCAGGAGGGAGAAAAATTCATTTTTGTTGTGGGTGTATATATGTATAATGTGATACATGAAGCATGGAAAAAGTCAAGCTTGTTTTGTCTTTTTTGAAAGAATAATATACTAAAGCTAGTGAACATATACATGAGCTCGTAATGTTAAATAAAGTGTATGAATATTATATCCAAAGAGTATATATATGATTTTATTAATATCTAAAGAGTATAATTTATATGATTATTAGTATTTATAAATTCCTAATTTAAAATGTTAGGATAGCCTCGAGAGTTTAAAATAATTATGCAGAAATAATAATATTTAGTAAAATAATAATAATAATAATAATAATAATAATAATAATAAAAAAGAAATAAATAGTAATAGAGAATATTATTATTTTTTTAAAAAAAGTAATAAATTAAAAAGGGTATTATTAATAAATAGATAGAGAATTCATAGTTACAATGGTTTCATTGATTTTTTTAAGTCTAGTCATAATGTGCTCACTTCATTCATTCCAAATAAATTTATTATTAAAATTTGTATATTTTAATTTTATGAAATTATAAGTTATAATTTTCATTATGTGGAGTTTTAGAAGAGTTATTAATGGTTAGTATTTTGTTGTGGTAGATTGATTTTTACGTGTGTTTGGGCTCTTGAATTAGGAGCAATGATAATAGTTAGCTTCGGTGAGAGGTAACCACTTTCCACTTGTTATGTCTATTGATATGTTGTTTGTGAGTATTTTGTGAAATCATTATGAATATTTTTAATATAAATTGCCTTACGGAACCTTATGATTTAAATTATGAATTTATACATAATTATTTATGTATGAGAATCGAGAGTTTTGATATTATGATATTTATTGTGATAATAATGGTAAGGGTGACTTGGGAAGATGGAGTAGTTTATTCCACCACGTGGTGAGGCCTCCATCGTGCACGATGGTTGGCTTTCTATTGTCCCATCTGTTCAATGAGGGCATACGACACCCCACATGTTCAATGAGGGGAAAAGGCCCATGGTCTGGGACGTGTGCTCTAGGGATTTTGGTCGGTCCTCATCACATGACCAAGGAGCTTTTGAGTAACCGAAATACATGGGTAAACTTAGCCCATGGGTCTAGCCGAGGAAATAAGGCGGTTCATTGGATTGATGGGAGGCATCTTGGGAATTGTGTTAATAAAAACTGTGATACATAATTTATGACATGAAATTTTGTGATATGGATATTGGTGAATTATATTTTTAATATTTTGTTATATAAATTGTTCCACTTGGCACCTCACTAGCACATATTAGTATTCGTAATAAGTTGGATTGATGGTTACCACATCTTTCAGTGATAGCTCCCGCTTCGGTTTATCGGGGAAGACCTCTAAGCTTAGGCTACTTCTCGCTAAAAGTAGTGCTTCTCTTTTTGGTTTATGTTGGATGATTATATATTGCCACGCTTAGGGCTCATTCTCGCATACTGGTTTATTTTAGATATTTTTGTTAAATGTTGAAGCATTATTAAGTTACGATCTAACAAATATATAGTTATTTTGTAAAGTAAAATGGAGAACATTACAGTATGGGTGTATGATTACAACTTGTAAGGGGTGTAAAAGGATTGCTTCGAGTATAGAGTGTGTAATTGTATTTGTGATGGCGAGATAGTGAAAATCTCAGTGTCTGGGGACTGGACGTAGGTCAAGAGTTGGACCAAACCAGTATAATTTCTCTATGTTCATTCTCTCTATCTTTGTCTCTATTTTATTGTTCATCAGTCGAATAGTAAAAAGAATTTTTAAATCCCCTATTCACCCCCTCTAGGTGATATTCCACTTTCAAAGGTTCTTTAGTAGTTTTTGAAATCTCAATCTACTCATCAACTTTTAATCATTGTGTGTGCTAGAATGCTCAGAATGAGATGGTGAACGAGCTTGAAGAATATGATCATCATGTGGTAGTTCACCGGAGACAACATGATTAGATATGTGAGGTTTAGAGGTAGGTTGTGGGGTAGGTTAGTCAAGAGTGATATTCAAGTTAGTTTACTAAAAAACAAATACAATAAACAATTAAGACGCAAAATTTGAAAGAAGTTCTTTACAATTCATTAGGATTTATGTTGGTTGATTTCCTTGATGGCAAGTGAACCAGAAATAAGTAATAAAGAGTAAATAGAGTATTGTCTCATAGAGATCGAGATAGCGATTATGATACTAATTTCGAAGACAGTTGTGTTGAAAGTAAAGAAAATTATAGTTGGTTTGGTTGTTTTGGCTATAGCTAACAAATAAAGAAATAACAAATGATCGTAGTCGCAAAAAGATATTAGTTTAAAGATAGGCTAAGCTTAGATTTCATCCTAAGTATATTACTCCCCCAGTTTGCCTTAGCACATTGCTATAGCAATTATGTTGCACAAAAATGCTACAGCATAGCCATTTTCACAATGTTATCCAGTTAACCCACCACTATGCTTTACAAAAGCTTCTGTGTCCTGTAAATACAATCCTAACTATATTTCTCTCATATTCCTATGGTGATTTTTTAGTTTAGATTAACAATCCTAATCAAGGTGCATGGTTATGAGTGGTAGACTCATTCCTGTAGCCTACAATAAGAGGTCAAGCCTTACACCAGCCTGCTTATCAAACATTGCTTATCAGATGTCTAACCCCAACTCCCTTACAGTAAACCGAGGCCACTAATCTAGCCCTTAGCTTCCACTAACTAACAAGAGATTAAAATACTGATAAACAAACTGAATAAATTTAATTAAAGAACTTAGCAAACTGGGTTCATTTTACACTCAAGAATTCATCCTCGCTTAGCCAAAGGAATTTTAGTTCATGACTGATGAGTGAAGCACAAAACAAATCACTGAAGAATAGCCTATGGAAAAAGATAAAATAAAAATCAATGAAATAAAATAGAAAGTTCGCTAGAGGGGTTGATGGTGTAGGAAGTGCCTATCACGTGACGTCTCCACGTCTTCTACTCTCCGTCTCACTACAAGGAAGGATTCGGGTCTCTTCTAGAGCGTTAGTGCTTCATAAGTTCTCTCGCTCTTCTTTGGAGTCTAGCCGAATAAGAATTCTCTTGACTCCTTTATGACTTCGATGGTCTTTAGGGTCAGCCATCTTTTCCTCTTATAGCCAGGTTTCCTTGCGGCGTACATCCAGTGAGATGGGCCTTTCTAAATCCATTAGATCCAACTTTTCAAATTCGGTTGATTGATTCTGTTGGTACTACGAGATTCTCCAAATCTTATCTTCGATCCTCTGCATCTTCTAATTCAGCCGTCAGCAATCTAACTGCCGTCTAAACGTCTTTAATAACCTTCACTTACTTTCCTAAAATAGCCTTGAGGAAAAGTCAAAATACAAGGCGCATAGCATTGCTTCACTTACACCGCTATAGCATTGTATCATCTATGCTATGTGCCTTCACAATAAACCTCAAGCTTGCCCTTATTTATGCATATGTATAGGATAATTATGCAATTACCACATTTTATGATATTCATCCTACATTTCCCTATATGCGTGAATTATGACATATTTACTCAGATTAGATACATTTAAGTTCAAATTCACCATACAAAACAATCACATATCATAGG
Source organism: Acacia acuminata (assembly GCA_019022655.1). Taxonomy (NCBI): domain Eukaryota; kingdom Viridiplantae; phylum Streptophyta; class Magnoliopsida; order Fabales; family Fabaceae; genus Acacia; species Acacia acuminata. The sequence continues at coordinate 1,387,721 of JAFJYI010000048.1, read as the reverse complement.
GAAAACATGTCATAAATAGTGCTCACCAATTTACCATTCCCAATTCTGTTCGTATGTATAAGAATTGATCTTTAGCGAGTGGTTTTGTGAAAATATCTGCCAATTAGAGATGTGTGGGTATGAAAACCACTTTGATATCCTTATTTTGCATATGATATCTAATGAAGTGATGACTTATGTCAAATGTTTGGTTCTTAAATGTTGAACATAATTATTGGCTAAACTTATTGTGTTTTTGTTTTCACAATAAACTGGTATCTCCTTTAGATTAATATCAAGATCTTGAAGTTGTTGTTTCAACTGTAGAACTTGTGCTTAACTTTCCTGGATGATAGTGACACTGTGTTTTTCTTCTTGTTAAACCAATATGCTATGGACCCACTAAGAAATTGACATTGACTATTAGTACTCTTTCTATTAGTCTTGTATACTCCATAGCCAAAATCCGAGTATGTCATCAAGTATTCATTCCCACCTTTAGCATACCAAATTCCAATCTCAGCCATGTTTGAAAAATATTGATCATGGGATTCTTTAGTTGATGATTGATATCTTGCACACATGCCAATACTGAATTGAATGTCTGGTTTGTTTGCTGTCAAGTAAAGTTGTAAACCAATCATTCCTCTATATTTGTGATGTTGAAGTCAACTCCTTTGACGTCAGCATCTAATAGAGTCATTGATCTCATTGGTGTGTCAGCTCTATTTGCATCATCCATGTTATATTTCTTTAGGAGTTATTTGAGACATTTGGTCTAGGAGATAAATAGCTCATTCTTCCTTTGCTTGATCTGCAATGTAAGGAAGAAGTTTAATTCTCTCATCATAGACATTTTAAATTCTCCTTGCATTATCTTAGAAAATTCTTGACAAAGAGAGTCATTAGTAGCACTAAAGATAATGTCATCAACATAAATTTGAACAATTATGATATCATGTTTTTTGTGTGTTGATGAATAATGTTATGTCTACTTTTCCACTTACAAAGCCTTAATTTAGGAGGAACTTACTAAGACTTTCATACCAAGCTCTTGGAGCTTTTTGAGACCATAGAGTTCTTTCTTAAGTTTAAACACATGATTGGGTTTGGTTTCATCTTCAAAACTAGGTGGTTGTTCTACATAGACTTCTTTCATAATGCAACCATTTAGAAAAGCACTCTTGACATTCATTTGATAAAATTTGATTTCGTTGATGTAAGCAAAAGTTAAGAGTACTCGTATAACCTCCAATCTAGCTACTGGAGCATAGGTTCCTCATAACGAACTTCAATTAAAGCAATGATTGATTGATTCATCAAGCTTATTCTTGAATATCCATTTAGTGAAAATGGCTCGATGATCTTTAGGCAAGGATACCAAGTCCCAAACTTGATTTCTATCAAATTGATTTGATTCTTCTTGCATTGTTAACACCTAATCATTGTTTGATAGGTCTTCCCTAATGCTTAAAGGTTCAATATCAGAAATAAAAGTAGAGAAACTAATTTCATTTAAAACTTTATTTCTAGTTTTTACTCCTTCTCTGACATCACTTATGACTTGGTCTATCAGATGATTTCTAATGTATCTCTAAGCCCTAGGTTGAGTTTGATTATGTTCTTTATCAAAAACATCTTTTGCTTTTCCGGATTGAGAGACAGGAAAATTTAAAATGGCTAGGTCCCCTAATTTATCAACTATCTTTAGTTCCTTTTCATTAGGTGATGAGTACTATTTATGTCATGTTTTCCCTATACTGTATGATTGTTTTGGGTGGTGAATATGAGCTTAATTGCATTTAATCTGAGTAAAATATGTTAATTCATCATATAGGGAAATGAAGGATAGGCCTAATAAACTATAGCAATTGCATAAGCATCCTATACATGTGTATAAGAAAAGAACGAGTTTGAGGTTTTATGTGAAAAGCATATAGCATGGCCGATACAATGCTATAGCATCGGGACAGCCATAACACATCGCAATACAATGCAACCCTGATGCTATAGCAGCGTAAGTGAAGTGATGCAATGCACCATAGGTTCTGATATGTCTTCAAGGTTATTTCAGGAAAATAAGTGCAGGTTGACAAACGGACGTTAGTCGACGATTAGATTGCTGACGTATTGGAATAGAAGATGCGGAGGATCGAAGTTAAGATTTGGAGAATCCCACAGTATCAGCAGAATCAATCTACCGAATTTGGAAAGTTGGACCAGTTGGACCTGGCAGGTTTGGAAAGGCCTAGCTCACTGAACGTATGCCACAAGTAAACCTAATTATAAAAGGAAATGACGGCCAACCCTAAAGATCATCGAGTCGTTGGAGAGTCAAAGGAAGTATTATTCAACTAGGCTCGAAAGAAGAGAGAGAGACAAGCACAAAGCACAAGAACTCTAGAAGAACTCAGTGTCCCTTCCTGTAGTGAGACGGAGAGAGAATGTAACACCCCCCGGGTGCTGGCATACTTAGCCATATTCTTACGCAGTAGTGTGGCAAAATCAGAAATAGTTTGTTATACTGATAATGCGGAAATTAAATTTGATTACATGACAGGGGTATTCCCAGGGTTTATACCCCTTTACACTCATTTACAGAAGGTGAAGATTAAAACCAACTAAACACTAATAACTGTCACCCCTTGATTCTTCAACTTGTCCCTCTGCTGGGCCGTCTTCAAGCAACGCTTCCTCCTTTAGCCTTGTGCAGCACTTCTTTTCCTGTGCACACCTGTTTGTTGGTTGGTAGTGGAGGGTGAGATTCTGAGGAATCTGAGTAGCAAACAATATCAAACAATGCATGCAAGATAAATGCTAATGTATGATATACTTGTCTTGCACAAGCTCATCTTAACATAATGACATGTCTGCATGCTCAATGCTTCATGCATCATATTCATGGTCATAACATAATCATAAACAGAGCTTCAATCATTCAAGTATGTTAAACATAGCAAGCAAGTATAGCAATCAAACATATACATACAAGCAATAATATCAACTATATGCAAGTAAGGTAAGCCCACTACCTTTTAAGGACCACTGTCCTTATACGGGTTCCTCTTTCGCTAACCGCCAAGGTTGCTTGAAGTTCATTCTCCTTGTGGCCCTAAGGACATAACCGTACCTTTAGAACCAAGGTAAATGAATGTTTATTTACCTTTTTAACCCTTATTTCATTAGGGTTTAATTAAGTAACTTAAACTTGTTACTTTTAGTCTTTATCTTTGACTGTCCTTAAAAGTTCAGCGACTTCCATTAATTGCCAAAAATCATTTTAATGTGTTTTAAACTCTCACGTGTTCCTAGAGAAGTCCAATTTCATATAAAAATACTTTCAAAGGTTCAAACTCATCAAATAATACCAAGAATTTACGTGTTTCTTGACTGTCCAATTAAGCTTCCAGAATTAGTGACTCAACTTTAAAAATTTGTATCTTGCTGATCAAGGCCTTAAAAATTACAAAACTTATATTCCCTAAATTCTCAGAGAGTCATCTGCATTTATGAAAAAATTTATCATTTTATAAATACTTTAACCCATTCAAATCACATGTTCAAACCTTTTGCCCAGTTTTTATCTGCAAGATGCTGGGTCATTTTGTAACATTTATTACTCACTGACCAGACATCAAAAAAATACAAACTACCCATCCTTTTAAAGATATTCATGTCCTCTACGTCCTGGCATATTTTCAGAATTTTTAAAGAACAATAACCCAATGAAACATCGCTTACAAGCTCTCTGGGTTCAGTGGCTCAAAACTGGCAGATTGACCCTCTTTATTGTGTTCGTGATTTTATGTTTAAAAATGCCTTTAAAAAATCATCAAAAATATTTTTCCCACACAATTTTTCATAAGGAAAACGATGGTGGTCTTACATTTTCCAGATTCAAACGTTTTCTTGGTGTTTATCATGAGTTTCCAAATCTGGTTTCAAACTTTAAGTTTTCAAAAACTTGAAGAGGAATAAATATTCTTACCACTAGGCTTACTCTTGAGCTTGTGGTCTCTTCCTCTTCATTTTTCCTTGTTCAGACTTTGACCTAGAACCATATCTGTCACATGCATGTGGAATTAATCTCATCCAAAACAACATGCATGAGAAGATCAAGACACTATAACTAGTGTTCATACACATACCTTGATCTTATGTGCTTCTTTTTGCTTCAAGCCAAACCGAAAATGAATGTTGGAGAGGAAGATGATCACGGTTTGGGTTGAGAGGAGATGGTTGATGTTGTAGTTTGGGAGGAGGAAGGTGTGTGTGCGTCAAAGAGAAAGTGAATGAGTGAAAAATCAGATTTGATTGATGTGTGTGTGTGTGCGCTACAGCAAGGAGAGAAATGAGAGAAGAGGAATAAATTGTGTTTAATGTGTGTGAATGTCCGTGTTTAATCAAGGGAAAGAATGAATGAATTGCATGCATTTAAGTGTGTGTGTGAGACGCCATGTATGTGTGTGTATAGCTTACATGTGTGTGTGTGTAGTTGTCGTGCTTGTGTGTGTGTATGTGGCGTAAATGTGTGTGTGGGGCTGAACAAATGAGAATGGATAAGAAGGGGTGTGTTTAAGTGTGTGTTCGGTTTTGATTTAGGAAGAGGGGATGAGTTGTCAATTAAATAAGAGAGGGAATAGGTGGCCGAATATGAGAAGGAGAGGAAGTAATTTGGACACTAATTGAGTTGCATGTTGTTACATGTGGCTGGAGTTTGGAGTAAATGGAAAATGAGGTGGCAATTAGAGGATGAAAACTTACCACAAAATGACACTTAGCATGTTTAGGTGTCTCATGCTCAATTTTCATGGTTTAATCCCTTGATTTGGCTTAAATACACACTTATTTAGACAGCCAAAAATCACCACAAAATGACACCTAGTGACTTTAGGTGTCTTGCAATCAAGACAACATGTGCCAATTTTTTCCATGCTTCTTAAATCTCTATTTCTCTTCTTGGCCGAATTGTTTTGCTCAGAGAGAAATGATTATTGATCATTGAATGACATTATTTACATGTTGACGTCTATTGTAACAAATCTGAATTTCACCACTAAATGACACATAGTATGGCTTAGGAGTCTTACCATCTGACGTCAATTAATTTGTTTTGGCCATAAAATATTATCTCCAAAATATTTAGGCCAAAAATGATTCTCAACTATATGTCCTTAATTTTTGGAAAAATATGCCTTTAATTCCAAATATTAACTTTATAATAATTAAGGTCAAATTCTCCATAATTAATTCCCATATCATATTTTAATTCCCAAAATCCAAAATTTGGGATGTTACGGAAGACATGGAGACGTCCGGTGACAAACGCCTCCCACGCCGTCGATTCCTCCGGCAAACTTTCCCTTTAGTTTTGTTGATTTTGAGTTTGTATTTTTGTATGGGCTATTCTGTTGTAATTTGTTTTGTGATTCCCTCGTCAGTCATTAACTAAAATTCCTATGGCTGAGCGAGGATAAATTCTTGAGTGTGGAATGAACCCAGTTTGCTAGTTCTTAATTTTAATACATTCAGTTTGTTTATCAATATTTTTATCTCTTGTCGGTTAGTGGAAGCTAAGGGCTAGATCAGTGGCCTCGACTTACTGGAAGAGAGTCGGGGTTAGACATCTGATAGATAGTGTTTGCTAGGCAGGCTCGTGTAAGGCTTGACCTATCATTGTAGGCTTCGGGAATGGGTTTACCGTTCATAACCATAACACCTTGAATTGGAATGATAATCTGAACTAGAAAATCGCCATAGGCATATGGGAGAAGGAAAGCTAGGATTGTATGTACTGGACGTAGAAACTTCAGAAGAGTAGAGTGGTGGGTTAACTAGATAACATTGTGAAGGCAGCTATGTTGTAGCATTGCTTAAGCTGTGCAACATAATTGCTATAGCAATGTGTTAAAGCAAACTGGGGGAGTGACATGCTTAGATGAAATCTGAACTCAGTTTATCTTTTAACTGATATCTTCTTGCGACTATGATCATTTGTTTATTTTTCTTATTTGTTAGTTATAACCATAAAACACCCAAACCAATTATAATCTTCTTTTCTTTTTACACACAACTGTTCTCATAAATTACTATCACCATCGGTATCTCAGTCTCTGTGGGACGACACTCTACTTACTCTTTATTACTTGTTCGACTGGTTCACTTGCCATCAAGGAAATCGACTAACACTAGGTTTGGTTGAAACTCATTTTCAGCAAACACAATGTGTCTAAACTCTTTAATAACACATGTACATTTATTAAAAACTCTATTCACTTTACTTCTATATAAATAACCAAGAAATAAACCTTCATCAGATTTAGGATCAAATTTCCCAAGATTATCTCAACCATTGTTGTGGATGAAGGCACTTGCACTCAAACATATGTAGATGAGCCAAGTTTAGTTTTCTTCCTTTATATAGGTCATAGGGTGTCTTTCTAAGAATTGATATGTGTATGCTCTATTGGAAATATAGCATGCCGTGCTCATTGCATCTTCCCGGAATAGTTGTGACACTTCTTTCTGAAAGATGGAATATCACCAAGAGGGGGTCAATTGGGAGATCTAAAATTTTCTTCGAAATCCTCTGAAACTGACTAACAAAATAGATTTAACAAAGAGGGAAAGAGGAAGATTAAACATGATATTTATACTGGTTCGCCCAAATTCTTGACCTACGTCCAGTCCCCAGACACTCCGGGATTTCACTAACTCAGAAGATGATTACACATTTTGTAACTCTGGAATAATTCTCTCACAACAACTTACTCCCCCTTACAAGTTGTAATCAAATGTCTCAATCTCAAAGTCCCAATACTTTGAGATTCTTACAAAGATTGATAATTGTTTGTCGATTTCCTTAATGGCAACTGAACTAGTCGAACAAGTAATAAAGTGTAAGTAGAGTATCGTCCCACAGAGACTAAGATACCAGGAAGTGACGCTCGATTGCTTTGACAGTTGTGCAAACAAAAAGTAAGTATGATTGGTTTGAGAGGTTTTTGTAATTATGCTAATAAACAGAAGTAAACAGAGTATCGTAGTGTTGAGAAGATGTCAGTAAGAAGTAGACTGAACTCGGAATCACTCTTAAGTATCTCAATCCCCCAGTTGCTTTACCCATTGCTATAGCAACTATACTGTATAGCTTCCACAATGCTACAGCATAGCTACTAACTACAATGCTATTCAATTAACCTACCACTATAGTCTATCGAAGCTTTCGCGTCCGATACTTCTAATGCTAACTTTACTCCTTCCATATACCTATGGCAATTTTCTTGTTAGATCAACGCTACAAAATAAGGTGTATTGGTTATGAGTGGTAGACCCATTCCTGAAGCCTACAATAATAGGTCAAGTCTTGCACCAGCCTGCCTAGCAATCACTGTTTCTCAGAGGTTTAACCCTGACTCCTTGTCAGTAAGCTGAGGCCACAAATCTAGCCCTTAGCTTTTGCTAATCGACTAGTAATTAATGCACTTATAAGCAAACTAAATTTATTGAATTAAGAACTTGCAACTGGGTTCATTTAACACTTAAGAAATCATCATCGTTCAGCCATAGGAAAATCAGTTCATGACTGACGAGGGACACACAAAACAGATAATAACAGAATGACCCATGATCAAAAGATTAAAACAAAAAGTAGAAAGCTTGACGACGTTCCGACAACGTGGAAGAAGCCCTGTCACGTCACCACTCCATGTCTTTTTCTCTCCGTCTTACTGCAAGGAAGATGTTGGGTGCTCCTGGAAGTTCTCGTGCTTCATGAAATATCTCTCTCTTCTCTCGAGTTTGGCCGAATATGAAATCTCGTTTTGGCTCTGCACGACTCTCTTTAGGGCTGGCTTGCTGTTTCCTTTGATAATCAGGTTTTCTTGCGGTGCAAGTTCCAGCGAGCTGCGCTTTCTAAATCTATTGAGATCCATCATATCTTCTGATCACAGTAGATTGATTCTACATAATCACTATTCATCATTTTAATTGATTTTTGAGTTAATATAATGTTTGGTCCTCATAGTTTAATCACATTTTGGTTTTGGTCCTTGTAGTTTCCATCCATATGTTTTAGTCCCTTATGTTTTATTGCCTACAACGTTAGTTCCTCTAGTTTAATAAGGATCTAAACCTTAAGTTAACAATGTTAAGTTTGTTGCTGTGTTATTAATACTATTTATTTTGCTAACTGGACATGTATTAAAAAGAAGGACTTCTTCATGGAGTTAGGTGGCATTCTCACTATACGTCATCGTCATCTTCACTAAAGAGGGATGAGATTCTAGAGGAGACCTAGACATGAGTTCCCTAGTCACGAGTTCCACACATCTTAGCGGTGGAACATTGTTGGTCAAAATTCTCTTGTGACAAGTGAACTAGTCGAACAAGTAATAAAGTAGTGAGTAGAGTATCGTCCCGCAGAGACTAAAACACCAATTATGCTGCCAGTTAATGATTAAAAGTTGTGTGATGGTATCAATTGGATGTGTGGTTTGACTATTGCTACTATAAACAAAATAAAGTAAATGATCGAGAATATAGTTGAGAAAATCATATCTAAAACAGGAAGAGTTCAGACTTCATCTTAAGTCACATTAATCCCCTAGATTGCCTTTATCGCATTGATACAGCAATCTGTTGTACAGTTTTGGCAATGCTATAGCAAATTACCTGTCACAATGTTATTCAATTAATTTAACATTGATATATACAAAAGCTTCCACAATCTTATAAGTACGCTCCTTACTCTACTTCTCCCATATTCCTATGCAGATTTTCGGGCATAGAATGTCAGTTTAACCTAAGTGTATTGCTATGTGAGGTAAATGATGAGCAAAAATTATGCCATGTTTTCCTTGTGTTAAATGACAGAATTGAATAGTAAATGTGGCTTAACTGTGTTAAACCAGGGCAAAAAGGCATTAATTCATTATACAAGGAATATGAGGATGTATTTCACACAAATCCTCAACATGCGCTAGGAAGAGAACAAGTTACGAGGAATTATAAGAAGATTGTGTGGCAAAGCTGATACTATGCTATAGCAACCGAACAGTTTATAAGAATGCAATACAAAGCATCTCTGAAGCTATAGCAAAGTAAAGGACGCGATGCTATGCGACATATGTTCTAATCTTTTGTCAAGATTGTTTCAGGAAATATTGCGAAGGTCGAGAAAAGACAGGTAGATTGCTGACATAACGGAATAGAAGATGTGGAGGATCGAAACTAAAAGATTTAAAGAATCCCGCAAGATCAGTAGAATCAATCTACTACGATCGAAAAATACAATGGATCTCGACAGATTAGGAAAAGCCCGGCTCGTTGGAACTTACACCGCAAGAAAGTCTAATTATATAAGGAAACGGCAAGCCAACCCTAAAAGGGGAGTCGTTGAGAGTCTAATCCAAATTCACATTCAGCCAGACTCGAAAGAAGAGAGAGAGAATTCACAAGACACGAGAACTCCAAGAGAACCCAGCATCCTTCCTTGCAGTAAGACGGAGAGAAGAAGACGTGGAGTGGTGACGTGACAATGCTTCTTCCACACCGTTGGAACTTCGTCGAGCTTTCTGTTTTCTTTTATTTTAATCTTTTGATCATGGGTCATTTTGTTGTTATCTGTTTTGTGTTTCACTCGTCAGTCATGAACTGAATTTCCTATGGTTGAACGAGGATGATTCTTTAAGTTTTGAATGAACCCAGATGCTAGTTCTTAATTCAATAAATTCAGTTTGCTTATCAGTGAATTAATTAACTGGTCAATTAGCGGAAGCTAAGGGATAGATTTGTGGCCTCGGCTTACTGGAAAGGAATCGGGGTTAGACCTCTGAGAAACAATGATTGCTAGGCAGGCTAGTACAAGGATTGTCCTATTATTGTAGGCTTCAGGAATGGGTCTACCACTCATAACCAATACACCCTATTTTGTAGTATTGATCTAACTAGAAAATTGCCATAGGCATATGGAAGGAGTAAATTTAGCATTAGATGTATCAGACGCGGAAGCTTCGATAGACTATAGTGGTGGGTTAACTGAATAGCGTTGTAATTAGTAGCTATGATGTAGCATTGCGGAAGCTATACAGTGTAGATACTATAGCATGGGTAAAGCAACTGGGGGATTGAGATACTTAAGGATGATTCTAAGTTCAGGCTAATTTCCTACTGATATTTTCTTATGACTACGATACTCTGTTTACTTTTTTTTGTTAATTAGCGTAACCACAAAAACCTCTCCAACCAATCATCTTTATTTTCTGTTTCGCACAACTATCATAGCAATTAAGCGTCACTTCTTGGTATCTCAGTCTCTGTGGGACGATACTCTACTTACACTTTATTACTTGTTCGACTGGTTCACTTGTCATTAAGGAAATCGACCAACAGTAAACACATTCTTATAGCTTACAGTTTAGGTCGAGCTCTGCATAAGCTCGCCTAATACACAGTGCTTAATAAAGGTCTAACCTTAACTCCTTTACAGTAAGCTAAGGCCACTACTCTTGCCTATCAACGACCAACTAACAAACAATATGTTAATATCACAATTAAGCAAACTGAATGCATTGAATTAAAACTAACAATCTAGGTTTATACTATAACTTAAGAATCCACCTCGCTGCTCAGCCAACAAAATTTAGGTCATGGTTAATGAGGGAAACACAATTAAAAAAATGAAAGACTATCCATGAAAAGTAGAAAAGAAAGCTTAAAACAAGAAGATCGTCGAAGTGTTCGACGACACAGGGGAAGTCAGTCACACAACGCCACTGCGTCTTCTTTGATTTTGCCTCTCTTCTGCCACAATTGGCCTATTTGCAGCTCTGACTAGAATTCTAACATATCTTAATGAATCTGATTCTACAAGCTTCAGTCGCGTCATGCTATCGCTGATTGACTTTTTAGATTTAGATATCTTTTCTCTCTATAGTCAAGACTTTCACATCGTACATCCAGTGAGATGGGCTTTCCAATTCTATTAGGCCCGACCACCCGACTCACTAGATTCAGTTGATTGATTCTCTTTTAATTTCGTGAGATTCTGAAGATCTTTTCTTCCGATTATCCGCGCTCTTTATTTCCGTCTTTGTCAAGTCAACCACCGTCTAGACGTCCAGCTCAATTTCCTATAGTTATTTTCTGAAATATTCTTGAGAAAAGATTAGCGCAACACAATATATCACATGTTATCTCTTATTATGTTATAGCATTGGGACAACATTGTGATACTAGTTCAGAACAAACACCCACAATCTTGCAGCATCATATCAATATTGTCATGCGATTTCATAATACAATAAAATTCAGCCTTTTCTTCTGTCTACATGCAAGATAATATGTAAAATGTAACAATTTACTTCATCAAATCCCTATTTCCACATATGCATGAATTCTGTCATATTTTATCATATAAAACATATTCAAGCTTAGAATCATCATGTAAAACAATCACAACAAAATGGAAATATATGGTAGAAATATGACTTATTAAACACTTATTTGTCTTACCCTATTTCAAGCATAACAAAGCAAACCAAGAGAATAAACTAAAACTCAATAAATAAATGCTCTATTTTTGTATAGATTGAAAGGGAAAGTGTGGTTATAGTTATAGGAGGAGTGAGAGTAATGGGGCAGCAACAATAAAACTCTTTGTGAAAGCAAGGAGCAAAAGTTATGATGGTCGACATTGAAGACGCGTTTGGATCTCTATTTTCAGAGACATGGTCTCCTTCATTCGTGTTCTTCCACTGCAGTGTCAGCTCCGAAGACAACGTGTAAAATTTAGTGAAATTCACAAACTCTCGGTACGACCAACTCAACATAATATTCATCAATGTCGAGGCCTTGGGAAATCAATCAAAGAACAAGAGCATTATCTTGTCAACTTTGACACCGATGAGTTTGACCGAGTCATGTGAGTAAACATCAGGAGGGGCATGGCTCTGGGAATGAATTACACGACAAGAGTGATGATTCCCGGTGATCTAGGTACATCATATCCATGCGATGGGTCGCCAGGGTGATGGGAAGATTGGGGTATACAGCTTCAAAGCACGCCTTAGTTGGGCTCACCAAGAACACAACATGAGTTTAAGAAATATGGGACTAAGGTTAACTGTATAGGGCCATTCGGTGATGGTGAGTGTGTGGAGGAGGTATTAACTCTGGCTTGCCGATGAAAGATGAAGTAGAGAAGAGAGGATTGGACAACTTGAAAGGGACGACATTGAAGGTTAAAGATATTGCAGAAGCTGCACTTTATCTTGCGAGTATGTTTTCTTAATAAACAATAAAATAAATAGTGCACTTTCATTAAGTCATGACCTGGTTTGTAAGTAAAATCACGAATCCAATCAGCTTGCACAATAAGCAAGCCATGTCAACAAAATTAATAGTTTTAATGATACATCAGTAAATTTAACAACATTTAGGTCCTTATTAAACTATAAGGACTAACATTGTAAATGGAATAAAACTTGGACTAAAATCTATAATTTATAACTATAGGGATCAAAACCAAAATGAGATCAAACTATAAGGATCAAACATTATATTAATCCTTAATTATTTTTGAAGGTTTGATTAGTGCTGGTGTATTTTTATGGGCCAATTATCGACTATTTTAATTTACAAATTTTTTAAGGATTTAAACCGGAATTATAATCAGGCCCAAAAAACAAGATTTCAAAAAAGGCAACTCTTTGTTTTAAACTAAATACAAATTAAAAATTGGAAACATAACAATTAAATCTAGCTGAAATATCAAAATTTAAATTTAGGTACATTTTTAACAAATTCTTAATCAAGCCAAGAGGCCTAACTGAAGATGTTTTTTAATGGTGTGAAAAGATTAGAGTACCCTTCTATAATAATATTAGTTTAATTCATGGATATGTGGGGTTGAGTTACAGTTATGGCTCCTCTCACATTTAACTATTATCGGGAATAGTGACGGCTAGGGTTTTGTGGTGCGGTTTATTCAGGTAAGTTTTCTCACATTGTTGGTCTATGTTATCTCCTGTGTTTTTTTATTTTTTCATCTTCTTCAATCATCTGTACATTATTAACAGTTTAGCAGTGGAGAGTCGATTGCCTGATCTTTTGTCAGTAGCTCAGTATCACATTCTCTGCTTCCTCATTTTTCTTTCTACACTAGAAGCTTTAGTTTCTCCTAGTTGGTTTGAATCTGAATCTCCCTCATAAATTTTATCTTTCGTTGCGGACAAATGTAATGTCTAACTCATTCGAGACCTAACATGTTTTATTCTCCTCTTCGTCTCAATCGAGTGATAGATATAGTTGTTGGGTTGAGTCAGAGTCATGCTGCTTGTATATGCTCAGAGGCATTATGGATTGGGGGAGCAAGTGGCCCTCTTGAATTTGTCATTTGGTTAAATTTTTTTTTTTTAAAGATGTATTTAGTGCCCCTTGAATTTGTCTCTTCCAATTTTTTTTGTTTTTTTGTTTTTTTGTTTTGTAATAAAGAAGTATTTGATATAATTCTAAAAATAAAGCCAATTATGATATGACATTGTAATTATTTTTATTTTAATACACTTTTGTTATTAAAATATATGTACTTGAACTTATTAAACGTGCATCCTTCATTGTAATTAATGTAGCTACATTTCTAACAACACTTAGCCTTACTTTTTTAAATAACAAGTTTGTAAAATAATCTGTTTTCTTATTACATCATCAAGATTCACTTGATTTCATGAATATTTTTTGATATATTTTTTTTTTTTCTTGTTTATATTCTTTTGTTTTTTAATACATTTAAAACTTTCCTTAAAAAAAATTCAGGGGCAGCCTCAAATTACCCCCCCCCCCCAAAAACCACCACTAGTGACCCTCCTTGAATAATTATCTGAATCCACCCCTATATATGCTTAGCTATTTTTGCTTATGGAATATGCGTTTTTGCATTTTGTTTGATAATTTTCAAGCTTAAACTATTTGTGAATTGAATTTTTTAAAAATAGAAGGTGAGATTATACAATTTTAATGAAGAGTATAAAGAAAATAAAATAGAAAGGAAAAATAATTAAAAAAAATTTAACCTCAATTTTTTAAATTCAACATAAACACTTTATCCTCTATCCCTCCATCATTCCCTCCATATCCCTCCTACTAAACAGGCCCTAGTTGTCGCCTTTCTGGACTTTCTCATGGAGATCTGTGGACTCTCATTTTTCTTTTATTTACCATATGTTTTATTGAGGAGGAGGGAAGATTTTAATGACTCCGAGTCTAGTTTACACTCTACAGAGTCCAAGCCCAAAACACCCAGCAAAGGCCTTCACCAACCCAAATTGTCCTTCCCCTCCAGCACAACCGTCATCATTTAGGCATTTTTGGTTGGTCGGGCATTTGGTATTTTAAAGGCAAGCTTGAAACTTTCTTGCATTCTTCGTCTAAAAAGTAAAAACTCTCTGAAAATGGCATCTTCCCCAACAAACCCATCGGAGACGGGGTCCTCACCGGAGAGACAGCGAGATGACCCAGAGGAGAAGCGTCCTCCTCCTCCTTCTCCCACTAATCGACCCTCGCCAGCCGACATTGCTGCCCTGCTTCAACATCATCTAATGGAGCTGTCCTTTGTTCTTGACTATTTGTCTGACCGTTTGAGTGTCCTGTTCACTCAATTTGCAAAACTCCATCGGAGAATCACCGATTTACACGTGGCCACCGCTCAGCGAGAAACCTCTTTCCCTCCTGCTGCGACTCCGCCACATGCAAACTCTGCCACATCTGATGATGATGAGGAGGAGGACGACGACGACGATGATGAGGAGGACCAAGATGATGAAGACTGAAAATCCTCTTTCTCTTTCCATTTTGTTCATCCCTCTTTGTTCCTTTTTGATGATGTCAACAGGGGGAGAAAAGTAGCAGAGGATATAGTTTTTTGGGGGGTTTGGGTTAGTCTGATCTGTTATGTACTTACTCTGTTTCTAACTCTGGTTAGCTTTTAGTTTGTAAGGATGGAATCTTTTTGAGAATGAATGTATATCATGCATGTGCTTAAGAATTATTCTGCTCTCTGCGATCTAACTCATTAATGATAATGAGAAGAAGTAAAAAAAGAAAAACACTTTGCTTGTCCACGCTGGTCTCTAGCCTTGCCCTGATTGTGCTTTTCCTCGCCGGTTGCCGCCGATCTTCTTCTTCTTCTTCTGTGAACTGCCGTTGGACCTTCACCTTCTTCATCTGCCGTACTCGTCTTTCACCCATACCGTCGTCACCCTTAACTTCGACTTTGCTGACTCAATTTGTTTTCTCTGATGTAATTTTATATATAGGGTTAACTGAAATGGAGCAAAGGCTGGCTAATGCGTTCGACTACTGTAAGCTCACTATCAAGTTTGGCATGCAGTTAAATTTCTTTCCTCTACCACCCTCTACTCTGTTTAAAGCTTTTTTAAAAAAAAAAAAAAAAAAAAAAAAAAAATCTAAGAGTTAATAAGATTGTTGGTCCTTAAAATTTGATAGAATTTTAGCTTTGGTCCATGGGAATTTCAAATCACTTATTTTTGTCATGAAGTTTTATATGGAATTGATGTGGGTATAAGTACATCAAATAAAACCAAAACTTATTAGAAATACTGGTATACTTAGATTAAATCTTCATAAACTATAGGGATTAATAAGTCCATCGATTTGAAACTAGAGTTATACAGGTTGAAATGAAAATCTGATCAAACAATAAACACTAACAATAGTAGTAACCCTTCTTTTTTTTCATGCTTCTAAATGTTTTTGTAGAGTGTTTTGCAGAGAGGATGGTTCATCTGAAGTGCAGCTAGGGCGGATTATAGACCGTGGTTTAAGGTGATTTTCTATTTTCTTAGCTTTTCTTCTTTTGTTGTTTAACATATCTAGTGTAATCTCATTTTGGAATTAGGAATTGATTAGTTTCATTTGGTAGTCTTGTAAAGGAATAAAGATGGTGTTTCGTTCTATTTTTACTGATATGGAAGCTTATGTGGAGAAATAAATTCATCTGAAGACCTTTTTTTTATCAGTGATTGTGATTTTGGCTGTGATATATCCTTTGATTGGCTCTTTAAAATCATATTTGATCCTTAGGCACTTGCTTACACTTCGGGGTTGTTCGACTACAAGTGGGGAAAGCAACATTGAATGCCTCTTTATTCCCCCGTGATCAAAGTAATGCTTCATACTGAAAGATGTCATCAATTATTCAATTGCTTTAATTTTATTCCTTTGTGTTTGCTCCCCTCTCTCTATTGACACTACTGAAGTGTTTCTGGCTTTGTGCTCAAAATTAGGTGAGGGTTGTTTTGGTGGAATTAGCAACTAGCCATCTCATTAACATTTTTTTCATAGAACCAACTAGTTTTTGGGCAATCAGTTTTGGTTTTCACTTCTTACTTCATGCATTGCCTGGTTCCTTATTTGTACTTGATTTTATTGTCCTATTTATATATGTAGGAAAAGGGAAAAAAAAATGGTCCTATTTATAAGTCATATTATTGAATTTTTGTATGGATGTACAATTTTACCCTTTATTTATTTTGTATCTTAAATTTGTTCTTATGGCATATGATTTATATTAAATAGGGATAATGTTGGAAAATTGTTGAATTTTGAGACAAAGTTCATTAATAAAGTTTAGGTTAAACAAACCAACGAGGGTTGATACAAATGGTAAGCGGCTTGTGTCGCTTAAGTAAGGTCTCGAGTTCAAGCCTTATAAATACAGAAAAGCCCTGCTGAGAGATTCACCCACTATAGCCAAATGCGCTACCCAGGTCGGATCCGGATTAGGTAGGTGAAGCTTTGAATAGTGGATGGGCAACCAAAATTTTTTTTAAGTTAAACAATTCTTTTTGTATAATACGTCTAACCCAATGATAGCATGAGCCTTCTAGAAGAAAAGCCAAAAGAGTAAAATAAGAGAACCTAAACATTTCATAAGAAATTCTAAGGTTTTTGTTAATTAGTCTGTTTATATATTTAGCAATACTTCATTGTGACTTAGGTATGCAGATAGGTTGTATATCTACCCCCACTAAATTGCAACAATGTGCTTTTTTATGCCAGGGGCAAAAAAAAAAAAAAAAAAAAAAAAAAAAGATTTGATGCCAGGAATTGCTCTCTGAGAAAATAAAAATTGTCTTAAATATCTATTTTTTTTATGCCAACATTTCATAGTGAATGTGTTTGTTTATTGTATGATGTGTATTATTTTAGACCTTAATGTTAACAAAATTTATTTTTTAAAGTAGAACTTTAATTGTTATACTTTACTAATTATATTTCTTTAGGAAAAAATGCAAGAAAAATAGTTAAAATTTAGAAAAAAAAATGGCTTCGACCCCGGACCATATGCTCACGATTGAGCTAGGCCTTAAAAACAAATGTTTTTTTAACCCTAGACCTAAAAGGACTGGCTCTTTTAGACTCGACAAGAACCGACGACCCGATTCTTAACTCTACTTATTCGCCTATCCATCAATAGCTCCGTATCCTTTGTCATTTTAGTTGAGCTTACATTTGTTTAGTTTTCACTTTGAACCGTTATTTATTTTTAATGCTCTCTTGAGTTAAAATAACTTTTTAACATTTTTTATAATTTTTAATAATGTTTTTAATTTTATACTTGGTTACATTTATGTTTATATTTATTGAATAAATTCAATTAAATAGGTTTTAGAATTTACAAATTTCTAATAATACATTAACTCTTTTTATTTATATAATTTTGATTTTGATTTTAATATTTTTCTTAAAATTATTGAATTATACAGAGTATTATTTTTAGTCAGTTTGCATTTAAACTTGACTTTTCATTAATCATCCAAATATGTTACAAGTTCTTAAACTGACTTTTTCACAAAAGTCAAAAAGCCAATCCACATACAAATCAAATTATACAATATGAATTTTATTCTATTTTTATTGGAAAAAAAAAAGTCACTTTTATCACTTATGATCCAAACACATACTACCAGTATTGAGGATAGAAAATTGAGCCTGGACTAGATTTATAGTTTTTATATATATATATATATATATATATATATATATATATATATATATATATATATGAAAGAGGGCTAAAAGCCTATATTACATGAAAGAAAATTTACGAAATTAATCTCACACACTCTTGATCAACTCAAGACCTTAAATTAGAAGGACACTCACTATAGAACTTATATCATGACCATGGGTTCCCTTTCCTTCGAATAAGAAATTTGTCACTGCCCAAGAGCTGACTCTTAACGCAACCAAAGGAAAATGGTGATGCCAAGGGCCCCGAAAATGCCAAAGTCATCCATTGTACATCGAGTGGTGGTATACCACGTGGTATTTTATAAACAATAACTCCCTTCAACATTCCACATCCATCATTGCTCCACATCCAACTATATGCAACAATGATAGACAATCATAATCTTGGCATGTATATATGAGTTCCAAACGAGAATTGTAAAAAAAAAAAAAAAAAAAAAAAACATTATCTCAATAATTATTAAGATAATAATACTATTTCAACTCACAAAATCATAACAAAATTGCATTTTCCAAAATATATAATATTATAATTTTCTGTCTCAATAATCATTTCAAAAATACTCATAAACAACATATTAACACATATAACAAATGGAAAACAATTACCTCAAGTTTTTGACACAAGAACCAAGCATGAGAGAAACCAAGTACACTCTAAAAATAAATATATAATTATACGTTAATATAATTAACAAAAAATACCAATTGATACAGTACCAAATTAATTAAACTATAATTGTTTTACTCTAGTTTTATTAGAAAAATGATAATTTAATTTATCTATTCCTCAAATCATATTACAATCCCATTTTCTTCCTTCATAAATTATGTCTCATTGATTATAATTATCAAAATATCACCATATTTTCAATTTAACCAAAATGCCTAATTTCCTATAATAAAAGTTTCACCTAAAAATTTTAAAATATTCATATTAATTTGTAAACATCAAATCCAATTCTCTATATAACCTCCAATAAATTAAAAATGAATTACAAACTTGAATATAAAAGACTTGTTATCACCGATCTCAATTTCTCAACTTAATACTAATTTATATAAACATAACTTGATTTATTTAATAAATCTTCAAATCTCCATATAATCAAAATCATATCAAACTCTAATTTAAATTCTAAATCCGAACTCATAATTTCATATAGTTCAAGATTTAGTAAAACTAAACCAGATTAAACTTACAATAATACTTATAGTAATATAAATAGATGCCTTAAATCTCATTTAATTGATGAAAATATCCTACAAGACATAATTCTTAAATTCTTTTAAATAGAAAATTAAATTTAAGTTCTTACAAATCACCAACTAGTAAATCTATACTTGATTAAAATTATTTATTAAATATGTTTAGATATATATAGTCATATATTATCAAAACTCAAAATTTTCTAAGATTCTAACCCCCAAAATTTTCAATAATCAATACTCTATTACTTTTATTAGAAAGATAAAAATATGTAGAATAACTTTCATAAAAAAAGTTTGTTAAAAGAAATTATTTAACTATATAAATGATCGTATAAAATAAATAATTTACCTTAAAAATTTAAATAGCCTCTTGTTTTCCCTCCTTCTCTCATCGTCCCTCTCTCTCTCTCTCTCCCTCACAAACCCTATTGCACAACACACACACACACACACTATATATATATATATATATATGAAAGAAGGAGGGGCGCTGGATGAATTAATCACTTTCCCTCTCCTAAGCCATGGCTTGGCACGGGATAGCTCCCATCCTCTTCCTTCCCATCCTCTTCCTATCCTCATCTTCATCTCAACCGTTAGATTGAAATATCAATGGTTGATTTAATGTTTTATAAAAATATTAATAAAAAATTAAATTATTAATAAAATATTAATAAAATATTTAAAATAATATTTTTATAAAAGATTAAATCGAACGGTTGAGATTTCGATCCAACGGTTGAAAATAAAGAAGAGGATGGGAAGAGGATGGGAAGGAAGAGGATGGAAGCTCAAATCCGGCCACTGAAGGTTGCAATTTTTTTCCCCTTAATACTTTATTTTATAACAATCCCTTTCCACTCCTTTTTTTTTTTTTTTTTGTATTGCTATCTTTTCTTCTTCTTCTTTTTTCCACACAATCACTTAATAATAATAAGTCCTTTCATCTTACACTTTTTTTTTTTTAATAATTAAATCTTAAACTAAAAATTAAGATGTTACATATTCACTGTGGTAGGCAAGTCTTTCTCTCCTAATTTTTCCCTTCATTATGTTTTTTATTGTCAGTTTTACGTTCTAATTCTAGCTCAGTCGCAAGTCTGGGTGCGCATCTCTCTTGGCTTTCAGGCCAAATCTTTTTTTCTCGAATATCTTATGCCAGAATCTTCCTCTGTTCCTCTATACATCCAAGCTCCTGCTCATAGTGTCGTGATATACTGTCGTGATCAAATGGTGTCCATTCACTTTAGGGCCGTTTGGGACAAGGATGCAATGGAGGATGCAATGGAAAGGGAAAGGAAGATTAGCTAATTTTCTTATTTAGTATTTGGTATGCATTTTATGTCAAATCTTTTTGGAATCCAAGTTTTCGGCCCCACTAATCTTTCTTTATATATGGAAAGATAAGATCCCATCAAAATTAGTGGGATCTCAAATTTTCAAGTGAATAGTAACACTTTTGGGCAAAATTTTCCCCGCATAAAATATTTTTTTATTATACAAAAAAAAGATTAAATTCAAATTTATGCGATAAATTCGAACTTATACAAGAAGACTTGGCAAGAGAATATTGTAGACAAATTAGAACTTGGTGGGAAAAAATTTTAGGCAAATTCGAACTTGGGAGAAAGTTTTTTAGACAAATTCGAACTTGGTTATATTTTTAGCAAAAAAAAAAAAAAATTCATTTTCATTGTGAATTAATTACTTTTGAAGGTAAAATAAGTATTTTTTTATTCTTTATCAACTACTATCCCTTCATTTTCTTCCTACCAAACAAAACATCTTCCCTCAAGCCCTCTTTCCTCATCCCTCAAAATCCTCCCTTTCTTTCCTTCTTTTTCCTTCTCTAAGTTTCTTTCCCTCTTCAAATCTTCATCATACCAAACAGGCCCTTAGTGACTCATGCTACCGTCTACGACGTGGAATCACAGCTGCTGTAACACACAGGCCTTTCTTAATGTTAACTTTTTTAAATGTTATATAACTGAATAACGCTAGAACTTATATAAAAAAAATAAAAAATAAATAACGCCAGAACACCCCATATACAATATATATATATATATATATATATAATAAATAACTTAAATTAAATTAAATTTTGTCGCCCTTTTGAAGAATAATTGGTTTCTTTGGGTTAGTGATGGGAGCGGTAGCAAAAGTTATCGACTTTTATATAAGCCCGGTCGGAAAAAAGTCGATTGTAAATGTGATTTATGTTTGGATTGCTTCGTTTGACTTTTGCGAAGTGGTTTTTTTCTAAACTGAGAAGTGTTTGGATTGTTATTTTAAATGTTAATTGAGATTAAAAAAAAAACTAAAAAATGTATGAATTTTATTGAATACTCCCCATAAATCTAAATATAATATCAAATTGATATTTTTTGAGAGATTCAAAAAGCTAATTAAATTACTCAAGAGTATTCTTATTCTTATTTTTTTCTTCCAATTAATTAGTTTGACTAATAAAATAATATACAATCCAATAAATCATGATTTATTAAATTTTTTGTCTTTAATTAATAAAATAAAGTTCTTCATTAACCAAAAAAAAAAGGGAAATTTTCATTAAAATACCATTTGAATTTGCAAAACCCCCAAAAGTCTTCCGAATTTGTAAAAAGACAGAGAGGTATCAATGACCTATGATGGATATGCAAATTCGAGTGAAATTATCATTTTGCCCTTAGTTTTAAATAAATAAATAAATAATACCCTCGCCGAGGGCCACCGCATGGCGCCGCCGTTCGGCCACCGGCGAGGGGGTTGGGGGTTTTTTTTTTGGGAAAAAATTTTATTCATTGAAGTGTAGAGGGTGGGGTTCGAACCCCCCACCCCTCACATGCATGAGACCAAGTGGTCCACCAGTTAGGCCACTTGGTTCCTTTAATATATATATATATACACACATTAACAAATATATATATTCTTCTTACGCATTTATAAAATTTTCATCGCTATTTACAAATCAACCATAGCTATTCACAATTTTTTTTTAGGTTTCCCTTTCTTGCCTCTGAGGAAAAAAATGCATAATTACAAAATTTTCATCGCTATTTATAAATCAACCATCACTATTTACAAAATTTTCATCGCCATTTACAACTTTTTTTGTAGGTTTCCCTTTCTTGCCTCTAAGGGAAAAAATGCATAATTACAAAATTTTCATCGCTATTTACAACTTTTTTTTTTTTTTTAGGTTTCCGTTCTTGCCTTTGAGGGAAAAAAAAACATAATTACAAAATTTTCATCGTTATTTACAACTTTTTTTTTTTTTGGTTTTCCTTTCTTGCATCCGAGGAAAAAAAAAAAAAAAATGCATAATTACAAAATTTCCATCCCTATTTACAAATTAACCATCGCTATTTACAACTTTTTTTTTTTTTTTTTTTTTTTTGTAATTATGCATTATTTTTGTGTTTTTTCCTTAGAGGCTGAAAGGGAAACTTAAAAAAAAGTTGTAAATAACAATGAAAGTTTTGTAAATAGAGATGGTTGATTTGTAAATACCGATAAAAATTTTGTAATTATGCATTACTTTTTTTTGTTTTTTTCCTCAAAGGCAAGAAAGGCAAAACTAAAAAAAAAAAAAAAAAAAAAAAGTTGTAAATACCGATGAAAGTTTTGTAAATAACGATGAAAATTTTGTAATTATGCATTTTTTTTTCCTCGAGGCAAGAAAGGGAAACCTAAAAAAAAAGTTTAAATAGTGATGAAAGTTTTGTAAATAGCAATGGTTGATTTGTAAATAGCGATGAAAATTTTGTAATTACCGTTGAAAAAATGTTAAGAAGAATATATATATTAAAGGAACCAAGTGGCCCAACCGGGTGGACCACTTGGCCCCATACATGTGTGGGGGTGGGGAGTTTCGAACCCCACCCACTGCACTTCAATGAATAAATTTTTTTCCCAAAAAAAAAAAAAAAACTCATTCCCAAAAAAAAAACCCCAACCCCTCGCCGGTGGCCGTGGTTGGCTCCCAAATAGCCGCGAGGTATTTTTATTATTCTTTATTTATTTAAAAACTAAGGGCAAAAGGGTAATTTTACCCAAATTTCTATATCCCTCATGGCCTTTGCACTCCTCAGTCTTTTTTATAAATTCATAAGAGGGGTTTTACAAATTCAAATGGTATTTTAATAGAATTTTTCAAAAAATAAAAATAAAAATAATCCCAACTCATAATATCACGATGAAGCCATGTCATCCGTTTTTATTGAGGTAATGATAAAAGAAGTCCAGACTCACTAACTATATTTCCCTCTTCCTCTCTCTCCTTTCCTTTCTCTCTCCCTTTGTCTCCCATTTGAAATGGGCCCCATGAAAAAGCTGTGTTTCAGTAGATAAAAAGCTTTTGTTGGGGGGGGGGGGTGTTTTTCTTTTGGTAAAAAAAGTTTTGGAGGGGTTCGACATCAGTCTCCCACCAAGGCCAGACGGCCCCGGGCTCTATGAGCACTTACTGGGGACTTACGAGATCGCCTACCAAAGGAGTCCCAACGACGGTAGAGGATCAACCCACGACCATTTGGTGCCTGGATCACTTCCATCTATTCCAGGTTAATGGACATTTATGTAAAAAGTCTAATAGTAGAAAAACAACCCAAACACAGATATATGGGCTTTTTGTTAACTGAAACGTCACTGAGCTTTTTTTTTTTTTTTTTTTCCCGTAAAAAACTCTACAAAAGCTCTAATCAAACAGGCCCAATATGATTGACGTAATGTTATATATCGTAGTTAGTTAATCGAGATAATATTTAATATGTCAGTGATTCAATGTGAAGCAAAAGGGAGTGTCTTTTGTTTCAGTAAAAAAATTAGAAAATTTTTGCTCGTCGTGCATGAATGGGGGGTGACCATGCCTATAATATATATAACTGATTTTGTTTTTTCAGTGACTTGTGGGGGAATATAGATAATTAATTAGATCAACAAAAAATGAAAAATAAAATTAAAAAGGAAATGAATGTATAATTGAACATCATATTCCATTTGGAAAAAAAAAAAAAAAACGTCACATTCAAATTCACCCTTTTGTATAATTGTATCTGAGTTGGTATGCTAACTCGTTTTTAGTAACCATTATGGCTTTGAAACCAACCTGTGAAAGTGAAGTGTGGCTAATAAAGTAATTTGATAACAAATATAATAATGTAGTCTATTATTCCCTTCTATCTTTAATACTATATCCCATCCTAATTATAGGAACACATTTTAGAGTTAGTTTTTGTCACAATTATAAGAGCAAGTTTTAACTTTTGTCAAGTTTTTTTTTCCCTATAATACCCCTATTTATACTTTCTTAATAATAATTAAAGGTAATAATAATTTAATAATACACCTAAATATATTTTATAAAGTAAATAATGTTTGCAACTCATTAATGTTATATACACCTTTACTAATACTAAATGTAACCCCTCAACATGGGCCCACTTCAAGACTCCACTTTGTGCTCTTCAAGTCTTCGACCATGCATGTATCTAAAATCTAATCTCATCTGTCTAATATACTTGTAATAATTGTCGGTACTCAAGCCTTGTTTTTTTAAAAAATAAAATGTAATTAATTTTTATTTTTATATCATTAAGGGAATGTGGGGCCTGCATTTAAGAATAAGGGTGTGAGACGTATAGTCAAAAAAATAGGTGGTGGATATCAAACCTAATACAACAAACTGGTGGTGGTCGTGCGACCTAGAGGTAAGAAAGGTTGTGATACCTACAATGAAATTATAAATTTAGTTTATGAAAAATCAGAAGTACTGTAGCCTAATAATTTTTGTGTTTAAATTTGAATAAACACGTCATACACTACCCAAAGTTTTATATATATATATATATAAATAAAAATTAAATAACTAATTTTTACATTTTTATAATTTTTATGTGCGAGAAACAACAAATAATCTTTGTATATCTTGTAAATTAAAATGCGTCGTACATATAGCACTGAGAACTTAATTGCTATCTGACACAAATTTGAACTTTTGTTTTTATTGTAAAATTGTTTCATAATACTAATTTTGAGTAATTATAAAGTAACTAATTTTGCCTTGATGTAATTTTCAATTTTTAGTAGGGGTATTTTCGGAAAATAATTATAATTAACTGATTTAACTTCTCTCCTTAATCTCTCCAAATTCTGGTAAATAGTTCCTATAATTAAGATCGGAGGAAGTATAAAACATATTTTGAAAATTGACCTTGATCTTAAATATAATACGAATTTTTATATTTGTCAATCTTTTCATAATTTAGCCCTATTATACTCCTCTAACAATAATCAAGAAGGAAAGAGAATAAAGGAATCAAGGAAAGCGGTTAAAGTTTTTTATAAAATATATGACATGTTAACTAATTTAACAAATCTCTTTAATTTAGTTAAATTAGATAAATATACATTTATTAAGAACCGGAGGAGTGTGTCCTCTTCAACTAACGTAGTTGGGGTGCGCCTAATGGGCTGGTTACACCTTGATTGGGCCGCTCTCTTGGTATTCAAAACGATATGACCATGTTAATGATGTCATTAACAATCCAAAAAAAAAAAAAAACAAACCAGCACTATTAGTAGTGCAATGGTATTGGGATTAGTTTCCTCCTCCTGGTCCCCGAGTTCGATCCCCCTTCCCCTATTGCCTATTTATCAAAAAAAAAAAATCCAAAAAAAAAAGTAGGCTTGTGCTTAATTTAATGAAATCAATTGACTTGAGAGTTGGGTTTAGTAAAATGGGTTAGTTCTTCACAATGTAGTAAACTAATATTTGAATACTTGTTAGGAGAGGTGCACAATACATTGCCTCAAAAAAGATTACCTACATTAAAGGGATATTTATAGAGAGATTTTTTTTTCTCCCATCTAATCAATATTAAGTTCCATTTCATGCCCATTCAATTCACTAGAGTAAGCCTTCATTCTTGAGTTCAACCTAAAAGGGTCGGACTTTCTCACTTAAAGGGAGGGGGTTCGATCCTAGAGTTGGTCAAGGCATTAGGGGGAGATCTTAGGAGTCTAATGAAGCGGTGGAAACGCGTTGGGAAGAGGTGGAGACATGTGTACTCTCTAACCCAAGTAGGTCCTGGACTGGACTCCAAGCACTTTGCTCTTGGGACCGTGGGTGAGGCCAACCTTTTTCCTAAAATTTTATTATATTAAAAAAAAATCACTAGAGTAACTAAGATTTTGGGTGGGTTGAGTTTTGGAAAATAGACATGTTTTGATGTAGGTCTTTTTTTTTGCCAAAACCGCATAACTTGCAATTGTGACTTGCTAGCCCCCAACGTTTGCTTGTATTTTTTTTTTTGTTTTAAATTCTGAAATTCTAAAACATTAAACCCAAAAAAAATATTTATTTTTTATAATTTAGATTTGTGAAAAAAATATATTTCATTTTATGTTAGGCAATAGCCTAATAAGTAATTAGATAAATATCGTTATATTGTTTAACAATTATGAAAAATCAATATTTAGTGTTTTTTTTTGTAAAAAAAAAAAAAAAAGTCCGCCAGTCCACCTTGACAAGGTGGGTTGGCTAAATACTAACCCATTTTAAACGGATCTTTTCAGTTCAACCCGTAACGGGTTGGTCTATATTGCCAATTCTACCATTCACGTTAAAGGTGAGAATCTCGTTACCAAAAAAAATGTGAGAATTTTTCTTGCAGTGGCATAGAAGGTCAACGCAAGTTTCATTTCCTCCATACTTTTGTGGGGGATATGAGCCGGAGGTACTGTGGACCACTAGTAACCTGAGTTGCTAGGAAAGGAGGAAAAGGAAGAGGAATTGAACATCTTAGAACCTGCTTGGTATAAGAAAAATTTGAGGAGGGAAAAAAATTGAAGGTAAAGAAAGATGAGTTGTTTGTTAGGAAGAAAAATGAGAAGTGATAGTTGAGAAAGAATTGAAAAATACTTATTTTACCTTTAAAAATAATTTATTTAAAATAAAAAAATATATTATTTTTTTGTTAAGGGAAGGAAAATAAAAGTTGCATCCATAAATGATATTGACTAAATGCTTAAAAAATTAAATATAAATAAATAATAAAAGATTGTGCTTTATTAAGATATTGAAAAAGATATATCCTATTTCCCAACTAATGGCCTTAGAGCTATAATTAACAATAATAAAATGAAACAATCAACTAAATTATGCTGAAAATCTCTAAACAAATCATGTGCGAGTTTTGCGGCTTCAAAGGATATCTCAAAAAATCTTGACCTATATCATTAATAAAAAAATATTAATAATAATCACACCACAATTTTCAAATTTGAATTTGTGTATAATATTATCTCATAAAATTCGAATTTACCGCACAAATTTTGAACGTAATCCTATTTTCCCGCCTTATAGAAAATAAATTTCATTAAATTTTTTTGTCCCTATTTTTTCGATTAGTAAACAGAGTATGCATACAAAATTAGGGTAGTTGCACTTTTGTGGCTATTGATTGTCACAACATGCATGCTAATGCTTTACCACATACAGAAAAAAAAAAATCCCTTATTTTTTAACGGTAAAACAAAGGAACCATATGAGGTCACCGCCTACTTGGCCCATAAGAAGTTTCGTCGGTGAGGAGCGATTAAAACCATGGCATCAACGATGAATCTTTTACCAGAACACCCACCACTTCTTCTTCGATGAGCATGCTCATCGACATTAAAATTGCTACACAATGTTCTTTCTTTGTCCTCCATGTTACTGTCTGCAACTTCCTAATGATCAATGACAAACCATAAGCTTTTAGCACACCTTTGGCTGCTTCCTTGTTCTTCATCGATGCCACAAGAACCACTAAACAATCTATGGTCATGTCAGGTTTTTATGACAAAGCTAAGAATCTAACTCATGCCAGAACAATGTTAGCTTCAAGCACTTCAAATGATTCTGAGGAAGCAGAAAAAGAGAAAAATAAATGTTGTATAAGGGGTAAATATATCCGAAATCTTTTCATAAAGGGAACTTGGGATTGGTGGGATCTTATCTTCTCATCTTTAAAGAAAGATTAGTGACCCAGGAACATAAGTTCTCAGAAAAATTAGACTCCAAAAATAGGGATAGGATATTGTCACTACCACTTTTTCACCGTTAGATCATAATCTCAATAGGAGAGAGAAATGATAAAGGTAGACGAGATTCTGATCTAACGGTGAAAAAGTGGTAGTGACATTGGTAGTATTACACCCCTATCGGCCTCGCCCTTTCGGGAGGTGGGTTAGAGGGATTCCTTTTAAACTGTTACCTTTCCTTGGTTATTAGTCCATTTTGATTATATATGAAAGCATTGCAACAGAGCATAGGACTGGTTTGGACAACTACTCTATTGGTAAAAGTAAAATAAACAGAAAGTAAGAGTCCTTGAAGGATTAAGGGTACAGTCATCCAAAAGTAAATACCAATAATAGATATATAGTCATCCCAGAAATATAAATACGAACTACAAAAGTAATAGGGCATCCCCTATTCTTCATCCGCACCGTGGGCCCTACCTCTCCAAAAAGGTACTTCGCTTCAAACACGACCTCATGTAACTACAGAAGCATCTGGAGTCTAGTAATGGCACCCAGAGTAACTGTCAATACTCACGTACTAAATGTGTAAAGTGTATGCATGCAACCATGTCATATATGTTGGATATAATTAGCTTTGATGATGTCTTATATAGATGCCATTAGTAAGAGCAAAAAGCTTGTATAATATCTTTATTTCCTATATTGACTAACTATTATATTTAATGTGGATTAGTTCAAGTTGAATCATAGAGATTAATTAAGAAGAAGAGGAGATATTGAAGAAGGTATAACTTGCTAAGAATGATGAGTGCAAGTTGAATGACAAAGAATGATCAAGAGAAGAGAAGAAAGAAAGAGTTGGATTATGAAGAATAATCAAGATGGGTGATTAAAAAAGGAAGAACTTGTTGAATGGAATGAGAATATAATTATTCAAGTTCTTATATTGATGCTAGAAGGCTCCAAGATCATATGGAAGTTCGAATGGCTAAATTCAGAATTAAAACAAGCAAAAATGAGGTTCTGGATGAGAAAACTCGAGTTAAGGACTCAAAACTTGAGTTTTAAGTGTCTTCAGCATCTCTGGCGTCTCTAGACCAAGAAACCTCGAGTTTCCAAGTGAAAACTTGAGTTTTCAGCACTGATCAGCAACTCTGGTCTACTCTGTTTCACGTTCAGCTTGGGCGAGATTTGGTAATTCGATGATATCTCCCAAACCAGAGACTCCGATTGAGGTGAAACTAGTGGCATATGAAAATAGACTCCCAATGCGTCATTTTGATATAAAATTAAAGCCCAAAGGAGCTCAGACCAAGAAGCTATGAATTGTGTAAGTTGACTGTGAAATTCACGCCACACAGAAGACCAAGCTTCGATGTTTTGAGTGTAACTCACAAAATGCAAATTATATTGAGCTGAAATTGGTGGCATATGAAAGTAGTCTCAAAAGGATTTCCATCAAGATTTGATCGGACCAAAACGGAGTTCAGACCAGGCAGATATGGCCTTTGAAAGTTGATAGTCAGTTCAGGATGTTGCAAAAACACTGGTCAAGAACAGCATTCATTCATCGGATCATAACGGACATAATACAATGAGTTTGGAGCTGATTCTTTTTGCATTGGATTCTTACTTCAAGCTTGGACATGTAAACTTTAGTTTGAGATTGGCCAAGAATTTTTCAAGTTTTCTAAACTGAGCAAAACCACCGATTTTCAGAGAAAACTCAAGGTTTCATCACACAGAGACTTCTCGCATTTTCTCGAAAATGAAAACTCGAGGTTTCGATAAAACCTCGAGGTTTGGCCTTACAGAGAGTCTCCTAAGTTTTCCACTTTTGTCCGAAACCTCCAGCTTTTGTCCGAAACCTCCAATTTTTTTAGTTTAACATGAAAATTCCAAGTTTTCACATTTGAGTGAAAACTTGAGGTTTGAACGAAGCCTCAAGTTTTGGCTTGCGAGAGATTTCAAGTTTTAGCCAGTTTTCAAAACCTCCAATTTTGTGAAAAACCTGCGCTTTAGTTTTGCCCAGTTTTCTCAAAGTTTTTCACAATCAAGTGAAAACTCGAGGTTTGAGTATAAACCTCGAGGTTTGTCCAGTGGGAGGACATCTGTGTTTTCTCGCCAAAAACCTCCAATTTTACTTTAAAACCTCCGGTTTTTTTTTTGGCACAAAAACTCAAACTTTTCACATTTGAGTGAAAACTCGAGGTTTGGTGAGAAACCTCGAGGTTTTGCCAACCCGAGAGCACTCTTGTTTTTCCGTTTGAAAACCTCCCCGTTTCCAAGAAAACCTCCGTTTTTGGCTTGGCGCCATTTCTCAAAGCTTTCATATTTAAACCAAAACTTGAGGTTTGGTGAGAAACCTCGAGGTTTTGCCAACCCGAGAGCACTGCAATTTTTAATGTGTTGAAAACCTACGGTTTTGGATGAAAACCTCCAGTTTCAACGTTTTGGACTTAAATCAAATTTACATGCTAAAGTCCAAACCTTAAGGTTTGAGAACAAACCTCAAGGTTTCATCGCAAATGCAGAAATTCAAATTTGATGAATTTGTAAAACCTTCTTGTTTGATTTTAATACTTCTTATGATTATTCTCTAATGTTCCTAGATATGTTTAACCACTTTGTTCGTGAGTTTCAGATGAATTAGAGAATGTTTATTGAAGGTTTAAAGTAAAAGCAAAAGTGACATTAGCACATTAAATGCAAAACCCAGAAAGTTGCATACTTTTGGGTAATCCGTCTGCACACGCTTTGCAAAGGATTAAAGAATGTCTTCCACATCTAGCAGCTGCTATTCCAACGGATTTATTTTCAAGAAGTCAACTCTGAACTTCTGCACAGCTGGATTAAGTGAAGATTAGAGAGAGAAGAAGACCAAAGCTTAACCAAATCTTTGTCTAATGAAGGCAACCGTTATATTGAAGATTACAACGGTCATATATTGATCTCTACCTATAAAAGAAGACAGATTCAAGCCAGAAGATGCAAGTCACAAGCCTACATCTTCAAAATGCTCATACTCTGATTTTCATACTACTCACACTCTGTTTTTCAATGTTTACATAGTTTATCATAGAGAGTGAGATAATTTGTATTGAACTTCGTGTTTATCTTATTCACTTCTAAGAGAGAAGATTCATTATAAACATTCTATCTGTTTATTTGAGAATTACTCAAGATTGGGTAATCTTGAGAGAGAAACAGATTGTAACCTTGCATTGTGTAAGGGGGAATATCTCGGTGAGAGATTTGGCTTCACAAGTGCCTGGGTGAACTTGTGGGATTGTAAAGGCTTCTCTTGTGCCCAAATTAAACAAGAGGTTAGTGGATTGAAAATCTCAAGTGGAGCTTGAGGACTGGACGTAGGTCAAGGATAGGACCGAACCAGATAAATCTCGGTTTGCATATTCTCTTCCCTTATCTCTTATATTTCCAACGATATATGTTTGAATGACTGTCTATTACCTTAGAACTCTTTACTGTCATACAAACTAGTTTTACTGAGTTGCAAAAAGATTTTCAAAGTTCCTAAATTTTTATTCTTCACCCAATTCACCCCCCTCTTGGGTTCAAATTTCTGTTCTTACATTTGGTATCATAGCAAGGCTCTTGTTTAAAGGACTTAACCGTCTCAAGAGTTTCAATGGCTGATTTTGGGTGTTCCTCGTTTTCAGAAGGTTTTGATTATACTATTCCATCATTTTTCAAAGATATTGATTTTTGGTTTTGGAAAGCCAAAATGACTAGTTTTATCAAAGTAACTGATTTTCATATGTGGAATGTTTTTACAAATGTTTTTGATTTCAAACCAAGAAAGGATTGGACAGAAATAGAAAAGAAAATGTTTTCATTGAACATTAGCAATGAAAATTCTTCACTGTGCTTTAACCGAAAATGATTTTGAGAAAATCAAGTTTTGCTCTAGTGCTAAAGAAATATGGGCTACTCTTGATTCTATATATGCTTCTAACAAATATGTGGAAGTTGAAAGTGTTGACAATTCATCTAAACTATAAGTCGCATATCCACAATTGATGAACAATTGGAAGTGGAAAATGAAGAAGGAGAAATCATTGAATACTTCCATGATCCAGTCAACACAAAAGAACAAGAGGAAGAGGATTCCCAGGAAGAGCTCATGGACGATTATGAACAATCATTATCGAGCTCAAGATACACATGTGGTAAACAATTCCAATTCTTCTTGTGTAGTTAATAAAAATGATTTTGAACAATTGCATGAAATTATTTTTCAACCAATCATTGATTCTAGTTTGAAAGGAAAGAATGTTTTGAAAAATAATGCTGGAAATTTTATTGGGAAGAAGGAATGTTCAAATGAAGATTATTTGAAGTTTTACTCTCATGACCAGCACAATACTTGCAAAAATATTCATAATAAGCATCATTCTATTATATGCAATTATTGTGGAAAATCTGGGCATATTTCTCATACATGCTATATTAGGAGAAATTCTAATGTGAGAAATAAATTTGTTTGGGTTTCAAAAGGACAAGTAAGGTCCAATACTAACGGTGAAGGGCCCAAGTATAAGTGGGTACCAAAATGTCCATGTAGTACTCCATGTGTGCAGGATGATCTGAATATCAATGAACATCAAGGTATAGAAAAGAGGAAGAAGAAGCCAAGAGTTTCTCATGCACCATTGAGGAAGATCATAGTATCTATATCAAGCAAGAGAACTCTCAGGGCACCCATTGCTGGAACTACAAAGCTGAATCAAAAGAAGTAATGGTTACAAGCAAGAGAACTATGTTCCACCTCAAGAACAAACTACCATAGAGTACCCTTCAACTATCTTGAGGAGAATAAGAAAAGGAGAATCTCTCAAGTAGCTAACAGAAGACTCTTGAAGTCTATATTTTTTGAGAGAGCTTTGTAGACACCCTTGGGAAGACATATGAATAATCAATGCGACGAAAGAGGCGTTGTAATACCCCAAAATTCATATTCCTCTTGAATATTATATTTTGGCAAATTAATACCTATTTAAAATAGGAAAGTATGTTGTCTCTAATTTTAGTAATTTATTTGATTATTTTCCTTGGAAATTAAAGGGGCAAAAATCCAATATTATATTAGGGACCCTAAGTTGCCCTATGATTATTAAATTAATGCATGATGCATAAATGACCAAAGTAAACCCAAAAGTGGTGAGAAAATAATTAAACCAATTAGAGAAAATTGCCAACATTTAGTGAATAATTCAATCTACATTAATTGAATTATTTTCATAAACATTCATAATTAATTTAGTGGCATATGTTAAAAGCATAATTAATATTGTAACCAATCAAATAAGTCTAATAATATTTAAAACACCTTGTTGGAAATAATTAACCAAAGATTTATTTAATCCTCCCTAAGTTTCTATAAGGGTCGAAATTCATGGATAATTAAGCAATGCATTAAACAAAAATATGAGATAAGAGCACATGTGATTTAAGATAAAAATCTACAATAGTAAGTAGGATTTTTCTACACAAATGGAGAGTCAAGATTTAATAAAGCTAAATCCAAAGGAGTCTAATTTAATTATATGAATTAAAGCCTAAATCCATGAGATAACCTATGAACCAATGGAAGCTAAGTTGTGTATTGTGTGAGATGAATGAAAACAACACAAGATTTCATGGGGGAGGGGGATGCCACGTTTTTTTTAGTGTGAGTGTTTGTGTGTATGTAGTAAATAAATGAAATAGCCTTGTTGACTCAATGTGAATGTAGTAAATAAAGGAAATAGCCTTGTTGGCTCAATGTGAATCAAGTATTCCATAAGCAAAAATCTCAAGCCAATTAAAGTGAAGTAAAATTTGCCTAAATAAACACCGATCCTCATGATAAGTCCATAAGTCAATTAATTCCTCAATTAAGTATTATCAAATACAATTAAGGGATTTTAATCCTAGATTAAATATAAGCAATAATCCAAGACAAGAACACAAATTTGGCTTAGGATGAATTAATTGTTACCTAACAAATACAATAAATTCTAAAATGATAAAAGGGTAATTAAATGCTTCTAATTAAGCCATAATATTCAAGAATCATAAGACTAATGAGGGAATTTGATTAAACTACAAACTAAATCCTAAGAGCATTTTTGCTTAATTGCTAACCAACCACCAAAGTCATCTAGTTACAACTATACTTAGAGTAACTAGGAAATTAAAGCACCAAGTTGGGAAATGCATGAAGGTGGAGAGGCCACCAATGCATGCTTGAAGAATGCTTGATGGTGGAAAGGCCACCAATGCACTCTTGAAGCCAAGAGCTTTTCACACATGGAGCCAATTGAGACACCAAGGCTTGCTTGAATGAAGTGGGAGAAGCCACCAATGCACTCTTGGAGCCAAGGGTGCCATGACCTTTTACTATAAATAGGAGGACTTAGGATTCATTACTCCTCACACCTTCACAAGCAAGAGCAAGCATAGCATCTGAATATAGAGAGAAAAGAGGGAGAGTGAGGAGCTTCTTGAAGGAGTCTAGCATTTGCAAGTAAGTTCTTTAAGTTTTAGTTCTTAAATTCTTAGATAGAAGTAGCTTAGATCTTAAATATCCTAGAATAGTTTTATTTACATTCTTTTATGGTCAAAATTAGCTTTATTTCGAAAAAATGATGAGGGAAGTTATTTAGCAAAATTTTTGAAGAGAAACATCAAGGTAACGAAGTTCTGGTGAGATTTCATCGATTTTGAAAATTTTGGAATCGGTGATGAACATGCCAAAATTTCATATTGAAAACATAGTCACAAAATTCTGGGAAAATTCATGGTTAAAGTAGACATATAGGGATTTTCAAATATATCAAGAACATGTTAAAATGATTTCTGTACAGTGAGATAAAAATTCTCAAAGTTGGGCTACGAATTTCTGGAAAAAAATTCTGGGCGAGGCTCAAAATTTAAAACTGGGAGTGACTCGTGCGATCTGGGCAAATGTGAGTATTTTTACTTAACAATAGACATCCTAAGGATTCCAAGGAATTTTACGGATCCTCGTTTCAATTTTATAGAATTAATTATGATTTTTCAAAGTTAGACGAAAATCTGCCCAAAAATGCTGTACCAGCGTTTTTCCGAAAATTAAGGGAAATAAGTTGAAAAATAATTCTACCAAGAGTAAAATGGTCATTAGTGACTAAGATATCTACTAGGATATTATTTGTGAATTAATAAATGAGATATTACCATTATAGGATAAGCGTGACCACAGTCCGATCAACGAACGTACCAAAATCGTCAACGAAGGTACGGACGCGTCCTGTAACACTAACTCTGATGCTTATTGTACCTTTATATGTGATAGATGTATTCATAGATTAAGACTCTGTCTTAAAGTTTTTCATACACATTCAGCTATATACGGGTTATGGTTTTGATAATACCGTTGAGTTTTCCTAGCGCTGAGGACACGATAGGCCATCGTGGCACTGGTGAATAGTGCAGACTAGAGATAACAGACATATGCGTTATCCGGACAAATCTGTTATGAGTTTTTATGTTGATTATTACTGTAATGTCATGAATATCTGTCATACATAACTGTTACATAAGCATGAGGTTAACTGTTACCGGAGGTTCAATGGTAATTGAACCTCACCACTATAGCTTCGTGGTCCGGAGGAACCAGGGGCGAGGACAAGGGTAAACAAAGACGCGTGAGGACACGAAAGCGAGAAGACTGTATGGATTATTGTATCACCGTATTATTAAATATTCAGATAATTGTACCACGTAATAGCAACCGGACACACCGGCAATGAAGGTTTATCGATACTCGCTCTTTTAAATTATAACGATGCTCTACTCTGATCAAACTATTTTGAAAACACTTTAGAAAATTGGGATGTTACAGCAGTGGGTAAGCAAAGTCAATCCTCCCAGTACCTAAGGCTAAGGTATACAATGGTAAAACCTCCTATGCTATCATCCGAAATTTTCTTTGAGGTTTTATATCTTGTAGGCTTAGGAATGAGCATTGCAAACTATTTTCTTTAAAAACTGGGTTCTCACATCCTGATCTATTTTTGAAAGAAATTGCAATGTTCAATAGTTTAATTCTTTATGCATACATGATGATTTGAAAAGAAAGTATTTCTTTTATGCTTAAACTCATGTTTAATTCACTTTGCTTAGCTGTTCTAATTAATTATATTTATAAGAGCATGTGAATTTTGATTCCTACAAGCTAACGATGATTGGATCCAAGGTTGGATACCAAGAAAGAAAAAGATTTATACAATTTTGTAGGAGCAAAGGAAGCTTCTCAATAATGTAACATAGAAAAATAATCCTAGTCTTGAGAAAGCTAAACAAGCTATGGTAATGTTGATGGTGAACACCGAAAAAGGAGTTATCTACACTAATTCATCTCAACCAAGCAAGCTTCTATGAGGACAAGAGGAATTACGGTGATATCTAATCCTTACCCCATATTGTGACTATATAAAATTCATTTTTGGGTAATGAATACTTGTCCATCATTGCATTTCTTTAGCAATCAATCATTTATATTTTTCAAAATGTTTTCAAATTGCTAAATGGACCATAAATGAATTTGTTAGTGAATTTTTGATAATCAAACAAGTGAATTCGTGCATAACTTTTTGAGTTTATGTTCTTTAGAATGCACAAGTCTAAAATTTGTTTGGATTCCAATTCACTCTGTCATATGAAAATGCATACACATGTTTTCGAAAATATTCATACTTTGATTGCATTCAAATGATGTTTCAAATTGGAAGTTAATATTGTATATTGAATGTTGGATATGCTTCAAATTTGTCCAATTGAGTTTTCCCTATCATTCACATATTGATATTTGGTATTCAATATGATGCTTGAACTCCTCATTCTTTATTCTCAATCAAGTTAGATCTTATATCTAACAAGTTGATTATCTATATGAGTTTCAAGATTATCTCCAGAAAAGAGTTCAATTTGTGAAAACTTATGCTTATTAGATAAATCCTTATTGGTCAAGTTATTCCAAGCATTATGAATGTTCATTAATGCATTAAATGTTAGTGCATTAACCATTATATGGAGTAACTTAATAGGATAATATTATGAAACTCTAGTCATATGGACTAATGAGTTTGTGCTTCATCATCCATGAATCCTTGTACTCATTGTGTTACTCAAATACATCAGCATTTGCTACATCCATATCTTGAGTAACTATTTCTATATACTCATATTTTTGCCTTCAATATACTTATATTTCAAGACTCTATTCTAAAAGGCAAGATTATCTCTTGATCAGTAGCAAAGTCATTATGCTCATATATTTCTGTTGTACTAAGCATGTTTCGATAATGCTCTACCTTCATGACTTTTGATTTTGAGAAAATTCTTCAACATGTAAATTGCAAAGTTCAACATGTTCTCTAAAACAGAAGCATACCGATGTATTCACTAAACCTATTGACTTCCACCATGTTTAGAGTGAGCATCAATTTCTAAACATGTCTCAAATGAATTCTTCATAATACATCATCAATGTTTGAAATAACATTTGAGATTTGAAACTATTTGCATATTTCATTATCATTTTTGAAAAATCTGATCTCAATCATGAACTGTGAATTGATAAATGCTTATCTTTATGGATAAGATTTTCTATGTTTTTTGATCAAACCTTCATGCATTTTATCAATGACATCTTTTCTACATAAAGTGTATTTACAAATTGTCATTGAGAAATCACATTCTTGTTATTGTTTATTTGTTACCCTTTATGATTCATTGGATAAAATCTATTTAGTGAGGTATTGTATTATGCATATATCATAATTATGCTAGGCTAACTTGATTGTATTCATTTCATTTTGTTTCATGAATCTTAGCCTGAGCATAACATTTATTTAAAATGATCCTTATGCTTTAAAACTCTTTTATCATCATAAAAGGCATAAGTGATTTATTCATACCAATTTCAAGTCCATCTATGTGAACTTGAAAGTTCTTAATTCTCGAGATACCATGTTATGTCCATTGGAGTTGGAGGAACTCTAGATCTCATAACATTTGGTGTCACATTATTATTTGATATCATGAAAGGGAGCTTCATATTTTTAGTCATGTATCCATTAAGGGGGAGCTTCACATTCACATGTATTTCATATCTTAAAAGCTCATCTCCTTTATTTGAAGAAAACCCTTTTTAAGCATTCTCATCTCGCATTCACTATATTTTATTAGTTTTGATGATGAGTTAATATCATATTTTCCTTTCATTATTTTTATTTGAAAATATCATTTAGAAAGGAGTACCTTGACATCTGGTTGCACTAACAAATCTCTTTTGAAAAGAAAGTTTTCAACTTGTAGCAGGGGATTTTGTTATGTGTTACAACTTTCCTTAATGCACTACAAGGAAAAACTATTAAATTAAGGAAAGATGCTTTGGCGATCAATCATTGAAGCTGAGATATGCTCTATATAGATGATATGTGAAGAAAATGACAAAGGATGGAAGCTGGTTACTGTCATAATCATTCAGATGAGATAATCCTCAAGAAATGATCTCATACAAGAAAGCAAGCAAATGGACTTCATCGATCATACAACAATTTGCTAACCTCTCATTTCTAATCTCTATCTTTTTATATTCAAGAAAAATTTGCACATGTTTGGTATCTACATGCTTTAATTGTGAAAGATTTTTGAAAATTTCCCCAATTTCTCTCAAAGTTGTTTTCATAAAAACATTCCAAATTGCATCTTATAATGAATGAAAACACTTTCAAATCAAGGAGAGAAAATCAGTTTCTTGACTCATTCTATTTTGGTTTTATATTTCACTCTCTACAAGTATTGGGAGAATATAAAAACACAGATAAAATGCCAAACATACTATATATGCATCCAGAAACACACACAATAACCGACTACCATGTATCGTTGGGTTGCCTTACCAAGGCAAGCCCCAGATTTACCGGAGTCACAAACCTCACACTATCAAGCCGCCAGAACCAGGCCGGCCCGGAATTATCGAAATCACAACCCTGTCTTTGTTGAGCCGCCACTTATAGTAAACCCCAGACCAAGCCACAAGGTTGGGAACACAATCATTAAGGACTCAAATGCCAACATGCTCTTATGCATATTTGGCAACAATACACACAAAACAAACATGGCAACCACAAACATATAACAAAACACATAAAAGTACTTGAGTAAAGCAGTTACTATTTGGTGGGGTACGCACTGTCTTAGAATTTTAATGGGCCTACTAGCTCTCCAAAGTATGGTTTAACCCTAAATAACACCAAAAGACCTTATTTTACCATTTTCCAAAAATACCCTTACATTTTCCTTCAAAACCGAGCCCATCACAAATTTTTCAGAAAATCCAGAAATTATGGCCCAACTTCAAACATTTTTAATAAATTCAAACAAAATCATATTTACATGAAACCAGCGCCATCTGAACCATTAAGATGTCTATTTTTCAGAAAAATAATTCAAGAGTCAAAAAGTACTTATATTGTTGAGTGTAGCCCAATTTCTATACTTTGGTCAGAATTACCCTGTTGTTTTTGGACCAAATTTATCAATTTATTTCTCCTAGTACAAAAATCCAAAAGAGACAAAATTATACATCACGGTGAACTTTAGAATGTTTAATTTATTCTTGTAAAATTTCAACTTAATCCAAGTTCATTTACTATTTTAAAAACTCGTTTGAAGCTTTACTGTCCAGATTTTTCAGAAACTGGCAGCAAGCTTGTTCTTAAGGTTTTTGGTGATTTTGAGTTTGGAAACTTAAACCATGACTTAACCCCATACAAAATCATGTTCCAGACTCATTGGAACCCTCAAAAAGACCAAAATCAAACCATAAAACCAAGCCCTAACATCATAGACGAAAGTCCCAACTTTGAACCTTAAAGAGTTGAGTTTTCGGTGTTTACCTGAATCGGAGGTTTGACTTGGTGGTTTGAGTGCTTTGTGAAGGTGGAATATCACCTAGAGAGGGGGTGAATAGTTGATTTTAAAATTCTTTCTCTAAATGCTCAAGAACACTTAAACAGAGAATGAGAGAAGAGCAATGAACACAAGAGATTATACTGGTTTGGTCCAACTCTTGACCTACCTCCAGTCCCCAGAAACACTCTAGGATTTCACTATCTTGAAACTTGATTACACACTCTGTAACTCTTGAGTAATCCTCTCATTAGAACTTACTCCTCTTTACAAGTTATAATCAAATAAATACAGACACAATTACACACTCTGTAAACGAAGGATGATCCTTTCACTCTCGGACTCACTCCCCCTTACAAGTTGTAATTGTACACCCACACTTAAGGTTCCACAACCTTAAGATTTAACAACTAAGATAATCAAATAGTGTTTAAACTCCTCACTGAGTAGATAAGTGATAATCACTGAAGTACAGAGAAATATCCAAAGATATTAAAATGAGACTAACGAAACAGATGATTGTAATAAATTCTAATTGAATGTACAACATTTTAGTAGTTGGTGAATTCAATGCTTCTCATATTTATAGTTGATGCCATTAATGACAGTTGGAGAAGCTTGAAGATTATCCGTTGTGACTATTGAATATAGCCGTTAGAAAGATGAAGCTTCGTTGGTCACTTTCGCCGTTAATGATCCAGGTGGATTTGTACCGTCACCACATTCTTTCATTCCTTTTGTTTTGCCCATTATGAAATAGCATTTATTGCGAGATAGGAATAGCAGGAATATCTTTCGAATGTTCAGAAGAATGGTTGTTGAGATTGTGTCTCGATATGGTAAGCGCATTTAATCCTCTGTGACATTCAAATTGCTTTATGATAAATTGATGTTAATCCAAGATATAATTATCTGAAACTCATCAGCAAACATGTTAAAAGCATTTAGGAATAGTAATGAGTCAAGATATGAAGTTATGAAATCACGAGCATTGATTTACAGTTTACGTAGACGGTGATTTTCAAATTTGATAAAGTTAACTTCAAGTTAAAATGATGTTAACTTGATATAAGAAGTTAACTTGATATACGATCAAAAAGTTAACTTGTGATATATGGAGAAAGTTAAACCCGATAAGTGTAAAAGGAATAATACACTTAGTTGTTGACTGTTCAAGTTATACTTTAAAAGACAAAGTTAACTTGAAATAAGAAGTTAACTTGATAGAGGCTTGGCA
Source organism: Acacia acuminata (assembly GCA_019022655.1). NCBI lineage: Eukaryota > Viridiplantae > Streptophyta > Magnoliopsida > Fabales > Fabaceae > Acacia > Acacia acuminata. The sequence goes on along the minus strand of JAFJYI010000048.1, from coordinate 1,346,248 downwards.
AGTTAAACGATAACTTGAAGTCTTTTACTTCAAAAGAAAGTTAACTTGAAATAAGAAGTTAACTTGTTTTTAGCTTTAAGTTCAAAGAGAAAGTTAACTTAAAATAAGAAGTTAACTTGATATTGGCTTTTCAAGTCTTCAAGTTCAAAAAGAAAGTTAACTTGAAATAAGAAGTTAACTGGATATTGTTCAAAGAGAAAGTTAACTTGAAATAAGAAGTTAACTTGAAATTGGCTTTTCAAGTTGTTAAGTTCAAAGAGAAAGTTAACTTGAAATAACAAGTTAACTTGATATCGGCATGCAAGTCAAAAACGATAAGTTCAAGTTCTTAAGTTTGAAAGGAAAGTTAACTTGAAATAAGAAGTTAACTTGACATTGACTTTTCAAGTTCAAAAAGAAAGTTAACTTGAAACAAAAAGTTAACTTGATAGTCAAAAGCGATAACTTCATGTTTTAAGTTCAAAGAGAAAGTTAACTTGAAATAAAAAGTTAACTTGATAGTCAAAAACGATAACTTCAAGATCTTAAGATTAAAACACATGACTTGAGGCAACCAATGCAAAACTTCCAAAAACATTATAGATTCAAGTTAGCTATATAAAACATGATTTAACCATGAATCTATTAACTTATTTACATTATATTTGTTATCATCAAAACATCAAAAATATAGAGAACTAACACTTTGGCTCTTGATCAGGTTGCTAGACTCTTCCTTTCCCTTCAGCTGAGCACGCCACTTTGGGGCCAAAAATGAAAAGTTGTAGCCTTTTAATAATGATTAAAAGGAAGCCAGGCAATCTAAATTAACTGTAGTAAATTCTTATCCAGTAATTAATAGATTTGATCTGACTTGATTTCCAAGAAAATACAGAAGAGTCTAGGTTCTAGACAAGTGGCGCATCCCCTTCCATTCAGGTCAGATTTTTATTCTTCAAATGGAGAAAATTACCTACTTTGGCTCGGAATTTATGAAAATTACTAGTTTTGGCCCGAAACTTCTTTATTATTCTTTTCTTTTTTCCCAAGCTCTCTAGATGATTCCTAGGGCTAAGTGGCGCTATCTTGGGCTCACAAATCAGATCCCTTGATTTTTATTTTATTTTTCCCAATTTATTAGATTTATCCCTTTTTATCCAGAAAATGGGACCCACACTTTGACTTTTGGACTGATTTTTCTTTCCTTTTCTCCAAGCAAATTTTTTAATGATTAAGGGGGCTAGGTGCCATATCATGGGCCCCACCAAATCTGCCCTCATGCTTTTCCTCTATCTTTTCCACTTTATCCAATCTAATCTCCTTTCACCGATCCTTGCTGGGCCCCGCTAGTCAACATGGTGCTTTCTTTTGTACTTTTCTTCAACTTTTTAGATATTTTCCCTTGATTAACTATACATATGTGATGCCATCTTGTCTTCCTATGTGGCCCCACATTTGTTTCATTTAATCCAAAATTAAGCCCCTAACTAGTCCTTATCGATCCTCTTTCTACCGGTTAATCACCTATGGGACCCGCATTTGTGTTTGGGCCCGAGTATGGATAAAATCATTTGACTTTTCCTTCTCTCTCCTAGGTGGACGAAATTAATGACTTAAGGGGCAAAGATTTGACTATTTTGCCCTTACTTTTCCTCTTTTACACCTGAAGTGACATGTGTCCCAATGTAATCATCACCTGACTCTTGCTTTTTGACATATGACTTTTTTAGTGTCTCTTTCTCTTCCTATGTCCTCAAAAAACGCAGGGATCTTTATCTGTCCAGGAAATGTCATGTGCATATTTATTTTAGCACATTTTTGCTTAGCTAATTGTCTCATACCTTAGGATATAGCTAAATGACATTTTTACCAACCGATTAACACCGTATATGTGTTTTGCGCCCCTTTTGCACTGACAATTTAATTTCTATGGTCCTTGAGCTCTTGGCTAAAATACTCATACAAAAGGGAGTGCAAAACCTTTTGTCAAGAAGGCACTTAAAAATTCCCCAGATCAAATGACTAAAGTGCCATTACAAAATATCCTTTCAACGTGGCTTATTCTGCGTGTTTTGCTTTGCACAAATTTGAGGCTTCTTGGGCAAGATTGTGATATCATTTTTATGACATAATCAAGTGCTTATATATCCCTTTTTGTCCCTCGGCCGAAGATATGGCCTTATTCAGGAATGTCCCACTTCCTGAACCGGGCTTAGTAGTCTGCCTAACTTAGGCTTATTCTCCAGTCTCCATACCCGAAATTCAGGATATTACAGGTAGTGACAAAAAATAATAGTGACATATCCTATCCCCAAAAATATATCAAATAAGGAAACTTATTCATCTTTTCTTCCTACCTCTTCGCATATCAAATGGCCTTTAGTATCTTACCCACCTTTTAATATTAAAATTCTAAATTCTTAAATTCTAAAACTTGAAATTAAAAATTTGAAACGTACTACTAGAAAGAAGGCTTAGGACTCTTCAAACTTGTGGGCAGAAATGATTTGTATCATCAAATCAACTTCAAAGTTATAACCCCTCGTCCTTAGGTTCAACTGGTGAAGGGGTCGAACTTTCCTACCAAAAGGGAGGGGGTTCGATCCTGAAGTTGGTCAAGGCGTTGGAGGAGACATCTTAGTGGTTTACGAAGTAGTAGAAATGCTCGGAAGAGGTGGAGGCATGTGTAACCTCTAACCTAGTATGCCCTACATATTGGGCTTCAAGCGCCCTATCCTTGGACTATGGGTGAGCCCAACCCCTTTCCTAAAGTTTTTATATCAAAAAAAAAAAAAAAAAAAAAAAAAAAAAAAAATCAAAGTACTGCGATATGGGAACTCCCGTTGCGGAAGCCAATGAAGATTGACATAGTTGGCTAAGACGTCGGCCTTCACCTCAAAAGGGAAGAGGTTCGATACCCGCTAGTCGATGGGAGAGCCTCATTGGTGGGCAATGTACGTAAATACCTGAAAGACTCTTTGAGCTTGAGACATACCCTCACCCCGATGGGATACCGTGGCTACCTCCACTTAACATTTTTTTTACAAAAAAAAAAAAAAATCCATTGCGGAAGCCTTGCTTCTCAGGATTGCACATCTTCTTTATGCATTTTGTGTAGTTAATACTTATTATCCCTCTATTTTTTGGTGAATATATATATTTTTTATTTAGATTAAATTTTATGATAAAATTAATTAATTTAAAATATAGGATAAAAAAAATATTTCAAGAATAATTTAATCTAAAGAAATAAAAAAAATATATATATATATATATATATATATATATATATAAATGTGCTCACCTTAAAATAAAATTTGAGGGGTGGAGGAAAATGCCCATAAGGATCTGTTACTACCTACTAATGTCAACCCTGCCTTCCTCATAATCTGTCAATATAAGAATCAACGCTGAACTCTCCGACGACGCCCATAAGGATCTGCTACTGTGCTACCTACTAATGTCAACCCTGCTTTCCTCATAATCTGTCAATATAAAAATCAACGCTGAACTCTCCGACGACATTGTAATGGATTCTGAAATCGAAACTCCGTTTCTACATCTCGATACAGTGAATGGTGCCGTTGACTACAGAGGCCAACCAGTCCTTAGATCCAAGTCTGGCTACTGGAGATCGGCTTGGTTCACCATAAGTACCTCTTCCGCTGAATTTGTCTTCTAATTCGTAGAATTCCTGACTTATTTATTGTTGATTATTTAATTTTTTTTGGATGGGAAGGTGTGGAAGTGGGAGAGAGAATGGCATTCTTCGGAATAGAGTCGAACCTCATCACCTTCTTAACGGGTTCGCTCCGGCAGAGCACCGCCGCCGCCGCCGGAAATGTCAATATGTGGCAGGGAACGACGTCTTTGTTGCCTCTCTTGGGAGCATTTGTGGCCGATTCTTATCTGGGACGCTATCGCACCATTATCGTTGCTTCCCTTGTTTATATCTTGGTGAGTTCAGTTACTTTCGCACCGTTTTTTATTCTTAACTTGCGAGAATCAACTAGATGAAGCAAATTTATGTCCTATTACAATAATTATTTTTAACGTATACAATTTAATTTGACTTAGTCCTGTTATTTAGTGTTTAAACTTTCAATGATGTGTCGGATGCTCTGTTTTGAAGAACTGTATAACCGCAGGCTCAAGTAATGGAGTTCCATTATTGCCTTTGTTATACGAGGAATTATCATTTCTGTATAAATAATGTTTTATTAGTATGTCATTTTGGATTATGTCATTTTGACGATTATGTATCTTTGGAGCTTATTTCATCATGTTTTGAATGCAGAAGCAGATTTTACTTTTTGTGTCATTTTAAATTGGTTGTATATAAGGGAAGTTAATCCATTCATCCTTTGCATTATAATATATTTACATTCAATGGATGCAGATCCTCTCATTTTCTTCTTTTTCCTTTTCTTTTTAGCATTCATCTTTACAAATAAGAAATATGGTTCAAATATTTTTATAAAATTATTATTATATGTTAAATTTGAACTATTCATTTTTTTAATCTAAGGGTGGATATGAGATTTTGAGGAGAAAATGAGAGAGAGAAAGGAAAAAACCCAAAAGCCACACTCAATCCAAATCATAGACAACTAATTATTCAATTTGAAATTGATGAATGAGGGTGATGCTATTGAGAACGAAATCTTCAAAGGAAAGAAAATAGCCAGCTCTAAGAAACACTTCAAATCGTAATGCTGAATACAAGATATTGATGTCCTGTAACTTTTGTTTGTGTAAGCATACATGCTTTATCAGGATATCTGTTTTCTGATTAAGACAAGTAAAAAGGGAAAAACTTCTTATAGCCATATGTTATTTGAGCAAACCAAGAGGGGCATGAAATTCTTTAGCTAAAGTTGGTTAATATTAATGAATAATACAATAATTACAAGATGGAAAATTAAATTAATAGGAGTCTCTAAGAGGGAATAGTTTTAAAAACAATATAGAAGACCATGATAGGAGGTTTATATAACTCATGCCTTGTTTGGTTGCTAGTGCTTCATTTGGTTTTATTTGAATTGTAGGGACTAGGCTTGTTGACACTGTCAGCTATGCTTCCTTCTCTTCTAAATTCTGAATGTGAAGATGCCCGTAAATATGCTTCATGTTCTACTAAGTTGCAACTCATATTGTTCTTCTTGGCACTTTACCTGACGGCCCTTGGACAAGGAGGACATAAGCCTTGTGTTCAAGCTTTTGCAGCTGATCAATTTGATGAACAACATCCCATAGAAAGCAAAGAGCGAAGCTCATTTTTTAACTGGTGGTATTTTACTATGTGTGCAGGCATCTTGGTTGCTTTATTGGTATTAAACTATATACAGGACAACATAGGCTGGGTTCTTGGATTTGGAATCCCTTTTCTTGTAATGATTGTGGCATTGTTGATTTTCCTGCATGGAACTAAGACTTACAGGTTTCACATAGAAGGGAATGAGAAGAGCCCATTTGTTAGAATTGGCCACGTATTTATTGCTGCTGTAAGAAATCGGGGAATCAACCCATCGAACATTGCTTTCAAAGATGAAGCTAGAAATATCACGCCTCACCAAACTTCCAAACAATTCAGGTAAGAGAAACAGCTAATTATTGTATGTCCTGACAACCCATCAGTCTAAATTTACTGTATTCTAAAAGTAGCAGCAATGATTGAGCCTTTGGTAAAGTTCCATCATTTTTTCTTAATGTATGTGTGTGTGTGTAATTATTGTATGTCCTGACAACCCATCAGTCTAAATTTACTGTATTCTAAAAGTAGCAGCAATGATTGAGCCTTTGGTAAAGTTCCATCATTTTTTCTTAATGTTCAACCTCATGTGGTAGAGGCAAGTTAAACTCCCTTGAGGAAAAACAATTGAATATCAAACTACTTGAACTAGTTTAATGATGGGTAAAACAATTGAATATCAAACTTAACTAGTTTATATGGGTCCACTACCCTATCATATTACCCTAAAACAAAAAAGATAATAGAATCCTACCTCCTTGACATTTCAAAAAAGAAAAGGTCAGGAAAGTTTTCTCCTGCATGCTTCGATTTTTTTTTAATGAAATCACTATGAATCTTATTATTATAATTCTCAATGAAACTAGTTTTAACCTACAGCACTTCATGATGCCCGTAAAGTTGATCTCGTTACCATCCAGTTTTGTTGCAGTCAACTCCAAGCTTTTGAATAAATTACTCCATCAAATTTTTCCTCTATCTCAGTGGAAAAATATTCTTGAATCTCTTTGGATTGGCAAGACAATAACTTTTTTGACCAAGTATTTTTGTATTTTACTGGCAGCTTCCTTGACAAAGCACTGTTTGTACCTATCGACTCTAAAGAAGAGGAGGCTTGTAGCCTCATTGAGGTGGAAGAAGCAAAGGCTGTACTGAGGCTTTTTCCTATTTGGGCTGCAAGCCTGGTGTTTGGTATTATCTATGCTCAAATGGCTACTCTCTTTACCAAGCAAGGAATCACTATGGACAGAACCATATTTCCTGGGTTTGATATTCCTCCTGCTTCCCTTCAGACCTTCATCCCTTTGGGAATTGTTGTTTTTACTCCCATCTATGACCGCATATTTGTACCAGTAGCTAGAATTTTCACTAAGAAACCCTTGGGCATCACAATGCTGCAAAGAATTGGAACTGGAATATTCCTGTCCATAATTACAGTAGTAATCGCGGCTCTTGTCGAGATGAGAAGGCTCCAAACAGCAATAGACTATGGTCTAGTTGATGATCCAAATGCAACCATTCCAATGAGTGTTTGGTGGCTGATTCCTCAATACTTTTTATTTGGAGTTGCTGATGTTTTCACTGTTGTTGGTTTCCAGGAATTCTTCTATGATCAGGTCCCAAAAGAACTAAGAAGCATGGGTCTTGCTCTTTACTCGAGTATTCTTGGTGTGGGGAGCTTACTGAGCAGCATTATAGTTTATGTGATAGAGGAATTAACTGGTAAAGATGGACAAAGTAGCTGGTTTAATGATAATCTCAATCAGGCCCATCTTGATTACTTTTACTGGTTACTTGCTGGACTCACTCTGATGGGGTTGGCTTTATTCATTTTCTCTGCAAAATCATACATTTATAACAAGGAAGGAGTAGCTCAAGGATAGTGCTTCTATTATTTTCTTACATTTTAAGGGAATTATTTGAAAAATGATTGTATGTCGAAAATAAAATTTTAAGGAAGTAAATTTTAATTTATAATTCTTCTTGAATGCTGTATGTGTTTTTTTTCTCCCCCTTCTTGTGTTACTTTAATTTGACTGCTTAGTACACTATTAAATGAGAGAGCATGCTTTATTTTCTAATGATTTAATCAAAGTTTTTCTTTTCTGTCGGTTGATGTTCAGATAGGCCACTATCGTTTAGGTGTAAGTAATATATACGAATATTTAAGTGTAACAAAAATGTTTTCTTTTTTCTTTTTTTCCCGCTAATAGTATTACAAACCAAACGAAAGTATATTACAGACTTCAGAAACCATCAAACACAAAACAGTCTAGTAAACTAGAAATATCAGAAACCAACATTCTACTCTCTTGTACAGGTTGAGATTCATGAAGTATCAGTGCTGGATAAGAAACTTTCGGAAGACCAACTTGCGAGTGATATATGGCTGGCTGTAAGATGACAGATTGACGAAAGAAAATTGCACTTAGGTCTCGAATAAAGGAAAATACAACAAAATAGTTATTTGAATTCTCAAAATTGCGGTGAATCTTTATGAGACTTTCTTGCAATATTTTCCATATATGAACAAACACAAATGCTCCCATGTGTATGTGTTGAATAGTCCATGAGCTTGTTTTGGCAAGACCACATGCTTGTGTTGATAAATTCATACGCATGTTTTGACAAGTCCATGTGCATGTGTTCACAAGACTATAAATCTCCATAAGGCATTTGTTGTTTTTCATATATGCAAAATATTGCAAAAAAGTCACATGGGTCTTCACTGCAATTTTGAGATTTTAAGGGACTAATTTATCATAGTTTCCCTTACTCGGTACCTAGATGTAATCTTCTGTTAATTCCTTGAGGACCCAATGCAACTTACCATGATCCAACGGATAACAACGGATCGGTTCCCTAAAAACTGATCCATTGAATTTGATAAGGGTTAAGTAGCAATTTTGCCCCGGAAATTTTTTAGGAGCAATCTTGCCCCTCCTCAGTTACCCCTAACGGTCAACTAATCGTGGACCGTTAGGGTTGCTAACGAGGGGCAAAATTGCTCCAGAAAAACTTTTCGAGGTAAAATTGCTCAAAAAAAAAAAAAAAAAAAAACTAGGCAAAATTGCTTAATCCAAAAAATTAAAATTGCTATTTATGATATCATATATTTTTAATTCTTATTTATATAATATCTAAGGATGGAAACAAGTCGGGCCACCTAGACTTCACCCCTAGTATCTTGAAAAAATACTTAATGATCTTGAAAAATTAAAAAAATACATCATGATCTTTAAAAATTATTTTAGGATGTTGAAAAAATATTTCGCAGACTTACCGGTATTACACAAATACTTCGATCTTGGTGATACTTTAAAAATACTTAATGATCTTGAAAAGTTATTTTAGACCTAAAATAATTTTTTAAGATTATTAAATATTTTTTCAATACCAGCCAGTATCCTCAACCAATATTTTTTTAGTACCACTTAATACCCTGAAATATTTTTTCAACATCCTAAAATAATTTTTAAAGATCATGATATATTTTTTAAATACTGATCAGTATCTTGAAGTATTTTTTTTAGTACCTACAATATCTTAAAATATTTGTTAAAAAAAAAGAAGAGAGAAATCGGTGTTTTTTACTGCGGTGGACGGCAATGGACGCTAAGCTGCAGAGGACTGAATCCAAATCTAGATAAAAAAAGGGTTACATTTTCATTAATGAGTCATTATTACAAAATTAAATATTAAATATAAAAAAAAGGGTTAAGTAGCAATTTTGCCCCGGAAGTTTTTTGGGAGCAATTTTGTCTCGGAAGTTTTTGTGTGGAGCAATTTTGCTCCTTTGTTAACAACTCCAACGGTCAAACGGTTCGGGTTGCTAATGGAGGGCAAAATTGCTCTCTAAAAACTTCCGGGCAAAATCAATCCAAAAAAACTTACGGCAAAAATTGCTCCTGGGGATGTACTTTCGGGACAAAATTATTACTTAAGCCATTTGACAATGGTCTCACACGGTAGATATTTATGTCTTTTTTCCTTCCGTGGTGGCCGAAGAAGAATTAACCAACCCAATTCTAAGAAAGGCTCTCATGGCAAAGAAATGATTGCCATCCTTCTACTTCCCCTACTTGTATCCTCCACAGTAATACAACACTGAGAATAAATCCTCGAGGCCATCCCCAAGACTTCTGAAGGTTGTCCCTGACATTGACCATGCCCTCTCTTATTCTTAATCACCCACATAAACAGAATGACACAGATTTGGGTCTTAACTGGAGTTTCAAAATGAGTGAAAATGCCCCTCAGCCAAGGTATAACATTAACACCATCATCTACCGAGCTTCTAAAACCCAAATCAGAAGCAAACCCAAATTGCTCTTGCCCATTGACAATGAAGAAATAAATGATTCTGATCTTCCTCGTCTTGATTACAGAAAACACGTGACATCCAATTGCAAATGATGTCGTCTAAAGATTAAACCGAGTAAGTAACACATCTCTATAGATTTTCTACAAGAACAACTTAATCTTAGGAATAAGCTGCAACTGATCAACTTGACAATTGAAAGACACAAAATCATGAAAGTCCCTAGCGACCACAGATTCATTAATCAACAATTGATAGCCATCTGCCACAGTATACTGTCCAACCTTATTGCCCTTCCAAGTTAGAGAGTCAGGCACATTGAAAACAGGGAATGGAGTAGCTAAAGTTTGTTGTGCAACTTGAGGCTCATAGAAACGAGTAACCAGACTTTTGTTCCAAATTCCCAGATCATGCAGAATAAGGTCCCCACAGTAAAAAAGGTTATGGGATAGACCTGCTGCATCAGCCACCATACGCGGCTAAATAGACTAATACCAAAACCATTACCCACATTCCACTATAATCGAACAAGAATGTTTTCTTTTCTGCCTTCTCCCATCAGTAGAACTGTTCAGTTATTTTTCTTTGTCCATTTTTTATTTTTTACCCTATTATATTAAGACTCTATAATGCAGTTTTTATCATTAATATCATTTTGACTTTTAATAAAAGAAAGGTCTAACAAAAATCTTTAAGTTATGTAATTGATTCCAAATAAAAACAAAATGAAATATAGAAAGGTTTTTAAAATTTTATATCTAAAACTCACTTTTATATATAAAAAAGTTTAAGTTTAACCCTTCATGTTTAAAAGTCCAGTTTTCTGATATATTTCTATTTTATTATATTATTTCATACTTATTTAAGGATTTTATCTTATTTACTGGACTTAAATTTAATTATTATGATTATTTTGGATTAAAGTTAATTATATTAAATTAATGCTAAAAAGGACTTAATTGTCATATTTTTATAATTTTCCATAATTAAATTGATTTACATGAAGGTGTTTTGCTATTTTGTTAATGAGAAAGCCCACTTGGAGCTAACAATACTTTTCTTCAGTGTTTATTTTTTATCCTAATTAATTGCTTTAATTTTGCTTTGCTAGTACCATTGTATAGGGGCTAATAGAGCTAATAAATCAAAGTTATAAGAGCTAATGGTGTTAACGAGCAAAATTGTTGATTTAATTAAAACAACAAAATACACATGTACTAAATTAATAATTGAGTGAAAGCATAAGCACTTATTAATGAACTTTCTCCTTTTGTTTATTTCAATTAAACTGTAAAATTTAAACAAGAGAAGATATGTTTGGATAGAGAGAAAATTATGGGGTAAAAAAAACTAAGAATAAAAACTCCCAAAAATAATAAATATTTTTGCCATTTATAGAAGTTTCCCTTCTTAGTATTTTTTTGCTCAGGACCCTTCTTAGTATTCACTTTCCCCTATTTCACTTGGCATTATTCATGGTAGATGAATAAACTAAATTGAATTATTAAATATGGATAAATATATGTAATAAAAAAAAATTCTCTCCGCCTTAAATATAAGATCCAATTAATTTTTTTTTGGAGATCTTAATAAAAATAATAAAATATTCATATTTATTATTTTTTCTCAAAATTATTTTACCTAAGCTATAAATTTATAAATTGATATATATAATGATGATGTTAAATACTTATTTAGGTAACTTGCAAAAAAACCGAAAATGACAGTCGGTCTTAAGGACCATAAAAAATTACAAAAAAGTCCCAATAGAAATTCACAAGGGACTTTTTTGATATTATTTGTATTGAAACAAAATCCAAGTTTTAAAATTTTGTTGTAAATACATCACTTTTTGTTATGAATATGAATTTTTCTGTTGTGAATTGATAGATTTAAAATTTTGTTTTAAATATAACACTTCCTATTGTGAATCTAGCCTTTTTCTTGTAAATGACATTTGTACGCTTAGGGACTTAAGTTTGAAACAAAATTCAAATGTTTAAATTTTATTGTGAATATGACACTTCTTGTTATGAATATAATTTATTATTATTTTTTTTTTTTGTGAATGACCAGGTTTTTAAATTTTGTTGTAAATATAGCACTTTGTGTTATAAATATAACATTTTTTGTTGTCAATACAAATAATATAAAAAAAAAAGTCTATGATGACTTTTTTGATATGTGAATTTTTGTTAGGATTTTTTATAATTTGTTATGTTCCTTCAGACTAGAGCTGGGAATCGGGGCGGCCCGGCCCTACGGGCCTGGCCCTCCCAGGGCGGCCCTACGGGCTTGAGATAAGGAAAACATCTGTTTTTCAAAGCCGACCCGATAGTACCAAGGCCGGGGGCCCTACGGAGCCTGGAAATTACTATTCCAAATTTTAACTATTTTTTTCTGGGTTTTTTTCAAAGAAATATAATTAGTAAATTGCAACCATTAAAATTCTAATCTATCAAATAAATATTATCAACATTAATATTTAAACAATACAAATCATCCAACAAATAAACACATTCATTAATTCATAATAAAATACAAACCATTGTCCACAATTGCCTCACATAAAACGTAAGAAGCATTAAACTAAGCAACATTAAATAACTCACATAAGTTATAAAAGCATACCATTATCATTGACAATTGTCACCTTCTTCATCACTATCATCAATTTCATAGATATTTGATTGAGCTTCACTTTGAGCGAGAAGGTTGTCTTCACTCTTTGACTAATTTTTTTTTTTTTTTTAAAAATGAAAATGCTTTACGATGAACAGGGCCTAACGGCCGGCCCAAGGCCCTGTAGGGCCGGCCTGATTAAGCCCGAGGCCCTACAGGGCCGGCCCTGCAGAGCCAATTTCAAATTTCAGGCATATTTTTCAAACCCGAGCCCTACAAGAACAGGGCTTAAACGGGCCGACCCGATTTCCCGACTCTAAGTCTGACTATCATTTTTCCAAAAACAAGTCAGCTACTGTTGCACGAATAGTTTGAAAGGGTTATATAAAAAAAAAAAAAAAAAAAAAGTTTGAAAGGGAAGTAATCGAGGCGTCAGACACATGACTTGTTTCATCAAGCAACCTTAGAATTGCTTATTTGTTTTCCATATCCTCAAAATCATTCACGCCATTGCCCATTCATGCCGTAGTGAATTAGTGATAGTGGAGGTGAAGGAAGGAAGGAAGGAAAACCATGTTTTCCCTCTGAGAATCTGGCGAAATGACCACCGCCCACCAATCCGACGGCGCTTCATTAGACTCCGAACTTGGAACGCCGCTTCTGAATCTCGATACAGTAAACGGGGCGGTTGACTACAAAGGCCAACCAGTCATCAGATCCAAGTCTGGCTATTGGAGGTCTGCTGGTTTCATCATAGGTACTCTCTAGTCCTGAATCTCCCTTTTCTCCTTCTTCTTTGTTATTCAATTGATTAATTAATTACTGTGTTATTTTTGTGTGAGAAGGTGTGGAAGTAGCAGAGAGGATTGCATACAACGGAATAGTGTCGAATTTGATCTCCTTCTTGACGGGGCATCTTCACCAGAGCACAGCTGTTGCTGCCGCAAATGTCAACGTATGGGATGGAACGGCGTCGTTCCTGCCTCTCTTGGGAGCATTTATCGCTGATTCTTATCTTGGACGTTATCGCACGATTGTTATTTCTTCCCTTCTTTATATATTGGTCAGTTATGATTTCAAGAATACTTTATATATATATATATATATATATATATATATATGGAACATAAGAGCTACTGTATAAAATTCTTTGTATTCATATTTCTCTATATTGAACAGTGGCTTTACAATGTTTTATAGATGAAGAATTAATTCTAGAATGTTCATTTAGGGCTAGCTGTACATAGATACAATGGAATATTTTTATTTCATTTATCATTTTATAGATTTATTTGTCAATGAAGGATTTAAGAATCAACAAGTAAGCTTCGTTGGTCCTGTGTTGACTGATTAAATTGGATCTGAGTCATTAAACTGCATTTTTGGCTTAAAAAGGTGCGTAATCTATTAAACAGTGACGTAAAGTCGTAAGAAAATGTTTCTTCGGAGACATTTTGTTCTGGTTTAGTGGAGAACAATTAAATATAGCCATACCCTTTTTATTTCCAGCATCTTGACAAGAAAACCATATTGCATAGAAGAGTATGATAAAGGGTTTAACATTCAAGCTTTATTTTGGTGCAGGGACTAGCAATGCTGACTCTGGCAGCTAAGCTTCCTTCTTTTACTGATTCTGACTGCAAAGTTTCCAATATATTCACATTTTGTTCTCCTAAGTTGCAAGTTATGGTGTTTTTCTTCTCACTTTATCTGGTGGCCTTTGCACAAGGAGGGCATAAGCCTTGTGTTCAGGCTTTTGGGGCTGATCAATTTGATGAACGCCATCCAAAAGAATGTAAAGACAGAAGCTCATTCTTTAACTGGTGGTATTTTACTATGTGTTCAGGCATCTTGCTATCTCTTTTGATCTTGAACTATATACAGGACAACCTTAGCTGGGTTTTAGGATTTGGAATCCCTTGTATTGCGATGATCACTGCTTTGATCATGTTCTTGCTTGGAACTAAGACCTACAGATTTACAGTGGAAGGGCAGAAGAGGAGCCCATTTATCAGAATTGGTCGTGTATTTGTTGCAGCTATAAGAAATCATCAACTTACCCTACCGGAGATTGCCTTCAAAGATGAAGCTGGAAACATTGTACAATGTTCCAAACAATTCACGTAAGACTAACAGCTAATTATTCTATGTTTTTAAAACTAATCAATTTCACTCTTAGTTGCATTCTGATAGAAGGCTGAAAGATAGGAACATATAATCAAGTTCCTAGAGTTTGATTATACTTTATGCATTGTTGTTTACTGTCTTCAGTATTAAAGTCAAGTTTGAATTTCTTGAAGGGAGAAAAACCATTTGAACTAATTTGTGGATAAAGTGAAGCATATGACTGGACTCAGTTGCATACTTTTAATTATTACCTAAAAATGCCTGCAAAATGGAACCTTTGTCTTGTAATTTTCTAGTGAGCTATCTTCTTCTCGGTAGTTATTTGGATTAATAAAATGATGAATGCTTTAAAGAACTATTATATCGCACATCTCTCAAAGAGGTGATTAGCAACGTATCCTACCTCTATATTTCAATTAATCTATTATAAGTAAAAGTTGTAATTTGCACACATTGATTCTTTTGATTTAGAAGTCATTGTGAATCTTGATATAATTTTCAATCTAGCTACTAGCTAGTCATGATCTACAGTTCTTGATGATGCTTATGTAACCTGTTCAGTAAATTCAAGCTCAGTGAGTCATCAAATTCGATTAGTGTAGCCTCTTTGGTTTTTTTTTTTTTTTTTTTTTTTTTTTTTTTTTATAATGACTTTGACTAATTGGCTTTTGTTTTACACAATGGTAAGAAGCTTCCTCAACAAAGCTTTGTTTTCACCAAATGGCTCTAAACAAGAAGAGGCTTGTAGCCTTATTGAGGTGGAAGAAGCAAAGGCTGTTCTTGGGCTTGCTCCTATTTGGGCAGCATGTTTGGTCTTTGGTATTGTTCTTGCTCAAACTCCAACTTTCTTCACCAAGCAAGGAAGCACTATGGATAGAACTATATTCCCAGGGTTTGATATCCCTGCAGCTTCTCTCCAAGCCCTTATCCCATTGGCCATTGTTATTTTCACTCTGATCTACGACTGCATTTTCGTGCCAATAGCGAGAGCTATCACTAACAAACCCTCAGGCATCACAATGCTACAAAGAATCGGAACTGGAATATTTATATCTGTAATTACAGTAGTAATTGCTGCTCTTGTTGAGATCAAAAGACAACAAACAGCAATAGTATATGGTCTAGTTGATGATCCTCATGCAACTATTCCAATGAGTGTGTCATGGTTGGTTCCCCAATATTTTTTGCTTGGAGTTGCTCAGGTATTCACCATGGTTGGCCTTCAAGAGTTCTTCTATGGTCAGGTCCCAAATGAACTCCGAAGTATGGGTCTAGCTCTGTACTTGAGCATTTTCGGTCTTGGCAGCTTTCTAAGCAGCTTTTTGATTTCTGTGATTGAGGAGGCAACGGGTAAAGATGAACAAGGCAGCTGGTTTGGTGATAATCTCAATAAGGCTCATCTTGATTACTTTTATTGGTTGCTTGTTGGACTCAGTGTGATGGGACTAGCCTGTTCATTTTCTTTGCAAAATCTTACATCTATAACCAGAAAAGTAGGGCACAAGGATAGTCTGTTTCTTTCCTTCTTTCTTCTTTTTCCATTTTAAGGTGTAGTCATGTGAATGTAATTTTAATGTATTGCATATAACTAAAACTTCCATTTTTATATTCTTAAATGATTTTTTTCCTTCCAAAGTTGTAGCTGTTGCACTGATTCTTAAATATCATCTAGCTTTTGATTGTTTTAAAGTAAACCTCTACTAAGGTTTGTGTTAGTTCTCTATGTGTGTTTTGATGATAATTGACATTTGTAAAAAAAAATATATGTTATCAATTCAAGCGAAATGTTTATACTTAAGAAAACTGGTTTTAATAACTTAGTTACGTTTCTGGCTAATGTTGACTCGAGTCGAGTTTATGTGATCAAGCCATACTCTAAAACTTTCTAAATGCCTTTTTGAACTTGGTACTCGAGTTGGCCTTGTGGTGACTTGAGTTATAGTCTTTGTAAAGTAGCTTATGAAAAGCTTTAACTTGAGACAAGTTTGTAATGACTTGAGTTAATGGATTGAATTTCAAACTTAGCTTTTCAAATATTTTTTAACGTTCAAATGTGACTCGAGTTAAGTTACTAAATGACTCGAGTCATTAACTATTTCTAAATCATTTTTAAAACCAAACCCAATAACCATTTTATGAAAATGATGTGACTCGAGTCAGCCTGTTACAAAGACATCTTCACTAGATGAGTTGAAGATGTTGACTCGAGTTAAATCCAATGTGACTCGAGTCAATCTGTGATAGAAACATCTTCTCTATTTCTCAAACCTATTTTTAAGAGAAGATAAAGCCGTGACTCGAGGCAAGTATAAGTGACTCGAGTCAAGTAATTCGAGTTAGACTATGAATGACTTGAGTTAGCCTTCTGTTTCTCTGCAAATCACCGTGTTTGTAAACTCTAAATTATTAACTGTGATTTGTATACGCTATATCTTTGCTCATTATTATTTCTAACTATGTTTAATCAGTTTGTTAATGAGTCTCAGATGATTTTGAAAAAGATTAACACCAAATTCCCAAAAAGCAATTTGTATGTCAGACTGCATTTATTGCACTTATCTAAACGAGACTCAAATAAGGCAACCATTCTTCTAAGCATTCTAAAGCAATCTTTGCTTTTCGGCTCATGTAATAAAGGTTGTATCTTAACGGGCAAAATAAAAGGAATGAAAGAATGTCAAGGCGGCACATTTACACTGGAACTTTAGCGGTGAAAGTGACTATCAAATTTCTACTTGTCTAACGGCTAATTTGAAGAAGTTATAACAGATAATCTTTAAGCTTCTCCAACGGTCATTAATGTCAACCAATATAAATATTAGAAGCATTAAATTCTTCACCTACCGGAACTCTATGCAATCAATTTGTTATTACTATGAATTCTTGTTTCATTCACTCCATTTAATGTTTTTGGATATTCTTGTACTTCAGTGATTATTATTTATCTACTCGGTGAGAAGTTAAACGCTTTTTGATTTTTTCTTTATTTGTAAATCTCAAGGTAATGGGACCTTGAGTGTGAGTGTATAATTACAACTTGTAAGGAAGAGTAGATCCGAGTGTGAAGGGATCACTTCGAGTACAGAGTGTGTAATTGTATCAACAATTGTGAATTAGTGAAAAATCCTAGAGCGTCTGGGGACTAGACGTAGGTCAAAGAGTTGGACTGAACCAGTATAATCTCTCGGTGTCATTATCTCTTTTGTTGTCTCTATTTTTATCTCCTTCCAGTTAATTAGTATTTTTTTTTTTGAAATCCCCTATTCACCCCTCTAGATAATATTCCTCTTTCAGTTTGTTCTTCCACCAGTTCTCACACCTCATCGTTTTTAAGAAAAAAATGTTATACTCGTATATGTTGAACAGATAAATTCATTTTCTGATCTTCTTGCATGCAAATTCTCAGCCTAGAAACTTTGGTGTGAAGAGATACTCCAAAATGGAGCAACAGGCTTAAAGAGTTTTTTTTTTTTCCTGAAATTTTTAAGAGTTGGTACCTTCACAGTTCACACAGTTTCCAGATGGATTCTTTTTTAATCTATTTTTTTTTCATATAATTAATACATCATCGATCATATTTTTTAAATGGTCTATTATTTAGTACTCATTCAATGAAATTCTTTCAAATTTGAGGGCGATGATCGGGATCGGCTATGGACTAGAAATATTTGTAAAGAAACAAGGGTGTAAAAATGCACATGTGCTTTTTGGTCAGAGGAGCGCCCAACAATAAGTGTTTTTTTGCGGTGTAGAAGTGACTACGTGGTAGCAAATCACGTTCAAAAATACCGTTTGATTATTAAGTTTGACTTTTTTGTTAATTGGACGATGACATGGCTTTCAAAGGTGCAAAAATACAGATATGGTTTGGTCAAAAGAGCGTCCAACATTAAATGTTTTTTTTAGGTATAAAAATACCGTTTGACCGTTAGTTTAACTTTTTTTTGACTGGCTGACGACATGGCTTTCAACGCAACTATATGGAAAAAAGCATGACTAGTCGGCATGTTTTTTTCCTACACAATTGCTTTGAAAGCCACATTATCATCCAATCGGTAAAAAAAGTCCAACCAACGGTCAAATGGTATTTTTGCACCTAAAAAAAGAACTTGGTGTTGGGCACTCTTTTGGCCAAACTACATGTGTATTTTTATACTTTTGAAAGCCACGTCATCGTCTAGTTAGCACCAAAAAAAAAAAAAAAAAAAAAAAAATCAAACTTAGTGGTCAAACGGTATTTTTGCACATAATTTGTAACAACGTAGTCACTTTTACACCTCAAAAAACCATTTGCTATTGGGTGCTCTTCTGACGAAAATACATGTGCATTTTTACACCTTAACCCAAGAAAAAAGTTAGTGCCAACTTAGTATGTAAGCTTGAATTTTTAAAGGATGACAAATGTGAATATAATTGAAATTACGAGTGAAAATAAGGTTAAAATCATATTTAATATAAGCAGTAAGGCTAATATAATTATTGGCCTTTATAGTTTGTCTTCATTTTGGTTTTATTCCCCAAAATTTGGAACCTGTGGTTTTGGTCTCTCAAGTATGGTTCGACTGTTAGTCCTTGTAATTTGAGAAGGACATGAATCTGAATTAACAGCCCTAAATTTGCTAACGTGGTCAAGTTTGTACTGATTGGGTGAGATGAGTTGTCAAAATACATGTGTCACCCGTGTTGATTTGTAGACATAAAAAGAATATAGTATAATACTCTAACCACCCTTCTATTTTAAATTAATTATACATGCATCCCCTCTATTTTGAAAACTCATATAGGCTTTCTTTAAAATTAAAATGTGTGTTACATAAACATTCTTTATATTTTGAAAGTCTTTTTCATCCCCTCAAATCGTTAATTGACCGTTAAATTTAACTTTTAGGTTTTTGTTTTACCTAAATGCCAATCTTTAACATTATAATTAATTTTTTTTTTTAAAAAAAACACGAACACACATGGACCAAAAAATGTTTATACCGCCAAATTTTAATTCTAATAGATTTTTTAACTTTATAATATGTTAAAAACTTTTACTAATTTTGAGATTATAAAATTTATAATTTAATTTTTTACCATATTTATTGAAATTTATTTATTTTAAGTTTCTTAAATAACTAAAAGTATATATATATCAAACAAATTTTTTAATAAAATATAATAAACTATATAGGTTGAAGAGACATTTAAATTTATAACTTCATATCTTTTCTACAAATATTTAAAAAACTTATTTCGAATTTTTAAAAGTTTGTGATATCTATAGGTTTTCAATTAAAATTTGGGATTTTGTACTAAGGGTATATTAGTAAATAAATTTATCTTTATATAAATTTTAATTGAAAAAATATATTTTTAGATTTTTTTAGAATGTTCTTAATGAGTTAACAGTTTAGATTTAAGTATATATTTTTAAAATCGAAGAAATCTCTATACAATTAAGACAAAATAGAAGCATGGTTAAAGTAATTTACTCTTAAAAAAAAATTGATGAACATTGTGGGTCTGGAGGAGGATGTGAGGTCAACAGAAACGAAGGATGCGTAGAAAGATCATCAATTGCCTTCGAAATCGATGAACATGAGTAAGGCAGCTGCCTATTCTACTTGACTGAAATTGATGAACATGATTGAGCTGGTTTGGGTTAGCGGTGGAAGAAGTGACTTATTTTCTATTTGACTTTCGTAAAAGTAAGATAGGATAAAAGTTAGATTGTAAATGTGATTTATATTTGGATCGACAATGACAGAAATGACTTTTTTTTCCAAACTAAAGAGTGTTTATATTATTATTTGAAAAGTCAATTGAGATAAAAAAAATGAGTGAAAAATGCATGAATCATATTGACTACTACATATAAATATATTAGTTGTATATAGATGATTGAAGATAAAAATTTAAATTTGAATTTGAAAAAAAAGTTAAACTATTATGGTGTAATCGACTAAACCAGGTCCAGAGGCCCCCTTCACTTGCTGATTTCGATTTGCAGCTTGGACTAAACAACTTCCGACTCATTTTTACATATCAATGTGACTTGGAGAAGGTATTTTTAGCATCATTCGTTGGTGTTGCATAGGTTTGGTCCGCTAGTGTCCCAAAATCAATATTTTAGGTCTATAACACGTCAATACCAAAATGGATAAATTAAAACCACATAAACCAAAAGTTGTAACATTCATTACAAAAAAACAATGATGTTAGTACAAATTGACAAAGTTTAACCCCACAAACAAAAAATTCATCAAGCCAAAAGAAACATCAAGTCAAAAGAAACATCAAGTCAAAAAACACTGATGCCAGTACAAATACAAGAACCCTAAATCTAATCTTCCTCTTCAGATGTGTCAATATTCTCCTCCTCCTCCTCAAAAACATCAGCTCCATGGTCATCGTCACCGGCTGCCTCCTGCTCTCGTCCAAGCTGCAAATGACCAAGCCTATCCTCTAACCCCACAAACAAAAAATTCATCAAGCCAAAAGAAACATCAAGTCAAAAGAAACATCAAGTCAAAAAACACTGATGCCAGTACAAATACAAGAACCCTAAATCTAATCTTCCTCTTCAGATGTGTCAATATTCTCCTCCTCCTCCTCAAAAACATCGGCTCCATGGTCATCGTCACTTTTGCCTCTGCTCTCGTCCAAGCTGCAAATGACCAAGCCTATCCTCTAACCCCACAAACAAAAAATTCATCAAGCTAAAAGAAACATCAAGTCAAAAGAAACATCAAGTCAAAAAACAACGATGCCAGTACAAATAAAAGAACCCTAAATCTAATCTTCCTCTTCAGATGTGTCAATATTCTCCTCCTCCTCCTCAAAAACATCAGCTCCATGGTCATCGTCCCGGCTGCCTTCTGCTCTCGTCCAAGCTGCAAATGACCAAGCCTACCCTCTAACCCCTTCATCCGACCTTGCATCCACCTCCACATTTCATTCTCCTTATCAATGTGGATCTTCCACCTGTTTTTCTATTTCAGCTCTATCTTACCTATCTTCTTCAGGTAGCATTGATGCCTTTCATGACATCACGAAAGGAGAATCCACCCTCAGGCTCAACTATGTCCTCCATATCAGCATCGTCATCATCATCATCATGGACCTCAGGAGGAACAATGGGTGGAACCGAGCCAGCATCAGGTACCTCTTCCTCGACAGTAGTGTATTGCCACACACCATTTGGCCCCTTGGAGATCTCGCACTGCTCCAATAAACGCTGTCCAAACCTAGCATTCCACATTGTGAGGTTCTTCATTTGCTCAGTGTGAATAGGAACACCAAAATGCTCCAATATCCTCTGAACCAGATAAGCGTATAGGAGTGAAACTTTATCCTTTCGTTTGGCCTTATACACCATCCAACAAATATAGTGCCTCCAATTCACCTGTATGCCATGACGGATAGCCCACATAATAGGAATGTCACCCTCCAACACCCTCGAATGATTGTAAGGCCGAGGGAACAATATGTGGGAGATGACGTAGTAGAGGACACAAGCATCAACAGTCAGCTGGTCCACAGTAAATATAGCTCTATGACCTCTTGGCCTCTTGGCCTTATTCACAGCCTCAGCTCGATCAAATCCATCAATGGGGGCATTGTTATCCCCATCATACTCAATTATATCCTTCGCATCAAAATCATATCCCAGTAACTCCATCCAGATGGGAGCCGTCATCACTATGTCAACACCGTAAAAGCGAGACCTCAAATCACCATTTATGTAGCTGAGGTTATGGTAGAAAGCTCTCACCATAACCTCTGAGTAGGGCATACCATCTCCGCCAAGCCTCTCAAATGGGAACCCTCCAACAATAGCACTATATCAAATCCCTCATTCGCAAAGAACGCCATATCTAATGACTTCAGCTTGCAAATGGGTCCGCTAGCAAAAGAAGCCATGAACTGTGCATGCTGTGCTGCATCATTATCAACTAGATAACCAAAAGGGAGATCAACAACGGGCTCAGGCTGCTGTGGCCTATAGGAGGATGACCCACGTTCCTACCATAACTTTGTCCGTCTCTCGCCCTCCCTGCCAATGTTAGTGGGAGCTTGTCTGCGACGCATGATAACAACAAAGGCCTACAAAGGGACATTACAAACCATCAAAAAACAACAAACATTCATCATTTTCACTTTCCTATATACATTCATCATTTTCACAAACAAACACAATCAACATAAACAACAAACATCTAAGGAGATGTGTTATTAAAAAAACTTAAAATCTAAACAACACAAACAAACATTAATCAATATAAACAACAAACATTCATCAGTTTAACAAAAAAAATACAATCAACAACAAAAAAATTCAACAAAACCGAAGTGAAATTCGACCAAAAAAAAAAAAAAAATCTCAACCGATGTAAATCTTTTCACTTTCCCATATACATTCATCATTTTCATCCATAAATATGAATGAAATACTCAAATCAATCAAAGATACACAACAAAACCACCCAATGAAAGCACAAAACACAAATGGGGGTTCGTATAAACGCAAAAACGATGGCGAAACGATGGCGGAAATTTGAAATGGAGATGAGTACATACCGAAATCAACGCAAATAGTACTAGATTGAAGAATCTTTCTCAACCCACCAACGGATTCAGCAAGGTTTTGGTGAAAAATTTAGAGGGGAGAGGTTTGGGGAAGTTTAATCGAGTATTAGGGTTCGTATGTTGCGAATAGGGGTTTTAAAAAAACCTATCTAACGCGATGTAATCGACTAAGCACTATAGAGCTTAGTCGATTACATCGCGGGAAAATTTTAAAAAAATTAGCCGCCATTGTATAATCGATTACATCTCGGGGTGTAATCAACTAAATATGGGCAGATTGGTGATATGTTTCCATACGGGGCATTTTGGTAATTAATTATTTAATAAGGGGAAAATTGGTCAAAAAGCCGTGAACGTTGGGAATTTATTAATTCCCCTTCAATGCTGAATTTAATTTCTGAAGAACAAGACAACACTCTGAACACCAAGCAAGAAGAGGACAACTCTAAACATTACCTCTATCTTTGCTGGGCTTTTCTTCCACCTCTCCCAATGCTAGTGTCCAAGGAGTGTTAGTTCTCTATGTGTTTTGATGATAATTAACAATTGTAAACACACATTGAAGTTTGTCTTTGGTAAGTTGAAAAACTTACTGTCAAAGCCAAACTCAAGTATTGGTCTCAATACTTGAGTATTGACTTGACAGAGAATTTCTCAAAAACCATTACACAAAGCAATACTCAAGTATTGGACACAATACTCAAGTATTGAACTTACGAGAGAACACTCCAAGTTTTTCACCCTGAGCCAAACTTGAGTATTGATATGAATACTCGAGTATGGAACACACAGAGACAATTTCAACATTGACTTAAGATCTCAATACTCAAGTATTCAATTGAATACTCAAGTATTGGTCAAACAGAGAGTCATCAAGTTTTTCATCTTATGAAAACTCAAGTATTCATTTGAAAACTCAAGTATTGACTTGACATCAATTTATCAAAGTTTTCAAACACCTTGAATACTCGAGTACTTGGTTTGCACACTCGAGTATTGAACTGACAGAAAGATTACGAGATTTATGCATATGTTGAATACTCAAGTATTCATTTCAATACTCAAGTATTGACTTGGGAAAGACTTCACAAAGTTTTTCAAAATGAATGAATACTCGAGTATTGAGTTGGAAACTCAAGTATTGGGCATACAGAGAGCTTTGCTCTTTGTCAATGATTTGAACACTCAAGTATTGAAACCAATACTCAAGTATTGAGGTTTTGAACTTAAACTTATTTTCATATCAAGAGTTCAAAACTCGAGTATGGATTTGGATACTCGAGTATTGACCTTATTTCAATGATAAGGTCCAAAGTCAAATCTCGATGATTCCTCTCGGAAGAAGAATACTCAAGTATCAAAATGAATACTCAAGTATTGACTTAAGTGCACAGTGACAAACTCAAGTATTGAACGCTAAGTTTGAAAATCAAATCTGACGAATTTGTGAAACCTTCTTGTTTGATCTTAATACTTACTATGATTAATCTCTAATGTTTCTAGATATGTTTAACCACTTTATTGGCGAGTTTCAAATAGATTAGAGAATGTACATTGAAGGTTTAAAGCAAAAGCAAAAGTGATGTCAGCACATTAAATGCAAACCCAGAAAGTTGCATTCTTTTGGGTAATCCACCTGCACACGGTTGCAAAGCATTAAAGAATGATTTCTACAACAAGCAACTGCTGTTCCAACGGATTAATTCACAGAGAGTCAACTCTGAACATCTGCCCAGCTGGATTAAGAGGAAATTAGAGAGAGAAGATGCCTAAACCACTTCCTTAACCTTGGCTGAACTTCTCCAACGGATCTATTAGGAAAGCAACAGTCATTTAATGATCTCTGAGTATAAATAGAGCTGCATTCAAGTCTTTCCAACAACCACAACTGCTGAAAACAAATTGCATTCAAGTCTTACACTTATTCTTTCAGTTTTCATCTATATTGTATCTTTTGATACACAAGCTTCAGTGTTTATCATTATCTACTCTTAGAGAGAGTTTCTACTTGTAAAACATTTATTGTAAAGAATCACAAGTCAGGGGACTTGGTGATTTGGGAGTTCATTGATTACAACTTGTAAGGGGAGTGAGTTCTAGAGAGAGAACTACTCTTTGAGTACGAGTGTGTAATCTTTGAGATAGTGATATCACAAGTCCGGGGACTTGGTGATTGGGTTCATTGATTACAACTTGTAAGGGGAGTAATTTCTAGTGAGAGAATTACTCTTGAGTACGAGTGTGTAATCAATTGATATAGTGGAAATCCCGAGTGTCCGGGGACTGGACGTAGGTCAAGGAGTTAGACCGAACCAGTATAAATCCCTGTGTCTAGTTGTCCTTCTCTACATCTTATGTTCACCTCTGTTTTGCTGTATGAAAAGCAGAGCGAATCAAAAAAGTTCTCAAAATCCCCAATTCACCCCCTCTTGGTGATTTCCTTCACTTTCAAGGAGAAGTGACTTTTTTGGTTTAAGCCTACCCAAACACCTCCAAATAAGCTTTTCCTCACTAGAATTTCTTTCAAACGCCACCAGACTTTTTTCGCATGCCAACACTTTGTAAACGCTAGCCTAAAAATGCTAATTGTTAATTAATTTTATATGGCTTTGAATTCCTATTAAAATTAAGGAGGAAAAATCACTATCAAGTCTCAAGGACCATAAAAAATTACAAAAAAGTCTCATATCGAATTCCCCAATCAAAAAGGTCCCTAGTGACTGCATTATAAAAAAGTCTCATACCGAATTCCCCAATCAAAAAGGTCCCTAGGGACTGCATTATGATTAATTCAGAATGTGAAATTACTTTGTTGCCCCCACTGTGAAATTTCATAACTTTTCAGGTAGGAAAATCAATTTGTCAAAGTAGGCTCATGCAGTTGTGAAAATAGGCCTAAGAACTTGTCAAAACTTGTGAAATTTTATAACTTCTCTAGATAAAAAAATCTAGTTGTCAAAGTAGGCTTATGTAGTTGTGAAAATAGGCATAAGAACTTGTCAAAACTTGTTAAAGTTGGGACATTAACTTGTGAAATTTTATAGTGAAAATCTAATAGTCAAAGTAGGCTTATGCAGTTGTGAAAACAGACATAACCACTTGTCAAAATTCATATTTGTATATGCAAATTTTGACAAATGCTTATGTCTATTTTCACAACTGCATAAGCCTACTTTGACAATTTGACTTTCATCTATGGAGAAGTTATGAAATTTCACAATGGGGGCAACAAAGTAATTTCACATTCCGAATTCATCACAATGCAGTCGATAGGAAGAAGATCCTTTCTTGTCAAGGCGGCCAAGCGGATGAAAAAGTTTGCGGATAGGAAGAAGCGTGCTTCTGAGTACCAAGTGGGAGACATGGTAATGTTGAAGCGTCTTCCTCAACAATTCAAAGTGCTTAGACAGGTACATAAGGGCCTCATTCGCAAATATGAAGGCCCGTATAAGATCGTGGGGAAAGTAGGAAAGGTTTCCTACAAACTGGACCTACCTCCAAACTTGAAGATTCATCCTGCCTTCCACGTTAGTATGCTCAAGCTGTTCCATGAAGACAAGGATGATCCTGATCCAGCCAGGAGGTAATTCACACTAGGCGAAGTATGAAGTAAAAAATTGGCTTCCTGGCAATCAAAATTGACCTTGAGAAAGCATATGACCGAGTCAATTGGAAATTCTTGATGAGCTACCTCCAGGAGATTAATAGTCCAAGTGGCCTTGCCCAGGTAATTAGCCAATGCATCTCTACCTCTAGTATGCAATTGTTATGGAATGGGGATAAAGCCGAGCTCTTCCATCCTTTGAGTGGGGTATGGCAAGGAGATCCGCTATCGCCCTACTTGTTTGTCATCTGTATGGAGAAACTGGCGCACCTTATACAATATGCTATTATTGAAGGCCATTGGAAGCCAATCCGCCTCACACGAACTGGGCCCCCTATTTCACATTTGTTTTTTTGCAGATGATATCATTTTATTTGCAGAAGCCTCAATGGATCAAGTAGTCACTATTAATTCGTGCTTAAAGAATTTTGTGACAATTCTGGCATAAAGGTTAACCATCACAAAACCATAGTATTTTTCTCAAAAAATGTCCACCATGTTTGAAGAAATGAGATGTGTGCTTCTCTGAGTTTTTCAATTATAGGAAACTTGGAAAAATACATAGGCATTCCCTTGCACCACAAAAGCGTGACTAAGGAGTGCTATCATTACGTGGTAGATAAGGTAAAGGTAAGATTATCTAACTGGAAAGCAAAATCGCTCTCCTCAGCAGGTCGATCTACCCTTATTTCTTCGGCCACTACGGCAATCCCTGGGTATGTCATGTAAACATCCCTACTCCCAGCCAGTCATGTGATTCCTTGGATAAATGCAACCAACAGTTCTTGTGGGGGAGTACTAAAGAGCAAAGGAAAATTCCATTGGTTTCTTGATGTGATATGTAAGCCTAAAGTCAAGGGTGGATTGGGGATCTGGCATTCAAGTTACTATAATCAAGCCTACCTTATGAAGCTTGGATGGAACCTCTCGGTAGATGGGAGGATTTGTGGGTAAAGGTTATTCAAAACAAGTATGGGTGTGGCTCTGACGTCTTACCAAAGATTGATGTGAGTCGGCCAGGGTCCAATCTATGGAATGGCATTAAGCATACATGGAGTAAGGTACCTAATGGGTGCTTGCGTTGGAAATGGAATAAGAATGGCGTGTTCACTGTGAAATCAACTTATGACGCACTAAACAATGGAATGGTGCAACCTGACCTGATATGGGGAAAGATATGGAAGTTGCAGATCCCGGAGCGTTGCAAAATGTTCCTCTGGCTTGCTCTCCACAAGCGATTATTAACCAATGTGTCCAAGTGTAAGCGCGGCCTAAGTACTGATGCCTGATGTCCAATTTGCAATGGGGAAGTAGAGACCTTGCTCTACGTCCTCAGGGATTGCCCAACTACTACTGATCTTTGGAAACAACTTGTGCCTATGCACCTTTGGTGTAGGTTCATTATGATGCCGTTTGATCAATGGGTCCGATTGAACATATGTCATCGAGGGAAAAATCAACAAGTAGATGAATGGAGGCACCTATTTGCGGTTGTTTGCTGGTGGATATGGCGGCATCGCAACACTGTTATATTTGAAGGCAAGATGATCTCGAACGCTTCCTTGCAGAACAGTGCCATAGCAATGGTACATAGCATGCGAGAGGCTTGAACCAGGTACTGTACGATGCCTAGCCAACAGCAATTGCAGAGCATACCTGGGAATCACTGGCGTCCACCACCGGTAGGTCAAATAAAGATTAATATGGATGGGGCACACTCACAGTACACTAGCGGTGTAGCTAGCAGCGGCCTGCTACGAGATAAACATAGCACCTTTCTTTGGGGTTTCATGTTCAAAGGGGAAGATGGAGATAGTTTAACTGCTGAATTATGGGGATGTATCCATGGCCTCAAAATTGCGTGGGATCTGGGTACAAAGATGTAATTTTGGAAATCGACTCAGCAGATGCAGTGGACTTGGTAAGAAGTCCCAGCAACTTAGCGCACGACGATAGACTCCTGCTTGACGAGCTCAAAAGCATGATTGACGGGCACTGGGATGTTGACATCCATCGCATCAGTCGTTGGGCGAATGCAGCGGCAGAATATTTGGCTAAAGCGAGCTTATCATCCTTACTAGGTTTCCAAATTGTATTGCATACGTACACTGGAGCTTGAAAGGATCCTCGCTACTGATAAAACTTAGTTAAGTTTCTTGGGTGCCCAATGTTATCAAAAAAAAAAAAGAAGAAGAAGAAGAAGTTACAGCAAGATCTCCCTCCTCCCTCTTCGGAGTTTCAGCTTGAGCATCCCGATGCTAAGTTGTTGCATCGGACTGTCGGCTCATTGGCACAACGGGTGGATAACATGGAGACTCGTATGCGACTTCAAAGAGAAGAAGACACCCGTCTTATCCGGGAGGATATGGAGCGTCAAAATGCCATCTGGCGTCAAGAGGAGCAGAGGCGGATTAGGCGGGAGTTAGAAGAACGTTTCGTGCATAAGGAGAAGCCAACCCGGAATCCGAGACGCGATGGAGATGGCCCAAGCCAGGTAGTGGTTTCAACATCGGTTCATACCGAGGTAGAGAAAGCCAGTGAAGAGCATGAGGAGAGAGATATGGTCACTAATGATCAAGGAAAGAGTCTTAACGGAGAGACTATGAAGATATTGTTGCTTGAGGAACGAGTTAGGATGTTGGAACGCCCAGCCCCAAATGCCAGCCATGATGCTAGTAGACCTAGCCGGGTTAGTGACACTACAGCTACAGAAGTCAATACTAACGTTAACCGGGCTGATAATGCCGACTTGGCTCACAACAAGGTAAAGCAACCAGTTGTAAGCCCAGATTGCGATAAGGATAATGTGACACCCCATCGAGTAGCACGCCGAGGGCCGGTGGTGAAGGACAAGGTGGAGAGAACGTTCTGAGTCAGTTTTCAGATGAAAACATGGCCGCAGGTTACCCTAAAGGTTTAGATTCCAGGGAGTTACCGAAATATGACGGAAGTTAGGATTCGCTTAACCACGTCAATAATTTCAAGATGGAAGTCAGAGTTAAAGGAATTGTGGGACATGTTATTCCGCGATTATTTGCAGGAACCCTGAGGGGGCCGGCCTAGGTTTGGTTCCATTCTCTGCCGCTGTGGTCCATCAAGGATATGAAATCCTTGGAGCGGAAGTTTTTGCTCAACTTCGCCACAAGTAGGAAACAGTCGAAGACCGAGTTCCAATTGGACCAGGTGAAGCAGTTACCCGGGGAGACATTGCAAAAGTATCTGGCACGATTTAAAGATACGACTCTTCAGGTAGCCGGTTTGAAAGAGGACGTACATCTCCATTGCGTTATAGCCGAACTTAGTGGTGCGTCTCGCTTGAAAAAGTCTGTGCTAAAGGCACGTCCTGAAACCCTGGCTGAGTTTACCGATAAGGCAAAAACTTTCCTGGAGCTGGAGTAGATGGAGATGCTGAATCAAGTGCCCAGAGAGAGGGCCAAAAGCCCCCCAAGAGGCAAAGAGCAACATAACGGGCGTCGACAGGATTCTCGTGGACGTGGTAGTGATAGCAAAATGATTGGGGGAATCCGGGAGGAAGTTTTGATCGGTATACCCTGTTGAAGGTCTCCCAGGCACAAATCTGGAAGGAGGTTTCGGCAACCGAGATGAAGGAGGTTGAAAAACCTCAGCTCATGAGGAGAGGGGCTACCTTAGATAAAACCCGGTATTGCGAATTTCATGACCAGTATGGCCACACCACGGATAGTTGCTGGGATCTGAGGGATGCTGTTGAAAAGTTTGTTCGTGATGGAAAACTCCGCAAGTATGTGATTCAAACCCAGGGACGGCGAAACCAGAAGCGGTGTGAGGATCGAAGCAAAAGCCCGCCCTCGGAAAAGAAGAGATGGGGCCGGAGTAAGAAGGCCGGCGTCAGTGACGAGGAATTCCCTGACTCCAAGTTTGACTATAATGTTATTAGCAGAGGATTCGGGGGAGGTGGAGACTCTACAAATCAGCGAAAGAGGTACCTGAGGGAGGTACTTTCCATTAGAGACTTCCGGAGTTCAAGAAAGATGTGTCAAAACTAGAATCCCCGGTGCTTTGTTTCATTAGGCAGGACTTGGAGGACGTGCTCCCATGTCATCATGACGGTCTGGTAATCACCGGAACAGTTGGGGACTGTTGTGTTAAGAAAATCTTCATTAACAACGGCAGTGCGGTCGACATTATCTTATGGGACGCATTTAAGCGCATGAGGCTTGACCCTGAAAACCTAAGGCCATGTCGGACGACCTTGACCGGATTCAATGGGTAGGACACTCATTCTAAGGGTTACATAGATTTAAAGCTGACCTTAGGAACAAGAGAAGCTTTTAAGACGGATCGAGTTAGGTTTATAGCGGCTGATTTTCCTTCAACGTATAACATCATTTTGGGACGACCGACCATTCATGACTGGGATATGTTGGTATCCTCAAAGCACCAGAAGTTGAAGTTGGTCAATAGTAAGAACCAAGTCGTCACGGTAAAGGGCAACCAAAAGGAGTCCCGGCAATGCTATTTCAATACGGTTAGGGGCTCTAAGGGCGGTTGGAAGATGACTTCCAATAAATACAAGGATGCTTCGGTTAAGGCCGATGTAGAAGGAGAGTCGGTCAATTCGGTAGAGTTGATTTGCGTGAAGAATAAAAGATGAAAAAGTCAGAACCAAGTGGCGAGTTGGTGGACCTCGTGTTGGGAGATGAACCCGGCCAGGCAACCAAAATCGGTAAGAGTTTGGACCCTGAGGTCCGGATAGAGCTGGAGGAGTTTTTGCAGAGTAACAAAGATGTCTTTGCGTGGTAACCCTCGGACATAACCAGAGTATACCCTGAGTTTTGCTGTCATAGGTTGGCTATTTGTCCTGGGTCAACCCAGGTCTCGCAGAAGAAAAGGAAAATCGGTGATGATCGGCGGAAAGCCTTAGAGGCTCATATGGAAGAATTGTTGGCAGCCGGTTTCATCCGTGAGGTGCAATATACTACATGGCTGTCAAATGTCATTATGGTTAAAAAACCAAACGGTAAATGGAGGGTTTGCACTGATTATAAGGATTTGAATAAGGTGTGCCCAAAAGACTCCTTCCCTATGCCAAATATAGACCAACTGGTGGATAATTCCTCTGGGTTCCAATTGCTTTCCTTTATGGATGCTTATTCCGGGTACAATCAAATAGCTATGCACCCTGAGGATTAGGAAAAACCACTTTCATCACGGATAGGGCTAATTATTGTTATAATGTTATGCCATTTGGTTTGAAGAATGCTGGGGCTACTTATCAGAGAATGATGAATCGGGTGTTTGACGATCAACTTGGGAAGAATGTCGAAGTTTATATAGATGATATGATCGTTAAGTCTTTGCACGCAACAAGCCACGTGCAGGATTTGCAACAAACATTTGCCAAGCTCAGGAAATACCAAATCCGTTTAAACCTAGCGAAGTGTGCTTTTGGGGTCCCAGCGGGGAAATTCTTAGGTTTCTCTTTAACACATAGAGGGATCGAGATGAACCCGGAAAAATGCCAAGTCGTGTTGGACATGCAGTTCCGCGAACTAAGAAGGAGTGCAGCAACTAACTGGCAGGCTATCAGCGTTAACTCGCTTCCTACCAAAGTCGGCAGAAAATTCTCTCCCTTTCTTTAAGTTACTAAAGAAAAAGGCTTCGGGTGGATGGAACCAGGAGTGTGATGAGGCGTTTGCAAAAATCAAACAGTGCTTATCCGCTCCACCGGTATTATCAAGGCTAGAACCCGGGGAGAGTTTGATTTTGTATTTGTCTGTCGGGGAAGAGGCGGTGAGCGCCGTTTTGGTAAGAGAGACTGAGGAAGGCCAGAGTCCGGTGTATTTCATAAGTCGGGCATTACAAGGTTCAGAGTTGAGGTACCAAAAGCTAGAAAAGATGGCTTTTGCATTATTCATTACAGCAAGGCAACTGCGTCCATATTTTTAGAGCCATCATATTTTTGTTCGCACCGGTCAACCGATTAGGCAGATTCTTCACAAGCCAGATTTGGCGGGACGAATGGTTAGTTGGGCTATCGAGTTGTCTGAGTTCGATATAACGTATGAAGCTCGGCATGCAATTAAATCGCAAGCGTTGGCTGATTTTGTGATGGAACTTACCCCTTTAGAAGGATGGGGGAAGAGGACGCAGAGACTTGGAGGATGTTTGTAGATTGATCCTCAAATGAGAGGGGAAGCAGAGTTGGAATAATTATAGAAAGTCCAAAAGGATTATCGGTGGAGCATTCTCTTCGTTTTGATTTCAAAACCTCTAACAATCAGGCGGAGTATGAGGCTTTAATTGCTGGGTTGCTTTAGGCCAAAGGGAATGGGGTCAGGAAAGTTCATGTTTCTACGGACTCCCAACTGGTAGCTTCGCAGATTGACAAGACTTATCAGGCTAAGGGGCCCCTACTGGTTAAATATTTGGGGAAAGTGCGGCAGATTATGACCAAGTTTGACAAAGTGGAAGTGTCATATATTCCCAGGGGAGAGAATATTAGGGCGGATATCTTGTCTAAACTGGCAAGTACCAAAAGCCCCGAAAATCATCGCACAATAGTTCAACAAAACTTGACAGAACCAAGTTGCGTAATGGTCATCTCAGAGGTAACAGATTGGAGGAAGCCAATCGCAGACTACCTAGAGAGAGGAATTCTCCCAGTTGAAGCAGCAGAGGCAAAGAAATTAATAAGAACAGCGGCATCATACGCCATGGTTGGGGATGAACTATACTGAAAAGGTTTTCATTCTCCAATGATGAAATGTCTCAGTACGGCAGAGGCCAGATATGTGCTGACTGAAATACACGAGGGAATCAACGGACACCATATGGGCGGTAAAGCTTTGGCGCGTAAAGCGGTTCGGGTTGGCTTCTTTTGGCCGACTATGGCAGCAGACGCTAAAGAGCATGTACGCTTGTGTGATAGCTGTCAGAAGCACGGTAAAGTGATCCGGATTCCACCATCAGAGTTAAACTATATCTCGGCTCCGTGGCTGTTCTACAAATGGGGCATAGATGTGTTAGGACCATTTAAGCCGGCGCCAGGGCAGTTGCGGTGGCTTATAGTGGCCGTGGATTACTTCACAAAATGGATAGAGGCGGAACCATTGGCAACCATAACCTCGGCCCGAGTTCAGAAGTTTGTAAAGAGAAATATCATTTCCCGTTTTGGGATCCGGCTGGGGTTATCACGGATAATGGAACCCAGTTCACTAACAAGGGTTTCCAAGAGATGATGGCTGACTATCACATTGAGTTATACTTTGCGTCTGTTGAGCATCTGCAGTCCAATGGGCAAGCTGAGGCGGCGAACAAGGTTATCCTTGAAGGATTGCGAAAGCGGATGGAAGAGGCTGAGTCAGACTGGGTAGAGCAGTTATACTGTGTGCTATAGGGACTTCGGATGTCTGTGCATACAGCAACCGAAGAAACCCTATTTAGACTTACTTACGGCTATGAGGCAATGATCCTGGTCGAAATCGGTGAACCCTCATGGAGAAGGATCAATGCCCTCAATGAGGAAGGCCAAAACAATGAAGCTATCTCGGTGGAGCTAGATCTAATAGATGAAGCCCGGGTTACAGCACATTGCAGGGAATTGACAGCTAAACAACTTATTGCTAACCGATATAACAAGAAGGTCAGACCCCGGGGTTTTGACAAAGGCAACCTCGTCCTTCGCTGAGCCGACATAGGCAACAAGAATGCCAGTCAGGGCAAGTTCGTGGCAAATTGGGAAGGCCCCTATCGAGTAACGGAGAACTTGGGCAGAGGCGCCTACAAGCTTGAGACGTTGGAGAAGAAGCCCGTTAGGTGGACTTGGAATGCTGACAAGTTAAAGGCATATTATAGCTAGAAGTCAGCCCAGACCAATGAGTAGAGTTGCTAGGAAGCTGTGAACCCATTGGGCATCATGTAATGACGGCATGGTCGAATCATGTTCTCTATTTTAATGAATACTGGGCCTAGGAGCCCATTTTTAGAACAATTATTTTTGTTGTGTTCAAATCATGGTAAGCAGGAAGGAAATTGAGGTGCACAAACCCGTTTCTGGAAATCTTGTTCAAAGTAAACACAGAGGAAATTGAGGTCCATAAACCCGTTTCTGACAGTCATATACAAATTAAACGTGTAGGATCCCGAGGTATAGAAAGCCCATTTCCATAAATCATGTTGATAAAGGGACATGTATAAATCCATGGCCAAAAAGCCAGTTTTTGGAAATCATGCCTAAAATATAGAGGTCTGGATTCTAGGTGCGCACGTTAGTTTTCAGAACCACAACGAAATAAACACGTAGAAATTTATGGTGCAAACACCAATTTTTCGAAAATCGTGTAAGCAGGTGGGAATTATTGGGCATACACACCTAATTTTCGTAGCATGCATGAAGTCATGGTCAACAAACCAGTCTTCGCAAGGCCTATAAGAGCCAAACCAAAGAGAACTTTCAAACCGGTTTCGAAAAATTCTCATGTTATAGCGCAAAGCCGAAAATGGAAGACGTCAAACAAACATGCGGGATAACCGAATAGGCTAACGTACCGATCTTGATCAAGTTGGGTTGTTAAAACTTTACAAAATAAAGTTGAAAACATTTGACGGGTTTATTACTGTTGCAAGCGGGCAAGTTCAGCGAATTGGCGAAATTGATAAGTGTTAAATAAACCGATCAATGCATGGAGGAATCAAATAACTTAAGAAAAATAAGTGCAGTGAAAGGTCTATCGTCGAGGCCGAAGCCCAAATCACTTTACAAATCAAAAGCCGGGTTATAACCACGGCAACAAGCGTGTAGCAAAAAAAAAAGGAAGGCCGTGCATAGGCTTAGGGGGGATGATGGATTCCTCCTCACCTTCCTCGTTCTCCTCTTCTTCGTCTTCATCAGCTCCGGGGGGAATTAGTTTCCCTTTTTCACTAACATATGCTTGAAAGTGTAACCCGGAGGTGTTTAGGGGGATGTTGAAGTTGAGGACTCGGAGTGTCGCCACGGCATTGTTGAAGGACTGTACAGCAGCGTTGGCATATTTCGAAAGTTGTCCTTTGGCCGCCAGAAGTACCTCGTCCTTCATCTTTAGCACGTCTTTGACATGGTCTACATCAGATTGTGCTTTCTCTATAAGCAGCATGTCATTGGTGCAGAGGTCCTCCAGACGGTTTACATCCATGTTCGCTAGGGCCAGTTTCTCCTCGGTTTGAGACAACTTGGCTTTAAACATTTTTACCTCCTCCTCCAGCCTTTTCTTTCCAGCTTCAGAAGCTCAGAAGTTGTCTTGAGCTTGATTCCGTTCCTGGATAACTCTGGCTAGGTCAGCGTTATCTTTCAAAGGAGCAAGTTCCTGCTTAAGGCCATCTCATTCTGTGATCACCTTGTGCAGGTGCGCCATGGTCTTGGCATACTTGACTTTTAGAATGGCGTAAGGTCGGATGAGTGAGACGGCTCTGTGGCCCTTAAGCTCCAGATTGGCAATCTCGGCCTTGTTGGCTTCGGAGAGACCAAGGGACTTGTGAAATCAGGCAGGAGGCCGGACGGTGTCCAAGAAGCTTGCGTCACCCCGCTCTTCCATAAATCTCCCTCGGGTAACTTGGCTACAGAGGGGGCCGTTTCTGTAAAGGATGGGGTCGAAGTGGCTTCTACCAGAGGACCAGGGGTGGCCTATGGATCAGTGGGCCCGTCTTGGGGAGGTTTACCCTTTTGTTTCTTTGAGGTCCCTTCCCCATGCCTGGATCCGCCCTCGGGCACCGAACGCTTGCGAGAGGGTCTGGCGGCCGCAATCATTTGATTGGAAGTTGTTTGGCCGGCCTGGGGTGAGTCGTCAGGGTTGACGGCGTGGGGGGAGTTGACAAATCCTTTCGGAAGTTCGGCAAAGACATTGAGGAAGTCGGGCTTTCCCATACGTCGGCCTGCAAGGAACCAAACTATGTTTAAAAAAAATGAAGGACGGTTAGCATGCTGTGTGCCCGTACTCATCGTGGAGCGTCTCCTAATTAAGGGATTGGTGATATACTTGGCTGGATCCATGGGCTCTTCTAGTTTACCGGTGAGTTCCAAAAGTTGTAGTTGGGCTGTTACTTCGGCCTCTGAAAAGCTTTTTGGTTTTAGGATCAAGTCGTCGGGCGTAAGAGTGTGATGATGGGCATGCCAGTAAGGGGGAAATTTTTCCTTGGTCTCACCTAAGCGAATTCTTCGAACAAACCTAGGTACTCGCTGGAAGTCGGCAACGACTTTTACAAAAGCATTTTTGAAATTTTTCCATGAGTCCATAAAAGGTTTGAAGAGTTTGCGATCGCGAATACTGCGTAGAGAGGTCCATCCGAACCAGGTTGTGGTGCCTTGTGTGAGCATATTGGACTCCATGGGAGAAAAGAAAGACATAAACACGGGAATGGTACAGACGATCTCCATCTTCTGGCATAGCTTTTCAAACGCGATGGCAAAGGCCCATCCGTTGGGGTGAAGTTGTGAAGGTGCCACTCGTAAGTAGTTTAGCAGATTTATTTGGAATTCTGTGAAAGGAAATCTCACACCAAGAATGGTGATAATATCTTGGTAGAGAAAGAAGAAGTGGGGGTCTTGACTTTACGGACGCCCGGACGCAACTGATTCACGCTCAAGGGCTAGCCGGATCGTATACCCTTCCTCGACGGGCAGTCCAAGGGGCCAGATGTCCTTTTTTTCCATAATGCTTCTAATGCTGGTTCCACAAGGGTTAACGATGTATGTTCGTTGGGTTGGGTCCCTGGTGGCGGATGTACTGGATTCTTCCATCTCGGACAGGTCAGGGTGGTTTAAAGAAGAAGCCATCTATACCTAAATAAAAAACAAAAGAAGGGCCGAAATTAGAAAAGGCTCGGTACCTGACGGACGAATGTTACATCGGCAGTTTGCCACTATTAAGTCGGCTTCTCTATGACGTTCTAACATTGCAAGGTCAATGCTCTTGTAACAACACTTATCGCACGGTGTTGGTCCTTGGGATTGCATAGTGGCGGGAGGAGCGTGGTAGTGAGATGGTGTCTGAATGTTTCTGGTATGTCTGTTTCTTCACGAAGGCCGAAGTAAAGCATTGTTCCTTTCGTCTTCAGGAGAAGAGGTTTCCCAGAAGGAAAATGGTTGGGCCAATGCACCGCGTTTAGGGATTTCAGAAGGTTTTGGAGTGTTCGACTTGCTGTGTATACCTGCAGAAGGTTGGCGGGTGCGAATTTCTGGGGATAGAAAAGGCGAAGAGTCTTTAGGGTTGAAAATGTGTGGTATGGTATGAGCCATTCTTTTTGAAAAACGGAAACCCACCCAAAAAAAACCCACCCAAGAAACCCAGAAATCACTTAGACGTGTGTACAAACGAAAGACAAACAACGTTGGCATAAAGAATGCAACAGGCCGCAGAGGAAAGCTATATGAAGAATAAATAAAAGAGCAAAAGGAAGATACCTATATCAGTTCGTAAAAGCGCAGTTTGGCTGTAGGATTGTCGCAGTGCTCTAGCAAGAAGATGATGTCCTTTCTGAAAGGCCAAATAACTTAACTACAAATGGGAAAGAAGAGCGCATTTGGGCAAATTTATATACGTTAGGAATTTGAAACGCCAAGGGTCGCGATGTAAAATTGCTTCAGCAATTAGGGTTGTAACCCTAGAGAAGCGTGACAGATGACAGGTAGTGATGTGAGCAATAAATGCTCGCGTGAAGAGCAGGTGGGTCAAATCACCACCCACGCAAAATCGTGACTGTACGTCATGAGGAGTCTAGAAGTGTAGCATCAGCAGGAATGGAAAGCGTCCGGTTGAATTACCCCGCAAATCTTTGACCCAGATTGAGGGGTGTTTGATTTTAATTCCAAATCCGGCTTGTGGGGCCATTAATTTTAGCGTCAACCCGGATTGAGGGGCGTTTGATTTTAATTCCAAATCTGGATTGTGGGGCCATTAATTTCAGCGTCAACCCGGATTGAGGGGCACGTGATTTTAATTCCAAATCCGGCTTGTGGGGCCATTAATTTCAGCGTCAACCCGGATTGGGGGGCATTTGATTTTAATTTTAAATCCGGCTTGAGTGGTCATTAATTTCAACGTCTTCCTGTTTGAGGGGCGGCTTTGTGCGGCAATAGGCATGCTACTATAAGCCCGTTTCGTTTACGAAATAAGGGTTATGAGCTTGTTTCGTTTAAAAAGTAAAGAATATATAAAAACAGGTGGATTCATGGTAATGGTTTTCCATTTCTATTCACAGTCAAATAGTTTACATGACGTTCATACAGAAAACAATAGGTTCCACAAAGGGAGTACAATGGCAAGATCCAGCGAATAATTAAAGTCTGCAACTCGTCGACTTGGGCACCTCAGTTCACAGCAGATAGTTGGGACCCAGAATTTGAGTTTGGATTATTAGAACTTGAACACCCACCCGCACGACACCCATCTCACTTCGTTGCAAAGGAGGGGCATCCAAAGTCACCACCAGGTCGACAGGAGTACCCAACCATGGTTAAGTGTCCTTTACATGGTTCTATCATGTAAAGGGTCCCAGAGGTTGTTCTCAAAGCCCATGAAAACGAAGTTGAGCCAGAGTTTGGCTCAACACCGTTGAGAGCTTTGATGTATTTGAAGATACCTACGTGAAGACGGGCAAATACATCGGCACTCTCAGATGCCCGTTGGGGCAGGCGAATGAAGACTGGCAAATACATCAGAGGATGATCTTGAGTGTCAGGAGCCTTGGGGTCGTGATTGGATCCTTTCTTCTTCTTTGACTCTCTACATTGTAAATTTGCTTTGAAAAGCAGAAACGAGTGTACCGGAGGAGATCTTCTGGACATACTCGGGGCAACTTGAAAATAGTGGTAATTCATTCTCAAAGTTCCAAAGATTTCAGAGAAAAAGAAATCTTAGGGCGGTGGATGAAGGAAAGAAGAATGATAGGCGAATTTTATAGGCATTCTGTGATGCGCACGGTATATTGAAACGCCAGAAGTAATTAATGTCCTTAATGGGAAGTGTAAGCGTCAGAAATAATAAGTGCTTGGATAACCGAAGCATGAACATTAAGTACACGCGAATAACGAAGCGGAGAGACTGTTCCGTTCCACAAGGAGGGCAGGTGATGGGTCACCTTTATGCCGACGGTCATAGGCTTTCATGATAACCTAGTTTGGGGGCAACTGGTGGCTGGTAGGCATAATGTCGGTTATGACGAAGTTCATGTCATTGGAGCTCATAACGGCGGTTTTCGGATGACATTCATAAGGCCGGTTATGACCAAAGTGTGCGTGGCAGGAGCTTTCAAAGACGGCTATGACCGGCATTACTTTCGGTATGTGAATCTCAGAATCATGAAGGCTAGACCGAAGGTGAAAGGAGTCCGGTATGCGGGTATTACCGACATACGGTCGATTGTGCAAGTGTCAGAAATTATAAAGGAATAAGAAGTGAAAGGAGCCATGTTGTGCAAGTCGGTCAACTAAGTCGGGGTTGGTAACTTCATGAATCTTGGCACAACAGAAGACCTGAAGTACCGAGCTTGGGGGCAACTGTTATGGACCCATATATTGGGCCTAGCGGATATGTGGCCCAATAGGGTTATTTGCTACAGGATCCTTTCTACCCAGGTATGACTTGAGTTATTCTCTTATCGTATCTGTGATTCCGAACCGTACAGGTAGTAGAGCAGGCATTTGCAGAACGTGGGAGGCGCACTCTGCCTGAATAACGGATTCACTACGACAGGGAGAGGAACCCTAGGTAATCCCTATAAATAGGAGGTTACCCACCAGGTGCACTCTCTACATTCTCTATTACATTATTTACTATTCAGCCTCACTGTGCACATACACCAACCCATTGGCGAAGAGCCACCACCGTGTAGTACAGTGATCTGAGACTGCTCGCTGGTATCTTCCCTCTAGATATCATCGGGTTATCTTCTCTGCTCAGGTGCTTACTCATAAGTATCTGGGGAGAGCTTATCGATCCTATATCAACATCACCTAGCCTCATTGGGCTAGACACTTATGTTCTATAACAGAACAACTTGATTTTCTTAATTATCTTCTGAGGTACAGTTGCTCAACTAGAATGATGGAGTCCAATGATGGAGCCCATGATGAGGATGTGTTGTGCACTACAATGAAATACACAGAACTTGTTCAGCACAAATGCTAATTCCATGTTTCTTTGCTTTGATTTTGTACACTGGCTGGAGATTTCTATTATATTGGGATAGGAGATTTTAATAAAAATCATGGTAATCTTTTCTCTCGTACACACACACACACCCTTGTACAACATCTCCAACAAAATGCACGCAATATTTATTGTCTTTTTAGGTCCATGTGGTATGTTGTTGAATTCTGTCCATAGCGATGATACCATTGAATGTGTGTTAGAAGAGAGGCTCTTGATTGGATTTGGAAGGTTGGTTGATTGATCTTTTCAATTAGGGATGTGGGTTTTGGGAATTTTTCTGCCCCATTGAACCTTTCATTCAAGGAAAGAGGAAAGAAATCTTCCATTTGGACTATTTTTCTAACTGATATGGACTAATAATTTCGATGTTCAATTTCTCCTAATCATAGTTAACATTTTAAAGTCTTGTTTTGCTTTTCTTGATGTTGGGGTTGTTAAAATGTCAGGCTTTCTCATTTGAATAACATTTGGGTTCAACAGTGAAATTTCTGTCAATTTCTAAATTGGCAATGTAGCTCTTTTTACTAATGTTCATTCCTCTGCTGGTTTTGCGAAACTCGTCTGATTTTCAAAATGAATTTTTGATTTCCTTATGTGTTTCTCTTTTTGAAATCTCAACGCGCTTTCTCTCATTTCTATGAACTATGCTTGTTT
Organism: Acacia acuminata; assembly: GCA_019022655.1. Classification (NCBI taxonomy): domain Eukaryota; kingdom Viridiplantae; phylum Streptophyta; class Magnoliopsida; order Fabales; family Fabaceae; genus Acacia; species Acacia acuminata. Next base: position 1,304,951 of record JAFJYI010000048.1, on the reverse strand, counting down.
TATGTTTCGTATTTTATTTAAACTTTAACCATGTTATTTTTGTTAATAGTAAATCATTTTTGCGCTATTTCTTGGTCATTCTATTTGATTTTTATTAAACTAGTTTATTTATATAAAAAAATATTGTTAATATAAAATATCCAAACAAAATTTCATTTTTTGTTTCCAAAGCTTGTTTTAAGAAACAATTATTCAAACCAATTTTTTTTTTTCAAAAATAGTTTTATTAAACCGTTTTGAGGAAAAACAAAACAGATAATAGAATCAAACAGGGCCATTATTTCTGTTGCGGAAAATGGTGAAGTGGAGTAGTATTGAAATTCGATTTCTGTTTGGTTCTTTTTGATATTTTGGTTTTGATTTGTGTTTGGAGAGATAAGATATGCTTCTTTTTAATGTGTACTGATAACACACATCTAATATGTGTCATTTCTCACTAGCAGAATATATACAAACTGAATTCTATTTTTTTATTTCTATGCTTGATGCTTGTAATCAAATCTCAGCATTGCTATTTTTTTTTTGCTCAAATGGAACTGCATATATTATAATAACCAGCAACAATACATAAAGTACCACAATACAGTGAATAAGAAACTACATACGAAATACAAAGAGAAAACAAAGCCACCAGCCGACTCCTAACAGAACAACATAAGAACAATAAAAGAGGAAATAGTCCAGCAAAATAAATCACATCCTCTCATCAACAGAACAGGCAAGAGGACCATCATCCATAACTATACCAGCCTCTTAAGCATCCAAGGTTAGAAGAGACGACAAAGAAGGTGTTGGCTGCAAGACCCACCCGATCGGGCACACCTCCTTACAAGCATTTGCTGCAATAAGATCAGCAATTCTATTACCCCCTCCGTGGGATAAAAGATAATAAAAACCCAACCCTGTCAGATAAGAGACTAATAATATCATGAATAACACTCCTACTTTTCCATTCACATAAATCAGAGGATTTAGCATCAATACAAGAAATCAAAAGAAGGCAATCAGATTCAAAGATGGCATGATCAATTCCTAAGTCCATGGCAATCAACAAGGACCTTTTCAACGCTAGAGCCTCAGTCATAAAGGCGGAGATCGACTTCACCTTGTCAACAAATCCCCATTGAAAAGTACCATAGCAATCCTTACACACAATACCGATAGCAGCAGGAACCCTTTCAGAGGAAAAGGCTCCATCGGTATTGATCTTCACCACTCCAGGGCTAGGGGGACCAGCGAGCACTACAAGAAGAAGCCCTTTCCATCCTCCCCTTCTCGGCCTCAAGATGATTTAAGTTACCCCAAAACTCATTATTACTTCTTCTAGCCATTTCCACAACAGCAATTGGATTCGGGGTAAGATGGTTGAATACAACCTCATTTCTCTGCTTCCATATAAACCATAGCAACCAGCACACTAAAGACAAATCATAATGTTGAAGAGCATTAGGACCTGAAATACAAAGCCACCATACATTGAAATTAGTAACAACAGAAAAATCAAAATGGCCCCCAAGACTACTACCAAACCATACACAGCGGGTCCAAGGGCATCGAAAAATAGGTGCTCAATACTCTCATCTACCCCTCACATATAGGGCAGCAACTCACAAGGGATCACTTCCTCTTAAACAAAGCCGCATTAGTGGCCAATGAGTTATTTAGAATACGCCAAATGAACTACTGAACTCTAGGGGTTACTTTAATCTTCCACACATTCATCCAACTTGAGGGAGAAAAAACCGTTGAGGGACTAGCCTTGTTAGCATCAGTAGTACCCCCTCCATTCCTACTGTAGTACCCTAGCTTCACCAGGTATTCCCCTTTCTTGCAAAGGTCCATACCAGCTTGTCCTCAAGCCCATTGTTTGGAATAGGAATAGTGTGGATAGCCTCCTTAAATTCCTCCGGTAAGAAGTGCGAAATAGGGGCAAGATTCCAGATGGCCATCAACAATTAAATCACTAACTTTACCCTCAGACACAATCGGATCATCACAATCCAAGGGTTCCTCCGGAAAGGTCACACCCGGGACCCAATTATCTCCCCAGATTCGAATATCCTGCCCAGTACCCAAATCCCATCTCAGATCTAGCTTAAGGAAGTCTCTCCCTGCGACAATGCTAGACCAGCACCATGAAGCCCTATGCCCCTTTCCCACATCAATGAATTCCCGTTCAGGGAAATACACACTCTTCAAAACTTGGGCCCATAAATCCTTAGGCCTACTCAAAAGTCTCCAAGCTGTCTTAGCCAATAATGCATCGTTCATGGTGATCAAATCCCTAAAACCCATTCCACCTTGATTCTTCCCTTTTGTAAGATGATCCCAGGCCCTCCAATGAGTTTTAGAACTGAAAGCATTCCGTCCCACCAAAAATTAGCCATAAGGCTATTGATTTTCTTACACGTTTTGATCGAAAATTTGAAGCAGTTCATTGGATATATAGGGATAGCTTGAATCACTGCTTTAATCATCACTTCACGACTGGCATAGGACAAGAAAGAATTGCCCCAACCTTGGATCTTACTCGCGACCCGTTCTCTAATATAGGCAAGGGCTTGGTGCTTAGTTTTGCCCCATAGACTAGGAATACCTAAGTACTTGCCCGGATCCGCTGAAGTCAGGATATCAAGAATATTACAAACAAAAGATCTCACCTCTTAGGAGTATTGGCCGAGAAAAAGACACTTGATTTATCAAGGTTGATGGTTTGACCAGATGCGGAACAATATTGGTTCAAGAGATATGCCAACTGATTACAATTATCCCTGGAAGCATTCATGTAGAACAAAGCATCATCTGCAAAAAAACTGTGGGTAAGGACCGGGCAACTAATGGTCAATTTAATTCCAGATATCCGCTCAGCCTCTTGGTTCTTGCTAATCATACTCGAAAGTACCTCAGCAACCAGTATAAAAAGATAGGGGGAGAGAGGGTCCCCTTGGCGCAAGCCTCTGGTAGGAGAGAAAGAGCTAACTGGGTCACCTGAGATGCAAATATTCATCTTGACAGACCTCACACATTTCATAATCAAAGCCACCCAAGGAGCACAAAAACCGACTCTCAACAAGGTTGATTCCAGAAAGTTCCATTCGACCCGATCATACGCCTTACTCATATCTATCTTGAGTGCAAATTCATACTTGTCGCTATCCTTCTTCCTTCTCAAGTAATGATACACTTCATGGGCAATAATAATGGTGTCTTGAATACATCTACCCAGGACAAAAGCACTTTGATTCGGTGAAATACAACCATCAAGAAAGGGCCTCATTCGATTTGCCAAGAGCTTAGAAATAATCTTATATGAGAAATTACACAGTCCTATAGGGCGAAATTGTGAAACATGTTCTGGCCTTTCAACTTTAGGGATCAAGGTCAAATTAGTTGCATTAATCAAATCTAGATCGAGTTACCAAAGAAAAATTCCTCCACTAATAAACAAATAGAATCACCTATCTCCGGCCAAGAGTTATGATAGAACGTACCTGAAAAGCCATCTGGGCCAGGTGCTTTGGAGCTACCAAGGCTAAAGGCAGCCATCTTGATCTCCTCCCTAGTAAGAGGCAACATAAGTTGATGATTCATATCTTCTGAGATTTTATGATCAATGAAGCCCAAGACGAATTCTGAATTACTCGAACCTGCCGAAGAGAAAAGACTATGATAGAAGGCAGAGATGTTTCCTTCAATTTCATTACCTTCCAATAACCAGTTCCCTGCGTCATCCTTAAGTATAAGAATACTATTCTGCTGTCTTCGTTTAATGGTTGACATATGAAAGAACCGAGTATTCTTATCCCCTGCAGAGAGCCAATTCACTCTTGATCTTTGTAGCCAAAAATTTTCTTCTAACTCTAGCAGACGCTCAATAGCCATTTTGATATCACTAATTTCCTGCTCATTGCCAATATTCAGCCCATCAGAAGAAAGAGATGCCAGACGAGACTTCATTTCTGCAATCAACTTCATATTATTAGGGAATTCCTTCTTGCTCCATCGCACAAACCCATTCTTACATCGTGATAATTTACCCACAAAATCTGAAAATAACTGAAGAAATGTCCCTAGGAATCTCGTTCCACCAACTAGCAACCACCTGTCTGAAATTAGGATGGCTGGCCCAAATGGCATCAAATCTGAAAGGTTGCTTCCTTTTTGGCGGTGGAGGAATAAACTGGATAAAGAGCAAATGATGATTCGATCCCATAGGTTCAACATTAAAAACCGATAAGTTAGGAAACTGATCCCTTAGTTGCCAATTCCCCAAAGCACGATCAATACGCTCATGAATAGTGTCTGGAGGATCCCTCTTATTGCACCAGGTAAATTAAGCCCCAAAAAAACCCAAATCATGCAACTCACAATCTTCCACAAAGCTTCTGAACCGCAGAATTCTCCTCCAAGCTCTCGGACAGCCTCCACTCTTTTCCTCCTGGGACATATTATCATTAAAGTCCCCCAGGCAGATCCAAGATCCATGGATATTCTTGCACAGTCGAGTGATTATCTGCCAACACAGTAATCCCGTCCTCATCCAATCGTGGTCCATACAGAAATGAAACAAACTCCGGAAAATCCACCACATTAGAACTTATCCTAGTGTGGATAATATTAGGTGAGGAAAATAGAATCTCCACTATAACCGAATCGTTCCACCACAGGGCTAAACCGCCACTAAGCCCGGATGGTTCCACTAACCACTCCTCCCGAAATCCACACCGTCTAAGAATTTTCCTAACATACCTAGCCTTCTGTTTTGTTTCCATCAAGAACACAATCAGGGGTTTTTTCCGGTTGCACTCCTCCTTGAGATTCCTGACTGTCAAGGCAACCCCTAAGCCTTGACAGTTCCAAGCTAAAACATTCATGATGAACCGGTGGCTGGTCCCATCCAGCCACCAGCGTTCTGATCAGAAGAAGAAGAAGGATTTTCATCAGACCCCGTACCTAATAGCCAGCTCTGAGGAAAGTTGATTTCAATGGGGCTGAGAAGATCAACTGTTGGCAAATTCTGAGAACCAGGAGCTTGCCGACGAATTAGAGCCTTGAGATTCCTCACGTTCCTCCGCCTGCCATGCTGTCCACGATGAACCAGACTACCCGACGGTGCAGCTGAATAGTCCAGGGGAATAATTAAAAACTAGCTTTCTCGGCCTCTTACTTGAAACCTCCTCCAAAAGACTATCACCGGGCCTTCTTAATTGAATTCTACCAAGGGAGAGGGCCATTGAGGAAATAGGAGAAAGTCCTGATTGGACTATGCGAACTGGGTTGACAGGTTCAGGGTCAGTAGGGAAATCCACCATGTACAGAGGCTTGGTGTTTGATGCTTTCGGGCTTAAAATTTCCGAGACAACTGGGCCCAACTCAGAGGACGAAATGACTTGCGGCCCACACCCACTAAATACCACCAAAGCCTCGGTTCTCCTCTCACCTTCATTATGGGCCTGGGACGCAGCTACAGCCCCAACTACTGAGTCCGAATAATTTGCCACTGAAATCCGTTGACCAACCGAGGGAGTAACATCATCAACCAGTACAGACGTTTGGCCAACCGAGGGGGACTGGGATTCTACGAAAGTAACAGGAGCCGCCCCATCCTGACACGCATCTGACGAGGTATGGCCAAGGATCCCACCAAATCCTCCTACCTTCTGACAGTTACCATGCCCTGCCTCCCTTTTGCCTTCCAACTGAACCAACGGCCCTGCGACCAGCTCTGGCTAGGCACCTTACCGTCCGATGAGCCCTCTTCCTTCCCACCATCTGGAAATCCCGATACATCCCCTTCACACCAACCCTTCTTAAGAACTACCATCGCGTCTTCCAAGGTTCGCACAACCGCCGTACCCATCCAGCTCCCAAATCCATGGTGCTCTGTTTCTTTTCCCTTGCTGGCCACCGGATTTTTGCACCCCTACCTTCATGGCCAATCCGCCCACAAAGATAACAGAAGTGTTGGAGTTGTTCATATTTGACAGAGATCCACGCTGGTTCCTTATTCCCTCTCGGCACCCAAAAACCCGACACCAAAGGTTCACCTAGTTGCACTACAGCTCTCACTCTGATAAAGCCTCGACCAAGACGACCATCAATCTTAGGATTCTCATACATGACCGTCTCGCCAACTACGTCTCCCAGAATCCTTGCATTTGCCTCATCAAAGGCTTCCAGAGGAAGGCCATGGAATTGAATCCAAAAAGGGGCCTCCTCAAAACTAACATCCTCCAAAACCATAAAGTTCTCCCATTCTTGTATAACTAACAGGCAACCCAATATTGACCAAGGGCGGCCCTTAAGAATGCGAATGACATCCTGTCTATTTTTAAAATGGAACAGAAAGACCAGTTTATTACAATCCATCTCATGGATTTCCAAGTCCTTATCCAACTGCCAGCCTTTGCTAATCATGGAGATAATAGTGGGAATATTCATATTCTTGATCGAGAGCACTTTGCCAACTAGGGTCCCACCCACATGCCCATAGTCTCTATCCAACTTCAAAACAACATTCTTCATGCCTGGGGCCACACTACATTGCCCCACCTCCATTCCTACGAATCAAGCTCGAAGAAAACCACGCACTACACAAGCAAACCCACACCGGGAAAGAACAAACACTAAGAGAAAGCAGGTCGACGTTAGAGGAGGGAAAAACGCCGGCCAAAAAAGGTTCCCGAAGAGAAACTGACTTAACTCTCACCAGATGAGAGAGAAGCTCCCGTTAGGAGAGAGATAAAAAAGACACCGCAATGTCCACTTTTATCTCACCATTGCTATTGGGCTCCTCTATTCACTCGCATATAGTTAAAAATGGTTTTGCTACAAATACTGCAGTCAGTACTGCTCTTATTGACATGTGCAGTAAATGTGGAAGTTTGCCTAGTGCCCATCGCGCTTTTGATGAGATGCCTGAAAGAAATTTGGCTTCTTGGACTTTTATGGTTATGGGTTATGGGATTCATAGGAGGGAAAAAGAGGCTGTCTCAATTTTTTTATGAAATGCTGGGGAAACATATTCCAGACGAAGGCATGTTCACTTCAGTTTTATCAGCATGTAGTCATTCTGGATTAGTGGTGAAGGTAAAGAAATTTTTTACAAAGTGATGAGAGAGTACAATATAGAACCTGAAGTAGCTCATTATTCTTGTATGGTAGATCTTCTAGGGAGAGCAGGGAACTTATTTGAAGCATATGCAATTATAAATGATATGAAAGTGAAACCTAATTATGATATATGGAATTGACTCCTGTCTGCTTGCAGATTATACCAAAATTTGAAGTTAGCTGAAATCTTAGCTCAGAAGCTTTCTGAAATGAATCCGAAAGGAGTAAGCAGTTATATTTGCCTTTCCAACATATATGCTGCTGAGAGAAGATGGAATGATGTTGAAAAAGTGAGGGCACTGGTGAGAAGAAAGATATTAAGGAAACCACTTGGTTACAGTTTTGTTGAGCTAAATAACTAGATGGTTCATCAATTCTTTCTTGGAGATACATCCCACCAACAGTCAGAAGATATTTATGCCAAATTAAAGCACTTGAAGCAACTTAAGAATACTGGTTACAAGCGGACCTATTCAGTTCTTTATGATGTTGAGGAGGAAGCAAAGGAGAAGATGCTTTGGAAACACAGCGAGAGGTTGGCGCTAGCTTTTGCTCTTATCAACACCGGTTCAACAACCACAATCAGAATAACAAAGAATCTTCATGTCTGTGGAGATTGTCATACAGTAATGAAAATGGTTTCTAAACTCACGAGTCAAGAAATTATCATGCGAGATACTCGTAGGTTTCACCACTTAGAGACGGAGCATGTTCATGTAGTGATTGCTGGTGAGTTGATGGGAGCTTAATGAAATAGTTGATTAATCCCAGTAACTTTAAAACTGTCATAGCGCCATGCTACCTTTAAGCCTGACGTTATGTTCAACTATAGAGCGGAATTAAGCTAAGACAAGTAATGCATAATGTGCAGAGCAAGTTTGGTAATTTGCTTTTGGCATCAAATCTTTGTTCTGAGTCCTTCATCATAAGACGTAATGTTGAAAATGGCATAATTAAAATGAAGAATTCTTCCAATATGATGGTAACCATCTATATCATATTGGTTGTAATAATTAGTGGTGAACATGGCAGCATTGCTTTTAGCTTTGTACCCCCAGTGGATGGTGGAGACTTGATGTGATTGGTAATGTAGAACAAAGTAATATGAAAGTTGTATCTATTAATTTACAGCAAGGTCTACATAAGTAATGAGCCCTAGCATTTATGGCTCTTAACTATAATATCTAATATAATCCTTGATTTATATATATTTCCTAACACTCCTCTTCAAATTAGAGCGTAGATGTTAATCAAGCCCAACTTGTTACAAAGATAGTCAACACGAGTGTCATTCAAGGCCTTAGTCAGAAGATCAGCTAATTGGTCGCTAGATCGTACATGCCCGGTAGAAATAAAGTTCTCCTTGATTTTATCCCATACAAGGTGACAATCAATTTCAATGTGTTTCGTATTCATGAAACATAGAGTTTGAGGCAATTCGTAGAGCAGTTTTATTATCACATCACAGTTTCGCAAGCAATGACATGGCAAGCCTAACCTCCTTCATTAACTGGTGAATCCACACAATTTCCTGTACGGTAACTAAATTGATTGGCATTGAAAGGAAATTTTTATTAAAGGCGATATGAAATTTACTTTGCTTTCTACTTGAGTTTATATCTTAGAAATGCTTCGTTGGCTTCATCTAGGTTCTCGTCACCATGATTTAACAAGTTTTTGGGACACCAGGTTAAGAAGAACTTCCCTTTTTCTAGGTGGTATGTGCCATTTGATTTGATGAACTAAATAGATTCTAATACATCATTGTATTCCCCAGCTTTATCTGGCAGCTCATTTAGAATGGCCATTGCTTGCTGTTGTGTAATGGATATTGTTATGGACTCATATATAAGGTTTATTTGTTATATAGCCCAACAAGGGCAATTAGTACCAGAATCCAACTATAATGAAAGAAGATTTTAATCAGCCTATAATCAAAGCTATAATCAAGGAGCATCCAAATAAAGGGTCTCAACCCTAATGTGTGGTGATTGAAGCATGGGCCAGGAGGCGCACAAAGCCCAATGACCCAAGCCCTAAAGGTAATATCTATAAATAGAGGGTTAACCTAAAAGGTAAACATTCTCTATTCATCCTATTTACTATTCAGCCTCATTGTGCACACACCCCACCCTTTTATAGCTAAACGCCATACTCATGCATAGTGATCCACCGTTATCCTCGGTATCTGCCTTATAGATATCCTGGAGCAATCATAATCCCTTTGGTATCTGCCTTATAGATATCTTGGGGTATTCAATTGATCCAATATCAATATACTAGCCTATCGGCTAGACATCTGTGTTCTTATACAGAACATTGGCGCCGACCGTGGGGATCTATAAATTATGATTCTAGTGACCAACGATGGTTTTTGCTACTAGAAGTAATAGTCAGATGCTCCGGCATGAACAGTTGTTGAGGATCCACCAGTACAGAATCAAGAACGAACAATCGAACATCAGCCACAACCTGAAAACACGATTGTTCTAGACTACAATAGAGTGCAGGTGGATGATGTATCTGATATTGCATCTTCCCTAGCATTCGCGGCAACTCCTCAGAATGGGGTCCAATAAATCCAACCACAAGTCCAATAGCAAAACCTTCCTTCGCGACTTCAAGTTGAGAACTTGAACATTCGCCTTTTGTAAAACACATTGGGTTCGTTGTTAAGGCGAATGGACGAGATGAAGCTCCGTAATCTCCTTTAAAGCAAGAGGACATCCAATAATACAGGAAGACATGGATCGCTGTAATGCAATTCTGCTACAAGAAGAGAGGCAGAGGATGTAGATATTGGAGGAGCGCCTTAGACGAATGGAGAGCCCTGTTCAGGACATAAATCGGGATGAAAGTGGTCCTAGTCGGGCTAATATCCTCGTGTGTGACGTGGACCGAAATGTGAGTGGCCTTAGCCAGGTTAATACCCTGGCTCTTGCTCAAGTTGATGCTTAGGTCCATGGGCCAATGGTGCTGAAAATAACTTGGTCAATCAAGACCGGGTTCGGGATACTGAAGTTTCGGGTCTAGATCATACACTCACGAAGGACAAACAAGCTGCAGACAACCAAGTCGTTGGGAATGAGAGTCAAGATATGGTGCCCCCAACACAAAATACGCATGGAGGATATAGGAGGAAGTACGACAGAGAGGATGATAGAAGTCCTTTCTCTGACAAGATCGTGAATGCTCCTTACCCCAAGGATTTTGATTCAAGAGACTTACCGAAATATGACGAAAGCCAAGATCTGCAAGCTAATCTTAATACATTGACATAAAGATGTTTGTGAAGGGATTCAAGGGACACATCGTTCCTCGTTTATTTGTTGGGACATTACAAGGAGCTGCGCAAGCATGGTTTCACACTCTGCCTCCAAAGTGAATCCAAGATTTTAATGATATAGGAAATAAGTTCATACTGAATTTTGCAACAAGCAAAAAACAGTCAATAAGGGCGTATTTATCATCTAGCTCCTTGCAAGCTTTGTCTTTCGCCGCTTCAACCGCCTGCACCTGTTCCTGAGCTTTGTTAATATGCTCCTTCGTCCCCAACCTAACCTTCGATCATTAGCTTGGCAACGAAAGGGCGTATTTCTCATTCACCGTGATTAGGTGTTTGAGCTAATCCAGCAGCTTTCAGGGCACATCGCACGATATTTTCCATTTCCTCCAATCCAGCCTCAGCAAACGCCTCTGAGTCGTAGAAACGCCTCAGGGGACGAATAGCGATGCTAAGTTCTTTAGGAACCTCGTGGGTCCAGATGATCCCACGGGCAAGTGCAGTGCGTGGCAGTGGAGGAGGAAGATTCAAAGAAGGACCGAGGACGAGAGGAACCTCAAAAGTAGGGGCTTGAGCAGCAGAGGCCAAGGCCTTCTTGGATTTTTGGGTTAGAGTGGCTTGTGACCCCTTAGCCGAGTTAACCTGGCTACTCGTTCCACCTCTAGCCTTACCGGATTCCAGAGCTACTAGCTTTTTGCTGGCCTATTTTTTAGAAGCCAGGTTACTCTTTATGGCGGGTAGATAATCTAGGTGCTTTCCCATTTTCAGATTTGCAAATTAAGTGAATAAGGGTCATTTATCAATACAACAAGAAGTAAAAGTGCAAGGTAAAAGAAACAAGGGATTTCCATACTAGTTGTCGAACCCGGCTCGACCCGGGACTGAGAAATGAATTGGGCCGCGCAAAGGGGGCCATGTTTGTCGATATGGGAAATTATAAAAGATGACGCCTTGCCCTCAGAGTCAGAGAAACTTGAGACAGGGAAGCGGTATGAGGAGGTGGAAAAATGGTAATGGTCCTGAGTCCAGTACAAGGGGAATTTTCCCTCTACTTCTCTGGACGTGAGGGTTTTGAGGAACCAAGGTTGCTATTCGGGTTTGGCAGCCACCTTAAAGAAACCAGCTTTCAAATTCTTGAAAGACTCAGTAAAAACTTTGAAAAGTTTCCGGCCGATGATACCCCAGAACGAGGTCCAACCCTTTTTGGTCGTCGGCTCTGTTCTGGCACGATAGATGGAAAAAAATTGAAAGAAAAACGATATTGTACAGGCTAGTTTCTTAGAAAGGCAGAAATGCTCGAAAACGATAACAAAAGCCCAACTATTGAGATGAAGTTTGGAAGGAGCAAGGTGTAAATGATTGAGAATGGTGATTTGGAACTCAATAAACCGAAACCGAATACCGAGCCAGTAATTAGATCCCGGTAGAAGAAGAAGAAGAAAGGTTCATCACTCCAGCCTTGGGAGCAAATGGATTCATCACCCAGGGGTAGACGAAGGGTGTAGCTCCCTCCATTGCCGATAAGGAGTCGGGCAACCTTGACCACGATCAGTGTGGATTTAGTATGTAGCACCTCATCTGCCCATGGGTTCGAGTCTGTTGAAACCCTTGAATGACTGGTAGAACTAGACTCCCTAGACATAAATCTCTCAGTATGGTGTGAAGAGGGTGAACCCATTTATACCTATAACAAAAAAGTGAAAATCAGAAATACATGGCATACCTGAATCATAAGAGCCACTATGCAAAGAAGAAAAAGATGGCAAACTAGGGGACTTTTCTTTATGGAAACGATCCTCGCTATAGGAGCCTGGGATGGTGTTGGAGGTTAATTTATGCAGGTAGGAGGCCAAAATCGACTCGGCTTCCGAGCCATGACTGCAGTTGACAAAATCAATGCTTAAATATCAACACTCATCGCACGGATCAAAGACGTTCCCTGGATGGGATCCCTATCTAGCTTGGTGTATACCCTTTGGATGAAAAATGTGAGAAGCCGGGATAGATGTGCCATCATCCTGGCTATGAAGTTTAGGTGGATGAGTAAGGGATCCCAGGTTAGTAACGCTCGAATCAAGGTCTGCAAACTGTTTTGATTGGATTTTCTTTCTACTCCCACTACCTTGGGGTTTGCGAAGCAATGCCTCTTGCTTCTCTTCCTCGGTACGGGGAATTCCCCAAAGCTAGTACCGTGCTCTGGAAGGAAGTCTTTGGAGAACCTCATATTCCTCTTCTAGACTCGTTTTTTCATGAACCAAAGAAGAGAAAGGAGTACTTTTACCCATGAATTTTCAAGAAAAAGAACCAAGATATAAAGATTATTGGGATGGCTCAGTTCAACTGTTTAAGCCTCTTGGGCTTAGAGAGGAATTACCTAAAAGGTCATTACAGCTTCCCAATGCAAGCGTTTTTTGTTAAAAGGGGGGAGAAAGGGGTGAGCATGATACTGAAAATTAATGAGCAAAGATCAAATAAGTAGAGTCCTAAACCCAGAAAGCAAGTTTTGGAAAACACAGTCGAAGGAGCGAGAATAAAGCAGAAGAATAATGGTAAAAGAAGAACAGAAGTAACGAAAACACCTGATCTGGAAATGGTTGAAGGAAACTAAGAAGTGCAAACAAGAGTATGAAGAGAAGATGGCTTTGTGAAAACGGGAGAGCGAGTCCAATATCCATAATAATATTTTTAATGCGGGTCTATTGTATATTTTCATATGACTATTGGGAATAGGTGCAGTTTTTTACTGATCCCAATATCCAAATTATTGTTTGAGTCAATGAAGGCAGCTCTACCAACCCTAAATTATTTTCAATTTATTATATTTTATAAAATGACTTCGAATAAGAAATTCATCATATCGCAAACGTCAAGAGTTGTGACACACATAAAGAGGGATGAACTCTGTCTCTATGTGTGTGTGTATACATACTTTTTTTGTTTGTTATGTCGGCAGCCGGCTGCTAATGTGATGATGTGTGAAATAAAAATTTAAAAATACATACCAGATTTAACTGGTCTTTTTTTTGTATATTTTTTGGTGAAATGTTTGAAGCACACATATTTATATAGGTTTATAATCAAAGAGACTGCTAGTCAATAAAAAGGAAAAGTCATCGTCTGGCCACAGTACTAAAGTAGGTCTTTGCTTTTTGGTCAATGGAACGCAGGATAGGCAAAGAGAAAAGATAAAAGCTTTGGTCCTTTCGATCTTATCTCTCGTTTGTTGCAGTTCGTCGTCTTCATATCACACTCACAACAGTGAGTATAGAGAAGAAAGTGAGATCGCTTCCACAACTTCCGTAAAACAGTATTGATCATCGTATAACGTGTTTTATAGATCTGCACATAAATTTTCCCTTTATTTTACCCACTAGTAGTTTTAATTTCATACCCCTGATCCTTTTTCTTGTTTTCCTGGGCTATTACTGATATGAATGTTTTGTTGTAGATCACTATTGGGACAAAGCAAGAAGATCAAAACCCTGCAATGGCATATAGTGTCGGAGGAGAATCTTCTTCCAGCTCTGATGCTTTTACTTCAACTCTTAAGTGGAAATATGACGTTTTCTTGAGTTTTGCAGGGATAGATACTCGCTTGAAGTTTGCAGATCACTTGTATGCTGCTTTAGGCAGAGGTGGGATCAAAGCTTTCAGGGATAATGAAGGAATAGAGAGAGGAGAAATTATATCCCACCAACTTCTTCATGCAATTAAGGATTCTCTATGTGCAATTGTTATTCTCTCTCAAAATTATGCAAATTCTACATGGTGTTTGGATGAGCTTCAAATGATTCTTCAATGTAGAAGTAAGTTCGGTCAAAATTTTTTTCCAATATTCTATGACACAGATCCATCCGATGTAAGGCATGAAAGAAAAGATGTTGGAGTAGCTTTAGCCAAACATGAAGAGAGCTTCAGAGAAAACAAGGACAAAGTTCAGAACTGGAGAAACGCTTTAAATGAAATTAGCAAATTAGCCGGTTGCGACAACAGGGGTTGGTAGGTTTTATTTTAGAATGATTTAATCATATTTTCAAGATTTTGTTATTTTTTATATTTTTATTTTCGATCGTTTTTAATAAATCTTCCAAAATACTATCAAAATAATGTATTCTAGCTTTAGGAAACAATATTCATAAAAGATAACATTTTTCATTTTTATTATTATTTTAACTATATAAATAATGTTAAGCAATGTTATTTTTTTTGTAGGCATGAAGCAGATCTTATAAAAAGTCTAGTTGGAGAGGTATTAAGCTATCTATGCTCTACATTACCATCGTATGATGAAAATCTAGTTGGGCTTGAATCAAGAATGGATGATGTGATGTCATATTTGGAGATTGGGTCAGATGAGGTTCATTTTGTAGGAATATGGGGCATGGGCGGCATCGGTAAAACAACTCTTGCTAGAGTTATTTATGAAAATATCTCTAACAAATTTGAAGTGTTTTGCTTTCTTTCTAATGTTAGAGAGACTTCACAAAGAGAAGGTCTAGTTTCCTTGCAAAGAAAGCTTTTTTCTCATCTCAAAGTAAACAACATGGAAATTAATGATGCGTATGAAGGGAAGAAGATATTTCAAAATCTTTTTGGCAATAAAAAGGTTCTTCTTGTCCTTGATGATGATGATATTAATCAAATTCAAAATTTGGCTCAAAGTCCAAAGTGTTTTGGTACAGGAAGTAGAGTAATTATTACAACAAGAGATAGCCACTTGCTGACCTCATCTAATGTGCATAGAATATATGAGATGAAAACCATGAAGAAAGATGAATCTCTTCAACTATTTTCTATCAAAGCATTCAACAAACATCATCCTGAAAAGGACTATTTAGAGTTATCTGAATATGTGGTTAAATATGCTGGAGGTCTTCCTTTAGCACTTGAAGTCTTGGGTTCTTTTCTTTGCAGAAGAAGTAAAGCTGAGTGGAGAGATACATTAGATAGATTGAAGCTGATACCCAATTATAATATACTTGAAGTGCTTAAAATAAGTTATGATGGATTGAATGGGGAAGAAAAGACAATATTTTTAGATATTGCTTGTTTTTTCAAGGGTTGGCAAAAAAAAGAAGTTACTCAAATTCTGAAAGCTTGTGATCTTCACCCAACAATTGGAATAAAAGTTTTGATTGAAAAAAGTTTACTAGTTGAAACGGAAGCTTGCAGATTAGAGATGCATGATTTAGTTGAAGTCCTGGGTAAGTATATAATTTATGAAGAATCTCTCAATGTTGGCACGAGCAGCAGGTTGTGGAAGTTATATGATATTAAGGAAGTATTGGAAAATAACAAGGTGAGTGCCTTATTTTCTAAATATCTCATTTTGGTTGCATATATTTAATGTTTTTAATATTTTTTACTTCCTTACCATTCTCTTGCTTTTGTCTTTTGCAAAATGGCATTTTTATTAGGGGTCTAAGGCAATACAAGTTATTGTTATGCAAGATTATTACGGGAACCCCAACAAAATAAAAGTACATCTTGAAGCCTTCTCAACAATGAGTAACATTAGATTGCTCCTTATGGAAGCTAATAGTCTACTCATCTTACCAAGGGGACTGAAACTTCCTGGTGCTTTAAAAGTTGTTCGATGGCCATCATTTCCTTTTGAAGCTCTTCCATTTGAAAATCCATGGGATAAACTTGTTCAAATTCAAATGTATAAAAGCAAAATAAAGCAACTTTGGAGTGGCATACGGGTGAGATTAATGCTTCATGCATCATTGTTTATCTTGAAAGTATATCTCTATGTCCATGTTTTATTGATACATTGTTTATTGTGGCTCACTCTTTAATATTTTTTTGTCTAGTTTATGAATACATTGAAATTTATCGACTTGAGCTATTCTCACGGCCTCACCGAAACTCCAGACTTCTCAGGAGTTCCATATTTAGAACGTCTTTGTCTTCGTGGCTGCACATCCCTTGTGATGGTTCATCCTTCACTTGGAGAGCTGAAAGAGCTTGTGGAGGTATACTTGGATGATTGTAAAAATCTTGAAATCCTACCAAAAAAATTGGAAACAAATTCTTTGATAAAGTTAGATCTTCGTAGGTGTAAAAAAGTTGCCAGGCTCCCAGAGTTTGGGGAAGGTGTGAAAAAATTATCATATCTTGATGCGAGTTATACTTCTATAGGTAGACTCTCTGAATCATTTGGATCCTTGACTGGTCTTGAAGATTTGAATTTTAGTCGCAGCAACATTCTTAATTTTGATGACAAGTTGTTGAAGACTGACATAACTCGTCAAATTTCTGGTTTGAGTGTGAAGTCATTAACCGAGTTATATTTAACATGGTGTGGCTTAAATGATGGATCGATTCCCCATGGTTTTGGCAATTTATCATCGCTCGTAGTATTAGTTCTGAGTGGTAATAATTTTGTTAATCTACCCACTGGTTGCTTCTCCAGTCTTTTTCGACTTCTCTTTCTTTCATTGGATTATTGTGTGAGGCTTAAGTCATTGCCAAGGCTTCCACCGCAGTTAATTCGATTAAGTGCATCCAACTGTTATTCAATTTCAATGAAGTATGTATGTCTTCTTGCACTCTATCTAATGATTTATATATATTTTTTCGTAACCACATATACATAACATGACCAAATTTTTATTTTAGTATCGTGGGCGAACTAAATATGTAATCTCTGATGAGGAATATGATGATATCCCATTCGAGTTCAAGCATGTTGAGGTATGCATGACTGTCTCATTTTTGTGTATTTTTCTCTCATATGTTCCCGTTATCGCTAATTAATGTTAATAACAATTTAGTTTGTTTGCAGCCAGAACATCTACCACTCGGAGATTTTTGTGCAATTATTCCAGGATGTCAAATCCCATCTTGGTTTCCAATTAAAGAATATGATCCTCTAGTTAGGAATGAAGGGGAATGTGTGATAAAAGTGGACATACCTCCATATTTCCGTCACAGTGAATGGTCTGGAATTGTTGTATGCTTTCTCATATCAGGTTTTAACGGTTTGATGATTACTTGGAGTAGTAAAGCTCCAGAAGATGATGATTATATATGCAACGAGTGGGCGCATTATACTGTCATTGGGTATAATCAGATTAGTCACCTATGCATAATGGTGTTGGAATTAAATGAGAAAACATGTTGGCAGCACCTTAGAGCTCATCACAATTCCCTTACTTTGTAAGTTGTTACTCTCCATCATTAGGTGGTAAAATAAAAATATGGGGATGTGGGTGGAGAGTGTTATGTAAAGAAGAGATAAAACAGTGGTGCCATCTCAATGATTTCAACCAACTTGCACAACCTCGACTTGCTTCTTCTCACGAGGCCTTGCTTCCCTGGAGCGTACTTGACAACTACATTGGGAAGGTGGATAAATAGTTGCTCATTCCAAGCCCATACAAAAAAGGACAAGAATAGGTAACAATGGTCTACTCCTTCCATTCTAAAATAATAATAATTGTCATTTTAGATATTTGTCTTTATTTCAAAATATCTTTCATTTTATATTTTTAAAAAAATCATTAAAAAAGTTTTTCAGTGGAAGACAAAATGATATTAAGAAGACGAGTTTTACATGATACGATGTATGGAATACCTTACTCTAAGGCCTTTTGTCCAAGTGTTTAACCCTTTAACCACCACTTATGTCACATCCGTCATTTCCACACCTTTACTACACATTCAAAAGCGATATAGTTCAGGCAAATCAATCATTAAAGCACACAAACTAAAAGTTGCCTATTTATCTTTCTGTTACTATTCATTTCTCATTTCTAGTTTTGTGGTCCAACTTTTAAAAATCATAACTAATTCTGTAAAATTTATATGAGAGCTGCTCTTAAAGCCCCCATTTGAAAAAAAAAATACAATTATAATATGAGTCTTATCAAATTCTTATAGTACACTTATTTTCTATCCTTGCTATGATTTTTGGACAGATTCTATACATTGAATTTAAAATTCCATAACTCATGTTTCCCACATCCAATTGACCTAAATTAGGACCCTTTAGAAAGTGCTATGCATCTAATATACACATTCCAATTTTCATGAGGATTGAATTTCGTTTACTATACATCATACAACATTGACTATGCTTTGAAAAGAACTCAAACTAGGAAAACATAAAAATACATGCTAAATTCATTGTTTCAATGCTAATCTATGACTTCCAGCTAGTCACGGTCCATCTAAGCACTTCAATTACACATGTCAATGCCACAACATGAATTTACACAGCTCATTAAATTATTTATACATATTCCAACTTCCAACCAAATAATACCATAGGAAGTTCATTTCTCCTTCCACTTACCCTTGCCTCTTTAGCTTTTCCTTTGGAAACTTCTAACCTAACATGGTTAGTTGTTGGGACTGAGATTCAAAGAATCCCAATACCAAACATTCACCACTGTTGAAACATCCATGGAAAAGCTTTGCATCACATTATTCTTGCAACTTAATAACTTCATAACATAATGACATGTTTATTAAAAGCATCATGCACACTACATACGATTACATAGGCTTATAGCATGTGTCAAACATAATTGCACACATATAAATGTATGATTTCACATAATTACATAAGCATACAAACATGTCAATTCATGCAAGCAGCAACCAGGCATTCAAGAGTAAGGTATAGTGATCTGACGGGGGAAACTGAATGGCTAGAAAACAAGTTTGAAGACAAGAACGGGATGGATGATCAAAGGTAGGACCTTAAGAGAAGAACCTATCTCTTGCAACCCTAGCTATAAAGACACCACAAGGATGATTAGCCCTTGATACAATCAGAGTATTCTCAAGAGAATCGGAGGTGCAAGCTGTAATATCCTTAATAAAAAAATGACAAAAATAAAATAAATAAATAACTAAATATATTTTTGGTGGCAGATATGTTGCCACCGTTTAGGGAAAAGGTGGCAGTAGACGTGTGGGGGTAATAATTTCCCCTCACCGCCTCTCTACTCTATTTATATGTGTGTGAACAAGGAAAGAAGGAGAGGATGAGAAGAATAGGAGGATATTTGAGTTTTTAGGGTTTAGGGAGTGAATGAGGAAAGAAGGAGAGGAAGAGAAGAATAGGAGGATATTTGACTTTTTAAGGTAAATTATTTAGTTTATAATATCACTTAGTAATTAAATTAACTTCTTTCAAATAAACTTTCTTCATGAAAATTATTCTATGTATTTTTCTCTTTCTAATGAGGGTATTATAATACTAATTAGTGAAAATGTTGGGGTTAGAATGTTGGCAAAGTTTTGAGTTTTGATAATAGATAAGTAATATATATATATATATATATATATATATATAAAGATGAAAAGATGATTAAGAGTTAATTTTAATTGTTTAGATTTATTAGTTGGTTGTTGTAGGAATTTAAATTAATGTTCTATTTCAAAGAATTTAGGATTTATGTTTTATAGGATATTTTTACCGACTAAATGATGTTAAAGGCATTTATTTGGATTATTAGACGTATTATTGTAGGTTTAATCGGCTTAGTTTTGCTAAATCTTGAAATATATGAAATTATGAGTTGGGATTTGGAATTTAAATTAGAGTTTGATATGATTATGATTATGTGGAGGTTTAAATATTTGTTTAATAAATTGAGTTATGCTTATACAAGTTTTTATTAGGTTGGAAAATTGAGGTTTGTGAAAATAAGGAGGCTATATTGAGGATTAAATGAATTGGATTTGAAGTTATATAGAAATGTGAATATTGAATTTTTTGGTGAACTCTTTTATTCAAATTTATAATTCATTTATAATTTATTGGAGGTTATATTGAGGATTAAATGGATTGGATTTGAAGTTATATAAAAATGTGAATATTTGAATTTTTTGGTGAACCTTTTATGGCCTCATGGAAATTGGGTATTTTGGTTAAATTGAGGATATGGTGATCATAATAAGTGAAAAATAGTTTATGAAAGAAGGAAATGTGATTGTAATGATGATTTGAGGAATAGATAAATTGTCATTTTTCAAAGAAAACTAAAGTGAGACAATTTTAGTTTAATTAATTATTTGTTATTGTATTAGTTGGCGTTTTTATTATTGATTCCATTAACGTATAATTATATATTTATTTTTAGAGTGGACTTGATTTCTCTCGAGCTTAGTTCTTGTGTCAAGAACTAAGGGTAACCACTTTCCTTGATTTATCTTGCATACTTGTTGAGGTAATTATAAGTATATGTTATCATCAAAACATTTGTAATTGCAAATGATATAAATATGTTAAAGTATTTTACATATGAAAAATGTATATATATGGAATGGAATTTATGTTTAAGAGTAATCTTTGTAGTTAAGTGGGCTTAAATTGGTTATATGATTGCAATGTTGATTAAGCATGACATTGAATATCGAATATAAGAATAAATCATTGATGTGGAAGATTGTGTTTTTGCATTAGATATTGAAGTGTACAAGGAGATTGTGATGAGATGTGATTAGTGGAGGTTAATTTTTATCCCACGTGATATAGCCGCCACTATGTGCGCAGTGGATGACTTTGACATTTTTAAGATCCTTAGTATCACCATTTCCTTTAGCCGGGTTAAAGGGTCAGCTCAAGGAACTAACACCTTTCTCTATTCAAAGGAAAGGGAATCTATGGTCTTATATGAGTTCTGTAGCTTTTGGCTAGGCTACATCTCATCATTGGAGAGTTTGGTACAGTCTTATCAAAGAGACTAATCCTTTTATGTTAAAGCTTATAGGTTCTGTCACCGGTTATAAGGAAGGTTGGAAATTTTATGCATATTAAATGATTTTGTACCATTAAATGTTTTGGAAAAAAAAATTATGTTATGTGAAGGTATATTGTGCCCGCTTAACTATCTTGTAATATTTCCTACATATTGTTTAAATTGGATATGTGGTTATGGGGTCCATGTCACTTACCCCGTCATTTTTTTTTCAGGCAAGGATTCAGGCGGTGTTACCAAGGGAAAGACATTTGAGACTTGATATGAGTTATCAACCATGTATATTTCATTTAATTACATGAATATAGTCTAATGTATATTACCGAACTTTACGACCTTTTTATACATTGCATATTTTGAATATGCTACCGCACACTAGGGTTTGTACTATGGACGAAGCCCTTTGATATGTTGTTTATTGTGGGCTAATTATTTTGACCGGCCCTAAATGTATTTGGGTATAAAATAACTAATTATATGGTAATTAAGAAAGGTTGTTACAATTTGGTATCAGAGCATGTGTGCCAAGGTTCTGGTTTGTTTTCATAATTGCATATAGTTGCATTGACAATATACATTAGTTACTCATATGTTTCCCATTTTTTTTTTGATCCATTAGTTTTTATTTTAGGCTTACTTTTATCATTGGTTGCATCCTTTAGGAGAGAAAAGATGGTAGATACACTTAAGACACAAACTGAAGACTTGAATAATTAGGGTCAACTTTAAGAACCATAAGACATTAATGCAATCTTAAGGGAGCTATTGACCTTATTACGTGGGCTTGGTCAAATGGTGAAAAGGTATGGGGAGGAATTAAACAAATGACAAATTTATGAGGAAGAACATTCAATTCATGAGAATGTCATTTTGAGGGTGGCCATAATACCACAATAGAGACAAGGGATGACAACTTTCAGGAGTATGAAGAATATGATGGAGATTCCATCACTAGGTCATGGAAAGAGGTGCACAAATTTACTCCACAGACCTTTGATGTTAACCCAAGAGTTAGTGAAGCTTGGATTGATCGCTTAGAGACTATATTATCTATACTCAAAAGCAACAAACAACAAAAGGTCTCAATATCAACAATGTTATAAAAATATTCAAAATTAATCTTAATTGATTTTGAAGTTGATGATGCAAAAAATGTGGTGGAAAATCATTAAATCTCGAGCTTGCAAATAAATTAAATACAAAACAAATATTATATAATAATATTATTATCTATATAAATAATAATATTATTATTTGATGGAGCAATTCCAAATTGGCAAGATTACAATGTGAAGTTTCGTCAATACTATTTTCCAGCAACCTTACAATCACTTAAGGAGATGGAGTTCTATAGCTTTCAACAAGGTGACTTGGATGTAGATTCTTTCATTGCAAAATTTCTAGAGCTAGCTAAGTATATTACTTAACTGGTTTCTCATAGTGGGTTGGTCATACTCTTACAAATGAGGAATGATAAGTGGATGGCGGAAAGATTGCTATAAAAGGTTAGATCAAAGTTTAGGAGACAATTGACACCTCTTAATTAGGATTTATACCTTTCAATAAGGTGACTTGAGGATATGTATACATGAAGTCACGAGAGGAATGATAAGTATATGGTGAAAAGATCACTATAGAAGGCTAGACCAGAGTTTAGAAGACAGTTGACACCTCTTAATTAGGATTACTTCTTTTGAGGATATGTGTACATGAATCCGTCTCTTGGATTCAGAACTACGGGGTTATAGTTATTAGCTCGAGCCTAGAAGGAACTCATAAGGCCGATTCTCATCTTATACTCGTTCAACTAGGGGTTTTAACAAGAGGAGTGGTTATAGTTTTGGAGGCTCTGGGTACTTAGAAAAGAATAAGAATAAGCATTCAAAGGGATCATTTTAGAGTGGGTCAGGTTTGAGAACTCAAGCTCAAAGGAGCTAGGGATGGGGGAGCTAGTCATCTTATAGAGGCTCTACCACCCCTATGCCTAGTATTGTTAGGACCCCAGCTTGCTCAAAATGTGGAAAGTATCATTGGGGACAATATTTGACTTGTTTCACTTGTGGTAAGGTGGGACACATCTCTCGCTATTGCCAAGAAGGTAAGCAAGGTTCTCATGCCTATAGACATACTATTCCACGATGAGTCTTTGCTTTGACTAAAGAGGAGGCAGGTGCTTCACCCAAATTCGTCAAAGGAAAAATTAAATTGCAGAACAATGATATTCTTGCTTTATTTAACTCTAGTGCCACATACTCCTTTATAGCTCTTGATTGTGCCAAGAGACTAAACTTACATGTTTGTGAGTTACCTTTTGATATATGTGTCAACACTTGCTAGATCTTCTGTGAAAACTTCTATTGCATTCTTGAATCTTGTGTTGGAATTGGAGAGTCATAAGACAAGGATTGATTTTATTTGTTTGCCACTTAAGGGTCTTGATGTGATTGTGGGTATGGATTGGCTTACAGCTAATGGTGTCATACTTGAGTGTAAGGCAAAAACTATTTTTGTACTTGTGTATTATGTGCTTGTGGAGGTGCCTAGTGGTCCTCCATTGTTATCAGCTATTCAAATTGAAAGCTGTCTCAAACAAGGATGTCAAGTATATATGGTTTTGTTTGTCTAAGTTGAAACGGAAGAAGGGATTGATAGAATTGAAATTGTTAATGAGTTTTCGGATGTATTCCCAAAGGAACTATCCGGATTACCTTCTTAGCGGGAAGTAGAATTCTTAATTTACATGGTACCTAGGACAAAACCATCTCTAAGGCTTCCTATCGGATGGCTCCAGTAAAATTAGAGAATTGAAGAAGCAATTGGAAAAACTATTGGAGAAGGGATTTGTTACACCCCATTGATCTATTGATATTCATCAGAGTATTTAGACATAGTTTAGTGGGGGAGTAAAAATAACATAAACATATTGAAATAAAATACTTGATTACATAATAGGAATTCTCACAAGGTACATAACATGTACAAATTCTAATGAATTACTATTACACAATTCCACTACAAATAACCAATGACCAAAATCGGAATAGGTCTGACATCTTCGTTTGCCAACATTTAATGCCTTGCCCCAGATGCCATGTCTACTACACTGTTAACTTCATAAATAATGACAAAGGTTGGATTGAAATGAATCCTAAAGTAACATTTAATCTCACATAATGTTCATGCACAATACATGGTAATCAACCACAAACAATACATTCAACATTTAGAGATCATAAATCACATAACATGCACCACCAATTGCAAACAAGAGATCCAACTGAACTCTTACCACACTGCTAGGCAATCAATTGGGCATCACCCATATCAATTGAATGCAAAATAGGTTTCGCGACCCAAAGACCAATGACCTACTTGGCCCTACCATCTATCACATGTTCACAACACATATCATACTATAGTTTACACATGCATATAAAGCCATGCATAGTGTGTAAGAAAGATTTACTACTTGGATGCTTTTCCAATTCTTGAATTAGCTCCCACTTCTTTGTCATCTTGGATTTCGAAAATCCCATAAGTACACATTCATAGACGGATGAGTTACTACTTGTCCAAACTCTTCAGTATCTTTAATGCTATTGCACTAAGCTCAATGTGCAGCTAAGGGGCATATATTAACTCCAAGTGTCCATCTTAACCTTTGGACACTAACTTAATTACCATTTGGCCTTATATTTCTCATTTTCATGCAGAGCAACCTATATTGCCAGATTTTCCACTCAAATTTGAAAAATCATAACTTAATCTAAAAAATTCCAATTGAGGTAGTTCTAAAGGCTATATGAACTTTTATAAGTCTATTTTTAGGAAAAAAAAAAATGGTCTTTAGCCAATTGGACGCACAACATTCTAGAAATCCTCAATCAACCAAACTTTCAAAATTTGTCCTAGTTTTAATGCCCAAATTTTAACAATTCATATTTTACAATCTATTGACCCAAATGGAACATATTATATATACAATTAAAGCTTAGGATGTCTAATATGTTTCTACAAAGTTTCAGGGCCATTGGACATTATTTGATTAGTTACAAATATGACACACACAGACTACCTCTAGAAAATGAAATATGGAAGCATTTTTACTTTGCCTTTAATCTTTGAGTTTTCAATCTAACCCTTCTAGAATCATGATTACAACTTATTCCCACACAAATTTTTGTAATCCAATCCCTTCCATAGGAATTGGTATGGCCAAAACTTTAGGGTTCTAGGCGAGATATTCAGTTTTCTTCTACTAATGCTTCCAAGATCTGTTTCTCACCTTTATCCCATACTACTTTTCATTCTAAACTTATTAGAAGCATAAAAACTAAAAAAATCAAACTTCGTCATGCCTAAACAGTACTAACAAAAAATCAGGGCAATGAAGACCTTCAGAAAACATCAAGATATTCGGTTCTGATTGAAACTTATATGTACCTCTACTTGATTCCATAATCAATTCTTGATTTTGGGGTACCTCCACCTTGTAGATGGAACCAAATACCTTTAATCAAGAATCTAAAACCATAGAAATGTTTCTCTCATCAAGAGGAACAACATTAGAGAAGGCCTCGGGAGATAGAAATGCCAAATTGGAAGTGAAATTGGATTTGAACCGTTTCTCTTTCCTCTTACTCTCTCTCCACCACCTCTCCTTTCCTCTTCTCTATATTTTGGCCTCTTTCTTTCTTTCCCTTATGTGCTGGCCAAATTAATGAATCATAATAAGGAAAAGGAAAAAGTCAATGGGCTTGTCAAACAAGTCAAAGAAAAGGTGAGGTGATGAGCTTGTCATGTAAGCTAGAGTTATGCTTGGTCAACAAGTCAGCAAAAAGGGGTGAGGCGGTGCCACTTTTGTTAGGGAAGATGAATTCCCCTAACTCTTGAGTTCAATGTTTGGAAATTTCAAGTACGTGTCCGACCAGAGATAAGTGGATTCCCCAGACTCAAATGCTAGGTGGCACGTTGTGCTGCCAACACAAAAGTGATCTGGTACTTTGTCATGATTAGGAGACACATGTCATGTTCTTATTGGACCACCACAAAATTTGTGTCATCATGACTTAATTTATTAATGCTACTTTATCAGTGCTTACATGGGATTTTACGCGTGTTTTACTTGTGATTACGGAATGCATACCGAGACTCGACAAATGATGCCCGGTTAAAGTATGTGTGTAGGCCTCCACATGGTGACACATATTGATGTCATTTCCCAAAAATTCTTGGTACATATGTTGATCTTGGAAATGCCATGTGCAAACCTATACCGATACATTTTGCTCAACCAATCGTCCCACACCTTATAACATAACTGCGTTGTATCTTTCTACCAACCCAATGGCATCGTATATATGTTTTGTTCTCTTCCACTCTAACACTTTATTTCTATTGCCTATGAATATTAGATCCTTTGACCAATATGGCCGAATCAC
The DNA here is from genome assembly GCA_019022655.1 of Acacia acuminata. Lineage (NCBI taxonomy): Eukaryota > Viridiplantae > Streptophyta > Magnoliopsida > Fabales > Fabaceae > Acacia > Acacia acuminata. Next base: position 1,278,396 of record JAFJYI010000048.1, on the reverse strand, counting down.
ACAGTGCTCGAGAGCTTTTCTATCTCTCAACATTTTTTAGACTCTTCCTAAATTGGGCTTTATCATCTACCTGTCCTATTTGTAAAAGAGAAGGATAGGACCTTGTGGTTAATTAATTACCGCCAACTGAAGAAAATCACCATAAAACAAAAAAATTCTCTACCAAGGATTGATGACTTGGTTAGATTAACACGTGGGGTCAACATTATTTTCTAAAATTGACTTAAGGTTAGGATATCATTAGTTAAGAGTTAAAGCACAGGATGTCCTTGAGATGACCTTTCGTATTTGATATGAGCATTATGAGTTGTTAGTTATGCTTAGTTTTGATGATGACAAATATGTTTATCAATATCAAGAACAAAAAGTTTGCATACTATATTTATCTTCTAGTTTGACTAATTCTTATATTTAATGTAGATGTGAAGTTTAATAATGAAGAATGATCAAGAAAGGATATTAAAGAAGGAAGAACTTTCTTAATGGAATGAGAATATCATTATTCAAGTTCCTGGATTGATACTAGAAGTCTCTATGATCAAATAGAAGTTGAAACGAGTCAATTCGGAGTTAAAACAAGTAAAAATAAGCTTCAGGATGATTTAACTCGAGTTGGCCACTAGTACTGTTTTCTACACTAATTTTCTCATCTGAACGAGTTAACTCAAGTCAACCAACTAATTGCCTCGAGTTAAGGTGTTTTCAGCAACTCTGTTCACCTCTGTTTCACGTTCAGCTCGGGCGACGTCTGGTAATTTGATGATATCTCCCAAACCAGAGATCGGATTGAGGTGAAACCAATTTTTTTGGAAACTAGACTCCTAATGCGTCATTTTGACAAATAATTCAAGCCCAAAGGAGTTCATATGAAGGATCTATGAATTTGTGAAGATGACAGTGAAATTCACGCCACACGAGAGATCAAGCTTCGGTATTTTGAGTGTATCATCAAACGAAAAATCAAAATGACCTGAAACCAATGCCATTTGAAGCTAGACTAAAATTTATTTTCAAAAACATCAAGATCATGAAAAAAAGATGATATGATGTTTTGAATTTGACAGTCAGTTCAGAAGGTTGCAAAAACGCTGGTCAAGAACAACCTTCATTCATCGGATCATAACAGTTAGAATACAATGAGTTTGGAGCTGATTCTTTTTGCGTTGGAAACAAGACTCAAAGAGCTACATGGGGATAAATGGTTTGTCAAATTTGGAGCTATATCAAAGACACTACACTTACTGGAAATTGACCCTTATGGTGATAATATGCTTGCATTCTGAAAGGCAGAGAGCAATTCATGTTGAAAAGAATTATTGCCTCGAGTTCATATGGAATCACCTTGAGTCAAGTATTCTCACTACATACTTGACTTCCAGGTAAGTCTGTTCGTTACTTCGAGTTAATCTCTGCATGCCTTGAGTCATGTGGTGTTATTATTTAAAAGAAAGATGTTTTGATCTCATAAGTCTCCAGTTAAATGATTAAAATGCTTTTAATAAACATTGTTAATTCCAGTCAAATGTTTTTATACCTCAAGTTATCTGTTTTATGTTAAGATTTTGGACCAATAGTTTTTAACTCTTGGATATCAAGTTAATGACTCTAGTCATTGACTCGAGGCAAAAAACTTATTGACTCAAGTTAGGTCTTCAATTGGTCATTTCTTTAGAAAGCATCGTTTTTGACTTATGGAATATCAAGTTGATGACTCTAGTCATTGAATCTAGGCAAATACTTATTGACTCAAGTTAAGCTCTCAATCGGTCTATTTGTTCAGAAAGCATCGGGTTTAACTTTTGCATTACAAGTTGATGACTCTAGTCATTAACTCAAGTCAATTAATTCTTGACTTCAAGTTAAGTTTTTAACTTGGGTTTTTCAAAGGCATCGGGTTTAGCTTTTGCATATCTAGTTGATGACTCTAGTCATTAACTCAAGTTGATAACTCTCTAACCTCTAGTCAAGAATCAAACTTGTCTATTTTCAAAAAGAATTGCTTTTAACTCTTGCATATCAAGTGAGTGCCTCAAGTCATTGACTCAAGGCAATTATTTATTTGAATCAAGTTAAACCTGCAACTCGTCTTTTTACGAAGAGAGTCTTTGACTCCACGAATATCAAGTGACTACGGCCTCTAGTCACTTACTAGAGTCAATTATGTTAAGTTGCAATTTTTTTAATCTTTCACTTTCAACTCTTGGAAACAAACTTGACTCGAGTCAAATAAATTATTACCTCGAGTCATTACCTCAAGGCATCAACTTCTTATCTGAAAAGTTAATCTTCTCTGTTTTTCAAATCACCGTCTTCAAAAATCTAAATTGATTGATTGTGATTTCATTTCTTCATATCATCACTCATTACTATTCCTAATTGCTTTTAATTAGTTTGCTAATGAGTTTCAGATGATTATCCAAAGGATTAACAACAAATTATGATAAAGCAAATTTGTGTCAAAATGCATTAAATGCTACGTCAGATAACAGAGGAAAGCTTCTGAGTCTAATGGATAGTTTGAACATTCTGACAAAAAACTTGAATCTTTACAATAGCTATTAATACAACACTCAAGACAGAGCATTAACGAAGTCAACATTAAACATTATATGATTAAAGTTTGATTAGAGCTTAATGGGCAAAAAGCAACAAAAGTTTCAATGGCTACTTCCAACTGATCTCCAACGGTCGAATGCTCACAATAGTGAAACACAAATACCTATAAATTGCAAAGTCTTCAGATCAGAAAGAGAGACGATTGATGAATGACTCGATGAAGCCAATGAAATGATTTTACTAATTCACCGTCGATATGTCAATAACTCACACTCTCTATTTCTCAATATTTTTATAGTTTAATTAGGCAGCGTGAGATGAGCGATTATGTACTTTAGTGTTGTAATACCTGATTTTCAATTTACCAAAAATTCGGTATTTAGAATATGTTACCATATTAAATTGGTTAACATATGTGACTTAGAGTCACATAGAATAATGGCTATGTTAAGATTAAAAGAGCCATGAAAAAGCTTTAAAACACTTAATTGAATTAAGTGTCAATTAGAAAATAATGGGCAAATTAGCTTGCATTAATTAGGATTAATTGCATAAATTCTCCTAATTAATTAGAGACAATTTAAAAGCATCAAAAGAGGGATAATTATATTTGAAAATAATTAAGCCAAAGAGAATGAAATAATACTTGTGTTAATAAGCACTAATTGCCATGATTAGCTAATAAACCAATCCAACAATGACAAGGGTAATTAAATGGCAATTAAACACTTGATTAGAGAATTAATTAAAGCTTATTAATTCTTCCCCAAAGGTCATAAAAAACGTGCAGCTACAAGGAAGGAAGAAAATAGATGATAACATTGTTAATTGGAGTTGAAAAGTCAACAATTTCAACTAGCAATGAGAGCAATGGACCAAGGGATGTTTTGTTAATTAAAAAACTCATTAAATGGCTATTAGAAGAGAGGGATGTCGACCAAACATGAAGGGGCTGAGATTGGAGTTTGAAAAGTACACTTTGATCCTAAGGTGGAGAGGAAAGAAGAGCTTTTGGATTACCTTGCAATTTACCACCATAACCTTGGCATTTTTCCTATAAATAGGAGGCTCTCCCTTCACAATTCTTCACACCAAAACACTACAACACATCTGATTTTAGAATTAGAGAGTAAGTAGAGTGAAGTTCTTGGAGCAAGAAGGAAGAAGGAGTTCAAGATCCAAAGGTAAGGTTCTTGATTTAAGCTTTCAAGTTCTTAGTAAAATAGTAGTTTAATCTAGGAAATTATTAGAAATGTTCCCTTTCATGTTTGGAAGTCTCAATTGCTTTTAAAATGAAAAATGGAGTGGAAAACATGTTAGGGAATAATTTTTAGAATTAATAGATCATTGTGATAAAAGTTTGGAAAAACTGAAGGTGCAAATCCTTTGCCGGCAGCAAAAATAGATACAATTATTTTATGTATGAAATGAAGTTTTTAAATCATGAAATTTTACAGGAATAAATTAGACATGTAGGGCTTTCTAAATATATAAAATATGTAATGTTTTGATCTCTGGACAAGGAGATATGAATTTTTGAAGTTAAACTATTTTTCTGGGATTAAAACTGGGCAGCGTTGAGAAACTTAAAACCTGGGAATGATTCTTGATGTTCTAGATTCTTGGAATATTTTATTTGAAAATATACATGTCAAGGGTCATGAGGAATTTTGCAGCACTCAAAAATGATTTTTGTAGAATTAATTATGATTTTTCAAAGTTGCTGCAAAATCTGCCCAGAAAATGCAGCAATTGCGCTTTTGATAAAATGTAAGGGTAAAAATGGAATAATTGATGCACCGAGGGTAGAAATGTAAATTATACCTTTAGGATATTATTCTAAACAATATGATATTTATCACAATATCATATAATAATCCAACGATAATATATAGGATATCCGGGAAGTCCGGAGTCAGATTCAAAAGGTCGGGCGTTTGACAATTACACGGTGAAAGGTATGTTCACGTACTAGTAACTATAATCATCTATAACTTGTATGTCCTTATATGATAGAATGAGTCATGAAGTGATGGACAAGACTAGGTCTTGGGTCATGCACTGTGACTAAGTTTATGGGGCTTAGATCACCTATTTATATACACTCAGCTTTATACAAGTTATAGTCTTGATAATGCCGTTGAGTTTTACTAGCGCTGAGGACACAAGGGCCGTCGTGGCACTAGTTAGTGCAAACGTGGATGACTTTACATGTGCTGTGTGCTATGTACTGTTGTTGTGTTGACATTACATCTGCTGTGTGCTAATGTATTGTTGTAACCTTACATCTGCTGTGTGCTATGTATGGTTGGTGCTGATATGTAATGAATATCTGTCATATATTGTCATATCTGCTATAGAGGTCATCTGTTACTTGAGATTCAGTTCGATTGAATCTCAGATTTGACTACAGGTTCAAGGAAAGAACCAGGATCTAAGAAGACGATGTAGACGGAGCCATGAAAAGGCAACAGTGAACGGAGCCGTGAAGAGGCATTGATGGACGGAGCTATAAAGAGGCACCGGTCAAAGAAAATACCAGAAGAAGTTAACAAAGCCTACCTTCTGGCATGAATCTAATCAAGTTACTTCAAACCATTTGGTGTCTAGAAAGGGTTCGTCTATGTGGTTCAGTTAATAAGTCACCGTGAATTCGAGGAGACTTCCACTAGACATCGCCCTGGCCAAATTGTTTGATTAACTGAGTTAGGTTCATTTCCCTAAGTCTAGTTAAGGCTTGGTTTAAGGTTATATAGTTATCATGTAAGAATTGTAATTATACACAAGTTCTGTAATTGTATCACATGAATATTCTTTCGAGAAATTTTTAATATATCAGCTTATGTTTGGACATTTTATATCAGTCACTCATTGTCCTAACGTAAGTGCGTACTCTCCGTTTCCGCTTTACTCTAAGCTATAGCACCTCAAACTCTGTCATTTTTAAAACTAAGTGTCAACCGACGTGATTTCAAGTATGCAATTTGGGGTATTACAAGTGTTAATCATATTCACTTCTAAGAGAGAAGATTGATTGTAATCATTTTATCTGTTTATCTGAGAGTAACTCAAGATTGAGTGATCTTTAGTGGGAAACAGATTGTAACCTTACGGTGTGTAAGGGGGAGTATCTCAGAGAGAGATTTGACTTCACAAGTTCCTGGGTAAACTTGTGGGATTGTATAGGCTTCTCTTGTGCCTGGATTAAACAAGAGGATAGTGGATTGAAAATCTCAAGTGGAGCTTGCGAACTGGACGTAGGTCAAGGATTGGGCCGAACCAGTATAAATCACTGTTTGTATATTCTCTTCTCTAAACTTATATTTCCAGTATATATGTTTGAATGACTGACTATCGCTTTACAAATTATTATTGTCATACGGACTGCTTTCAGTAAGTTGTGAAAAGATTTTCAAAGTTATCTAAAATCTTATCAGACACCCATTTCACCCCCCCTCTTGGGTGATAGCCAGGTCTAACATGAGTTTCTTGTAATGCTGTTTGGTTTAACTAATGGTCCAACGGTATTTATGGACTACATGAACTAGATTTTCAGATCATATATGGATAAATTTGTGATGGTTTTCATAGATGATATTCTCCTATACTCTTAGAATGAAGAGGAACATAGAGAGCACCTTAGAACAGTGTTGCAAGTGTTGAGAAAGCACAAACTTTATGCAAAATTAAGCAAGTGCGAGTTTTGGATTAGAGAGGTGAAGTTCCTTGGCCATGTAGTTTTAGTGGTGGACTTTGCCAAAGTTGATGCAGTTCTTCAGTAAGAATAACCAAAGTCTATAACTAAGATTAGAAGTTTCCTGGGATTAGTTGGATACTACAGAAGGTTTATACAAGTATTTTCCTAGATAGAAATGCAGCTTACAATGTTGACCAGGAAGGATCAACTTTCATTTGGACTGACAAGTATGAAGCTGCTTTTTAAGAGCTGGAGAGCAAGTTGACCTCTATGCCAGTGTTGGTTATTCTTGATCTTGAGTTGTACACCTTGTACATTGATGCATCTTTAAAGGGTTTGCGATGCGTATTGATGCAAGAAGGAAAAGTTGTTGGTTATGCTTCAAGACAGTTTAGGCCACATGAAGAGAATTACCTAACCCATAACTTAGAATTGGTAGCATTCGTATTTGCACTAAAGATCTAGAGACATTACCTCTATGTTTCAGAGTTTGAAATTTTCATTGATTATAAGAGTTTGAAATATCTTGTAGATCAGAAGGAGCTTAACTATAGGCAGAGGAAATGGATGAACTTTATAGAAGATTATGACTACAAACTAAAGTATCATCCTTTTAAAGCCAACGTTGTTGTAAACGCATTAAGCAGAAAAGCTGTTCGTGTATTTACTTGAGTCTTTATGAGAACCATTGGTTAGAAAGGTTGAAGGACATAGATATGCTAGTTGGTAAGGAAGTTATGACGCAGTCTGTGCGAATTGAGAATACACTAGTTGGAGGATGAATGTCTATTAAAAATTAAGGAAGAATTGGAGTATTAGTAGTTAATAGGAGTTAATGATTATGAAGTAAGTGATGATGGTATCCTAAGATTTAAAGAGAGGGTTTGCATTCCCAATAATGAAAAAATCTAAGACTTGCATCTTGGAGGAAGCATATCAAAGTAAATAGACCTTGCATCCAGGGATCACCAAAACGTACAACGATTTAAAGATAAATTATTGGTAGCCATGTATGAAGAAGGATGTGTCAAAATTTGTCTCCCGTTGTTTGACTTGTCGAAGGTCACAATTGAACATCTAAAGTCACCAGGGCTATTGAACAGTTTGGAGGTGCCAACATGGAAGTGGGATAGTATATCTATGGATTTCATTATGGAATTGCCAATGACACCTAGGAATCATATTATCATTTGGGTTATAGTTGATTGTCTAATCAAGTTCGCTCATTTTTTGCCCATTCAAGCTGATTATACAATGGAACAATTTGCTCATCTATAAGTGAAAGAGGTTGTCAGATTACATGGAGTGTTGGAAAGCATTATCTTTCATAGAGATCCAAGGTTCACATAAAGCTTTTGGAAATCTTTACACCGAGTTATGGGTGTGAGGTTGAAATATAGCACAACTTATCATCCATAAACCGACGGGCAAACTGAGAGAGGACTATCTAGACCTTATAAGATAAGTTGAGAGCTTGTACCATTAAGTTGAAGGGCAGTTGGGATAATAACTTGCCATTAGCTGAATTTGCTTATAATAATAGCTACCATTCAAGCATTCAAATGGCTCCTTATGAGGTATTATATGGCAGAAAGTGTAGATCACCATTATGTTGGATAGAGTTAAGTGAAAGGACAATCATAGGCCCGAATTTTGTGGATCAAACCACAAATAAAATTGAAATGGTTAAGAAGAAGTTATTGGTGGCTCAAAGTAGGCAGAAAAGTTATGCAGATAAATGATAATGAACCTTGGAATTTCAAGTTCGTGATCATGTGTTTTTACATGTCACACCAATGATAGGCATTGAAGATCTATTAAAGCCAAGAAATTCAGTCCAAGATTCGTGGGTCCATATGAGATTCTTGCAAGAGTTGGTAAAGTAGCATACCAAATTGATCTGCCACGATAGTTGAAGGGAGTTCATGATGTGTTTCACATGTCGCAATTGGAAAAATACTAGCCAGATCCCTCACTCATCATTGATCCTGAAAGATTTGACTTATCAGATATAACTAGAATGAAAAGTCGACGTGAAGGATAAACAACTAAGGAACAAGACTATTTGACTTGTGAAAGTCATATGGAAAGGGATGGCTCTAGGAGATGCTACTTGGGAAACTAAGGAGAAGATGCACAATTTTATCCTCACCTATTTGATTAAGTATAATTTACTTGAATTGAATTTTGGAGATAAAATTCTATTTAGGTGGGGAGACTTGTAATATCTTTAATAAAAAACAGCAAAAAAATAAAAATAATAATTAAATATATTTTTGGTGGGATATGCTGCCATTGTTTAGGAAAAGGTGGCAAAGATAATGTGAAGGGCGTAATAATTTCCCCACCTCTCTCTCTCTGCTCATTTTCGTGTGTGTGTGTGTGTGGGTTGAGTGTGGTTAGACGAGAGTGAACGAGGAAAGGAGAGGAAGAGAAGAATAAGAGGATATTTGATTTTTTTAAGGTAAGTTATTTATTTTATAAGATCATTTAGGTAATCAAATAAACTTCTTTTCAACAAACTTTCTTCATGAAAGTTATTCCACATATTTTTCTTTTTCTAATGAGGTTAATATACTACCAATTAGTGAAAATGTTGGGGTTAGAATGTTGGCTAAATTTTGAGTTTTGATAATAGATGATTATATATATTTAAAGGATATTTTTACCTATCAAATGAGGTTAAAGGCATTTGTTTGGATTATTAGAGGTATTATTGCAGGTTTAATCTGTTTAGTTTTGCTAAATCTTGAACTATATGAAATTATGAGTTGAGATTTAGAATTTAAATTAGAGTTTGATATAATTTTGATTATGTGGAGGCTTGGAGATTTGTTTAATAAATTGAGTTATGCTTATATAAGTTAGTATAAGGTTGGAAAATCGAGATTTGTGATAATAGGTTTCTTATATTCAAATTTATAATTCATTTTTAATTTATTGGAGGTTACATTGAGGATTGAATGGATTCGATTTGAAGGTATAGAGGAATGTGAATCTTTGAATTTTTGGATGAACCTTTTATGTAGGAAATGGGGTATTTTGGTTAAATTAGGGTATGGTGACGATGATTATAATAAGTGAGAAATAATTTATGGAAGAAGAAAATGTGATTGTAATGATGATTTGAGGAATAAATAAATTATCATTTTAAAAAAAGAAACTAAAGTGAGACAATTATAGTTTACTTCATTATTTATTATTGTATTAGTTGGTATTTTTGTTAATTCTATTAACGTATAATTATATATATATTTTTTAGAGTAAACTTGATTTCTCTCAAACTAAGTTCTTGTGTCAAGAACTTGAGCTAACCACTTTCCAATTTATTTTGTATACTTGTTGTTACACCTCTACTGGCCTCGCCCTTTCGGGTGGCGGGTTAGAAGGATTCCTTATATTAGTTACCTTTCCTTCATTATTAAGTCCATTTAATTTATATCAGAGTGAGCACTACATAGCATTTAACCGGTTTGGACAATCTACTGTACTGGTAAAAGTAAATAATCAGAAAATAAAAGTCCCCGAAGGGTTAAGGGTATAGTCATCCAGAAATAAATATCAAAATATATACAAACACTCCAAGGTATAAATACAATATATAATAGGGCATCCCCTATTCTTTAACTGCAGTGCCATTCCTACCTCTCCAAAAAGGCCTTTACAATTAGGCACGTCCCCCTGTGTCACCAAAAGCTTCTGGAGTCCGACAATGGCCCCCAGAGTAACCATAAATACTCATGCACTAAATGTGTAATGTGTATGCATGCAACCATGTAGGTATGTAAGCACAGCTAAGTATGCCAAATACGCCACAATATGCAAACAGTAACATACACAGAAATACGTCTCTGCTCCGTTGGGCCGCCCTACCAAGACAGGCCCCAGAAGCACTAGCTTGTCTCCATTGAGTCACCCCATAGGCAGACCCCGACAGACACCGCCTATTTCCGTTGAGTCGCCATGTAAGCAGACCCCGGCAGGCACCCTTAGCGCTAGGACACAATCACGAACATGTTCTATATGCATATTTGGCAAAACAAGTACAAAAACAATACATATGGCAAGCAACACATACATCAAACACATAAAAGTTCCGAAGTAAAGTGGTTACTACCTAATGGGCTTTTACCGTCCTATCAAATTTACTGTGTCTGGTAGCTCCTCCTGGTACACTTTTACCCTAGATAACACCAAAACACTTTATTTTAAATATTGACAAGAATACCATTGCAAATTTGTGAAAATCCGAGCTCCTTATAAATTTCCAGAAAAATCCAGTGTTTCAGGGCCCACTTGTACCATTTTTAATACCCAAACCATGAAAGTACATATATTTTGGGGTGTAGCTCATCTTTCACTCTCTGGCTGGTTCCAGACCCTTTTTCAACAATTTATTTCACCCAGTATTGTTATTCAAAAAATATCTTATTATATGTCTAAATTCACACCCCGGATGTCTAGTTTCTCCATGTAAAATTTCAGCTTAAAACAAGTTTTTTTTACTCCTTCAAAAACGCATTAGAAGCTTCGCGCCCATTCCCTAAAATCGCGGCAAGCCCTAACTTAGTGTTTTCGACTACGGAAACTCAAACTTTAACCATACCCTACACAAAATCACGTTCCAGAGCCATTTGTGACCTTAAAAATGTAAAAATCCAACCCCAAAACTAAGCTTCTATCTTTTGCAAGAAAATACTTCAACAAGAACTCAAGAAGATAAGGTTTTCGGTGTTACCTATAATCGGAGATTCGATAGATGAGCTTGGGATCTTGGTCTTGGAGCTAAGCTATGGTGGCTTACTGGTCTCCCTCTTTGCTTGTGGAAATTTTCTTCCTAAGGATGAAAAAGCAAGGCTAAATCACCTTTTAATAAAGGTGAAATTGATCTAGTAGAAATTGGAATTAACGGTGTAAATTTAAAGGCCACCGTGTAATAAATGGGATCTGCTTTTGACTTAATCCCCAAGTCTTTGTAGATTTTTCCAGGGCCTCCTAGGGTGCTTCCAAGTGGCACATCCCTCACCAAAAATATCTTGATATTTTCTGCTTTTGGGGCAAATTACCTTTTTAGCCCGAACCTTTTGAAAATTACAATTGTGGCCCGAAACCTTTTAATAATTACCAACTTTTTCCCCACATGTTTTGTCTGCCCAAAGGACACATGTGGCGGAATTTTAGGCCCACATGTTTGCCCAAATTAATTTTTTACCCATTTATTCCCATTTCACCATTTTCTCCGAATGTGGGACTGCGGTTTGACTCTTACAATGATTTTTCTTCCTTTTTCTCCAAAAAAAAAAATATTTTTAATAACTAGAGGGGTATGTGGCACCTAAGAGGCCCCACACATCTGATCTTTAATCTCCTTTCTCCCATTTTATCGGTCCGGTTCGATCCATCGATCTGTGGGTCCCTCCTTTGTCGGGTGTTTCCTTTTGCACTTTTCTTCACCTTTTTCATATTTTTCCCCTTGAATAGACACCCATATGTGACGTTCTTCAAAATTCCTGGAGTGGCCCCACACTTGACCCACTCGGTCCAAAGGAACCCCTAATTAGTCTCTATCGGTCCGTTCTCGTTGTCCAATCGCTGGGAACCCGCATTTCGAGTTTGGGCCTCGCATGAATTAAATCACCTAGTTTTCTCTTATCTCTTATGGTAAACTAAATTCAAAATTAGAAGGATGAAGAATTGTCCATTTCGTCCTTGCTTTTACTCTTTTAGATTATTTCTCCAATAATAACGATAATAATCGAAAATAAAGCTTCTCATTAATTCAACAATAATTACAAGTACAATAATTACAACAATAAGGATGTTACACTTGTTGAGGTAATTATAAGTATGTGTTCATAATTGCAATATATATATATATATATAGGATGTCTAAGAAGCCCATACATGGTTATGAACATGAATAGTATGATGAAGATCCATTTGAAAGGTCCAAGAAGATTCAAGTAGCATCAATAATGGTTTTATATGGAGTTAATTAGGATTCTACTTGCTTTAATGAATTTCCTATTTTATAGTTTCCTATTTTGTAGTGATTGCTTCTTGAACAAAAAGACTTACATATTTTAATTGCATTAACTAGTTGAGAGTCAAATAAGATCCATCACATTAATGATGGGATCATCTAGGTAGCGTGCGTCATCTATCTTGATCATTTTATCTAGATCATCCTTTTTTGCCTAAATTATCACTTGAGAAAAAATAAACAATGACGGGGGGACCCCGTAACTACATATCCAATTTAACAAATATGCAGTGAATGATTAAAAGATAGTTCAGCGGACACAATATACCTTTGTATAACATAAAGACTAAATAGTTTTTCAAAAAAATTTAATGGTTCAAAATCATTCAATATGCATAAAATTCTCAACCCTCCTTATAACCGCTGACAGAACCTATAGGCTATAACATAATAGGATTAGTCTCTTTGATAAGACTACACCAATCTCTTCAATTATGAGGTATAGCTTGGTCAAATGCTACAAAACTCATATAAGATCCTAGGTTCCCTTTCCTTCGAATAGAGAAAGATATCACGTCCCTTGAGCTGACCCTTTAACTCGGCCAAAGGAAAGGGTGATACTAATGGCCCTAAAAATGTTAAAGCTATCCACTACATGCACAGTGGCGGCCATACCATGTGGTACAAAAATTAACCTCTACCAATCACTCTTAGTTCCCAATGTTTTGATGATAACAAAGGTTTAAGGTTTGTAAGATTTTGAATCACAATTAACTTGGCTATGAAATTGATTCTTGGGTACATGTGTGTAATTCTCAAGAATGAGTTAACAATTCTCAAGAATTGATTAAGAATTCTTGAGAATGGTATGCAACAGAATCCATCATAGGCATTCTCTGATATGATTCGCGAGAAAGTGTTTCTGATTCTCGAGAATGTGCTTTCATTAGTTTCCACATCTCGGTATGATTCTTGAGAATATGCAAGTGATTCTCGAGAATGATTCTCGGAATTTGTAAGTGATTTTCGAGAATGCCTCGACAGGATTTCAATGAAATAACTCTTTCGATGTGATTCTCGAGAATTATTAATCAATTCTCGAGAATTAACGATCAATACTCTGTTATATTTCTCTTCGGTATTAACTTAAAAATATGATTCTCGAGTATGAGTGAAGAGATTCTCGAGAATACATTTTCTTTTCAATACTTAAATGCTATTATTCACATGTATTGCATCCTTTATCTGAAGACATGATTCTCGAGTATTAATGAACTAATTCTCGAGAATAATTAAAACACTATGATTCAATGGTCGCTGGACTTCGATAGTTGCTGGTCGATTTCCTTGACGGCAAGTGAACCAGTCGGACAAGTAATAAAGTGTAAGTAGAGTATCGTCCCACAGAGACTGAGATACCAAGAAGTGACGCTCGATTGCTATGATAGTTGCGCAAACAGAAAATAAATATGATTGGTTTGAGAGGTTTTTGTATTTATGCTAATAACAGAAATAAACAGAGTATCGAAGTTTTAAGAAGATATCAGTAGAAGTTAGGCTGAACTCAGAATCACCCTTAAGTACATCAATCCCCTAGTTGCTCTACCCATTGCTATAGCATCCATGCTACACAGCGTCCACAATGCTACAACATAGCTACTAACTACAATGCTATTCGATTAACCCACCACTATAATCTATCGAAGCTTTCACGTCTGATACATATGATACTAACTATACTCCTTCCATATTCCTATGGCAACTTCTAGTTAGATCTGCATTACACACAGGGTGCCATGGTTATGAGAGGTAGACCCATTCCTGAAGCCTACAATAATAGGTCAAGCCTTGCACCGGCCGCCTAGCAAACATTTTCTCGAGGTCTAACCTCGACTCCTTGCCGATAACCGAGGCCACAAATCTAGCCCTTAGCTTCCGCTAATCGACTAGTAATTAATTCACTAGTAAGAAAACCGAATCTATTAAATTAAGAACTTGCAACTGGGTTCATTTAACACTTAAGGATTCATCGTCGTTTAGCCATTGGAAAATCAGTTCATGACTGACGAGGAAAACAAAAAACAGATAGTAACAGAATGACCCATGATCTAAATACTAAAATAAAGGAGAAAACAGAAAGCTTGACGAAGTTCCGACGTCATGGAAGAAGCCCTGTCACGTCACCACTCCACGTCTTCTTCTCTCTATCGTACTGCAAGGAAGGATGCTGGGTTATCCTGGAATTCTCGTGCCTTGTGAAATCTCTCACTCTTCTTTTGAGTCTGTCGAATGTGTAATCTCGTTTTAGGCTCTGTGTGAATCTCCTTCTATGGTTGTCTTCCTGTTTCCTTTTATAATTAGCCTTTCTTATGGCGCAAGTTCCGGCCGGGCTTTCCAAATTTGTCGAGGTCCATTGCATCTTCTCGTCCTTAGTAGATTGATTCTGCTGATCCTGCGGGATTCTTCAAATCTTTCAGTTTTGATCCTCCGCATCTTCTATTTTATTACGTCAACAATCTACCTGTCGTTCTCGACCTTCTTTATTCCTGAAATTATCTAGATAAAAAGGTCAGCAAATATGCCACATAGCATTGCGTCCTTTACTTTGCTATAGCTTTCGTGATGCATTTTATTGCACTTCAAGTTCTTTGTCGAAATGCTTTAGAATAGTATCAGCTTTGCTATACGTTCTTTCTTAAAAACCATGTAAATTGCTCCTTTCTTAGCACATGTTTAAGATGTAAATGGTTTCTATCCTTCAGTTCCCTATATCATGAATATATGCCTTTTGCTTGGATTGTTTGCAGTTCAGCTTATATTTACCATACAATTCAATCATGAAATATAGGGAAAACATGGCATAAATTGTGCTCATCAATAGTTCTTGAGAATGTCATGATCAATTCTCGAGAATGCCTATCAATATTTTAAATCACCCTTCTCGTAATCTGCAATTCACTGATTAAGCTTTGGGTACTACACAATATTAATCCTTACTATTCCTAACATTGTTTAATCAGTTTGCTAGTGTTTTTCAAATATGCTTAACATTGTTTAATCATCAAAATTATCATAAAGCATATATGTGTTAGACGCATTTAATGCAACTCAGAAAAGCAGAGCAACAATCGGAATTAGCCTTCGCAGCAGACAAAATAATTCCTTCGGGCATACCTATTCCAGCTATTACTCTGATTCACTCTCTGCACAAGTACGTCGACGACGAACGCAATTAATGAAGCAACGGTCAACGATTCACAAACGGAGTGCATATGTGCCTAACGGAAATACAAAGAGTCTCAACGGCTAGTTTGCAAAGCTTCACAACGGCATTAATGGCAAAGGCTATAAAAGCTCACCACATTCAATTTCGCCACCCACCGAAACTCTGCACATTCAACTCTGTATTATTGCGATCAACTGTTTCATTAACTTCATTTAATATCTTTGGATATTGACTGCACTTCAATGTTCATATTTTATTTACTCGTGAGGAGTTATGAAACACTTATTCCATTTTCGGTTTAAATCTTAAGGTTGTGGAACCTTAAGTGTGGGTGTACGATTACAACTTGTAAGGGGGAGTGAGTCCGAGTGTGATAGGATCATCCTAAGTTATAGAGTGTGTGATTGTAATCGTATTTGAAGAATTAGTGGAAATCCCAAGGTGTGCTTGGGGACTGAATGTAGGTCGAAGTGTTTGATCGAACCAATATAAATTGCTCTGTGTCTATTTTCCTTCTTTGTCTCTGTTTTACTTGCGCCTGCGATTATCTTGCGAAAAGTTTTTTTGAGATCACCTATTCACCCCCCTCTAGGTGATATTCCATATTCAATCACATCTTATCACAAGCAAGTACACTTCAATGTGTAGTGCAAAAACACAATCTTCCACATCAATGATTTATTCTTATATTTGATTGCAATGTCATGCTTAATCAACATCGCAATCATATAACCAATTTAAGCCCACTTAACTATAAAGTTTACTCTTAAACATACATTTCATATATATATATATATAATAGGAAATTCATTAAATGAAGTAGAATCCTAATTAACTCCATATAAAAACCATTATTGATGCAACATGAATCTTCTTGGACCTTTCAAATGGATCTTCATCATACTATTCATGTTCATAACCATGTATGGGCTTCTTAGACATCCATTTGGGATTGAATATGATTGAATCACATTTTAGTAATCCCATGGTCTATTACACAATGCATTTGGGCCCTAATTTGAAAGATTGTATCACATTTGGACTCCTCCATGCACATATAATTATATTAGGCCTTTAAAAATGTGGACTTTGAATCCAAATGTACCTTTTGGGATATTAAAATGTGATCTTTTCTTTCCTAACATCCAAGTGTGAATAAACTAATGATGCACATGCTGCAGGTGGCTTTAGAGATGCCCTATCACATGTCACGTCAAGTGCCACATACGTAATTATCTGTGTCATCATCCAAGAAATAATCCACGTTTTGCTCCATTTAAGTTGTTTTAAGGCTTGATAGCCTACTTGAAATCTTGGAGGGCTTATTAGGCCTCCAACTAGATGAATTCTTCTTGGGCTTGTTGACCTCCATGTTGACCGCATCCTAGTTTGCTATCATTCCCTCCCTTTTTGAAAAAATTCATCCTTGAATCTTGACCTATATCAAAAAGGAAGAAATTATAATTTACAATCATAGTATGTACATAATACTTACCGAATGGAGCAATCTTACAACTCAAGTTAGGATCCCTTCAAGAACATGAGAGGGATCTTGAATCCTTTGAGTCATATCAGGATATTCTAATTTAAGAAGTTGGGACTTGCTTTGAATTAGGAATCTTTTCTTTCTCACATGCACCCAAATATAAATGACAATTTGAATTCTTTGTGCATCTGCAAAATATCTTAAAGCAACAACAAAATTCATATAACAAGAAAGCCTCTTAACCCCAACAGACATATAATAAAAACACCTATGAACAACAAAATTCATGTAACAATCAAAATTTAAATAGTGGAGTTCAGGGTATCTTGAATTCCAAAGTATTTGTCAATGCCAATTGAAGGAATAAAGGTTCAATTCCCTTTGAGAAGAAGATCCTATCAGGGCTCCTTAGGAAACAAATCTCCTAATACCTGCAACTCACCAAAAACACAAGGAAAAGGATGATAAAGATCATTAATAATCAAATAAATATCCTTGCAATCACTCAAAACCTCACTTTTCTCACAACTCTTTTCATCTTTCTTTTTCTCAAATTTCTCATTTTCTTGCTTTTCAACTTGCTTTTCACTCAACTCGTCACTCTTATTTTTACTCTCTTTTTTTAGGTAATAAATGGGGCATTCATTCCATGCTCATTCTTGAATTAAGACACAACATGGGTATGATATAGCCATATAATCCCTGTTTAAGCACTTTGTGTAAGAACCGGCTGAACCCAAGAGGGGGGTGAATTGGGTGAAGTATAAAAATTTAGGAGCTTTGAAAATCTTTTTGTAATTCAGTAAAATCAGTTTGTATGACAGTAAAGATTTATAAAGCAATAGATAGTCATTCAAACATATATGCTGGAAACATAAGAGATAAGGGAAGAGAATATGCAAACGAGATTTATCCTGGTTCGGTCCAATCCTTGACCTACGTTCGGTCCTCAAGCTCCACTTGAGATTTTCAATCCACTATCTTCTTTCAACTTGATTACACGTTCGTACTTGAAGTAATCCTCTCACTAGGAATCACTCTCCCCTTACAAACTATAATCAATACACCCACTTGATTACACCCTCTGTACTCAAAGTAATTCTCTCACTAGTACTTACTCCCCTTACAAGCTGTAATCAATACAATGGGTTTCCCACTCAAGATCACCCAATCTTGAGTAACTCTCAGAAGGATAGAATGATTACAATAAATCTTCTCTCTTAGAAGTGAATGAATAAACAATGAAGAGCAAATGATGTGAAAAACAGAGTATTAGCATGTTGAAGATGTAAGCTTGTGTCTCTTGGTTTTTCTTCTTGAATCTGTCCTCTTTTATAGGTAGAGATCAATATATGACCGTTGTAATCTTCAATATAACTGTTGCCTTCATTAGACAAGGTTTTGGTTAAGCTTTTGTCCTCTTCTCTCTCTAATCTTCACTTAATCCAGTTGTCTGAAAGTTCGAGTTGACTTCTTGAAAATAAATTCGTTGGAATAGCAGCTTTGGATGTGGAAAGCAATCTTTAATCCTTTGTTAAACGTGTGCGTAGGATTACCTAAAAGAATGCAACTTTCTAGGTTTGCATTTAATGTGCTGACATCACTTTTGTTTTTGCTTTAAACCTTCAATGTACATTCTCTAATCTTTCTGAAACTCACCAATAAAGTGGTTCAACATATCTAGGAACATTAGAGATTAATCATAGGAAGTATTAAGATCAAACAAGAAGGTATTGCAAATTTGTCAGATTTGAAATTCTAAAGACGCGAAGAAACCTGGAGGTTTTCAAAACCAGAGAAAAGTCGTTCGCTCTCTGTTTTCCGAAACCTGGAGGTTTCTGTCAAAACCTGGAGGTTTCTGTCAAAAGTGGAAATTCTGAGTTTTTGCGCCAAACAGAAACCTGGAGGTTTTCAAAAACCAGAGAAAAGTCGTTTGCTCTCTGTTTGCCCAAACCTGGAGGTTTCTGTCAAAACCTGGAGGTTTCTGTCAAAAGTGGAAATCCTGAGTTTTTGCGCCACACAGAAACCTGGAGGTTTTCTGGAAACTTGGAGGTTTTCAAAAACCTGGAAAAATGCAGAACCTCTCTGCCTTGACAAACCTCGAGGTTTGTCCAGAAACCTCGAGGTTTCTCATAATTTTGAGAAACTTGAGAAAACACCCTTTGAGCTCAAACCTGGAGGTTTCCTATAAACCTGGAGGTTTTGCTTTGTTCAGAAAACTTGGAAAATTCTTGGCCAATTTCAAACTCAATTTTACATGTCCAAGCTTGAAGTAAGAATCCAATGCAAGAAGAATCAGCTCCAAACTCATTGTATTATGTCCGTTATGATCCGATGAATGAAGACTGTTCTTGACCAGCGTTTTTGCAACGTCCTGAACTGACTGTCAACTTTCGAGAGACATATCTCCTTGTTATGAACTCCCTTTTGGTCCATTCAACTCTTTATGGAAAGCTATGTGAGTCTAATTTCATATGCCACTAATTTCAGCTCAATCGGATTTTTAGTTTGTGAGATACACTCAAAACATTGAAGCTTGGTCTGCTGTATGGCGTGAATTTCACTGTCAACTTCCACAATTCATAGCTCCTTGATCTGAACTCCTTTGGGCTTGAATTTTATATCAAAATGATGCATTGGAAGTCTATTTTCATATGCAACTAGTTTCACCTCAATCCTATCTCTAGTTTGAGAGATACCATCGAATTACCAGACCTCGCCCTAGCTGAACGTAAAACAAAGTTGCTGAAGACCACTGAAACCTCAAGGTTTCACTTCCAACCTCGATTTTTCACTTGAAACCTCGAGGTTTGCTAGTCTAGAGACACCAGAGATGCTGAAGACACTCAAACCTCGAGGTTTGTACTCAAACCTCGAGTTTTCTCATCCTAAACCTTATATTTGCTTGTTTTAACTCTGAATTTCACCATTCGAACTTCCATATGATCTTGGAGCCTTCTAGCATCAATATAAGAACTTGAATAATTATATTCTCATTCCATTCAACAAGTTCTTCCTTCTTTAATCTCCCATCTTGATTATTCTTCATAATCCAACTCTTTCTTTCTTCTCTTCTCTTGATCATTCTTAGCAAGTTATACCTTCTTCAATATCTCATCTTCTTCTTGACTATTCCCAAAATTCTTTGAGAACTTCTTGCTTCCTTCATATTCTGATATTCCCATTATATTGTGTACAAGAACTTCTTTCTTCAATCTACTTTCTTGATCATTCTTCAACATTGAACTTCACATCTACATTAAACATAGTAGTTAGTCAATGTAGCAGATAACTATATTACTCAATCTTTTTGCTTTCAATAATGGCATCCATATAAGACATCATCAAAACTAATCATAACCAACACTTTGTACAAGCACTTTCTAACTATCAGTGAAGGATTATCAAATATAACATATTCATCCTCCTGTAAAAAAACTTAAACCAGCAAGCACATCTGCATAGTTATTACCTTCCTATATACATGTGAAATTATCAACCTAGTGAACATTTTCATAGCATCTCGGATTGCCACCGGCATGCTCGATCTAGCATCCTCATCAATCTGTAGCTACCGTAGCTTCTGAACCACAGATGTTAAGTCATTCTCCAGCATATTGTTATCTATTTGTTTGCTCCATGCTATCTCTAAACTGGATAGTATAGCCCATAGCTCAGCATTAAAGGCCGAACAAGATCCCAATTTTCGTGAGAAACCTTCAATCCAGCATCCATCATTCCCTCGCAATACATCCCCACACCAAAGTCCCTCATGACATGCATTAAACTTTCATACTGATCTTGGCACTTATAGCAGTTAGGTGTAATTAGCCTACATTTTCTTTCACTGATTAGGAGCCAACCATGCATTGCTAACCAAAGAAAGACTTGTACCCGCTTCGGTCCTTGCCATCTCCATAATACATTCCACTCCCCTTCTCCCTTATCCACCTATTCTCTCATATTATGGTACTTCTCAGATACCACATAAGTGATTTTCAGATTTTTTTCCCCTACCTTACACTATCCTCTTCCCCTCTAGCTGTTGGAGGCAAGGTGGCCATCAGAAGCTTGCTACATTCCTCATTTAATTTTCCTCCAATCCTTACTAAATTCCTTCACCGTGATCAGCTCTTCATCTTCTAATAAAACTTCAGAGCACATATCCCCCAGCTTTTCTTCCTCCCTTTATCCATTTATCATTCCAAAAACTAACATTTTCACCATTTCCAACATCCCAGCCAATATTGGTTATCAGTTTTGGCCATAATCTATTTATGCTTCTCCATACTTCAGAGTCAGTGTTCTTTGCTATGCATTCCTTATTAAGTACACATTGTCTACCATATTTCCCAATCAGCATGCTAGAATATAGACTATGCGGCTTAGATATGATATTCTACCCAACTCTACCCAACAAGGCCTCATTCATTATTTCCAACTCTTTCAAGCCTAAATCACCATTCATTTTTTTTACAAATCATATCCCCACTTACAGCATGAATTGGTATTTTCCCCTCTTCCCATTGCCATACAAAATCCCTTTGTAACTTCACCATTTGCTTTGTCTAACTCCAAAGTAGGAATTTGAACATGTTGCATAGTGAATACTTTTTGCGGTTGATTCGAATCGCTTGAAAAACATTAGTCTCCCAGCTAAGGATCGAGTCTGTCTTTTCCAGATACTCAATTTCTTTTTCATTTTGTCTAATAGATGCTAAAAATGACTCCTACTACTTCTCCCCCTGAACATGTAAGCTCCAAGCTATTTCCCCAAGTCATCTAACTTTTTAAATCCTAAGTATGTACATATTTCACTCTGCAGCCTTTGCTTAACATTTGGTGAGAAAAATATACTTGTTTTATTAGCATTAACTTTCTGACCAGATGGAGCACCAAATTTATCTAAGACCTCCATAACAGAACATATTTGGTCCATATTTGCCTCACAAATCAATAGTAAATCATCATCAAATAAAAGATGGGATACCTCAGTTCCATTTCTTCCTAACCTCAATGTTTGCCATTTTCCATTACTAACAGAATCAAAGACAAGATAGGATAGTTTTTCCATTCCCAATACAAACAAATATGGAGAGAGAAGGTCACCTTGCCTCAACCCCCTCATCGAAACCCTCCCTCTTACATCCATTCCATAAAATCGACGTGCTAGCCGATCACATACAACCCATCAACAACATTTTCAACGAGGCATGACCCGTTTCATCTAACACCTTACCAATAAATTCCCAAGACATCCTTTTATAGGCTTTTTCCAAATCTATCTTTACAACAATATAGCCTTTTTTACTTCTTAGTCTATTCATAGAGTGCACCACTTCTTTCACAATTATGATATTGTCATATATACTTCTCCTAGGCACAAAACTAGTTTGGTATGGAGACACCAATCTATCCATTAAGGGTTTTAACCTATTAACAAGCAACTTAGATAACCCTTTATATATGACATTACACAAGGCTATGGGTCTAAATTGACTTACCAGTTCCGACTGGTCTACTTTAGGGATGAGCACCAACAATGAGTCACTAACTTCCCCTATCCTCTCCGGGCACCACCACGCTCTTTTATGAAATTAGTTACCTCTCCCTTCCATAACCTTCCAATTTTGTTGATAGAAGATTGCAAGGAAGCTATCTCCTCCTAGTGTCTTGAAACTATTCATATGGAAAAAAGCTCTCCTCACCTCCTCATCATACACATCTCTACCTACTTGTCTTTTCATTTCTATATCTACTTTCCTCCACTATTGATTTGTACAAATCTACTATCATTTTTGTTTCCTTCACTAAACAAGTTATAATAGAAGCTTTGAAACATATTTGCAATGGTTTCCTCATTCTCAACCCATTCACCATTGCTATTTTATAGCATTTTAAATTTTTTTTGTCTTCTTTGGACCAGAGTTTTGGTGTGGTAGAACCTTGTGTTCCAGTCTCCCTCCTCCAACCATCTACCCCTTGATTTTTTAAACCAAAGGATTTCTTCTTGTCTTAGAGTACTCATTAATTCATCTTCTAAGTCAGCTTCCATCCTGATTAAAAACATATTATTGTTGCGCTCCATAGAACATTGAATTCCATTCAGCCGATTCAATAATCTACATTTCTTACTAGCAACATGGCCAGAAGCTTCCTTGTTCCATTTTGTATGATCTTGCTGTAAAGTGGCTAACTTAGCATGGGCTTCATAATTCCCTCTCCAACCTTGCCTCATTACTTCCTCAAAATTCTCATGCATTTGCCACATGGCTTCATAGCGGAAATTCCTCTTTCTATACACCGAATTGTTAGCCTCCAACTTGATAAGAAGAGGATGATGATTGGAGTGCACTCTTAGACTAACTCGCACTTCAGCATTTTTAAATTTTCCAATCCACTGTATATTGCACAAACATCTGTCAAGCCACTTATATACTCTATCTAGCCCTGCCCATTTTGGTCCTTTCCATGTGTAAAAAGGGCCCTTTGTATATCAATGGGACCACACTCTTGGATCCATTCATTAAAACCTTTACATCTTGTTTCACTCACTTTACCACCACCTTTTTGCTCTAAAGGCGTTTTAATTTCATTAAAGTCCCTAGCAATAAGACACGGTGCAGTAACATTATTTGTTATATCATGGAAGTCCTCCCATAAACCTCTTAGTTTTTGTTCACAGGGGCTGGCATAAACAGCAGAGAAGAACATTTCCACGGCATTCAGACCCAGCCTACAGTGAATAAACTACTCCTTTTGCACAATCACATTCACAGTTAGATC
This sequence comes from Acacia acuminata, assembly GCA_019022655.1. Lineage (NCBI taxonomy): Eukaryota > Viridiplantae > Streptophyta > Magnoliopsida > Fabales > Fabaceae > Acacia > Acacia acuminata. The sequence goes on along the minus strand of JAFJYI010000048.1, from coordinate 1,254,662 downwards.
ATCCCTCAACCGTACTAGGCATATACCCCCAGAAAAGCCCTCAGCTTCCATTCTAATAGCATGTTTAAACTCCCAATTCTTAATAATTCTGTTAGCCTGACTTCTACTAACTCAAGGCTTCAAAATTACAACTAGGTCCAAATTATATCTAAACTTCATATCTTTTACAACAGCCGCAAAGCCCTTACTAGTTGCTCCTCTACTATTTCATACTAATAACTTCATCATTATCAATCTATTAAAAGATGAAAACTAGCCAGAACTACCTTAGTCTGCAAGAACAGGCGTACGGTACTCCTCCCCCATGCTTACCTCCAAGATCTCAGTCAAACTTTATCGGTCCCAACACTTTTCCCTGTTCTGATACCCATACCCTTCAAGCCTATCATCCTTACACAATTTTCCCCTGGATGGAGGTTTTCCTTATCATCCATATTCTAATGTATCCCCTGGCGTATATCCATTATAATCTCTGGAACCCATTTAGTACTCACTTCCTCTACATTTTTATCCCTTCGGCCACTAGTTACCAGCCCACTTTGAGCCCTAATTGACCTTTTTTTAACCTTTTCAACATGCTCCTTCTAGCCCTCTTGTGAACTTCTTTCCATACCACTAGTTCCAATTTGTTCCAGCCCCTTATTACCACCTCCTCTGTTGCTAGACTTTTCTAGTTTCCTTTGCAATTTGGGCGAAACCTCATGTTGTCCCCATCCCGCTCTTTCTACATGCCTTATTTCTTTTTGCATATCTTTCTCACCTAGTGGCTGATCCCCATCCTCTAGTTTGCTGTTAAGAAAATCAAACCGTGATCCTCTTGGTATTCCTTTGCTCTCATATACTCCTTTCCTTTGACGTCTCCCCCATTTGTATAGTCTTCCACTTTCCCCCACCAACACCATTATCATCTTCTCTTAACATTTGATCTCCCTTTTCTTTAATATCCATACCATCCTCATTGTTTTTCTTGTGGAAATCCTCACAAACCCGACTATGCCCAACCTGTCCACATTTACTACATAGTGACCCTAAGCTTTCATACTCCACACTCAATATCTGCCCCTCTACATTAAATTCAAGAACCAGAGGCTTTGTAAGGTCCAACTCCATGTACATATGTTACACCCCTATCGGCATCGCCCTTTTGGGTGGCAGGTTAGAGGGATTCCTTTACTTAATTACCCTTCCTTCATTATTAAGTCCATTTAATATATATTAGAGTGAGTGCAATAGAGCATTTAACCGGTTTGGACGATCTACTGTACTGGTAAAATTAAAATAAACAGAAAGTAAAAGTCCCCAAAGGGTTAAGGGTACAGTTATCCAAGATAAATACCTGATGAGCACTAATTATACCATATTTTTCCTGTATTTTATGACTGAATTGTATGGTGAATATGAGCTTAACTGTAGTCAATCTAAGCAAAAAGGCATTAATTCATGATATAGGGAACTGAATCATAAGAACCACTTACATCCTAAACATGTGCGAAGAAAGAATAAGTTTTGAGGTTTTTATGACAAAGTCGCATAACATAGCCGATGCCATGCTATAGAATCAGGACAGCTTTACCGAAGTGCAATACAATGCATACCTGAAGCTATAGCAAAGTAAATGACGTTGTGCTATGTGGCATATGACCTGATTGTTTGTCAAGATTATTTCGGAAATATAGTGCGGTCGAGAACAACATGTAGATTGCGTAACGTAATGAGAATAGAAGATGCAGAGGATTGAAACTAAAGATTCGAAGAATCTCGCAGGATAAGCAGAATCAATCTACTAAGATTGGAAAGAGAGATATGACTGGATCTCGACAGATTAGGAAAGGTTCAACTCGCTAGAACTTATGCCGCAAGAAAGCCTGACTATATAAGGAAACAACAAGCCAACCCTAAAAAGAGTCAGAGTCGTCGAGAGTCAAAAAACCAACCCTATACGGCCGAATCGAAAGAAGAGTGAGAGAAGTTGCAAAGCATGAGGACTCCAAGAGAACCCAGTATCCCTCCTTGTAGTGAGACGGAGTGAAGAAGACGTGGAGTTGTGACGTGACAGGGCTTCTTCCACGCTGTCGGAAACTTCGTCAAGCTTTCTGTTTTCTTTCATTTTAATCTTTTGATCATGGGTCATTTAATTGTTATCTGTTTTGTGTTTCCCTCATCAGTCATGAACTAAATTTCCTATGGCTGAGTGAGGATGATTTCTTAAGTTTGGAATGAACTCAGTTGCTAGTTCTTAATTCAATAAATTCAGTTTGCTTATCAGTGAATTAAATTCTTGTCAATTAGCGGAAGTTAAGGGCTAGATCAGTGGCCTCGACTTATTGGCAAGGACTCGGGGTTAGACCTCTGAGAAATAGTGATTGCTAGGCAAGCTGGTGCAAGGCTTGACTTATTATTGTAGGCTTCAGGAATTGGTCTACCGCTCATAACCATAACACCCTGTTTTGTAATTTTAATCTAACTAGAAAATTGTCATAGGCATATGGGAGAAGTAAATTTAGTATTGCACATATCGGACGTGAAAGCTTCAATAAACTCTAGTGGTGGGTTAGCTTAATAGCATTGTAAATGGTATCTATGCTATAGCATTGTGGAAGCTGTGCAGAATAAATATTATAGCAATGTGTCAAGCAACTGGGGGATTGACATGCTTAAGAATGAATCCAAGTTCAGCCTATTTTCCTACTGATATCTTCTTACGACTACGATACTCTATTTGTTTTCTTGTTATTTAGCGTAACCATAACCCCCCGCCCCAAATCAATCAGTTTTACTTTCTGTTTCACACAACTATTACAGTAATTGAGCGTCGGTTTTCAATATCGTAGTCTCTGTGGGACGATACTCTACTTACACTTTATTACTTGTTCGATTGGTTCACTTACCATCAAGAAAATCGACCAACAATACCAAAATAAAATATATACTCATCCAAAAAGTAAAGTACAAAATGATAGGACATCCCCTATTCTTAACTGCACTGCTGGGCCTTACCTTTCCAAAAAGGGTCTTCTCTATTAGGTATGCTCCCATACAGCTACAGAAGCGTCTGGAGTCCAATAGTGGCCCCCAAAGTAACCATCAATACTCATACACTTAATGTGTAAGGCGTATGCATGCAACCATGTCATATATGTAAGCACAAGTAATATGCCAAATACACCACATATGCAAATAGAAACATATACATCAACACGTCTTTGAACTGTTGAGCCACCTTACCAAGACAGGCTCCGGAATTACCAGAATCACAAGCCTGACTCCGTTGAGCCACCACATAGGCAGACCCCGGAAGGCATCCTCAACGCTAGGAACACAATCACAAGCATGTTTTGTATGCATATCTGGAAAAACATATACAAAACACATATGGCAAGCAACACATTCAACAAAACACATAAAAGTGTATGAGTAAAGTGGTTACTACCTGATGAGGTATTTACCATCTTAACGCTTTAATGGCCCCACTAGCTCTCCCAAGTATGGTTTAACCCTAAATAAGACCAAAAGACTTTATTTTAGTATTTTCCAAAAAATACCCTTGCATTTTTAGTTAAAACTGAGCTCTTTACTAATTTTCCAGAAAATCCAGTGAGCCTAGCCCATCTTCCACAATTTTTAATAAATTCCAAAAAAAAAAAAAAATTCATATTTGCATAAAACCAACACCATCCGAGCCATTAAGATGTCTATTTTTCAGGAAAAATAATTCCAGAGACCAAAAGTACTTATATTTTAGCATGTAGCCCAATTTATACTCTCTGGTCAGATTGACCCTGTTGCTTCTAGAGCCTTTTTCAAAAAATTAATTTCTCTTAGTAGAAAAATCCAAAAGACACAAAATTATACATCACAAAGAACCTCAGGATGTGTAATTTATTCCTGTAAAATTTCAGCTCAATCTAAGTTCATTTACTATTTCAAAAACGTGCTTGAAGCTTCGCTACCCAGATTTTCCAGAAACTGGCAGCAAGCTTATTCTTAAGGTTTTCGGTGTTTTTGAGTTTGGAAACTTGAACCATAGCTTAACCCCATACAAAATCACGTTTTGAAGACTTTGAGACCATTAAAGACACCAAAATCAGATTGTAACACCAATCCCCAATCCTCTGAATGAAAATCTTAAGTTTAAGTTTCAAAGGTTCGGGTTTCGGTGTTTACACGAAATCGGAGTTCGACTTGATGATCTAGGTAGCTTGGACCTTGTTCTTGGCTATGGAGGCTCAGCTGACCCTCTCCTCTCTGAAAATTTCGTGCGTTATGGTTGTGTGAGAGAGAGAGAGAGAGTTTATGTCCTTTTAAAATAATTAAAAGAATCCAAGCGATCGAAATAATCAAAATTCTGTCCAAAATTAATGAATTTCATCGGCTTTTTGACTTAATTCCCAAGAAAATCCAGAAGTCTCTAGGGGCAAGACATGTGGCGCATCCCCCTCCTTTCGTTCAGATTTTTATCTTTCAAATGGAAGAAATTACCTACTTTGTCCTAGACATTTATGAAAATTACCGTTTTGGCCGGAAATCCTTTATTATTCTTTTCTTTTTCCCTAAGCTCTTTAGATGATTCCTAGGGCTAGGTGGCGCCATTTTGGGCCCACAAATCAGATCCCTTGATTTTTTTTATTTTTTTCCCCAATTTATCAGATTTATCTCTTTTATCCGAGAAAGTGTGACCGCGCCTTGACTTTTGACCGATTTTGCTTTTCTTTTTCTCCAAGCAAATTCTTAATAATTATAAGGGCTAGGTGGAACCATTTGGGCCCCACCAAATCTTCCCTCACACATTTCCTCTGTCTTTTCCATTTTATCCGGTCCAGTCTCCTTCTAGGTCGTGTTGGGCCCCACTAGTTAACAGGATGCTTCCTTTTGTACTTCTCTTCAATTTTCCAGATATTTTCCCCTAATTACCCATTTATATGTGGCACCATCTTAACTTTCCAATATGGCCCCACACTTGACTCATTCAGTCCAAAAGAAACCCCTAACTGGTCCCTATCGGTCCTCTTTCTACCGGTCAATCGCCTGTGGGACCCGCATCTTGTGTTTGGGCCTGACCATGGATAAAATCATCTGAGTTTTCCTTCTCTCTCCTAGGTGGATGAAATTTATGACTCAAGGGGCAAGGATTTCACTATTTTGCCCTTACTTTTCCACTTTTACCCCTGTAGTGACACGTGTCCCAATGTAATGATTACACTGACTTTTGCTTTTTGACCTGTGTCTTTTTCAGTGTTTTTCCCTTTTCTTATTCCTCGAAAACGCAGGAAATCCTCACCTGACCAGGAAATTTCATGCATACACTTACTTTAGCATGTTTTTGCTCAACTAAGTGTCTCATACTTTAGGACATAGCTAAATGGCTTTTTTTTCCAACTAATTAATACCGTATAGGTCTTTTGTGCCCCTTTTCCATTGGAACTTTAATTCCATGACCTATACTAGGTCCATTTACCCGTATAGCTGAGTTACTTGGTCCCTAAAAGGCTTCCTATCTCTTGACATTCTTGCGACTCTTCTTGAATCGGGTTTAGTTGTCTGCCTACTTTATGCTTGTTCTCAATTCTCAGGGTCCAAAATTCAGGATATTACAACATACGCGTGAATTTTCTCCTAGCCCTTTGCGCCATATGGATATCTAAACGAATAGCTTTGCCTATTGAATTCCCAAGGTTTAGTAATAACTTCTTATCAAACAAAGGAGTAGGTAGATCTAGAAGCCTTAGCCAAGCCACAACAGATTCAATTTGCTCATTTTTCGAATTAAACTCGGGCCTCCAGTAGGCCACATTTAGATAAGCATCCGCTATCACCCATGGACCACCAACTAAGGCCTCCATGTAGTCATCCATGTGCTGAAAATTAACCAAATAAAAGTTATTCTCGCAATCAAATACCTGATGCTTCCTTTGCGTTCCCATAGCTGTCTTAGTTTCTTTAGCATAAATCCATAGGATAGTTGCCTCCCTAGCAGCTTTACCACCAGCATCCTGCTTAATGGCTTCATTAATCGTTTTCGTTCCTTTTCTTCAAATTCAAAATGCGGATATAAAGGATTTGAATAATCCACTCGTATACCATCAGCTAGATTAAGTACCTTGGCAAAATCTACATCTGCTCCATAATCCTCCAGATTATCATCTTCATCTGTTCTAACCCATTGTTGGTCGATTTCCTTGATGGCAAGTAAACCAGTCGAACAAGTAATAAAGTGTAAGGAGAGTATCGTCCCACAGAGACGAGATACCAAAGAGTGACGCGCGATTGCTATGATAGTTGTGCAAGCGAAAAATAAATATAATCGGGTTGAGGGTTTTTGTGGTTATGCCACTAGCAGAAGTAAACAAAGTGAATTAACTTGAGAAGATATCAGTAAGAAGTTAGGCTGGACTCAGAATCACCCTTAAGTGCATCAATCCCCCAGTTGCTCTACCCAATGCTATAGCATCTATCTTTCTGAGCTTCCGCAATGCTACGGCATAGCTACTAACTACAAAGCTATTTGGTTAACCCACCACGATAGTCTATCGAAGCTTAAAGTGTTCGATACATATGACGCTAACTATACTCCTTCCATATTCCTATGGCAACTTTCTAGTCAGATCTGCTTTATGCTCAGAGTGTTATGGTTATGAGAGGTAGACCCATTCCTAAAGCCTACAATAATAGGTCAAGCCGTGCACGGGCTGTCTAGCAAACACTGTTTCTCAGAGGTCTAACCTCAACTCCTTGGCGATGGCCGAGGCCACAAATCTAGCCCTTAACTTCCATTAATCGACTAGTAATTAATGCACGATAAGCAAACCAAACTTATTGAATTAAGAACTTGCAAGCTGGGTTCATTTAACAACTTAAGGAATCATCCTCGTCCAACCATATGAAAATCAGTTCATGACCGACAAGGGAAACACAAAACCAACACTAACGAAATGACCCATGATCGAAAAACTAAAATAAAAAGGGAAAACGAAAGCTTTGACGGAGTTCCAACGGCGTGGATGCGGCCTGTCACATCACCACTCCACGTCTTCTTCGTTCATTCGTACTGCAGGGAAAGATGCTGGGTTGTCCTGGAAATCTCGTGCTCTTGTGAAATCTCTTGCTCTTCTCTTGAGTCTGCCGAAAGTAGAATCTAGTTCTAGGGCTCTCCGACTCCCTTCAGGTTGGCTCCGCTGTTTCCTTTTATAAATAGGCTTTTCTTGCGGCGTAAGTTACAGCGAGCTAGGCCTTTCCTAATCTGTTGAGATCTATCGCATCTCTTAATCTGAGTAGATTGCTTCTGCTAATCTTGCGGGATTCTTCAAATCTTTTAGTTTCGATCCTCCGCATCTTCTATTCCGTGATATCAGCAATCCATCTTCGTTATCGCCCTTTTCTTTTATTCATGAAATCACCTAGGTAAAAAGGTCAGAAAACATGCCACATAGCATTGCATCCTCTACTTTGCTATAGCCTTCGTGATGCCTTGTATTGCACTTCAAGTTGCTGTCAGAATGCTATAGCATCGTATCAGCTCTGCTATACGTTCTTCTTAAAAACCATGTAAATTGCTCCATTTTTAGCACATGCAAATGATTTCTATCCTTCAGTCCCTATATCATGAATATATGCCTTTTTGCTTGGTTTGTTCACAGTTAAGCTTATATTGACCATTCAATTCAGTCATAAAGTATAGGGAAAACATAGTATGATTTGTGCTCATCAAATACCCCCACACTTAGCTTTCTGCACTCCTGGTCAAAATAAAATGAAGCGAACAAAAAATCATTGCCGCAGTACTCCTGTCCGTATAACTTTGTTTGTACGCTTGCTTTCAGTTTTTCATCCCCCTTTCGGCAATCCCACTGCCCAGTGCCAACCGCTCAAAATGCGTGGTATTGCTTAGATGAGGAAGTCTCAAGGGGCTCTCAAGGTCGGTGTTTACGCTCGCTCGTTCAAAACTTGAGTTAACAATACTTTATTTTGTCCTGTTTATTTTTACTCTCTTTATTCGTTCAAAACTTGAGTTAACAATACTTTATTTTGTCCTGTTTATTTTTACTCTCTTTATTTTGACAACACTACGCTCTCAACCAATTTTTCTCTCTCTAACTCAATTTTACACATTGAAATAGTTGCACTAGAGTCACTCTCACTCAAATTTTCACTTTTTGAGTGTCTCTTTTTCTTGATTTCTTGCTCATACCCAGCAACTTGAGCAACTAAATTTTCAATCTCCATGAAACTACACATCTTTACAAGACAAAGATAACTTAGGATTAAGCTCATGTATAAATGATCCATAGTGGCTTCTGGAGTCCTTTTTACACCAGCTCTAATCATAGCTAACTCCATCTCTTGATAATATCTTTTAACATTCGTGGAGCCTTGTTTCAACTCTTGCAATCTTCTGTAGAAGTCTCTCTTAAATTTGAAGTTGCATTTAGACTTTTGCTGGAATGCTTTAGTATTTAACTTCCACAGTTCTTTGAGAAAGAACTGAAGATCTTCCTCAAGTTCTTTTTTCCCCATACATATTTAATACTTGAAATGCTAGTAATAGAGAAAAAAGGACCACACAACTCTACTCACGTGTTTTATTCAACAAGTTAGTGTTTTATTCAACAAGTTATATAGTTACTTGTATTTCACACAAATATGGATTTTTTTTTTTTTTTTTTTTTTTTTTTTTTTTTGATAATACATGGTAGGGGAGGGGGGGGACATGGGGGAGGGGAGTCAAGCTCCCATGCCACTACGCTACTAAGGCGCTGGCACACAAATATGGATTTTAATTTGATGCGATACTTTGCCTTTTGCTAGTCAAACTTGCCTCCTATAGTATTCTTAATTGAAACTCAAGAAAATCAAGAGACAATGTTAGTATGTGATAATATTCACAACCAGAAATTGTAAGAACTAGAAATATGGGAGATAGGAAAGGAATAAGTGATGAAAGAAGAATGGAAGGGAAAAAAACGTGTATAATGGAAAAGAGAGGACAGAGAAAAATGTGTAAAGGGGAAAGGGAAAAGGGAAAAAAAGGAATTAGAAATGAAAGGGAAAGAAAATCAAAATATGAAAGAAGGAAGAATTAGGAAACTTTTTGGGACTTGCAATGGAAGCTCTCAAAATATGAAACTTGCCTTCAATCTTTCGATTTCCAAAATTGTAACACTTTTTCTTTTTTAATTTTCAAATTTTTACTGTCTTTTTTTTTTTTTTTTTTTTTTTTATCACTTTCTTTTCTGTAAGCCAATAATTTTTTTTTTTTGGACGCATTTGTTTTTTGCCTTTTCAAGTCCAGAGAATTAGGAAACTCTTTGAGACGAAGCTCTCAAAATAGGAAACTAGCCTTCAATATTTCAATTTCCAAAATTTTAACACTTTCTTTTTAAGACAATAACACCTTGTTTTCCCTTTTTTTGACAACTTTTTTTCCCTTTTCAAGTTCATAGAATTAGGAAACTTTTTGGGACTTGCAATAGAAGCTCTCAAAATAGGAAACTTGCCTTCAATCTTTCAATTTCCAAAATTGTAACAATTTTTTTTTTTTTTGAAAAAAAAAAAAATCCATTTTTTTATGTCTTTTTTATCACTTTCTTTTATGTAAAACAATACCACCTCTCTTTTTTCCCTTTTTTGGACGCTTTTTTTTCCCCTTTTCAAGGTCATAGAATTAGAAAACTTGTTGGGACTTGGCGACTTGCAATGGATGCTCTTAAAATAGGAAACTTGCATTCAATCTTTCAATTTCCACAATGGTAACACTTTTTTTTTCTTTCAAATTTTCTCTATCTTTTTTTGATCAATTTCTTTTTCCGCAAGACAATAACAAATATTTTTTTTTTTTTTTGGGTGCCTATTTTGGATGGATTTTTTTTTTTCTACCACAAAGAACCAACAAAGTCACTTAAAATATACGGGTGGAAGAGAAGAAGAGAATGGGAAAAACACAATAAAGAACAAAGAGAATGGAAACAACAAAGAGGGATAGCGTAAGATGGAAACAATGAACATTGAAGCATAAGATTAAAAGGGAAAAAACAAGGATATAGCTTGGAATCTAGGCAAACCTTAAGCTCTGATACCACTTGATATGATGGGGAAAAAGATCGGCTAGAAAACAAGTTTGAAGACACGAAAGGGATGGACGATTGAAGGCAGTGTCTTAAGAGAATCTATCTCTTACAATCCTAGCCATAAAGACACCACAAAGAAGATAAGCTCTTGATATAGTCAAAGTATTATCATGAGAATACGGAGATGCAAGCAAAGCTCACATAAAGAGAATTAAACATTATAAAAGAACAAAGTTCTTATTCATCCAAATATTCTCCATCTTTAATAAGTCACATAATGAAGTATTTATAAGCTAAGACTCTTGAAAAACCCTATTTGAGCCTAAAACACTAACTAAATAAATTACACCAAAAATAGGTGTGAAAATACAATAAAAATAGAAAAATCAAAAGACCTTCTAGTATACTCTAACTTGCTAGTCAAAATAGAATGATCTAGATGACGCACACTACCTAGATGATCCCATCATTAATGGGATGGATCTTATTTGACTCTCAACTAGTTAGTGCAATATAAAACAGGTAAGTCTTTACCTTCAAGAAGCAATCAGTACAAAATAGGAAACTATAAAATCGAAAACTCATTAAAGAAAATAAAATCCTAATTAACTCCATATAACAAATTATTGATGCTACTTGAATCTTCTTGGACCTTTCAAATGGATCTTTATCATACTATTCACGTTCATAACCATGTATGGGCTTCTCAGACATTCATTTGGGGTTGAATATGGTTGAATCACGTTTTAGTACTCCTATGGTCCATTACAAAATGCATTTAGGCCCTAATTTGAAAGATTGTCGCACCTTCGGATTCCTCCATGCACATATAATTGTATTGGGCCTTTAGAAACATGGGAATTGAATCGAAATACTCCTTTTTGTGCTCTTAAAATGCGATTTTGTCTTTCCTAACATCCAAGTGTGCATAAACCAGTGACGCACATGCCATGGTGGCTTTGTTGGTGCCTCTCATGTGTCACGTTAAACGTCACATATGTAATTGTCTGTGTCATCATCCAAACAATAATCTATGTTTGCCTCCATGTAAGTATTTTGAAGACTTGATAGCCTCCTTGAAAACCTTGGAGGGCTTGTTAGGCCTCAAACTGAATGAATACTTATTGAGCTTGTTGGCCTCAACGTCGACCACCTCCTGGTATGTTATCATATAGTTTGCTATATTTAACCTTTAACTTCTCCTGTTTTCTCTATTTTCCTCTCTTTCCATACTTGGAGTTTTCATTATCCAAGCCTCCAATTCCACTTCCATGATATCTCATGGCCTTAAAGACAATATACATAATTTATTTCATTTATAGATCCACTGATCATCCTAAAATTCTTAACTTAGCTTCAATTTTCACTTTATTGCTCTAGGCTTATAAATTTATTTTTATCACCTTTCCCCATCTTTATTTTACATAATTCTATGTTTCAAAAGCCTTGTCCAATTCCTTCAAAAATTGCAACTTTTATCTATCTTGATTATTAACCATTTTTCCATGGTTTCTTGCTCGATAAAAATCCATATTGTCTTGGTTAAATCCTTATTTATTCAAGCACTGATTTTATAAAAACTTGGGCAGCCTTTATTTTTAGGAAATGAACTCCCAAAAATTTCAAATCCACTTGAAACCAAACATTTAATTTACAACAACATTCTCTCATACTTTAAAACCAATTCTCAGCACAAACCATTAGCAGAACACAAAGAAGACATCTCAAAATAGTCATATACGAACAAGGCAATCATGAAGTTCAAGAAAATTCTCACCAAATAATAAAAAATTTAGCTTAATAATACTGAGTGTTTTCTTCCCTCATTTCCAATCTAATTTTTGTTCTTGGTTTCTTGTACTTTCACCACCTCGGTTCCTCCTTCAAACCACTGTTTTCAAGAAACTAAAACCATATAGGGATGTTTCTCTTGATGGGAAGAACAAAATTTATGAAGGCACTTTGAGCTGGAAATGTGGTTTTGGAGGTGGAAATGGGTTTGAAACTCTTTCTCTCTCTAAAATACCACAATCTTCCTTTGATGGCTTCTCACTCTTCTCTATCCTCCATTGATTGTGGATGCTCGAAAACTAATCAGAATGGGATTAAAAGTTGTGCTCAAGTCAGTGGAATAAATCTTATTGTATAATTCTACCCTTCCTCCAATCACAAACCGCCACTTGCCCTCATTATGTTTTCTCTAAGGCATAACCACATGTAAAATTAATAAGTGCACCTTATTTTTTATTTTTTGATAAGAAAATTTTAGGAAAGGGGTGGAGCTCGCCCACAATTCAAGGGCAGAGCGAATCTTCATTCCTCCTAAGTGATACCAATGTTGTGTATGGCAAGTCGTATATTATCCTCAGGCAGTTACCTAACCACTCAGGAGCTAGGATGCCTCCCCTAGCGCTTTCACCAACTCCAAGATTGAACTCCCTTTCTTTGATGAGAGTGTCCGACCTCTTTACCAGTTGAATCCAAGGACGAGGGGTAGTGCACCTTATTAATATGCGCAAAATTGCTTCATCTCTTGCTGGGCCAAATCACGCCATGTTCTTTCAATTTTTGGGCTCTAATTGACTAGGTTTTGGGTAGAAGTTTTAGCAGTTTCTTGACCCAATTGGAAGTAATTCCATCATTATTTCTTTAGGAAATTCCTAAACCAATAAAATCAATGTAATTCTTTCAAGTATTCATTCCTCTCATAAAATAATTTTCTTTGTTTTTTTCCCATTATTTGAGGCTTCCTTGTATCTTACATAATTAAAACCAATAAAATCAAGGTAAAGGTGCGCTCAGCACCACGAAGTTTGCCTCTAGGAGCGCCCAGCACCACAAAGTTTTTTTTGGAGCGTCCAGCACCACGAAGTTATGTTTTTGGAGCGTCCAGTGCCATGACCGTTAGTTGACCGTTAACACTGACGTGGACGCTGACGTGGCGCTGACACACTGATATGGTGTTGACGTGGCGCTGACACGTGGACTGATATCTTTGATGTGGCGCTGATGTGGAATAAAAAAATTCAAAAAATAGGGAAAAATAAAATAATTAGGAAATTTGTTAAAAAAATTTGAAAAATAGAAAAAAATCAAAAAATGATGCAAAATTAAAATAATTAGGAAAAAATTAAAATAATTAGAAAAAAATTCAAAAAGTTAGGAAAAAAATTCAAAAAATTAGGAAAATGCCCTTATATAAATTTTGTACCTCAACTACCTTATTGATTTCACATAATCCCTCATTTATATCAATAGGCATCTTTTAGCAAAAAAGCTGACAAAAATTAGAATGTTGTATTATAATTAGGATCAAAACAAACTCTCAAATGTTGTCTTATAATTACGACCCGGAGGAGTATATAATAAGTTGTCATTGTCATTTCCCCAAACGAGAGACATCCATGTTTAAAGAACATAATTTTTTGCCAGTTTTTCCCCAAAAGATGCCTATTGATATAAATGAGGGATTATGTGAAATCAATAAGGTAGTTGAGGTACAAAATTTATATAAGGGCTTTTTCCTAATTTTTTGAATTTTTTTCTAATTTTCAAAAAATTTTCCTAATTTTTTGAATTTTTTTTATAGTTATTTTAGTTTTTTTAATTTTTTCTAAGTTTTTGAATTTTTTTGCTAATTATTTTAATTTTTTCGTCATTTTTTTGTAATTTTTAAATTTTTTTTTTTAAATATTTTATTTTTCCCTAATTTTTTGAATTTTTTTATTCCACATCAGCATGTGAGTCCACATGTCGGCACCACGTCAACACCATGTCAGTGTGTCAGTTCACGTCAGCGTTAACGGTCAACTAACGGCCATGGCATGTATGTACGCTCCAAAAACGTAACCGTGGTGTTGGATGCTCCAAAAAAAACTTCGTGGTCTTGGACGCTCACGGAGGCAAACTTCGTGGTCTTGAGTGCACCTTTACCCTAAAATCAATGCTACATTTTCAACCGTGCTATCGATATTCTGCATATCCAAACTTTGATCTCTCTCAATTAAAATTAGGGAAAATTACGTGTAGGTCCCAAGGACTAGAAATAATTACAATTAGGTCCTTTGAAATCACCAAATTACACAGAAGCCCCTAGGGATTTTTTTTTGATATTATTTGTATTAAAAACAGGAAATGTCATATTTACAACGAAAAGTGCCATATTTACAATAACATTTAAACACGACCATTTACAACAGAAAAAGTCATATTTACAACAAAAAGTGTCATATTTACAATAACATTTAAACACCTAGGTTTACACGTACAAAAGTCATTTATAACAAAAAAAATGCTAGATTTACAACAAGAAGTGCTATATTTACAATACAATTTAAAATTTGGCCATTTACAACAGAATAAATCATATTTACAAGTCAATTTACAATTTACAAGTCAACAAGAAGTGCTATATTTCATTCAGACTTATGTGTCATTCCCTATCTCATCAGGCTCTAATTCCAATTACATACAAATCCACATGGCATGAATTTTTGTAAAACAAAATAGGAAAACATACCAGATTTAATCGAAGCTATTCTTCTAAGTTGGGGAGTTTTCTCAAAAACCTTACGAGTAGCAACTAATACATAAGATGAATAGAAATTGCGTTACCTGGAGTTCGCTAAGTTACAACCAAGGAAAACCTTTCTCTTCAATACTCGAACTCAAACTACAGAGTAATAAGAACAAATTCTAAATCAACACTCAATCATCAACTCAGAAGTTACTCAAAAACCTTTGAGTAACAACGGTAATAGAGAACTAAGCTGGATTTGAGAATTCTCTTTAATGGAGTGTTAGACTAAGCTAGCCTGACATCACCGTATGTTGAATTTAAGGTTCTATCCCTTAGAACCCATTCCTTTATGAAAATCCCCAATTTAGGGTTCTTAAATCCTAGCTTAGATACCTGTTCTATCTTAATTCAAGAAGAAGAAAGAGAGATGGTTAGGAACGCTTACTTGATGACTTAGAACCCATAGAAATCTTTCAGATGAAACCCTATCAGAGCTCTTACTCCTCTATGATAGAATTTGTAGAAAGAATGAGACGGGATCAGGCCTCCTATATTTATAAGTTTTCACATATTCGCCTTGGTGGGTACCTCACTTGTCGAAACAAGTGACACAGAGACGAAAGGAATTCACATTATGAGTTTTTTCATTGATGGCTTCTTATGTGTTTTTTTCTTTAATCAGAGGGATGAGGTATTTTTTTTTTTTAATTTTTTAAAAATATTTTGTTTATTTATATTAGATTATATGTTGTATCTTCAATTGTTGTTCTCGATATCTCAAATTAATTAATTTCAGGAAAAATATTCCTGAATGCAGGACTGAAAATTACTTAATTTGAGATACTGAGTGTAAAAAAATTTCAGAATGCAACATATAATCTAATATAAATAAATAGAACATATAAAAAAATAAAAAAATGTCTCATCCCTCTAATTAGAAGGAAAAACACATAAGAAATACTCCCTCCTAGGTCCTAATTATAAGAATACATTTTAAAGTTGGTTTTGGTCCTAATTATAAGAGCAAGTTTTAACTTTTGTCAATTTTTTCCTATAATACCCCTATTTATACTTTCTCAATAATAATTAAAGATAATAATAATTGAATAATACACATATATAATTATAACTAATGCTTCTTTCTAATGCTTTCAGCTCTCTGTTTTTCCCCAATACGTAGATTCAACATGTTGTAGGCCACAATTAAAATGTGTTGATACTTGATTGATTTAATCAAGTATATTAATATGCAATTAAATTGGTATCAATAAAAATTTTTCATGGTAGAATAATTTTGAGAGATATCATGACCTTCAAATCTTTACGCAACTCTTTCATAAAATTGGTACAACCATGAAAAAGATATTCCAACTATGTTTTAAAAAAAAAAAATCCTCCAACTAGCTTAGGCTAATTGAATAAGTATTTTTTAATATTGTTACGGACCAGTGCCAGGCCCAATAACGAAAGGGCCCAACAGTGGATATCGTACTTGGCAGATACATCAGGATCTATCTACAACAGATGAGTATCCTAACTTCCCCAGAATAAAGGGGTATCCTTCTATATGATATAACGGCCTAGATACTCGTACCAGAGATCACGTAGGGCCCGATATATCCTACCTAAGGTAAACTCTATAAATACAGGATCAAACCTTAAGGTACACACGTTCTAAACTCTAAGCTACTTACATACTGTCACACTGTGCACACACACCACCCCCTTTTGGCGAGAGCCTAGTTTGTGCATAGTGATCTCACGCTCTCCTGTATATCTCCTCCATAGATACTTAGGCAGAGCCCATTGATCCAAGATCAAAGCACCAACCCAAGGCCGGACAGTTCAGGTGGCTCATCGTAGCAGTAGATTACTTTACTAAGTGGATCGAGGCCGAGCCCTTGACAACCATAACCTCGGCTCGCATACAGAGGTTCTTTCGTCATAATATTATCTCCCGATTTGGAATCCCAACCGAGATAGTCATGGACAACGGCACCCAATTTGTGGATAAAGGATTCTAGGATATGATGTCGGACCTCGACGTTAGGTAGCACTTCGCCTCTGTGGAACATCCGCAATCCAACGGCCAAGCTGAAGCAGCTAACAAGATCGTTCTTGACGACTTAAAGAAGCGGATGCAAGATGAGGAATCCAACTGGGTTGAACAACTCTATAGTGTTACGGGGTATAGAACCAGCGTGCAGACTCCGACCTAGGAAACACCTTTCCGATTGACCTATGGATGCGAGGCAATGATCCTGGTCAAAATAGGACAACCGTCATGGAGGAAGATGAAGGCTCTCCAAGAAGGAGAGGAGTCGAATGATGACGCATTGATGACAGAGTTGGACTTGATTGACGAGGTCAGAATCACGGCGCACTGTAAAGAATTAGCCGCCAAGCAACTCATCGCAGCGAAGTATAATCGAAAGGTCAGACCCCGTTCTTTCAACAGGGTCAACCTGGTACTCCGACGTGCAAACATCAGAAATAAAAACGCCAAAGATGGCAAGCTAGCTGCAAATTGGGAAGGTCCTTACCGGGTCAAAGAGAAACTCGACAAAGGAGCGTATGTACTCGAAACCCTAGGAAGGAAGCCAATCAAAAGAACTTGGAACGCCGACAAGCTAAGAATCTACTATAGTTAGATCTCGGCCCTGCATTCGTACAACGCCAGACATCATGTTTGAGCTCGGTTATTTCTTGATTTCAGTATTTAGATTTCAAATTTTACGTTCTAGTCCATTTTAAATTTCATTATGTGACATAACTAGCTCCTTAGAGTGGATTATTGTTCTAATGAAGAATTCCTCAGCGGAAATTCACAGTGCGCACTATCAATAGCTTAAGCATTACACTGAGGTTCCTAAAGCTGGTCACAAATAGAACTCGTCTAGATGGATTACACCAGGGCCAACGAGCCCAGGTTAAAAGTAACGTGAAATCGCCTTTACAGGCCTTCGCGAAATTTGACGCGTTAAAACTCGCTCCTAGATAAGAAGATGAATTGTCATCCCGACCCTGATCAGGTCAAAATGTTTAAGCGTCGCGTTTCAAACACCACGGCTGGACATGTGACAGTTTGCCCTTATCCTGGTTATGATCCCGGACAACGGAACCAGAACTCAGTAGTGTGGTTAAAATGAAAACCCTAAGTGGTGAAAATGAAAACCCTACCCCAGATTCCCAGGCTTCAAGTCTGGAAGAAAGCAAGCAGACTTTGCATAATCAAAGACCCTGGCCCGGTTGAAGGATCTCTAACGAAGCTTAGAAGCCAAAAATGATGCAATACGACAATAAATCAAAAAGATAATTGTTATCAAATGATTATAAATTGTTCCAAAAAATTACACAACTTGGCACATACATTGGAGAGAAAACGAAGTCTGGAGGGCATCAGCGCCCAAAAAAGAAGACAACGGTAAAGACCATCTCGGCCATTCAGGGGCCAGACGCTGCGGGGTTCGAAGAGCCCAGACCATCTTCAGGAGGAGCATTGGGCGAGACCTCTTCCTCCCCTTCCCCTACCTGCCCAGAACCATCGAGCTCCGACACCGAAGCTTTATCGGGGGACGGAGGAGGCGGAAAGAGCGACCTCGCCCGATAATGGAATCCATTAAGCTCCGGCTTCACGTCAGGGTTCAAGTATCCGATCTAGGCCAAGGCCATGTCAAAGGCATCCTTGGCGGTCGCCCTCACGGTATCGGAGCAGTTAGCAAGGGCTTTCTTTGTGTCTATGAGCTCGGCCTTGGTCGCACCCAACTCCTTGGCCAAGTTACCCCGCTGCGTTTGCACCGTCTTTAGAGCCTCATACACTCAGAATGAGCACTCTGAGAAGAGAGGAGCTCGGAGCTTGTCTTTGCCAGAGCATCCTTTGTTGATTGCAGCTCCTCAGATGTTTTTCCAGCCGTAGCCTGGACGGTACTCAGCTCTTCCTCCATCCTCTTCTTCACCTCCATCGCCACATCCCTCTCCAACTCCAAACGGCGTTTCTCAGCCAAGATCCCAACCCCCTTCTGCTTCAGATGAAGCATAGTCTGCGGCAAGCCAACCCCCTTTAGCAAATGATCCTGCACTGAATGAACTAAACGTTCAACAGCCTCATTCAGAGGGACGACAACATCTAGGAAACGGCTGGGGGGAGGGGAAATAGGCGACACTGAGCTCGTCGGTTACCCCCTTTTCCCAAGAAAAACTGTGAGGCCGCTTTGTGGGGGGAGGAGGAGGAGGTGGAGGTGGAGCTAGGTTGGCTTGAGGACGAGTCTGAACCTCCTCAACCACGGTTTCTTTGTCTTTGTGTTGCGTTGGCCCAGGAGAAGTGGAGGGGCCGCCCTGGGGCTTGGGGCACCGCTCTCCCCCTCCCCCTACCAGTTTCGTAATAGCGCGTTTCTGAGACTCCCTCCGCGGAGGAGCCCCCTCACTGGGATTCACATGATACAGATAGGGGGTAACGACTCCATAGCTTGAGCTGCAAAAAACAATACTGATTAGAACAAAGGATCAAAATTATTGAATGCTGGAATACCACAAAGACTAAATCAGACACAGACGGAAAAATGGAAAATATACACGGGGCCAAACCGATCTCGATAACGGATTGAGAAAGTATCCAAGCAACGGTCTTTACACCATACTCCTTGACATAAGTTACCAGACGAGACACCGCTACAACGTCCTTGGCTGGAAGGTCATCTCCATCTACTTGGTAATTGGAGGAATTCCTTATTATGATAATCCTTGGTCCAGTACAGTGGGAATCTCCATTCCACGTCTTTGGACTAGGGGCCATAGAGGAACCAAGGTTGTTGCCCAGAAATAGCAACAACCTTGAAGAAAATGGTCTTAAAATGCTTAAAGGAATCGGAGAAGGCATAAAAAAGTTTTCGGCCAGGAACACCTTGGAGGGACGTCAACTCTTCAATTCCTCATTATTCTTATCGGACCGAGTGTGAAGGGACAGAAGAAATAAAATAATATGGACAGTTTACAAGGGATGGGTTGCACGAAGGATTTACAAAGGCGCTCGAAAGCTAAAATGAAACCCTACCTGTTAGGATGGAGCTGAGAAGGACCTAGATGGAGGTAATTCAAAACGACCATTTGGAACTCGGTAAACAAGAAGCAAATATCGAGTCAGGTGGCATAATCCTTGTAGAAGAAGAAGGAGGAGGGATTGGTTCCTTCCCTAGCAGCACATACGGGCTCCCCATCGGAAGGAGGACGTAAGGTGCAGCATGAAGTTTCTCCCCAATCGAGCCTGGCAATATCGGAGGCGACATCAATGATTGTGTCATCAATACCCTATGAGTAACCCAGGGATATTTCATTAGGAGGACTTGTGGAGGACTGGCACAATCTGATTCCCCAGTAACAGAAGGGGTCCTATCGGATGAAGGAGATGACTCCATTTAGACCTAAAGAAAACAAAAAATAGGTAAAGATCAGTAAGTGAATGGTATACCTGACGCATGCATGTTAACAATAGAAGGATGATGAAGCCTGGTGGTAATGGCCGAGGTGGGAACCAAGGGAGACCTATGTCGGTAGGAACCAAGAATTTGGTTGGCAAGAGAATCTTGACCAAGTGCGATATAGTGGGAGCTGGAAGCAATGCAATCCTAACGAGGGCCGAGATATCCTTCGGGATGGGAGTTTGACCTACCGTAAAGGGGAGTTTGGCAAAAATTATTAGGTAGAGCCGAGATGGCTTCTGAACCGTCCCAGCCCCTAAAGTGAGGAAAATCAGCGGCAGAACCCGCGTTAGAGGACTGGGCAAAAACGGACGATGACCCTTCAACTCTCCTCTCACTGACCCACCACGGAGCAAGGCCGCTAGTTTTGCTCCTCGGAAAGGGAAGAGCCAAACAACCAAAAGCTGGCTCAAGGATAACGCGCACAAAGGGCTTCTTCCTCTTCTGGAGTTGCATTTTGACCCAAAGAAGGTAAATGGTTAAACTTATCCATTATCACCAGAAAATGGAACCTAGAAAGGCACAAAAGGTTTGATAAAGAAAGGGGAACCAAACAGGGATGAGGCAAGGGACACTCCCATACACTAACGTATGCAATGATAAACAAAGGGGACCAGAACTCAAGTGGTACCCAGACACTCTTACTAAAAACTTACCCAGAAGAACCCAAAAGCGGAAATGAGAAGAGTCACAGAACGACTAATAACTGATGTTACCTCGGCAAAATACACCCCAGCAGCACAAAAGCTTGAATTACTAGGATGGGGGAAACCATTCATCGACCTGTGTCAGGTCCAATGACGGAAGGGCCCAACAGTGGATATCATACCTGGTAGATACATTAGGATCTATCTATAACAGATGAGTATCCTAACTCCCCCAGAATAAAGGGGTATCCTTCTATATGATATAACGGCCTAGATACTCGCACCAGAGATCACGTAGGGCCCGATATATCCTACCTAAGGTAAACTATATAAATACAGGGTCATGCCTTAAGGTACACACATTCTAAACTCTAAGCTACTTACATATCGTCACACTGTGCACACACACCACCCCCTTTTGGCGAGAGACTAGTTTGTGCACAGTGATCTCACGCTCTCCTGGATATCTCCTCCATAGATACTCAGGCAGAGCCCATCGATCCAAGATCAAAGCACTATCCCAAGGCTGAACATTTGTGTTCTACACCATAACAAATATATATATATATATATATATATGATAGATCAAACTTAGTATATGAAAGATATGAAGCTACAATGAAAGTTTGGTATCTTGTTGATTAAATAATGATTTTCGTGCAGCTGGTTTTCATGAGGATATGAGTTGATTTTGGTATTTTTGATGGGTTTAAAGTGGTTAAAATGAGATTTTGTATAAGCATGAACTTGGATCAAAATTTTGGAACCTTAGATGAAAGCTTGAAAAACGTTGGTTGAATGTTTTGTGAAAATTCTGTAAAGTTATCTAGGTTCAACTCAACTTTTGTCATAGTAAATGAATTTATAAAATTATGAAATTTTACAGATAGACATTATCCATCTCAAGGATTATTTTGATATATAATTTGTAATTTTTGGAGTTCTGAATTGGGAGAAATTAATTTTTGAAATAGACCTTAAAACCAGAGAATATCTTGGACCAGTAGTGATGTTTTGGCCCATGGTTGAATTTTTGAATTGGTCTAGCCCAAATGGGTATTTTTGGTTGAAAATAGACATAATAAGGATCAATTGGGCTTTTGAACCACCCTAAAATGATTTTTCTAGAATTAGTTATAAATTTTTGAATTTGGGCCTTTATTTATAAAAATTTCAGAATTTGGACGAAAATAAGAGGATTCTAAGCCCATATAAAATTCCTTAATAAGAAAAAGGATTTAGTAAATCTGGACACATTATTTGGGCTTATTTTAAAATTATCAAAAGATATATTTCTTGGAGAGGAATTTAGTTATATTTATATTTGGTTCTTATTTTATGGGACTATTTATGACCTTATATGCAGGAAAAAGTTATTTTTATCTGTAGTTGACCCGCCAGGTAGTAACCTTAATCTTCATATGCCTTGTGTTACTTTGTATGTCTACTTTTCCATGATTGTGGATCCGTGTCCCGTGAGAGACATGTGTTTGTGTGCATCTAAGGTTCCAAAATTTTAAACTCGAGTCATGCACTTGAGTGAAACATTTTAAACTCGAGCCTAAGTCATACGAGACATCTTCACTTAAACTTCAAATCTATTTTCAAAGAAGATGATCATGTGACTCGAGCCTAGATTGCTAAACTCGAGTCATGCACTCCAGTTAAAATATCCCTGCTTTGAAATCCCGTGTTTGGATTTGCAAAATCTTCATGTATGATCTATATGCTTCATAGCATCTGTCATTACTATTCCTAACTATGTTTAATTGATTTGTTAGTGAGTTTCAAATGATTAAACGAGTGTTTAATTAGAGATTAGCCACAAAGCAAGTGATGATGTCAGAAGCATTAAATGCTGGGTCCAGAAAACAAAGCACAATTTTGGCAAATCATTCTCCACACATTCTAAAGGGTTTTAATGTTTTCTTTCCTCATTTGGATGCCAGATCATCCAACGGATATATCTCAAGGAATGTAAACCAGAATGTCTGGGCATATGGATGAGTCAAAGCATCAAAGAGAATACACTTGGTTCAACCTAACAGCTCTTTGATGTTTCCAACGGTTGTATCAAGTCTTCAAATGATCATTAAATGCTTCCTGTTGGAAATTATGCCCTAGTGGCAATTCATTGTACTTTGGATATTTAAGTTATTTAAAGTATTCTCTTTTTGTTATCATTTTCGTTTACATGTTTGTATTGATAACTGCATCCCTGGATATATCTTATAGATTATCTTAAATGTCCCTGGTCGGTCATCTACGCGGGAGCGAAAATGAGTTAAGACCAGTATGACTTCGATGAGGTATGGAGATACGAATCAAAGTCATGGGCACTTGTAAGAGTACAAGGTCTTGGACCGACCCACTATGAGAAAGCGGCATGGATCTAGTCATAAGCTTATCTCATGTATAACCGCGTCATGACGCCCATGACCTGAGATCATCAAATTATCGCGTGACAAAAGGGACGTGACATGGTTGTACGATAGGTTGTATCGTGTCATCGATCCCTATGTGAATTGGGTAGTCGCAATGTCTTGCTAGAGGCCGCTTGCGACTTGTGGGCTGACACAGTGTTGGCCCACTGCCAATCTCATATGGGCCTGCAGGGTCGCACATAAGAATAACCCAACACAAGCAAAGTGTCCAGGTTCATTGAATCTTAGATTAATCTAAGATTTAATGAATACTTAATTTAATATGGGGTGAATATATATATATATATATATATATGTATAAATTTGAAATTAATATATATAGTAATATTATAAATAGAGATTATAATATTATTATATATTATTTGTTTTATATTTAATTTATTTGATAAATTAAATATCTAAAACAAATAGAGATATTGTATCTCATTTAATTTTCGAATAAAGATATCATATATTTATTTAATTTAAATTGAGATATAGTATCTCAGATTTAATTAAATAGATAGATATCATTTCTCGGATTAAATTTATAGAGATAAATTAAATCGAAGGCTTTTGATTTGGATTAAATAAATATATCAAATTAAATCTATTTAAATCTATTAGATAGATTTAATTAATATATTTTAATTCGATTCAAATTTTGAATTTCGATCAGCCTTTTAATGCGGAATTAAATGCGTTACATTAGATCTAACAGATTGATTTAATTAATGTATTTTAATCCATATTTGAAATTTGAAATTCAAAATTAATGCGGATTAATTTTATATAATACGCCGACCGGGTTTGAGAAAACCTACGGGAGTTTTATTCGAACGTATTCGAATGCCGCGAGAAAAACCCTAGAGTAAAAAATTGAGAGAGACGCACAAGAGGCGCTAGCACGCTGCCGTAGCCGTGTTCGAGGATTGTTTGTGTGGATACCGGTAGAGGAAGACGATTCTAAGAGTCGCCTTCTGCTGATCGAGGAGGTAGCCCACCTGTTAAAGGAAGAACAAG
Source organism: Acacia acuminata (assembly GCA_019022655.1). Lineage (NCBI taxonomy): Eukaryota > Viridiplantae > Streptophyta > Magnoliopsida > Fabales > Fabaceae > Acacia > Acacia acuminata. The sequence continues at coordinate 1,230,515 of JAFJYI010000048.1, read as the reverse complement.
ACACGGACAAATTCTCCAAAGGCAATATCCGGATTCCCTAGCCTTGGTTTAAACGCACCTGAATGATCCTCGGGATGGGATTCATAAGTTTTTTATCATCCACTGCGTTGTACGGATCCCAACACTTCCAACATATATAAGCTAAAACATTTAATTCTCAACAACCAAGAGAGACAAAAATGAAAAAATGATCAACTTGCATTTCTTGTTCCACTTTCAAGTGTAATATCTTCTGATACATATATATTCTTCAGTGTTTATCAATCTGCTCTTTTAGAGAGTTTATTATTGTATCATTATTTTTGTAAGAATCTCAAAGTTGTGGGACTTTGAGATTGAGTTATCAGTTTACAACTTGTAAGGGGAGTGTATCCTAGTGAGAGGATAACTTTTGAGTTCAGAGTGTGTAACTGATTGAAGTGATAGTGAAAATCCCAGAGAGTTTAGGGACTGGATGTAGGTCAAGAGTTGAGACCGAACCATTATAAATCCTTATATTCATCTTCTTCTATTCTCTTTATCTATTAGCCTCTTTTTCTGTGGTGAAACTCTGGGTTTATAAAAAAGTTTTTAAAATCCCCAACCACACTTGGTGATATCTACCATTTACAATAATTTTGCATGTATGTGTGTAGAATTAGACCTAACTAAGCCATTGGTGCTTGAGTTTATTGTTGAAGGGCGGGTATTGTCTATGGTTTATGAATGTTTGGGTCTATTGTGTAATAAATGTGGCTGGTTTGGGCATAATAAGGAAGGGTTTGATGCCTTTCATAGGAAAAATAATGAGTGAGGTATGGAAGTGGAGGGTCTGGGTGATAATAATGAGAATGAGCATGTTATTCCAATAGAGAGAGTTGTGGAAGATTGTTCAAAGAATCAGAAAACCAAGAGGGAATGCTTTGTCTGTTCCTTGGCAACAATCAGGGTCACATTTTTCAATGCTAAATGTGGTTTTTGGGGATGAGGAGAGGGGGTGTAGAGAGAGGAAAGGTAAAGTTCATACTGAAGAGGTTCCATTGAGGCAAGGTGGGGGAGATCATAAACATCATAAAAGAGTGGGTAATAGTGGCAGTAAGGGGAAGTCTAGTAGGGGGTCAAAGTTGTTTAAAGGGAAAAATTTGGGAAGGCCTAATCAGGAGGTAAGAAAGGATAAGGAAGGAAGGGTGACAAGTTTGTTATTAGTAAATAATATAAGGAGCAACATGGGAGTCTTTACTGAGAGTCAGCGTGTGTGTAGCAATTATGAAGCTGTACCAGAATCTAATTTGGAGAGGCATAATTGGAAGGATGTGGATATTAATGGGAAGGAAAATTTGCGTCCTGGAGATCATATGCCAAGACGAGGAAGAAAGGAATTTATGGATTAAGGGGGAGGGCAAATTATTGAGGAAAAGGAAGATCCAATTGTAAGTTTAGGTATGAGTATGGAAGAAGGGTGTGCTGCACCTCTACTTGCTAATTAGAGTGTCTCTGATCTATTTTACTTTTGCTCAAATTTGTCATTATGATGAAGCTTTTAGTGTGGAATAGTAGGGGTGCAACATGCAAGGGGTTTGTGGCTATGCTAAGGGACATGAAGTGCATATATAAGTTGAACATAGTAATGATATTGGAGCCAAGGATAAGTGGTAACCTAGCAACCAAAGTTTTCAAAAATTAGGGGTTTAAACACTTAGTGAGGAGGGAGGCTGAGGGGTTCTCGATGGGAATATGGATTCTTTGGGAGATGGATGAAATTGTAGCGGATGTTATTGTGATGGATGAGCAATTTATTCATTGTAAATTGCATCTAAGTGAGGAGGAAATGTTATTTACAACAATCTATTCTAATCCTAATGAACAAAGAAGGCATAGAATTTGGGAATTGTTGAATAATATGGCTTGTGCGATTACTGAGTCGTGGTTATTGGCTGGTGATTTTAATGAGATCAAGTTACTTTTGGAGCAGGGGAAGAATAAATGATACACGGTGTAGAAAATTCAATGATTGGATCCAAGGCTATAAGCTTATAGATGTTGGGGCTAATGGTCCATTTTCTATTTGGAAGGGTCCTAAATGGGAAGGGCTAGATAGAGTGTATAAGAGGTTGGATAGATGTTTATACAATTTAGATTGGAACAAAAAATTTGAGAATGTTAAAATAAGAGTTATACCGAGAGTAGGCTCTGATCATCATCCTCTCCTGGTGAGTTTGAACATAGAAAATAAGAGTGATAAGGTGAGAAATTTTAGATATGAGGTTGTGGGGCATATGCATGAGTAGTTTGAGGAGGTTATAAGGAATATTTGGTGGGGAGAAGAGGAGTTGCAAGTGAAATTATCAGTTTTGCAGCAAAATATCGTAAGTTGGAATAAGGAAGTGTTTGGTAAGATTGAAAATAGGAAGTGAAGGCTATCAAATAGGTTGAATGGAATGCAAAAAAGTGTTCAATGAAGAACTAATCCATTTCTGAGTAGATTGGAGAATGAATCAAAAGAGGAGCTAATGCATACGCTTAGGCAAGAAGAAGTGCTTTGGTTTCAAAAATCTAGGGGTCACTTGGTTGGAAGAAGGAGACTGTAACACACATTATTATCATCCAAAGACTTTAATTCAAAGAAGGATGAATAGAGTTAAGATGCTGAAGAATAGGATTGGAGATTGGATTGAGGAGGAATATGAAATTGCTAATCTGTTTTAGGAATTTTTTCAAAACTATTTTAAGGAAGATAGAAATGATAGGGAATGAAGACTAACAAGGCAAGGATGGGGAAAGGTAGAGGAAATGAAGTTGAAGAATTGGGTAGGGAAATCAGTGGTGAGGATAAAAGAGTTTTTTTTTCCCAAATGGGGGGATTCAAGGTGTCGAGGTGTGATGAATTCCCTACAATCGTCTACTAATAGAACGAAGGGTAGTAGGACCTTCGGTAATTCACGCTCTCAATGATCTTTGGAGGAACCCGGAGAGGATAGGAGATATCAATGATACTGTGCTGGTGCTCATCCCAAAGGTGGATCATCCAGAGGAGGTAAGCCAATTTAGGCTTATGGCATTGTGTAATATATTATATAAAGGGCTATTTAAATTGTCAGTGAATAGGTTAAAGCCTCTCATGGATACTTTGGTGTCTCCTTACCAAATGAGTTTTGTGCCTAAGAGGAGCATTCATGATAATATCATCATTGCCAAAGAATTAGTTCATTCTATGAATAGGCTTCAAGGAAGAAAAAAGGGTATATGATTATTAAGATAGATCTTGAGAAAACATATAATCGGATGAACTGGAAATTCATTGGTGAAGTGTTAGAGGAAATTGGTTTTGATGATCATTTGAGGACTGTGATTATGGGTTGTATTGGGTCCTAAAAAATGTCAATTATGTGTAATGGTTGGAAGAGAGAATCATTTGTTCCTTATAGAGGTTTAAGGCAAGGGTACCCTCTTTCTCCATATCTTTTTTTCTTAGGTATGGAAAAATTAATGCATTTAATTATTGTGTTAATAGTGTGAAATGTAAATCAATGAAAGTGGGAAGAAATAGGGTTGAGGTTGCACATATGCTCTTAGTTGATGATTTGTTGCTTATAAGTGAGGCTGACATGAATCATATATACACTGTGATGGAGGTTTTGGAGGAATTTGGCAATATTTCTGGGCAGAAAGTAAATACACTGAAAACTAGTATTTACTTCTCACAAAATGTAAAGAGGAGATAGTAGAATGAGATCTATAGCTACTCGAGTTTTAGGAGAGTTGAGGATTTATGAAGGTATTTGGGGGCTTATATGAGGAAGGGAAGGGATAGTAAAGTCAGTTTCATCATTTAATTGAGAAAACACAAAATAAATTGAGTAGTTGGAAGAAACAAACATTGTCATTAGGTGGCAGATTTACTCTTGTGTAGGCTATTACAAATCAATTGCCTATATTCTATATGCAGCATTCATACATTCCAGCTGGTATTATACAACAACTGGAGAAGATTCAGAGGGATTTTATTTGGGCAGTGAGGAGGGGAATAGGAAAATGCATGTTGTAAGTTGGGAGATAGTCTATAAAGAAAAGAAGTGTCGTGGACTTGGGTTGAGAAACCTTGAGGTAATGAATGATGCTATATTGGGTAAATTTGCTTGGAACATATTCACTAAACCCATGAGTTAATGTTCAATGGTGTTGTGTGGTAAATATAGTAGAAATAGATATTTGGCTAAACAATGTTTAGCTGTAAAATTAGATTAGGTGATATGGAGAAACTTAGCAAGACTCTGGCTGAAGTCACAGAGAATGTATGGTGGGATGTAGGAAATGGAAAGAGTATTAGTTTTTGGTATGACAAATGGCTAGACAATTGGAGGAAGTTAATTGATTGTTGTTCTGGTCAATTATCAGATGAGGAAAGGAAAATAAGGCTGAGTGAGATAGTGAGGTTGGAAGGTGGAGGAGATGTGGAGAAGATTGAGAGATGGGTTAATGAGGAAGGGAGAAGGATGATAATGGTTGTGAGTCCTCTAAGCAATCTGCATGGTGATGATAATATTAGATGGGGGTGTCTTTAGAGAATAAGTATGGAGTGGCTGACATATACCATTATATGAGAGAAGAGCATGGGGTGGGTGATAAAGTATAGAGTATTTTATGGAGATGGACGGGACCAAGAAGCATGCAATTGTTCTTGTGGAGAGCAATTCATGATAGGCTATTGACTAGTGTTAGGCATAGTCAGATTATTGGAGGAAATGCTTGTTGTGATTGTTGTATCAATCTATGTGAAAATCTAATGCATGTTATGAGAGATTGTAGGATTTCTCGGGCACTGTGGGTGGAGCTGAAACATGGCAAGATGGAATTTGAGTTTGAAATATTGCAAGGTAAGCAATGGTTTGGCTGGAATCTAGCAAAAATAAAGGGAAGTTGGAACTTGGCGTCTGGTATAACATCTTTGTTTGTTATGGATTTAGAGGAACAAAAGGTGTTTTGAGGTAGGGTTTGCCATGCCTGATCAAAGAAGTGCAATAGTGGCATAGTATGTGGATGAGATAATTAGGGCAAATCAATTTTTAAATGAATGAATTGTTACAATCAATGTTAGGTCATTTAGATCAACAATTCCTTCCAAATCTAGATCTCCATCCACTAGTGTAAAAATCACTTTTTTAGACTGGGTGAAAATCAGTTTTAAATTGGTTCTGGATCTGATCTCGACACAACCAGTCTAAAAAGTCTGTTACTTTTAATACCGCTTTCTCAATCGATCTTAAGAATCACTTTTAGACCGGTTTTTTAAGATATACGATCTAAAAAGTACTTGTAAGACTTGGTTGTGCAAGATAATCGATGATCTTAAAAGTCTCACTTTTAAGACTGTTGTGTGTGCACAACCGATCTTAAAAGTATCTCTAGCATTTTTTGAAAATCTAGAGATCACCGATGAGATCTGTGAATGAAAATAGAGACGATAAATCAAAGGAGGGAGGAGGAGGAGATCATGAACGTCTTAGCACAGCACTAGGAGACACCTATCTCCACCATCAAAGTTCATCTAACCAAAAACAACTCTCATCCACCATCACACAAGATTAGAACCAGATTTAGAAATGGCACAAACATCAAGTTGTTGTCATTAACACAAGTCTAACCCTTCTATTGTGGTTGCATTGTTGAAGACACTGCCGCCATTGTCGAGTGAAAGTCGTCGTCAGAATAACCCACCCTCTAAATGCCACGATGTTGTTCTTTTTCTTCTAGATTTTCTTCCTTCACTAGTTCACCTCTACCGGTTAACTTCCAATGGTAGAACCAGAAGCATTTCATTAAACAAGTAAAAGAAACAAATTCAATTTGAAAAGGAAGAATTTTAAGAGATCTTAATAATGGCAATCAAGTTCAAAAGTTAATTGCTACACCTTCTATTAATTCCATTAGCGAGATGCAATAATTTACTGCGAGTCTAATAAGACCTTTGAGTAATGGTAGGCCAAATCCAGCAACTATTATCGCAAGCCCCCATTTCCTTCATGTCAAAAGTAGCTCTCACCACTTACCTCATCCTTCTTTTAGACAAGCCACTATCTACTGAAGTCTTGGCCACCGGATTTGTGTTAATCACTCCCATGCTTTTCAATTAAGACTTGTTATTTCTCATGTTTTGATGATAACAATTATAATGTAATTAATTCTTATTTTCGTTGAAAATTTGAAGCTTCAATTTGCCTTTAGTCATATAATATATGCCTCAAGTTATGCGCTTTTAATATCAAAAATACTTCTTACATTGGTACGTCAAGGCAATTGGTTTTTGACTTGGAGTTGAAAATACTTGCCTCTAGGTAAATTAATTATACCTTGAGTTACCCAATTCAAATGTTTCAAAATCATTTTCCACCTCCGAGAGGTGCCTCGAGGCACTTATTTAAATGCCTCTAGGTAAATGGTTTTTTATTATTCAAATATTTTTTATCTCTGGGAAGAGTACCTCGAGTTAATAATTATTTACCTCAAGGCATATATCTTAATCTTTTAAGTCCAGTGCGATATGCCTCGAGTCAGTCAATTTGTTGCCTCAAGGCATATGACTCTAGGCATCTCTCTTTGACTCCAGGCAAATGTATTTCTGCTCTCTTTTATGTCTTAACCGATATGCCTCTAGTCATCCCATAATTGCCTCTAGGAAATATGACTCCAGGCATCAATTTATTTGACTAAAGGCATCTAATGGCAAAGTCGTTATTATGCTAAAATCAATTTATGCCTCTAGTCATCCCATAATTACCTCCAGGCAATATGACTCAAGGAAAACTCGTTATTACAATAAAATCGTGAAAGTGGAGCAAATCACCAAAATGGGGGGTGAATTAGGGATTTTAAAATTCTTTTTCGGTTGCTCTATTTTTGAACACTTAAAATAGAGCTTTGTAGAGTATGAGAAAGGAAAGCAAGACACAAGAAATTTATACTGGTTTGGTCCAACCTCTTGACCTACTTTCAGTCCCCAGACACTCTGGGATTTCATTATCTCAATTGATTACACACTCTGTAAGTCTAGAGTAATTCTCTCACTAGAACTTACTCCCCCTTACAAGTTGCAATCAATATTCCAATCTCTAAGTCCCACGACTTGAGATCCTTACAAAGAATGATTTCAATAAATAAAATTCTCTCTAAGAGTGGATAAGGATAAACACTGAAGTACGAGATGTATCAAAAGATACTTTACACAAGAAAACTGAAAGAGTAGTTGGAAACTTGAATGATTTTCGTTTTCAGCAGATTGGTTGTTGAGAAGAATTGAATACAGCTCTATCTATACAAAGAGAGCATTAAATGACCGTTGTAATCTTCAATGTATTTGTTGCCTTCATTAAGCAAGGATTAGGTTGAGCTTTGGTCTTCTTCTCTCTTTACTCTTTGGTTGATCCGGTTGCACAGAAGTTTATGGTTGACTTCTTGAATATTAATCCGTTGGAATAGTAGCTACTGGATGTGGAAAGGAAACATTAATCCCTTTGCAACGTGTGTAGAATGATTGTCCAAAAGGATGCAAGTTTTCTGAACTTTGCATTTAATGTGCTGATATCACATGTTGCTTTTGTTCAAATCTTCATTTAAAGTACTCTAAACCATATGAAACTCATTAGCAAACTGATTAAACATAGCTAGGAATAATAACGAGTTATTATAAGAAGTATTAAGATCAAACGAGAAGATTTCACAAATTCGAGCAATTTGATTTTCAAACTCAGCGACACAAACTCGAGTTTGTTTATCCAAACTGGAGTTTGTAACTATGCTCAAAAGACAAACTCAAATTTCCAAATCCTAACTCGAGGTTCCTTCTTCCAGAGAGGAATGTCGTGTTTTGAGTTTAAAAGCATATTTTGAATCATGAGCAAAACTCGAGTTGATTAATGACAAACTCGAGTTTTGGACTTTTATAGTGAAAACATGTTTAAGTCCAAAACCTCAAAACTGGAGTTTCCAATATAAACTGGAGTTTTCAAAATACTTAAATGAGCAAAGCTCTAAGCTTGGCCTAAACTTGAGTTTGGAAATATAAACTCGAATTTTCCTTTAAAATTGAAAACCTTTGTAAAATCTATGCCAAGTGAAAACTGGAGTTTTCTAAATAAATTGGAGTTTTCTCAAAGTGGGTAAAAACATGAAAGCTCTTTATCAAGTCCAAACTCGAGTTTATAACTACAAACTCGAGTTTTCTCAAATCCTTGGAAAACTCAGAAAACTCTTGGTAAAGTGAAAATTGGATTTTTCATATCAAAACTGGAGTTTTCTTAGGTTTAAAACATTGGAGACTCTCGGTATGCCTAAAACTCGAGTTTACTTGTCGCAACCGGAGCTTTGTTTACTTTAGAAAATATTGGAGAGTCTCTGTATAGTACAAACTCGAGTTTGTAAAACGAAACTTGAGTTTGTCTTAATGTGAAAAACTTAGAGTGCTCTTTGTGTCTCATAAACTCGAGTTTGCCTACACAAACTGGAGTTTTCTTAGTTCATTAAAATTGAGCTACTCTCCAAGGAAAAAACTCGAGTTTTAGATCCAAAATTCGAGTTTGTCTTTGACATAAGTTTTTAAACTTACCTAAGACAAACTTCATCTTATGTTTACAATTGTCGGTTATCATCAAAACACATCGAGAACTAACAAATCGTTATTTGCCTCTAGTCAAGTCATACTTGCCTCTAGGCACCGTGATTCTAGGCATCATATTTTGACTCAAGGCAAAATCTTTCCAACATGATTTTTCAACCAATTTATTCTTGCCTCGAGTCAAGTTAATATGCCTCTAGTCAATATGCCTCTAGGCGTGTTCTTTTCAACTAGAGTCATATTTATATATTTTTCAAATCACCGTCTTCGGAAATCTAAATCAACTGAGTATGATTTCATTTCTTTAAATCATCATTCATTACTATTCTTAAATGATTTTAATCAGTTTGTTAAATGAGTTTCAGATGATTAAATCTCGGATTAACAACAAATTGTTGTAAAGTAATTTGTGTGTCAGAACACATTAAATGCAGTTGCCATATCGAGACTCAATCTCAACAACCATACTTCTGATCATCCGAAAGACATTCATGCTATTTCTATCTTGCAATAAATGCTATTTCACAACGGGCAAAACAGAAGGAATGAAAGAAAGTTGTGATGGTACATATCTACCTGGATCATTAAGGGCGAAAATGTTAACCAAGCTTCATCTCTCTAACGGCTAGTTTTGAAGAGTCACAACGGTTAATCTTCAAGCTTCACCAATGGTCATTAATTACAACAACTATAAATACCAGAAGCATCGAATTCGCCAACTACCGAAACGCTGGACATTCAATTCGAAATTATTGCAATATACTATTTCATTAGTTCCATTTAATATCTTTCGGATATTCTTGTACTTCAGTGTTTATCATTTATCTACTCAGTGAGGAGTATAAACACTTAATTGTTTTCTTAATTATTGTTTAAATCTTGAGGTTGTGGAACCTTAAGTGTGGGTGTACAATTACAACTTGTAAAGAGGAGTGAGTCCTAGTGAAAGAATCATCTCGAGTATAGAGTGTGTAATTGTGTCTACGTTTATTTGATTACAACTTGTAAAGAAGAGTAAGTCCTAGTGAGAGGATTACTCGAGAGTTATAGAGGGTGTAATCAAGTTTCAAGATAGTGAAATCCCAGAGTGTTTCTGGGGACTGGACGTAGGTCAAGAGTTGGACCGACCAGTATAATCTCTTGTGTTCATTGTTCTTCTCTCTGTCTCTATTTTATGTTCTTGAGCTTTAGCGAAAGTTTTTTTATAATCACCTATTCACCACCCTCTAGGTGATATTCCATCTTAAAGACTCTCTAGCTATAACCCAAAAATCCCTTCCCACACCACCATCAAATGTCATCAGAAAACTTAGAATCCAATAAAGATGACAAAGTTTCATGAAATTACCAATTGCAGAGATGAAATGGCAGAATCTAGAAGAGACTGCATGCGGCGATGACCAGTTTTGCAACAGGGAGAGAAATCGTGAAGGGCACGATAATGGAGTTGAAGGAGAGGGTGAATACAGTGAGGAGATGGTGGATGGCAATGAAGGTGGATGTACTTGGAGAAATCGCGGAGTGACATTGCTGAAACTGGAGAAGATGGTGGTGGTACATGGCAGAAAATTTGGTGAGGGTCACTGGGTACGATGATTAATATAGTTGGAGAGCGAGAGATATAAACATTGTGGTGGTGAGCATATCGATTAGAAGAGTGATGCTACGGAATGAGAGTTATCGCTACGGAAAAGAGATTCGAGAGAGCAAAATTCAATTTTAGGCGTGATTAAAAAGAAGATTTATCTTTTAGACCGAGTTATAAGTAAAAACTGGTCTTAAAAGTAATAAATATATTATATTTTTATTCCGCATCTTTTAGACCAATTATATTAAATATAAGGTCTAAAAAGGTTTATCTTTTAGACCGGTTATTTGTAAAAACTGATTTCAAAAGTAATAAATGAAATATATTATCTTTCTATTATGTATCTTTTAGAGCAGTTATAATAAATATAAGGTCTAAAAAGTTTCATCTTTTAGACCTAGGTTATTTATAAAAACCGATCTTAAAAGTAATTGACTTTTTATTTTTATCTTTTTAGATTGGGTTTTCGAAACCAGTCTAAATACTATCTTTTCAACTTTATATTAAGGGAACCGGTCTAAAAAGTGTTAGTTCCCTATATGTGTTTTGATGATAATTAACCATTGTAAACAATGTGATCTAGGCAAAATGCTTTAATTCAGTCGAAAAATTGAGTCATATTAGTTGGATCTTTTTGTTGTCAGATTGACTTGAGCCAAGGCTTAATGACTCGAGTCAATCCCCTTTGTATATATATTGCGAAATTGACATTTTGACTCTAGCCACCATTTGTGAGCCTCGAGTTTGAGTCCAAACTTGAGCCGGCATTTTTCGACTCGAGCCAAGGTTCTTCGAACTTAAAAATAATTTTAAAAATCATATTTCACATGACTCGAGCCGAGAGACAATTGACTCTAGCCGATCATGATTGTTATATTTAAAAATTGAGTCTGCCTTAAGCCATCTCTTATCACCTTGAGTCAATAAGGCCGTTTTCGAAAATAGATCAAAGTGTTTTTTATTGCATCGACTCGAGCTAGGATTTTGGTGCATCGAGTTTGGACATAGACTCGAGCCACATTCTCTGCCTCGAGTTTAGGAAACTTCAAGAGCTAAGTGATCAATTGGAAATTGACTCGAGCCACCATTTCTGAATCTCAAGTTAGAGCCTAGACTCGAGCCAGGGTAAGTTGACTCGAGTATGTTACCTTGATTCGTTTCTTCTCTGCATTTTCAAAATCAAGTTGACTCGAGCCAAGATAATATTGACTCAAGCCAATTACTCTAGTTTGAAAAACACCGTGTTCGAATCTCTAAATTCACTGAGATTGTTTTAAATACTTCATATCATCTATCATTATTATTCCTAACTATATTTGATCAGTTTATTAATGAGTTTCAGATTATTAGAATGTGGATTAACGCTGTTAATTGGATAAAGAAATCTTATGTGTTAGAGCATTAAATGCTCCTTGCCTTTTCGAGACTCTAGTCCAGCAAACATGCCTCTGAACACATGAAAGACATTTCTGGCAAGATATTCCTCATTCCTATTGCTGTGCCTCAACGGTCATAAACGAAGGAATAAAGAATGTTGAAGACGACTGTAATATCCCAGAAATATATGAAAAAGAAAATTAGAATTAAATGATTAACTGAGTGTAGAATGTAAGGATCCAAGGAATTTGCGAATTTTCAAGATCAACAATGATTAGTTAATTGATCACATAAGTTAAAAATAAAAAAATAAAAAAGAGAGTAAAAATTTTTTTTTTTTTTTTTTAAAAAAGAATGGTTATGGTACTGAAATCAGAATGTGATGATTATTTTTCGGTTGATCGATAATCTAATTATTTGTTTTAATATGTTTTAAAAGTGAATGGTAGTCTAGTGGAAATTGTGTTGCTTCTTCTCATGTTTGTGTTTTGGATTAAAATTATCCCTCTATCATAAGGGTAATTTTATTTGAGATTACCATAAAGCCTTCTTTAAATTAATAAAAATAATCATAATAAATAAATATATAAAAAACAATATATAGCCCCACCTGTATATCCTTTGATTTCTCCTTTCCTGTTCAGCTTTGCCGCCTCTTCTTTCTGGAGACTTCTAAAAGCCATTCGGTTCCTTATTTCCATTGCTCTTCTCCCCTTATTTTTCTTGTTCGCTGGGGGTGGTTGTGGATGCGTGTCGTCGTTGCCATTATGGGTGCCAAAATCCCAATATTTTTCTCCCCTCATCTTTTGTTTTGTGTGTTGTGGGAGTCAGCCTTCAACTTCTTGATTCTACATCATCAAAACTTATCTTTGCGTCTCAGTTCTACTGCCGTGGAAATAGGGAGAGAGACTCTCGGGGCAGTTCGAATCTCTCCTCCTCCTTTCTTGGTATTGCTGATCATTCTTTTGGTTGTTGTTATGTGCGCTGGGGTTTCACGTTTTCCCCTGTTCTGTGACATTGTTGTGAGTGTGTGGACAGATCACATCTTCACTTTTTCATTTGTGCGTTTCTTGAGCTGGGTATGTATGAAAAGCTTGTTCTCCTTTGATTTCCAGAATTCTTCAACGTATAGATGAATGAGTGAAGAATATCCTTTTCCCTTCTTTTAATCGTTGCTATTTGTGTTTTAGAAAGGATGTCTATTCCTCTAATTGGCAAATTGTTTGCGTTGCATAAGGCTTCGGTAATTATTTAGATTAGATTTGCAGTTATAATATTTGAAATGAGGGATTGTAATTAAAAAAAAGGGGATTATTCTTGAAGCTTCTAAAGTGGAGTGCACATAGGGTGTTTGATAAAACGCTTGAGATTTTATCACTGAACTACTGTTATTGTGAAAATGTTATAAACTCTAAAATGGTGAAAATGTTATAAACTAAATCATGGAATCAAGGAAACTCTAATAGATTATATGGATGTTTGAAATTTTATGCTTGCTAGCTTGTGAATTTAGTTTTTGCTTTATGAGTCAATTTGAATGCATATAAAGTGTTTGCTAAATTGTGTGATTGCAGAAACTGATTTATTGTAGCGCATTATATGATGAACAATTTGAAGATTGATGTACATAAGATGTTGGATATAACGTGTTGAAATTAAGGGAATCGATTTGCCTACTTAAACTTTCTAAGGCGCAAATTAGATTTGATGAATGATTTCTTTTCACTCGTTGGAGTGGTAGTTATAAGTTTAAGAATGCATACATATATTATTGTTAACAATTTGTTGTTAAATGGCTCATGGAGCTTAAGATTAGGTTATGATTGAAAAAAAAAAGTAAGAAAAAGATTATAATCCTAAGGAGTTATGATGCATTTGACTGAATGTGCGACTATAAAAATTATAATTCGAGTATTAATGTTTTTGCGTTCGGGGCATTAGGGAATTGTGGATTGATCATAATTTGCAGCTGAGTAAATTGGAGTAAATTACGAATTTGGATGGATAGCGGTGAGTGAATAGCGTCCCATTATAATTTTTATAAATGATATTTTACTATTTACCATACTTTTATGCTAATTATATTTATAAGTATGATTTCACGAATGAACATTTATCAGATTTGTTTCATTTTCTTATTATTGATTATTTTATTCATGGTTATTTATTCTTCTTTAATTGCTTTATAGTATAATTTATGGTTCTGCACTAAAATGGTAAGCAAACTTTGGAGGTATCTTTTAAAAGTTTTCATGCAAAAATAGTCTTGTAATTTGAAATGTTTGTACACAAGTTCTTGATGTTTGAAAAAGGGTTTTGTCAACGAAAACAGAATCTAAAGGAAAGTATTTGAGATGGTTTTTGTAAACCTTCATCTTTGGGAAGTTTATTATAAAGTACTAGATACGAGCTTGTATTATCTTGAAAAAAAAAAAGAGAACTTTCATTGCTTTGGTAAATTGACCCCAAGCATGCTTGAAAAGGTCAAGCATGCTTGAAAATGTTTTTGAGAGGACTGAATACAGAACGCTGGTTACTAACAACAGTACTGTTAGTCCTTGGTGCACCATGGTTAACCTCGAGCTCGCTTGACATTCGTGGGCATAATGCTCACGCTTGATATTCGTGGGATTTGTTCTCACGCTTGTTATTTGTGGGTTTTTACCTGCGCTTGTTTTCGTGGCCTCAAGCCGCGCTTGGTTACTTACCCTCGTGGACTGTGTGTCCACGCTTGTATTCGTGGCCTTGAGCTGCGCTTGGTTAGTTACCCTCGTGGACTGTGTGTCCACGCTTGTTATCCGTTCTGTTGAGGTCCTATGAAAGGATAAGATTTGATAGTTATTGTTGTAAACTGATTTTATGAAACAAACTGTTTTATTACGTACTTGAATTCATTCGAGGAAAGATCTTTTATATAGTTTCATTCATACTTATGATTTTATATTATGGATACTAACATGTATTATCATGATACTATTAAAAGCTAAATTTGTCTAAATTATTTTCTGTATTATTCCATTAAATTACTTGCATGGGACGTTATTCACCGGAAATGTTTTTGCCCTCAGATAGTGCAGTTGGACATGTTCGCCTTGGTGATTTGATCTTGAAAATTCGCAAATTCCTTGGATCCTTACATTCTACACTCGGTTAATCATTTAATTCTAATTTTCTTTTTCATATATTTCAGGATATTACAACGACGATTACAGAGCATTAATGATTCATCACTTCATCTCTCTAACGGACAATTTGAAGAGTCTCAACGGATAAATCTTTGAGCTTCTCAATGTTCATAAATGCCATCAACTATAAATATTAGAAGATTTGAATTTTCCAACTACCGAAACGTTGTGCAATCAATTCAAATCAACTACATTTTACTATTTCATTAACCAAGCTAATATCTTTGAATATTTTCATTGTACTTCAGTGTTCATCATTTTATCTATTCTGTGAGAGAGTTAAACACTAATCAATTCATTGTTTATTAGTCAAATCTTAAGGTTGTGGAACCTTAAGTGTAGGTGTACAATTATAGCTTATAAGAGGGAGTAAGTCCTAGTGAGAGAAACATCCGAGTACTAAGTGTGTAATTGTAATAGTCTGAGTTAGTGAAAAATCCCAAAGTGCTTGGGGACTGGACGTAGGTCGTAGAATTAGACCGTACCAGTATAATCTCATGTGTTCATTTTCTCTCTAACTCTGTCTCTGTATTCCTGAGGGCTTGAGTGAATTTTTTTTTTTTTTTTATTTTAATAATCACCTGTTCACCCTCCTTTAGGTGATATTCCACCTTTAAAAAGTTCTTTATATTTATGAAATTGTCACAATCATACTTTCTAGACATGATCCTCTATAACCAGTCTAAATGTGGTGATCTAAAAGCCCTTTTTTGTACCAGTGAGCCCTATGTTTTCTATCCTCTAACTTATAATTATTAATCCTCCCCCATCACTAGTATTTCCACTTAATTGGTTATTACTTCCTTATTATTAACCTTCAGCTTGTTTTTCATCTCATCCAAAACCTCATCACAATATCAATTTCAATCATATAAAATCCAATTCTCATATATGTATATTAATTTTGTCATACTCAGATTCATTAAATAAGAATATTCTCCTTTATCACTTGAGATTGGGGGAGGGGAAAGCCATTTCATATTTGAGATCCGGAAGGACTAAAATCCATAAGTATGATAACTTAGCAGCCAATCCATAGGTAGCTACATTCAACTATAATGATGCTTACAATATAAATCATTTGTCAATAACATGAAAATGTCGGGACTATAATTGCATCCACTATATCCAACACTAAAAATCATCTAATTTCTTTGAAGGCCGGTAGGGAAAATGAAAGCAAAAAAACAAGTAAACTTTGAAAAAACAAATGCCGAAATTAAGATTCACTAATTATCTAATAATATAGGGCTTTATAAATGGTCATTAGTTATATTTATTTTTTTATGTTGATTGCATTTTTGTTTTTAGGGCTGTCTATAGAATTTATATTACATAAGATAGCATTTAGATATAATAATAATATCTAACAGGGCTTTTGTGAAACAAAAATAAATCGTACATTTAAAAACGTTCACTTTTTAGACTAGGCACATAGTTAGAGTCATTAAGTAAGGTAGGGAAAACTACTTCATACGATAACGATACCATTCACAGCGGAACAAGAAGAATCACAGTCGACTCAACTTGTGAGCTATCGAGTCAGTAGCTGCCTTTAGAGCTGGGATAAGTAGGGTAGCAGCTAAGATTAACTAAAAGGACTCTCCTCCACCCTCAACCTAGACATAGAACTCCTAGCTCGGAGCGAGACCAACAAGACAAAAGAGAACGGAAATCGAGACAGTAGCGCTAGGTTCCGATAATAGATCCAAGATCCGTCACTAAGGATTCCATGAAGCTTGAAGCTCCTTGTCTCCTCACTGAAAGCGTAAGCGGCTCACCAGTTAAACCTCCCCCACCATAACATAAAAGAAAAAAGTTGCTTTTCTTTTATCAGAATACGAATGAGATCAAAAAAGCCATCATTGGAGCAAACGATGCAATAGTATGAATTCATTCCGCCCTCTTCCGCTCCTGAACCAGTACTGAGATAAAAGGAATAAAAGGAGCCAAACCCACCCTAAAGCATAAGGTAAGCTCCTCGTTAGCGGGAAAGAAAGAAGTACCTGTTGCGAGCAAGTATGACCAGAACCTTCTTTTCTTCCCATGATGTGTACATTCCTTTTAGTCTTAAATTGCTCATTGTACTTGTTAATTCGTACGGAGCAATTAACGAATTCCGGCAAAATAGAAGATCTACGTGACCAAATTTTTCTGTTCAAAAAAGAAGCCTGAAATGTGATTTACCCCGGTCACTAACTGAAAGCGGCTCCTCGTTAGCGGTCGTTGCTTTCACCTTTCAAAGAAAGAATACGAGGGTTAGAGCCTAATCTAAGAATCAACACGAAAGAAAAAGATTCTATCTAAGTATAGTGGCATTCTCCTAAAATGGAAATGGAAAAATTCTTAATTATATACTAGTTAGTATATTAGTATAAAAATGCTATAGGTATACTATACTATAGTATAGTATAGTATAGGTACGAATTGACTAACTAGCTTAGTTGCTTCTGAACAAGAAGAAGGGTTAAGACCAAAACATTCGAGGCAGCTTTAGCATCTGATGAAGCCTAGGTATCCTTTTCTATTACGCAACGGCATAGAATTATGAGACATCAGACTTTTAACACCGGTCATCTAACCAATCGATCTTAATAATGACTGCCTTTTTAAACCGTTCGATACAAGACTAGACCTAAACTTGGACTAAACAGCCAATTTCAAATGATCTTAAAAGCCTTCTTTATAATAGTGAGGTAGTAAATATATATTGTAGATTATGGCATGGTTATTCTACTTGGCAGTTCTTTTATGTACTAAGGCTTAAAGAATGTGTGTTTCCCTCATATTCCTCACCGGTCGCCTTTCTGATTTTCAGGGCATGACATACCTATTGGGTCACATGTGGTTCTTAAATAACCAGAACCTCTTATAAGTGACCTTAGAGTAATGTGTTACATTAACTGCTCTTTTTTAATTCTAGTGAGATAATTGAAAGTGACTTATAATATTTTGAATTAGATGAGGAATAGATATCTATATCCATCAAAGCTATCTATTCCTTGTGCTTTTGAAAATTATGATTCCGTACCATTTTCACTTCATATTCCAATGAATACATGAATTGCGAGCATCGCATGTTTGAATATTATCAATATCGTCATTATTGAAGAAACTAGGCAGGTGGTGGTAGTTATGACTTATCACTCATGAGTTATAATAAGTTGTATTAGATTAGTTGGTATAGCAGCATTTATGTCCAACGTGATGAAAATTGATGTTTAGGTACCCTTTAAGATACGTGTCTCGTCCTATTTATAAATCTAAATTATCTAACTCTCACATATTAAAGAAAATTAGGTAACTCAATAATTATAAACAGAATTTCCAATTTTTCCCTAATTTATAAATGAGATTTCAAGAGTCAACATAAATAAATTGTAATAGGGGCAAAATTGTAACAATACTCTCATTTAGTACTTTTGAAAAAAAAAATTATTACTTTAAAAGTAGACTTATAATAAGGATAAAAAAATTTTATTACATTTAGTGACCTCAACAAAGAGAATTAAATTAGTGTTTTTTTAGATTTTTTTTTAAAAAAAAAACTTGTGATCAGAAAATGAGAATTAAGAAAATTGAAGAGATAATGACCTTTGTTAGATTTCTTATTCTCATAAACCAAGCTTTAATTGCTTCCTCTTATTGATTTGTATTCGTTTATTATTAAAGTTAAAACTTTATTGGGTTCTTAATATAAGAACTAGCTAGTTGACTAATTTGAGTGTTGTGCGTATTAAAGAAATTAATATAGTTTAATTTTCTTAAAATATCATCTTTATCATGAATACCCTTAGAGGAGATTATATCAGCTTAACCAGAGATTTCGAGTCCGGACTCTTAAAATGCTGTTATACCCTCTTAACCATAACTAGAAGCCTTGAGTTTGATGTAACATCCCCAATTTCATGTAAACTAATGTATTGGATGAATTAATGAAATACATGAATTTCCATCAAGTTTGTAGTCAATGATATTTATTTTTCTTTCAATATGAATAATTAATTAAAGAAGAAGAAGGGGGAATGGTAGTTTGGAAATTTGGTAAATTATCATTTTCACCATGGAAGTCAAAACACATATCATTTTCCCATTGTTCCCTTGAGTATTGTGCATAAAGGGAAGGATTGAATAAAAGAGAATGAAATTCTAAAAATGCCCAAGAAGTTGTCATGAACTTAACCAAGAACTATGAGCTTTTTTTTTTTGTTTTGGGTATTAAGAAGGGGCTAAAAGCCAAGCTTACAAACTAGCAACATTACAATAAAAGGGGAATGAATCCCAAACTCTCTTGAGAAACCCAAGATTGCAACCTAGAAGGACAAACAACAAGGGAGGAGGAAACCTCAATCCCTATCTTTGCCAGTGCATCAGCGATTCTGTTAATACCACGATTGATGGCAATCAATTTCACCTGCCAATTGCGCTGCAAAAGTTCCCTAATCTCCAAACATAAAAGACTTCCATTATTAAAACCGGGATCAACAATTAGATCCAAAACCACATGAGCATTTGATTCAATAATTAACTTCCTCATACCCAAGTCCCAAGCAATTTGGAGAGCCTCAAAAACCGCCCACTCTTCCGCCGTCTGAGCGCTGCAAGTCCCTAAGGATTTAGAGAAACCAAAAAGCCAAGTACCCATAGCATTCCTAAATAAACCTCCACAACCCGCCTGTGAAGACTGAAGCGTCGCTGCCCCATCCACATTAGCCTTGACCCAACCTACTGGAGGCCTAACCCACCTACTACAATGTTGAATGTTAGCCCGAACCTCAGAAAAACCCTGATCATCCATAACACAAAACTGACCCAAAATAGCCAAGATAGAAGCAATTGGATCAGCAGGTTTAGCAAAATTAACCTAAAAATGTGACGATTTCTCCACTCCCATAGTTTCCAAATTGCCACACCAAAAAACAAGTTCCAATTACCCACAAGAGAGTACCCTAATTTTCCCCCAAGTTCATACTCATCCAAGAGTTAAGATCGCGAGAATAGAAGGATAAGACAAACCTTCTTAGGAGCAACCTGTCCCATAACCTTCTAGCATAAGGGCAATCTCTAAGGATATGGAGGATGTCTTCCACCCCTGAATGACAAAACCCACAATGTGGAGAAGAAGAAGCCCAAGAGCTCCTCCAAAGATTAGTGGGCACTTGAGCAAAAGTACCTTCCACATGAAAACTCTGACCCTTTCCACACCCATCCACCTCCAAACCTCCTTAAAAAGCTCATTACGCCATTGAGGAAGGTTAGGCTCGATCATGGAATAAACACTTTTAACTGAAAAGCACCCATCATAGGAGCCTCCCCACACCAAAAAATCTGCCCCGGCCTCACGTCTAGGGGCTAAAACCGGAGCCAGACAATTTAAACCCTCCTCTGTCAAGACACCAGAAAGCCGATCAACATTCCAGCTATCATCTTTCAACCAATCCCCAACATAAGAGTATTCCTCCTCCTCAGTCAGTTGCCTCGCCCTAAAATCCAGCAGACGCATACCGTCTCCTACCCAAATATCATGAAAGAAAGAAACAGGCTGTCTATTCCGAATCTGCCACTTAGGCCCTTGGTCGAGTAAGTCTTTTTGTGCACAGATAAATCTCCATAGCCTAGAGTCGCTAGATCTGTATCTCAGCAAGGACTCCTCCTCTCTCAAAACATACTTATGCATCAAAATATCAGACCACAGTCCCTTCACCAACGAAGTAATTTTCCACGCCAACTTAGCTCCACAAGCTCTATTGAGAGAAGCAAGCTTCCTGAAACCCAGACCCCCACACTCCTTAGGTCTCGTCATTTGACTCCACCTTATGGCATGAAACTTTTTGGAGTTCTCACCATGACCCCACACAAAATTCCTTTGTAGCCTCTCCACCTCCAAACAAACACTTGAAGGTACTTGGGCCACTTGCATAGGATACATCGGAATAGCACTCACAACCGCTTTCGCTAGAGTGATCCTCCCTGCCATCGAAAGACAATTGGCTTTCTAGTTGCTTAATTTTTCCCTCACCCGATCAATGATAAACTGGAAGTCATCCTTCCTTCTCCTACCTCGAGAAAGCGGGAACCCCAAATACCTACCAATTTCAGTAGATAACTGCATCTGCGTCATATCCTTAATCCTCAACCTAGAGTGTAAAGGCACCTTTGGAGAGAAAAAAAATAGACGACTTAGCTAAATTAACCTTCCCACCCGATGCAAGCATAAATTTCTCCAAACAGTTCATCATACACACAGTCTGAGACTTTGAAGCCACCCCAAACAGCAGCAGATCGTCGGCAAACATGAGATGGGACACCTTAGGGCCACCTCTAGGGAGATGAATTGGCTTCCAACCACCCTCTTCCATACAGTCGCATATTAAATGGGATAACCAACAATTTTTGAAGCCCAAAAATTGACTTAGCTATTGAGTTGAGTAGGAAAGACAATTTTTGAAGCCCAAAAAGAGGCTCAATTCGAAATTAGAAGGATGGAAGGAACCAAAAATTTGCTCATGAAAAGTGGATTTTTTTAAAAGCTATTTTTGAAAAAAAAAATCACAATATCTAACCTACATCATCCTCTTCATAAATACAAAGGACATTGGGTTAAATTTGGAAATGACATATGAACTCTTTTTCTCCATAAATTTTGAAATATGGCAAAGAAAGAGAAGGAAAGAGAAAAAAAATGCTATTATATCATTCAAGTACACCATAAATGAAGCATGTAAGAGCATTAGAAAATGAAACAAAACAAATCTCACCAAATCCCTCCTCATTTTTGGTTTTGAAGAGGAAGAAAAAGGATAAGGAAAAAAAATGATGACAAGATATCACAAGTACACCTAGCTACGTAGAAGAATTATTACAAAAAAGGACATGATTTTTCTTCATGAAAAGGAAAATTGTATATAGCATTTAACGAGGAGTGGACAATGCCATTAAGTGAAATGAAAAAAATTTATTTTCCCCAAAATGCCCTCTAAATTTCACCCAAGAGAGGAAATAAGGAGAAAAGAGGAATTCTCAAAGAAAACTTTAGAAATGTGAAGAGAAAATAAAGGCATAAGGGTAATTCATCAAAACACAAGGGTGGAGCATTTTAAAAAGGCCATCTCCACCTTATTTTGGCTGCCTATTTCGGTTAGAAGGAGTGAAGAGAGAGCTGAAAGAGGTTCCACACAAGAGAGCATAGGAGAGATCAAGTAAGAAGAAAAGGTTGAAGCTAAGGTAAGCTTTATGGCTTTGGAACCTTAATCTACTCTCTTCTACCCTTTCTAAAGTAGTGTAGTAACTAGAGCAACCTTTTTCTTGGTGTTTTAAGTCAAGGTCAAGAGGTTGTGGTAGATAAGAAGGCAAAGATCCAAGGTGACTTAAGCTCAAAGTCAAGTAAGCCACCTTTGAACCTTCTTATATTTTCTTTTGGTTGTTTGAGTTTGCAAATGGCTATTGACTTGAGTATATATGTATGTTGGGTTTGAATGTCTAATGAAAATAATGATTAAAGGTTTAAAGTTAAGGTTCATGGTCCAAAATGGTAGATCAATCATAGTATATGAAGTTAAATGGAAACTTGATATATTAGTATCAAATGATGATGATTTTCGTCCAGCTAGTTTTTCATGTGGATATGAATTGATTTCGGTGTTTTTGATGGCTTTAAAGTATCTAAAATGAGATTTTGTATAAGAATGAACTTGGATTATGTTTTTAGAATTAAAGAGATAAGTTCTCAAAACGTTGAGAATCTATTTTTGATAGAAACAATGGAGTCAGCCGGCTTCTATGAGATTTTCAACTTAGCAAAGGAACTTATAAAAATTTGAACATTCACAGTCATAAAGTATACATCTCAAAGATTATTTTGGTATATAATTTTTAATTTTTTGTAGTAGCTAGTAATAAATTTTTGAATGGCCCAAAAATAGGACTCTATCTCTGACCTAAGGGTGAATTTTAGACACAAACAAATTGTACAAATCTTTATGGTCTTTGAAAATATTTTTAGCCCAAACTAGACATATTAAGGGTCATTTTAGATTTTGAACCACCCCAATTGGATTTTTCTAGAATTAATTATGAATTTTTGAAATTGAGTCACTGATTCTGGAATTTTCTATGCAATCCAAAAATAAAAAAGGGTTTTAACCAATAATGGATTTCTAATTTAGAAAAAAGATTTAGATATTATGGAAGCTTGAAAAGGCCTTATTTCAAATCAAAAATTCAAATATTTATTAAGGTGAATTTTCATAATTTGGGAATTTATTTGTATTATTGGTTATTTTAGGGATATTTTTGCCATTTGCGTGTTGGAAAAATTAGTAATATTTGAGGTCAACTATTAGGTTGTAACCTTAATCTTCATATGCCTTGTGTTACTTTATATGTTTGATTTTTTATAATTGTGGACCCGTGTCTCGTGAGAGACATGCGTTTGTTTGTGGATTCAGTGTGGCCTGGGTTTGGAGCCCGACTACTGTATTTTTCCTAACGCTATGGATCTGGGGCTTGCTATGTTGAGCGATCCTGCGTTTATTAGGACTTGGGATCCTTCTACAGTATATATTGCATATGCGCAATATGCTTATTCATATTACTGCACGTGATTACTGAATGCTTTATGATTTAATATTTTCCTGATTGTGGTGACATACATGCATTGCATATACTTTTTATATGAGGTTAGTGGTTACTCTGGGATTCAATTATGAATCCCAAGCTTTTGCAAGGATTTAGGTAGTGCTTCTAGGACGGTGCCTGGAAACGAACTTAGGCGTTCGAAGCGGGACTGAGTGGTTGGTGATTTTTATTCCGGATATTTATTTTGGATTACCCGGATGATTGTAAACTTATTATTTTGCCCTGTTGGGCACTATGTTCGAGATAACTGCATACTAATCCTTCCAAGGAAATATTTACCTTTTTGCATTTTATTTTATCAGTATACCTTGTTCAAACCGTTGCATGCTCTACTGCTTATATTCTAATGCATGACATAACTAACCTGGGAAATGGAATAAAAATTGAATTAAAATAAAGGACCATACTACTCGCTACCCGAGAGGGTGAGGTTGGTAGGTGTGTAACATTTGAAAGGGTTAAGGTCCAAAATACCAATGTATTCTTGGATCCAGCTTTTCTCCGATGCCATCAACGTCAAAAGGTAAAAAACTTCAGGTTACTGACGGATACTAAAAAGATACTTCAAAATATTGACCGATATTGAAAAAATACTTCATGAACTAGAAAAAATATTTTAGAATATTGAAAAAATATTTCAGGGTACGAGCTAGTACTAAAAAGATACTTTAATATTGACTGATACTGAAAATATTTCATGATTTTGAAAAATTATTTCAGGATATTGAAAAAATATTTTAAGATAGTGATGGTACTAAAAGAATATTTTAGAATACTGACTGGTGCTTAAAAATACTATATGATCATGAAAAATTATATTATGACCGTGAAAAGATATTTCAGGGTACTGACCGGTACTAAAAATATACTTCAAGATTTTTTTTTAAGATATGAAGTATTTTTTCAATATCGATTAGTATCCTAAAATATTTTTTTAGTATCTGTTAGTACCACAAAATAATTGTTTTTTTGAAAAAAAGAGGCAGCTGCACTAGTTTGGGTCAAAACGGTGCAGTTTTGTAATATAGGAGGGCAGCAGACGCAAATGGTATAGGAGGAAAGTCGGATCCATGTATTCTCTGTGAAAAACAGGACTCAATTTTTATGGCGAACAAAAGACTCAAAGTCAGAGATTGTAAATCCGTAACAATAGTACAGACTACAGAGGGCACTTGGATTGGGACGTTCCATTTCCAAACAAGTTTGCAAGTGGACCCCACTAAGCGGTCTTTATATAATTTGACCTATTATCTTTGCTTAATGTGAATTATATATAAATACCACCGTCTTTTGTTTAAGCAAAACATCCTATAGGTACAGTACTAATAATTAATTTAGATCCAGCATGAATCAGACCCAAACAACTCATATTTCTTAACATCGAAAATATATAAAAGCAATTGATAATTTGTTTTTTTTTTTTTTTTTTTTTTTTTTTTTTTTTTTTTTTGGGTGGACGTTGATAAGGGTCCGTCACGCACATTAATAAATAAATTAACTTCATTAAAATTAAACACCCCCCCCCCCCCCCCCCAAAAAAAAAAAAAAAAAAAAAAAAAAAAAAAAAAAAAAATATTACCTTCATTCCATGAATATCATTAAATTACCTGGGTATGCCACTCCTCTATAGCCAAGTCACGAAAGACACAAATATATTGAGGAGAAGGTTCAGCAAAAGCTCTCCGGGTGGAAGGCCAAATCACTTTCTTTGGCCAGACGAATCACACTGGCCCGTTCAGTTTTGTCGACCATCCCCTTTTACGCTATGCAATCAACAGGTTGCCCTCATCAACATGTGCCAAACTTCAGTCACTCATTCGCAACTTTGTATGGGGGACTTCAGAACAGCAAAAAAGCATACACCTGCTTAAATGGAGCACCATGTGTCAACCAAAGAGCAGTGGAGGATGTGGTCTTAAGGACCACCAAGCTAGGACAAAACTCAGGCTTCCTTATGCAGCATCTTGTTTACTCGTTACACACTCAACTTGAGAAGCTGTGGGTGAAGGTGATCCGAGTTAAGTACAATTGGCAGGAATTGAGTAACTACGAACTAAAACCGTGTCCCTGGGTAACAAGTATGGGTCTCAAACTGGAAATGCACAACAAGTATGTTTCTGGATGGACCATTGGGTGGGAGACCATGGGCCATGGCCCTCTATGACATTTAGCATTCGCACCTATTGAAGATTGGCTAACGGATGGGTGGGCAGCCAAAAAAAAAAAAAAAAAAAAGATTGGCTAACGGAGAATCTCAGAGCCAGGAGAAGCAACCCAGTCTGGTGTATCACCTTTGGCATTTTATGTTGGCGATTGAGGGGGAACGAGAGGAATCGCTAGTTTTGTCAAGAAATGACACAGGCTTTTAACTTGTTAATGAGGTTTTTTTCACTCTGTGCGTTTGGCATATTTCTATTTTGTCTTTTCCCATGTAAATCTGTTGTACATATTTATTTAGCAATGATATATTCCCTTTTACTAAAAAAGAAAACAAAGTTGGTTCTATAAATTGTGGGACCCACCAACTATTCTTTCCTGTTTATTTAAGGACGGGCCTCGATCACGTACTAATTCAGGGTACATATTGTATAAAACCTTCAAAGTAACAAAATTAAGTACAAAACTTGACTTCATCATTTGTAAAATGTCTTCAATAACTTAAAAACATGACAACAAGTCGTCCAAGCTCCCTTCCAAAGCAACTTCTAAAAAGTAGAAGTAACTTGTTCAGATATGCATAACAACAACCTGCATAATATTTAAATTAAAAACAACTGCAAACACATCTCCGAAATATTAAATGTTCAGAATCCAAAGCATCTCTTCTTATTTTCCTAATTATTTTCCTGATGTAAAAATATATGAAGCAATAGAAAATGTATCTAGGACATTATAAAAATGAATATATATAAATATATATATATTTTTTTTTTTTTTCAAAGTAAAAGAAATCCCAGTTAAAGCATAAACCAGAAGTTTGTTCACTCACCATAAGAATAAGGTTTTGAACGGAAACAATTCATCTTGAGGACCACCATCATATAAAAGTTTGTCTCTGATGTGATAGAGGAATATGAACTAATTCTAGAATACCTGAAATTCCTATTGAAAAAAATGGCACCACATACTCCCCAAAAAGCTACAGCAAATCCAACTCCCAAGGCCATGTAGAATGAAGGACGAAATTCATCATCTGGACTTTCATTTTCTTCTACGGGTTTCATGTCTTTTTGGTCTTCACAGTTCTTTGAAAGTGGTGCCCCGCACAGTTGAGGATTCCCAATATAACTTTGTGCATCAAACCCTTGAAGCTGAGTCCCTATTGGGATCTTTCCAGAAAAATTATTGAAAGAAAGGTTCATCACTCCCAAAAAAGAAAATTGAGCCATACTTTGAGGAATTTCGCCAGAAAGTTGATTGTTTGAAAAATCAAGAGACTCCAACTGCTTCAAGTTTCCAATCTCTTTTGGTATGTTCCCTTCAAATTGATTATGGGACAAATTCAAAGAAAGCAACTCAAAGAGGCTAAATATTTCTAGAGGAATCATTCCAGATAAATTGTTACTTGATAGATCAATACTACGCATCAACTTCAAGTTTTTTTCATAGAACAAATCTTGGCCTTTTACATGTAGCACAGCATTATCAATGAATTCGTAAACAACACCTTGAACTCTGTTGCAAATGCTTGAAAGTTTTGAAGAACGAGGAAATGCCATGGCTTTCATATTATGGAGGCAAGGGGGTATTGAACCAGATATTTTGTTCTCAGCAAAATCCAATACTATTAGAGAAGCTAATTGGCATATTTGTGGGGGAATAGCTCCACTAAATTGATTGGATCTTAATTGGAGAAGCCTTGCATTATTCCCTATCCAATTCGGTATATTTCCTGATAATTTATTTTCTCCTACATCAAGGTCCTGTAACTTCTGGCAATTTTTCAATGATGAAGGTATCTCTCCAATTAAGTTATTTTTGTTGAGATCCAAAATTGTAAGATTAGACAATAAGCCCAAAGATATAGAGATTCTGCCAGTTATGTTATTGTTGTTGAGACGCACAAGAAACAATGATTTCCAATTCATCCAACAATCTGTTAGGTCACCTGATAAAAAATTATCGGACAGGTCTAAAAAGATTAATTGGCTTCTCCCATTCAATTTTTGACATAAAAATGGAGAAAGGGATCCTTCGAAAGAGTTGTTCTTTGCATTGAACCAGACAACATTTGGTGACAATTGAGGGAGAGTACCTTTGATTTTATTTGAATATAACCTTATGTCTGTAGAGTTCAGTAAGACATTACAAATGTCCCCACCAATTGTGTTGTAAGTTAAGTATAAGAGTGGCACTTGGGCTACAAAGTCCCAAAATTTGTCTTGGGATTCCAATGAAAGGCTTGAATTTGTAATTTGTAATAACTCAAGAGATGTTTGGGTGTATAGCCATGTAGGAAGTTTAGGACCCACCAGGTATGACAAATCAATTTCTTTAAGCTGAAAAGGAGGAACCCAAAGAGAATCAAAGTCAAAGATCAAGCCTGGAGATCCCATTGAAAGATGAGACAGCTTCGAGAGTTTGGCGAAATTTCTTGACGACACATGTCCTGTCAGGTGATTATCATTAAATTCTAATGCTTCCAAGTCGAAGAGTTGCCCGAGACTTTCTGGAAGAGTAGCATTTAAATGATTTGAGAAGACAAGGAGGTGAGTCAACGATGACAAATTTCCCAAAGTTGAAGGAATAGGACCAGAAAGTAAATTTTCGCTAACATCAACTTCTTGTAGATGCTCAAGCTGGCCTAACCAACCTGGGATGGATCCAGTAAGTTTGTTGTGCTTTATATTCAAGACTTGTAGTTTTCGAAGATTTGGTAGTGTCTTTGGGAACTGGCCTTGAAAATTGTTATTGCTCAAGTCAACAGAAATGACGTCACTAAGATTAAACAGCCAATCGGGCAAGAGAGAGCTAAAAGCATTATCTGAAAGGCTAATGATTTCAAGTGAAGTAAGATTGACATATTGGAGAGATGGATTGATATTTCTAAGTTGACAAGTATCAAGATATAACTCTGTGATTGAAGGGAGTAGAGTTCCAAGTCGAGTCCAGTCAACTCTCCCTTGAAGATTAATGCCACTAAGGCGAAGCAATTTCAGGGAGGGAAGAAGAGAAAGCCAATGAAGATTATCAACATGGAGATCCTCATTATATGATAAATCAAGATAACGAAGATTGGAAGAATTTTGACGTGAATGAAGGCGACAATTAACATAATCATTTAGAATAACTGCTTGGAATTCATTATAGCTCAAATCCACGTAATTCAGAAATTCAAGTTGGAGCAAAGATAAGTGGAGTTCACCTGTGAGACAGTGGGATTTGTAATCTCCACAAGTATTAGCAGAACAAGGCAGACTAAGCTTATTGACTCTGCCAGTGGTATTGTCACATTGAACTCCAATCCATTCACAACAATCTTGCTCTTCAGACCAACTGGAAAGTATGGCAGATGGATCAAGCAAGGTGTGCTTGAAGTTAAGGAGAAGATTGTAGTCTTTTTCATTACAATGCTCTCTCAAACCGCACACGGCCTTGGGGACAATGATTGTAAATATGAGAAAGCATAGTAGCAGAACATTAGCAACATAGGAGGGGAATGAGGTATCCATGGATACTCAATATACGGTTTAATAATTTGATAGGGGAGGGATCGCTCCAAAGTCTGATATTTATATACAACTTTTGAAAATACATATATAGTAATTAATTAATGTTTACTTATCTTTATAACGTAAGCAACATATATAGAGGCAATAAGTAATTGGATCTCTGGTTTGTTGTCTATGACAAAGCAATTTGACTTGACCAGAGTAAAAGAGAGGGATGTATTCTACCTTATATCATAAAAAATAGGAAAACTTTTATTTTAATTTTTTGAATTTCACAGAAAATCTAATTCCACGCGCTTTTCGTCCTAACCTATCTTTTTCTTGATTCTTATATACTTTTCACACATATGTAAAACGAATTCGATTAATGCATTAGCGACAAAAAATAAGGACAAAATAAGATAGGCATAAATGATATTATGTTATCCAATTCAACAAGTCTACCTGGACATTCCACAATAAAATTATATAAATATTCAAGTAATATATAGAATCACGTTTGGCGGTAATATAAAAAAATAAAACACCAAAGATTTTGTAGGGGAGATGTTATGTGTGTGTGTGTGTGTGAAAGGAAGAAAGTATCCATAATAGGAATAATTGGAACCGACAGTATCCTTGCAATTGCTGTTCAAATCAACTTCAATGCATAAAACAAATCAGAGTCATATGTCACTGTTCTATTGGCTCAACTTCAATACACTTTATTAAAAAACTTCTCGCCTGAAAGCCTTGCACACATTGTTGTCAAACTAGCTAGTTAGCTTTTGTAACGGCCCACCACTGTGGAGGACCCAGTCCGCGACTGCCGTCCCCAGGGCCTAACCCCCTGCACGCCTGGTGACCGGCCCCCACTAGGGCATGTATTGTTCCCTCCACTAGAGGTTTTGTCCCTTGGGAAATTAATTCTCAAGAGCGCCAAACCCCCTGCATGCGTGGTGTCCGGCCTCCATTGGGGCAAAAGGCGCCTTTTTATGTAATGGCCCACCACCGTGGAGGACCTGGCCAGTCCGCAATTGCCGTCCCCAGGGCTTAACCCCCTGCACGCGTGGTGTCTGGCCTCCATTGGGGAAAAGGCGCGACCAATCCGCATGACTAGTCCCCGGGGCCTAACCCCCGCACGCGTGGTGTCTGGCCTCCACTGGGTCAGGTGTTGTCCCCTCCTCTAGGGGTTTTGTCCCTTGGGATGCGCCTCCACCAAGTCTCAAAGCCATGACCTGAGGCATTAGTACATGCTTCATGGAGACTTAGTAACCAAGTGAGCTTCTTGGGAATTAATTTCCCAAGGACAGAACCCCTAAAGGAGGGGACAATACCTGCCCTAGTGGAGGCCGGATACCATGCGTTCAGGGGGTTAGGCCCTGGGAACGGCAGTCGCGGATTGGCCGGGTCCTCCACGGTGGTGGGCCGTTACAGCTTTATACACATCGTTGTAGCGACTGACAAATTTCTCAATTAGAAAAACCGGGTGAGATGGCACAGGCCATTAAATTTACGGTAATTTAATTGCAGGGGAGTTAATGGTCAAAGTGAAAACCTTCACGGTCATAGATTTAAAAGGTGAGGGTGATAATTCACAGCACACTCAAAGTTCATGGACGTTTTTTATATTTTAGCGAAGTAGAATTTATTATTAATCGTGTCTCATCCTCATTTTTTAAGCAGTGTACTAAATAGTGGGCTTTGCTTCCTCAATTAAATGTCTCGTTGTCTTGGCTCATTAACTTTTCTGAGTTTACCACACAAGGGTTGCAATGGTAATCACACCTTGTGGAATCCCCGAGTAAGGGATTGGGAAAATGTTAAGGAAATTAACAACAATAAAGATAGCGGAAACTTCGATTAATGTTTAACCAATTTTTCACCTCATATTTAACCCATTTTGAGCAAAATATTTTACATACTGATATAAAAATTATTTGCATGTTTGGTTATAAATTTCCTCAACATTTTCCATTCATTACCAACCTACACGTTGTGGAGTTGAAGAAAATAAAGCGTCAATGGAGGAATCAAAGCCTACTATAATAATTGGAAAAAAAAAAGAGCCTTAAATCTTTACAAGTAACAAGCACCTAAATCAAGTAAATTAAACTATTAATTAAAATTAGTTAAAAGTAATAAATGTGTAAGGGATTTATCTTGTTTTCAAGCATACCCTTATCATGTAGAGGATGAGTGAGAGAGAACGGGTGGGAAAAGAGATAAGAGAAAATAAGTATGAGAGAGAGAGAGAGAGAGAGAGAGAGAGAGAGATGTTCTTTTCAAATGGAAAAAGTGGAAGGAGATTATTTTTTTTTTTTCCCAAAAATGTTTTGAACATTCTTGTATTCTTGTAATTATATCAACTGCATTTTTGTTTTTTTAGGAAACATCGGTCGTAGTTTATGGGAGGAGATTCTTTCCAATTATATTTGCTTCGTTCTTGAAAAAAGTTGTTGTTATTTTATCAAAGTATATTGTTGATTATATTTTTCGTCTTTGGTGTGCTCCATAATTTTTAATTTGTTCATTATTTTTCTCCAATAGTACGACGCAAAGGTTGTCGCTGGTGATTTTGATGAGCTTGAGGGTTAGGGCTTGGCGATGTGGAGGATCTATCGCGCAGACAGAAAATGGGCACTAATTACTAGCTTCCTCTTTTCTTTTCTATATCTTTTATTTTTTGTTGTTGGTTCGCACAGTATTTATTTATTTATTTATTTTTGTGAGAAGATTAATTTATGCTGCTAGACATAGTCCTTGGATTATTGTAATTTCTTGATTATGGATTCGTAAATAATGATTTCTGTCGTTGGCTATTTTAATATTATATTTGTTGATTGGATTGAGTGCTTTATTGCTCTAAAATATAAGAAATATGATTGGAATTGATTTTGATGTTTTAAAGGAGTTTTGAAAAATAAAATTTAGACTAGACCTTCATTGAATCACATGGGAATGATTATTCACCTATTTGGTCACCATATGGCTTGATTTGTGGATAGGGTTCAAATATACCTATAAACCTAATACTAACATAATCGGATGCCCTTTAGTTTATTCAAAGATATTATAAAGTACTTATGAGTCATAGACTAGTGAAAATAGCTGTAATTGTAAGGGAACAAATTAAACACAAAAAAGTAATTCAGCTATAATATAATCCAAGTTACCAGTTAAGATTTGAAATGACCTCTTTACCATGCACTTGCTAAATCATAGATTTTAATATTTTGCTCCTATCATTTAAGTAATAAATTTGGTGTGACTTAGACTAAGAAAGTAGTTTCACGAATACAACCAAAGAGGATGGTTAGTAATGTTATATAATGACCTCATCATTTAAATATTGCGACAACAAACGACTAAATGGATTATTAATTGGTTTGAACAAGAAGCAAAACACGTTAAAGCTCTTGCATCAATGTCTTGATTGGCTAATTAATTAATTGTTTTCAGGAAACTCCTTTGTTATTATTTTCATAATGTTATTCAATTTCTTGAAGAATTCCTCTCTCTTGTATGATAAAGCCCAAATATTTTAACAAAAACAAATCTGCTGATTTATAGAAACACTTTGTTGATGAAAGTAGTTTTCTTCAAAATACTCTTTTTCTTTTTCTTTTTTATACACCAAAAGTTTATTTGAATTGGGTATTGGGACTCATCAATGCCATGTCATGTTTCCAGGCTACAAAAATATTTACAAATCACATACTAACAATATCCTCATAGATTTTCATGCATTGTCAAGGTATATACTTTATTATATTAAGCACGTTTGATGCTCCTTTTATATAATTAGCGTACCAAACAAACTTTACTATTACTTCTTCTATTACTAATTCCCTCTCGTCCTGGCTCATTAATTGCCTCTATTATAGACAAATGGTGATCACACGTTGAGTTCCCGGGTAGTGGATAGGAAAATTGTTAAGGAATTTAAGCATTAATAAACATGGCGGAACATTGATTAATATATAACCAATTTTTTTAGGGAGAAATACATATAAGGACTATCAAATACAATGATTTTTGAGTAGTCTATTGAAAAGACCTACGTTTTAATATGATCGAAATATTTCTATCGGCCCAACATAGTCACATTAGTCATATGCATAATCTAATCTAATCAAGTAATCACATAAGAAATTATATACTCCTTTCGGTCCTAATTATAGAAACACTTTTGTAGTGTAAATTGTACTACAAAAGTGTTCCTATAATTAGGACCAGAGGTAGTATTACATAATAGAAAGTACTTAAGATTCCTAAGCTAGCGAAAATAGCTCAACTTGTAATTAAGAGGATAAATTAGACACTAAGAAGTAATTGATATGCTGTAATAATCTAAGTTGCTACTTAAAATCTAGAATCACCGAAAATTAACTTTAGTTGAGATTTGCTTTATTATTTTAATTTGTTTTATTTTATTCTTGTTTGTCCTTATTCCAAGTTGTTCTAGCTCAAATTAAGAAAACCGTGTTTATTTAATGCTCAGGCGGGTTGTGATAACCAAGCCTTTACGGAAATTATATTCTACTCATCATCACTTTCTTACTTCATACAATCTATGCACTTAAATAATCATAAGTTTTAATATTTTGTGCGCATCATTTATAGAATAAATTTGGTAACTTAGATTAAGAAAATAGTCTTACGAATAAAACAAAAGGGAGGTGGGTGTATGGGGGCAAAAAAAAAAAAAAAAAAAATCATAAGGGGGATGGCAGCTTCCAAATTGGAATATTATATAATGACCACTTTGTTTAAATATTAGCGACAAGAAACGACTAAATGGATTATAAATTGGTTGAACAAGAATCAAAACACGCCCAAAGCTCTTGCTGTAATGTCTCAATTGGTTAATTAATAATTGTTTTCAAGAAACTCCATTGTTATTTTCTTAATGTTGTTCAAGTTCTCGAAAAATCCTCTCTCCTGTGAGATAAGGGAAAAATATTTTAACAAAAAAATAGCTGATTTCTTGAAATCTTTTGTTGATGAAATAGCCTTCTATACCACTCCTCAATTAATTTAATTAAGCCTTGGTGTATCATATTGTCAAAGTATAACCATGTTTGATGCTCCTTTTTTAATCAGCGTATGAAATAAGATTTGCTTCCACTATTAGTTCTGTCTTGTCTTGGCTAAATAATTATTTTCTGAGTCTATATCACAGATTCCAATGGTGATTCTAACCCTTGTTCACACAACGGGCCGGGTATAATGGGTAGGGAAAATGTTAAGGAAATTAAGCAATAATAAAAATAGCGGGAACATAGATTAATATTTTACATCTTTTAGGGAGAAATACGTATAAGAACTATCCAAAAATAAGAATTTTAAAATAGCCTCTCAAAAAAGACTTAATTCTTATAAAGTCCTTAGGGACTTCTATGAAATTAAGGTTTTTTTGTGTGAAATAATTAACCTAATTGTCTTGAGTGAAATTAGTTATGACTCCCTTAATTATTATTGCCTTTTGATAAATTGAAGTTGTTACTTGTTAAAATGATGTTGTGAATTGATATTAAGTAATAATTGTTTTTAAACTTTGGTGTCACTACTTGTTGTTATTTGGTAAGTCGAAATTGTTACTTGTTAAAATCTTATTGTCATTTTTTTCATTTTTGAAAATTTAAATTAAGGGCATTTAGGTAATTTTGGTTCACAATTTAATCATAAGTCAATCCCTAGATACTTCACAAAGATTATTAGGCCATTTCAGGTTCAAAATTGAGATTTACAAATTTGGAAATATTTTTGTGTCTCTCCCGGTTTACCCATTTTGAACAAAATAGTTTACATACTTTGACATCTTTTGCACACGGTGTTAAAATATAACTTTCTATAGCATATTAAAAAATTTAGTATTATATTTTTATTTTATAATGCAATAAAATATTAAAATTTATAAAATAGGAGGTTAAAAAAAATAATAAAATCATTTTTAAAATGCATATAAAAATATCTTTATATATAAATAAACTAACAATTTTTTGGAATTAAAAAAATTAAGAACAATTATTCTGTACAAGGAAGAAAAACAATAAGGGTATAATTGTGTCAACTTGAAATTAGGCCCCCTCCCCTTCCCTTTTGGACAAACATCCCCTCCAACCGAACAAAAACCGCCTCCCCCCCAAAAAAAAAAAAAAAAACTTGAAATTAGTCGACTTCAATGTGTTTTATTTATGGGTGAAGGTGCAGATTTGCCAACCAACTATTACCTAAGGAGCGTCTGGCACAAATAACAATTGAGGAGGCCAAAATTGCCAATCAACAATTAAAAAGTGAAAAAGAAAACACCAAATAACTATTAAAAAAAATATCACAATTAAGTTAAAATATAAGGCACTAGCAACAGGACGGTGGCGGAAATGCTTTGAGAAAAGAGCGATTAAGCCTTCTTATTGGAAAAGGAAAACACCAACGAGAGATGGGACCCATAGGAGTAGGCATTGTAGCGACGGCGGTTCTTTCGCTTCCGCATCGGAGGATAGAACCGGGTGCAAGGTGCGTGCCGGTCAGAACCCTGTAGACTACTGGATGAGTTCAAGAGGGTGAGTGGAACACCCAGCAACAATAGAAGCTTTGGAGATGTCGACGTCGCTGACACTGTGACAGTTAGTGGAAGACAAAGACACCAAGACAGTGACGGGTAATAGTTCGTTGGCGACTCTGCTCCAAATTGTGTTTTTTTTTTTTCATTTTTTAATTGTTGATTGGCAATTTTGGTCCCCTCAATTGTTATTTGTGTTAGACGCTCCTCGGGTAATAGTTGGTTGGCAAATCTGCACCTTGACCCTTTATTCATTCATGAAACATAGAGTTGGAAGCTATTTGTAGAGTAGCTTTATTATCACATCACAACTTTGTTGGAAATTATGTGGTGAAACCAACCTCTTTCATCAACTAATGGATACACACAATCCAAACATTGAGTGTACCATAGCACTATACTTAGCTTCAAAAATAGACCAAGATACTGTTGGAACTTTAGGAGAAAATCCCATGGGTTATGAATAAGAAGAAGGATGGAAAAGAAGAGGAAAAAGTAAAAAGGATTGTGTGTGTGAGAGAATAGTCCCACATTGCTTAGTTGGAGAGAAGTTGGAGGGTATATAAGCCCCAACTTGGCTCCTACTAATTGGGCCCTTGGGTCAACCCACTTTCGTGGAGGGGTGAGGACTTAGGTGAGCCTGGGTCCACCACACACACGCGCGCCGTCGCCGCCGTCCGTCCGGCCGGTTTGGTTGCGCACGCCTCTCGCTCGGCTCGTCCGCGCGTGTGAAATAAAATATTAATTTTTTATTAAATTAATTTTTGGATTAAAAATAATTTTTTATTAAATAATTTTTTGAATTTCCGAACGTTTAAATAATTCCGTTGTGCCTCTCCGAGTTTTTCAACTAGCGGCTACATTTTACGATCCATTCGGATTGTTCGCTCCATTCTGGTGCGTTTGTTCTCACAACGCACCAGTTCGCCGACAATAGACGCAGGTCGCCTCAGTTCATTCCGTTCTGGTGCGTCTGTTTGCACAACGCACCAATTCGTAGCAACAGACGAGTCCATCTGATCGTGTTTTTTCAGAGTCTATAAATAGGGCGCCCTAGTCACAGAATAGTATCCCGTTTTTTCTACATACTCTCTCTTTGCATTCTGCATATACATTCTGTGCGTTCCGAAAGCAGACTTATTGGATTCGATTGGGTTTCAGACAGACAGAGCCATCTTTCTGGAGATGAATAA
Source organism: Acacia acuminata (assembly GCA_019022655.1). Taxonomy (NCBI): domain Eukaryota; kingdom Viridiplantae; phylum Streptophyta; class Magnoliopsida; order Fabales; family Fabaceae; genus Acacia; species Acacia acuminata. The sequence goes on along the minus strand of JAFJYI010000048.1, from coordinate 1,193,729 downwards.
TCCGCTCTATCTTAGGAGACAATTGCTCAGAAAACCTTCGGCATCCGTATTGAGGGAGCAAAATTGTCTTAAGGACACAACGAAAGTTGGGCTTGGATTTTTGCATTTTTCCATTACTATATCAGCAATCTTGTGAGTTCGTTTAAAGCTTTTCTATATTATACAGACTTGTTGTATGCTCTCTGGATATCATATTTCAATAATACAGATTCTTGTTTTGCTATTCTGTTTACTTTATATTCAATTTCTACCTACTCAGTACACTAGGAACAACAAATACCACATCTTTCTTCTTACTTTTCCAAGAAACCAAATTTCTACTCACAAGCTCACAATATACTACAGTGTATCTTTTGGTTTCTTTTGACTTACCATGATCTACATCACAAAAGCACTCAACCGCGGCTATGATCCTTGTAAAGTCTACCATGACTTGGTGATCCCTTCAGGTAGTGTAAGACATGCTCTAAGGCTTCCTATTGGCCAACATTTAATACTGTCATGAATTGGCTAACCACATTGATCATAAAAAGTGATATATGGTACCTCTTTGGATTCACAAATGGTTTGATCTTCTCAAGATCAAGCTTGCTGTAATACCCGGATAATTATCTATCTAGAATACTATATTTTAGCAAATGTTATCTATTGGAAATAGGTGAATATGTAGTCTCAAATAATAAGTTATAATCATCTTATTTTCTAAGGTAATTTCTGTGGAAATTGGAAGAGATAAAGAGCTAAAAATCCCTAAAGTGCATTTTTGGGACGTAAAATGCCCGAAAATATTATGATAAATCCCAAGAGGCAATAAAATATTTATTGAAAATTAGAAAGTACGTTGTCTCTAATTTTAGGAATTTTTGGGATTATTTCCCTTGAAAAATAATGAGGCAAAATTAAATATAATTTTGGGGAGCATAAGTTGCCCCATGATTTTTAATATTTTACATGGAGCATAAAATACCAATGTAAGTAAAATAGTTGTGAGATAATGATTAATCTTAATTAAGAAAATTATCAACAATTAGAAAGTGATTAGTTAGGTAATTAATGGCTAATTATCTAAGCTTGGACAAAAGAACCAATAGGGAGAATTTTTAAAGATAATTAAAGAAAAAAAAGGGAGGAATGATATTTTCAAGAAAAAGAAAGGGAAAAAAAGAAGGAAAAAGAAATAAAAAAACGAAAAAAAAAAAAATAAAAAAAAAAAAAGGAAGGAAAAAATAAAAATAAAAATAAAAATAAAAAATAAAATAATAATAATAAAATAAATAATAAATATCATGATATTTGTATTATTATAATAATATAAAAGAGATATTTGTGGAAAAACCAATTGGATAAATGAGAACCGATAAAAATTAAATCCTATCTAAAAACCATGAACTAAGTTTCTTAGGTCGACAAATTACAAACAAGTGAATTTTTGTCCGTAGTCGGTGTTAGCGGAAGTCATTTCCGTAACCATTTGGGGCGAATAAGGGATCGATGAAAAGATATTTTGTAAACAAAGGGCGATAAGAAAAGTGAGAACCAATGGAAAATAAATCATAACTTGAAATCCTTGAACTAAGTAGAAAACAACTGGACATATTATGAATCGTGAATTTTTGTCCCGAAGTTGATGTTACCCGAAGTAATTTCTCAGACCGACAAATACTGTCTGAAAATGTTCAACAGACAACGGAATACCCTTAATGGGATCAAAAATTTAGTTAACTCAAATATTTCCGAAGAGGAAGAATAGAGCTTCAGGGCTGTGTTCCCGGATTTTTGAGATTTTGCGGAATTACACCGAACAGGGAACTTTATCGGTAGAAGTTCATAAAGCACATGGGTGACATCACCTTGACATCATGATGAGGTAAGGAGATGTGTTGTATGGTGGAGATGATGCCTTGTGTCCAAGCTAGATCCAACGGTTGAGATTCGGTATGATAAAGCATGAATAGTGCACCAAAATCTTCTATAAATAGGTCTTCCCATTTCACTTCATTCCTCACCAATTCACAATTCCTAGAGAGAGGTTAGAGAGAAGTGAGAGCAAGGAGGAGCTCGGAAAAGGAGTAGCGAAGTGTCTTTGGGTAAGTTCTTCGGTCCCCTGGTCTTAAGCTTTGGTAGTTCCTTCGCAGTTATAGTAGAAATGCTAGATTAATCTTTGATCTTCCAAGTTAGTTTAGATATCATGTTTTAGGGATAAATATGATATTTATTATTGGAGATAGAGATATGTCAAAATTTTGGAAGATTAGAGTTAAAGTAACGAAGTTACGCGAAATTCCGCCGATTAGGGGAGTCAGGGGTAAAATGGTAATTTGGGACTAGAATGTTTGGTATAATGTTGACCATTGATTAGAAACGTTATCATCCTTATAGAATATCTGTAATCACTTACCGCTATTGTACCGCCGTACCGCCAAAAAGGTATCATTTTCCGTCAACGAAGGTACGTTCGCGTACTGTAACACTAACTCTGATGCTTATTGTATGCTTATATGTGATAGACTATTTCATAGAGTCATGGACAGGACTTTGTCTTGGGTCATGCACCGTGTCTAAGACTCTGTCTTAGTTCACCGTTTATACATTCAGCTTTGTTTATACGGGTTACGCCTTGGTAATGCCGTTGAGTTTTCCTAGCGCCGAGGACACGGATGTACACCGTGGCACCGGTGAATAGTGCACCGTAATAACATTCATATGCGGTGGCTGTGTTGTTATTACTTTTACATGTGCTATGTGCTATGTACCGTTGATATGTTAATCTTGCATCTCGTGTGTGCTTATGTATTGATTACTACCGTAATGTCATGAGATAACCGTCATCCATATACCGTATTACTTGAGCATGAGGTTAATCATTACTCCGAGGTTCAATGGGCATTGAACCTCGCCTCTTAACATAGCGTCGGGTCGAGGACCGAGGATCGAGGAGAAAGGCAAGCGGCACGCATAGGGACTCACCAAGACTTTCTTTTGTTATTTACCTTTGAAAACACTCGGTACAACGTACCGCATCGTAATCGACGGACTTACGGCATTTTGAATATAAATATCGCTTACTCAATCGCTCCGATGCTCTACTCGATGAAAAAAAAAAAAATTATACTTGCTTTTGAAAATGGGATGTTACAATTTTGGTATCGAGCGGTTGTCCCGGCATAGATCGACTAAGTTATTCCAAACCTTTTGGTGCCGAAGGCGGGCTAGTCTATGTGGATCACCAATCGGGCCACCCTAGCACGGTGAGGCTCCCATGATAGACACCTACCTGGCCATTTGGTTTGAGTAATAGAGTTAGGCTCTACGCCTTTTTAAAAGAGCATGTTTTGAAAATGAGTATTGATATAAGCCTAGGTCGGAGTACCACCTTACTTCGGTATACCAGTCTGAACCGGTGTACCATCCTGAACCAGTGTACCACCCTCTGTCGGTGCACCACTCTAAACCAGGGCTGGTGTATCCATCGCCTGTACCTACATCGATATTAGGCTCCGATATTTCTGATAATTCTGATAATTCCGATAATTCCGATAATTCGATAATTCTGATAATTTCGATAATTCTGATAATTCTGATAATTCCGATAATCTCCAGTTTGTACTGGGCATTAATTCCATTCTAACCCAGAGCTGATATATGGAGCTGGGCCACACCGGATGAGACTCAGAGATATAGTAGATAACATAGAATATGGGTTTTGTTGCTAAGCTCTAGGACTTCTGATATAGAAATTGGAGTCTGAGTTAAATCCCCGCCCAGTGTTTCAAGGCAATCTTTACAGAGAAGTCGGTACTGCTTAGGTTTTCCTATAGACAGTGACTATTGATTTAGTTTCATTGTAGAAACAGTAACTTACTAAGTTACCCTGAGAGGAAAATCCCTGCCTTGCAAAAATCAAACACCATGCATGCAACGGGGCTTGGCTCCGAGGATGAGGGTCTTTTGACTAAGTCCTTGACGGTGGTGACCGTTAGATAAAAAGGGGAAAGTACCCGCAGATTTCGGGGAGGCGCTTATGCCGTACTAGTACCTATAAGAGTGGTCAAGTATGCGTGGTATGTGTACCGATATTAGTACCCGTGATACGATAGACGTTGTGAAATTAAGCGTGCTTAAGCGAGAGAAATCTCGGATTCTTAACCCCGGGATATAGCATAAGAATTTGATATCCTTCAAACAAAGGCTTGAATACCTTGCGGTATGAAACATAGTAATCCTTTGGGATACTATGAGAAAGGATGGAGTGATAATAGGCTTGAGTCAGAGACAGTGCTTAGGTCAAGGTATGACTGAGCATTGCCTAGGTTCCAGTACCTGAGAGTAGGAACCCTGAAAAAAATGTGAGTGGGGTTGCCTTAGGTTTGAATATCTGAGAGTTAGTTCCTTAACGGAACCCTACGATAGCTAAAACCTGAGTGACCACAGGTTATGGTTTCAAGGTGGAACTGATAACCTTAGAGATGTTAGTAGCTAATAGATCCCCAAAGAATTGGGAAATGGAGTTAAGGCTGTTGACTGGAGCTAGAAAATCCATGAATAAAATGACCCTGGATAGAGTAGTAGACCTAGAGACAAGAGAATTACAAAACCACTAAAGGGTTAGTAACCCGATAGAGATCTCGAGTTCTCGTTATAATCCGTGAGACGGTCAACTCGAAGAAAGTACTACTTATGGGAAGTTGTGATCGGAGGTGGCTACTTACGGAGATCTGTTTGAAAAGGGCTACCTACGGAGGGTTCGACCGGAGGTGCTGACCAATCGGAGGGATTGAGTGAAGCACCGAGTGAAGTACTGTAGAGTGAAGCCACCGTGACGACAAACCGTAGAGTGAAGCTGCCATCACAACGAACCATAGAGTAGAGCTACCAAAGTGTATCGATTCTCAAGGTAAGTACATTATAGCGAGTCCCATATCTAATCGGTTCCCTAAAGAGAAGGTTTTCATGATCCAAAGATATCGCCATAGGGTGCTCTAGTGCTTTGTATAGCATATATTGTGCTATGATATCCAAGCAAGAACTGAACTTGCACAAGAAGAAATTCTAGTTGTGAACAAGTTCCCCGAGTTGTTTCTAGAAACTCTCAAATGGATTACCACCAAGTAGAGGAAGTTGAATTCACTATTGGGTTGATACCTAGTACTGAATCAATATCAAAGGTGCCGTATCAGATGGTTCCAAATGAATGAGTTTTTGAGAGACAAAAGTACACACCAAAACGAATACACCAATCCGGGAATTTCCATTCCTACCACATCGGGAGGGTGTATGGCCCACGATGATGGTCAACGCCACTAATGCCTGGTGACTCAACTCCAGTCTGGTAGATTTGGTAGTGCGTGAGGCCAAGAAGGACGCGATGGTCGTGGATCAGATGGATCCAATGGTTGTAGTTGAAGCTGCACAGGATTGGGGGTATGTCCTGGTGAGGATAAAGTGGTGATGTGTACTCCTCAAACGTTCATGGTGGGCGGTAGGACCTTTGGGACCGATGTGTCCATAGGTCGTTAGACATATACATGTTCGATGAAAATCCCTAAGTCCCGTGAGACTAGTGTGTCTATAGGCCGGTGAGAAGCCCACAGTTGTTAGATAAGAAATACAAGAGCGTCCCGAGAAGTTCGTGAAACCCGAGGATAGCGGGCAATGTCCAGAATAGCTGAAAGATTAAAGTAGAATAGATTAAGCATTCAATGAGTGACTTGAGTAGCCAAGGACAGAGGTCCGGATGCATGTAGTTTGTGATGACCATCTAAGATTAGTTGTCTGGTTCCTGAGTAAGGTTTACAAATTGAATTTTTAAACTTGCAAATACACCTGCTATATTTGAAATTTTGGAATTGATTTTTTTTTTTTTCGAACTTGTGAATTTTTGAAATCAATTTTCGAGTGAAATGTTTTCAATAGAATTTGAGACCACAAACATGGTTATTTTGAAATGATGTTGTCTTATAAAAGGGGTTTTGTTAGAACCCGAGCTTGAAACGAGTTTTCAACCGTGTTGTGGTAAAAGCAAGATCTGAACCGGGAGGCCGTGGCCGTTGTAAATGTACACGGTTCTTTGGGTCTTGCCGATGTTTTAAAATGGTTGAAATCGCTGACCTTTGATAAAAGCTCTTTTTGAACAAAGAGTTTTTGAGGGATTTTGTTTGAAAGAATGAAAATCGCACCAGCGTAACGCACCCAATCCATAACATTTCGCCTAGGGCGTATGTTTTGTCTAGTAGAACCCGACTATCTATGGCTGGACCGAGTTACTAGGTAGATAGGGTCGCTACTTTATGTGCCGGCCGGACACCAAACGTGCGGGGGTTAGGCCACAGGAGAGCGCGGTCGGGACGGCTCTCCACGGTGGTGGACACCGGGTCTCTTATGGGAGGGGCGGAGGATTCTCCCACATTGTTTGATGGTACCGTTGATGCCCGGTGACTCGATTTGAGGCCGAGGATACGAGAGGCCAGATTTGGGGATTGGGATAAGACGCTCAATGTACCGAGTGGTTGAAAAGGTGGCGTGAGCTCTCAATTGTTAGAAAAATTTTGTGAAATGAATCATCTCCCTCAAGAATATGTGCCGGTAGTAAAAGTTTTTGAAACTGATTCGTCAGTGAATATGTTTTCACGAAATTGTTTTGGCAGAATTATGTTTATAAATGTGATGGCACTATTACTTTTTGGTATAATGTGGATTGTGAAATGTATCGAGACCACGGAAAATTTTCAATGTTTGAAAATTTGAAAATGAGACAACAAAATGATTTTGGGTAGCGATGACGTGTTTGTCATTGCTATGGTGTTGAAAAGCGGTGTAGTTGATATAGGAACGAAAACTATTAGAAAGGTCTAGAATACTAAACCGCTTTAAGCCAGATAGTAGTTGTCAGCTATGGTGAAAGTAGTCTAAAAGCTTGAATGGGAAAGGCTCAGATGAAATAGACGGGCAAAGGCCCCAGGCAATAAGACTTAGTGTGCAAGTGTGCACAAGGTGGTGCCTCTAGAGCATAGAACCGGTGATACTTAGCGCTGTATGAAATGCTAATTGTCATACTAACTATGTCTAAAATACGTCATAAGACTAGCAAAACATTCGTTGTACCAGTAGTAGTCAAGATGCCTAAGGCCCGAGGATGAATTCCTAGGTAGTAAGGCTAGAATCTCCAAAGTGTTGTGGTAATGCATTGAGCCGAAAGGCCAAGATGTGTTAAGCCGAGAGGTCAATAAATCGGCAAAGAGGCCTGTGTAACCGAGCACCGTGAGAATAGACCAAACAGTCTTGTAATTGAGTACTATGCCTGGGTACAAGATAAATGAGAATTGTGAATAGCGAGGATGCGTGCTAGGTAAGCATGCATAGGGAAGGAATAGATTGGAGGTCTAGATAACCTTTCGAGTGTACATGTTCAAATTTCGAGGGCGAAATTTTATTTAACGGGGGGAGAAATGTAATACCCGGATAATTATCTATCTAGAATACTATATTTTAGCAAATGTTATCTATTGGAAATAGGTGAATATGTAGTCTCAAATAATAAGTTATAATCATCTTATTTTCTAAGGTAATTTCGTGGAAATTGGAAGAGATAAAGAGCTAAAAATCCCTAAAGTGCATTTTTGGGACGTAAAATGCCCGAAAATATTATGATAAATCCCAAGAGGCAATAAAATATTTATTGAAAATTAGAAAGTACGTTGTCTCTAATTTTAGGAATTTTTGGGATTATTTCCCTTGAAAAATAATGAGGCAAAATTAAATATAATTTTGGGGAGCATAAGTTGCCCCATGATTTTTAATATTTTACATGGAGCATAAAATACCAATGTAAGTAAAATAGTTGTGAGATAATGATTAATCTTAATTAAGAAAATTATCAACAATTAGAAAGTGATTAGTTAGGTAATTAATGGCTAATTATCTAAGCTTGGACAAAAGAACCAATAGGGAGAATTTTTAAAGATAATTAAAGAAAAAAAAGGGAGGAATGATATTTTCAAGAAAAAGAAAGGGAAAAAAAAAAAGAAGGAAAAAGAAATAAAAAAAAACGAAATAAAAAAAATATAAAAAAAAAAAAAAAAAAAAAGAGGAAGGAAAAAATAAAAATAAAAATAAAAATAAAAAATAAAATAATAATAATAATAAAATAAATAATAAATATCATGATATTTGTATTATTATAATAATATAAAAGAGATATTTGTGGAAAAACCAGGTTGGATAAATGAGAACCGATAGAAATTAAATCCTATCTAAAAACCATGAACTAAGTTTCTTAGGTCGACAAATTACAAACAAGTGAATTTTTGTCCGTCGAAAGTTAAGCGGAAGTCATTTCCGAATCATGGGGCGAATAAGGGATCGATGAAAAGATATTTTGTAAACAAAGGGCGTATAAGAAAAGTGAGAACCAATGGAAAATAAATCATAACTTGAAATCCTTGAACTAAGTAGAAAAACAACTGGACATATTATGAATCGCTGAATTTTTGTCCCGAAGTTGATGTTACCCGAAGTAATTTCGTAGAATCGACAAATACGTCTGTCGAAAATGTTCAACGTACAACGGAATACCCTTAATGGGATCAAAAATTTAGTTAACTCAAATATTTCCGAAGAGGAAGAATAGAGCTTAATTTGTGTTCCGGATTTTTGAGATTTTGCGGAATTACACCGAACAGGAACTTTATCGGTAGAAGTTCATAAAGCACATGGGTGACATCACCTTGACATCATGATGAGGTAAGGAGATGTGTTGTATGGTGGAGATGATGCCTTGTGTCCAAGCTAGATCCAACGATTGAGATTCGGTATGATAAAGCATGAATAGTGCACCAAAATCTTCTATAAATAGGTCTTCCCATTTCACTTCATTCCTCACCAATTCACAATTCCTAGAGAGAGGTTAGAGAGAAGTGAGAGCAAGGAGGAGCTCGGAAAGGAGTAGCGAAGTCTTTGGGTAAGTTCTTCGGTCCCTGGTCTTAAGCTTTGGTAGTTCCTTCGGTAGTTATAGTAGAAATGCTAGATTAATCTTTGATCTTCCAAGTTAGTTTAGATATCATGTTTTAGGGATAAATATGATATTTATTATTGGAGATAGAGATATGTCAAAATTTTGGAAGATTAGAGTTAAAGTAACGAAGTTAGCGAAATTCCGCCGATTAGGGGAGTCGGGGGTAAAATGGTAATTTGGGACTAGAATGTTTGGTATAATGTTGACCATTGATTAGAAACGTTATCATCCTTATAGAATATCCGTAATCACTTACCGCTATTGTACCGTCGTATCATTGCCAACGAAAGGATCAAGTTCCGTCAACGAAGGTACGTTCGCGTGCATCGTAACACTAACTCGATGCTTATTGTATGCTTATATGTGATAGACTATTTCATAGAGTCATGGACAGACTTTGTCTTGGGTCATGCACCGTGTCTAAGACTCTGTCTTAGTTCACCGTTTATACATTCAGCTTTGTTTATACGGGTTACGCCTTGGTAATGCCGCTTGAGTTTTCCTAGCGCCGAGGACACGGATGTACACCGTGGCACCGGTGAATAGTGCAGACCGTAATAACATTCATATGCGGTGGCTGTGTTGTTATTACTTTTACATGTGCTATGTGCTATGTAATCGTTGATATGTTAATCTTGCATCTCGTGTGCTTATGTATTGATTACTACCGTAATGTCATGAGATAACTGTCATCCATATACCGTATTACTTGAGCATGAGGTTAACATACCCGAGGTTCAATGGGCATTGAACCTCGCCTCTTAACATAGCGTCGTGGTCGAGGACCGAGGATCGAGGAGAAAGGCAAGCGGCACGCATAGGGACTCAAACAAGACTTTCTTTTGTTATTTACCTTTGAAAACACTCGGTACAACGTACCGCATCGTAATCCCGGACTTACGGCATTTTGAATATAAATATCGTTACTCAATCGCTCCGATGCTCTACTCGATGAAAAAAAAAAATTATACGCTTTTGAAAATGGGATGTTACACTTGCTCTTCACATCTTCTAGTAGCTCTTCAAATGGCATGGTACTATCAAAATCTAGAAATAAATCGATTAGGAATCATAAGGAAACTACTTGATGCTACTCCAAGTTTTCCTGTTTCTTTCAACAGAACAAGAACATAATTCCCTATTCCTTTTAGATGGCATTATACCATCAAAATCTAGAAATTAATGGATCGATTAGGAATCATAAGGAAACTAGTTGGTGTTGCTCCAAGTTTCCCTCGTTTCTTTCAAATGTAAGAATAACATATTTCCTCTATGTCAAGAAGATGTCTTTCCTGCTTCTCAAAACCTTTATTCGCATAACAAATTTCAATGAGCCCAAATCTTTTGTTTGGAAGGGATAGTGGAGGAAGTTTTTGAGTGACAAGATCCCTGAGGTATTACTACGTGTAATAACAATTTCAACAACATACACAATGAAGAGAATAATGCTTACATTCGTCCGTCAAAATGGTAGCACTCACTCTGACTCATACTAAATTCCTTAACAATAGCGTTGTACTTGTCAAAGCAAGCATGCAAACTCTTCTTTAGGCCGCATAAGGATTTTCTTAGGTGACATACTTTCCCACTATTCACAACACAAGTGTAAGGTCATGCCAAGTAATAAAGTAATAAGTAGAGCATAGTCCCCACGTGGATTTGGTTCCAAAAGCCGGTCAAGTATTAATTATTACACTTTTGCCTAATTTGAGTAACACAAATTTCAAGAGTGGTGAAGACAAACCATGAAATAAAACCTATACAAAAACTAAGAATTAATATATACAATTTGATAATTGAACTTCAAGGATAAAAGTGGGACCTTGAATTATTTATCTCCTTGTATTTCTTAAAAATCAATTAGTTGTAATATATCTAGTATGAGATTCAAAAGGTAATTGTAAAAGCTTTCGCAAGTCAATTAAGAACAAATGTTTAATTCCTTAAATTGTTCAATCTATTGTTACAATAAATGAAATCCAAATTTCAAGCACCAATCCTAATATGACTATGCAAGGTTAACAAGTATATCTTTATCTTGCCAACAAAACCATCCATTCATCATGCAAACTTCAAGTTATTACAAAATTTTACCCAAGTTCTATGCTCAACCTAACCCTCTTAATTAAGCATCAATCAAGTGATGAACAAAATATCTAAATGATTGTCCATATGACAAGGACCACACACATCACAATGGACTAACTCAAAGGTGACGCTACTCATATATTAATTTTAGGCATATGAGGAAGATGGTGAAGCTTTACAAACTAACATGACTTACAATTCAAGGATGACACATGTACAAAATGAGGATAAAGCCTTTTTTAAGGATGATAGATGTAGGTGACTTGATCGACGATGCACATCAAAGGGAGTCAAAATACTGGAGCAAGCAACTGGTCAAGGCATCTTATCATAGAGGACATAATGACTGTCAGACTCATAGCCCTTACCAATGATCTTCTTCATCGTAAGATCCTAAATCAAGTAATAATCAGGAAAAAGTAAGACAACAGTTGAAGGCACGAGTAAGTTTGCTAGGAGAAAGAAGATTAAAGGCAAGGTTAGGCACATCTAACACTGAGGAAAATTGAATAGAAGGAGTGAGAATGATAGTACTAGAACCAAGTACACGCGAATCCGAACCATTAGCAACAATAATACTTCATGGATTGGCATGCAAGCTATAAGTAGAGAAGATATGAGGGTTACTTGTAATGTAGTCAGTAGAACATGAATCTATAATCTATTTGGAAGAAGAGATGAGGTGTGTCTTAGTGTTACCTGTTGCCCCAAGGCTACTAACCAGCGGGATGACATTCTTCTGCAACTCGTGATATTTTGCAATAGAAATCATGATCATAACATTAGGTAACACAAAATTTCCATAACCATAATCCACAAAATACTTCAAGAGGAGATTTAGAGAGCCAAACACGATACCTAAAGTAGAGAAGCTTGTACAAATGCCCAAACCAAGGAAAACTAACTGATGAGAATTCAAATCAAAACAAATTTACGGAGAAGAACAATAGCCACACCAAGGTCGGCTCCAAACAACCACACCAGGGGCTTATTGAAACCAAACACCAAGAACATAAGTATTCCACAAAGCATTGTATGATACAGACAATGGCCTGCAACAAAAGAGATTCAAATTAGAGTGAAAATCCAGGGATAACGATAAATAAGTCAACTTAGAAAAGAAGCAGAATAGTCTCTTAAGGTACTAACCAACCACAGTAACATACGAAGATCTCACAAAAATTGAACAACAAAAAAGAGTAGATCAACACTACTACAAAAAGTGTTTATGGTGTCCCCAAAAAACCTCTTTCTTTTTTTTTGAAAAAAGGAGGAAGTAAAAAAGAAAGGCAGTGACATTTTTGTAATTATGGGTTCGATATTGGCATCCCTTTCTTAAATTGGGATGCCAAAAGTATGCTTTTGGCGTCCTAATTAGAAAAGGGATACAAAAGCAAGGGCTATTAACATCCTAAATTTAAAAGGGATGCCATAAATCTACTTTTGGCATCTTAATTTAGGAGAGGGATGCCAAAAGCAGGGGCCTTTGGCATCATAATTTTGAAAAGGGAATTTTAAAAAAAGGACGCCAATATTGAACCCACATCGACGGGAGTTACATAAGAGCAGGTCTTCTTCAATAGTCAAACCATTCTTTTAAACTCATAAGCCCACTTAATTTCTCCGTTCTTTCTCTCTGTTTCATCGCTCTAATTCATTTCCTTCTTCAACCTTCCAGAAGTTCGAGCCCACGTGTTTGACAATATGACCATCATCGTCGTCTGTTGTAACCTCGAGAAGATCTGCGACAAAATATGCTTTCAAGGCAGTGGCGCTATTAAGAGCATTGAAATCGTTGATCCCACAAAAAGCCTGACGCTGGTGACAACAAGAAAGATGACGATAAGCCTAAGTTCGACAGCGGCAAGACAAGGGTCGTGGTGATGGCGATTATAATGATTAATGTTGGCTGTGAGGAACTCAAACTTGGTGGCGACAATGATGATTAATAATGCCGGCGAGGAATTTAGATCTGGTGGTGATGAGGATGATTAACGACGGCAGTGAGGAAATCAGATTTGGTGTCAACAAGCCCAATTTTTGCATTCTGTCGCCGTGCATGCAAATTTGGAGCCAATTCTCGTAAGGAACTTGATTTTGATTTTGGTTCATTGTTCTTATTTGGTTTTGAGCTAGATCTGGAGTGAAATTTCTCATTCTTTGCATGGTGAGGTTAATGCTAGTCTGTTCCTTCTTCTTCTTGCTCTTCACCACCGCGGCCAACGATTTGGGTCAGCTCTTCTTTACTAGCGTCGCGTTGGTGCTTGGCATCGGGAGGTCTTGGGGATGGCGTTGTTAGGATGTAAATTATTTTTTCAAAAAAAAAATAACTTGTGGTGTCCCCATAAAATAGGGGTGCCGTAAGTCTCTTATGGCATCCCTTTTTTATGGGATGTTATTATCACACTTTACTATCTTGCTCACGTAGGCGTTTCCCTGAAAAGGAGGTTCAAAAGGGCTTAAAAATAGACATTAAAAGCCTTTTCTGTAGTAGTGCAAACGTAAAAGCTACTTGCTGGAACAAGAGAAAGCAAAAGAAATGCACCTAGAGAGAAAGCACTAGAAAATACCACTCTTATAGCACATAAGATCATAAATAGACTGAACCCAATCACCAAATGTGGGTCCCAAAGCATGAGACTACAACAAATAGGCCAGAAATGGAGAGATGATGCCAACCAAAGTGCTTGCTAAACAACCTCCGACGTGCCTCCAAGCACGGGCAAAAGGTTGCTAGAGTCAGAATGCATGAAAGCCACTCTAGCAAAATGAGCTCTAACAACCGTGGTTTGTTCGATCGAGGGGTGGGGAGTCCTACTAGGCGGCATGTGTCACAAAAAAAAAAAAAAAAAAAAAAAAAAAAAAAAAAAAAAAAAAAAGGCTTCGTTTGAAATTCATAACATGGATCTGTGTGTGTAAAACTAGTGATGGTAGAAAAATTGTAAAAAAACAAACAAAAGCCCTAGAGGTTTTTTGTGTGGCCAAAAGATACTTATATTAATACTTTAAACTATAATTGATACAACAAATGAAAAAAAAAAAAAAAACTAAACATAACATCAATCGGAAAATAACATAGCCAAAGCAAATACAACTAAACAGATCAAATATAAGGAAAAACCTAATCAACACCAAAAAAAAGTTAGAAGTAGAAGTACATCAATGACTACACCGACTTTCCGAACATCCAAGGTTAGACATGATATGAAAGAAGGTATCCACCGTATAGACACCTCCATATAAGCAAAAGCTGCAAATGCAACAACTACACAATTGCCCTATATTGGGGCAAGGACATAAAAAACCCAACCTCAGAAATAGGAAGACAAATGATGTCAAGAACACTTCTACTCCTCCATCCAAACAAATTTGGTGATGTCGACCACACACTAACTAAAACCCAACACCACAATAGAAGTAAGCAAAGATAGACATGTCGTCCACCAACCGAGACTATAGCCGAGAGGGAGATGCCATAACAATATCTTCCACAAAGGCAAGGAAAAAAGCTCTTATCGCCTCAAGAAAGATCAGGAAAGGGAGAGGAAAAGCCTACCCCAAATTCAAGATAGAACCATAGCCACTTGATGGAGTGATGGTGAAGATAGAGAACAGAGGAGGGCCAACGCCGGTGGTGCTTGAATCTCGCTGCTAAGTGTCTATGCTTTGATCTGAGTAGTGCAGTGCCAAGTCTCTTTGGTGGTGCTTCTTATAGTGAGAGAGAGGTTAACATGTGAAGAAGAAGGTGAAAGGGACTTTCTTAAATTTCCCCGATGCTGCCAGCTTCAGATTATTTGGGCTCCAATCTGCTTCATTATCGCTGTTGTAGTGTCAAACGATGCCTGTCGGCGTCATGTGATGGCAAAAGACATTGCTAGAGAGAGAGAGAGAGAGAGAGAGAGGCGGCGACAAGTTCGTGAACTAGGACCAGCTGAAAGAGAGACTCACGAGCGAGAGAGTATTTAGGTACTCAAAGCCCCAGAGCTTTGGTACCATGTGAACTTAAGGATAAATATAATCTAAATAACTTGTACATTCACAATCAGGAAGGGGGTATTTATACATGAGTTAGGAGAATGGCTGATAATGAAATAATAATGCCCTAATAGAATAATATCTGATTCTACACTAACTAATACTATGCTATTTTATATTAATCACTTATCTTTAAGAGTAACCATCTATATCATAAAGCTTGTAACATTTAACTTGAACACGCTAGCATTGCTTTTAGCTTTGCATCCCTAGTGGATGCTAGGGACTTGATGTTATTTGTAAATAATTGATTGGAAGGAAATTAAGGGCATGTTTGTTTCTATTATCGGTTTTTTTGTTTCCAAAACAATTTTATAATATTGTTTTAAAAGCAAGTTTTGAAAACAAAAATATATTTAAATAAGTTTTTTTTTTTTTTTAAAAAAATCTATTTTTGAAATGACGTGATTGTGGAGGCATTGAAGGTGATGTGATGCCGATAGTGGACATGTAGTGACTTCAAAAAATAAGAAATAAAAAACAAACACATAAAAACTATTTTGATTTTGAGTTTTGAAAAACAATTTGCAGTTTTTTTTAAACAACTTATTGAAAATAATTCTCCAAACAAATTTTATTATTTTTTAAAACAAAAGAAAAAACTATTGTTAAAAGGGTTAAAGGTCTATTTTTCTACCGCAGCTGTCACCGAAGGGCAATTTTGCTAAGAAAATATAAAAAATGGAGGAATTTTACCCCATTCATTATAAATGTTAATTTTAACCGTTAGTCAGATTTTAACCATTAGTCTGATTTAAATGACACAATCAGTACAGCCACCTCACCCTCAGGAGCCACATTCTCATCGAGACAAATTCATCCCTCTCTCTTACTCACCAGACATCTTCTACCTCATCTACTGTGTAGGGATGCATATAACAGACATCAATCTCTTCTTTCCAAAATTTCAATCGATAGAACTAGAATCATAATTCGGAGATGATTAGTGTTTAAGGTTCAAATAAAAAAATCAAGAAGGGAATGAGTGGGACCAGAAAAAGCCGCGTAAAGATTATAAAAACTTAATTTCTCAACAAAAACTAACATTTTCCACTAAAATTCGACACCCACCTCCAGAGTCGAGTACATAGAAGACAAGGAAATCGATCTCAGTGACACTCATTCAGTCGATAGAACTAGAATCATAATTCGGAGATGATTAGTGTTTAAGGTTCAAATAAAAAAATCAAGAAGGGAATGAGTGGGACCAGAAAAAGCCGCGTAAAGATTATAAAAACTTAATTTCTCAACAAAAACTAACATTTTCCACTAAAATTCGGCACCCACCTCCAGAGTCGAGTACATAGAAGACAAGGAAATCGATCTCAGTTCAGCCAAGAACGATTTAAAGAGCAGACAAACAGTCACAACAGTGATCAGAAAATCACGATAAACAAGACCGGAAAATATAGTATTCATGGTTTAGTTTTAATCTTTCATTTATCCACTTTTACGTACATACTTACTATACAGTTGTTATCAAAACCAAGTACCTTGAATGTTTAGTCTGCATCTTTTGAAAGAGGAATCTTAATAGCAAGTATCAAGTTGTATGTACTACTTGACCGCACTTTTAATACTATGCGCAAACATTTTACTTTAAAACGTAACATTTAAACCTAGATGAGTCTTAATTTTTAACGGTTATTATATTATTATTTTTTGAATAATATCAATTATCTTAACTATAGAAAAGTATAGCAGTAAACATCACTGATGCTACCAAAATTTAATTAAGTACCGCAAGTGTACGGGTCATGAAAATAGTGAGTGGTAAATAAAGGTCATCCCACGAGACTTCGGTCCAACTAGTGATTAGGTGTTAAATTTCATTTTTTTCATTTAAGTTGAACAAATCAAAAGTGTTTTCCAATAAGAATAAAAAGAATATTAATAAAAACAAGAACTTTCGAGAAAGAGCGAATTCAAATATCAAGGAGGACAACCTAGAGACATTAATCTCTTGTTTGTTTCTTAGATTTTATTCCCACTAAATTAATTCTAACTTAACGTAATCGCCTAATCTAGAGTATTAATGTGTATAAATGCCCGGTGCATTTATATACCTATCTCAATTAATTATATAGTGTCTCATATAATTAATTAAGATGCAATTCAAATTGGGCTCACTCTAATTTGATTATGCGGAGCTTCTAGGTATATGTCTATCCTAGACACAAATTAGATTAAATCTAATTCCACATTATTTAATCCAAGGTCAATTTAAGATTTCCTTTGTCAAGTTTAATCCTAAATCCCTAAAACATGTTTAATGGTGGTCAATCACTAAACAATGAATAATCAAAACAAGATTAAATAAACCAATTGCCATTAAGCAAAACTAATTAGTGGGAACAATTTTTAAGTCTCAAACAAGTTCATCATACTCTAAGTTGAAAAGGAAAAATTAGCCACACATGGCTCCAAACATTATCACAGCAAGATTAAAACTCAGGTCCAACAACATACTGGAAAAGAATAAGCAATTAAACCAGAGTTACTTGAAATAACAAGACCAAAGATAAAGAATAAGCATAGCCTTATCATTCTGGTTCAATCTTGCAGGTTCTTGGAGAAGAGAATGATGATGAGGGAACAGCCCAACAACAACACCTTTCTTTCTTGTTGCAAATTAAACAAGAGAAGAATGAACAGATGAAAAATGCCATCGCTGCTCTGTTCTCCTTCTCTGCTTGCGTATCCAGTCTCGTTCTGCCCAGCGTTAATGGATGATGAAGCTCCAAAATGCCGCCTCCGATAGCAAAGTCGTAGCTCCACTGTGCGGTGAAAAATGGCTCGCTACCAACTCACAATGATTCCGCTCTCTCTAGTCGTGCTCCCCCAAAACCAAATATGAATCGTGTCTCACCTCAACTCCCTGTTTTTGATTTTTTTTTTTTTTTTTTTTTTTCCAATCCAAATAGCCTCTTGTTTCTTCGCGAGCTCTCCAATTCATTAGGTCAATTTCACTTCTTTTTCAAAACGGTGTCGTGTTGTGCTTGCTCCAATTCAAACCTGATCTCATCTTCTTCTTTTTTTCACCCACGTCACATCCTTAACAAAAGATAAAAGATAAAAGCATAAGGAAAAAAAAAAAAACTAAAAATCTTCTTTTTTTCCTTACCTTATATCATTATAATTTATTTATTCTTATGTATAAACCTAAAGATTTCTATTTAATTAAAATTGAGATATTTGCAAGAAAATCCCCAAAATAATGTGCCAAATTGGTATATTATCAAAATCTCCAATAAATCCCTTTAATTTAGCATTGATGACTCCCCAAATATATTAAAATATATCTCAAATCTACTAAAAATGGGAAGTCATCACATCTCCACACTTGCCTCAAATTTAGGGGGAACTACCCAATAGAAAAAATAGGGATTAATATTCCAATAAATTATTTACAACTTTTGTAATGCCCCTAATTCCTACGTCCATTTTGATGTTCAATTATGTTCCTATATCTCTTATTAATCTAATTGACGTGTAATTATCAGAGTGACAATATTTATAGATCAGTGTAGTTTCACAACAAAGAGCATGCATTAGTGTTTGGACTATGAGTAACGTAATTGATAACATATACCTAGATATATGATGGTTAATTTAAATTCCTGGAGGATATACATGTGATACAATTTTAAATGCAAAAAAAGTTAGGGTTAATCCCTTTGGTGGATGTTGGTTGTACAGTTATCTCAAATTAATGTCATTCAAATAGTTAGTATTTACAATCCCAAAATATCGAATAATAAAGTTTTCCTTAATTCAATCCCCTCTTTCGGGGTCTTCATCAACTATTCCAACTGCACCACCTTACTCCCCAATCCATAAAATCTTAATAAATCTTTAGGTATGTCTAAGATTCAATGATCAGTTGAATCTTAGGGTAATGGTTAATCTCATATTTAAAGTGAAAATCATACATGACAAATATTCCACATATTGCAGAATAAAAGAAAGCATTCAATAAACACACCGCAACCAGGTAACGTATCACACAACACATGTATCGTTAATAGCGAAAGCACACACAAGTTCTACGTATCCCAAACACGAATCCTTAGGGCTAGGAAAACAAGCATGCAGCATTATCATATAAAACAATAATCCATAGCTAGCTAAATAAAACACATGACTCAGGCAGACAAACCTGGCCAAAAATCCACAAGACATGAACATACGGGACATATAAAAACATAAGGATTAGGAGATTGAGGTTGCCTTGATTTTGGTTAGACTTGTTTAAGCATGAAAGAGGGGTGATTTTTCTAGTTTGGATGCTTCTAGTAAGTTTAGAATAAAAAGTTGTGCGAGGTAAATGTGAGAAACTCGATTCCATAAGCATCTATAGCAAAAATTGAATTTTGGCCCACAACCTTAACCGTTCGGCCAAACCAATTCCTCGTAGATGGGATTGAATTTTGAGGTTATAAATTGATTCTACACATGCAATTGTGTGAGAATAGGTTGTGATCATGATTTTGGAAGGGTTACCTTGAAAACCCAAAGATTGAATAATGAAGTAGTAGTGTTGCTAGATTTGTCTTTTGAAGGCAGTCTATTTGTGCTGTGTTTTTTATTGACCAAATGTTGTCCAATTACCCTGACACAATGATAACAGCATTAGACATCCTAAGCCATAATTTGTTATATAATATGTTTCATTTGGGTTAGTAGATTGTAAGATATGAATTGTTAAAGTTGTTGGCATTGAAAGGAAAAAATTCAAAATAGTTTGGGCTATTTAAGGAAAATGTCGTGCATCCAAATTGGCTGAGGAATTTATTTTTTCTGAAGGACTTAATAAGGGTCGTTTAGCCTTTGGAATTACTTCAATTGGAGTTTTGTGGATTAAGTTATGATTTTTCAAAGAAGAGTGAAAAATCGGTAAGATAGGCTATTTGCACGAAAGTGAGAAATGTTAGGGCAATGAGTAGTTAAGATAACCCGTAACATCCCAAATTTTGAATTTTGGAAACTAAAATATGATATGAGATTAATTATGGAAAATTTGGCCTTAATTATTGTAAAGTTATTATTTGGAATTAAAGTCATATTTTTCCATAAATTAAGGATAAATAGTTAGGTAATAATTTATGGCCTAAATATTTTAGAGATAATATTTGATGGCTCAAAGAAATTAATTGAGAAAGAGAAATTTTTAAATGGAATTAAGGATTAACTTTGGATTACCTAACTACTATGTGTAATAATTAGTAAGGGATTATTTTTCAAGTGGACCCCACATTCTTTCTCTTCACCCAAAACACACGGACATACAACACACACACAAAAACTCCTCTCTCCTCCAGCCAACCACATTAACACACCTATTCTCTTCCTCATATTCAAGTCTCCCATGTGTCTCCCTTTTCCATTCAAAAAAACAAAATACTCTAACACACACATACTCTCTTCTTTTTCTTGCATGGCTGCCACATGTAGACACACACACCTCTCTCACACACAAAAATCAGATCCTCCCTCCTCTCATTTTCACGAAAAACACAAACAACACAAGCAAATTCATTTCCAATTCCTCTCCTCTCTTCCCTCTCCAAACCTAGGGCACTCCCTCCCTCCAAGCATTCGGAAATTTCTTCTCCTCTCCTCCTCCAAAAGGTATCCCTTCTCCTTCCAAGAACACCAACCTTCCTCTCCTCCCACAGCCTTCACCATCACCCACCATCACACACAAGTGAAACCCAAGGTTAGAAACAAGAAGAGGTAAGAACTTGAGTTTTAGCTTTGTGATTTGGATGAATCTCTCATGCATGTCAATATTAGTGGTTGAAAACCCACATGCATGTGATTTCCTTGAGTCTAGTCTGAAGGTTTCACAAAGAATATAGTGGTGAAAGAGAGAACCAACTCAAGGACATGCTTAGTGGTATGCATCTCTACTTCTTCTTGAAATTCTAGAGATTTTAGTATTAAACCCAAATTTGCAAATTTGTGGTAAAATCATAAAAATAGGTGTGGTAAAATCATAAAAATAGGTGGAATTTCAGAAATCTGAGATCCCCCATCTTGTTGCTTTATGAAAAATTGTGTGGGAATAATTTTTTTAATGAATTTTAAAGGTGTTTCTACACATAAAATAACGAGCTCAAAGAAAGAGGCAAATTTCCCAATTTTGAACCACTGAACCTAGAAAGCTTGTTAGCGTGGTTTCATTGGGTTAATGTTCTTTAAAAATTCTGAAAATATTCCAGAATCTAGAAGACATGCATATATTTAAAATAATGTGTATTTTGATTTTTTGATTTTTTTTTTAATCTCTAGTCGTGAGTAATAAATGTTATAAAATGACTCGCGTTTTGGAAATCAAATCTGGGCAGAAAGTTTGGGCACGTGAGTTGACTAGGTTAAAGTGCTTAGAAAATGGTGAACATTTCCAGGCATGTAGAGGACTCACTGAGAGGTTAGGAAATATAAAGTTGGTAATTTTTGAAGCTCTGGGCTGCGAGCTATTAATTTTTATATTTGACTAATGTTTCTAGAAAATTCACTGAACATTCTGTATAGCTTTTAAAACTAGGAACAATTGGTGTTTTAAAAAATCCTGAAACTATAGAGGATTGGCTGAGATTTAATTTGATATAAAATTTGGAATTTTTGAAGCTCTGTACAATTTAATATGGATTTTTAAAGATAAGACAAGTTTCTAGAGACCAATCTAGGTAGTAAGGGAAAAATTGGAAATTGAGGTTATTATGGTGTGACTGGACCTCTAAAATTATTTTTCCTTGAAATCAGAGTGGTTAGAGAGCACGTGAGAGTTGGAATCACTCAAAAATGATTTTTTTTCAATTAATTAAAAATGGGTAAGGTGACTGTATTTTTCAAGACAATTAAGGGAAAAACCTGAAATTAGCAAAATCAAGTCACTTAATTAAAACCTAATGAAGTAAGGGTTAAAAAGGAAAATAAACATTAATTTTCCCTGGTTCTAAAGTTATGGATATGTCCTTAGGGTCATAAGGAGAATGAATGAACTTCAAGCAACTCCAAATATTGTGGAAAGAGGAACTCGAGCAAGGAAAATGGTCCTAAAAGGTAGTGGGCTTACCTTACCTGCATTCATTTGATATTATTGCTCGTATGTATATATTTGATTGTTATATTTAACATACTTGAATGATTGAAGCTCTGTTTATGATTATGCTATGACCATGATTATGATGCATGAAGCATTGATCATATAGATACGTCATTATGTTAACATGAGCTTGTGCAAGGCAAGTATATCATACATTAGCATTTATCTTGCATGCATTGTATTGGTATTGTATGCTATTGGGATTCTTTAGAATCTCACCCTCTCCTACCAACTAATAGACAGATGAGCACAGGACAAAAGTGCTGAACAAGGTTCAAGGAGGGAGTCTTGCTTCAAGGAGGCCTAGCAGAGGGATGGCATGAAGAACCCAGGGATGACAATGTGTTATGTAGTTTTATTTTACACTATCTGTAATGAATGTGAATATCTATAAGGGGTATAAGCCCTGGGATTACCCCTATAATGTAATCAAATTTAATTTTCGATGTATCAATATAATAAATTATTTCTGATTTTGCCACACTACTACGTAATAATATGGCCAAAATGTCAGAAACCCCCGGTGGGTGTGGCATAACCAACCATGATATTTTGAGAATATGAAGGGTTTGGATAGATTATAACAGCTGTCAATGAATGTGCATTGATAGGATTCGATATTGCTCGAGATGATCAACTAATCGGGAGCTTATTTGAGAATCGGTATAGCGTCCAGGGAGTAACTATTCTCTCACATACTATGTATGACTGTATATGTATGTTTGAACCATGTTTGAGAAAAGTCTGGCACCATTAGTGAGCCAATTGACTAGAAGAACCATCCATGGGGTATCTTCTCGGTGGTTGGACAGTAGGGCCTAGTGGACTAGTGGTCTTTCGGTTACGAAACCTAGTCGCATTCATAATGGATGCAGCTCTCAGGGCAAGATGACAGGTACCGACAAATGAGGATTCTGGATTAAACAAAGGGCTACTATGGGATATATGTTCCATTGTAATGGATTTTATTTGGAATGTGTAAGTAATATCTATAGCCAGTGGATATTCCAATAATGTAATCAAGAGCTTTGTATCATTATATTGTGCTATTTCTGTTTTATATACTGAGTTGTGTATAAATACTCTTATGAAAGACGGTATACCAGTGGGGTATGATATATTGACTATGCCAATTTCCACGGTTGCCTCATTTAGCGCGGAAGGAGTAGTTGTATATTCATTTAGGAGCTCTTTGACTCCTAAAGTTGTGCAATCTCGATTTTGAGCTCAAGATTGGTTTAGACAATAATTGGAATATCTTATTGAAGAAGGAGATGATGATGAGTCACAGAAGATAGAGCCTGGTAATGTTTTTCAGACTTTATTGAATACAACTTTATGGTATTAGTACTATATTTATTGTGATATATGAAGTCTGATCGTTTTTTAATTTGCTAGATCTACAAAAAAAAAAATTGCATTGGATACAAATTTTGATATCTTCTAGATGCAATATGGGAAAGTTAAGATTTTGTACGCAAATTTTCCTTGTCATACTTGTAATATAATCATTGTAGTATTTTCTTTTTCTTTTGTTTTTGTTTGATATTTTTTTCTTCCTTCAGTAGTAGGTGCCATTCAGGGGTCAGGGATCATTGCGGGAGCAACGCAGAATATGATACATATCAAGTTTTGTTTTTTGTTTTTTGTTTTTGGTTTAATATGCTTTCTTTTGATCAAATGATGAAGTTTAAACTTTAAATACAGTTAGACAGTATGATAAGTGATTCAGCTTGTATTTTGAAGTTTTATTATCCACTGGACCACTCATGCGTGGTGGCATAAAAAATGGATATTAAATTCTTGTTCAAATATGTCATTTGTTGTTCCAGACCTCCAGTAAGTGTAAATTATGTCATGTCACTCACTGTTTTCGAATGACATTGAAATGCTTTGATCCAGGAGTTTGATTAGGAGAAACAAGTATTAAATTATTGTGGCTGAATTTTTTTCAAATGTCTTCTTGCTTTTTGGTCTTGTTGCTCAAATACTTGCTAGTTTGTCTTAATTAGTTTTCCTCTTTGAATGTTTAGTTGGGTGGCAGTTTTTTTGCATTTGATAGGCTTGCCACAGAAAAAGGCCCAATAACCGAGCTACACCACCAAATGATACCCGCCTTATATAAGAAGGCAGGATTCCAGAAAATTTTAGTTAATGATATTTGACAATTCTTCACAAAAAATTGTTATATATTCTTAAAAAAAATACTTAATAATTAAAAATGATAAATGTCATATATAAAAAGACGGGATTATGAAAAATGTCAAATATAAGAATGTGAGATTCTAAAAAACTATTACGGTTCTTCATAAAGAAACGTTAGGTATTATTTAATATAAATAAAGCTAAGATTCTAAAAGATATCAAATTTTTCAGAAGATAGGATCCTCAGAAAAGGAGAGAATACATTATGGTTCTTCACACAAACAATGGTTAAGTATTCTTTAATATAAACAAAGTTGAGATTCTAAAAGATATCAAATATAAGAAGGCGGGGTTCTAAAAAATTTATTTGACAATGCATTATGGTTCTTCACTAAGAACTATTAAGTATTCTTTGATATCAAGAAAGGTGGGATTCTGAAATCGCTCGTACAAAAAAAGGCTTTTAAGACCACCTCATTTAGATCGGAGAATAGAGGCTCGTCTAAAAAATGACCGTGGCGTTTCATAATTATAAAGAAATTTTTAGACCGGATTTAAAGGCTCTGGTTTAAAAAATATGACTGGTGGTAGTTTCGTAAATATAAATAATTTTTTAGATCGGATTATAAAGGATTAGGTCTAAAAAGTATGACCGGTGACAATGTAATACCCAAAATTTTCATGTATCTTAAATACAATATTTTTGATAATTAAAGCCTATTTAAAATAGGTGAATATGTGGTCTCAAATTTTGAGACATGTTTATTTTATTCTCTAGGCAATTTTTCCCTAGAATTAGAGTAGCCAATAATTTAAGAAATTTTATTAGGCATCATAAAATACCATAAATGCAACAAACACCATATTTAAATTATGGTTCATATGGAGATGAAAATACTTAAGTATATTTAGAGAAATTAATGACAATTAAAGACCAACCAAACCTTTACTAAATTAAATAAATTGTGCAAATCTTCATAATTAATCAAAGTGTCTTAAACACCCATGTTCATAATTTACTAGGAGCCTAAATTTTCTAATACCTTATAATTAATATTTAGATCATATTTAAGTCACAAAAGGCCATAAAGAATTATCAAAACACTTGAAACAATTAAGGGATAATTACCAACAATTAATGAGCAATTAAAATTACACTAATGGAATATTTAGGTAATTCTTTACAATTAATACTAATTGTCATCAATTAAAGATGTGTTAAGCTAATTAAAAACCAAGAACCAATAAGGGGTTAAGTTTAGCACTAAATGAATTATTAGCAATCATCAACTACTCTAAGAACCCCTAATATATACAATAATCAAGAGGTAATTAAGTTTGAGATTAAGATGATAATCAAATGTTAATCAAGAGTTGAAAAGTCAACAATTTCAACTATGATCTAAAAGCCAAGAATTAATCTCATAAAGCTAATCCAATGACTCTAATTAAATCTAATAAAGCTTAATCCTTGTACATAAAGCAAACAACCAATGAAATAGCCCCCACATGCAATTAATTGGATTAACAAAATACATAAAACTGAATTAAAGGGGGGAGGGCACAGTTTTGGGGCTTGTGAGAGGGAGAGAGAATTGTGAAAAAAAATCAAATACCCACTTGTGCAATGAGTCATGAACCAACATTAATTAAAGGGAGACTTAAAAGACAAAATTGAAGAGGGTATAAAGTGAAATGGAAGAGGATAAGGTGGTGGGAGATAAAAATCAAGAGGAAGAGTCAATTCATTAGCCAATGAGGAAATTACACATAAAATAATTAGATTAATCAATAGGACTAATTCAAGACCTAAGCAAAGGGATACCTATACAAATTAAATTGTATCTTGAAATCCATTAACCATGAATCAAATCTAAGAAGAGATTATTAACAAGCATAATTCAAGCTTGAAATTGACTATAACCAAAGCTATTTCCTCAACTTGTGAGGATTGTGTCAAATTGAGAAAATAGGATATTTTGGTCTCTAATTAAAACTAAAAATTTCAAGAGTCCAAAAGCAAAGAGAAAATTTGAATCAAACTTCATTAAGACCCTCAAATGAATTTTTATCTAGTGAAGTGCAACACAGCAATTAGAAGAAGCAACTTGTGGCTTGGAAAGAAAGCAAGAGCACATGGGGTAATTTGCAAAAAGTAAAATTGGAAGAGGATAATGTACTTTGGATAAAAATGGAAGAGGATAGGGAGAGAGAAAGGGGAGCACGGTTTTGAGGTTGTATGGTGAGGATTTGAGTTTCAAAAATGCCCTAGATCCAATGGCCAAGGTACAAGATGAGTTAAGGTTGAATTAATTGCTGAATTGCCACACCAAACTACTATAAATAGGGGTCCTTGGCCCTCATATTTTTCACACCAAAACAAAGCAAGGCAATCTGAAATAGAGAGTAGAGAGTGAGAGTAAGGAGCTTCTTGAAGGAGTAGCAAGGTTTTTGGTAAGTTCTCTAGCTCTAGCTTTAAGTTCTTTGAGTTTTAGTTCTTAAATTCTTATATAGAAGTAGCTTAGATCTTAAATATGCTAGGATAATTTTATTTACATGTTTTTATGGTCAAAATTGGCTTTATTTTGAAAAATTTATGAAGAAGAAGTTATGGAAAAATTTCTGGAAGAAAATCATCAAAGTAACGAAGTTCGCGAAATTTCATCGGTTTCGAAATTCTGGAATCAGCCATGAAAACGCCAGAATTTCATATTAAAAATATGATTACAAAGTTCTGGGAAAATTCATGGTTAAATTATACACATAGGGATTTTTAAATATGTCAAGAACATGTCAAAATGATTTTTGTACAGTGAGATAAAAATCCTCAAAGTTAGGCTACGAATTTCTGGAAAATTCTGGGCAGATGCTCAAAACATTAAATCTGGGAATGATACGTGAAATCTGGGAAAGGGTGGTTATTTTTAATTTAAAATAGACATCCTAATAATTCCAAGGAATTTTACGGATCCTTGTTTCGATGTTTCTGGAATTAGTTATGAATTTTCAAAGATCGATTAAAATCTGATCAGAATTGCTGGACCTGCGTTTTTGAGAAAATTGAAGGAGATAAGTTGAAAAAATAAACCTACCAAGGGTAAAAGGGTCTTTAGTGACTAGGATACCCTCTAGAATATTATTGTTGAATTAATAGATGCGATATTACCATTATAGGACAAACGTGATCACAGTACAGACGCCAACGTACCGACATCAACGACTAAGGTATGGACGTGTACTGTAACACTAACTCTGATGTTTATTGTATACCTATATGTGATAGATATGTTCATAGACTGTGACTATATTTTTTTAAAAGAATTGTTCATACACATACACCTTTATACGGTTATAGTCATGATAACACCGTTGAGTTTTCCTAGCGCTGAGGACACGGATGTACACCGTGGCACTGGTGAATAGTGCAGACTGTAATAACATTCATATGCGGTGGCTGTGTTGTTATTGCTTTTTATATGTGAATATAGCTGTGATGTCATGAGATAACTGTCATACATAATTGTACATGAACATGAGGTTAACCGTTACCTGAGGTTCAATGGGTATTGAACCTCAACTCTCATCTTAGCTTCGTGTTCGGAGTGAACAAGATTGAGGATGAGGGTAAGCAGCCGATGTAGGAGACGGCCGGAGGAAGCCTTTTTGACTTGTACTAAACAATGATAACATTTGAAAAATTTTGTACCGCTGTTAACAGCCAACTCTTACACTACAGTGGATGTTTATCAGTTACTTTTCTAAAATACTATTTACTTCCAATGCTCTACTCTGATCAAATATTTCTGAAAACGCTTCCAAAAATTGGGATGTGACAGACAGTCCTGTAAATATATGAAGAACTTTTTAGACCAGACTTACAAAATATGAGTTCTTAAAAGTCTTTGTAGACCTCATATTTTATAAGTCCGGTCCAAAAAGTATGACCGATGACTGTTTTGTAAATATAAGAAAAGTTTTACTTTTAACACCAGATGTTTAAAAAGTCCATTCTAAAAAGTCTACTTTTAAGACCAGATATTTAAAAAGTCCAGTCTAAAAAGTTTAAAAGATGAATATTGTATTTTCCTGCGCTGAAAATTGAATTTTGCTCTCTTAACCTCTCTTCGACCCTATAAATCTTGCCTAACCTCATCTCAAGGACCTCTTTCACAAATTTTTGCTCTATCTTCTTCGATTTGTTTCATTTTTGCTTCTTTTCTCTCTCACAAATTTTTCCTTGAAATAGTAGTCTTATGTTTCTCAAGAAGAGACATTATTGGGAACTTTGAGGGGGAGAGAAGCTCTCATGTACTCTGCGAAGATGAGATTGATTTCAAAAATGGCAAAAGAAGAGATAAGTAAGATGAGATTGAAATCTTCTATCTGTTTGATGATTTGCTTCTGCTCTCCAGTGGAGAAACTGTTTATTTCGATGAAGCAAAGATGGCTTTGGAGGTACAAACGATTTAAGCAGAATATTGAGATTTCGATGTAATTAGTAGAAATTTTGAGTCCCTGATTATATCCTTGGAATTGGTTTTTGCTAATGCAGGCTTCCCTTGTCCAACTAAAAGAAAGCCTCAAGATCACTTCCTTCTATCCGTCAATTTGAACTTTGAACTGATTGAGTTTCGGGTTAGTAGCTTGTTTCCTTTTGGAAATATTTTGTGAAGCTTCTAAATCTGAATTGTCATTGACAGGAAACATCATCAAATTCTACAATGGACTTGAAAACGTTAGAGAGCATAGCAACCCTTATTCGAAGTTACAAAACATTAGAGACTGATCGATGCAAGAAAGAAGATTCAAAATCTGACGGACTCGACTTTCGACTTTCGTTTTTTTTTTTTTTTTTTTTTTTTTTTTTTAATAGAAAGAGACATTTAAGACCGGATATGAAACACATTTGGTCTTAAAAGTCCTTCCTTTTCTTTTCTTTTTTTGTGATAGAAATGGACTTTTAAGACCGGATGGTTTTTCACATCCGGTCTTAAAAGTCTTTTTTTTTTTTTTTTTGGAAGAATAGAGAGGGACTTTTAAGACCTCATATCTTAAAAGTTCGGTCTTAAAAGTCCAACTTTTAAGACCTCATATTTTAAAGGTTCGGTTTCAAAAGTATTTCTTAAGACCGGTTGCAAATCCAGTCTTAAAAGTAAAAGACTTTTAAGACCGCCTGTACCGAAACTAGTCCCCCACATTCGGTCTTACAATGCATTTTTCGTCCGGTCTTAAAAGCTTTTTTTGTACTAGTGAATATATCAAATATAAGAAAGTAGGAGTCAAAAAAAATTTATTTAACAATACATTGTAGTTATTCTCTAAGAACTATTAAGTATTATTTAATATAGGGTTAAAGTGCGATTTGGCGGAACTATAACGAATCCAGGTATTTG
This sequence comes from Acacia acuminata, assembly GCA_019022655.1. Taxonomy (NCBI): domain Eukaryota; kingdom Viridiplantae; phylum Streptophyta; class Magnoliopsida; order Fabales; family Fabaceae; genus Acacia; species Acacia acuminata. The sequence continues at coordinate 1,163,947 of JAFJYI010000048.1, read as the reverse complement.
GAGTTACGAAGGTGTGGTCGTGGCACATATTGTGTTTTCTCGGCTTGTGCTTTTTGGCGGCTATCCGGCATTGGGTATATTGGGATCTAGAAATCTTTTGTGATGAACGTACGGAAAACCTTCTTTGGATTTGCCTAAAATTTTTGGAATTCATTTATTTCTTTCGGGGGTAGCTTGTTTTGGTTTTGGCGCATATCATGTAACGAGATTGTATGGTCCTGGAATATGGGTGTCCGATCCTTATGGACTAACCGGAAGGGTACAATCCGTAAATCCCGCATGAGGTGTGGAATAAATTATTGGCTCAGGAGGGTCCAACACAATTAACTATTAAGTGAACCAAAAGTACCAACAAACTTTAAAAAAAGAGCATCTAGCACAACAAACTTTTAAAAAGGAGTGTTGAGCACAACGCTGTTAGCAAAAAGTTAAGGTCCGTTATCTAAGGTGCAGATTGGCCAACGAACTTTTACTCTAGGAGCACCTAACACAAAATTCTAAATTTTACTAAATTAAATATTTTTTTCTCAATTGTCATTATTCAAAACTACTTGTATAGATATCTATGGACAAAAACTATTCATTCTTCAATTTTGTCAAAATTATAATTTGCTAAAATAAAAAAAAAGTTTTAATTAAAAATATGATTATATGATTTAAATAAAACTCAAGGTGTTTTATAGTTTATTATATATGTTAAACCAAAAAAAAATTATATGATTTTTTTTTTTATTTTAAAGAAATTTATGTGAGTTAAAAAATTCATTTAATGTTGATAAAATTTAAAAAATCTATTATATCCTGAAAGAAATGAAATGAGTTTAATTTTTATTTTTATAAAAAGAGCTTAATGGATATCAACGTTGATACTTAATAATATAAATCGACAACTTGATGATATATTTGTTAATTAAATGATCTATTGATTATATGAATATGGGACATGTTGAAAAAAAAAGATAACTTAAGAGGCTTGAGGAAAGACAATTTAATAGTAGGTTAAGGAGCAATTTGGCCTACGAAAGTCTCATATCCATATAAGCAATAGATCATTTAATTAACAAATATATCATGATCAAGTTGCGGATTTATATTATTAAGTATCAATGTTGATATCCATTAAGCTCTTTTTATAAAAATAAAAATTAAACTCATTTAATATCTTTTAGGATATAATAGATTTTTTAAAAAAATTTTATTAACATTAAATGAATTTTTTAACTCACATAAATTTCTTCTAAAATAAAAATAAATCATATAATTTTTTTGTTTAACATATATAATAAACTATAAAACACTTTGAGTTTTATTTAAATCATACAATTATATTTTCAATTAAAAATTTTGTTTATTTTAGCAAATTATAATTTTGACAAAATTGAAGAATGATTAATTTTGTCCATAGATATCTATACAAGTAGTTTTGTATAATGACAATTGAGAAAAAAATTATTTAATTTAGTAAAATTTAGAATTTTGTGTTGGGCGCTCCTAGAGTAAAAGTTCGTTGGCCAATCTGCACCTTAGATAACGGATATTAACTTTTTGCTAACGGCGTTGTGCTAGGCGCTCCTTTTTAAAAGTTTGTTGTGTTGGACGCTCCTTTTAAAAGTTTGTTGGTATTTTTGGTCTACTTCATAGTTAATTGTGTTGGACGCTCCGAAGCCAATAGTTTATTGGCCAAATCGCACCTTAACCCTTTAATATATTCAAAAGAAAGAGTCTAAAAAAAATCAAATATAAGGAGGATGGATTTTTAAAAAATTATTTGACAACACAACTCTTCAAAATCTTTCTCAAATATTTTTTGAGCTTTCCTAGTAGGTATCAAACTCTTTTTTCTATGGGTTTTGTTTTGTGATTGTAGGTCTTGTCCTACACCACTACCATGAGTTTTCACTCTAAAGCTCCTTCCTCTTATAACTCTTCCTGGTGTAAGCTTTTGTTTTTTTTAATTAACTATTTTTGTTTAATTCGATTTTTTCATACAGTGAGAGCTCGCTAGTTGAGGCTGAAGGTCACGGTCGGGATGTTGGTTCTCAGATTTATGTTTTGGGATAACAAACTTAAGAAAAAAATGATTTAATTCTGTGAGATCTTAAGTGAGTATACTCGAGTATTGGAAGCAATACTTGAGTATGATAGCTCGAGATACTCAAGTACTCAAGTGAATACTCGAGTATAACCAAAGCCTCAACCCGGACTCGCCTCTTGTTGCTGATATAAACATAATCTGATAAGTACTCTCTCATCCAAGTGAATCCTCGAGTATTGTGTTTGTACTTGCAGGAACTGGCCTCAAAGACTAATGAGTACTCAAGTATGCTTCAGCAATACTCGAGTATTGAAGTCATTACTTGAGTACATGTGTTAGATCACAATGTACTGGTTGACTTTCTGAGTAATACTTGAGTATACAAGTGTATTACGGATCCTGTTACTCGAGTGTGTTCGATTAATCACAAGGCACTATTTTTCTTTCAGATTAATACTCAATTATATATTAGTTATACTCGAGTACAATACTTGAGCATGAGGATTTAGTATTCAAGTATGCTCGTTTGCTAGCAGAAACTCAGAGCAACTCTGGCAAAGCTTTCTGGGAAATATTTGAACAAGATCTTGTAGTATCTAATTGACTACTCGGAGCAACTCTAATTGAGTGAACAAGTTAAAAAGAATATATATATATATATATATATATATAACAAATCATCATCATATCTCATTCGGCTAGATCACATTAACGCAGAGGGAAGAGATCACAGCGCCATGCCCTGCTGCCCTTTGCGATGACAATAACTCTTCTTGAGCCACACAAGCTGAAATGTGTTTTATCCTCTGCCTACTCATGCCTCTCAGATAGGACCGCGAGTCCTTATTTAAGCATTGTTCCTTGATTTTCATTCATTCACTTTGGTTAGCCAAGTGAAACTGAGAGCAAGAGAGAAACCAAGAGTAAGAACCGAAGGGGGAGAGTTCAAGCATTTGTTGCTTTGTTTTTGCTCTGGAAAACATAGGTTGGTGTGATGTTGAGAACCAGCAAGCTTTGGCATATCTGAAAGACTAACAAGATAAGCCATTAAGCTAAATATATATGCGGTTATCTATGGATATATATAAATACATATATATGTACATTTATGTATGTGTGTGTCTATACATATGTATGGGGTTTATTGTTTGTCATGTCACTTGATATAGGTTTATATCAAGTCACCTTAAAACTACGTCGTTTTGGGGTTATGGAAATTAATTAAGGGTGTTTTAGTCAAATTTATATAATAAATACAAAAATAAAAATACCAAGACACCCTTCATTAATTTCCTTAACTCCTAAAACAACGTAGTTTTGGGGTTAGGGGGAATTAATGAAGGGTGTTTTGGTAAAATTCATATAAAAAATACAAAAACAAAAAATACCAAAACACCCTTCATTTATTCTCCTAACCCCAAAAAAATGTAGTTTTTGGGTGACTTGATATAACCTTCTGTCAAATGACATGACAAATGATAAACCCATATATATATATATGTATGTATGTATGTATGAGAGAGTGTGTGTGTATACACACACATACAAATATATATATATATATACATGATAAATCCCAATTTTAATATATTTTATCCCACCTTAATCATTTATTTTGGGGATTATTTTAGGCTAATTTGGATTTATTAGATAATATTTGGATTGTTAACCAATTTTAAGAAATAATATAAATCGAATTAATTATAAGATTATTGGGCCTAAATTATTAATATTCGATGAATATCTTGTGATTAGATAATATTTCTAATATATGATAGATCACGATTTTATCATATTAGAAGATCCTATGGTGCAGAATTTTTCAGGAAGCTAAAAGGAAATCTAATGGTGGAATTCTATTGGGCTTCTTATATTTTAATGGGCTCAAGTTGATATCCTAAAAACCCTCTCTTCCTCCCATTAATTAAACCTAGCGACAAATCGAGAAAGACGATTCACGCTGGAGAGACGCAAAGAAGTAGGCACTCACAGGATTGATTTGATTCATCAATTCATCCATTCATTCATATACTAAGTACGCGGGCCCACCTCTACAAAAGCAAAAAGTGATGTCAGCACATTAAATGCAAAACTCAGAAAGTTGCATACTTTTCGGTAATCCATTTGCACACGCTTACAAATAATCAAAGAATGATTTCCACATCCAGCAGCTGCTACTCCAATGGATAAATTCGTAGGAAGTCAACTCGAACTTCCGCACCGGATTAAGTGAAGATTAGTGAGAGAAAAATACCTAAACTTACCCAGAACTTTGTCTAATGAAGGCAATGGTTATATTGAAGATTACAACGGTCATTTAATGCTCTCTTAGTATAAATAGAGTAGCATTCAAGTCTTCTCAACTAACACACTGGGCCGAAAATGAATTGCATTCAAGTTTCTCAACTACCTTTCTATTTTCACTTGTATTGTATCTTGTGATACTAAAAGCTTCGAGTGTTTATCATTATTCACTCTTAGAGAGAGTTGTTATCTAAATCATTTATCAGTAAAGAATCACAAGTCTCTGGGACTTGGTGATTGGGTTCATTGATTACAACTTGTAAGGGGGAGTAAGTTCTAGAGAGAGAATTACTCTTGAGTACAATGTGTGTAATCATTTGAGATAGTGGAAATCCCAAAGAGTCTAGGGACTGGACGTAGGTCACGAGGTTAGACCGAACCAGTATAAATTCGTGTGTCTTGCTCTTCTCCTTTTTTACTCTGTTTACCTCTGTTTTCGCTGCCCTAAACAGAGCAAAGTTTTAAATTTTTTAAAATCCCCATTTCACCGCCTCTTGGTGATTTAGCTCCACTTTCATTTGGTATCAGAGCAAGGTCTTCTCTAAAGAACTTAACATCTCGAGAAGGATCACTACGGAAGGTATTCTAGCACATGGAGCTTCAATCAACAGACCTCCAGGTTTCAATGGAGAGCATTACTCATTCTGGAAAGCCAAGTTCAAGGTTTTTTTGTGATAACTACAGAGTATGGCCTCTGGAGAGTATTTGAAAGAGGAGACTACAATCCAACTGTCATGGAGAATAGTCTCAGGGTTCCAAAGGATGAAGAACACTTGGATGAGAATGACAGAAGAAATGTCACACTCAACAGCAAGGCTGTCCTCCTACTGCAAAGTGCTCTTAGTCAACAAGAGTATTTTCGTGTTTGCAATTTAACTTCTGCTAAAGCCATGTGGGATGCACTTGAAATTGCTCATGAAGGAACTACTGGAGTAAAGCAAAATAGAGTCAACACCCTCATGACTGAGTATGATCTTCTTCGTATGAAGCCTGGAGAATTTATTGGCGATTTCCAGCTAAGGTTCACTCATCTGATCAATCAGCTTGCTGCATTGGGCAAAGAGTATGAGCAACCTGTCCAAATGAGGAAGATTCTTAACATCCTCAACAAGGAATGGGAAGCCAAAGTCACTACCATTGAAGAAGCTCGTGGAGATTCTATGGCATCTGTGGCAGCCCTCTTTGGGAGCCTCTCTGAGTATGAAGCTAAGCTCAAGTTCAAGAAGGGACTTGATGAAGTTCAACAGATTCAAAAAGAAGGCATATGTCTCTGGTATCTGGGGTGATAGCTCATCTGATGAAGATGATGAGGATGAGGAAGAGAAAGCAAATATTTTCTTGGTTGCTGATGAAGAAGAGCAACATGCTAGTAATGATGAGGTATATGATTCAAAACCACCTTATGATGAATTATTTCTTGAATACCTTGTTGTGCAATCGAAATTTGAAAAACTTGCTGATAAATACTTCAAGTTGAAAAACAATAATATTACTCTTGAATTGCAAGTTGAAGAACTTTCTTCCTCTGAATATCTTGCTTTTGAAGATTGTCCCGATCTGAAGAAAAGAATTTACATCTTACAAGGGCACTTGAGAAATTCACTAGAGGAAGTGAAATGCTCAATGTCATTTTGAAACAACAAAGATTTATAAATGACAGATCAGGAATTGGTTACAAACCTAATTTTGATAAAAAGAAAGGAAGAAAGAAGTCTGGTGAAAAATCCTATATGAACTATTTTACAAAATCAGTTCATTCTTCAAATCCTTTTGCACACTGTAATTACTGCAATAGAAAGGGTCATACTACTTCTTATTGCTTTCATAAGAAGGAAAGAAAGACTAAACCCATAGGGAATTATCAATGGGTGCCAAAGGGATCTTACAAGATTCCTAAGACACAAACTAACCCCAAAGGACCCAAGAAAGATGGGTACCTAAGCCCCGATTTGTAGTGTCTTGCGAGGTTTGTCTAAGAGCATCAAAATCCAACAAATGGTACATTGACAAAGTGGATGCTCTAGGCACATGACGGAGACCAATCCAAATTTGCCTCAATCAAGCCCAAGGATGGTGGCAAGGTGACCTTTGGTGGAGATCAATATCGAAAGATGGCTGGAATTGGTGAAATTGGCAACAATGAAGGACCACTCTGTTAGTTCTATATGTGTTTTGATGATGATTGACAATTGTAAACAAGTTCAAAGTTTTGTCTTAGTAAGTTGGAAAACTTACTGTCATGACAAAACTCGAGTTTTGGTTTCAAAACTCGAGTATTGGTCTTGCGAGAAATATGCTCTATTTCGACAATCGAGCAAAACTTGAGTTTTCTTTTCAAAACTTGAGTTTTGTGTATTGCAGAGAGCACCTGATTTTATGATCAAAAACGAAACTAGAGTTTGGCCAGTGAAACTCGAGTTTGGGTTTGGCCGAGAGCCTTTGAAGTTTCCAAGTTTCAAAACTCCCGGTTTTCAAAGAGCACCTTTACCAGTTTTGAACTATTCAAAGAATTTCTCATATTTTGTGAAATAGTTCAAAACTCGAGTTTTGGGTTCAAAACTCGAGTTTTGATATGTTACTCGTGCACTGATTTGCAACATATGAAAACCGCCGGTTTTTGAACCAAAACCTCCAGTCTTCGGTTTTCTCGGTTTTCATTAAACTTTCATTGAACATATGAAAACTCGATTTTTGGAAGCAAAACTCGAGTTTTGGTCTAGCAGAGAGCATCCAAGTTTTCACAATTGCAAAACCGCCAGTTTTGAAGCAAAACCGCCATTTTTGATATGTTCACGGGTTTTCGAGTTTTCATGTTTTAAGTGAAAACTCGAGTTTGGGAAGACAAACTCGAGTTTCAAACAACCCGAGAGCATCGGTATTCTCTTGATTTGAAAACCTCCAGTTTTGGATGAAAACCTCCGGTTTTGATGTTTTGGACTAAAACTACATTTTCATATCAATAGTCCAAAACTCGAGTTTTGGGCAAAACTCGAGTTCTGAGTTTTCCATCAGAAAACCTAGTTTGAAGCATAAATCGCGATGTTGCTCTATGGAAGAAGCAAACTCGAGTTTGGGTTTTGAAACTCGAGTTTGGTCTTGTGCACAGATTTAAAACTCGAGTTTAGAAGAACAAAACTCGAGTTTTGGCCGCCGATTTTGAAATTTGATTTACGCGATTTTTCAAATCATTCTTGTTTAATCTTAATACTTCCCAGGATTATTCTCTACTACCCTTTAATTATGTTTGATGACTTTATTATTGAGTTTCAGATGGTTTAGAGAAAGATTTTGAAGTGTTAAAGCAAAAAGCAAAAAGTGGTTGAGAACATTAAATGCACTAGTCAGAAAGTTGCACAACTTTGGCTAATCCACCTGCACATGTCTGCAAAGCATTTAAGAATGTTTTCCACAATAAGCAACTGCATCTCTAACGGATTAATTCACGAGAAGGTCAACTCGGATTATTTGGCCAGTGGTTTAAGAGAATATTAGAGAGAGAAAGTGCCTAAGCCACCTCTCAACCTTGCGTAACCTGTCCACGGATCTTTTGGGATTGCAACGGTCATTTAATGATCTCTAAGTATAAATAGAGTTGCATTCAAGTCATCCCAACAACTACATCTGCTGAAAACGAAAATCATTCAAGTCTCACATTTATTTCTTCGGTTTTCATCTGTAGTATCTTGTGATACATAAGCTTCGGTGTTTAACATTATCTACTCTTTGTGAGAGTTTTCTACTTGTGAATCATTTATTGTAAAGAACCACAAGTCAGGGGACTTGGTGGTTGGGTTCATTGATTACAACTTGTAAGGGGGAGTGAGTTCTAGTGAGAGAACTATCTCTTGAGTACAGAGTGTGTAATCCTTGATATAGTGGAAATCCCAGAGAGTCTGGGGACTGGATGTAGGTCAAGTTGTTAGGACCAAACCAGTATAAATCCTTGTGTCCAACTTCTTCTTCCCTCACTTTGTTTACCTCTGTTTTATAGCTTCAAAATAGAGCATTTACTGAAAAGTTTTAAAATACCCAATTCACCCCCTCTTGGGTATATAGCTCCACTTACATTTGGTATCAGAGCTAGGTCTTCTCAAAAGAGCTTAACATCTCGAGAAGGATCAGTATGGAAGGTATCTTACCTGATGGAGCTTCCATCAACAGACCACCCGGTTTCAATGGAGAGCACTACTCATTCTGGAAAGCAAAGTTCAAAGTCTTTGTGAATGCTACGAGTATGGGTCATGGAGAGTATTTGAAAGAGGAGATTATGAGCCATCAACCGTTGAAGATGGAGTTAGAGTTCCTAAGCTAGAAGAAGAATATGATGAGAATGACGAAGAAATGTCACACTTAACGGCAAGGCTGTCCTTCGCTTCAAAGTGCTCTAAGTCAACAAGAATACTTTCGTATTTGCACTCTACCTTCTCGCAAAACATATGTGGGATGCTCGAGATAGCTCATGAAGGAACAAACACTGAGTAAAGCAAAACGAGTCAATACTCTTATGACCGAATATGATCTTATGCGCATGAAGCCCGATGAATCTATTGGTGAATTTCAATTGAGATTTACTCATCTGATAAATCAACTTGCTGCCTTGGGAAAAGAATATGATCAACCAGTTCAAGTAAGAAAAATCCTGAACATCCTTAACAAAGAATGGGAAACAAAGGTCACTGCCATTGAGGAAGCTAGAGGAGAATCAATGGCATCCGTGGCTGCTCTCTTCGGTAGTCTTTCTGAGTATGAGGCCAAGATCAAGTTCAAAAAGGGACTTGACGAAGTTCACAAAGCAAAATAAGGGAATTTCTCTCAAAACTACCGAGAGAAGCAAAAGAATCGATAACGAAGATGAGAACGAAGACGAAGATGAGGAAATAGGCATGTTGGTCCGAAGATTCAAGAAATTTTACAAGAAGGACCAAGGTTACAAGAAACTATACAAGGGCAGCTCCAAACATGAGGCAAAGAAGCCAATCATTTGCTACGAATGTCAAAAGCCCGGCCACATCAAGTCTGAATGCCCTCAGCTGAACAACAAAGACAAAGAAAAGAAGAAGTTCAGCAAATACAAGAAGAAAGCTTATGTCTCCGGCATCTGGGGTGATAGTTCATCTGACGAAGATGATGAGGATGAGGAAGAGAAAGCAAATATATGCCTAGTTGCTGAAGAAGAAGAGCAACGTACTAACCTTGAAGAGGTATATGATTGCAAACCTCCTTATGATGATTTATTTGCTGAGTATATGGTCAGTGTGCAATCTGAATTTGAAAAACTTGCTGAAAAATATTTCAAGTTGAAAAACAGGAATATTACTCTTGAATTTCAAGTTGAAAAACTTTCTTCCATTGAACATCTTGCCTGTGAAAATTGTCCTGATCTTGAGAAAAAGAACCTACATCTTACAAAAGCACTTGAGAAATTCACTAGAGGAAGTGAGATGCTCAATGTCATTTTAAAACAACAAAGATTTATAAATGACAGATCGAATTGGTTATAAGCCGATTTTGATAAAAAGAAAGGAAGGAAGAAGCATGGTGAAAAGTCTTATATGAACTATTTTACAAAATCGGTTCATACTTCGAATCCTTTTGCTCATTGCAATTATTGTAATAGGAAAGGTCATACCACATCTCTTGTTTTCACAAAAAGGAAAGGAAGGTTAAACCCTCAGGAAATTATCAATGGGTACCCAAAGGAACTTATGTTCTTGTGCAATCTAACCCCAAAGGACCCAAGAAAAGATGGGTACCTAAGACTTGATCTTTGTGAATTGCGGGTATGTCTAAGAGCATCAAAGCCAAACAAATGGTACATTGACAAAGTGGATGTTCTAGACACATGACGGGAGATCAATCCAAATTTGTCTCAATCAAGCCTAAGGATGGTGGCAAGGTGACCTTTGGAGGAGATCAATCTGGAAAGATTGCTGGAATTGGTGAAATTGGGAACAATGAAGGACCACTCATCAAAGATGTCTATCTTGTGGAAGGACTTTGCCATAATCTCCTCAGTGTGAGTCAAAGCACCGATAAGGGTAACTTAGTTATCTTTGATTCTCGAGGAATGTTTGATTGTGAAAAAGGATTTTCTCCCTTTAGAAAATTTGAAATCAAAAGCATTATTTAGAGAGCTGCTAGAGATGGCAATTGTTATACTCTTAACCTCTCTAGCAATGCTAAAATTTCAGAAACATGCTTCGTAAGCAATTTGAATGAAAGTTGGTCATGGGCATAAGCGATTAGCTCATGTCAACATGTCTCAACTTGACAAGTTGCTCAAAAAGGATTTGGTGATTGGTGTTCCCAAACTTAATTTTAAAAATGACTTGATTTGTGAAGCTTGTCAAAAAGGAAAACAAACCAAATCGTCTTTCAAACCGAAAAATGAAATCTCAACCAATAGACCATTACAATTACTACATATGGATCTCATTGGTCCGGCAAGGGGTGAGGAGCCTTGGTGGTAATTTGTATACTTTGGTTATTGTAGATGATTTCTCAAGATTCTGTTGGACCATATTTTTATCATCAAAAGATGAAACATTTGATCAATTTGTTGTGTTTGCCAAAAAGGTCCAGAACGAGAAAGGTGTATCTATTTCGGTATAAGGACCGATCATGGAGGAGAATTTGAGAATCATGCATTCGAAGAATTCTGTGATGCTCATGGAATAAATCACAACTTCTCTGCGCCTAGAACTCCACAACAATGGAGTTGTTGAAGGGAAAAATCGTGTGTTAACCGAGATGGCGGAGCAATGTTAAATGAGAATCGACCTCTCAAGTCTTCGGGCTGATGCAATGGGTACCGCATGCTATATATCAAATCGTGCATACCTCCGGAAGAAGTTAAACAAGACACCATACGAGCCGTACAAAGGAAGGAAACCAAATCTTGCTCATCTACACGTATTTGGTTGTAAGTGCTATGTGCATAATAATGGTAAGGATAATTTGGGTAAGTTTGATGCTAAAGCTGATATAGGTATATTTCTGGGATACTCCAATAGAAGTAGAGCCTATAGAGTTTTCAATACTAGAACTCAAGTGGTTGAAGAATCTATTCATGTTGTGTTTAGTGAAAGTAAGTCTGATAAACCTTTGGATGAGGAAGAGGAAAAAGTTTTCAAAAACCAATTCTTTTCAAAAACTACTCCTTCTTCTACTGAAAGTTTAGAAAATGTTTTTGAGGCTGATCCCCAAAATCCTATTGAAAGTCCGATCGGTCCTCACTAGAGCTTGGAGATTTATAAGAAATCACCCTTTAGACCAAGTTATAGGTGATGTAAATCAAGGAGTAAGAACTAGAAATAGCACTTTAAATGAAGTTACATTTTCTCGCATTCATTTCCCATATAGAACCCTCTAAAATAGATGAAGCCCTTTCGGACAATGATTGGATGATAGCTATGCAAGAGGAGTTACATCAATTTGACAAAATCAAGTTTGGGACTTGGTGCCTAGACCCAAGGACCATCCGGTTATTGGGACAAAATGGGTATTTAAGAACAAACGAGATGAGTCTGCAATCATTGTCCGTAATAAGGCAAGATTGGTTGCAAAAGGATACAACCAAGAGGAAGGTATAGACTATGAAGAGACTTATGCTCCAGTAGCAAGATTGGAAGCTATAAGAGTTCTTCTAGCCTTTGCATGTGTTAAAGGTTTCAAACTATTTCAAATGGATGTTCAAAGTGCATTTTTAAATGGTTTTATACAAGAGGAGGTTTATGTTGAGCAACCTCCTGGTTTTGAAAATGGGCAACATCCTGATCATGTGTACCATCTTAAAAAGGCTTTGTATGGTCTCAAGCAAGCACCTAGAGCTTGGTATGAGAGATTAAGTCAATTTCTTCTTGATCAAGGATTTATCAGAGGCAAAGCTGACACAATACTGTTCTTTAAAAGAAATAAGTTAAATGAAATTTTGATTGTGCAAATTTATGTTGATGACATAATCTTTGGTGCCACTAATGATGTTTTGTGTGAAGAATTTGCAAAGACTATGCAGGGGAAATTTGAGATTCCATGATGGGAGAGCTCAATTACTTTCTTGGGCTGCAAATCAAGCAAAGGAAAGATGGAATCTTCATCTCCCAAACAAAGTATCTCAATGACCTGCTAAAGAAGTTTGGAATGGACAATTGCAATGGAGCTGACACACCAATGAGCACAACTACCTCATTGGATGCTGATGAAGAGAGTAAAGATTTCAACATCACAAAGTATAGAGGAATGATTGGATCATTACTCTATCTAACCGCAAGCCGTCCGGACATCCAATTCAGTGTTGGAATGTGTGCAAGGTTCCAATCTGCTCCCAAGGAGTCTCACGCTGAACATGTGAAGAGAATCTTCAGATATCTTGCTGACACAAGGGCACTTGGACTATGGTTTCCCAAAGGTCAACCTGAACACTTGGTGGCATATTCGATTCGAGACCATGCCGGCTACAAAACTAATAGGAAGAGCACAAGTGGCCAATGTGAGTTCTTTGGCAATTCACTTGTGTCTTGGTTCAGCAAGAAACAAACAAGTGTAGCTGTATCATCAACCGAAGCTGAATATATGGCCGCATCAAGTTGTTATGCTCAAGTGCTATGGCTTAAGCAACAACTTGCTGACTTGGGAGTCAATCTGAAGGAAATCCCAATATTGTGTGACAACACAAGCACAATAAGTTTGGCCAAGAATCCAGTTCAACACACTCGGACCAAGCATATTGATGTGAGGCATCATTTTATAAGGGATCATGTTCAGAAAAGAGATGTCAAAGTAATGTTCATCCCAACACATCTCCAACTTGCTGATATCTTCACAAAGCCATTGGCTAAGGAACCATTCAATTTCATAAGAAGAGAATTGAGAATGGTAAATCCCAATGAGCTGTAAGATTATCTCTTACCCAATGTTAGTTTAAGTTTTGATGATTGATTGTTACTAACTTAAGCATCGGAGTGTCTAGCTATGTTTTATGCAGGATGTATTTACAAAATCATAACTTTTGCTGATAAGAAGTGAAAACTCGAGTTTTGATGAAAACTCGAGTTTTGGATGAAGTATCAGGGAGAGAGAAGCAGACTTAAGTTGTGAAGGTGCTATAAACTCGAGTTTTGAAAATTGGAAACTCGAGTTTCCACTGCATCGAGAGCAACTCAAGGTTTTGAAGAATGAAAACTCGAGTTTTGTAAGTAAAACTCGAGTTTTGGTCGCGGGTTTCAAAAGTTCACTTTATACTTTTGAAGTCCAGGTAAGCCTTTATTCTTCAAAACTCGAGTTTTGTATATACACAAAAAACAAAACTCGAGTTTTGGTCCCGTTATAAGTAACTAATTTTCACATGTTCTTCAAAACTCTCTTTCAAACTCAAGTTTAGCCCTAGGTTTTCTTCTCTTCTCTCGTCCCCATTTCCTAAATCTTTCAGATCTTACTCCTACCCATCACATTTCTTCATCAAACCCTAAAATGACCTCGTCTAACTCCTCTGAATCGACTCACATTGCTCCTAGCCCTAATGAACGTTCAAAGAGGATCAAAACTCGCTCAATCAGACTTCATTTTGGCATTGATCGATCAATCAAGGGTGTTCCAAGGGAAATTTCTTCTTCTAAGTCGCCTAATCATAAAACTAAAGGAATTTCTATAGACGACAGCCGTCAGGCTCGTTCCAAAAGGAAGCATGTTCCTAAGATTTTTCCCCGAGGGAAAGGAAAAGCCAAGTCAACAGTCATCCCAAAAGCTCCCACGGCCAAGAGGTCTAAGGTTGCTTCTCAAACAGAAAGGTCACGGGTCCTCCAAACCACCAAACTGAAAAGAACCCGAGAAGGAGCCTTCAATAATGGCTAATGCAATAGAGGACATATACAACCATTCTGAACCTCCAAATGGTTTCTCTACTGATCTGACTTTCATGACCGACGAAGATGCTGAGAGGTTTAGAGACACTTACCTCAACCGTGCCTTCTGTCCTATTGTCTCGGTCAATCTGGGTAAGCTCAAAGAAGATTTCAATATTGATCTATCCCCTTGGTTGTCCCAATATGAATCTTTTATTTCCATTTCTGCTCCATTCACACCTAGCATTGTTAAAATATTCTATTTTAACATGATTTCTGATAATGTCTTGGATTCTGAGGGAAACTTAATTGAAGAAAGGGTGATCACATCTGTCAAAGGGGTAACATTCACTATTTCGGCCTCTATGATCAACTCTGTCCTTAAGCTCACAAATCCACCATCAGCGTATCTCCCATCAAACCGAGTAATCGAGAAATTTTTGGGTTACTCGCCCTCACAAGCTATTTCCGTAAAATCGACCCACACTCTTTCTTTTCAACCTCCCGACATGTCCTCAATAAATCGAATTCTCTGGTATATCTATTCGAGGAATTTCATCCAGAAGGGTGGAAGTTACACTCGCTTTGCCCAAAAAGACTATCCATTGTTTGCAGCCTTTGTGAAGCAGACTCCCTTACCTTGGGGACTGGATTTTTCAGGAGATGATTAAGTTTAGGTTTGCTTCACGCCGACCATCACATATCTTTTTCCTTCTTTTCACCGGAACTAGCTCCCTCGTCGCGGCAAAATCCTTTTAGGTGCGATAAGCAAGGTTCAAAGAAACCTTTTCTCTTAGCGTGCACGCTCTCTTAGCGTGCACAGTTGAGTGCTTTCCTTTGGTGAAGTGTCTGATGATGCCATCATCTTCACAAACCTTCTGGAAAGGATCACTCTTGTATTCTCTACCATTATCTGAACGAAAACATTTGATCCTCCTACCTGTTTGTGTTTCTATCATTGCCTTCCATTTGAGAAAGATTCCCAACACTTCATCTTTGGTCTTCATCGTATACACCCAAACTCTTCGAGAGAAATCATCAACAAAGGTTACAAAATAATGTTTTTCTCCCAATGAAGGGGTTTTGGAAGGACCCCAAACATCAGAGTGTACATAATCCAAAATACCTTCTGTATTATGGATAGCTGTACCAAACTTAACCCTTGTCTGTTTCCCCTTTATGCAATGCTCACAAAAGTCCATGATGCTATGCTTCAATCCTTTTAACAATCCTTGATCTGATAGAGCCTTCAAGGATTTTCCTCTAGCATGTCCCAAGCGCATATGCCACAACCTGGTTGCTTCGGCATCCTTCTCACTACTGGATGTCATTGCAGCTGTACCAATAACTGTACTACCATGATAGTGGTACGTGTTATTGTTCTTCCGAATACCCTTCATTACCACCAATGCACCGAGAATATCTTCATCACTCCATTTTCTCGCAGTGATCTTGAACCCTTTTGAATCTAGAGTTCCCACGTAAATGAGATTCTTCTTCAAATCCGGTACATACCGAACATCTTTCAATTCCTGATCAATCCATCATGGTTCCTTAATTTGATTGAACCAATGCCATATGCGGTAAGAGAAGAGTTATCTGCTGTGTGGACAATTCCACACTCTGCTTCTTCAAGGTCAGTGAACCGGTCTTTGTTAGGACACATATGATGGCTGTAGGCTGAGTCCAACAACCATACATCTGATGGTCTTGGTGACGTCGTTGTAACTAGTGAGAAATCTGAATTCTCATCATCACGATCGGCTACATTTGAGTTCATAACACCTTCCCATGGTTAGGTCTCGGCCTTGTTTTTCAGCTTTGACAGTCCTTCTTCCAAAGGGCCTTTTTCTCGACAAAAGGCACATTCATCTTTACTGGGTCTGGACCTCGATTTAGATCGCCCTTTCTTTGACCTCGTCCGGTCTTCTGCACGTCCTCTAACGACTAGAGCTTCTGCTTCTCCACCTTTTTTGTTTCTCTTTCTTTCTTTGTTCATAGCTGTATAAAGTAGAACAAACTTCTCTGAGAGAACCCTCCTCCTTGCCGTGAAGTAGCGTAGTCTCCAGGTGCTCGTACTCATCGGGAAGTGATCCCAACATCATCAGGGCCAGATCTTCATCTTCAAAGGTCACGTCCATATTCTGCAAATCTGTCACCAACTTATTAAAGCTAGTGATATGCTCATTTATTGTGGTACCAGGAACATAAGTGAAGCGAAACAGTCTTTTCTTCATATGGGGTTTATTCTGACTGCTTTTCTTCAAGAACTTGTCCTCCAGTGCCTTCCATAGTCTACATGCAAAAGTTTCCTTTGTGTATGGATACTTCTGCTCTCTTGAAAGGTATGATCGAATAGTACCACAAGCAACACGATTGATGACCCTCCAATCTTCCTCCTCCATACTATCTGGTTTCCTCTCTTCAATAGCAAAGTCTAGTCCTTGTTGTAAAAACCATATCCCTCTCTGATTTCAGTGATTCTATTCTACCACAAGATATGGCATCTTGGTCCCCCAACTCCCTCAAATCACCTGCTGAATTTGGAAAAGGTCAATTAAACTATATGAAGCTTCAGTTGGAGACAGAAGGGTCAGATCAATCTTATGCTCCGACTAGATCTCACACCAGAGCTACACATTCAAGGGCTCCTGAGGCTCAATCTGCTCCTACTCACCCGCCATTGCCCACTGCTTTTGAGTCCAGTGTAAGGTCAATTGTAGACGTTGCCATTGCTTCTTTATCCCTTCAATTAGAGTCTGAAATTGGGAAGCTAGTATCTGAGATCAGAGATGGGAATCATGAAATGGTAGATGCACAAGAAGCTATGAAAGGTCGATAGATGCACTCAAAGCTCGATCGTGACAAAACAGATGAAATTTTTGACCAACTCATCGATCTTGACAATAAGCTATCTACTACCCCGAATACGCCATCAATGCCCGCGACAAGGTTGAGCAAGTCATCAAGCATCTTAGCATTGGATCCTCTTCACCCCGTGGTTGTTCTACGGGTCCATCCTTTTCTTCTCCCAAACAACCGCACTCACCCTTTCTCCTTCTTTCACCTTCCATAACCCTCTCCACTCCTCATCATCTCCAAGATCTATGTCCACTCCCTCCACTGTCATTCTCCCTTCACCTTCTTCTCCATCCACAGTTGTGCTACCTTCCCCTTCTACTCCTTCTACTGAGATTCTTCATCTTCACTCATCCTCTTCCGGCACTCCTGCTACTGTGATCCTCAATCTCAATACCCCTGATCCTCCCCAATTTGAAGATGACAAAGGGGGAGAGAAAGCAGACTAGAAGAGAATTTGAGTAGAGAATTTGAGTTTCTGAATCTTGAACTTTTGCTGATTAATTTCCTGCTGGTTTCCATTTTCTGTTAGTTAGGATTCTTATGGTTGTGTAATTCTGTTATGAATGACATGTTCTATCTTAATTAATACTTCGTTGTTTGTCTCGATTACATCCGATTCACACTCTTAGTATCTTTTAATGAACATATGTCAAACTTCTGAAAATGAAACACCTTCTTTTAAATTTCTCAAATTCTTGGAAGTATTAGTTTACAAGTGTTGTCATCATCAAGAAGGGGGAGAATGTTAGTTCTATATGTGTTTTGATGATGATTGACAATTGTAAACAAGTTCAAAGTTTTGTCTTAGTAAGTTGGAAAACTTATCGTCATGACAAAACTCGAGTTTTGGTTTCAAAACTCGAGTTTTGGTCTTGCGTAAATATGCTCTATTTCGACAACTGAGCAAAACTTGAGTTTTCTTTTCAAAACTTGAGTTTTGTGTATTGTAGAGAGCACCTGATTTTATGATCAAAACGAAACTCGAGTTTGGCCAAAAAACTCGAGTTTGGGTTTGGGCCGAGAGCCTTTGAAGTTTCCAAGTTTCAAAACTCCCGAGTTTTCAAAGAGCACGCGCTTTTGAACTATTCAAAGAATTTCTCATATTTTGTGAAATAGTTCAAAACTCGAGTTTTGGGTTCAAAACTCGAGTTTTGATATGTTACTCGTGCACCCGATTTGCAACATATGAAAACAAAAATTTTTTTGAACCAAAACCTCCAGTCTTCGCTTTTCTCGGTTTTCATTAAATTTTCATTGAACATATGAAAACTCGATTTTTGGAAGCAAAACTCGAGTTTTGGTCCGCGCAGAGATCCAAGTTTTCACAATTGCAAAACCGCCGCTTTGATATGTTCATAGGTTTTCAGAGTTTTCATGTTTTAAGTGAAAACTCGAGTTTGGGAAGACAAACTCGAGTTTCGAAACAACCCGAGAGCATCAGTATTCTCTTGATTTGAAAACCTCCAAGTTTTGGATGAAAACCTCCGGTTTTGATGTTTTGGACTAAAACTACATTTTCATATCAATAGTCCAAAACTCGAGTTTTGGGCAAAACTCGAGTTCGAGTTTTCCATCGAAAACCCGGTTTGAAGCATAAATCGCGATGTTGCTCTATGGAAGAAGCAAACTCGAGTTTGGGTTTTGAAACTCGAGTTTGGTCTTGTGCACGCTTAAAACTCGAGTTTAGAAGAACAAAAATCGAGTTTCGGTCGCTGATTTTGAAATTTGATTTACGCGATTTTTTAAATCATTCTTGTTTAATCTTAATACTTCCCAGGATTATTCTCTACTACTCTTAATTATGTTTGATGACTTTATTATTGAGTTTCAGATGGTTTAGAGAAAGATTTTGAAGTGTTAAAGCAAAAAGCAAAAAGTGGTTGAGAACATTAAATGCACTAGTCAGAAAGTTGCACAACTTTGGCTAATCCACTTGCACACGTCTCGCAAAGCATTTAAGAATGTTTTCCACAATAAGCAACTGCATCTCTAACGGATTAACTCGCGTAAGGTCAACTCGATTATTTGGCCAGCTGGTTTAAGAGAATATTAGAGAGAGAAAGTGTCTAAGCCACCTCTCAACCTTGGCAGAACCTCTCCAACGGATCTTTTGGGATTGCAACGGTCATTTAATGATCTCTAAGTATAAATAGAGTTGCATTCAAGTCATCCCAACAACTACATCTGCTGAAAACAAAATCATTCAAGTCTCACATTTATTTCTTCAGTTTTCATCTCGTGTAGTATCTTGTGATACATAAGCTTCAAGTGTTTAACATTATCTACTCTTTGTGAGAGTTTTCTACTTGTGAATCATTTATTGTAAAGAACCACAAGTCGGGACTTGGTGGTTGGGTTCATTGATTACAACTTGTAAGGGGGAGTGAGTTCTAGTGAGAGAACTATCTCTTGAGTACGAGTGTGTAATCCTTGATATAGTGGAAATCCTAGAGAGTCTCGGGAACTGGATGTAGGTCAAGTTGTTAGACCGAACCAAGATAAATCCTTGTGTCCAGCTTCTTCTTCCCTCACTTTGTTTACCTCTGTTTTATAGTTTCAAAACAGAGCATTTACTCAAAAGTTTTAAAATACCCAATTCACCCCCCTCTTGGGTATATAGCTCCACTTACACACTCATCAAAGATGTCTACCTTGTGGAAGGACTTTGCCACAATATCCTCAGTGTGAGTTCAAGCACTGATAAAGGTAACTTAGTTATCTTCGATTCTGAGGAGTGCTTGATTGTGAACAAGGATATTCTCCCTTTAGAAAACGTAAAATCAAAAGCTTTATTTAGAGCCCCTATAGATGGCAATTGTTATACACTTAACCTCTCTGGTAATGGTTCTGTTTCTAAAAAATGTTTTGTTAGTAATTTGGATGAAAGTTGGCTATGGCATAATCGATTAGCTCATGTCAATATGATTCAACTTGACAAATTACTGAAAAAGGATTTGGTCATTGGTGTTCCCAAACTTCATTTCAAAAATGACATGATTTGTAATGCTTGTCAAAAGGGAAAACAAACCAAATCATCTTTCAAATCTAAAAATGAGATTTCAACTAATAGACCTCTTCAATTGCTTCATATGGATCTAGTTGGACCAGCTAGAGTAAAAAGCCTTGGTGGCAATCTTTATACCTTGGTCATAGTTGATGACTTCTATAGATTTGCATGGACAATATTCTTGTCTTCTAAAGATGAAACATTTGATCAGTTTGTTGTTTTTGCCAAGAAGGTCCAATACGAGAAAGGTTTTTCTATTTCAGGAATCAGAACTTATCATGGAGGAGAATTCGAAAATATTGCATTTGCTGAGTTTTGTGACAGCATGGGGATAGACCACAACTTCTTAGCCCCAAGGACTCCTCAACAAAATGGTGTTGTGGAAAGGAAAAATCGGGTCCTCACTGGGATGGCAAGAGCCATGCTGAATGAAAACAACACTTCTTAAGTGTTTTGGGTTGATGCAATAAGCACCGCTTACTACATCTCGAATCGGGCTTACCTTCGAGGTCGGCCCTCCAGGGCCAAACTTCACTTCACACCTCCAATTTCCAAGCCTGACCCTTAAAGGACCAGGCCTTAAACGGGCCGAGCCCATCTAATAGTGACACATGTCCTAATGTAATGATTACATTGACTTTTGCTTTTTGGCATATGACTTTTTTAGTGTCTTTTCCTCTTCTTATCTCCTCAAAACGCGAAATCTTCACCTAACCAGGAAATGTCATGTGCACATTTATTTTAGTTCATTTTTGCTCAACTAAATGTCCCATACCTTAGGACATAGCTAAATGTCATTTTTTTTCCAACTAATTCACACCGTACAGATCTTCTGTACCCTTTTTCCATTGGCATTTTACTTCCACGGCTTACACATACTAGGTCTACTGTCCTGTATAGCCGAGTTACTTAGTCTCTAAAAGGCTTCTTATCTCTTGGCATTCTTGCTACTCTTGTAATATCCGGAATTTTGGACCCTGAGAATTGAGAATAAGGCTAAAAGTAGGTAGATAACTAAGCCTTGTTCGGGAAGAGTCCCAAGAATGAAAAGAGATAGGAAGCCTCTCAGGGACTAAGTAACTTGATTATGCAAGTCAGTGGACCTAATATATATAAACCATGGAATTAAAGTGCCAATGGAAAAGGGGGCACAGAAGACCCATACGGTACAAATTCGGTTGGAAAAGATGTCCCCTAACTATGTCTTAGGGTATAGGACAATTAGTTGAGTGAAAATATACCGGTATAAGCAAGTATATAGCATTTTTAGGGCAGTCAAGGGTGCCCTGCGTTTTTGAAGATAAGGAATCAGTGTAATCACTACTAGAGGACACATGTCACTGCGGAGTGAAAAAGCAAAAAGTAAGTAACGATTACAGGGGTAGAAAAGTCAATTCCTTACCCCTTAAGCATTGGATTTCGTCCACCCAGGAGAGAGAAGGAAAAATCAAATAATTTTATTTGTACTCAGGCCCAAACACAAAATACGGGTCCAGGATGTTAACCAGTAGAAAGGGGACCGATAGGGACCAATTAGGGGCTTAAATTGGATTAAATAAAAAGAATGTGGGCCCATGGGGAAATGTGAAGTGGCATTACATGTATGTGCCCAATCAGGAAAAATGTCTATAAAAGTTGGAGAAAAGTACAAAAAGAAGCACAATTGCAACCAAATGCCCGATAAGGACAAGATGAAAGGAGATTGGACCGGATAAAGTGGGAAAGACAGAGGAAAAGCAAGAAGGAAGATTTGGTGGGGCCCAAATAGTGCCATCTAGCCCTTATAATTATAAAAAATTTACTTCGAGGAAAAGAAACAAAATCAATCCAAAAGTCAAAGCGTGGCTCCCACTTTCCGAATAAAAAGAGATAAATCTGATAAATTGGGAAAAATAAAATAAAAATCAAGGGATATGATTTATGGGCTCAAGATGGCATCACCTAGTCCTAGGAACCATATAGAGAGCTTGGGGAAAAAGAAAAGAATTATTTCTCGCCAAAACTAGTAATATACATAAATTCTCGGGCCAAAACAGTAATTTTCTCCATTTAAAAAGTAAAATCTGATTTAAATGGCCAGGGACACCTTCTAGAGTCTTCTGAAAATTCTTGGGGAAAAATTCAAAAAGTCAAATCAAATTTAATAATTACTAGACAGAAATTTATTCCAGTTAATCCAGACCACTCACATTTCTTTTTACCATTATTAAAGGACATAAACTCTCTCTCTCACTTAACCATAAGGCACGGAATTTTTGGAGAGGAGAGAAGGATCAGCTGAACTTCCATAGGCAAGAACAAGAGTCAAATCATCAAGATCATCACGCGAACTCCGATTTCAGGTAAACACCGAAAACCTGAACCTTGGAACTTAAACCTTAGATTTTCGTTCAAGGAGTTAGGCCTTGGTGTTACAATCTAGTTTTGGGGCTTTTGAGGGTCTCAAAGTGTTCAAAATGTGATTTTTTATGGGGTTAAACTATGGTTTAAGTTTCCAAACTCGAAAACACCGAAAGATCCTTAAGAACAAGCTTGCTGCCAATTCTGGGTTTCTGGGCAGCAAACTTTCAACTAGGTTTTAGAAATAGTAAATGAACTTCTATTAAGCTAAAATTTTACAGGGCTAAATTACACATCCTAAGGTTTTCTGTGATGTATAATTTTGTATAATTTGGATTTTTCTACTAAGAGATAAAAATTGGTAAAAATAGACCAGAAAGTAACAGGATAATTCTAACTAGAGTGTGGAAAATGGGCTTCACGCCAAAATAAATGTACTTTTGGTTTCTGGAATTATTTTTTCTAAACCATATACATCCTAATGGTTTAGATGGCGCTAGTTTCATATAAATATGATTTTTTTGGAATTTATTAAAAATCCTTAAATTTGGGCTAAATTCACTGGATTTTCTGGAAAATAAGTAAAGGGCTCAGATTTAATTAAAAATGCAAGGGTATTTTTGAAAATACCAAAAATAAGGTATTTTGGTGTTTTTAAGAAAAGGGCATAATTGGAAAAGTAATCAGGCACATCAAAATATTAAGGCTGGGCATACCCCACAGGTAGAAACCGCTTTACTCAAATATCTTTATGTGTTTTGTTGTATGTTTGGATTTCCATGTATGTATGTTTTTGTGTTTGTGCCAAATATGCAATCATTGCTTGTTGGGGTTAGAGTCCCTAACTATGTGATTCCTAGCAATGAGGATGCTTGTCGGGGTCTGCCTATGTGGCGGCTCAACGGAGATGGGCGTGTGATTTCAGTAAATGGGGGCAACGGTATGAAGACGTTTTGTTATATATGTTTTTGTTTGCATATGTAGTATGTTTGGCATATTACTTGTGTTATTATATCTGACATGGTTACATGCATACACTGTACACATTTAGTATTTGAGTATTGACGGTTACTCTGGGGGCCATTATTGGACTCCAGTTACTTCTATAGATACAGGGGGAATGTGCCTGCAGTGAAGAACTTGTTGGAAAGGTAAGGGCTTATCGGTGCAGATGGAAGAATAAGGAATGCCTTATTATGTTTTGTACATATATTTGAGATGACCGTATATATTATTTTGGTATTTATTCTGGATAACTATATCCTTAACCTCTAGGGGACTTTTATTTTCTATTTATTTTGTTAGACCTGACTATCACCTACGAGGGGGGTGAATTGGGTGTCCGATAAAATTTTGGGAACTTTGAAAATCTTTTCGCAACTTATCAAATCAATTCAAATGACAAATACTTTATAAAGCAATAGTCACATTCAAACATATATGCCGGAAATATAAGAGTTTAGGGAAGAGAATATGCAAACTATGATTTATCCCGTTCGGCCCAATTCTTGACCTACGTCCGGTCCAAATTTCAAGCTCCGCTTGAGATTTTCAATCCACTATCTCCTTGTTTAACCGGCCACAAGAGAAAAGCCTTTACAACCTCACAATTAAGTTTAATCGGGCACTCGTGCAGCCTTTACAATCTCTTACTGAGATACTCCCCCTTACACACCGTAAGAATACAATTACGCACTCGTACTCGTGGATGATCCTTTCACACTAGGACTCACTCCCCTTACAAGTTGTAATTGTAAACCCACACTCAAAGGTTCCACAACCTTGAGATTTGATCACTAAACAAAATCAAATAAGTGTTTAGACTCTCTCACAAAGAGATGAATAATAATCACTGAGGTACATAATCGATTATCACACTCTCTACTGAAAACTTATAAACATTGTGAAACAGAGCGTATATGAGATAAGTGATGGATTCAGAATATCAGCATTTCAACAGTGCAAGCTCATGTAACTCAGTCCATTTTGAATCCTTCTCCTTTTATAGTTGATCATCCTTAATGATCGTTGAGAAGCTTTGTAAACTAGTTGTTGTGTCTCTTCGTATTTTCGTTAGGCATAAATGATTTTCGTTGAAGTTAATCGACCGTTGCTTCATAAATGCTTCACCATCGAATGTACTTGTGCAAAGAGTGATTCAGAGTAAGAGCTAGAATAGGTATTCCTCAAAAGAAAGTCTTCGACTGCAATGAAAATCTTATTCCGATTGTAGTTTTACTTTTCTGAATGAGCATTTAATGCGTCTGTCACGTTGGATTGCCTTTCGTTCAAACACTCAGTTCAAACAAGCTTAATCAACTGTAACTCAATCAAAAAGATGATTAAATATGATATAAATGAGTTTGAGTATGATTAACATATAATAGAAAATGACCTAGTTGATTTTGGGCAGATGATCAGCGATACTGGAAGATGATGGAAATGAGAGGAACATATTCTCGAGAATTGCTTGAGTCATTCTCGAGAATTCCTTAAACTGGAATCCGTTTGTAAATGCAACTCCTCGTCAATACTCGAGAAACCATTACTCAATACTCGAGTATCTATGTGGTTCGATATACCAAAAGCTCGCAAATGATCATACTAGCGTAGCACCCGTTTTGTCAAAATAATAATATGCAACTCACTCAAGAATATGATTAGTAATAGCATAAATAAGATTGAGTGATGTAGAAGAATGATTAATTGAATAATCAATCCAATCGAACAATATTGCAGAGATGATTTTTGTCAGCTGATAGTCATACTCGAGTATCCCATTCTGTGTACTTGAGTATCCCTTGCAGAAGCATCTAACAGAAACTTGATCCTTGTCAATACTCGAGTAGACCATTTCCCATACTTGAGTATCTCAGTGATTCAATTATACCAGAGGCTTTAATCTTGATCATTCTTGAGTATTGAGTACTTCCTGAATGCTTCCTGAATTCTTCCTGAATATTTGCTGAATACTTTCAGAATACTTTCTAAACAGTTCCTTCATACTCGAGAATTCCTCAGATCAGATGCGAATAATTGCATCGTGTATTCTTGAGAATCATGTTGCTATTCTCGAGAATCAGCGAAGGGAGAATAACAGGATCATCGAAGTTTACCACGCATTCTCGAGAATTCCTTACGCATTCTCGAGAATCATATCAGAGAGTATTCAGAGAGTTGATTCTATCACATACCATTCTCGAGAATCCTTTATCCATTCTTGAGAATTGCTCTGAAGGATATTGAAAGGAAGCTACGCACATACTTGAGAGTCAAGGAACCATTCTCGAGAATCTCAAGTCCATTCTCGAGAATCACAAGCTCATACTCGAGAATCAATTACACATGGAGATGTAAGTGAGTTGATTTTGATTCTAATACTTAAACTCTTTAAAGCCTTCTTTCCAACTCAAGAAGAATCAGCTCCAAACTGGTTGTATTTCATCCATTGACATCAGATGAATGAAGGTTGGTCTTATCCAACGTTTTTGCAGCATCCAAAATAGACTGTCAACATAAAAACATCATAACTCCTTCAATTGATCTTCTTTTTCTAGGTTCTTGATGTTTTTGAAAAGGTATTTGAGTCTAGTTTCCAATGGCACCAATTTCAGCTCAATTGAATACACTCAAATTACTGAAGGTTGGTCCGGACTGTGACGGTGATTTTTGTGTCAACTTGAAAAACTCATAGCTCTCTCATCTGAACTCTTTTGGACTTGAATTTTATATCAAAATGATGCATTGGCAGTCTAGTTTCATATGCCACTAGTTTCACCTTAATCCGATCTCTAGTTTGGGAGATATCATCGAATTACCGAAGGTCGCCAGGAACAGAGCAGTTGAAGAATATGACCATTCTCGAGAATTGATGTCTGATTCTCGAGAATTACCTGAAATCTTCACATGAACAGTACCATTCTTGAGAATTATAATGTCATACTCGAGAATGACTTCGTGAATGCTATTTTAACTCCGAATTAAACCATTCCAACTTCCATTTGATCACAGAGACTTGAATATTGATATTCTCATGATATTTAACAAGTTCTTCTTTCTTCAAACTCCATTCTTGATCATTCTTCATTGTATTAAACTTCACATATCTACATTAAATATAAGAATTAGTCAAAGTAGAAGATAAATGTAGTATGCAAGTTTTTTGCTCTAGATAATGGCATCTATATAAGACATCATCAAAACTAATCATAACTAACATATTTTACTTTTACCAGTACAAGAGATTGTCCAAACCGATTAAATGCTCTGTTGCACTCACTCTAATATAAGTTAAATGGACCTAATAATGAAGGAAAGGTAAGAAGTAAAAAGAATCCCCCTAACCCGCCACCTGAACAGGCGAGACCGGTAGAGGTGTAACAACTCTTCCCAAACCGGGCTTAGTCGTCCTCCTATTTTAGGCTTGCTCTCAATTCTCAGTGTTCAAAATTCAGGATATTACAATGGATAGTGTGATCCTTTGCTTTTATTTAATTATATATTACCCAGGTTATAAATTGTCCAACATTAGAGTATCCACGCCTTACTTTTTTAGGTGGCAGGTAGTGTGATCCTTTGCTTTTATTTAATTATATATTACTCAAGATATAAATCTCAAGCATCAGAGTGTTTACGCAGAAGAGCATGCAATCAGTTTGGACAATAAAATATCGGTAAAGGTAATTAAATACAGGAAAGATGAATCCCTAAAGGATTAACATACATTGATCCAAATCATAATGCCTAAAATAGCCCAATAAAAAAATCATACAGTCATCTGGACTCAAAAGTTAAATAACAAAAGAGAGTCATCAACAGTCACCACTAACAAATTCTAAGTCCAGCTACATATTCCTACCTTTATCTCCCAGTACCGCTTTAGGAGAACTACCTGGAGTCTTACAAAAGCTTGAGATTCATAATTCAATCCTAGAGTAACCATTAATCTCATATGAATTGTATATACAATGTATGTAAGCAACCATATTCAGGAAAAACACCATATCACAAAGCATTCAGTATAATAGGCGTAGTAACATAAGTACAACATACCACATATGCAATGTTAACTGTAGAAGGACGACATATCCTAAAAACAAACGCAGGACTACTCAATCAAGGCAATTTTTGTTCTCTTTTCCTCTTCTTTGCCCTTTGAGGTCTTGGTCGAAATACTCATGCAAAAGGGAGTGTAAAATGTCTTAAAATATGTCAAGAAGGCACTTAAAAATCCCCCAAATCAAATGACCAAAGTGTCCTTACAAAATATCCTCTTAACTTGGCTTATTTTGCAAGTTTTGTTGATGTTTCTCTCTACACCTAGCTTTGCACAAATTTGAGGCTTATTAAAGAAGCTTTTGAGTCATCTTTTCATATTAATTGCATGCACATGTGTCCCTCATAGCAATGGACCAAAATGCCCTCAAAATATTTACTTTAGCATAGCCTCTTTACAAGCTTTCTAATTGTCCATGTCCAAATTTATTTAACCAAGCTTCTTTGAACAAATCTTCATCCTTCATTACATTAATTGTTAATGTTAGAGAATAAATATCATCTACTAATGACTTAATGAAAATTCCATATAATATTTTCAAAATTTAACATCACACTTCTTGAGTTGGGTCTAGTCATATGTCTGATACATGCTTATCCTCAAGTCTCTAGGCTCAAAATTTAGAATATTACATTTCTCCCCCCGTTCAATAAATTTCATCCTCAAAATTTGAACGTTAAAATGTTGGAAATCATTCCAATCATTCAATTTATTCCTTTTTTCTATACATACTAACTAGACATGTAACATAGTCATAAGCTACAATTTCATTCATTTCTGGGGCTGTGCATGCTCCCCATGCTCGCATAATGTTCATACACTATTCTCTTTTATGTTGTACCTAGGTATAGTACTTAATCACACAGAACCAATTGTCCATCTTCACAACGCTTGGTTATACAAATTTTACTGATTAATTAATTTTGCCACTTGGCTTATCATATTCTTATCATTTGGCTCATTCTATTACCATTGCGCTAATTATTAAAGCCTTATGCCTTAGGGATTCCTTGCCAATCTATAGGCATCTCATCTGTCCCTAGTAAAGATTGAATATTCTGCCAGTCTCATAGCATTGTCTGGACATACTAGCCCAAAATCATCATGTTGTAACATCCTAAATTTTGGGATTTGAAATTTGAATATTGTATGGGAAATCGAATTGTGGAATTTGCCCTAAAATAATTATGAAGTTAATTATTTGGAATTTTGGGCCTATTTTTCCTTCGACTTTCGAGAAAAAATAAATTTAAGTAATATTTGTAAGGGATAAGTTTTGGCCTAGAAATTTTAGATTCAATAATTTATGGCCAAGAGAAGTTAATTGAGAAAGAAAAATCCTTAAATAGGATTAAGGATTTATTTCAAGAATTTATTATGATAATATAGTGTCAAAATTAAGAAGGGGGTAAAATGGTAATTTTACTATCCAAGCCCCAAATGAATTTGGGCAAAGTTAAACTCCAATTTGAAGAAACAAGGAAATTCTTCATCAGAATTATTGAAGAAAAGAATTGATAAGTTTAATGCCCAATATTAGAAAGAAAAGGAGAATATTAAGCTAGTAGTATTATGGGTTTGATGAATTATGCATGACCAAGCTAATATTGGGAGCATGTTTGTGGGACCCAAGAGTAAAATAAATTGTTATCTCTTTTAAATCATTTATGCAGCACCAATTTCAGCAGCATGTGAAAGCCATACTCCTAGCCCATTATTTCTTGAACAAAAGCCCATTCTTCTCAACCCATGTGCTCATATAGTTGCTTAGCCCATTACTCCTCTTAATCTTAGCCTCAACCAAAATGTAGTAGGATATACAGATATATATATACACACACACACATATTCCTCTATTAATCATTCATTAAGCCCAGTTTATTTGATCTCTTGGCCCAACACGTGAGAACATTAAAACACTTCCAGCCCTTCTTGCAAACTCTCAGCCAAACATGTAACAACAAAAGATCAGCAAATAGATCACAACAAATCCGTTTCTGACTCTCACGCCTTTCGGCCATGACGCAGCATGCAAAAGATTTCAAGACCATGCTTCTTTAGCTCCACACCATTCCCCTTCCCATTATAACCCATTACTTCTTTTTAGTTCCAATCGAGAGAGAGAACAATAAAGAGAGAGAGAGAAAGCTATGTATACTTTCTTTCGAAACTAGCAAACAGAGGAAGCCATGGCTAGGAACGTGAGAGATAGAGTCAACACCAATTTGAAACACAAAAGTGACAAAAATCAGCAAGTTCATATAGTACAACCCAGGAAGCTAATCTAGGTAAGTCTTCAAGTTTTCTCCTTCTTCTTTCCATGCCGAACCAATGCGAGTTTATGATTATGAAGCCATAAGAAAAGAGTCACGAGTATTTTGATCTTAAAACCAACAAAAACTGTTATACATTGCTGCACACATGAAAAACTCAGAGGAAAACTTGTTGTATATATATATATATATGTATATATATATGTATTGCACCTAGGTAAGCATATATGAGTCTGTATCGCTACACATGGGAAACCTGAATATATATATATATATATATATGTACAGATGCCTTTGGAAAACATAAAATATATATATATATATATATATATATATATATAGTTTTGCTTGCTGAAGTATCATTGCACACTATACTTATATATACATATACTAGTACTATATATATAAAAAGAAAAGAAAGGAAACTTGAATATATATATATATAGTTTTGCTTGTTGAAGTATCGCTGCACATTACACTTATATATATATATATATATATATATATATATATTAGTACTATATATAAAAAAAGAAAAGAAAGGAAACTTGAATATACATACGTACAGATGCCTTTGGAAAACATAAGAATATATGCATATAGTTTTGCTTGCTGAAATATCACTACACACTTTACTTATATATATATATATATATATATATAGGAGTTATCATTTGTTATGTCATTTGACATAACGTTATGTCAAGTCACCCCCAAAATTACGTCGTTTTGGGGTTAGAGGAATTAATGAGCTCTCAAAACGATGTAGTTTTGGGGTTAGGGGAATTAATGAAGGATCTTTTGATGAAACTCATATAATAAATACAAAAATAAAAATACATAAACATCCCTTATTAATTCCCTTAACTCCCAAAACAACGTAGTTTGGGGGTGACTTGACATAATTTTATGTCAAGTGACATGCCAAATGATAAACTCATACATACATACATACATGATATTATATATATATATATATATATAAAAGTCATAGTTTACTTGGTGCTAATATTTTATTAAACTCAAGATTGTTATTTCTATAATCATATATGATGAAACACTATACTTTGGGAAAACCATGAAAAACATTATATGTAATGCATTAAATCATATTTTATATGATGATTGGTATTTATAAACTCCTAATTTAAAGTGTTAGGATAGCCTCTCGAGAGTTTAAAATAATTGTAGATAAATAACTCCATTTGCCTTTTAATTCTCTTGTACTCATGCCTACTCAAAGTCACACTGATCCCTAGGTTGCCACTTAGGGTTAATTACCTTGACTTTGCATTTTAGCATGTTTATTTTGTGCATAACTCTCCCTCTTCCTCCTTTGGTTGGTGGTCTCATTCTTCTTGGAGAAGTATTTTGTGCTTTCATGATACCTCTTTAACTCTTACACACCAAGTTGGCTTACATCATCTTGATGATGTAAGCTTGGTTGGCTTTCAAGCCTAAGTCAAAGTTCAATTATCCTACTATTCCCCTTGACTTTCAACTATTCTTTTACATTGGAAAATATTCTTGTCCCATATTCTCTGTGTTGGACGAAATCCTAGTCAAAATGGGACAAGAATGTTGTCCTTTAATTCCTTCCTAACCTTATGTCACTTGGTCTTGGTCAAATGGATTTCATATGTCATATTTCTCAAAGTTTCATTACATTCCCCTTTTCATTTTATTTAGGGTGAAATTTGGCCTTAGTAAAGGTCCAACATTTTTTTTTCTAATACCTTAAGGTACTTAGTGATTTTGACATTTCATTACATTCCCCTTTTCATTTTATTTAGGGTGAAATTTGGCCATAGTTAAAGGTCTAATATTTTATTTTCTAATACCTTAAGGCACTTAGTGATTTTGACAAGTCAACGTACCTCGTATTAGCCCTAAATTAATTCAAAACAACTCCTCATTCTTCCGGCTTATGAATTCAAAATTTAGTCACAATTATAGTGATTTGTACATTGTCTCAAAGTCTCTAAAATCATTGACTTGGTATGTTACTTTGGCTAATTAATTAAATCATAAGGTTCCATAGAAAATAAAAAATTTAATTGTAGCCAAAACCCTCTCAATAATTCATTAATTCATACATTGTACATTGATCATGAAAATAGGAGTGTTACACAACTTCAAATTTTCAAACATTAAAATTTATGTGGTCGTAGTATAATTTCATAATTGCACAAAACCATATTTTCACATTTTCAATAAACCATAATCGCTGCCAGCCGATTTTTATTTAAAAAAAAAAACAATTCACTCCGGATTATTTTAAAAAAACATTCACTAGCAAGACACCTTAATGAGCGGGATTATTCACTTCACAAATTCAACATTTGAAAACTCTCGCCATCACTTCAACCTTTTGGTATAGTGGCATATCCCAATCCTTTCATACACAAACCATCAAAGTGGCAACGTACTTG
Source organism: Acacia acuminata (assembly GCA_019022655.1). Taxonomy (NCBI): domain Eukaryota; kingdom Viridiplantae; phylum Streptophyta; class Magnoliopsida; order Fabales; family Fabaceae; genus Acacia; species Acacia acuminata. The sequence goes on along the minus strand of JAFJYI010000048.1, from coordinate 1,131,799 downwards.
CCAGCCAATGTGGGAAAGTTACTGTCCACCCATAAGGGACCCAATATTTGCACTGATACATACAATAACAGGCCACCCACCAGAATCCCATACCGGGACAAGGGACCTCTATTCTAAGCCTTGCTCCAAACGCCTGCGTGGGTGCTGGTTAAACAAGGCAAAACATGCGACCCTACAAGGTGAAACTACTCAGATTAGGTGCATTCACTAATGGTGCAAGGAAAGTCTTCATGAAATGTATGGAAATACCTAAGGAAAATAAGGGCATAGGAGTCGTACACCAAAACACAAGGAATGAGCGTCTTAAAAGGGCAACTCCCCTCCATTTTGGGCTGCCTATTTCGTCTAATAGGAGAAGGAAGAGGGAGAGCAAGAGGTTCCATACAAGAGAGCAAAAGGAATCTCAAATAGGAGAAGGAAGTTGAAGCTAAGGTAAGTGCTTTGACCTTGGAACCTTAGTCCACTCTCTTCTACCTTTTCTAATGTGGCTAAGACATTAAAGATCATTATTTCCTTGGTGTTTTGAGGTGTACTTTGAAAATTGAAGGAGGGAGACTCAAGGAGCAAGTGTGTCAAAGGTATTAAAAAGCTATCAAGTAAGCCACTTTTAAACCTTTCTACCATTTTTCTTGGTTGTTTGAGCTAGGAAATGTCTATCTCCTTGAGCATGTTTGTATATTTAGTTGAGTAGCTAATGAAAAGAAGGAACAAAGGTTTAAAGTTAAGGTTTATGGTCAAAAATATTAGAACAAACATAGTATATGGAAGATATGAAGTTAGAATGAAAGCTTGACATTTTGTTGATTAAATAATGATTTTCGTCCAGCTGGATATACTTGTGTTTTGAAATGGATTTTGGTGTTTTTGATGGCTTTAAAGTGTTTAAAATGATATTTTGTATAGGGTTGAACTTAGATCATAATTTTTGGAAGCATAAATGGAAGCTTGAAAAATGTTGGTTTGCTGTTTTGAGAAATTCCTGTGAAGTTAGTCTGATTCTTTGTAATATGTAACCTAGCAAATGAGCTCGGACAATTATAAAATTTTATATGCAGAAAATAAACATCTCAAGGATTATTTTGGTATATTATTTGTAATTTTTTGAGTTCTGGGTTGGGAGAAATAAGCTTTTGAGAATAGCCCCTGATCCTGGAATTTATTTCGGACCGAGAGATGATGTTTTGGGCTACGGTTGGAATTTCGACTGTGGATGGCCCAAATTTGTATTTTTGGTTACAAATAGACATATTAAGGGTAGTTTTTAATTTTTAACCACCCCAATTGGATATTTCTAGATTTAACTATGAATTTGTAAACTTTAGTCATTGTTACTGAAATTTTCTGTGCAATTTGAAAATAAAAGGGATTTTCACCAATTATGGATTTCTAATTGAGAAAAGGGATTTAGAGATTTTGGAAGCTTGGAAAAACCTTATTTCAAATCAAGAAGTCAAAAATTTATTAAAGTGAATTTTCATAATTAAAGGGAATTTATTTGTATTATTGGTTATCATTTGCGCGCCCAAAAAAAAAAAATTAATATTTGAAATCGACTATCAGGTAGTAACCTTAATCTTCATATACCTTGTGTTACTTTTTATGTTTGATTTTCCATGATTGTGAATCCGTGTCTCGTGAGAGACATGCATTTGTATGTGCATTCAGTGTGGTCCGGGTTTGAGGCCCAACCACTGTGATTTGCCTAGCACTGTGGATCTAGGGCTTGCTATATTGAGCAATCCTACATTTATTTGGACTTGGGGTCATTTTGCAGTATGTATTGCATTTGTGTGGTATGCTTTTATATTATTGGGCGTGGTTATTGAATGCTGTGTGTTTTGTAATTTTCCTAATTGTGGTGAAATAGATGCATTGCATACACATTTCATATGAAATAAAAAATTGAATTAAAAATAAAGCACCACACTGCCCGCCACTCAAAAGGGCACTATGTTTGGGATAACTATATATTGATCGCTCAGGGAAATATTTACCTTTCTGCATTTGATTTTATCAGTATACCTTGTCCAAATTGATGCGTGCTCTATTGCTTATACTCTAATGCATGACATAATTAACCTAGGAAATGAAATTAAAAATTGAATTAAAAATAAAGCACCATACTACCCACCACCCAAAAGGGCGAAGCCAGTAGGGTGTAATAGGAGCACCCTAGGGCAATACATTGCACCAAGTATACTTCATCTGTGGTCATTCTATATATAGACTTTTGCTAATAGTCCAGCTTCAGCATAGTTACTGAGTCAACTTTCTTTTGTGGATATTCAACCCACATCTTTCGGGGAAAACTATGATATCGAAACTTGTGGCTACCGAGGTTCTACTGCTCCTTCATTCCATCAAAGAACAACTCTCAATCATTTTTCTTTAAGGGAATATTAAAATCATTCCCTATGCTAGATCAGCAGCTAGCAACCTCTAAATACCTCATACCTGTTCATACTATACTCTAGTATCTCAATGCATTTAGATCAATGTTTAAAGAATCACTCATTATCAAATTAGATTAATTAACCTAATATTGAAAACTCGATCATATCCAATAAACATATTACGATCATAATAATTCATAGCTTAAATCATTCGGCACTATCTCCGGCCCTTAAGCTCTTGGTCGAAATACTCATGCAAATGGGAGTGCAAAATGTCTTGAAATATGTCAAGAAGGGACTTAAAAATCCCCCAAATCAAATGACCAAAGTGCCATTACAAAATATCCTCTTAATTTGGCTTATTTTGCAAGTTTTGTTGACTTTTTTTTTATCTCTCCCTAGCTTTGCACGAACTTGAGGTTTATTAAAGAAGCTTTTGAGTCATCTTTTCATATTAATTGCATGCACATGTGCCCCTCATAGCAATGGACCAAAATGCCCTCAAAATATTTCCTTTAGCATAGCTTGTTTCACAAGTTTTGTGATTGTCCATGACCAAGTTTATTTAACCAAGCTTCTATGAATAATTCCTCATCCTTCTCTTACATTAATTATTAATGTTAGAGAATAAATACCATCTACTAATGACTTAATGAAAATTCCATATAATATTTTCAAAAGTTAACATTACACTTCTTGAACCGGGTCTAGTCATCTCACTGATACAGCTTATCATCAAGTCTCTAACCCTAAAATTTAGGATATTACAAAGAGAGTCTTCTTTTGTTTCTCCATTTGTTCCTCGTACTAAGAAAATCATCTTTCGTTCAAACTCCACTTGCTTTGAAACACCATCAGTTTGTTTAGTATCTTCAATTGCTACAACATGTTCATCAAAACTAACATCCCTACTAAATATAATATTCTTTGTCCCTGGACATGATAAATGATATTATTTGACTCTGTAAGTGATCCCCAAAAAATAGCTTTCTTTGCTCTTGGATCCAATTTTGACTCTTTCACATGATAGTATACAGATGAGCCAAAAACATACAAAGAATTATAATCAGAGCAAGTTTAACATACTATTATTCAAATAATGTGTTACTACCAACAGCAACAGATGGTAGATTATTAATGACGTAACATGCATATGTTACTGCCTGAACCGAATTTTCCCAAGCTAGCATAGGACAACATACACTGATCCTTCTCTTCCAAAGTTTGGTTCATGTGTTCTACCACTCCATTTTGTTGTAGTGTATTTCTAACGGTGAAGTATCTGACGATGCCATCATCCTCACAAATATGTTGAAAAGGACCATTCTTGTATTCTCCTCCATTAGTTGTATGAAGACACTTGATCCTTCTTCTTGTTTGTGTATCTAACATTGCCTTCCATTTGAAAAAAATTCCTAACACTTCTTCGTCTTTTGTTTTCATTGTATACACCCAAACTCTTCAGGAGAAATCATCAACAAAGGTTACAAAACACTATTTTCCTCTAAAGAAGGTGTTTTGGAAGTACCTCAAACATCAAAGTGAACATAATCCAAAATGCCCTTTATATTATGGATACCTACACCGAACTTAACCCTTGTCTATTTCCCTTTCACACAATGCTGACAAAACTCCAAACTGCAATGCTTTAATCCTCTTAACAATCCTTGATCTAATGGAGTTTTCAAGGATTTAACTCTAGTATGTCCCATTCACATCGGCCACAATCTGGTCACTTCTACCACCTTTTCATCACAACTACTAACGCAATAATCGTACATTGGATGACTCAAGTCATCAACTTGAAGTGAATATTTTAAACTCAAGCTAAGTTCATACAGAGACATCTTCACATTTGTTTTCAAACTCATTTTCAAAGAAGATGTAACTGTGATTCGAGTGTGGAATGGTCAACTCGAGTCAGCAGCTCAAGTTAGCTTGAAATCAACTCGAGTGTGGCTTTTTGGTTTTGCAACTCACTATGTCCGTGGATCTTAAATCTTTAATTGTGATTTGCTTACCTCTTGTCATCACTCATTATTGTTTCTAACTATTTTTAATCAATTTATTAATGAGTTTCAGATGATTAGATAAGAGATTAAATGCAGGTTAATAAAAGAGCATTTGATCACGTCAGACGCATTTAATGCTATTGTAGAAAATGAAGCACATTCTGGGCAACCATTATGAGCATTCAAAAGGCATTGTTGTTCTCTTTTCCTAATTAGATGATACATAATCCAACAAGAAGAACAGAAAGAAAGTCAAACGGCGAATGACAGAGATTATTTGTAGAATCGAAGACTCGTGAGTAATGGACAAGCTTCATTGATTGACGACTATATTGATTACTCACAACGGCTCATTGAAAGCTTCTCAATGATTATTAATTGCCTTCACCGAATATAAGCAAAAGCATTTAGTACGATTGAACAACTAGAAACACAAATGCTCAAACGAACTATACGCATTTACCCTTTCATTTATTACTGTGTAATATCTTCGGATATTTGATCTTCGATGTTTATTAATCTACTATGTCAGAGAGTTAAATTTCTGATCAATATCTTTGTAAGAATCTCAATGTAGTGGGGCCTTGTGATTATTGATTACAACTTGTAACGGAAAATTAATTCTATAGAGATGATTACTTCTAGTACAAAATGTGTAATCAATTGAAAAAGATAATGAAGTACCTAAAGAGTCTGGGACTGAACATAGGTCAAGAGTTTGGACCGAACGGGTATAAATCTCTTATATCGATCTCTCTTCCTCTCTACTGTTGTGCTTTGTTCTTAGTGCGAAATTCAGGGTAATCCAAAAAGTTTTTAAATCACCCAAATCACCCCTCCGATATTCCTTCTTTCATATTTGAAATTTGCTTGAAATCACAATGTCATTTCTGTCATTAATCGGAATTTCCCGTTGTTATTGGCAAAGTTGTGCAAAACTTGAATTATTTTAACTGATTGAATCATATTGTGTGTGAAAAAGCTCTTGCTACTAACTTTGAAAGGATTATATCGATCATTGTCCTTCTGAATTTTTTTATTTTTCTTAGATCATTGGTTCACTTACTGTGTGTGCAAATCTCTGAAAATCTGGTGCTTATTTGCTGCATCCTGTTTATTATCATATATCTTACCAGTTTTGGAAAAAATGTGCTGCTGTTATTGGCATAGTTTATCTCAAATCCGATTTTGATGTCATGATTAGCACTGCAGCTTATGCAAAATTCAAAAATTCTTTGTTTCTGAAACTTGACAACACAATTAGATAAGAGACGCCTCGGATCCTATTAAATCATGTATTTGACCATTACAAATCAATTTGGAAGAATTTTTGGTTTTCTTTCACACTAGTTGAATGGATTCCAACTCCTGAAAATTTACACAGTACTTCATTGCATTAATTGAATTTCTAAAAAGAAAAGGAAAAAATATTGTTACAGCTGTCCAGGGTGATAAAATCTGCTTGTTTGTTACCAGCTGGATTCAAAAGCTGACTTTCTTGCTTAGATTGAATTCTGGAAGTTATTGGTTCATTGATTTCTGTACTTACACACATTGTTACATTGCATTGAATTTGCATGATTTTTGTTTAGAGAGACTTGCTGCTGTTCTTGTAAGTGAAGCTGAATCTGAGTTGCTTAAGTGAGATTGTGTCTAGCATAGCGGTCAAGATTGACGATTCACTGCTATAATTCTGCTTGTGATTGATTCTGAACAAAAAAATTTGAAAAGTATAGTTGCTGCAGCATCAAAATTCTCCTGCGATTTGTGAGGGAAAGATCACTTTCGTCATATAATTGCTTGCTGTCGCATATTTGTGTAATTAGCAGTTATGTGATTACTAAGATTTCTGGTTTCTGAAATTAGTTGTCATTACACCGTGGGTAATAGTTACTGTCATAAGTGTGATTGATGTTGTTGGGAGTAGAACCTGTGTTCATTGGTGTTACATTTTCAAACCTTTGGTCGCTACTATGAGTTGAAATTTATTGGAAAAATTGAGGTCTGAACACCAAAATCTGGTTTAAACAAGTCTATTGCATGGCTTGAACCATTTTTGAACTTAAAGGATTAAATTGGACTTCGTTAAAATGTCTCTTGGAACCAATTCTTATCTTGCTGAAATTTTGAGATCAGTTTAGATGTTTTAAAGATTCTCGAGTTCCACTCAGATTTTCTGAAAAAAATTTTGGCACTTCTTTTGTGAATTCCAACCACTCATTGCTGTTCTTCATTGTCTCTTTGAGTATGTAAGAATGCTGAACTCTTGATTGTTTGGAGCATACTTGTGCATAGCATACTTCTCCAACTTCGCTTTCAACTAGCAAAGAATTTCTTGAGTGCTTAGCGTTGTCATTGAAGCCTCAATTCACAGTCAACAATTGCTTACACCACTAATTTATATTGAAATTTGTGTTCTGAAGCTTATGGCTGATATAGTGCTTGAAATTGTATATAATTCACTACTATGATATGCTTTCTTGCTGTCATTGAAATATTGCACTTTGGGTTGATAGTTGTTGAACCTATTTGCTGTTATTAAATGCTAAATTTATATTCTTATAACTTGTTGCGCATTGTAAGAAGCATATCAATTGTTGAATATTGCTGCTGTCCCAATCTGAATCTATTTTCTGGTTAATACATGGGCAGTGATCAACTAAATTGTTTTTTTCACGCGCTGAAAATTGCTTGTGTGCTCTAATTGCAATTATTGAACGGTTGATGTCATTGAGAGTGATTTGGCTGCTGTTATTTTGCATATTGCTTTTGAAAGTTGCTTCATAACTTGCTTGGACATTGAGAAAGAGTTTCACCTAGTTTTTAACTTGTTTTCCCTTCCATTGTACCCTGTTGCAGCCCGATTGCATGAATTTTGCAAGCAAAAGTTTCTGCATAGCTTGCTGGAATTTTTTTGAGAGACAGTTCATATTTGATTCAACCATGATATCTTGCAAGATTCTGATTTTTTTAGCAGCATCATTTCATTTGTGCTGGAACTAAGTGCTACACTATTACAAATTAATTGGAATTTTGTTAAAATTCAGTTACACCTCCATTAGAGGTTGCCGAAAATTCTTGAAAATTCCGCCCAAAAAATCATGAGCTTCCGGTTTCTAAAGGTTTGGGCCATTTCAAGAAAGTTTAATAGCTTATGCTATTGGATGTAGCGAATTTTGACCAAATTCCATAATTTTGGGCACTTTTTCAATTTTTTTTTTTTTTGTTTCAAATTTTTCCAGATTTTTCATTAGGTGGGTTTTTAATTTTGTTCTTTGTTTTGTCTAGTTTGTAGGTTATTTTGAATTTGTTTTGGATAGTGTTTTCTTATTGGAGTGCTTGAATATCATTTTGGGCATGTAAACTAAACACTAGTTCAAAAAAGGGCTTTAAGACCCCCTCATTTAGACCGAGAATCGACGCCCGGTTTTAAAGGAATGACCGGTGGCAGTTCCGTAAATATAAAGAACTTGTTGAACTAGATCATCTTTTCATAGGTCTTAAATATATTATTCAGACCGGACAAAACAACAATCGGTCTTAAAAATCTTATTCAGAAAATTGAAATTTCAATTACTTAATAGATAAATCTCATACGGTTGTACTTATATTTTCGAGGTCCAATATAATAAAGAAAAATTTAAATATAAAAAGTCTAAAGGTTTTAAGATCGCACATATTTAATTTAAATGGGTCTTAAAAGTTATTCTTTTACGACCCGGACATATAACACAGCCGGTTCCCAAAAAAGTAATCAAGTTTAAGACCGAAGGTCCAAAAGGACCGGTCTTAAAGGTTAACTTTCAAGTTCATCTTATAATTTCTCTGGTCGAAAAGTTAAATATTTTAAGACTGGACTTAAATTGTGCCCAGTACCTCAATATTGAAGAAAATTAACAAATTATTAAATACTTTTAAGATCGGACTTCAATATGACCGGTCTTGAATTGTAATATTAAGACCGGACTTCATTTTTAATACGGTCTTAAAAATGAAGCGACAAAATAAACATTTCTTCGCGCGAAAGCTTTTGTTACTCTCACTGAAGAACCTCTGTTCACTTTGCGAAACCCTTCCTGTTGCATCACCTCTCTTCCTCGCCCACGTACGATAGCCTCTGTTAGTCTCTCATTTGCTCAGGCATTCCTCCCTTCCTGTCTCGAAAATGAACAATGAAAACGATTCTATTCGTGTTCCGGGAACGCCAATTATTGGTGTGACTGGTGTGAGTCAGAATGAAGCCTCTTCATCTCACAATGAGCCTCGTAACCGCACTGCACGCCGTGGTAGAAGAGGCACACGAATGATGGATGTAACCTTAAGTCGGACTTCTGGGTCAAGGCTCGAGATTCAGTTTGATGAAAAGTTGGAACCTTTCGGTCCTAATAAAACAAATATACTAGAGAACCGCTCGTAGGGGTAAACTTACGGTGATGCTCGTGCCTTCCGTAGATCATTATACGGTGCACCTCCTCCTGCGAAAGTGTGTTCTATTGAGACAGGAGAGTCTCAGGTCGTTGGACCCATTGTTATTTCGGATGATGAAAAGATTGTTGGTTATGATTAGTTTTGATGATGCCTTATATAGATGCCATTATCCAGAGCAAAAAGCTTGCATACTACATTTATGTTTTACTTTGCCTAATTCTTATATGTAATGTAGATATGGAGTTTAATAATGAAGAATATTCAAAAAGGAGCTTGAAGAAGGAAGGACTTGCTCAATGGAATGATAAAATCATTATACAAGTTCTTAAATTGATTCTAGAAGTCCCTACGATGATATGGAAGTTGGAACGGCTCAATTCGGAGTTAAAATAAGCAAATTCAATGAGCTAACTCGAGCCAGGTAGCTTACCTTGAGTTAAAACATTTATCTATAGTGTTTTGGGCTTCTAGGTTGATTAACTCGAGTCAAGAACATCCCTACCTCGAGTCTGGGTCAAAACTCGAGGCAGTCAATCTTCCAACTCGAGTCAACAGTGATTTCCAAGTGATTTTCGCTCCCTAGAACGTGTTAACTCGAGTCAGGACTTATTTGCCTCGAGTCTGGGTCAAAACTCGAGGCAAGAACTCTTCAAACTCGAGTTTTCACTCTCTGGTATGATTAACTCGAGTCAGACTTCATGTACCTCGAGTTAAACCAACTTACAACAACTCTGGTGCACTCTGTTCCACGTTTAGCTTCTGGTGACCTTCGGTAAGTTGATAATATCTCTCAAACCAGGAATCGGATTGATGTCAAACTAGTGGAATATGCAACTAGACATCCAACACGTCAATTTTATATATAATTGAAGCCAAAATGAGTTCATATCAAGGAGATATGAATTTTACAAGTTTCCACAAACATCAACGTCACAGTCAGAACCAAGTTTTAATGTTTTGAGTGTATCTCACAAAATACAAATCCAATCGAGCTAACATTGGTGCCATTGGAAATTAGACACATAGAGATTTCCATCAAGACTTAAATGAACCAAAAAGGAGCTTAGACCAGGGAGATATGGCCCTCGAAAGTTGACCCACGAATTTCTAGAGCCAATTCAGTATAGCCTCGGGTTTCTTTCAATATCACACTTTGAGACAGCTTTTTACCTCGAGTCAACAAGCTTACCTCGAGTTTTTGGAGTAGACAGAGAGATTGAACAATGGAGAGAGCTTTTTACCTCGAGTCAGAAGCTCCACCTCGAGTCAAATGGCCTTCCCAAGAGTTTGAATAATGGAGAGCAGTTTTTACCTCGAGTCAGAGTGTGCGCCTCGAGTCGGAGAGATCTGATACACCACGAATATGAAGAATTCACTTGAATCTCTTCAAATACAACCTTGAGTTGATTCACTCAAGTCAAAGAAGTTTATGCCTCGAGTCGATAGCATTTTCCAATAATCAAACTGATTTCAACGATGCACAAACTCGAGTCAAGTATTTCCACGCCTCGAGTTGGACTCGTGGTTTTTTGAAATTCATGGTGTTCGAAAATCGTGGCTTCCCATCAAGGACATCCAGATGAATTCCAAATGAACTTATACTATTTCTAAACATTACTCAACATTTATTGTGAGATCATTAATCATAATGTTGAGTGATCTTCGATGATTTGGCAACGGTTAAATCTTCATCGATAGCTTTGTGGAACAGAGACAAACAGAGTCAAATCATTAAACCCAATTGAAGCGAGATTAGCGTGAATGGTTAAATGCTGACAACGGTCATAATCAAACGGACAAATTCAAATCCTACCAACGACTATTTCTCCAACTATTATAAATACACGAAGGATTGAATTCATCAACAAGACCAAACGCATACAGACAAAGCTTCCAAAGTATACAACATATTCTGTATATATCTTTAGATATCATTGAGCTTCGTTGTTCATTATCTATCTACTCTGTGAGAGAGTCTTATCATTTGTATTACAATTCGTTCAAATCTCAAGATAGAGGTATCTTGAGTGTAGGTGTACAATTACAACTTGTAAGGGGGAGTGAGTCCGAAAGTGAAAGGATCATCCTTCGTTTACAGAGTGTGTAATTGTGTCTGGGTTATTTGGTTACAACTTGTAAAGAGGGGTAAGTCCTAGTGAGAGGATTACTTGAGAGTTACAGAGTTTGTAATCAAGGATTGAGATAGTGAAATCCCAGAGTCTTTCTGGAGACTGGACGTAGATCAAGAGTTGGACCGAACCAGTATAACCTCTTGTGTTCATTGCTCTTCTCTCAGTCTCTGTTTTAAGTGTTCTTGAGCAATTAGCAAAAGAATTTCATAATCACCTATTCACCCCCCCTCTAGGTGATATTCCACCTTCAAAGATTGCTACCCCCAACCTTTAGACCATGATGCGCTAATGCGAATAAGACAGGAACTTGCTGATCTCCGGCGAGAAGTTAATGCTGCTCACGCCGATATCACCAAGGCTTTGGAGGATAATAAGCTTTAGGATGTATATATAGTCAGATTCTTGTTTTTAATAATTTTCTACTTGTTTTTCTTTTATATTTTTTCTTGTATACGTGCATATTCAAGTAATATATATAGCATTAAGAACTAAGCTTGTGTCTTTTTTTTGTTCATAATCTCCAAGTAATTAAAGAAATTAAACTCCAGTTTTCCTTTAATTTTTTGTTCATATTTTTTCTCATTTTCCCTTAAAAAAAATGAGAATTTAGGACCGGAGGTTTAGGAGACTCCGATCTTAAAAAGTTATATATTTAGGACCGCTACTTTATAATTAACCAATCTTAATAAAATCTATGCATGTAATTAATTAATTGAATAATAAAAATTTAGGTCCTGAGTCTTCTAAAACTACGGTCTTAAAAATTTAATTATATATTTAGTACCGGGATGCGGATAAGAATTCGATTTTAAAAGTAATTGACTTTTAGGACCGGATATATTATAAAAGGAAGATCTTAAAAGTAATTGAATAAAATGTAATAAACCTACGGTCTTAAAAATTAAATTAATAACAAATATTTAGGACTGGATGCGTCATAATTTATCGGTCTTAATAAAATCCAAGATACTAAAACATGTCTCTGTCGCACGGAAAATTAATTTTCCCTCTCTGAACTTGTCTTATTGCGCTGAAAGTGATTACTGAGGTTCTGTCTCCAGTGTTTGTGTGTTGCTTTGTCGCTGCTTCACGTTGCTCTCTCGACAATCACTTTCTGGTTACTTAGCTAAACGTCTATAGACCAAGCTGTAAGAGGTGTTTCAGTTATATAACTTCATGTGTTTCCTGCTTATCGTTCTAGGTTTTTTATGGGTTGAACGAAATCGATGAAATGTTCTTGTGGGTTTCTCTGTTGTTAATGAATATTGTATTTTGAAGATTATATTTGCACTTTAGACCTACCCAACTGACCAACAAATGTTTTTAGAGTACTCTTGCATGCGCAACATCAACATTCGTGGCGGGAGAAGAAAGACTCGGAAACACATTTGATTTTATATGCTACGTAAGTCCACAAGACCTTCATGCGATATATTTAATTTCCTCGTCATGCATTTATTTTGCTTCTTGGATTCACCGAGATACATTTATGACCAAACGTGATTCTTCGTTATGCATTTAATGGGCAAGTTTCTCCGTAAAAAAAGACATAACGACATTGAGCATAAATATGCATTTGGTGTTGCCTTATTTTATATGCAAGTGTCAATTTTTTCAGATTACGTATGTTAAATCTTTCCATCTATAGGAATTCTACTATGGATCACAGTTGGATAAATGTTTTACGGACGAGTGTTGAATATCAGAATGGGGTGAGGGACTTTATAGAATTTGCTAAACAAAATGCCCATGATAATAGTGGGAAGTTTTATTGCCCTTGTGTAAAATGTTTGAATGAGAGGGACTAAGTCCTCAAGTTATACACACACATTTAATTTGTGAAGGATTTTGTAAGACTTATACAGTATGGTTATGGCATGGTGAAAAAATACCAAGTGGGTCTCAACATAGGGAAGTGGCCTTTGATGATAATGACACGGATATGGATGATCGCATAGAGGACATATTCGTAATGCAGGAGAAGAGGCTTTTCATCAATCACATGCATATGGTAATATGTGCAGTGATGCAGAGACCCCGTTATACCATGGGTGTAAAAAATACCAATTGTTGAATGTTGTATTGAAATTGGTAAGCTTGAAGTCACATCATGGATGGAGCGACAAGAGTTTTTCTGAAATGCTTGAGGCTTTTAACGACATGCTTCCGGATGATAATGTGTTGCCGCATCGATACTATGATGCTAAGAAAATACTTTGTCCACTGGGGATGTAGTACAAAAAAATCCATGCATGCCCGAATGATTGCGTGTTGTATAGAAAAGAGTTTGAAGAGAAGCATAATTGTCCGATATGTGAAACCCCAAGGTACAAGTCATATAAGGGGCCTGCAAAAGTGTTGTGGTATCTTCCAATCATTCCAAGGTTCAAGCGGTTGTTTGCGAATGAGGTTTATGCAAAAAATTTGCAGTGGCATACAGATGAGAGGATTTATGATGGAAAGCTTTGTCATTTGGCTGATTCTTCTCAATGGAAGAAAATCGATCAATTATTTCCGAACTTCGACGAAAAACCTAGGAACCTAGGCTTTCCCTTAGCATGGATGGCATGAACCCATATGGAAGCCTTAGCAGCATACATAGTTCATGGCCTGTACTCTTGATTATTTACAACTTATCTCCTATGTTATGCATGAAATGAAAGTACATCATGCTGCCTATGTTGATTTATGGACCAAAACAACTCGGAAATGACATTGATGTTTACCTTGAGCCCTTAATCGAAGACTTGAAGGAGTTGTGGGAAGAAGGTGTTGGCGTTTATGACTCTTTCAAGAATGAGGTGTTTAAAATGCGAGCCATGATATTTTGTACTATCAACGACTTCCCAGCATATGGGAACTTGTCAAGGTATAGTGTAAAAGGCCATAAAGCATGTCTGGTTTGTGAAGAAGGCACATGCTACCATCAACTTTAATATGAAAGAAAGACGGTTTATCTTGGACATAGGAGATTTCTTAGACGGGGTCACCCATATCGTCGATTAAAGAAAGCCCTTTTTGGTGGCCAAGAGTATGAAGATGCTATGGTGGCATTGACTGGGGAGCAAGTTTATGAAAAGGTGAAAAATATCAATGTCATCTTCGGTAAGACTGCAAAGAGTAGAAAAGAAACAAATATATGGAAAAAGAGATCTGTATTCTTCAATCTTCCCTATTGGTGCAATCTTGATGTGAGACACTGTATTGATGGCATGCATGTGGAGAAAAACGTATGTGATAGTGTTGGCACGCTTCTCAAAATACAAGGTAGTTCCAAGGATGGTGTGAAGGCAAGATTGGATCTGATAGCAATGGGAATACGCGAAGAGTTACATCTAAGGCCACATGGTAACAGAACTTATTGTCCTCTGGCTTCTCATACTTTGTCTAAGGATGAGAAACGAAGATTTTGTGAGTGTTTACATGGCACAAAAGTTCCCTCGGGGTATTCTTCAAATTTTAAGAGGCTTGTATCGATGAAGGACTTGAAATTAGTAGGCCAAAAGTCTCATGATTGTCATGTCTTGATGCAACAGCTACTTCCAATAGCTATACGAGGCATCGCTGAATATGATCTTTGGGTCATTTTGACTAGACTTTGTTTTTTCTTCAATGCGGTTTGTAGTAAAGTTTTCGAGATTGAAAAGTTGGATGAATTGGAGAATGAAGGATATCTTATCTTGTGCCACCTTGAGAAGCTTTTTGTTCTTACATTTTTTGACATCATGGTTCATCTAATTGTTCATCTAGTGAGGGAGATAAAGTTGTGTGGCCCTATCCATTTACGGTGGATGTACCCAATTGAAAGATCTATGAAATTCCTAAAAGGGTATGTGAAGAATGCATACCGCCGAAAGCATCAATTGTTCGAAATACGTTTCGAAGAAGCAATGGAATTTTGTCAAAATTATTTGGCCACGAGTAAGACATATTGGGCTTCCAAAACGTCGGCATGCTAAAGGGGGTACACGAGGGGCTTTAATAAAGAGTGTGGATACTTGATGAATTGTCACAAGTCCACTTATACATCTTAAATAATGTTGATGAAATTCAAGCCAAAGATAGCTGCACATAAAGAAGTCAGTAAGGAAAGAAAATCATCGAATGATTGAACAAAGATTGATTAGGGAGCATAACAGAACTTTTGCAAACTGGTTCAAACAAAAGGTCGAGGGAGAGGAATGTATTTTTGATACAATCAATGGTTAGCACGTGGTCCAGAGATTGATGTCATAAGTTGGAATTCATATATGATCAATGGTTATACATTTTACACGAAGTCCCTAGGTGATACGAGCACAATCTAGAATAGTGGTGTTATGTTAGAGGCTGAATCTATGCACTTCTCCAGTTCGAAAGACAAGAGGCCTTTATTGGTAGTCATGCCATATTATGGGGTTATTGAAGAGATTTGGGAGGTGGACTATGTGAAAATTAGATTTCCCATTTTCAAATTTTCAAATGCAAATGGGTTAGTATCAATAATGATGTTCAGAACGATCGGCTGGGATTTACATTAGTCGATGTCAATGGTAGAAGTTTTGGAGATGAACCTTTTATTATGGCGGACCGGGCTAAACAAGTGTTCTATATCACTAAAGAACATAAAATGTGGTCTGTAGCTCTCCAAGGAAAAAAGGGTCATTGATATTGATGAGGAAAGTCATTCAAATCATGGTCTTCCTGAGAGTACTCTTTTTCAAGGGGTCTACTGGACATGAACGAAGAAGATGAAGCGGATAATGAACCCAAAGATAAGAAATGATCATCAAGAAGGGATATGGGAGGATATCACTTTATAAAAGAGTCAATTCATAAGGTAATATTCATATGCAGAATTCTTTGAAAACTTTAAGGTTTTACCTATATTATATTCCTTCTATGTTCATAAACAATGTTACCGACTATGAAGTTTGTTCTTGTTTTATTTTTGTGGCGGGATCTGATCCAAAGGGGCATGTTATAAAAGAAGATTTACGTTGTTGGGTGGGAATCAGATGAAGGCATGGTGAATATTATTTTGGGCATGTATGTTGTATTTGTAAGTAAGTTATCTTATTGTATTAATTAATTTAGGTGTTGTAGTCAAAGTATAATAATTAATTAAAGGTCACATAACTCGTGGTGAATAATATTTGTATTCTTTTTCCCAATTCAATTTATTCATAATTGTTCATAGCTTGTAGCTTAAAGTATCGACTTTTATGTGCTTTGGTTTGGGTGGTGGATTTGTGTGTAATATAATTAGGAAGAACAGAACAGGGAAAAATTCAGGCAAATTTAGACTGGAAATAAATACGCCGGTCTTAAATGTTCAACTATTAAGATCGGATGTATTTATATGTCCGGTCTTAAAGGACAGGTGTATACATTTGATATTAAGCCCAATCTTAAAAGTTGGTCTTTTAAGATTGGTATATTTATAAGCCCGGTCTAAAATAAACTTTTTAAGACCGGATTTATTTATCATCCAGTCTTGAAAGTCAATCTTTTAAGACTGCGTATAATTAGTCGTCGGTCTTAGAAGCCGCTATTTTTTAGACCGTATTTAGTTTTGTCCGGTCTTAAAGTTCCGATCTTTTAAGAGCGGCCTAGTTGTTAGCCAGTCTTAAAAGTTGAATTTTAGGACCGAACAAAAAATATTTCAGGTTTATTTAGTACAACTTTTGAGACCCAATGTTTTAAATGTCCTGGTCTAAAAGATTTTCTTTAAGACTCGTCCGAGTCCGGTCTTAAATGTTCGAATTTTAATACCAGCTAGAACAAGACCGGTCGCTGGTCCGGTTTTATGATGCCTCTTTTGTCCGGTCTCAAAAGCCTTTTTTGCACTAGTGAAAGTGCATTTGGTTGGAAATTGCATGAAATTCGCTCATTATTTGTTTGACTTGTTTGTGCTCTCTCGTGTGAATTGGCCGCTGTCGATCCTCTTGAGTTTCCTACTTTACTACAACCAAACACTTCCTGATTTGCGTCCTTGGGTGACAGTTGATTTGCATCCTACCGGCCTCGCCCTTTCAGGTGGCAGGTTAGAGGGATTCCTTATATTAGTTACATTTTTTCACTGATAGATCCATTTAACGTGTATCAGAGTGAGCGCAACAGAGCATTTAACTGGTTTGGACAATCTACTGTACTGGTAAAAGTAAATAATCAGAAAATAAAAGTCCCTGAAGGGTTAAGGGTACAGTCATCCGAATTAAACACCAGAATAATATACAGTTATCCCAAAATGTAAATACAAGCTATAATAGGGCATTCCCTATTCTTCAACTCCACTGCAATACCCTACATCTCCAAAAAGGTTCTTGATTTTTAGGCACGTACCCTTGTAGCTTCATAAATGTCTGGAGTCCAATAATGGCCCCCAGAGTAACCGTCAATACTCAAATACTATATGTGTAGAGTGTATGCAAGTAACCATGTCAGATGTGAAAACAAAAATAATATGTCAAACATGCCACATATGCAAACAGATACATACACATCACCGACTACCACGTACCGTCAGGCTGCCTTACCAAGGCAAGCCCCGGACTTACCGGAGTCGCAACCCGTAAGGCTGCCTTTACCAGGACAGCCCCGGACCTATCGACCCATACAGCCGCCAATTAAGGCTGGCCTGGACCAATCATCCTCAACGCTAGGAATCATAACCTCTGTATGCATATTTGGCAGAACATATACAAAAACACACATGGCAAATACAAACATACAATAGAACACATAAAGATATCTGAATAAAGTGGTTATTACCTGATGAGCTTTTACCGTCCTATCAAATTTTATTGTGTCTGATTGCTCCTTCTGGAAAAATTTTACCCTAGAGAAGACCAAAACACTTTATTTGTAATATTCACAAAAATACCCTTGCAAGTTTATGAAAATCCGAGCTCCTTATAAATTTCTAGAAAACTCTAGTATTTTAGGCCCCACCTGTACCATTTTTAATAAATTCCAAAAAACTCATTTTAATGTGAAATGAATGCCATCTAAACCATTCAGATGTCTATTGTTCAGGAAAAATATATCCAGTCCTTGAAAGTACACATATTGTGGCGTGAAGCTCAACTTTCACTCTCTGGTCCAAATTTGTTCCCCTGGTTCCAAACCCTTTTTCAACAATTTATTTCACCCAGTATTTATATCCAAAAATTATGTTATTATATGTCTACATTAATGCCCTGGATGTCTAGTTTCTTCATGTAAACTTTCAGCTCAAAATAAGTTCGTTCACACATTTAAAAATGTGTTTGAAGCTTCACTGTCCAGATTCCCTGAAACTTGCAGCAAGCCCTTACTTAGGGTTTTAGGTGTTTTCGACTTCGGAAACTTAAACCATGGCTATACCCTACAAAAAATCACGTTCCAGAGCCATTGGAGACATTAAAAATAAAGAAATACAACCCTAAAACTAAGCTTCTACCTCTTGCACGAAAATACTTTAACAAGAACTCGAGAAATGGAGTTTTTGGGGGTTACCTAAAATCGGAGAAATGGTGGATGAGCTTGAGATCTTGGCCTTGGAGTTTTGGCTATGGTGGCTGACTGGTCTCTCCCTTGGCTTCTCTGGAATTTTTTCCACTTTAGGGTGAAAAAGAAGAGTTAAATCACCTTTTTAATAAAGGTGAAATTGATTTGGTAGAATTAGAATTAACAAGCGTAAATTTAAAACGGCTTTTGTATAATAAATGGGATCTGCTTTTCTTGACTTGTTTCCCAAGAATTTCCAGAACTTTCTAGGGCTTTGGGGTTCTTCCAAGTAGCAAAATTCCCCCCTAAAATGTCTGGATATTTTCTTCTTTTGGGGCAAATTACCCGTTTTGGCTCAAAACTTTTAGAAATTACACTTGTGGCCCAAAACTTATTAATTATTACTGACTTTTCCCACATGCTTTTACCTGCCCAAAAGGACATATGTGGCGCTATTTTGGGCCTACACACCTGCCCTTATTATTTTTCACTCATTTATTCTCATTTTACCCTTTTTCTCTGAATGTGGGACCCACGGTTTGACTTTTACACTGATTTTTCTTCTTTTTTCTCCAAGAAAATATTTTTAGTAGTTAGAGGGGGCATGTGGCGCCTAAGGGGCCCAACATATGTGATACTTTGTATTTAATTCCTTTTTTCCCACTTTATCTGTCTAGTTCCTAGTCTCTTAGGTCCGCGTGGGTCCCGGCCAACGGATGTTTCCCTTTACACTTTTCTTCATCTTTTCCAGATGTTTCCTTTTGAATAGATACTTACATGTGGCGCATTCCAAACTTCCCAGAGTGACCCCACACTTGTCCCCCCTCAGTCCAAAGGAACCCCTAACCGGCCCCTATCGGTTCCTTTTACCGATTAATCACCTAGTGGGACTCGAATCTTGAGTTTGGGCCTGAATATGACTAAATCATTTGATTTTTCTTCTCTCTCATGGTGGGTGAAATACAATATAAAAAGGAAAAGGAATTTGGCTATTTTTCCCTTACTCTTTCCTATTTTATTTATTTCTTTAATTGGAATATTACGAAATAATAATAATAATAACAATAATAATAATCGAAAATAAAGTTTCTCATTGATTCAACAATAATTACAAGTACATAAGTTACAACAGTAGGGGTGTTACAATTACTAAAATATGAATGAAGTGAATTCTCTTGAAAAATTTCTTCAATAAATGATATGAGAATTGAAATTCATCAACTCTAATTGAAAAATTGCAATCCTTAGGAGATGAGAAGCTAGGCATGCATGAAGCTCCTTTATGTCACCAAAGAACAACAAAATGAAATCATGATACATGAAGAGATTGAAAGGGATGAAAGGAACGAGACTTTGGAAGGAGAAGGAGAATTTGCAATGAATGGCATTGGTGATTAGCTTGCAACTCCAGCAACGATGGTTGGTACAGATGGAGAAGGAACCGACGGTTGTAAAAGCTAGGTTGACGGCCACGGTTGTTGTAGTGGTTTCTTTTTTGAATTACAAGGTGGCGGCACTAATGGTCTGAATTATAACAAGCGGATCGAACCCGCGACCTCCCACTAGTTGGGGAGTACCAATACCATTAGGCTATGAGGCCTTTGGTTGTTGTAGTGGTTTCTGGCAGTGAGAGTGACGTACTAGAACTATGTAATCATTATGGTGGTGGCTTGAGAGAGAGTTGATAGAGGTGGCCAGATTGGTATTGCCAGTGAAGAACAACGGTGGTGAAGGTTTGATGGTCTCTCCTAACTTTGCCCCCAAATTGCAGCTTCTGACCCTCCTCTTCTCCTTCAAAATTGTCTCTCCCTTCGGGTTCAAGCCGCGACTCCTCCTCAACAAAATAAAAGCCTCCTCTAAAATCATATTTCTGAGTTGGAAAATGCATATTTCGAACTTTGGGCCCTTTGTGCAATTTTCAAGTTTTGAGCTGCTTTCAATAATTTTCTCTAGTCCTTTTTATACATTAAACTTGCGTTTCTAGAAATTCTGGGTCCTTTTCTGTAATTTTCGTTAAACTAATCTGAAAAAAATAAACCCAAAATGCAATACCTTATATTCCAAAAATCAATCAATTAAGGTAAATCATGAAATATATGACATTTTTTCCCCTTATAATCTCTTTCATGTAATCACTTAGTAATCCAAATTTATCATAAAGAATTCATTTTTGTCTCAGTTAACATGATAAAATCCCTAGGTTAATCATGAAATAACATATTAAAATATGGTATATTTTACTCCCCACACTTAGACCTTTGTGCTCCTAAATAAAGGCAATTAATCTCAATATATACCAAATCAACACCAATATCAATTAAAGAGTTATAGAAATTCATAGTAATAATGCAATAGCCTTCCTTACCAATGATGTCATTAAGCAAGCAATATTCATAGTCCAAATCAATGCAAAGAGATTAGCCAAATATGTAATTAACCCATGAAATTAAACAAGAAAGAGATCACTCAAGGGATAATAGTGTTTCACTCAACTCCCCTTATTCGGATAATTTTCGCTCAAATCCACCTTCTACCATAGGCTTGTAACAACTCTATCATCTTCATTACAATCACAATTATCAATGAATTATGAGGGCTTTTAAAGGTTGTAATTATGGATATATGTCGCATGGAATGGATGAAAGATATGGCAAGGAACATTGCATGCATAATGAATAAAAAGTGTCTAAAGTAACTCCCAACACTCCACATTAAAAATATTCTGAACACTATAATGTTTGCTACTCACAAAACTTTAAGAGGAATGTCTCGTTCTTTTTTCCCCCTTCTTTTTCTTCTTCTCTCCTTCTTTGAGTTTTTTTCCCCATCTCTGTTTCTTTTTCTTACATATTTTCTCTGTTTTTTTTAACCTTCTAACCATATAAATGGCATTTCAAAGTATGCAAGATAGTGGCAATAATCAATGATGTTTCAAAGTACACAAATGTACTGGGGTATAATGGAAGTCCAACGAAAATGTGCATACTTTGTCATTTGCCAAATTGATTAATAAAAGAAAGTGAAGGTTTGAAAGAGATACAAAATAGATGTAGATGATGATGGTTTGTGTTTGGGAAAATTAGGTATGAATATGAATGCCTCAATCACTTTCATCACACAAATGCATTGCGATTAGACTAAGAATATAGACAAGTTCTGAAGAAAGAAAAACTAAGTGGATAATCACACAAAGAATGGAATTTAGGCTCAAGAGACCTCTCAAGGGTTTAATCTATCACGCTCATTCATATTAGCTAATTGGACACTAAGTTATTCACAAAGCATTAATTAAACTGCTCAGATTGCTAACTCTAAGAGAAATCAGTAATCGAAGCACTGCATTCAATTATGAAAAACCATAACCTCCAAATTAGGTAAGTGGAAGTCATTTTCTTAATTTTCCAACCATGGAGTTGCAAAAATTTAAGTATGGGTTAATAGGGGCTCAAGAATTCAGAATTTTGGCACGAAATCTTCTAATTCAATTAAAAATCAGTCAAATATTTTGGAATTTTTTTTTAGAAAAACACATATTTTCCAATGAAGCTCAAAGGACACAATCACCATCAATACTAGACCAATCCCTCCGCCTCAGTTAAACTACGTATTGTCCTCAATGCATGATATACCAATAAAGTGCAGGTCCGGAGTAAGGGAAAAGACAAGGGAACTGAGCCTAATAAGGGATAAAACAAAACAAAGCTACCTTTTACTAATGGATTTGTCTCCCGTACACTTATTCTCTTCATTAAATCAATTAAGCTCAAATATCAAGACAATGTAAGAAGAAAACAAGTACAGAAATATACAACATTATGGTGGTGGTTCCGGATCACTTGGAAGAGGTCCAAAAATATAAGTAGAGGCTGGTTTCTCTAATGGCCTTTCTGCTTATGTGTCTATAAAGAAGACAACAAGCCACAACAATAGTATCCCATTCAAAAATAGAAATATGGAGGGATTTCAAGTGAAGGATAGACATTTTAGGAACTAAATTCTCCAAGTAACAATCACAACCAAGGAACTCAATGCCACTCCCATCAGTAGGAGTTAGAAAATTGGTTAAATTTTTTAAAATCCTCATATTTTTGCAACGTGGAAGGTGCGGAGTCCAACTTAGTGTTGGGGCACATCACACTATCATTGGAATCACAAGAGGTGAAAGGAAAAAGAGTGGAAGAAGAGAATTTGTCAAATTGTTACCATTTAGAGTGTTTAAAGATTCAAACAAATTATTTTGCTTTTCTAAGTCAGGTGCAAAATCACAAGATAGCACTAGTTGGAAAGATTCAACATGTAGAATTTTATATATCAATGAAAATTTTAGAATCTTTGTCACCAACAAGACTACAAGGAAGTAATTCAATGAGAATTTTATGCATTTGATATTTTAGGCTATAGTCTTTCTCACTCACATCAACAACATTGGCATTGATACAAGATTCAAAATTTTCACAATGCTTATGCTCACAATCATGAATAGTATAAGAGGGTGCATCATGATTAATGGTAGAACCAACCACTTTGCCAAATGCTTTCTTTCAAAACTCAAAAAACAAGAGACATTTTTTATGATAAGTTGATTACATTCTACACATATTTGATTTTCATCACAAGAGCATGAAAATATTTCATTCAATTCAACACAATCATTACTAGTACTATGAAGAGAAGCATTTTCAGTTGTCAAAGCATTACACAAAGAAGTAGGAGCGTACTCATCAACAATTGAATTACTACTACTAGAGTCAATGGGTTGAGCAATTACATTTTCAAACATTTGAGGGATTCACAAATAATTTCTTTATCCACCTCATCATCACTCAAATTTTCAATCACTTCATATAAAGTAGTAGGATGGTTTACTTCTACAATGATAGAATTGTTACCAAATGATAGGAAAGGCTCATCATTGCTCCTTTGATGTCGCTCCACTCCTTGTACTTGTATGGATCGGATAGTGGAGGACTTTCATGGAAATTGTGCTTCTACACTTGTGTTTGTTAAGTGAAGTGCTCAATTTTCTTTTCCAATCTGTCATTTTCTTTTTCTTTTTATCCCATTCTTCTAATCATAGAGTCCATTCGATGGTCAAAGTTGTCCTTGTGTAGAAGAAAAATATAAGAAGGAAACTCAAAAACTCACCGAGTGAAAATCTAGGAAACATCTAGAATGTAAAGAAAAAAAAAAAAAAAAAAAAAAAAAAAAAAAAAAAGCTTCGAAAAGATTTGGTCAAAATTTGTTGGACCTAATAATAGCATTAGCTATTAGTTTTGCTTAGAAAACCCAAAACCTTGAGGATACCGAAAATTAGAATTTTCTGGGAAAATGTTTTTAAGTTCCAGCAACCTCAAGTCAATGCACTAGTGAATTTCTACCAAAAATTCCAACGAGTTTACCAATGAAAACAAACAAAATCCTAAGCTAAGAAAAATTGTTGCTTTAGCTCCAAATTGATGAAAACCTTTCAAGCCCTCGATTTAGCACAAATGGGGACAAATCAAGTTGAAATTGCAGCTACTATCACTTACTCAACTTGTGGAATTCACCAAGGTCAAGCAAGCATTGAGGCACAGTAGCAAAATAATATCCTGTAAATTTTGAACTACACCAACAAACATTCACTTGTTCAATCTCAAACAAAACTTTCAGAATTTATTAGCATTCGGATCTGGTCTTTTAGTGACTTAAATGCAACGGATAACAATGATATAACTTGGAAGATTTGCCAAAACACATGAGCTCGGCACATGCACCAATTTACAGTTCAAACTACACAAAGAATTATGTCGAAACAGGAATGAGTGGTAATAAATAGAGACTGAAACTCAGAAAACTATGCAGCAAATCAGTTTTTTTTTTTTTTTTCCAATGAAAATAACTTTGGTTTGCCTTCTCTGTTTTTTTTTTTTCAGTAGCAATCACCACAACAGACTTGTACAGTTGCACTAATGAGGACAGTACTAAGTGCACATTTATCAGATTTCACAGTTCAAACAAAAGATTCAGAAACCTAAGAAAACAGCAGTAGGAATCATGAGATGAGCTAAAATAACAGTCAATCAGATCTGAAATTTCAAACAGAAGTTCTCACAGTAGTTATTACTCAAAAACAATTGATGAGATAATCAAGAATTGAATGTGTATCAGTTCTGGAATTCTTAGATCAAACAAGATTCTAGAAATCAATGCATAGATTCAATACAAATTCAACAACAAAAGCATGCTCAAACTAACCAAGAATTCATTCTTTCAGTTTCAAACTCTACCAAAACAGAAATCCAATAACAGCCAGCAATTCACTTCCAAAGAATTATTGGCAGCCGAAATCACAAAACACTATGCCACACTATAACAGCAACTAGTTCCAGAAATCTTAATTCAATAATGGCAACAATATGCAACTCGACCCAAGTATCCAGTCGAGCTACAATGCAGAATTTTTAAAGCACAACTCCAAAATTGCACCCACAAATCACGTTGCAACAGCAAAGAAACAGTTGCAGGTGTTAGAGATGCTGAAGAAAGATGAGAATGTGTAGCAAACAGATTTATGCACCTGAATGCCAATTCAGAATAATGAAGAACCACCAACAGCACTCAAATTTAGAACCAAATATTTAATTTCTTGCACAAAGTGGCAGTGAGTCAAACAATTTTAACACCATTCATTCATGTAGCATACTTGTGCAAATCAGGGGGAAAAACCAGAACTCCTAACAACGAAGCAAGGAAACAAGGAGAACATTAGAACAGTGTTCTAGCAGATTTGGCCCCAATTCACAGGTAATTTTGCACAATAATTAGTTTACTTTACCTCAAATAGCTTAATGCACCAAGCAAAAACAAGTAACAGAAACGAGTAACAAATAACAAGTGTACATCAAAGTCAACCTAGGATGGCTGCACCATGTTTGTCAAGAAATGAAAAGTCCTTTTCGCTATTGGTTGAGGTCAAGTTAAAGACGAGTTACTACAGAAGCAATTCATTTCAACATATGCAAGTCAGACCAAGGAAAACTCTTGCGCCAATTCTATTACAAATATGGCAAGTGAGCACACATAATCAGCTTGGTTTATGCAATAAATCACTCTCAGATGTCCGAAAGTATCATGATCCAGAAATAAAGGGTATTTTAAAACAAGAAACAGATCATCAATTCAAAAACTAATCAGATGCAGAACATCACTCACTGCCAACCAACTTCAGCAGGTTACAGAAGCTAAAACCCACAACAGCCACACTCTTAGGATGCTCAAAACAGGTTAAACTTTAGCACTTAACCAAACTAAAAACAAAAACAAATGGAGGAAAAATTCTTTTTTTTTTTTTTTTTTTTTTTTTTTTTTTTTTTTTTTTTTTTTTTTTTTTTTTTTGTGTTTCTAGAAAATTTTCTATCTGCAAATGCAAGAAAATTGCTATAGAGAACTAATATGCATATGTCAAAAACATAACCCTATACTACATAAAATGAAAAACACTAAAAACTAAAATTCTAACAAGTTCACATAAGAAACCTCAGTCAATAAGAAAATTGACACTTAGTTAACCATGGAGTCAAAAATGACTCCCAAACTGGATTAAATTATTGTTATTTTCTGTTCAAAACGAAGCGAAATAAAAATATTAAATTGTCGTTAAAATAAACAAAAGAAATTAAAGGATTAAATTGTTGTTATTTTTATTTGATTAAACTCTGTTTAAAAAAATTAAAATGATTATAAATTTGTTAAAAGTGTATATAAATTTGATTTTTGGTAAGGTTCCTTCAATTTTTCTTTTTAACTATAAATGAGTATTTTGATCTTTTAACAACATTGATAAATCCTTAATGAGGCCACTTGGCCGTATTAAAAATTTGTTAAAAATATAGGCCTGAATTTAAAATTTGATATTTCGGCTAGATTTGATTAGGATTCTTCGAAATATATGTAGGTAGCTATTTTTTCATTGCTATGGAAAACTTATCATGAAAATTTTTTCATAGGCATGGGATTTTTTTCCCTTTATTATTATTATTATTATTATTATTTTTTTTTTGTGGGTAGAGATAAGTGAGATATTATATATATTGGCGTTACTTTATTTCTTCATTTTAAATTTGGAGTGGTTACTATAGCTGGTCTTGAAAACAAATGAAAGCTTACCACGTGCTCATTTGGGACCACCAATGACAAAATACTAAGACTTGGTCTTGCATATATACCAATGTAAGATTCCGTCATCAATGACACCTACAGGCAAAAGTCAACTAAGACTTGTAATATTCATGTTTTGATTAGAGACAGATGACTGAAGAATGTCTGGCTCATAATATAAGTTACCTTTTATTTGACAAGAAGAAAATAACTTATAAAAGAATGCATTGGTTTAATTTTGGCAATGTATTTTTCTCCCTATCCTTCAAAGCCTAACTAGATATGTTAAAATTGGAAAAAAGAAAAAAATCAATTCAAGACGTAATGCATGAGTAAACTACCTGTTCTGACAAAATGAGTAAGCTACTATTTTTTTATTCTAATAATTTAGTTGAAGTGACTTGTATTGTGAAGTAGAAAGAGAATACAAAAATGCAATATATACAAAATACAGTTCGCTTTTGCATTAAATTAATTTCAACACTCACTCTCTATATATAATTCAATCTCCTTCAATCACAGCTGCATTCTGAGCAAATTAATCAGAGACACAAATAAATCTATTCATCTTGGTCACCACCATGTCTCGCCGTTTACTGGGAAATTTCTCGACTGAAAATCTGATTCGAGTCCTCAACTTCACTCCTGGCTTAAAACAATCTTTGATCCTGTCAGTTCTTTTAGCTTTCTTCTTCAATAATATCTCTCTCTCTTCTTTTCCTCCTATGATTATCTTTTCCAGAGATTCCCTTTATCATCGCAATCTAACTATAGCTTTTCTCATTCTCTTCTTTCTCTATTAATCAGATTTCGCGGTGGAAGACCAGGCCCCACCAAGGGACCACCTCCTCAACATTACTTCACCACTATGAGCGCTCTGCTAAGTGACTCAACAACAATGGAGGAATCAAAGGCATCTACTAAGAGTCAAGTCAACGGTAGCTAATTCAGACCAGTGTCGATTTACGGTGATAATAATATTATGGATGTAATTCTCATAAATAATTACATCATAGTGCTTTGATCATAATGATTATAGTTGGACTTTTGATCTGTAATATAATGTTCTGGTGTTAATTTGATCATAATGCTTTTTGTTTAAGACTGAGTTCAGATCGCGTTATTCTTTCAATTCTTTACTTCTAGAATTTTAAGTAAATTATATTCATATTCTTGTTCAAAGGATGAGCAACCATAAAAATTGCTACCATGCAAAATGAAGATTGATCCAAATGGAAAATATTAGGTCTCATTTCATGAGTTGAGAGTGTATATTTGAAGCATGTTTTTACTATGTTTTTCCCATTACGCTTTTTATTAGAAACGAATAAATAATTATCAGTAATAAAAAAATATATAGCTAAAGTTAATTGGATTAATAAATATGTTCAAAAGAAAAATTTTTTTCCAGTAATATTCTCATTAAATAACTGGTTGGTGACTTTAAATTTATTAATCGATCTAATTAATAAATACTCTTTAGATGTGGGTATGAAAGAAATTTTTTCATAAATATTCCCAACAAGAAGTTTCTTATAAATAAGACGAATAGAACGCTGAAAAAGTTTTTTTTTTTTTATTAAAAATACAGGATGTAATAGTTTGTAGGTATTTTTGTCAGTATTTTTCAAGCTAGAAATCCTCCCTAATCTTAATGTTGATGAGTTTTTGAAACCCACAGAATCAAAAAATTTCATTACCAATAAAAGTATTATTTTAAATTGTTCATGGATTTTAATAATACTATATAAGTGACTCTTTATTTTATTTATTTTTATTCATATGTTTACGAAATTAAATAAACAAGAATCGTATTTGAATATTCGCTTTGATAATTTTCGTACAATAAATATTTTTATTATTTTTTTGATAATTTAATCATTGTAAGTTCGTTTTTCAAGGGGTCAATTTTAAAGGTTCAATCAGCTATTACAACTTGCAACCAATTCTCAAGTCCAGCTTGGGTTAAGAAAAAAGCAAATTTTGTGGAGTTATATTATTTCAAGTGTATGCATTATTTACCGTATGCTTTCATATTTTATTTTGATTGATTAAACTCTAGATGGCATTAGAAACATTATTTTTTCAGAGGAGGCTTTGTAAGTATCATATTATTGTTAGCCACACAAATAATAATTTATTCATATTCATACATTAACTATTTAAGTCAACTGTCTAAATCGCCTTTTAATAGCGCAGTCTCATGCTCACACTTACTTATGACGGTTGTCACATATAGGTAATTTTAATTGTGCCACACATGTTCACACTTACCTGCCTCTTTTGGTTTAATATATATGAATTCATACCTGGAATGAATTTTAAATTGTCATTTAATCAAGCCAATACTCTTTTCGTTCAAAACCCAATAATTTGACATATTCAACGACCTGAAGTAACGAGGTAAAAATTAATCTTTGGACTTACTAATTAATAAAACAAGAGATAAAATAATATTGAAAAAAAAATAAAAAAATCATCTGATCAATCAAAACTTTATGCGGACTAAATCTGTGGCTCACAAGACTAGAGAGCCTTTGTCAAGAAGAGACGATACCAAATATACCAACAAAAAGCTCAATCGGTGCGAAGACGTAAAATAACAATAATAATTATTATTATTTTTCAAGAAGAGGAAGAAGAAAGTGACGAAAGTACAATAGTGACTCAGCTCAATGAGGCATGCTTCACGGGAGGAAAAAACAAATGGTTATGTACAAAAAGATTAAAAGTAAAAAAGAATCCAACAAAAACAAACACAACATTCCAAAAATTAAAGGAGAATTTCTACTAACTATCGGTGAGATAAGAAGAGCCAAAAGGAAAAAGAATGTAAAGAATGATTCCACCAAGGCACTAATAATTATCGATTGGCAGGGACTCTATTTTTCCAGCCCAAAATTGAAGATTTACATATGATGAATAAAAATTTACTGGAATGTCGAACCATTGTTAAGATCTTACCTTACTAGTAAATATCTTAGTTAGTTAAGAAAGGTTGGACTCTCTAAATTGTGATTTCTATGAAGGGAAACCGATTCCCACCAAGTAAAGAGAGGGGACTCCCTCTAGAGAGAGAGAAAGAGAGAGAGAGAGAGAGAGAGAGAGAGAGAGAGAGAGAGAGAGAGAGTGTGTGTGACATAGGTCTCTATAAATGTGACATAAGAGTTTAGGGTTTCTAGCTAGTTAATCACCCTCAAAAGGGTTGATTTGTTTCTAGTAAATAATAACTTGTGATCAACGAAGATTCTTCTTTATTCTAGGGTCTGATAACGTTGAAGTATTACCCGTTAGTATTATGTATCAAATGATTTTACCACAAATAAGAATGTCAAAATCGTCGTTACCAATAGATGCTAGTTCAAGCAAAACAGACTTTAGTCAATTAAACACAATGTCATCATGAGTTTGAGTCTATGTAAATATTAAAAGTACTTTTGATAGAGCCACCCCTAATTAGGTGCAACAATTTTTAAATCTGACCTATTCAAAAATCCTTATAAAAATAAATAAACAAGTCGTTAAAAAACCTAAATTGAGTTATTATATATCTATGTGAGAATGGTTTGTTCATTTCACACTATTTATACAAAGATCGTGACATTTTGCGATGGCATCCAGTTTGTATTTATAACAAGGGTACGATGAATGATGCCTATATATATGCACTTACTGTCTAATTTTTAAATCATTAATGAATCTTCATAAGTAAATTCATTACTAATATAAAAATGTTTTTAAAGAAACGGGCGTGTGGAAAGGCTAAATGAAGCCTAGGTCTAAAATCTTCTAGAAGAGTCGCTGTAACATCCCACTATTTGAACACACATGTACCATGGCTTTTCTTCAATGAAGTTTAGAATTTGTATTTGGAATTAAAGACTTATTTTTTTTCCATAAAGATTAAAGACATATAATTAGGAATAATTTTAGGCCTAAATATTTTTGGAAATAATATTTTATGGCCTAAGTAAATCAATTGAGAAAGGATCTTTATTTGGAATTTAGAATATATTTTGGGGAATTTATTAGATAACTAAGTGTTAGAGTAAAAGAGAAATTGCCACTACAAAATTTAGAAGTATGTTGGACCAATTGTAAAGCCCAAACATAACCCACGTACACTCATCTATTTATTCCTAATCCAATTAGCAAAACACACACTGGAACACTCCCTCACTTTATTGATTGTATTTGGCCCAAACGCACATATACTCCTCCGTCAATATAAACATGACAGTTCACTTATCTTAAACTCACGCCACCTCACACTTCCATATCACCATTTGAAGCCACGTACCACACATGCAAACCCCACTTCACCAATTAACCAATGCAGCCTACCTCATTTATTCAATTAAGCTATTCGGCCAGAACACCCCCATACTCCCTTATTCGCCATTTATCATTCATTACCGCTGAAAAAGAAACAGAAAAACAGAGGCAGAGAGTGAACCGAGAAGGAGAGAGAGAGGGAGAGCGCACCGAAAGAGGAAGAAGAAGGAGTAGAAGCTGATCATCGCAAGCAAGTTTGGGTCTCGGTTTAGGTGAGCTTTGAACCTCTTCTGCATGTTGGTTTTTAAGTTTCAAAGCTTTAGAAGTTGAACTTTGGGTTCTGCATGGGTGCTCTGATTTAAATGCCAAAAACAGAGAATGTTTAAAAGCTTTTGTTGCATGCGTTTGGCTCTAGATAGTTAACACGTGAAGCTGAACCTTACATGCACATGCTAATAATTTCTAATTGGTTATTGCTGCCATAAGAGCTGGTTGTTTCAATAGAAAAGCACTTGCACACAAAGAGCATAGGTTTTGCATTGATTCCACGTGTTTTATGGTTCTGTTTGGGAGCATCAACTGAACCTAAATATTTATTTAGAAGTGTTAGAACCCAGTTTTATAATGTGAAGGCTTAAGGAAGCCAAAATGAGTTGTTGAACATAAAAGAAGAAGTTGCTGCCATTTCTGGAAATTTAAGTTTTGCAGCAGAAACAGTAATGTTGCAGTAAGGAAAAACCAGATTAGATGACCTCTGATGATCATGAAATTTTGTGCACACTTAGTACACATAATAAGGTTCAGTGTGAGCCAAAGAACACTTAAAAATAAGGTGTATACAAGGATTTATGAATTTTCTAAGATAGACAAGAAAACTGAACGAAAATGGTTTTCAGAATTAGGCAGTGACACTCTTGGAAAAAACTGTATTAATTCAGACATTAAATTAGGTGACAATGATTTTTACTACAAACTAGACTAACAGGAGTTTAAGTAGAAATTTGAATCACCTCAATCGGAGCTTCCTAGACCCAGATATGGATTTTTAAAGTTGGACATGAAATTCTGAAAAATCCAGTTTTGTAGACTGAAGTTGTCTCTACAATTCGAAATTCTGGGAATGAATCAGTTATGTTTTGATCAGTGGATTATTTTTACTATGAAATAGACTTAAAGAAATTCGATTAGGAACTTGAACCACTTGATTCGGAGTTTTCTAGACCGAGATATGATTTTTCTAAGTTCCTAGAGAAATGGAAAGCTGAATTTCTGTCAAGTCTGAAATTGATCACGTTTTTGAGCAAATTACGACTAGCCTTAACTTGGAATTTTTGAATAAGACTTGAAAGGCTAGGTATGTAATTGTGGGAAGAAAATAGAATACATAATTAAGATAACTAACCGAAGAGAATAAAAAGCATAAGCATCATGTGTCGATCTAGTAAGCATAATCTTAATATTGCTATTAAGATTAAATTAAGTAATGACCCATCTCAAAATAGTATAGGATTTGGATACTTGTCTTGGCCAAACGATAATCAGTGCAAGAAGAACTCGGGTGAGAATAAGAAGTTGTGAAGACATTCAGGTAGTAACTTTCTCTCACATACTC
This sequence comes from Acacia acuminata, assembly GCA_019022655.1. NCBI lineage: Eukaryota > Viridiplantae > Streptophyta > Magnoliopsida > Fabales > Fabaceae > Acacia > Acacia acuminata. The sequence goes on along the minus strand of JAFJYI010000048.1, from coordinate 1,099,338 downwards.
TATATGCCTTTATATGCATATATGAACCATTGTGATACTTGAATTTTGAACACCTAACCTTATCGCCGGTTAAGGCCGGGAGGTAATGCCTTTGAATGTGGGGTAACCCTAGATGCCATCACGGTTAAGGCCGAGGGTGGTAATCCGATAAGAGAATCGTTACGTTTGTGAAAGAAGGGCAAATGCCCATTTGAGTTACCCAGCGCTAAGGGAATGGACCTGTAGGTCCTTTGAATGAATTTGAATGAATTTGAATTGAAACTTGAATTTGAATGGTGTTCAATTGAACTTGAATTTGAATTTGAATATTGAATTTATTGCAACTGGTTGTCTACCATATACTTGTGCATACATTTTATGTGAGTGATTGACGTTACTCGGGATTCGTTTGAATCCCGACATCCCCCGAAAGGTCGGGCGTGAAAAGTACGGTAGACACGGCTCACAAGGCAAGGTGGTGGATACCCGAAATTGAAGATGCTTGTGTCGAACCAAGAACCGCTGCTGTTGGTTATCTATGTTTTGTATTAGACTATTTTGAAAGTTTGTAATATCTCGTAAGAACCTCTTATGGATTTCGGTATGTATCCGGACCTTGTTATCAGTATTACTATGCTAGAACTCCTTTTCTTCCTAAGCTGTGCATCAATACTCTGATGAATGTCATTATACGGAGAGAATTTGGCATTCGTGGTATCTTACTCTGATAAGTTTCTAGTAAACGAATGTCAGGTGTGACAGTCGCCTTAAACTTCGGAGGAGAAATATTAATGATGATAGCTTCAACATCCAATTGATGACCATGGTGAGCCAGATACTAACATAAATTTTGAACTTGTACATTTTCTCATTTTCTTAAATTTCACGCCTTCAATCTCATAGCTGTACAACTTTCATGTGGCTACCCTGAACTGTAACCATGTCAGATGCTAATAATTGTCGTTGCTAATATAATTAACAGATTGCATTATTTATTGAAGTTAGAATATAAGAGGAGCTTATTTTTAAGCTCTTTTTTCTTCATTATAAAATAAGCTCATAATTATAAGAGCTTTTGTAAAATCTTGTTTGGCCTAGCTTATACTTATAAGTAGAAGATAAGCTAAAAATAAGTTAGGCTAAAGAGGCACTAAGTATGATCCTTATTTATTTTACAATGTATATTTTCATGTACGAATTATTAATTTCCTGGTAATATGAGCTGTTTATTTTCTTCCCCCGAGTGAAATAAGGCCCGTCTCATTATAATTTTTTTGAACCGCAGTGGAGGGCAGCGGAGTTTACAATCTCACGAATCGTTAAATCAACAAAAAAACTCTCCAACTTGCAATTATGGGCCTCCATGAACGAAATCTCCTTCTTCAATAAGGATCATACTCTCTGCTCCGGTGGAAGCGAGAGAAGTGGAAGGGTTAAGTGGAATGAGGATTGATATAGTTGGTTAAGACGTTGGCCTTCACCCCAAAAGGGAGGAGACATTACTACAAAAAATGGCTTTTACTTCCCTAATTGGCGTCCTATTTGAAATAACAGAGGTAAAAATTAAGGCGGTGGCATTTTTGTAATTATATGTGACTGAAGTTGACTTTTGGCGTCTAACTTTTTAACTTAGACGCTAAAAGCAACACTTTTAACGTCTAATTTAAATATGTAGACATCAAAAATGGACCCAAAATAGCCCAATTTTCTGAGCTAGTCTCTTGCCCCTCTATTAAAAAAATCTCTAAACTCCAGATCTAAATTGCGTAAAAATCTCTTGAAGCAGCGTCAGTGTCGTGCTCGATCTACGTACTCTACACCTTCCAGGTTTTAATGTTCAAATGTTGTTTGTGATTCTTTACCCTCTTCCCCAAAGGAAAGGCATGTTGGTTGCAAATCAATTTGATCAGTTAGAGCAACAATTGGTGGCCTCCTCTGCTCCCATCTCCTTAGATCTGGAAAGACGGTGGTGGATCTGCGATTTTGAGATGGTGAGATCCAATTCTGTGATTTTATTCAGGTATGGTCCGAATCCTATTCAGGTATTTCTGTTTTTGTGGTTCCTTCAAAAATTTACCGTTTTAAAGTTGGAATTTCTGTATTAAATTTATTCATCCTATTTATTTATTCCTCCATTGTTTTGCATCCTGCTGTCTCTATCTCTTTATCTTCCCGCTTTCTGCTTAGTTCGTTTACTTCTATTTCATTTACCGCTGAAACAGAGGTTTCTGTGTGCAGTTGGGGTGCGGATCAGTTTCAGTGGATATTTTGGCAACTGTTGCCGCATATCCTAAGCCAGGTGACAAAATTAGAAGCACCGGCTTGAAGGTAATTATTCTTTTCCAGACTTCAAAGGATTTTGGCTGACTCGAGTGATATTCGATGTAATTTTATAGTTTTAAGGCGGAATTTAGATGAGAAATTGTTGGTCCCCTCTATCAGAGTAGGAGACAATCTTTCTTTTGTTTAATAAAGTATTGATCAATTCAAGCAATTATTATTCATTCCTTTAGAAATGCCTCTGTAGGTGTAATGGGTAAGCAAGAGTTTTCAAGGAGGTGGCAATGCTGCTGATGCTCTCACTTGCGTTGCTCGCTTGGGCTTAAAACCCAAGCTGATATCCAAGGTTCTTGACTAAAGGTCTGTTTTTTGATGCATGGAACCTATTATGCACAACCATTTAAATTTCATTCAATAATGTGTGTGTGTTATGAACATGTGTGACCCCTGTTAGGTTGCGAGATGACGCTCAAGCGAGGGCATTTTAGATGAGCAAGGTTGATGGTGTAGATACATCTTCTATGGTGGTAATCCTCGGGCAGTTGTGCAATCATCATATGACTTTTGTTTATATTTTTTGTATCTTTTCTCAATCACTACTAGAAAAAAGGAAATAGCGACGGAATTTTTTCCATCGCAAATCCACATAATTTTGTGACGGAATTAGTATTCCGTCGCAAAACTAGGAAAATTGCGACGGACAGCATGAATCCGTTGCAAATTAGCAACAGAAAACGTATATGTCAAAAAAATTAGTGATGGAAAACGTATATGTCGGAAAAATTAGCGACGGACAACGTGTCTGTCACTACTTGGAGGCCAAAAAGGCTGCCAGCATTCTGTGTCTTGCAACGGATAGGATATCCGTCGCAAGAATTAGCGACAAACAGGAACTGCGGCCTTTTAGGCCGCTAGTAGACACATTTTTGCGACGGACAGTGTGTTCGTCGTGACTTTTAGCGACGGTGTCTATCGTGACTTTTAGGATGTCCATCGCTAACGGTGGCCTTTTTGGTCGCCAGCTCCCGCTTTATTGCGACGGACAGTATGTCCGTTGCAAAATATAGCGACAGACGTTTTTTTGACGTAAAAAGGTAATTTTGTGACGAAACTTTGTTAAATCGCAAAATCCCTTAATGTCTCATTATTGAGACATGACCCTCAGCTCGTAACCCCCCCAGCAGCTCGTCCGGCCCCCTCCCTTAGCTCATCCCCCTCGCCCTCAGCTCCTTCCCGTCGGCCCTCGGCTCGTCGCCCCCGGCTTGTCCCCGGCCCCCTTAGCTCCTCTCCGCCCTCGGCTTGTCCCCCTACCCCCTCGGCTTCGGCCCCCGCTCGTCCCCCCCCTCGGCTCATTTTATCCTCTCCACACTCATCGTTCTTCAGTCACCGGTGCTCTTCTCCGCCGTCCGGCTACCCTCCCCTTCCGGTCTCTTTCATCTTCGGTCAGATCCCCTCGGTGTTGCCATCGTCCATCTAGTTTGGGTCACTCCTCCAGCGATCCGCCTTGCATCGCTCCTCCGTGTTCGTCTTAGGTCGGGCGTCCGGCACTCGCCTCCTCCTCGCAACCACCGTCCATTTCCGGCGCCTTCTTCTTCTTCCTCCTTTTTTTCGGTCATTTGTCCTGGGTAAGCTCCTTTCTTTCTTTGTTTTTTTTACCACATTATTTATTATGAGAAATTAGGATAGATAAAAACTGGAAAAATTAGTCATATTTATTACTCATGAATAAATAGGTTATAATTTAACATTATTGTTTATTTAGGTTATAAGTTGGTTAATAATGAAAGTCTATTAAGTATTTAGAGGAGCAAAGATAAATATTATTGTAATGTATAGATGATTAATTTTGATTTTTCAAATAAATTTTGGGTACAAATTCATTCGGTGAAGGCCGTATATATCTCAAGAATGCTATATATAAATAAAATCATGCTCTACCACGGGGAAATTGTTATGGAAAATCCCGTATATGTTTGGTGATTGTAAATTATGCGTAGTTTTGTTCAGGTACATAACTCATTATTGTGGGCTTTAATTTACAATACTTAGTTCATACGATATTTAATTTTGTGCTCTGAAGATGATACACTACTCATTGTTAAGCTGCACATCGATTGATAGGCTCACCAAGGTAGTTTTAGCACCACCACTTTCTCTTTATTAGTATTGTTCAATTAATTATATGATATGTGTTTTACGGTTGTAATTAACACCAAATTAAGAATGTTTTCTTCAATGCTTGTATCATTTTTATCTCTTTGTGTGTGCTCCTAGTATGGATTTAAATACTTTAATTAGCACAACCCCTTATTGATTGAGTTAAGTGCTCCTTGTATGGATTTAAATACTTTAATTTTAAACTTAATCAAGGTTGAGTGAATATTTTACATTATATCATAGCTAATTTTATTTCTTATCTATACTTTTATGATCTTTTTGTTATAGATACATAGATATTTAAAGGAAGATGATACATAGTTATTATGTCCCAAAAAATTGAAAATTATACTCAGAAAATTTTGATTGTAAGAGCTAAATAGAAATTTTTAATTAAATTGTATTTGATTTAAAAGAATAAAATAGAAACTATCTTTAACAATATTAAGGTAGAGATCTTTTATATACCATGCTAAAATTTTAAATTATTTTAAAAGTTATAAAACTAATATACTTTAATGTGTTATATTAAGTTCCTTATATCTATTACATCAAGTTTTTCGATCACATTTGAATATGTGTTCTATTTTTTTTTCCCATATGAGTATATAGTTAAAATGATAATAATTTAAAAATAGGACATATAATCATATGTGATTGATGAAATTGATATAACAAACCTAACCTAAATTTTTTTATATTTTAATCCCAAATTCTAAAGATGATACTTGTTAAGTGCAATATAAAATTTTAGTCTAAATAGAGTATTTTGTAATACGTCAAAATATATATATATATATATATTAAATTTGGGATGCATAATACATTTTTAACTAACATTTTTAATGTGATTTCAATAATTACTCCTTCTAAAAATGATTAGAGTGAGCATAAAATTGTAGTAAGTGATAATGTTGAAATGCCAATGGTTTGCTCATTAATTATGTGTAGTTTCCAATTCTGTCTTTACCCCCTCCACATGCCTGTCCCCATCTTCAAGTATACTATCCCTATTCTCTGGTTGCTTGCTGGGATCTGTTATTAGTTCAATGCATGTGTTTGTTTCAGACTTTCTTGATCAAGTGGAAATTGGTTGGCATAAGTGGCCAGTTGTTTTGGTCACTTATATTTGTGACATGTTGTTTTGTGGGTTGGGGTATATCCCCAATGTATACACTTGTGTAGGGTTGGGTTGGGGAAGTATGGAAGGCAATCATGATAGGATTTGGATGTACAATCGTCTAACTGATGGAAGACAACTAAATCAAGCATTCTTGGCGGGTTTGAAAGAGTTCATCAAATTTGCTTTGGTGCATTCAAATAATTCAAGTAGGGCGATCGGGTGTCCGTGTGCCAAATGTAGGTGTTTAAGATTTAAAGATCCGGGCACAGTCAAAGTTCATTTGTGTCAAAAGGGATTCATGAAGGATTATGAATGTTGGGGATGTCATGGCGAAGTTCGACAGACACCGAGTGGTTATTATGGGGACAACAGTCATCGAGAAAACCTTAATCGATATGAGCAGTTGGTTATGGATGCCGCAGGACCGTCTATCGGCAGATATTTTGATCCTGTTACTCATGTTGGACCGTCATACATGGGAGAGGATCCTCATCCAGAAGCGGATAGGTTCTTTAAAATGCTTCAAGAAGCGCAACGTCCGCTATGGGGAGGTTGCAAACACTTTGAAAGTAGTGAATATTCATCGCTTTCGGCTACCCTAGCAACACTAAGCTTGAAGACTGATCACCATATTAGTGAGAGGAATTACAACGAAATGATGCAGATCATGAGTAAGGTTGTTCCCAAAGACAATAATTTACTGAAGGATTTTTACCAAGCAAAAAAAATGTGAAAGAGCTTGGGCTTGGATGTGATAGGCACCGGTGATTCCTACCCCCCGATCATCTGTTTAGGAGAAATAGAAAAGACTTCACGTGGAATGTGGCCGAACGAGTAGATCAACCTCGTCGTTTAAGTGGCCAAGAAATATGGGACGGGGTCAAGTATATTCAAAGTGTCGAAGAAGGGGCTGCTTCCAGTGAACCTGAGGGATATGATATTGATCATCATTGGAACAAATGTAGCATCTTCTGGGAACTACCATATTCGAAAGATCAATTGTTAAGACACAACCTTGATGTCATGCATATTGAGAGGAATGTGTTTTGCAATATTCTGTACACCGTGATGGACACCAAAGGCAAGACGAAGGACACAATCAACGCAAGATGGGACATAGAAGCGATTTGTAGAAGGCCTGTTTTGTATTTGGTGGAGAATGGCACGCGACGGACTTCCAAACCTATAGTGTCGTACACATTAAACGAACAGCAGAATTTAGAATTGTTGCAATGGGTTAAAGATCCGAAACTCCCGAACAGTTATGCGTCAAACTTGAAAAGATGTGTCAACATGCACGAGGCAAAGTTATTCGGGATGAAGAGTCATGATTATCATGTTTTTTTCCAGAGATTGTTGCCATGGGCCTTCAAAGCACTACTAAGCATATATGGTCTATTTTGACGGAATTTTCCAGGTTCTTTAGAGAAATTTGTGCTTCTGAGCTTAATGTAGAAAAGTTACGGCACCTGGAGGCAAGCGTGCCAGTAACACTATGCAAGTTGGAGATGATGCGTCCTCCTAGCATGTTTGAATCAATGGAACATTTTCCTGTTCACTTGGCCTACGAAGCAAAGGTAGGAGGTCCTTAACAATATAGGTGGATGTATCTGTTTGAGAGGTAATATATATTTCTTTCGTGCAGTTATTTCTTTCACGCACTTTAGTCTATAAATACCTCTAATTGTCCACTATAGGTTTTTACGCACTCTTAAGCACAAAATCAAGGTACGTTGAAGGATCTATCGTTGAAGCGTATCTAGTCGAAGAGGCCACAAAATTTGCGTCATACTATTATCCCCCTGAAATGATATCAAGATGGAGAGGGGTACCTCGTAACGATGATGGCGGTGATACGAGCGAACAAAAATCAATATTTAATTTTCCAGGCCGAGTCGTGGGAAAATGTTGGAGGTCAACTCTTGAAGGAAGAGATAAGCGAGTAGCGGAGTGGTACATTCTAAACAAGTGTGAAGAGGCTGCCCAGTACTTAAAGTAAGATTCTTTTTACTATTACGGTAAGTATTAAAGTATTAATTTCATATTTTTGTTACAGTGATTTCTCTAATTGGGTTCGATCGGAAAATCCTTCAATGTCGGAATCCCAAGTTGATCAATTCACGAACTCTGAGTTTCCAAAATGGTTTCGATCCTACTTCATGGAAAATCCATCAGATCCTAATGAAGTTGCATGGAGTTTATCTTATGGAGCTACAATTAGTGTTACCCGGTGCAACAAATATGTAATGAATGGGTATCGGTTTTCAACTGTTGAAGCGAATGCAAGTACACTATGAAAGACCTGGCTATCACCCAAGAGGGGGGGGGGTGAATTGGGTGTATGATAAAACTTTAGGAACTTTGAAAATCTTTTCAAAACTTATCGAAGGTAGTTCGAATGATAGAAATAGTTTAATAAAGCAATAGTCAATCATTCAAACATATTTGTCTTTGAAATGTATGAGTTTAGGGAAGAGAATATGCAAACAGAGATTTATACCGGTTCGGCCAATCCTTGACCTACATCCAGTCCCCAAGCTTTACTTGAGATTTTCAATCCACTATCTTCTTTCAACTTGATTACACACTTTGTACTCGAAGTAATCCTCTCACTAGGATCCACTCCCCCTTACAAGCGTAATCAATGCACCCACTTGATTGCACACTCGTACTCGAAGCAACCCTCTCACTAGGATTCACTCCCCTTACAAGCTGCTTTCAAGACAATGGGTTTCCCACTCAAGATCACCCAATCTTGAGTAACTCTCAAATAGAATGTTTACAGATAAATCTTCTCTCTCAGAAGTGAATGAATAAACACTGAAGTACAATATAAATCATTTCACTCTTCTATGATAAGCTATATAGGCATTGAGAATAGAGTGTGTATGAGATAAACGTTTGATTCAGAATGGTGGCATTTCGACAGTGTAAGCTCTCATCTCGTCTTCAACCACTTCTATCTTGAATGCTTCTCCTTTTATAGTTAGTTGCAATTTATGACCGTTGAGGAGAGATTAGTGAGCCGTTGAGATTAATGAATATGGCCGTTGAGATTACGTTGCTCCGTCTCGTCGTATGCTTCCGAATTCGCCCGTTATTCTCTGTTGACATTCTTGATTCAAATTGTCCTTTGAAATACTCTCAGAATGTTGTCTGGGAACAAGCGGAATGCTTTTTGCTTGCTCAAAAGGTTTCTTGCCAAAATGGTGAATGTCTCTGCTTTGCATTTAATGCTTCTGACATAATCTTGCTTTATGGTAATTTGAAGTTTAAACCTGTTAATCATGTCTGAAACACACTAGCAAACTAATTAATCTTGGTTAGAAATGATAAGAACCAATAATATCAAGTACCCAAAGCATAATCAAGATTTCAGGTTTACGAGGACGATGAATTCGAAATTCGATATATGTAACTCGAGTTGTTTACCATAACTCGAGTTATACTTAAAGCATTTCAATTCCAGAAAGAGTCTCTCAATGATGTAACTCGAATTACATCCCTTAACTCGAGTTGCACTTGTGGCAACTTAATCGGAGAGCAAATTGCATATTGCTTAACTTGAGTTGCATCGATAACTCGAGCTGCTTCATCGCATTTAAAAGCTTCGAAATTTCCTTGAATTATGTAACTTCGAGTTACACTCCATAACTCAAGTTATGTCATGAATAAACTCAGGCAGAGCAATTGCGAATAATCTAACTCGAGTTGCTACCCGGAACTCGAGTTGCTTTATATCGCTTGAAGTTTTCTCGATATGCCTATAACTCGAGTTATGTCAGATAACTCGAGTTACCTCAGTTGATTAAAAATTGATATCACGAGAAGCTTTTTTAAAAACTGGAAGTACACTTCATTGACTCGAGTTTCTAAGTGATAACTCGAGTTGTTACCTTTTGTTTGTTCCAGAGTGTCTACCTTGACATTGCTGCATTCTGTCTTCTTTCAGAACATGGGCAAACTTCCAGAAACCATATCTCTTTGAATATAACTCTAAATATAGCAAATGACCTATCCCTAGAAATCTCTTTATGTATTCTTTCAAATGCCACTGGTTTGAGCTCATTTGGATGTGTGGTTTGTGAGATACACTCAAAACATCGAAGCTTGGTCTGCTGAGTGACGTTAATTGATGTGCCAACTTGTCAAATTCATAGCTCCTTGATCTGAACTCCTTTGGGCTTGAAACTTTGTCACAATGATGCATTGGGAGTTTATTTTCATATTCCACTGGTTTTGTCTCAATCCGATTCCTGGTTTGTGAGCTATCATCGAAATACCAGACCTCGCCAGCTGAAACGCGAAACAGTGAACGAGTTGCTGAAATTGCATGGTAACTCGAGTTACTAAGTGGTAACTCGAGTTAATCCTATCTGAAAACATTTTGTAACTCGAGTTATCATACATAACTCAAGTTGGGTCAGTCCAAAAACCCTGAAACACTATAGCGAAGACTCTAACTCGAGTTGGACCCCATAACTCGAGTTGGATCATTCTGAACTTTATATTTCCTTGTTTTTAACTCTGATTTGAGTCATTCCAACTTCCATTTGATCATGGAGACTTCTAGGATCAATTTTAAAACTTGGATAATGATATCTTCATTCCATTCAGCAAGTTCTTCCATTTTCCATCTTTTATTTTGATCATTCTTCATCATTTACCTTGGGCTCATCATTCTCTTCAGCTTCTACCTTCTTCAATATCTCCTCTTCTTTTCTTCTCCTAATCATTCTATACTTCACATCTACATTAAACATAAGAATTAGTGCAAGTAGAATGTAAATGTAGTATGCAACCTTTTTGCTCTTAAGAATGACATCTATATAAGACATCATCAAAACTAATCATAACCAACATTCTCCCCCTTTTTATGATGGCAAATACTATAAGAAAAATATCTATGAATATGAAAATACATTAGATGCTACAATGCAACATATTTTTCTTGCCATTCTCTCCCCCTTATTTGTCATTAGCAAAAAGTTGAAGTAATGAAGAAATACTTGTAGAGAGACAAATATGAAACTAGATTAGAAAGAGTCAAAGAACTGATTTTCTCTCTCAGATTGAAAGTGTTTTCATTCTAAATATGAAGCAATTTGGATTTTTTTTTAATGAAAACAAATTTGAAAGAATTTGGAGAGATTTTCATGAAATCTTTCACATTTAAAACATATAGATACCAAACAATGCAAAATTTCTATTGAATATAAAGAGATAGAGATTAGAAATGCTCATGTTGGTTTTGCAAATTGATGAGTGATCGATGAAGTCCATTTGCTTGGCCTTGAAATCTGTGATGTGCTCGAATAGCCTTTGAGATGTTAAATGAGACTAAAGTACTAGTTTCTTGAATTGTATCTCATATGATCAATACTTCAGCTTCCATCCTTTTCTTCATACATCACCTATGCATATCTCAGCTTCAATGATGGAATGTGAAAGCATTATTCCTCAATTTGATAGTTTCTCCTTATAGTCCATTAAGGAATATCCTTGCACAAAAGGAAATCTCCTGCTACATATTTAAAAACTTTCTTTGCAAGAGATATTTGTTAGTGCAACTAGATATCAAAATATTCCTTTCTAAATGATATTTTTCAAATCAAGATAGTGAAAAGAAAATATGATATTAACTCATCATCAAAACTAATAAAACATAATGAATGCAAATGAGTTTGCCTAAAAGGATTTTCTTCAAAGAAGATGAGCTTTTAAGGTATAAAACACATGTGAATGTGAAGCTCCCCCTTAATGAATGCATGACTAAAATGTGAAGTTCCCTTTAATGATACCAAATTGAAAGTGGAGCCTAAATACCCAAAAGGGGGAGGTGAATTGGGTATTCTTAAAATTTTAAGAACTAGCTCTATTTTGGACAAGTGAAAACAGAGTATATCGGAGGAGAAGGGTAAGGAAAGCTTACACAAGAGAAATTATCCTGGTTCGGTCTTATCCTTGACCTACATCCAAATTCCTGCCACACTTGAGATTTTCAATCCACTAAAACTCAACAATTGATTACAACCTGCGTACTCGAGTAGTTCTCTCACTAGAACTCACTCCCCTTACAAGTTGCAATCAATACACCCAACCACCAAGTCCCCGACTTGTGGTTATCTCAATCAATGAATGATTTAAAGAAATAACTCTCTTACTGAGCGAGATAAGATGAACACTGAAGTACAAGTATCAAATTGATACAATACAGAAAGAAGCTGAACACAATAAATGATATTTAATGAATTTTCGCTCTCAGTAGGTGTATCCGCTTGAGGAGAAGTTAATGCACTCTATTTATAGGTAGAGAACATTAAATGACCGTTGTTTGATGAATCCAACCGTTGTAGGTGATTAGCTTAAGGTCTCGGTCATCTTCTCTCTCTAAACTTCGCTAATCCGGTGTTAATTTGATCGATGTGATTCTCTCGAGAATTTGCCCGTTGGAGATTACTTTGCTTGTTGTAGTAAGCATTCTTTAACGTTTAGAAGGCGTGCTCGATGGATTAGCCGAAAGTAGGTTGATTTGCGAGAGGTGCATTAAATGCACTTGAACACTTTTTGCTTTATGGCTTTGATCTTTATTAATCTTCATCGATCTTAATGAAATTCACTCAACAAACTTGTTAAACATAGCTAGGAATGTGATTGAATGAATTATGGAAGTAATAAGATCAAACAACAATGATTTGCAAATTCGTATGATTCAAAAATCAATTTTTACCGTTGTATACTTTAAGATGTTCATGCTAACTCGAGTATGGCACTCGTATACAAGTGTCCATACTTGCGATCCAATGGGATACTCGAGTTTGCACCTTTCGAGGCAAACCAACGTGTCTTGTGTTTGAAAGATAAAACCTATACTCGAGTTTGCACTCCTTTACTGTAGTATTGACTTAACTTGAAAAATCCTTTTGCTCTCTGTAAGTCCAATACTCGAGTTTGGCTACGCAAACTGCAGTATTGACTTAACTTGAAAAATCCTTTTGCTCTCTGTAAGTCCAATACTCGAGTTTGGCTACGCAAGCTGCGTATTGACTTAACTTGAAAAATCCTTTTGCTTTACAAAACTCGTAAGTCCAATACTCGAGTTTGGCTACGCAAACCGCAGTATTGACTTAACTTGAAAAATCCTTTTGCTTTACGTAAGTCCAATACTCGAGTTTGGCTACGCAAACCGCTATTGACTAAGTTTGACTTAACTTGAAAAATCCTTTTGCTCTCTCGTAAGTCCAATACTCGAGTTTGGCTACGCAAACTGCGGTATTGACTTAACTTGAAAAATCCTTTGGCTCTTCGGAAGTTCAATACTCGAGTTTGGCTATGCAACCGCTGCGGTATTGACTAAGTTTGAAAAATCCTTTAGCTCTCTCGAAAGTTCAATACTCGAGTTTGGCTATGCAACCTGCGGTATTTGACTAAGTTTGAAAAATCCTTTAGCTCTTCTACGGAAGTTCAATACTCGAGTTTGGCTATGCAAACTGCGGTATTGACTAAGTTTGAAAAGCTTGGTTTCTTTTCGGATGGCCTTTAATCGAGTTTGCAAACCTATACCTTGCTTCTGGTTTGCAACTATCGAATGTTTTTAACTAACTTTGCAAACTTCAAGACATGTTTTACATTTGTTGTTAATCATCAAAACATATTGAGAACTAACATTCTCCCCCTTTTTGATGATGACAACACTTGTAAACTACTTTTGCAAAGAATTTGAAAGATGTAATTTGTTTTGAAATGAAGTTTTCAAAGTTCAAAGTTAAGTTATCAGAAAATCAACCAATTTTGCATTTCAACACTTAAAGTTCAAAGAATGACAACGAAGTGGAATTCAAAAGTGTAAACAAGCTGAACTATATTCATTTAAGCATTCTTTATACAATCAAGAACGATATCAGAAAGGATAAACACTCTGATAACTACTGATATTACTCTGATAATCAAAATAAGTTCAGAAACATCAAAAAAAATAGCTACGTAGTGAAGTACAAATGACAAAGACAAACTACCTAGAACAACAAACTACCTAGAACCAATAAAACCCTATACATCTACATCTTTCTCTCCTTCTCCCCCTTTGTCATCATCATACTCCGGGTCGAGGACAAAAATAGGAGGGGAGTAGATCACCATGGCTAAAGGGTTTGGATCAAAAGGTATGGAAAATGGAGAAGGTGAAGGGAGAATCTCCGTGGATGGTGTAAGTGGAGATGGAGGGTGGTCGGTAGAATCTCTGGAAGGAGTGATAGGAGAAGATGGAATCACGGGGGTAGGAGTGGAAGTGGAGGTGGGGATGAAGTGGTGTGAGGTGGACGGGAAAGGAGAAGGGAGGTGAGGAAGGTGGGGAAATGTGAGTCTCGGTGGCAGGGTCTGCGGAACCCAGGATGAGGATGGACGTGTGAACCCAAATGTGGATGATGAAGAAGCACCAACACCAAAATGGTCGATCAGACGATCAATCTTATCTCGGGCTTCTGATGCAAGCTCATATGTCATGGATAGCCGGGAGTCTAGATCAATGCCCTGATCAAAAATCTCACTCTGCTTCTTGTCAGTGGCATCCTTCAGCTTGACCAAGTCGGCCTTCATCCGGGAGACCCATCTTGAACTCTGCGCGTAGCATGTCCAACTCGGCCTTCATGATCGTCTATGGGATGAAAGGGCAGCATCGATCATCTCTCTCAACCGTTCTTTGAATTCCAATGATGGAGGAGGATGCGACTGAGCCTCGTGCGCATATGACTGTGATGCATGGGCTTGTGACCTCGGAGGAGCCCTCGACTGGCCTGATCCTTCCGGCTCGAATGAAATCTTCATAAAGTTCAATTGTGTCTTGTCGAAGGATGGGATGAACTTCATCTGCTCATGGGGTCCCACATACCATATTTTGTGATAGAACATAATAAGGGATGCCAGTGAGGCAAATGGCATATATGATCCCTTTCGGATGAAAACTTGAAAGAGCTGATTTCTTTGAAGAGCCACCGCCCAATGTTGAGGGGATGCTTCTTGATGAATGCCGTGAAGAATCTGTAATCCTTCGTGCAAAGTGAGTATAGCTCCTTCCTTTCGCACAAAATTGCGAGTGTAGATATACCAAATTACTCGGTGCGGGGATGGCATGTCGCGGGCTTGATAGACGGATGAGCACTCGATCATCCGGTATGTCCCGAGTAAGCATTAGAGTCCTATACACCTCGGCATTGGTGTATTGTGGTGTGGACGCCTTGGCTGGAGGATGAGTAACCTTGAGGATCTTGTTGATGATGGCGGCGGACAAAGTGAATTGGACCCCCGACACATGTGGTGATCCTCTCCTCAATCGCACCGCCTTCTAAGTCCAAGATGTGATTGGTCGCCATATTGAAATAGAACATCTTGACCAACTCCGGTAGTAAGCGGCCTCGATGGAGACGAATGACCGATAGGGCCCGAACCATGGTGAGAGATCCACATTGCACTCTCGATGAATTTGCTCCGGTCAATCGAAACAACCGCGCGAAGCCACGAGTCGAATACTGGTCCTTGAACTTGGCATTGAGACCGGGAGGAAGTGGAACCGGGATGACTTTGAATCCTGTAGGCGTAGTCTTGTGAAGTTTAATCTCCTCCACTGCATTGTCGATGAATGGTGAGACTCCTTCGTGCTCATTCTCTTCAGTCTCAGAATCTGACAAGGAGCCGGTAACCTCTACAGTGGAGAGAGAGCCAGAAGCAGGGGTGGATCTCTTGGTCCTTGTTTTTCTGTGAACAATGGTCCTCTTCCCCTTTGCCTTGCTTTGATCGGCCAGCTTCTTCTTCTTCTTTGTGGCCGATGAAGATACCGGGTCCTTTGACGATGAATCCCTCTTCTTGGGGTTCGAAGGTGGCTTATTTGCAATCGTAATACCAACTCCAGGGATTCTTGTATCAATCCCTGTTTGTAACTTATTGGGAATCGACTTCATCCTTGGTGCTCTGGGAATTTGAGAAGAAGCCGGTTGATCGAACTGAGATTGATCCTTTGACATTCTGAGATTAGGGTTCCGTCGAGAGAGAGATTGGGAAGAGATTGAGGATGGTTTGATGAGGATTTATGGGAATTTAAGGAAGGGTTGTGACGATTTCAAGGAGAGAAGAAGAGAGAAAGTCGCAACTCTAGGGTTTACTAGAGTAAGGACGCGAGTTTGGAAGAATACGACTATTCAGTATATATATAGACAGACCCTTATACTCAAGTCTAGCTATTGCTTACTCGAGTTTAGTAAACTTTCACTTACAAACTCGAGTAAAGGTGGAAGTACACTACATCTCGATTCAATAGTGTGAAGTTTTGAATCCACGATGACCATACTCGAGTTTAGCTCTTCCTTACTCGGGTTTAGCATACTTTCACTTACATACTGTAGTAAAGGTGGAAGCATACTAACCTGGACTTCAAAAATGTAGTGTGAATTTTTGAACCCACGATGACCATACTCGAGTTTAGCTCTTCCTTACTCGAGTTTAGTATACTTTCACTTACATACTGCAGTATGCCTATTGCAAGATTTCAGGTTTGGCCTCTGTCTGGTCCTAAACTCGAGTAAGCCATCCTATACTCTAGTATGCAGCTTCTGAAACATCAAAATACCCTGCAAAAGTATGACTAAACACTCCGATGCCCAAGTTAGTTAAAGATTAATCATCAAAAGCATAACTAACATTAAATTGAAGGAGAAATGCTTACAATTCATTGGGATTTACCATTCCCAATTCTCTCCTTATGAATGTGAATTGTTCCTTGGCTAGAGGCTTGGTGAAGATGTCGACCAATTGGAGATGGGTTGGAATGAACATTACTTTGACATCTCGCTTTTGAACATGATCCCGAATGAAGTGATGTCTCACATCAATATGCTTGGTTCTTGTATGTTGCACCGGATTCTTGGCCAAGCTTATTGTGCTTGTGTTGTCACATAAAATCGAAATCTCTTTCAAGTGTACACCCAAATCGCAAGTTGTTGCTTCAACCACAAGACTTGAGCACAAAGCAACTAGAGGCGGCTACATATTCAGCTTCGGTTGATGATACGGCCACGGTTGTTTGCTTCTTGCTAAACCAAGACACAAGTGAGTTACCAAAGAACTCGCATTGGCCACTTGTGCTCTTTCTATCCGTCTTGTAGCCAGCATGGTCCGAATCCGAATAAGCCACCAAAACCTCGGTGACCTTTGGGAAACCATAGTCCAAGAGTCTTCGTATCGGAGAGATATCTGAATATCCTCTTCACATGTTCTCGCATGTGACTCTTTAGGAGCTGATTGAAATCGGCACACATTCCCACACCGAATTGGATGTCCGGGCTTGCGGTGAGATAGAGTAGTGATCCAATCATCCCTCTATACTTGGTGATATTGAAATCCTTGCCCTCTTCATCAAGATCCAAGGAAGTGGTTGTGCTCATTGGTGTGTCAGCCCCATTGCACTTGTCCATCCCAAACTTTCTCAGCAAATCATTCAAATACTTGGTTTGAGATATAAATATCCCATCTTTGCGTTGCTTGACTTGCAGCCCAAGAAAGTAGTTGAGCTCTCCCATCATTGACATCTCAAATTCACCCTGCATAGTCTTGGAAAATTCCTCACACGAGGGAGTCATTAGTAGCACCGAATATAATATCATCTACATAAATCGAACAATTAAAATCTCATTCAATTTATTTTTCTTGATAAATAATGTTGTGTCGGCTTTTCCTCTAATAAATCCCCGATTGAGTAAAAATTGACTCAATCTTTCATACCAAGCTCTAGGAGCTTGCTTAAGACCATACAAGGCTTTCTTTAGTTTAAAAACATGATCTGGAAATCGATCATTTTCAAAACCTGGAGGCTGTTCAACATACACCTCTTCTTGTATAAAACCATTTAAAAACGCACTTTTCACATCCATTTGAAAAAGTTTAAAACCTTTAGTGCATGCAAAGGCTAGAAGAACTCTTATGGCTTCCAATCTAGCTACTGGAGCATAAGTCTCTTCATAGTCTATGCCTTCCTCTTGGTTGTAACCTTTTGCAAACAATCTAGCCTTGTTACGGACAATGATTGCAGACTCATCACGTTTGTTCTTAAATACCCATTTTGTCCCAATAACCGGATGGTCCTTAGGTCTAGGTACTAAGTCCCAAACCTGATTTACAAAATTGATGTAACTCCTCTTGCATAGCTATCACCCAATCATTGTCTCGAAAGGGCTTCTTCTATTTTAGAGGGTTCAATATGTGAAATGAATGCGAGAAAAGGTTACTTCGTTCAAAGTACTCCTTCTAGTTCTTACTCCTTGGTTTACATCACCTATCACTTGGTCCAAAGGATGATTTCTTATAAATCTCCAAGCTCTAGGTTGAGACTGATCAGGATTTTCCAAATTATTTTTAGGATCAGCCTCAAAAACATTTTCAGACACTTCGGAGGAGGAAGGAGTAGTTTTTGAAAAGAATTGATCTTTGAAAATAGTCTCTTCCTCATCATTCAAGAGTTTATCAGAGTCATTTTCACAGAACACAACATGTATGGACTCTTCCACAACCTTAGTTCTAGTGTTAAAAAATCTATAAGCTTTACTCCTATTCGAATAACCAATAAAGATACTTGTATCAGCTTTGGGATCGAATTTAGCAAGATTCTCTTTACCATTATTGTGCACATAGCACTTGCATCCAAAAACGTGTAGGTGGTGAGATTTGGCTTCCTTCCCTTGTAGAGTTCATATGGGGTCTTGTTCAGCTTCTTTCTCGAGATAGGCTCGGTTGGAGACATAGCAAGCCGTACTCATCGCGTCACCCAAAACACTTGAGAAGTGTTTTTCTCATTCAACATTGCCCTTGCCATCTCAGTGAGAACTCTATTCTTCCTCTCAACAACACCATTTTGTTGAAGGGTCCTTGGAGCCGAAAAGTTGTGATCAATCCCCATATTGTCACAGAACTCAGCGAAGGCGTTGTTTTCGAATTCGCCACCATGATCAATCCTTATACCTGAAATTGAGAAACCTTTCTCGTTCTGGACCTTCTTGGCAAAGGTAACAAACTGATCAAACGTTTCATCTTTAGATGATAAAAATATTGTCCAAGTAAATCTAGAGTAATCATCAACTATGACTAAAGTATAAAGATTTCCACCAAGACTTTTTACTCTAGCTGGTCCAACTAGATCCATATGGAGTAATTGAAGAGGTCTACTAGTTGAAATCTCATTTTTTGCTTTAAAAGAGGATTTGGTTTGTTTTCCTTTTTGACATGCATCACGAGACCATATTATTTTTGAAATTCAATTTTGGAATACCAATGACCAAATCCTTTTTCGATAACTTGTCAAGTTAAAACATATTAACATGAGCTAATCGCTTATGCCATAGCCAACTCTCATTCAAGTTACTAACAAAACAGTTTAAACTGAAGCATTGCTAGATAAGTTAAGAGTATAACAATTTCCTTCTCTAGGTGCTCTAAATAAAGCTTTAGTTTTCAAATCATCAATGGAGACTAAATCCTTTCTAACAATCAAGCATTCATTTGAGTCAAAGATAACTAGGTTACCCTTGTCGGTGCTTTGGCTTACACTTAGGAGGTTGTTACACAATCCTTCTACCCCGATAGACATCCTTGATGAGAGGACCTTCATTGTTTCCTATCTCACCAATCCCAGCAATTTTCCCGATTGGTCACCTCCAAATGTGACTCTACCACCATCCTTTGGTTTGATTGAAAGAAATTTGGATTCATCTCCAGTCATGTGTCTTGAGCACCCACTATCAATGTACCACTTGTTGGGTCTTGATGCTCTAAGACAAACATGCAATTCACAAGGATCAAGCCTTAGGTACCCATCTTTTCTTGGGTCCTTTGGAGTTAGTTTTGACCTTAGGAACATAAGTTCCTTTCGGTACCCATTGATAATTTCCCACAGGCTTAATTTTTCTTTCATTTCTATGAAAGCAAGATGAAGTGGAATGACCCTTCTTATTACAATAATTACAATGTGCAAAGGGATTTGAAGAATGAACTGATTTTGTGAAATAGTTCATATACGTTTTTTGACCACTCTTCTTCTTGCCTTTCTTCTTATCAAAATCCGGTCTGTAGCCAATTCCTAATCTATCATTTATAAAACGTTGTTGTTTCAAAATGACATTGAGCATTTCACTTCCTCTAGTGAATTTCTCAAGTGCCTTTGTAAGATATGAATTCTTTTTCTTCGAGATCGGGACAATCTTCACAAATAGTATTTTACGAAGAGGAAAACTTTTCAACTTGAAGTTCAAGAGTAAGATTTCTGTTTTTCAATTTGAAATATTTTTCAGCAAGTTTTTCAAACTCGAGTTACACGACCATATATTCAGCAAATAACTCATCATAAGGTGGTTTGCAATCATATACCTCTTCTAGGTTGATGCGTAATTCTTCTTCTTCGGCAACTAAGCATATGTTTGCTTTTTCTTCCTCATCCTCATCATCTTCATCAAATGAGCTATCACCCCAAATGCCAGAGACATATGCCTTCTTTTTGAATCTGTTGAATTTCTTCTTTTCTTTGTCTTTGTTCTTGATTGGGGCATTCGATTTGATGTGGCCGGCTTTTCACACTCGTAGCGATAATTGGCTTTTTAGCTTCATAGGCTGGAGCTACCCTTGTGAAACTTCTTAAAGCCCTGGTCCTTCTTGTAGAATTTCTTGAATCTTCGGACCAAAGATGCCAATTTCTTCATCTTCGTCTTCATTCTCATTTTCTTCATCTGAATCTTTAACTTCTCTTGCGGCCTTGAGGGAAATTCCTTTGTTTTTGCCATGAACTTCATCAAGTCCCTTCTTGAATTTGAGTTTAGCCTCATACTCGGAGAGACCTACCGAATAGAGCGACTGCGACGTCATTGACTCTCCTCGAGCCTCTTCAATAGTTTGTGACCTTTGCTTCCCATTCATTGTTAAGGATATTCAAGATCTTCCTTACTTGGACTGGTTGGTCATATTCTTTTCCCAAGGCAGCAAGTTGATTGATGAGATGGGTGAACCTCAGCTGGAACTCACCAATGGATTCGCCATGCTTCATTCGTAGAAGATCATATTCGGTCATAAGAGTATTGACTCTGTTTTGCTTTACTCCAGCTGTTCCTTCATGAGCTACCTCCAGAGCATCCCACATGGCCTTAGCAGATGATAAGGTGCGATACGAAAGTATTCTTGTTGACTTAGAGCACTTTGGAGTAGTAACACGCCTTGCCGCAAAGTGTGACATTTTTCCCGTCATTCTCATCATATTCTTCTTCTAGCTTAGGAACTCTAACTCCATCTTCAACGGTTGATAGCGCATAGTCTCCTCTTTCAAATACTCTTCAGAGACCATACTCTGTTGCCATGACGAAGACTTTGAACTTTGCTTTGATACCAAATGAAAGTGAAGACTAAATACCCAAGAGGGGGTGAATTGGGTATTCTTAAAATTTTAAGAACTAGCTCTGTTTTGGACAAGTGAAAACAGTATATCGGAGGAGAAGGGTAAGGAAAGCTTGCACAAGAGAAATTATCCTGGTTCGGTTTTATCCTTGACCTACATCCAGTCCCAAGCCACACTTGAGATTTTCAATCCACTAAAACTCAACAATTGATTACAACCTCGTACTCGAGTAGTTCTCTCACTAGAACTCACTCCCCCTTACAAGTTGCAATCAATACACCCAACCACCAAGTCCCCGACTTGTGGTTATCTCAATCAATGAATGATTTACGTAAATAACTCTCTTACGAAGAGAGATAAGATGAACAACTGAAGTACAAGTATCAAATTGATACAATACGAAAGAAGCTGAACACAATAAATGATACTTAATGAATTTTCAGTCACAAGGTAGGTGTATCCGCTTGAGAAGAAGTTAATGCACTCTATTTATAGGTAGAGAACATTAAATGACCATTGTTTGATGAATCCAACCGTTGTAGGTGATTAGCTTAAGGTCTGGTCATCTTCTCTCTCTAAACTTCTGCTAATCCATGTGTTAATTTGATCTGATGTGATTCTTTGAAAATTTGCCCGTTGGAGATTACTTTGCTTGTTGTAGTAAGCATTCTTTAACGTTCAGAAGGCGTGCTCAGATGGATTAGCTGAAAGTAGGTTGATTTGCGAGAGGTGCATTAAATGCACTTGAACACTTTTTGTTTTATGGCTTTGACCTTCAATAATCTTCATCGATCTTAATGAAATTCACTCAACAAACTTGTTAAACATAGCTAGGAATGTGATTGAATGAATTATGGAAGCAATAAGATCAAACAACAATGATTTGCAAATTCGTATGATTCAAAAATCAGTTTTTACCGTTGTATACTGCAGTATGTTCATGCTAACTCGAGTATGGCACTGTACACAAGTGTCCATACTGCAGTATCCAATGGGATACTCAAGTTTGTACCTTTTAGAGGCAAACCAACGTGTCTTGTGTTTGAAAGATAAAACCTATACTCGAGTTTGCACTCCTTTCTTTATATTGACTTAACTTGAAAAATCCTTTTGCTCTCGTAAGTCCAATACTCGAGTTTGGCTACGCAAACCGTTGCTGCGATATTGACATAACTTGAAAAATCCTTTTGCTCTGTAAGTCCAATACTCGAGTTTGGCTACGCAAACTGCGTATTGACTTAACTTGAAAAATCCTTTTGCTTTACGTAAGTCCAATACTCGAGTTTGGCTACGCAAACTGCGATATTGACTTAACTTGAAAAATCCTTTTGCTTTACGTAAGTCCAATACTCGAGTTTGGCTACGCAAACTGCGTATTGACTTAACTTGAAAAATCCTTTTGCTCTCAAAGTCCAATACTCGAGTTTGGCTACGCAGACCGCAAAGTATTGACTTAACTTGAAAAATCCTTTGGCTCTCTGGAAGTTCAATACTCGAGTTTGGCTATGCAAACTGCGGTATTGACTAAGTTTGAAAAATCCTTTAGCTCTCTGGAAGTTCAATACTCGAGTTTGGCTATGCAAGCTGCGGTATTGACTAAGTTTGAAAAGCTTGGTTGCTTTACGGATGGCCTTTACTCGAGTTTGCAAACCTATACTTTAGTTTGCAACTATCGAATGTTTTTAACTAACTTTGCAAACTTCAAGAAATGTTTTACATTTGTTGTTAATATCAAAACATATTGAGAGCTAACACAAATAATAATGTGATACCAAGTGTTATGATGTCTGGAATTCATCTAACTCCAGTGGACATAACATTGTATCTCAGAATGAAGAACTTTCAAGTTCACATGGGTGGACTTGAAATTGGTATGAAGAAATCACTTATGCTTTTTATGATAACAAAAATGTTTAAAGCATAAGGATCATTTTAGAACTAAGTGTTCTCAGGCTAAACTTTGTAAGATAAAATTTGAATGAACAAAGTCAAGTTAGCCTGCTGAGTAATGCGAGAGCATAGAAATGATTATGATATATGAACATTATTTCAAAATACAATACCTCACTCAAGTAATATCGTAATTACTTGAGTCATAATCATTTGTAATCCATAGGTGCATCACAAGCTGGCCATTATCTGATGATGTGATCAATATTGAGGAACTCCCATATTTGATGCATAAGGATAAGTTTCTGTGGCCAACAGGTTTTCTTATCAAGCTAGTACACTCCTGTATCATCTTGATCTAAGCCTCCTGCTAGATAAAACCTTGAAGTTTCGGTTGATCAATTCGCGAGTTGCCTAATCTTGTCATTCACGAAGTGATGTCACAAAATTTGCAAAAGTGGCCACTGAAATGGTCTATTTTGTTTGTCTATGTTCTTTGTATCCAACGACAGAACATGTTAGTCTCTCCTACAAAAATATATGATCTTTGGTACTCAATGAATCTTGAGTCCACACAGGATTAGACATAATAAACTCTTGTACTCTTATAGAATTAAATCATATGATATTTGAGCAAAGAGTATATCAAAATTAAATATCAAAACATAGTTTTACCCAATCAAATAAATTCAGGCCAATGAATCAAATAAGGTAACAACTAAATGATACCAAGAATGTTATTTCTCAATGACAGTTTGTAAACACAGAAAAGATGCCATTGATAAAATACATGTAAGTTTAAGCATAGAAAATCTTATCTATAAAGATAAGCATTTATCAATTCATAGTTCATGAATGAGATCAGATTTTTCAAGAATGATAATGAAATATGCAAATCATTTCAAATCTTGAATGTTCTTTCAAATCATGGTAATGCATTATGAAATCAAATTTTGATGAAAGAAATATTCATTTTTGAAACGTATTTGAAATCAATGCTCACTCTAAAAACATGGTGGAAGTCAATCGATTAAATGAATATATCAGAATGCTTCAGGTTCATAGAACATGTCAAATGTTGCACTTAACATGTTGAAGAATTTTCTCAAAAGCAAAAGTCATGAAGATAAAGCATAATCGAAGCATGCTTAGCATAATAAAAACATATGAGTACAATGACTTTGCTATTGTCCAAGTGATAATTTTGCCTCTTAGAATTGAATTTAGAAACATATGAATGGTTAAGGCAAGTTTTTGAATATTCAGACATAGTTAATCAAAATATGGATGAAAACAATGTTGATGTATTTGAGTAACAGAATAACACTCACAGATTAAATCCTTTTATAGGAGATAAGCTTGAAACTCATAGATGATCAACTTGTTAGACAATAAAGAATTAGGAGTTCAAGCAACACATTAAATACCAAAGATTAATATGTGAATGATAGGGAAAATTCTACCAATCAAGTTTGAAGCATATCCAACATTTTTACTTTCAGTAACTTGAGTTATTCCCAGTAACTTGAGTTACTTCTTCAACAAAAAAAAATTTCAACTGAGATAACTTGAGTTATGAACGATAACTTGAGTTGGGTAACTCGAGTTATGACTGGTAACTCGAGTTATCTTAAAAATTTTCTCATCCAGAAAGCATTGATACTTTAGTAACTCGAGTCATAATGACCAACTCGAGTTATATCGCAACTTTTATCGTGGAAGCTTTTTGATACACCAGTAACTCGAGTTATTTCGCCAGGAAACTCTAGTTACATCAGAAAATCAAAATTTGATGTCACGAAAAACATTTGAAACCATGAAGTACATCGCATAACTTGAGTTATGATTAATAACTTGAGTTACTATATTCCAAAAATCATTTGTATGCATTTTCATAAATCGAGTGAATTGAAATCCAAAACATAACTTAGAAATGTGCATTTTGAAAATATAAACTCGGAAAGTTATGCATACTCACTTACGGTCTATTTAACAATCTGAAAACATTTTGAGAAACATAAATGATTGATTGTTAAAGGAATGCAATAATGGACAAGTATTCATTACCCACATATATCATTCATTTAAGTGCAAAATAGGGTAGGGATTAGATATCACTATAATTCCTCTTGTCCTTATAGAAGCTTGCTTGATTAAGATGGATTGATGTAGATGACTCCTTTTTAGACGTTGATCATCAACATCAACCATTGCTTCTTTGGCTTCCTCAAGAGTCGAATTGTTTCTCTATATAATTGCATTCTTGATAAGCTTTTTCTTTGATCCTACAGAGACATAAAAACCTTTTTCTCCCATGGTATCCAACCGTGCTTGGATCCATTCATTGTTAGCTTGTAGGAACCAAAAGTAAATTCACATGCTCTTATGAATATAATCAATAAGAACAACAAAGCATGGTGAATTAATCATGAGTTCATGCATAAAGAAATACTCTCTTTCCAAATCATCATATATGCATAAAGAGTTAAACCTATTGAACATTGCAATTTGTGTATATATCAGAATGTGAAAAACCCAATTTAAAACAAATAGTTTGCAATGCTCATTCATAAGGTTACAAAATATAAAACCTCAATGATTATTTCAGATGATAGCGTAGGAGGTTTTACCATTGCATACCTTAGCCTTAGGTACTTGAAGGATTCCATTCGCTCACCCAATTTATCATTCGTTGATACTTTGTCTTTTTGAATTTAGTCTTAGAATGAAGCAACGCTTTCTCACATGATGTAGACTGCAAGAATCTTTTCCCTTGTGCATAAGAGATCCTTCTTTTCTTATTCTCCTCAAGATAGTTGAATGGTACTCTATGGTAATTTATTCTTGAGGTAGATGATACTCTTCTTGCTTGTATCCATTGCTTCCTTTGATGTTTAAACCTTGTAGTTCCAAAGCAATGGGTGCCCCGTGAGTTCTCTTGCTTGATATAGATACCATGACCTTCTTCATTGGTGCATGAGAAACTCTTGGCTTCTTGTTCATCTTCTTTGTATTCTTATGTCCATTCTTTCTGGAATCATCCTGCACATATAAAGTACTAGATGGACATTTTGGTACCCACTTATACTTGGGTCCTTGACTGTTAGTATTTGACCTTGATTGTCCTTTAGGAACCCAAACAAATTTATTTCTCACATTAGAATTTCTCCTAATATAGCATGTGTAAGAAATATGACCAGATTTACCACAATAATTGCAAATTGTAGAATGATGCTTATTATGAACGTTTACGCAAGTATTGTTCGTTAAGTGGATGCAATGTCGATGATCCATATTTGTACATTCTTTCTTCCCATATGATTTACCAGCATGATTGAAAACATTTTTGTTTTTCAAAACAGAATCAGTAATTGGTTGTAAAACAATTTTATGCAAATGTTCAAAATCATTTTTCTTAACTACACAAGAAGAATTGGAATTGTTTACCACATGTTCATCTTGAGCTTCTGATAATGATTTACCAAAATCGTGCATGACGAGCTCTTCCCCGGAGATGTCTTTCACTTGTTCTCAGTCGATCAATCATGAAGATAATCTAAGATTTCTCCTTCTTCATCCTCAACTTCCAATTGTTCATCAATTGTGGATATACAACTTATAGCTTCAAAAGAACTATCCAAAGACTATCAACTTCAACATATTTGTTAGAAGCATATATAGAATCAAGAGTATCCCGAGATATCTTTAGCATTAGAGCAAGACTTGATTTTCTCAAAATCATTTTCGGTTAAAGCACTTGTATAAAATTTTCATTGCTCTAATGTTCAACGAAAACATTTTCTTTTCTTTTTCTCGTCAATCTTTTCTTGATTTGAAATCAAAAACATTTGTGAAAACATTCCACATATAAAAATCAGTTGCTTTGATAAAACTAGTCATTCTAGCTTTCCAAAACAAAAAATCAATATCTTTGAAAAACTGTGGAACAGTATAATCAAAACCTTCAGAAAGCAAGCAACACCCAAGATTAGCCATGGTAACTCTTGAGACGTTTAAGTCCTTTATACAAGAGCCTTGCTCTGATACCAAATGAAAGACCTGGCGATCACCCAAGAGGGGGGGTGAATTGGGTGTATGATAAAACTTTAGGAACTTTGAAAATCTTTTCAAAACTTACTGAAGGTAGTTCGAATGATAGAAATAGTTTAATAAAGCAATAGTCAATCATTCAAATATATATGCTGGAAATGTATGAGTTTAGGGAAGAGAATATACAAATAGAGATTTATACTGGTTCGGCCAATCCTTGACCTACATCCAGTCCCCAAGCTTCACTTGAGATTTTCAATCCACTATCTTCTTTCAACTTGATTACACACTTTGTACTCGAAGTAATCCTCCCACTAGGATCCACTCCCCCTTACAAGCTGTAATCAATGCACCCACTTGATTGCACACTCTGTACTCGAAGCAACCCTCTCACTAGGATTCCCTCCCCTTACAAGCTGCTTTCAAGACAATGGGTTTCCCACTCAAGATCACCTAATCTTGAGTAACTCTCGAATAGAATGTTTACGAGATAAATCTTCTCTCTCGAAGTGAATGAATAAACACTCGAAGTACAATATAAATCATTTCACTCTTCTATGATAAGCTATATAGGCATTGAGAATAGAGTGTGTATGAGATAAATGTTTGATTCAGAATGGTGGCATTTCGACAGTGTAAGCTCTCGTCTTCAACCACTTCTATCTTGAATGCTTCTCCTTTTATAGTTAGTTGCAATTTATGACCGTTGAGGAGAGATTAGTGAGCCGTTGAGATTAATGAATATGACCGTTGAGATTACGTTGCTCCGTCTCGTCATATGCTTCTGAATTCGCCCGTTATTCTCCGTTGACATTCTTGATTCAAATTGTCCGTTGAAATACGCTCGAATGTTGTCTGGGAACAAAGGAATGCTTTTGCTTGCTCGAAGGTTTCTTGCCAAAATGGTGAATATCTCGCTTTGCATTTAATGCTTCGACATAATCTTGCTTTATGGTAATTTGAAGTTTAAACCTGTTAATCATGTCCGAAACACACTAGCAAACTAATTAATCTTGGTTAGAAATGATAAGAACCAATAATATCAAGTACCCAAAGCATAATCAGAAGATTTCAGTTTATGAGGACGATAAATTCGAAATTATGATATATGTAACTCGAGTTGTTTACCATAACTCGAGTTATACTTAAAGCATTTCAATTCCAGAGAAGAGTCTCTCAATGATGTAACTCGAGTTACATCCCTTAACTCGAGTTGCACTTGTGGCAACTTAATCGAGAGCAAATTGCATATTGCTTAACTCGAGTTGCATCGATAACTCGAGTTGCTTCATTGCACGAAAAAGCTTCAGAAATTTCCTTGAATTATGTAACTCGAGTTACACTCCATAACTCGAGTTATGTCATGAATAAACTCAGACAGAGAGCAATTGCGAATAATCTAACTCGAGTTGCTACCAGTAACTCGAGTTGCTTTATATCAGTTGAAGTTTTCTGATATGCCTATAACTCGAGTTATGTCAGATAACTCGAGTTACCTCGTTGATTAAAAATTGATATCACGAGAAGCTTTTTTAAAAACTGGAAGTACACTTCATTGACTCGAGTTTCTAAGTGATAACTCGAGTTGTTACCTTTTGTTTGTTCCAGAGTGTCTACCTTGACATTGCTGCATTCTGTCTTCTTTCAGAACATGGGCAAACTTCCAGAAACCATATCTCTTTGAATATAACTCTAAATATAGCAAATGACCTATCCCTAGAAATCTCTTTATGTATTCTTTCAAATGCCACTGGTTTGAGCTCATTTGGATGTGTGGTTTGTGAGATACACTCAAAACATCGAAGCTTGGTCTGCTGAGTGACGTTAATTGATGTGCCAACTTGTCAAATTCATAGGTCCTTGATCTGAACTCCTTTGGGCTTGAAAATTTGTCACAATGACGCATTGGGAGTCTATTTTCATATTCCATTGGTTTCGTCTCAATCTAATTCCTGGTTTGTGAGATATCATCGAAATACAAGACCTCGCCAGCTGAAACACGAAACAAAGGTGAACAGAGTTGCTGAAATTGCATCGGTAACTCGAGTTACTAAGTGGTAACTCGAGTTACTCCTATCTGAAAACATTTTGTAACTCGAGTTATCATACATAACTCGAGTTGGGTCAGTCCAAAAACCCAGAAACACTATAGCGAAGACTCTAACTCAAGTTGGACCCCATAACTCGAGTTGGATCATTCTGAACTTTATATTTCCTTGTTTTTAACTCTGATTTGAGTCATTCCAACTTCCATTTGATCATGGAGACTTCTAGGATCAATTTTAGAACTTGGATAGTGATATCTTCATTCCATTCAGCAAGTTCTTCCATTTTCCATCTTTTATTTTGATCATTCTTCATCATTTAGCTTGGGCTCATCATTCTCTTCAGCTTCTACCTTCTTCAATATCTCCTCTTCTTTTCTTCTCCTAATCATTCTATACTTCACATCTACATTAAACATAAGAATTAGTGCAAGTAGAATGTAAATGTAGTATGCAACCTTTTTGCTCTTAAGAATGGCATCTATATAAGACATCATCAAAACTAATCATAACCAACACACTATGTTGCAATTATGGTGTATGTTGTCGACATGACCAAGTTGACAGGGTGGAGGGTGCTACTACGGGAAATTAATTGACATAATTCAGCTAAGTTACCTGTGGGAAAAGGTGGTGACACTTTTTAAATGTGAGTAGTTTGATAACAGTCCGCGTGGGACAAAAGTGGACATACATGGAAATATTGAGATCCATTGGACAAGGAGATATACGGTTGGTTATGACCCATTCATCCTTGCTCAACAGGCGGAACAAGTTTACTATACATTATACCCCACATCCTGCTAAGGGTGGGTGGGAGTTATCAAAACCAAAGCATGAAATATTATACCTAAGTCGAAAGAGTTGGAAGCAAATGACGGCATGAAGGAACCATTCCAAGTTGATGTGGAACATGTACTGCCCGTAAACATTGCCGACGACGATGTACCAAGCAATCTGTTTAATGAGGAATCAGACGATGAGACATAAGTGATTTACTCTGATAGTGAATCTGAGTTCGACGACTATGAGACTCCAGAGGAAGGCGTGCAAGTAGATGTTGAAGAATAGGAATCGTCCGATTGATTTGTGTTAGTTCTTTGTCTATGACGATTTATTATACTACATACTCCATAATTACGCTACTTTGTCATATTAAGTAAATATCTTATTTTTATATATATTCTGAAAAAATGTTTATAAGTGTTCAGAGGTGAAGCATCCAGGAGGACATTCAGATAGTGGACATGATGGTGGTCAAGCCCAAACCTGTCCTATCAGAGGGGGTAGGGCAATGCCATTTGCTCCCTCTGTAGGTAGAGGGGGAGAGGCGCTTCCCTAGAGGTTCCGCCATTTGGGAAGTCATCTTCACCGTCGGCTTATTTGTCATCTTCACCATCGGCTTATTTGTCAACTTCATCGTCGCTTTATATGTCATTGTCACCGTCTTCCTCCACTGATCCACAACAAAAGTTCAAAATTGTGACGGATTTGAATCCATCGCAAAAATTGAAATTTGCAACAGATTTTGAAATCGGTCACAAGAATTGAAATTTGCGACGGATTTGAAAATCTGTCACAATTTGCAATGGAAATTTTGAAATTCGTCGCAATTGCCACTCGTTTTTTGTGACGGATTTTATCCGTTGCAAAATCCGTCGCAAAATCAATTTGCGACGGAAAAACATGTTTTTGCGATGGAATTTTTCCGTCATAAAAACCGTTTTTTTTTGTGTGTGTGTGAATCTTCTCTGATTGCATGCCTGTTATCTGCAGGTTTCTGAGTAGGGCACTTCACCATTCACCTATATAATTATGGATAGACAAACGTAATTGGCCATGCCTTCAATTATAAATTATAATATAATAACCCTTAAGATGAGATTTCTTCTTTGCTTGTTTCATGGGAGCTCTTTTTGTTGTTACATTAACTTCTATTTCCTTTTCAAGCTATTTCCTTTTAACATGGGCAATTTTACAACGCCATATTCTAGGACTGATTTTTGTGTCTTGAGTATCCTTAAACATAATTTTGTGTCTTGATTTTCGTCCTTTCATGGGTTTGATTGGTGCACTTATGATTTACATTTTTCATTCTTAAATTATTTTTAACATAATTTGGTGCTGTTAGATTTTTTAATTGGGACCAAGGGCCTTTTTGTGAAGAGGATTGGCCAAAGATAAAGGAAAAATACCAGTCCCTTGAAGAGGAATATTTGCTTTGATATTGCTTCTCTTCAGCATACATTGTTGCTTTGCTTCATGACTGTCTTGGAGTTGCTTTGGATGATGAAAGGTAGATGCCCTTATTTATCTTTTTGTTGAAGTGAAGTCAGAAAACAATAATATTTTTTGGGGGCTAATCACTTAGTTTGAGATTAAGCAGACAAAATTTCTAAGATTCATTGCTGGCATGTCATGTATCCAGAATTATATATTAAACTGAGTGATGAATTATTGCCTTCCCCTTTAATTAAATTGTGCCAGACTGGGGTAGAAGCCTGTAACTTTCAAGATCTAGTGGGATTGGATTTTTTTTTTCTTTTTGTGAATGTATTTAGTATGTCCATGTGTGCTTGCACGTATGCTTACTTATCACTACTACAAAAAACCTAAAAAAATGACTTAAATAAGACCCAATTAACGTCCTTTTTTAGAGGGACGTCTCGGCAGGGGTGGTTATTTTGTTCACTTTTGGCGTCCTGAATAGCATTCAAGATGCCTTACATATTCAGGACGCCTCATATAAGGCGTCCTAAATGGAATTCAGGACCCCTTACATCACATTGTTGGTGTCCTAAATTTTATTTCAGGACGCCTTATATGAGTTTTTTTTATGCCTTACATCACATTGTTGGCGTTCTAAGCAATCTAAAGAAGCTTGCTCGAGCATGCCTGGATTGTTGCTCGAACAATGTCATCCCTGTTTTCAAATCACCGAGAATCATGAATCATCGAATGAACTTTTATTTCTTCTGATTACTACTTATTGCGATTATCAAATGCTTTTAACCAATTTGCTCATGAGTTTCAGATTATTTAGACATGAATTACCAGCAGATTTGAATAAAGCAAAATCCTTGTCAGAAGCATTAAATGCGGCTACCTAAAACGGTGATAAACACGTAAACCAACTCTGATCGAAGTAAAGCTACTCTGATATTCCGTCTACACATTAAATACCATTTCACGACGGGAAGAACAAAAGGAATGAGAGAGAATGTCAACTCTGCAAATTCCAGCTGGAATATTCAAATGGGCGAAACTCTTGACGAATGCTTGATCTATCTAACGGACACATTCAAGAGACCCAACAGCTATTTCATAAGCTTCATCAACGGTTATTAATTACAACATCTATAAATAGCCGAACCATTGAATTCGCCACCTACCGAAACGCTGTGCAATTAATTTGAGTTAACATTGTTCGTTGTTTCAACTATTTCATTGATTTGTACTTCAGTGTTTAATACTTTATCTACTCGTGAGGAGTTCTTAAACATTTACATCATTATCAGTTGAATCTTAAGGTTGAGGAACCTTAAGAAAGGGTGTATCAATTACAACTTGTAAAGGGGAGTAGAGTCTGAGAGTGAGAGGACCATCCTTCGTTTACAGAGTGTGTAAGTATTCTTGAAAGATAATGGAATCCCACGTGTTCTGGGGACTGGACGTAGGTCAGCGATTGGACCGATCCAGTATAAATTGTCTTGTGTCTATTTCTCTATCTTATATCTCTTGCTCTAGTTTTATTTGTCTCCGTGTGAGTATCGCGAAAGAATTTTGAGATCACCTATTCACCCCCTCTAGGTGATATTCCATCTTCACGTTTTAGCGTGACACTGTTCAAGTGTTTGTGGGCAAATACAACAACTTCCAAAACTCAGGTGTTTGTGGCACTTTTGGGACAAGGAGTTATGCAAGCAGCAGTGGCGGGAACATGCAATTCAGTGACGTCCCGTATTATGGAAAGCTGCTTGATGTGATCAAAATAAATTACCATGGCCATTTTAGCGTGACACTATTCAAGTGTTTGTGGGCAAATACGACAACTTCCAAGGGACTTACAACTGACGACTTAAGCATCACATCAGTAAATTTCTCCCTGCCTATTCACACGGGTCAATCTCAAGTAGTAGATGAGCCATATATTCTTGCCTCAAAGGCACAACAAGTTTATGATGTTGAAGATTAGAGGCACAGGGATTGGAATATGGTTGTTCACTTAAAGCCTCAAGACTTTTATGACATGGGTGATGGTGATAACATTGCCTACAAGAGTGAGCCGTTCGAACCCACCAGTTTCAAAAACTTTTTCCCAGACGGTGATGACAATTGACCTATAGTTTGGTGCGTTTTTTAAGATACACTTTGTGAAATAATATTTAATTTAAGTTTAATTTGTGTTCAAACATATTAAACTCATAAGTAACATTTTCTCCACACATATTTTGTACGGGTGGCAACAAAGATTGATTTAAAAAATTATGCTGACAATAACATATTTCATCTGTAATCCTCTATTTTTTTAAGAAAAATAAAAAACCATCATAATATTTGAAACTGCTACAAAGTAAACCCAACCTACAAATACACAAATTGCTACAAACATCGTCACATCAACCGCTACAAATAACGTCATCTCAACTGCTACAAGCGTTACGTAAATATCCCTATAAATACCCCTATCACACCTCATTTTATACACTTCATCATCTCTTCTCACTCACATTTTCTTTTGTTTTCTCTCATCAGTCAAAATTTTCTGAAGAGGTTAAGTGCGGATCAAGTGGATTAAATATGATACATTTGTTTAAAAATCTCCTTTTTTTCTTCTAACTCGTGATACTAATTTTTTTTTATTCACAATTTTAAGGACCTTGTTCAATATTCCTTCTACTTTTATATACATTAATTTCATAATGAAATATTATTTAAAGGACAGCATAATTAGTTCATATTATCTACATATTCTCATTTTTATACACCTATATAATAACCATATATAATCAAATATCATATACTAATATCAATTATTTTTATCATTTATATTTAAATTTTTTTAATTAATAAAATAATCTAAAATGCCTCATTCAAATTTTTTTTAAAAATGTTATTCATTTTTGACACGAAATTTCACCGTAAGTTTGTAGCGGCTGTGATTGGATGAAATTTTGAAAAAAGGCGGCAATTTTTTTTCCCAAAAAATGGCGGCAAAATTTTGACTGCTACATACTAATTTGAAACATTGGGCACCTTTTTTGACATTATGTCCAATTTTCTAGCGACAAAGAAACCGCTACAAAATTTTGCTGCCATTTCTAAAATTTATCTTCATTATTTAGTAGCTGTTCACAAAAGTGGTTAATTTCATATTGTAGCGGTTACAATGTAACGTCTCAAATTTTGGGCTTGAGAATTGAGAATAAGCTTAAATTAGGCAGATAGTTAAGCTCGGTTTGGGAAGAGTCTCAAGAATGTTGAGAGATTGGAAGCCTCTCGGGGACTAGGTAACTCAGTTATACGGGTCAGTGGACCTAGCATGTATAAGCCGTGGGATTAAAGTGTCAGCGAAAAAGGGGCACAAAGTGCTTATACCGTGTTAATCCAGTCGGAAAAGAAGCCACCCAACTATGTCCTATGGTATAGGCAATTGGTTGAGTGAAAATATGCCAGTATAAGTAAGTATATGGCATTTTCAGGGCACATAGGTATGTCTTGCGTTTTTGGGGAAAAACAAGACATTTGGGACACATGCCAAAAACACATGAAGATGCCTTAGAGGACTCTTCAATTCGTTCAAGAAAGAGTCTTGGTAACCAAGCAAAGTCATAAACAAAGTCAAAGATATTTATAGACTTTGTATTCTAGAATTTGCCACATTTCTCATAAAAATTGATCTTATTATGTCCTAAATGCACAAGTGTCACCATGAGGTTTAATTGAAAGACACTTAAGTCATTAAGTGTCAACTTGTGGAGAGTTTCTAATCAGCTATAAGACACCTAACCTCCAAATTGACACCTCAATCTTCATTAGCTTTAAACACTTGCCACATGTACAAACATGCAGCGCAATTAGTGTCCCATTTACATCATCCTTTCCTCCTAACTTTCGGACACATATTCCCTTTATTCATTGACAAATTATCCCTCCCTTAAAACACATCCAAACACACACATGAACACAAGGGATTTTGTTTGTAAGACACCTAGCATGCTAGGTGTCATTGTGTGTGAAATTCTAATCAGCCTAAAGACCTTCTCTTCTCATGCATTTTGAGTCCATTTATATCCTCCTCTCCTCCCTAATGTTACGGACACCTGCTTCCTCTCCTTCATGAATACCATTTGTCACACTTAAGCAAATGACACATCATCTTCCCTTTTATTACATTACGGGGACACACACACACACACCATTTACCCTTCCATTCCATTGTTTAATTCGGACACACACACACACTTAAACAACAATTTAGTCTTCCATTCTCTATTCCATCCGAACACACACACATGTAGCTTTAATTCCTCAAACTTCCACCTCCTCATCTGTCCCACACACACACCAACCACTATCATTGGGTCAACATTTCCTCAACCATTCACATGGATTGTTCAATAGGAGAGATTGAAGAAAAGAGAAGAAGAAAACCATAGAAGATGAAGTAAGTTGCAATCGTACTTGCAATGATTCCCAACGTCTTCTTGCATGTTTTGTTATTGGTTAATAAACAACATGTATGTGGTTTTTATGGTGAAGGTTGAGACGTTGAGAAAGGAAAAAATGAAGAAGGAAGAAATCACAAGCTCAAGAACAAGCCTAGTGGTAAGAACATTCTTTTCCTCTTCAAGTTTTTAATTTGAAGTTCAAAGCTTGAAACCTAGATTTGTAATCTGAGGTAAACCTTAAGAAATAAAAGGATTTGCAAAATCCGGGCTCACCAACGTGTTCACCACTGAAAATGGAGTGAGAATATGTTGGTGAATGAATTTTTAAAGTGATTTTTGAACATAAAATAACAAGCTCATCAAAGGAATTAAAACTGCTAGTTTTTGGTCTCTGGAGTCCAATGCGTGTTTGACTGAGTTAATGACCCTTAAATATTATGAAAATATTCTAGAAGATAGAAGACATGCATATATTTAAAATGGTGGGTATTTTGTATTTTTCTAAGATCTGGTCAAAGAGAATAAATTGTACAAAATGACCTTGAGTTTTGGAAACCAATCTGGACAGTTTGAACGTTTTTGGGAACTGGGAATGATTTACATGTGATTAAATATTGGAACCAAATTTCTCGAAACCTAGACTTGACAAGGAGTTCATAGGTTTTTGAACCATCTAAATTGGTCACCTAGAACTCCATATATGAATTTTTAAAGATAAGCTATAATTCTTGAAGCTTAATAGGATAGTTGGTGAAAACATAAAACCTGGGAATTATTTGACAAGTCCTGACCTTTGAAATATTTTTCTATGCAAGTGAACTTCTCTAGGAATACGTGAGACTTGACAGCACATTAAAATGATTTTTTCACAATTAATTAAAAATAATTGAAGTTACTGGACTTTTAAGGACAGTAAAAGATAAAGACTGAAAGTAACAAATTTAAGTTACTTAATTAAACCCTAATGAAATAAGAGTTAAAAAGGTAAATAAACATTCATTTTCTCTGGTTCCAAAGGTATGGTTATGTCCTTAGGGCCACAAGGAGAATGAAGAAACTTCAAGCAACCTTGACGGTTAGCGAAAGGGAACCCGAGTAAGGACAATAGTGCTTTAAAGGTAGTGGGTTTACCTTACTTGCATGTATTTGATATTATTGCTTGTCCGTATATGTTTGATTGCTATACTTGCTTATTATGTTTAACATACTTGAATGATTGAAGCTCTTTTCATGATAATGCTATGGCCGTGAGTATAATGCATGAAGCATTGAGCATGCAGATATGTCATTATGTTAACATGAGCTTGTGCAAGACAAGTATATCATACATTAGCATTTATCTTGTATGCATTGTATTGGTATTGTCTACTAATGGGATTTCTCATAATCTCACCCTCCACTACCAACCAATAGATAGGTGATCACAGGAAGTGCTACACAAGGTTCAAAGAGGGAGCATTGCTTGAAGACGGCTCAGCGAAGGGACAACTTGAAGAACCGAGGGGCGACAGTGTTTAGCGTGTTTTAAATATTCATTGTCTGTAAATGTTTGTAGGGGTATAA
This sequence comes from Acacia acuminata, assembly GCA_019022655.1. Classification (NCBI taxonomy): domain Eukaryota; kingdom Viridiplantae; phylum Streptophyta; class Magnoliopsida; order Fabales; family Fabaceae; genus Acacia; species Acacia acuminata. Next base: position 1,062,162 of record JAFJYI010000048.1, on the reverse strand, counting down.
ACCCTAGAAATATCCCTATTATGGAATCAAATTTAATTTCTGCTATATCAGTATAACGAACCATTTCTGATTTTGCCACACTACTGCGTAAAATTATGGTCAAGAATGTCGGCACCCTGGCAGGTGTGACATACAACACGACTATTAAGTCTTCACACACAACGTCATCCCAACATCATCTCATAACGGTGACGAAAAACCGCTATAGTTAGAGTAGCGGTTAAGTTACATGTGGTAGCGGTGTTTAAAAACCACTACAAAATTGCTTGCAACAGTGTTTTTTGTAGTGGTCTTACCAATTGCTACTAATGTCATTTGTAGAGGTTAAAACCGCCACAAAATACCATTTTAACCACTACAAAAGGTCTTTTTTTTTTTTTTGTAGTGACTAGGTTAGGCCAGAGCCATTTCATATTTAAGGTCCAGAAGGATTAAAATGTATAAGTATGGCAACTTAACAGCCAATTCATAGGTAGTTGCATTCATTTGTAAGTATGCTCACAATATAAATCATGTGTCAATAACATGCAAATGTCGGGACAAAAATTCTATCCACTATATCCAACACTAAAAATCATCTACTTTCTTTAGAGGCCGGTGGGGAAAATGAAAACAAATGCCAAAAGTAAGTTTCACTAATTATCTAATAATATAGGGCTTTATATTCATGATGGTTATTAGTTATATTTATTATTTATGTCAATTGCATTTTTTTGTTTTTAGGGTTGTCTATAGAATTTAAATTACATAAGATAGCATTTAGATATAATAATAATATCTAAAAAGACTTATGTGAAACAAAATAAAGCGTACATTTAAAAAAAAATGTTCACCTTTTAGACCGGGTATGAAATTACTTGGTCTAAAAAGTGGGCATTTTTTAATTATAAATTTAAACTTTTCAACACCAGTCATCTAACCAATCCGTCTAAAAAAGTAACTTTCGTCTTAATAATGACAGTTTTTTTAAACCATTTGATACAAGAATGGACCTAAACCTAGTCTAAAAAGCCAATTTCAAATGATTTTAAAATCCTTCTTTATAGTAGTGAGGTAGTAAATACATATTCTTGATTGTGGCATGGTTATTATATCTGATAGTTCTTTTATGCTCTAAGGCTTAAGGAACGTGTGTTTTCCTCATATTCCTCACCAGTTGCCCTATGATAAGTTACCTTAGAGTGATGTGTTACATTACCTGCTTTGTTTTTTTTGTTTTTTTTAAAAAAAAAAAAAAATTCCAGAGTGATAATTGAAAGTAACTTATATTTCGGATTAGACGAGAAGTAGATATCTATATTCATCAAAGCTATCTATGCCTTGTGCTTTTGAAAAATATAATTACGTACCATAATTACTTTGTATTCCAATGAATACTTGAATTGCGAGCATCGCATGTTTGAATATTATTAATATCTTCATTAGTGAAGAAGATAGGCAGGTGGGAGTAGTTATGACTCATGAGTTATATAGTAAGTTATACTAGCTTAGTTGGTATAGCAGCATTTATGTCCAACTTGAAAACTGATGTTTAGGTACCGGTCAAGATACGTGTCTCGTCTTATTTATAAATTTAAATTAACTAATTCTCACATTTTTTTAAAAAATTAGTTAACTCAATAATTATAAACTGAATTTCCAATTTTTCCCTAGTTTATAGATGGGATTCCAAGAGTTAACATAAATAAATTCTTTTTTATTACAATTAATAGGGGGTAAAATTGTAAAACTCTCATTATTATTACTTTAAAAGTAGATTTATAATAAGGACCAAAAAAAATATATTATTATATTACATGTAGTGACCTCAACGAAGAGCATTATATTTATCCTTGTTTAGAATATATTTTTTTTTTTAAAAAAAAAAAACTTGTGAACAGAAAATGAGAATTAATTAAGAAAACTGGAGATAATAACCTTTGTTAGAGTTCTTATTCTCATAAACCAAGCTTTAATTGCTTCCTCTTATTGATTTGTATTTGTTCATTATTAAAGTTAAAACTACACGGGTTCTTAATATAAGAACTGGCTAGTTAAATAATTTTAGTGTGTGTGTGTATAAGGAAATTAATGCAGTTTTATTTTCCTAAAATGCCATCTTGTATCATAAATACCCTTAGAAAAGGTTGTACCAGACCAGAAATTTCGAATTCAAACTCTTAAAATGCTGTTATACCCTCTTAACAATAATCAAAAGTCTTGAGTTTGAAAGGGCGTAGGTCGAATATACCAACGTATTCTCTATGAAAAACCGGACTCAATTTTTGTGGCGAAAAAATGACTCAAAGTCAGAGATTGTAAATCCGTAACAATGGTACAAAAGGCACTTGGATTGGGACGTTCCATTTCCAAACAAGTTTGCAAGTGGATCCCACTAAGCGGTCTTTATATAATTTGACCTATTATATTTGCTTAACGTGAATTATATATAAATACCACCGTCTTTTCTTTAAGCAAAACATACTATAGGTACAGTACTAATACTTTATTTAGATCCAGCGTGAATCAGACCCAAACAACTCATATTTCTTAACACTGAAAATATATAAAAGCAACTGATCAAATTTTGTTTTGTGGACGTTGATAAGGTGATAGGACAAAACTTTAAGCCTATAAACTCCGCAAGTGCACGGGCCGTATCAAGTAATAAAGAGTAAGTAAAGTATCGTTCCCACGGGACTTAGTATCACAACTTTAGTTAAGCATTAATTTCACAATTTCGTTTAAGTTGAGAAAACCAAATTGAATTTAATTATGAGAAAGGAAATTAAAACTAAAATTAAAACAAGCAAACTACCACAATAATGAACGAGCAACCTAGAGTCACTAATCCCTTATTTGATTCTTAGATTTTATCCCCACTAAATCAACTTTGACTCAACTTTAATCGCCTAATCTAGAGTATTAATGTCTATAAATGCCTTCCGGTCCACTTATATACCTACCTTTAATTAATTGTGTGATGCCTCACACAACTAAATAAGATGCTTTTTAAATCGGGCTCACTCTAATTTGATTATGCGGAGCTTCTAGGTATATTCCTATCCTAGACGCAAATTAGATTAAAACCTAACTTCACGTTAAATTTAAACCTAATTCCACATTATTTAATCCCAAGGTCAATTTAGGATTCCCTCTTCCAAGTCCAACCTTAAATCCCCAAAACATGCTCAATGGTGATCAATCAATAAGCAATAACAATGAACACAAGATTAAATAAACTGAAATAAAATCAAGCAAAACTAACAAGTGGGAATAATCTCTAAAACCCAAACATGTTCATAGGTTCTCTAGGTTGCAAAACCAACTAGCCACACATGGCTTTATTCAAACTAATAAAAGAGATAAAAATCCGGTTCAAAGAATAAAGAGAAAAAGAGGAAAGAAAGATTCTCCGTCGCCTCCACAGTCCTTCCATCCTTCCGTGGAGATGATGAAGAGAACTGGAATGCTCAGCCTCTACTCCTCTGCTTCTTCGTTCCTTCTCGTTCTATGTCTCCCCTCTTCTCTCCTTTCTTCTCTTGTCTCTCGCCTCCCTATTTATAATTTAGGTCTTGGGTCACCGATTTTCCTTTTCTTATTACGTAGATATCTCATATCTTGTAATTTACTCCACCAAATCACACAATTAATTTTGTTTCTATTTTTCTTGCGTGAGACCATTGAATTTGGCTGATTTCATATCCTCTTAATGGCCCTCTTAATTGCTTTTTCTACTTCTTTCCAAATCAGCAAATATCTCCTGCACAATAAAAATAGGATATGAGTAGATTTTATGTCGATTTATTCTTTGATCCTAAGTTTGATTCAATGATGGAAAAGTCAATAAAAGATAATTAAATAGGTATATAATGTCAATAATTCCAATTAATTCTCATAAAATATACACCTATTTAATCACAAAATATACACTTATCAAACTCCCCACACTTAAACATTGGCTTGTCCTCAAGCAAAAGAAAGAGAATTCATTATCTCGAAAAGAACATTGTCTATGAAATTCCTAAACAGAGAGCAAAAAACCACCACACTTGGATCATATCATCAAATCTTATTTAAGTTAATGTCTTATAAAAATAAGTCACTAAGCCAATAGAGTGCAACAATCTCTTAACGTCCCATGATCAAAAGATCGGCAAGCAATGAGTGCAACAATAAGATTAGAAGAGGGATATCATGCTACTTAACTCCTTTAGAAAAATTCAAATGCCCCGCAAAACCAAGCTTTTCATTTAATTTACTAAGGATCCTCAGGTAGGAAATAACTTATTTTTTTCTTTTTCTTTTTTTTTTCTTTTCCTTTTTTCTTTTTTTTTTCTTTTTCTTTCTTGAGCCGTTGTAGGTCCCCTTTTTACGCGACCCTGCACATGGGTGATGCAGCACCGGTTACTCAGTTACTCCAACAGGCACCTCAAGAGGCTTTTAGCCCAACTCATAACCCTCTTTGACTTTACCGTTTGACGCGAGTGCCAACATTGGTGATGAAGTGCCCCTGTTACTAAGTGAGGTCTAGAGAAGTCATTGGAGTTTTTTTTTTTTTTTTTGTCATTTCCCTACACAAAAGTTTTACTTAGCGAGGCAAAGGTCATCATCTAATTTTCTAAAGAAATCATGTAGCAAAATATCCATGAACTAATAATATGTTGCTCACATTACAAACAAATCCCTATTCTCATAGTCCATCTCAAGATTGCAAAAAAAAAACTTAAGGCTTAGAGACTTCGTCAAAACATTTTTTTTCTATTTTAATCTTTCACTTGATAATATTCTCTAAGATGGGGAAAGCTCAAAATCAAGGTCAATCATCAACAATGCAAAAATCTCGATAAGAAAAAAAAATCTTTTCAATTGCATAAGGACAAGCATAACCAAAGAAATTATATCCCTTTCCCCCACACTTAAATCAAACATTATCCTCAATGTTGCAAAAATATAAAGAGGGAAAGGAACTAGTACTCCCTGGTTTAGGCCTCTAACTCGATGTGGAGTGCTTTCCCTAGTACCATCCATGATATTTCAAATTTTTAGGGAGAAGAGAGTGTTTAAAGCAAGACCTTGCAGCAACAATATGAGTGATCTTCTTCAAACCTGAATAAAACTGAAAGAAAGAAAGAAAAAATGATAATAAAATATGCAAGCAAAACCCTTGGGTTGCCTCCCAAGAAGCGCTAAATTTATAGTCTTCAACCAGACTTCTCAAAACAAACCACTAATCATAAGTATCAAACACCTCAATTACCTTGTCTTCATTCCTTTTCAAGCAACAAGGTTTCAAACATAAAAATTGATCGTTCAAGTTAATTACTTGTATTTCCTTAATCATAGACAATCTTGGATTACAAGCAATCACTGAATTCAAATGAAGCACAACATGCATATCTTTGAAAATAAATATAGGCACTTCCAAGAATTTAGAGCATCCAATAAAATCAACTTGACTCTCATCAGTAAGAGTCAACACTTCAAGAGGAGGGTCATGAACAACAACAATTGGGACATCTACATCAATTTGATCACCAACATCACAATCCTTAGGCTCCACAGCCGGAACCTCTTCTAAACATCCAATATTCTCATCTAAATCAATGTCAAGATCACAATCACTTTCTACCTTATCTATAGTCTCATGCAATCCCATACCTTCAACTTCCTCACAATAATCATTATCATCATAAGAAGTGGTAACCATGTTTAAGGGATTATCTTGCACCATAGTCTCAAGAGTAGGAACCATTTGACTTGCATATACCTTAATATTTTGGAGACTTGACTCAATGCTAGAGAACATCTCCTTTCGCTCTCTACTAGCTCTCTCTGATACTTCCACATACTCCTCAAATAATTTTTCCAAATTAGATTTTTCCCTGTACTCAATGGTGTGTTCTTCAATAGGTGGATAAGAGTAAAAAGGAGGGGTATTTTCATGAGAACAATAAAGATGTGCATCCCTAAAATTATATTGCTCAAAACCTTCACTAGGACAAAATGAATTATCAAAGCAAGCTTGGCTCCTAGTGAAATCATCTCTCACAAAATGACTAGTTGTACTATATGGACAATATTCATAAAAATGATTCCCTCCACAATAAACACAAGACATGCAAGCATATTGAGAAGAATCAACATATGGAATACAACCATCATTTATGCTCCTTTTACGTTGCCAATATTCATTCAAAGAATTTGAAATAGCAATCAATTCATCTTGTATAGAAGACGAAGAATTCATCTCCTTCTCAATATTAAGACCAGTTCGTTGCCAATTGAAATCCATTTTTTTTTTAAATTTTTTTTTTCTAAAAAAATAAAATAAAATATTTAAAAACTCAAACTCAAACTACTAATGCTCAATCAATTCCAACCAAGACAGTTGTGACACACAAGTCCCGCAGAATCGCGCCAAAAACTTGATAGGACAAAACTTTAAGCCTATAAACTCCGCAAGTGCACGGGCCGTATCAAGTAATAAAGAGTAAGTAAAGTATCGTTCCCACGAGGACTTAGTATCACAACTTTAGTTAAGCATTAATTTCACAATTTCGTTTAAGTTGAGAAAACCAAATTGAATTTAATTATGAGAAAGGAAATTAAAACTAAAATTAAAACAAGCAAACTACCACAATAATGAACGAGCAACCTAGAGTCACTAATCCCTTATTTGATTCTTAGATTTTATCCCCACTAAATCAACTTTGACTCAACTTTAATCAGCTAATCTAGAGTATTAATGTCTATAAATGCCTTCCCATTCCACTTATATACCTACCTTAATTAATTGTGTGATGCCTCACACAACTAAATAAGATGCTTTTTAAATCGGGCTCACTCTAATTTGATTATGCGGAGCTTCTAGGTATATTCCTATCCTAGACGCAAATTAGATTAAAACCTAACTTCACGTTAAATTTAAACCTAATTCCACATTATTTAATCCCAAGGTCAATTTAGGATTCCCTCTTCCAAGTCCAACCTTAAATCCCCAAAACATGCTCAATGGTGATCAATCAATAAGCAATAACAATGAACACAGGATTAAATAAACGAAATAAAATCAAGCAAAACTAACAAGTGGGAATAATCTCTAAAACCCAAACATGTTCATAGGTTCTCTAGGTTGCAAAACCAACTAGCCACACATGGCTTTATTCAAACTAATAAAAGAGATAAAAATCCAGGTTCAAAGAATAAAGAGAAAAAGAGGAAAGAAAGATTCTCCGTCGCCTCCACGTCCTTCCATCCTTCCGTGGAGATGATGAAGAGAACTGGAATGCTCAGCCTCTACTCCTCTGCTTCTTCGTTCCTTCTCGTTCTATGTCTCCCCTCTTCTCTCCTTTCTTCTCTTGTCTCTGCCTCCCTATTTATAATTTAGGTCTTGGGTCACTGATTTTCCTTTTCTTATTACAGAGATATCTCATATCTTGTAATTTACTCCACCAAATCACACAATTAATTTTGTTTCTATTTTTCTTGCGTGAGACCATTGAATTTGGCTGATTTCATATCCTCTTAATGGCCCTCTTAATTGCTTTTTCTACTTCTTTCCAAATCAGCAAATATCTCCTGCACAATAAAAATAGGATATGAGTAGATTTTATGTCGATTTATTCTTTGATCCTAAGTTTGATTCAATGATGGAAAAGTCAATAAAAGATAATTAAATAGGTATATAATGTCAATAATTCCAATTAATTCTCATAAAATATACACCTATTTAATCACAAAATATACACTTATCATAAGGGCTCGTCACGCACATTAATAAATTAATTAATTTCATTAAAGATATCTTAAATTAAACCCCCCTTCATATTTCCTTCATTCCATGAATATCAATAAGTTACCTGGGTATGCCACTCCTCTATAGCCAAGTCACGAAAAACACTTACAAATATATTGAGGAGAAGGTTCAGCAAAAGCTCTCGGGTGGAAAGCCAAATCACTTTCCTTGGCTAGACGTATCACACTAGCCCGTTCACTTTTTTCGACCATCCCCTTTTATGCTATGAAATCAACACGGTTGCCCTCATCAACATGTGCCAAACTTCAGTCACTCATTCGCAACTTTGTATGGGGGACTTCAGGGCAGCAAAAAAGCATACACCTTCTTAAATGGAGCACCAGGTGTCAACCAAAGAGCAGTGGAGGATGTGGTCTTAAGGACCACCTCCTTAAACTCGGGCTTCCTTATGAAGCATCTTGTTTACTCGTTACACACCCAACTTGAGAAGCTGTGGGTGAAGGTGATCCGAGTTTAGTACAATTGGCAGGAATTGAGTAATTAACTAGAAGCTAAGAACTAAAAACATGTCCCTGGGTAACAAGTTTGGGCCTCAAACTGGAAATGGACAACAAGTATGTTTCTGGACAGACGACTGGGTTGGAGACCACGGCCCTCTATGCCATTCAGCATTCGCACCTATTGAAGATTGGCTAAAGGAGAATCTCAGAGCCAGGAGAAGCAACCCAGTCTGGTGTATCACCTTTGGCATTTTATGTTGGCGATTGAGGAAGAACGAGAGGAACCGCAATTAGTGTTGTCGAGAAATGACGCAGGCTTTTAACTTCTTAATGAGGTTTTTTCACTGTGTGATCATACTCTTAAAGCGCAGGCATCTGTGCGTTTAGTTTAGCATTTTCGGCATATTTCTATTTTGCCTTTTCCTATGTAAATCTGTTGTACATATTTATTTAGCAATTATATATTCCCTTTTACTCAAAAAGAAAAAAAAAAGTTGGTTCTATAAATTGTGGGACCCACCAACTATTCTTTCCTGTTTATTTAAGGACGGGCCTCGATCACGTACTAATCAGGGTACATATTGTATAAAACCTTCAAAGTAACAAAATTAAGTACAAAACTTGACTTCATCGTTTGTAAAATGTCTTCAATAACTTGAAAACATGACACCACGTCGTCCTAGCTCCCTCCCAAAGCAACTTCTAAAAAGTAGAAGTGACTTGTTCAGATATGCATAACAACAACCTGCGTAATATTTAAATTTAAAACAACTGTAAATACATCTCCAAAATATTAAATGTTCAGAATCCAAAGCATCTCTTCTCGATTTGTGAATGCAAAGAATATCTTCTTCTTTTCCTAATTATTTTTATGATGTAAAAATTTATGAATGCAAAAGAAAATGTATCTAGGACATTATGAAAAGGAATATATATATATATATATATATATATAAAGAGAAATCGCAGTTAAAGCATAAACCAAAAGTTTGTTCACTCACCGTAAGAATACCAATAAGGTTTTCAACGGAAACAGTTCATCTTCAGGACCATCATCATATAAAGTTTGTCTCTGATGTGATAGAGGAATATGAACTAAGAATACCTGAAATTCCTATTGAAAAAAATGGCACCACATACTCCCCCAAAAGCTACAGCAAATCCAACTCCCAATGCCATGTAGAATGAAGGCAGAAATTCATCATCTGGACTTTCATTTTCTTCTACGGGTTTTATGTCTTTTTGGCCTTCACAATTCTTTGGAAGTGGTGCCCTTTTATTTAATTTTTAGCGCACAGATGAGGATTCCCAATATAACTTTGTGCATCAAACCCTTGAAGCTGAGTACCTAAAGGGATCTTTCCAGAAAAATTGTTGAAAGAAAGGTTCATGACTCCCAAAAAAGACAATTGAGCCATACTTTGAGGAATTTCACCAGACAGTTGATTGTTTGAAACATCAAGAGACTCCAACTGTTTCAAGTTTCCAATCTCTTTTGGTGTGTTCCCTTCAAAATGATTATGGAGCAAGTTCAAAGAAAGCAACTCAAAGAGGCCAAATATTTCTAGAGGAATCATTCCAGATAACTTGTTACTTGACAGATCAATACTACGCATCAATTTCAAGTTTTTTTCATAGAGCAAATCTTGGCCTTTTACATGTAGCACAGCATTGTCAATGATTTCGTAAACAACACCTTGAACTCTGATGCAAATGCTGGGAAGTTTTGAAGAGAGAGGAAATGCCATGGCTTTCATATTATAGAGGCAAGGGGTTATTGAACCAAATATCTTGTTCTCAGCAAAATCCAATACTATTAGCGAAGTTAATTGGCATATTTGTGGGGGAATAGCTCCACTAAATTGATTGGATCTTAATCGGACAAGCCTTGCATTATTCCCTATCCAATTCGGTATATTTCCTGATAATTTATTATCTCCTACATCAAGGTCCTGCAACTTCTGGCAATTTTTCAATGATGAAGGTATCTCTCCAATTAAGTTATTTTTGTTGAGATCCAAAATTGTAAGATTAGACAATAAGCTCAAAGATATAGGGATTGTGCCTGTTAGATTATTGTTGCTTAGACGCACGAAAGACAAATTTCCAATTCATCCAACAATCTGTTAGGTCACCTGATAAAAAATTATAGGACAGGACTAAATAGATTAATTGGCTTCTCCCATTCATTTTTTGACATAAGAATGGAGAAAGGGATCCTTGGAAAGAGTTGTTTTTTGCATTGAACCAGACAACATTTGGTGACAATGGAGGGAGAGTACATTTGATTTTAATTGAATATAACCTTATGTCTGTAGAGTTCAGTAACACATTACAAATGTCCCCATCAGTTGTGTTGTAGGTTAAGTACAAGAGTGGCACTCGGGACAAAGTCCCAAAATTTGTCTTGGGATGCCAAAGAAAGGCTTGAGTTTGTAATTTGTAATAACTCAAGAGATGTTTGGGTGTAAAGCCATGTAAAAGGTTTAGGGCCCACCATGTATGACAAATAAATTTGCTTAAGCTGAAAAGGAGGAATCCAAAGAGAATCAAAGTCAAAGATCAAGCCCGGAGATCCCATGGAAAGATGAGTCAGCTTCGAGAGTTTGGCGAAATTTCTTGCCGAAACATGTCCTGTCAGGTGATTATCATAAAATTCTAATGCTTCCAAGTTGAAGAGTTGCCCAAGACTTTCTGGAAGACTAGCATTTAAATGATTTGAGAAGACATGGAGGTGAGTCAACGATGACAAATTTCCCAAAGTTGAAGGAAAATTACCAGAGAGTAAATTTTCGCTAACATCAACTTCTTGTACATGTCCAAGTTGCCTAACCAATCTGGGATTGAGCCACTGAGTTTGTTGTGCTTTATATACAAGACTTGCAGTTTTCGAAGATTTGGTAGTGTCTTTGGGAACTGGCCTTGAAAATTATCATAACTCAAGTCAACAAAAATAACGTCACTAAGATTAAATAGCCAATCGGGCAAGAAAGAGTAAAAGCATTATCTGAAAGGCTAACGATTTCAAGTGAAGTAAGATTGACATATTGGAGAGATGAATTGATATTTCTAAGTTGACAAGTATCAAGGTATAACTCTGTGATTGAAGGAAGTAGAGTTCCGAGTCGTTTCCAGGCAACTTTCCCTTGAAGATTAATGCCACTAAGGCGAAGCAATTTCAGGGAGGGAAGACGAGAAAGCCAGTGAAGATTATCAACATGGAGATGCTCATTATGTGATAGATCAAGAAAACGAAGATTGGAAGAATTTTGACATGAATGAAGGCGACAATTAACATAATCATTCAGAATGACTGCTATGAAGTTATTATGGCTCAAATCCAAGTAATTCAGAAATTCAAGTTGAAGCAATGATAAGTGGAGTTCACCTGTGATACATTGTGATTTGTTATCTCCACAAGTATTAGCAGAACAAGGCAGACTAAGCTTGTTGACTCTGCCAGGGGTGTTGTCACATTGAACTTCAATCCATTCACAACAATCTTGCTCTTCAGACCAACTGGAAAGTATGGCAGATGGATCAAGCAAGGGGTGATTGAAGTTAAGGAGAAGGTTGGTGTCTTTTTCATTACAGTGCACTCTCGAACCACAAACGGCCTTGGGGAGCATGATTGTTAATATGAAAAAGCATAGTAGAAAAGCATTAGCAACATTGGAGGGGAATGGGGCATCCATTGATACTCAATATATGGTTTAATAATTTGATTGGGGAAAGGATATATCGCTCCAAAGTCTGATATTTATATACCACTATAAAAAAAAAAAAAAAAAAAAAAAAAAAAAAAAAAAAAAAAAAGGAACATTAGTAGCGATTAAATTGACATATTTGTAGCAGTTTTAGGTGATACAAACGACACCCAAACCACTACAAATACACTGTAGCAAACACATTTGTAACAATTAATAAAACCTTCTACTACATATACTTATCTATACCAGTTTTAATTGACCTCCACTATAAGAGGCTGCACTGAGGTCTTGTTTGAAACATCAATTGCGGTTAACTAACCGCTACAAATTTTATTTGATCAAACGTGTAACGGTTACATAACCGCCACTAATTATATTACTTTGTAGTGGTATTTTGATCGTGACAATATATTCCCGCCATTTTTTGTAAGTTTTTTTTTTTCGCCACCAGTTTTAATTCTTTTGAATATTTGTAGCAGTTTATAACCGCTACAAATAAATCCCACCATTTTTTTTTTTCGAAAAAAGTTTTGCCGCCTATTTCGGTAGTTTATATTTGTAGCGTTGGTGAACGGCTACAAATGAATAAAATTGAGAAAAAAATATCTTTTTTTAATAATTAGACTAATTAAGTAAATATTGGATATTATTAATAATTTATATTTTTGGTGAAAATAAATGATAATAAAATATGATATTATATTATATATAAGGTTATTATATAAGTGTAAAACAATGAGGATATGTAGGTATAAACAACTAATTATAAGTTAATTAAAATAATATTAATTCTAAAAAAATGTGTGTGATAGTAGATAGAATAATGTATGTGAAAGTGGAAAGAAAGTTAAAAAATATACATAATACAATTGCAAAATAAAAAAAATTAGTATCAGCATGGTAGAAGAAAAAATAAACATTTCGATAATCACTAGATTTGATCTGGTTGAAAGGCACTTACCCGCATCAAACACTTAACCATTTTGAGAAAACGTAGAAATATGAGAGAAAATGGAGATGAAATATGTGTAGAAAAGGAAACCAAAGCATATTAAATGAGGGTTTGGTCGAGGTATTTATGTTGATATCTGCGCAAAGGTATTTATGTTGATATCTGCGCATCATGTTGTTGCGGTTAATGTGTCACTTTTTGTAGCGGTCTTTGTTAGTAGTGGTCAAGGGTGCGCTATTTGTAGCAGTTATTTTCTCATTACTAGCGATTTAATAACCGCTACAATACTATTATGTTTTTTTTTTAAAGAAAAAAGATTAGAAGATTATAGATTACTTCAAAGTATAATTTTTTATCTCAATCTTCGTCGCCATCCCTACAAAAAAAATATGCAGAAAATGTTACATGTGAGTTGAATATGTTTGAACACAAATAAAACTTTAGTTAAATGTTATTATTTCCTAAAGCGTATTTTAAGAAACATACCGAACTATAGGTAAATTGTTATCGCTGTCTAGGAAGAAGTTTTCGAAACTGGAAGGCTGGAACGGCTCACTCTCATAGGCGACGCTATCACCATCACCCATGTCGTAAAGGTCGCGTGGCTTTAAGTGAATAACCATATTCCAATCCATGTGCCAATCACCGGCAACATAATAAACCTGATGGGCCTCTGAGGCAAGAATATACGGCTCATCATCTTCAGATTGACCAGTGTGAATAGGCCGGTAGAAACTCACCATGTGATGCCTAAGTCGTCATTTGTGAGTCCCCAGGACGTTGTCATATTCGCCCACAAACACTTGAATAGCGTCATAGTGAAAAGGCCTTGGTAATTTATCTTCACCACATCAAGCAGCTTTCCATAATACGGGACGTCACCGAACTGCATGTTCCCGTCACCGCTACTTGCATAACTCCTCATCCCGAATGTGTCATATACACCCGAGTTTTTGGTCAGCAATCCATGATCTCGTGAAACAGTGCAAAACTTGAAACCATTGACATTGTATGCCGTAAATCTTTGGTCGTGGTTGATGAGCACAAATTGTACCATGTTTTTGGTAGACTCAAGAGAAGAGCGAGAGATTAGGAAAGGCTCAACTCGCTGTCACTTGCGCCGCAAGAAAGACTGATTATATAAGGAGCAGCAGAGCCAACCCTAAGAGAGTTGGAGAGCCCTAGAACGAGATTCTACTTTCGGCAGACTCAAGAGAAGAGTGGGAGATTTCACAAGAGCACGAGATTTCCAGGACAACCTAGCATCCTTCCTTGCAGTACGACGGAGAAAAGAAGACGTGGAGCGGTGATGTGGCAGGACTGCATCCACGCTGTTGGAACTTCATCAAAGCTTTCTATTTTCCCTTTTATTTTAGTCTTTCGATCATGGATCATTCTGTTAGTGTCTGTTTTGTGTTTCCCTCGTCAGTCATGAACTAATTTTCATATGGATGGATGAGGATGATTCCTTAAAGTGTTAAATGAACCCAGTTGCAAGTTCTTAATTCAATAAATTTGGTTTGCTTATCAGTGCATTAATTACTAGTCGATTAGCGGAAGCTAGGGGCTAGATTTGTGACCTCGGCTTACTAGCAAGGAGTTGAGGTTAGACCTTTGAGAAACAGTGTTTGTTAGGCAGCCCGTGCACGGCTTGACCTATTATTGTAGGCTTCAGGAATGGGTCTACCTCTCATAACCATAACACCCTGAGCATAAAACAGATCTAATTAGAAAGTTACCATAGGAATATGGAAGGAGTATAGTTAGCGTCATATGTATTGAACGCGGAAACTTTGGTAGACTATCGTGGTGGGTTAACCAAATAGCTTTATAGTTAGTAGCTATGTTGTAGCATTGCGGAAGCTGTGCAGTATAGATGGTATAGCAACGGGTAGAGCAACTGGGGGATTGATGCACTTAAGGGTGATTCTGAGTCCAGCCTGACTTCTTACTGATATCTTCTCAAGTTTAATTCACTTTGTTTATTTCTGCTAGTAACATTACCACAAAAACCCCTCAACCCGAATATATTTACTTTCTACTTGCACAAATATCATAGCAATCGAGTGTCACTCTTTGGTATCTCAGTCTCTATGGGACGATACTCTACTTACACTTTATTACTTGTTCGACTGGTTCACTTGCCATCAAGGAAATTGACCAACAGTGGTCAAGCAGGCCGAGTGCGAAAGCTCTGAATTCTGGTGAGTGCGGGTTATGGTCATTCATTATTCTCCTCCTAAACCAACCCAGAAATTCTCTGTGGACCTTTCTATCAATTTCGAATGATGTTTGTGTACGGATCCTCATTTGACGCTTGACATGACTCCTGAATTCCCTGTAATTAAACATGCAAAGATGACCATGAAATGTGAGTATAAGATGTAAGGAAATATATAGTATAACATATATCCGTGTGCAATCCTTAGAGAAGGTATGCTGCAACTTTAGTGCAATTAATCAAAACATGTCTATATGCTTGAAACTTCTCAAGTGTCGTCAGTTTGAAGTTCTCAATTGTGCCAACTGGTTTACCAACACGAGGATCAACAACTTTGTTGTTGATGGCTCTGGGTCAGGACAATCGTCTACACGAGGCGGTCAATTGAATGATGTCTCAATGTCATCAAAGTACCTGGAACAAAAATACAAGACCTCATCCCCAATATAACCTTCTACGATTGAACCTTCAAACCACGCCTTATTCTTCACGTAAGACTTCAGTTTCCCAAGAAACCTATAAAGTAATGAAGGAAAAATGTAGATACATTAATGCTGAAATGTGTGACTAGGAAGTAATCGTAAAGTAATTAATTTTAAATGAGTACCTCTCAATAGGATACATCCATCGGTAGTGAATTGGGCCAGCAAGCTTTGTTTCATGAACAAGGTGTACTGTCAGGTGAACTATGACTGTGAAAATGATGGAGGAAAGATAATCTCCAAATGACATAGCGTAAGAATGAGTTTTTGTTGCAACTGGTTGAGCTCCTCCACGATCAAAACTTTGGAACACAACTTCCAAAGAAAGAACACAGCTCGACCAAAACGATCGACACATCGAGAGGCAATGTATTTTTGATGGCCAGCGGAACTAATTGTTGCATAAGCACATGTGAGTCATGGCTCTCAAGCCCAGTAACCTTTTGAGCCTACATGTCAACAGATCGTGAAATGTTGCTTGAATACCTATCTAGAACTTTTATAGCCTTCAATGTCACGAGGAAGATTTCCTTATTCGGTTTTATCAGGGTGAATTTTCTCGGTTGAAATCTGTCATGCTCATTCGACCACGTATCTCCACAAACTCCCATGTCCCGTAAATCTTTCATCGCTTGAAGATGATCTTTTGACTTGCTTTGTTTGTTCAGAATCGTGTACAACACATTATCGCACACATTCTTTTCAATATGCATGACATCTAGATTGTGTCGGACCAAATCTGAGGTGCAGAACTAGAAGCCTTGACAGTTTTTGTCCTAGCCTTCGTTAGATCATCTTTTTTCCCATATTCAAACTCAACATCCACATGCTGTTCTTTGATTTCTGCACCGAATAAATTCCAGGAGGTGCTCTTTTTTTCCCGTTGCCCATTGAAATGATTGCGTTGCAACCTAAACCTATGCGTACCATCGAGAAACCTTCGATGACCCATGAAGCACCACTTACGACTTTGAGGAAGGCACACTGAGTTAGAGTCAAAATTGCAATCTGGACATGCAAGGCCGATATGCACATTCCACCTGGATAATGTTCCCAGTCTAGGAAAGTCACTGATAATCCACATCAACGATGCACACAAGTTAAACAGTGTCTTCGCGTGCGCATCATACGTCTCGACACCTACATTCCACAACTCCACCAACTTCCTGATAAGCGGTTGGAGATATACATCGATGTCATTTCCTGGTGCCTTTTTTCCTGGAATGATCATGGACATAATGAATGAGCTTTGTTTCATACACATCCAAGGGGGCAAGTTGTAGGGTATCCAGCATAACTGGCCATATACTATAGCTTGTCCTAATATTCCCAAACGGATTAAAACTGTCGGTCACCAAAGCAAGATGACAATTTCTAGGGTCTACCGTGAAATCTGGAAAGTCTGAGTCAAACGCTTTCCACGCTTCAGCATCCTATGGATGTCTAAGTCTGCCATCTTCGTTCTTGTCAGCTTCATGCCACCTCATATGCTTAACTGTCTTAGATGACATAAACAATCTTTGTAAGCGAGGTTTTAAAGGAAAGTACTTGAGAATCTTTGTGGGTTTCTTATTCTGCTTTTTTCCCTTCCAAACTGTCCTTATCCTTGAAGTATGACACTTCTAACAAGTCCCCCTCTGAGCGTCCTCTCCCCAATAAAGCATACAGTCATTGGGGTAGGTATCGATTTTCTCATAGTTCAAGCCTACTCTGTTAATTACCTTCTTAGCCTCGTAGAAGGTTATCGGAATGTCCACATCAGGGAAAAGCATCTCATAGTAATTCAAGCAACATTGACATTGCCTTATCAGTGATCTCACACAAGCACTTGATATGGTACAATTTGATCAGGAAAAGATAATTTTGTATTTCTGACAACCTCGATAGAAAGGATGATCACTCTCATCCATGAGGCTAAAAAATTCCCAAGCTGCATCATTCCTGAAGAAAATAGGTTCTGCAACTGTTGGGATCCATACACGCAGTGGAAGGAATTCATCCATTAAAATTTACAAATCCTTTAAAAGAAGATGCATCAACGGCGTTTAAATCAAGTTAGTTAGAACCGTACCTTTGTATTTGCGAGTGCCTTGTTCGATACGATCACTAGAGCCGACTCAGAGAATCTATTCCCTCTACCAATATCCACACCGAACAGACTCCAACACTGACGGCACGTGCTAGCGCCTTAAATGTCTTACGTCTTTTTCTTTCTCTAGGGTTTTTTTTTGCGGCTCGTCACTTATTTTTAATACGACCAAATCATTATCTTATAGGGTTTCTAAAACCCTAAAGGGCCGTATTAAAATATTCAAAATCAATCTCAATTAATCTTGAAATTTGAATTCGAATTAAAATAATATATTAAATAAATATGTTCAACAGATTTAATATGATTTATTTATTTAATCCAAATTAAAATCTTGCTGATTTAATTAATCTTTATAAATTAAATATGAGATATTATCTATCTATTTAATTAAATCTGATATACTATATTTCAATTCAAATTAAATCGAGATACAATATCTCTATTTGTTTTCGTTATTTAATTTATCAAATAAATTAAATACTACATAATAATATTATTATCTATATAAATAATAATAATATTATTTTTGAAATAACATTATATATATATCCATCCTAGATTAAATGTTGTATTCATTAAATGTTAGATATTTCAAAGATTCAATGAATCTGGACATTATTGCTTGTGTTGGGCTATTCTTGTGTGCAACCCTGCAGGCCCATATGAGATTGGCAGCGGGGCAATATTGTACCATCCCACAAGTCGCAAGCGGCCTCTAACAAGACATTGCTACTACCCATCGGCGACCCACGTTTGTGCAGGTGACCGCACGTGCGGTCACAAACTTTGAGGTTTTTTTTTAATTCTTTAATAAATGAAAAAAAGGCCACTGACCAGGACCATAAAAATTCCTGACCAAGAAAAAAGTAATGATCAATACAGTATGATTTGCAAGCATCTTTGAATGAATCTAGAAGTACTACATAATAAACTATGAGACTCTCATAAGCACACCCTGAACCAATGTACATAGACAAATTTGATTCCAAAGTCATGCATAGACAGAATGTTGCATAATTAAAAATTTGCAAACAATTTCTGACCTTGCTTTGAAGATGGTTGAGAAGAGAAAGGATATTGTTTAGTCACTGGTCTATTTATTGATAAAGTTGGCACTCGTTCTACCGATAGCAACTGCTAGTATTGAGCAGGTTTTTTCTGCAATGACTTTTGTTAAAGATAAGTTGCGCAATCGGATAAGTGATGATTGGTTTAACTCATGCATGCTAACTTATGTTAAACGTGATATATTTGATACGATTGATGATGAAGATATAATGCAATATTTTCAATGAATGAAGAATCGAAGAATGCTTTTGTAATCGTTCGATGTAAAGGTTAGTTGACTTTTAATTATTATTTTTCTATGTTAAGTTGAAGTTTTCTTTTCTTTTATTGTTTATATTCTTTTGTTTTTTAATGCGTTTAAAACTTTCCTTAAAAAAAATTCCCCCAAACATTGCCCCCAAACCCCCAAATCCCCGAATCCTATCACTAATTGTGCACCCACAAACCTAAAATCATATCATTTAGTTATAATTTGGTCAAAGATTTAGTTATCATACTACTTAACTCATATGAGGATCGTTGATACGATACAACCTATCATACAACCATGCGACATCCCTTTTGTCACGGTTGACATTATCGATAGGTTGTATCGGTAATTTGGTCAAGGATGAAGCATGGATATATCATAAAGATTTAGTTATCATATCATTTAGTTATTGTTATATTTAATTTATTTGATAATTTAAATAATTAAAACAAATGGATTCGTAAAATTTTATTGGATGAAATAAATAAATTAGATTAGATCTATTGATGATTTAATTAATATATTATTTTAATCCAATTTCCAATTTCAAGATTAATTTAGATTAATTTTTGAATATTTTAATACGTCCAATTAGGGTTTGAGAAACTCTATATTAGATTAAGATCTAGTCGTATTAAAATAAGATGAGCCGCAAAAAGAAAACCCTGTAGAGAGATGTGACGCAAAGCTTGAAGCCGCTAGCAGTTCACGTACCTCTTATATGAAAGGTATTTCACGTCATCTTCTCTGCGTCCTAAAAATTTTTCTATATCATAATTTAATTAGTAATTAATTAAGGAATAAATAAATAAACAAACCATAAATCATAACTATTAACATAAAAAATTTAATTAAGCAACATAACTTACTTGCACAATGTCAGTAAACACTTTGTCCTTGTTCCCCTTTGGAACATGCTTCCAATCGTGGAAGTAGATTGGGAACCATGCCCAATTCCCGCCAAATTCCGATAGGAACCGGTTCAATAGGTGACCACCATTGCTGATCGATAGGTCCGTGTCCACTTTCCATGGGACTACGACACGATACCCGTCCAGATAAGTGACCTCGGAAACATCCAGCGTCCTCCTGCTAGTGTTCCATGTGTATCTGCACAATTATAAAAATATATTTTTGTTGCATTTAAATAAAATTAAATTAAAATGTAACGCATTTAAATTCTTCGACCTCCACCTCAAATTCGGTACAACGTGAAGACGATGGTCGGGGGTTCCCTTGGTCCCGCTCATTCTCCTCCTCAACAGATCGTTGTGGCTCGGCTATAGGAATGTCAATCTGGATCTGCTCATTTTCGTCAATGTCGTTGAACGACAGGCTTGCACCTCCTTATGCCCCTACGGTCTCTATGCCTGGGATTACCTCATCGGTGAAGAGGTCATCAAACTCATTTCGTGCCTAAGGGAGCGGAGGGATAGACAGAGCCCCACGCCCTCTCGTACGATCTAGACCTCTACTACTACTGCCTCTTATAGGCATTCTCTCCCATGCAATGGATTTCCCTTTCCTCTTATCATTAGAAGCCATAATGTATAAATTTTTACCGCTACAAAATCCAAGCGCGCATGTGATTCAAAATGAGGGAGGCTGGTTAAAAACCGCTACAATATATATTATAACGGCTACAAAGTTCATAATTTTGTTGCGGTAATTAATTAACCGCTTCATCAACCGCGACTATTCTGCCCCGTTCTTCATGATTTTTTGTAGCGGTTAAAATGGTTGACCTTTTACATTTTGTAATGGTTATTTTGCAAAATCGATACAAAAAGATTGCCCTTTGAGATTCTATGGCGGTTTGTTAGTCTAACCGCTACAAAATTCATTTTTTTTTCAAAAAAATTCCAAACTAATTAGTTTGGTGACAATATTTAAAACTTAAAAAAACTCTCGAATAATTTAATTTGTTTATTTAATTTCTCCAAAAAAGTCGGGAGTAATAAATTAAGAATGATAAGTTTATTGAAAATAGTCCAACATGCCCATGAAGATTCAGATTAAATATAGCCACCGATCTCCCATGAAAAACTCACTGACTCATTTTGATCAGAGATATTTCCCTAAGACAAATGTGGCTATATTGGAGCCAATCTTTGGTTGCGTGTTGGACAATATTCAGAAGAATAGAAGTCTTAACGTCAAAAAAATAATTAAATCTGGATTGTTACTGAAGGAACTGCCTCGGCTTCAAGGATGTGAGAGGCAAATATCTGCAAAGACTCAACTCTCGAGATAAGAGATTAGAGCTGCAAATATTTGCATGTCTTCGACTACTGAGCCGAGAAAGTTCATTCAGCGACAATGTAGATTTAGTAATTTCTCAATATTTATAATTGATGTACGGACAGAGTCATTTATATATATAGCGTAAATATTTGTAGTGGTTAATATTAAAAACCGCTACAAAATTATAGGATTTGAGGCAGTCAGTGCATCGCTTTACTTTGAACCGTGACCAAACTTGTGTCGTTTCGACTTTTTCTAGCGGTTCTTCCCATATAACCACTATAAATTAACCGTGACAAAGTTCGCGCCATTAGACGCCAATTATTGACACCAAATTTGCAGCGGTTATTCCCAAAAACCGCTACAAACTCCACGCCACAAACATTCATGCCATTACGCGCCAAGCTGGCGCCACATTTGTACCGGTTTATTTTACACTAACCGCTACAAAGATCATTGCAAACAAGCCCGAGTTTGGGCGCCAACTATGCTGCTAGGAATTTGTTGCGGTTTTGGACTAAACCGCTACAAATTCATGATTTTGTAGTGGTTATTTATGACCGCTACAAGTTAATCGCAACAAGTGTGTTTTTTTTTTTTTTGGTAGTGTACAACTTCAGGAGGAAAATATATACATACACTCACACACACACACACACATATATATATATATATATGAAAAAAAAAATTTAAACAGACAAACTCGCTAGTTAGCATTACACACATTGTTGTAGTGACTGACAAATTTCTTAATTAGAAAAACGGGCGTTAAATTTTACGGCAATTTAATAGCAGGGGAGTTAATGGTCAAAGTAAAAACCTTCAGAGTCATAGATTTAAACTTCTAAAGGTGAGGGGTGGTAATTCGCAGCGCCCTCAAAGTTGACGGAGGTTTTTTATATTTTAGCCAAGTATAATTTATTATTAATCATGTCTCATCCTTCTTGTTTAACTAGTATACTAAATAGTGGGCTTTACTTCCTGTCTTCTTGTCACGGAGGTTGCAAGCAATGGTGATCACACCTTTTGGAATCTCCGGGTAGTGGGTTGGGAAAATGTTAAGAAAATTAACAATAATAAAGATAGCAGGAACTTAAATTAATGTTTAACCAATTTTTTACCTCATATATTTAACCCATTTTGAGCAAAATATTTTACATACTGATATAGATATTATTTGCATGCTTGTTTATAAATTTCTTTGACACTTTCCATTCACTACCAACCTACACGTTGCGGAATTGAAGAGAATATATATAGCACTTGAATGGAGGATCAAAGCCTACTATAATAATTGAAAAAAAAAAAGCCTCAAATCTTTATAAGTAACAAATACCTAAATCAAATAAATTAAACATTAAGTTAAAATGAGTTAAAAGTAATAAATGTGTCAGGGATTTATTTAATTTTTTTTTTCAAGCATACACTTATCATGTAGAGGATGAGTGAGAGAGAATGGGAGGGAAAAGAGAAAATGAGTACGGAAAAAAGAGAGAGAATGCAATTAATTTGGGTAAAAATGAAAAAAAGTGGAGGGAGTATTCTTTTTCGAAAAATGCTTTGAACATTCTTGTATTCTATTGTAATTATATCAACCACATTTTTATTTTTTTAGGAAACATCGGTCGTGGTTTATGGGAGGAGATTCTTTCTAATTAGATTTGCTTGGTTCATGAAACAAGAAGTTGTTATTTTATCAAAGTGTATTGTTGATTATATTTCGAGTTTGGTGCTCTATAATTTTTAATTTGTTCTATTGACTTTTCTTAGTTCATTATTGTTCTCTAAGGGCCTGTTTGAGGAGTTCCATTTTAGAGGGAAAGGAAAGGGAAGAGAGGGTTTTGGTAGTCTCTTCAAGTTTTAAAAATAAGAGTACGATGTGCCACTGGTGATTTTGATGAGCTTGAGGGTTAGGGCTTGGCAATGGGCACTGATTACTAGCTGCCACTTATCATTTCTATATCTTTTGTTTTTTGTTATTGGTTCGCTCAGTATTTTGTTTGTGAGAATATTTAATTCATGCTGCTAAACATTTTCCTTGGACTATTCTTATTCTAATTTCTTGATTATGGATTAGTAAATAATGATTTCTGTCATTATTTATGTTAATCTTATATTATTTTCATTGAATTGAGTGCTTGATTGTTCTAAATCATAAAAAATATGAGTGGAACTGATTTTGATGTTTTAAAGGAGTTTTAAAATATAAAATTTGGACTAGACCTTCAATTTAATCATATGGGATGGAGTATTCACCTATTCGGTCACCATATGGCTTGATTTGATGAGAGGGTTCAATTATACCTATAAACCCAATATTAACGTAATCGGGATGCCCTCTAGTCGATTTAAAGATATTATAAAGTACTTATGAGTCCTAAACTAGTGAAAATAGCTCTAATTGTAAGGGAATAAATTAAATGAAAATAAGTAGTTGATGCTGTAATAATTCAAGTTACCACTTAAAATTTGAAATAACCTCCTTACCATGCACTTGCAGAATCATAGATTTTAATAACTAAAGGGAATGGTTAGTATCAAATTCGAATGTTAAATAATGACGTCATCATTTAAATATTAGTGACAATCAACGACTAAATGGATTATTAATGGGTTAAGGTGCAAAAATGCACATGGGCTTTTACTCAAAGGGCACCCCACACCAAATACTTTTTAGAGGTGGACATAAAAGTATCCATGAACTTTTTAAAAAGGCGCAAAAATAATATGACCGTTAAATTTAACTTAACACTATCACTTTTTGCGGTGGATCCTACACTATTTTCATGGAAATACCAAAATGCCTCTAATTCAAAAAAAAAAAAAAAAAAAAAAAAAAAAAAAAAAAAAAAAAAAAAAAAAAAAAAACTTTCCAGGAGCCCAGGCTCGATATGTTTTTTGACTTCTGAGATCTCTCCCTCCAAACCCCGATTTAAGATGCCGGCAGATAAAGACAAGAGACCAACAATGATGGATATCAAGCTTAGTGAATGCTTGACTTCTTTTTCTTCACCTTCACTAATCGTTGGGTGAGAGGATAATGATTTACGGTGACTGAGATTTTTTTTAGATCGGTGATGGAAACTAAGATTCATATGAGAAGGTTTGCGGGCCACGATCTCGATCCTTTTTCCTAGTCCCTCGATCTCTGAGCCTGGTCCTCTCTTGTAGCTCCATTGCCCCATCTCCCTCTGAAAGTCATGAAAAGAAGGGAGGCCATGAGAAATCACTGATAGAGCAAAATTTATAGCCTATAGATTCCGCAATTATACGGACCGTATCAAGTAATAAAGTAATAAGAAAAATATTGTTTCCACAAGGAATCAATCTAACTAGTGATTAGATATTAAATTTTCTTATTCCGTTTAAGTTGAGAGAGTTATAATTGTTTTCAATAATGAAGAAGATTAATAAGAAACTAATAGTAGCAAAAGATCGAATTCCAATATCGAGAAATACAACAACATAGAGTCACTAATCCCTTGTTGGTTTCTAAAAAATTATTCCCACTAAATTAATTTTGACTTAACTTACCCAGCTAATCTAGAGTCTTAATGTCTATAAATGCCTTCCGGTCCATTTATATACCTACCTTAATTAATTATGCAATGCCTCACACAATTAAATAAGATACATTTTTAGATCGGGCTCACTCTGATTTGATTATGCGGAGCTTCTAGGTATATACCTATCCTAGACACAAATTAGATTAAAACCTAATTCCACATTATTTAATCCCAAGGTCAATTTCAAATTCCCTCTTCCAAGTTCAACTCTAAATCCTCAAAACATGCTTAATAGTGGCCAATTACTAAGCAATAACAATAAAAACAAGAATAAATAAACTGAAATAAAATTAAGCAAAACTAATCGTGAGAAAAATTCTAAAACCCAAACAAGTACATATGTTCTCTAGGTTGAAAAGAAAAATTAGTCATACATGGCTATAATAAAATCCATAAAAGATAAATTAAATTTCAGATTCAAACAAGACAGAAAAAAAAAAGAGAAATCAAAACTCCCGGAGAATCCCTCAATGCTCCTCGCTGCTATCGCTACTATCCTGTTTCGTCTTGGGTGTGTTGCCTTTATTCCTCTACTTCTTGAATTCTTATTATGTAGTTCCTGTGTGAGTGGTCAATCTTCTTTTTCCCTGTGTCTTTCTTCGTCTTTTTAATATCTATTGTCGTAGGCCCTACGTGAATTCAAAACCAATTAATCTTTTGTTTTGATTTTCGAATAAGGCTAAAGTATACTTTTAGTGCTTCAAGTTTTACATAAGATATATTTTTAGTCCCTTAACTTTATAAACTATACTTTTGGTCCTAAAATTTTAACACCGTTAATATTGCTAAGGAAAATGCTGACGTAGCGACTCAAATGACGACTAATAGCATTTAATTACACAAATTTTATATATTCTTTAATTTATCCATATTTTAAATTTAAACCTAATAGCATTTAATTACGCAGTTATCACTTAAATTTACACCGTTATCACTTTAGTTTACATTTTCCATTAGTAAAATTAACGGTTTTAGAATTATAGGACTAAAAGTATACTTTATAAAGTTAAGGAACCAAAAGTATACCTCATCTAAACTTAAAGGACTAAAAGTATACTTTAGCCTTTGAATAATTATATTTGAAGATGTCAGCATAAATGGCTTGGGTCCCATGCATTTTTTCATCGATTGTGATATATTATAAATAATAATATTATATTATACCAACATGGATGCTAGCGCCTGATGCTATATTATCTGATTCTTTTTTATCTCTTTCTTTATATAATATCTCCCGCACAATAAAATAAGATATGAATAGATTTTATGTCAAAATATCCTATTATTCTATAATAATTAAAAAGGATAGAAAAATATATAAATGATAATTAAATAAGTATTAAATATTAATAAATTCAATCCAATATATCTTAGAATCTATACTTATTTAATTATACAATATATACTTATCAATCACGAAACAAGAAAGGGGGGCTTTGTTTGATCTTCCTTTTCAACGCATCTTGTAGATGCTCTTTCTGGACAAACCATTGGAAGCCATAATGTTTCTTTGAGCTTCTCTGGTTCTGTCCATTTGGCCTTGTTTATTCTTTGAAGAGGTAAATGCTGGAATATGGGTAATATTTTCTTCTCCTTTCATGTGCAATTCCATCGATGCTTGGTGAAAGAGATGGGTACTGAACAATGAAAGAGATGAGTTGTCATGCCCTGAAAACTAAAGGGTAACTGGCACGAAATGTGAATGGACTCACATTTTTTAAGCCTTAAACATTTATATGGATATTAAATAATACCCATAACCACATCCGGAGCTATGCTCCCCTATAGCATATACATGTACATATATTCCAACTTACATGTCACGCCCTAAAAATTAAGGGGTGGCCGGTGTGGAATATGAGTGAAGTCACATTCCATAAGCCTTAAACTTATATACAAATATTAAATAATACACATAATAACATTCGGGGCTATGCTCCGCTATAACATATATACGTACATATATTCCAATTTACAAGGGAAGACAAGGATCCTATCTATAGACCACGTGGAGCATATACGTTACAAATGATAATATATAAATTAAACTCAACTTTACATCCATTAGCAACTATCCCAAAATATAATGACAAGCTCGGTCAGCAATGATAGTCTAAACTGTTCAATTGAAGGTTCAAGGTGTGCAATGCCATTTGAGGTCAAAAATTTTCCGGTGAATAACATCCCATTTATAAAATTTAATGAAATACTAATGAGAGTAATTTAAACATATTTAACTTGGAATAATAACAGTATGACAATCATAAAAATAAGTGAAGCTATATAAAATATTGTTAATCAAATAAATCTAAATACGTAGTAAAACCTTTGATTTAACAAAATCAATTTAAAACATAATTATCAAACCTCATTTTTTTTGTAGGACCTCAATAGAGCGAAGTAGCAAGCGTGGACACACAGTCCACGAATGAAAATAACCAAGCGTGGACACACAATCCACGAGGGTAAGTAACCAAGCGCGGCTCGAAGCCACAAAACAAGCGAAGGTACAAGACCCACGAATAACAAGCGTGAGGACAAATCCCACGAATAACAAGCGAGCTCGAAGTTAACCATGGTGCACCAAGGACTAACAGTATTGCTGTTAGTAACCAGCGTTCTGTATTTAGTCCTCTCAAAAACATTTATAACCATGCCTGGGGCTAATTTATCAAAAGCAATGAAAATGTCTTCTTTAAAGCTATAGATATATTGTATCAAATACTTTGTAAGAGAATGCCCCGGCATAAAGGTTTGCAAACAATATCTCAAAAATATACCTCTCCAAATTCCATACATAAACATTCTTTATTCTTCAACATAGTTTGTCATATATTTCTATATGGAAAATCTTTTCACCATATCCATGTATAAAACACATTGACCAAATATTTCGCTAACTAGGTTAAAGATTAAAGTATTATAATTCAGATACAAGGGATATTAATAAATACAACTTCCTTAAAAAAAAGAACTAGAATAATTTAAATACTTCAATTGACAAAATATTTAAGATTACAAGAAGAATTATATTAAAATACATGTGAATCCATTAAAAACCGTATATTGAGATAAAGTAAAACTTATTCATAAATTATTTGGGACGTTATTCACTTACCTACAGTGTTGCCAAACATATATTTATATATATCATACTTCTTTCTATTAGCCATGACTTGTATCCTCTCCTTGATCCCCTATTGTTCAAAACAAATTGTTATTATTCCTCCTATAATCTTTATAAAACTATAATCTCCTATTAGTGAGGAGATATTCACATGCTTCATACTAACTCTCTTGCAATTAGTCTTAAGTTACTAACTTAAACTCATGACTCTTAAATCATTTAACAATAATCTCCAAAATCTCAAGAAGCACAATCAAATCCACAATGTAAGATAATTGAGGGAATAAAGAAGACCTCAACTTCAACCCTCCATATATGAAATGCAACAATGATTTTAATAAATAAATCAACACAACTTATATAAATATATATACAACATCCAGATTTTTCAAGTTTTAATATAGAAAATAAGTAGTTTTCTCTCACAATTTTCCCCCAACTTTTGCTCAGTATAAAAAGAAGTGAATTTACACCAAAGAAAAGATACACTAAATTCATCATATCCCTCTTATAACATTTAACAACACATTATAAAATATATATTCCAAAATGATGCTGTTATGCTTCGCTCATGAGAAACCACCTCAAACCCAAACTTCACAATCATTAAATGTCCTACAGCAAAAATGGACGAGTTTCAATTCCTTACATCAAACCCCACGACAAACAAGACAACAATTGGAGAAAGGAGCATTAACCCACTCACACACAAACATACAGTAGAAAGGAAGAAACAATGTATTGCACACAACCTATATGGAAGCAATTTAAGAACACAGGACAGAGGAGAGTCTCACGTATACCCCCACACATCTAATGCTTAGCAACAACTCACAAACTACCTACTTTCTTTAACCAACCAGCAGCAACAACGAGATTTTTCCCAAAATCTCCAATTCCTAAACATCACAGCAACAAACAAAACCAAAAAAAAAAAACATGTTGAACATTTGAAACTTCATAAATATCATAGATATATGAAGCTTACCTACACAATCATGCCATATTTCACCAAAATTGCATAAGATAGAGATTCTTTTAATCCCTCACCAAAGCACCCACAAACAGACCCAACCAAAGAAGAAAGGCAGCCAACAGAACAAAATAGGGGAAAAAAAGACAGCAGCGAAATTTGGACCGGAGGAGCCAGACGCCAGTGGCGAACACACAAGTGACGGTGGCAGCATGCGGTCGGAAAAGTTGAAGGAACAAAGTCAAACGATGGGGCTGGGGTTTGGTTCCAAGATTCGTGAAGCTTCCATGCTCTCCCATTCAACGGTGCCATTCGTGCAATCTAATAAAAAAAAAATCTGTTGCTTGTTGTTGTTTTTTTTTTTTTTTTTTGTTTTTTAACTAAACACATATAGGGCTGATTCAACGGTGCCATTACACTAAAGTTAAAGGATAAGCGTTTGTTTGGTAAATGACTAAAAGACCCATGAGATATTTTAAGCTAGATAATTAATTTGGGCATTTTGAATATTTCAATATGTTGAAAAAAAAAAATTGCTTATGAAAGAATGGGAATTTGAGCTCCTAAACTTAAACACCCTCCAAGGCCAACAATACCACCAAACCACAAAGTTTTCCTTGTTGGCACACTACAACAAATATTAATTTAATTTGCTACCACCTAAATTTACCGATTCTCGACTTAAAAAAAAAAAAAAAAAAAACACTCAACAAATCACAAAAATTTCATAAATAATAGAAAAATCTAAAATAACATAAGTAAATATTTTTTTCTAATAATTTATTATCTAAATAGTCTATTAAATATTTTTAGGGCTATTACATTACAAGAGAAGACAGAACCCTAACTATAGATTACGTGGAGCATCTATACTACAAATGATAAATGAAAACTTAGCTTTACATCCATTAGCAGTTGTTCTAAAATATATCTACAAGCTGCGATCATCAATGAGAGTCTTCACTGTCCGACTGAAGATCTAGGTCACCAAGCTCTCTGATGTCAAAATAATTTTCCGGTGAATAATGTCCCATTTATGAAATTTAATGAAATATTAATTAAAAGAATTTAAACAAATTTAAATTTGAATCACAACAATATGTCAATCGACTTCAGTTTCAATAGTATACAAACATAAACATTGGTGAAACTATATAAAATATCGTTAATCAAATAAATCCAAGTACATAGTAAAACATTTGATTTAACATAACCAATTTAAACCATAATTGTCAAACCTCATATTTGCATAGGACCTCAACAAAATGGAGTAATCAACATGGACACATGGACACACAGTCCACGAGGGAAAATAACCAAGCATGGCTCGAGGCCATGAAAACAAGCGTGGACACATAGTCCACGAGGGTAAGTGAAAGAGATTTATCGTGTCTCCCAAAATAACCAAGTTCGAAATGATTTACAGAAATAGGGAACCTAGGTCGTTTCCCCAACAAACTTACAGCGGGTTTGATTGACAGCAACAACGAAACAGAAACAATAAAAATGGGGGGTTTTTTATTCAAACAGATTAAAAACGAAAATGAACTGAAACAGAATGAAATAAACACAGATTAAACAGATAAATAGAAGATCAACCCAGGATTTCAAATTCCACCACTTTCCTTCCTCAGACGAAAACAGATTTGAAATGAACTCGTGATTGATTCTAGACGAACCGAAATCTCTACGTTCGCCAAGAAAATCCCCCAACTAGACGATCGCCTAGCTTTTATCCAAACAATGGCGTGTCACTGTGCAATCACACAGCAATCACTTAAACCTAGTTCAAACTCGATCCTTAGGATATCTCAATCTGGGCATTAAATATAACACCCAATCCGAAAGTAAATCGAATCTGAAATTACAAAACAGAAACAAATTTGTTACCGTTAAGAACGAGTCCTCCGGATAGTGAAATCCTCCATCTGTGGGTCAATCACAATATCTTAGCCCATCATGGTTATGCAGAACGAAAATCGAACAGAAATGAAGAAGTTCATCATGAACACAAAGAACAGATGAAGAACAGTTGATAGAATTTCAAAACTTCTATTTCAATCCGAAAAATAATGAAAACGTAAATCAATAATTGTTGTAGCTACCATCTGACTTAAAGTTAACCTAAAATGGAAATGGGCTCCAATGGTTCAGCCCAAAGGGCTTTAATTACAAAATTAGAGCCCAAATAAAATCCAGAAATATACATCTTACTTCGGCTCCAAAATCGACCGCCCTCTTGTCCAAATTTGCCCTTCATGTCTTCATAACAATTGTAGCTCTCTGAATTATCTCAAATATGAAACAAAAATGAGGCAAATCCGATGTCTGGTTCAAGAGTTATGGTAACAATAGTGAAGGAATATAAAACTGGAATTTTATTATTAAAAATGGCTAAAACATAATAAAAGGCCCAAAGCCCAAATAAGTATAAAAGCCATTATTTATTAACTAAAGAGTCCTGAATTATTAATCAAGAGATAAAAAGAAGTGTATGAAATATTAAATTATCAGTAAGTAACCAAGTGCAGCTCAGAGCCACGAAAACAAGCGCAGCCCAAGGCTACGATACAAGCTAAGCATGGGTTTAATCATGGTGCACCAAGGACTAACAGTACTGCTGTTAGTAACTAGCGTTTTATATTCAGTCCTCTCAAAACATTTTCAAGCATGCTTGGGGCCAATTTATCAAAGCAATGGAAAGTCCCTTTCTTTCAATACCATGATAACACGTAGCAATTACTTCATAATAAGATGTACCCCAGCATGAAAGTTCACAAACAATATCTCAAAACGTTCCTTCAAATTCAATTTGTCAACAAAAAAATCCTTCCAAATAATAAAACTAGCATACAAACATTTCAAAATACAAGGCTATCTTAACAAGAAAATTTTATGAGAAAATCGAAAAAGTTTCCATAGCATTTTTGTACATAATCATGAATCATACTATGAAATAATAGGAGAAGAATAAATCAAAATAAACAAAACCGTCAATATATATACTCATTTCAATATCAATAAGAACATGAAACAAATCCGATAAACTTTTGCTGGCAAAATCATACTTGTAAAAATGGTGATTAACATAAAAGTATGGCAAAAAGTAAAATATCATTTATAAAAATTATAATGGGATGCTATCCACTTACCTGCTATGCTACCAAAAATATATACCTTTCTCCATTCCTCCAATTTTGTCACAACTCTTATTCCATGATTCCTAAATAACAACCATCACATAACTATCACTCTTAATATTTAAACTTTATCCGTCCTTTTGAATTAACAGCAGACCACAATAATCTAATGAACGATTGTAATTTAGGAAGAGAGGATAAAAGACCATATCTTCAACCTCTACACTCTAATATGAAACCAAATTTAATTTATTCATGACAACTTCAATTTCAAAAAGGAAATCCAACATGTGATAACAAATTCAGGTTCACAATATAAGGGGGGAAACGGAATACAACAAGCTTTGTTTACTCATTTGGCCACCATAATTGCTTCAAATATTTTGTCAAACACATGTCAAGCAAATAAAAAAAATCAAGTTCTAATCCATAGAACAAGCTTTATAAAACTCCTGTCGTCCATTTAATAAAGTATAATTTCACTTCATATTAATTATTTCATCATTCCGGTTCCATTCCAACATAAAATAATTGTAAAACAAATTTTGAATTCAATCTCCCATATGAGATATAGCATTGAATTTAATCAATAAAATAAGTCTAAAAAAACTATCCCAATGAGATTCCAAAGAAGCCCTAAAGAAACTATCACATTATTACTTTTATACATGCTTCAAGAATCCATTTTTGAGCTCAAACTTAACCACTTGTGATATATATGTATGTGTTCAAAATATCCCCAACTTCCTAAATTAAACTGAGATCTAACAACCTTATTCTTAAATTTCAGCCCTTAATTCAAAGATAACACTTAATTATCTTATTCCAATCAAATTCCTTTCCTACACATTTTCACAAACACCTTGTGTGCATTAACAATCAAACCATGTATTCAAAACTTTTATTCTTCAAATCTCTTGTCAAACAATCTCCAAACACCAATATATTTATCTACTATGATTTCCAAACTGTCACATCCCAATTTCGGAAGTGATTTTTTTTTTTTTTTTTAAAAACGGTATCATGATCGAGTAGAGCACCTAAGTAAAAATAGTATTTCTAAAAAGATATGTATCTCGATAACATCAACTGTATGTTTTGCTACTAACAGCGGTACAATAGTTCAAATTGTTCTAAGTTCAAAGTACATTTCAAAAGGGGTCCGACCAGTCCGTCCCTAAGCTGCGCTTACCCTTGTATCCGCTCCTGTTCACTCCGAACCTGAAGCTATGGTAAGAGCTGAGGTTCAATCCACATTTGAACCTCAGGTAACGGTTAACCTCATGTTCAAGTACAACCATGTATGACAGATATTCATGATACCACAGTAAAATTCACATATACCAAGTAATAACACACCATATACACCTGCATATGATTGTTATTACGATCCGCACTATTCACCGGTGCCACGATGTACGGTCGTGTCCTCAGCGCTAGGAAAACTCAAACGGCGTTATCATGACTATAACCCGTATAACTGTATGTGCACAAGCACTAACTTTTGAAAACAGAATTTCAGTTCAAAAAACACATCTCATCACATATAGGTATACAATGAACATCAGAGTTAGTGTTACGACGCGTCCGTACCTTCGTCGGCGTTTGTCGGTACGCTTGACGCCGAACTGTGATCGCGTTGATCCTATAATGGTAATACCGTATTTATTAATTTGTAAGTAATATCCTAAGAGATATTTTGGCCCCTAATGACCATTTTGCCCTTACAATTTTTATTTTTCACTTTATTCCCTCAAAATTCGTACAACAACGCTGGTATAAATCTGGGCAGCATTTTGTCTAACTTTGAAAAATCATAATTAATTCTACAAAAATCGAAATGAGGATCCGTAAAATTCCTTGGAATCCTTAGGATGTCTAGTTTCATTTAAAAATAACCAATTCTGCCCAGATCACACGGATCATTCCCAGTCTTAAAGTTTTGAACCTCTGCCCAGAATTTTTCCAGAATTTCGTAGCCTAACTTTGAGGAATTTTAACTCTCTGTACAAAAATCATTTTGACATGTTCTTGACATATTTAAAAATCCCTATATGTCTACTTTAACCATGAATTTTATCAGAATTTTGGGATCGTCATTTCAACATGAAATCCTGGCGTTTTCATGGCTGATTTCAGAATTTCCGAAACCGATGAAATTTCGCGAACTTCGTTACTTTCATGATCTCTCCCGAAATTTTGCCATAACCTCTACTTCATCAATTTTTCGAGATAAAGGCAATTTTAACTATAAAAACATCTATATAAACTCATCCTAGCATATTTAAGATCTAAGCTATCTCTATCTAAGAATTTAAGAACTAAAACCAAAAGAACTTCAAGCTAGAACTAGAAAACTTACCAAGAACTTTGCTCCTCCTTCTTGCTTCTCTAAACTCAGCTACTTTGGGTGAGTTTTGGTGTGAGAATTATGGAGAGCAAAGGCCCCTATTTATAGGAAAACTCTATGGCAACTTGGTAATTAAATGGAACTCCTTCTCCTTCATTCCTAACCCTTGGATTTTGGTTAAATTAGAGCACCAATCCTAGCCCTTCATGTTCTCAAATCTGATCCCCCACTCTCTCTCCTCATCCTCTTCCATTCTATCCAATAGTACCTTACCCCATGTGCTCATTCAAGTTGCCTCTTCAATTTTTGAGTTGATAACCACTAGATAAAAATTCATTTGAGTGTCTTAATGAAGTTGGATTCAAATTTTCTTTTTGGTTTTGAACTCTTGGGATTTTTAGCTTTAATTAGAGACCAAGATCACTATCTTTCTCCATTGGCAAACCTTTAAAAGTGGAGAAAATAGCTTTGGTTACCATCATCTTGTAGCTTGAATTTTGCTTGTTCATAACCACTTTGTATCTTTGATTTATGATTAGTAGATTTCAAGATACAATTTATTTTGTATAGATTTCCCTTTGATTAACTCTTGAATTAATCCTCTTGATTATCCTAATTATCCTATGTGTAAACACTTCATTGGCTAAAGGTTGGATATTTCCTCTTGATATTTCATCTCACCACCTTATCCTATACATGCAAGTGGACAACTTGAATTTTCAGCAACTCTTTCTCTCTCTTTTCTTAGCCAAAACCAAATTCCTCCCATTGGCTCTTCTAATTTCACATGGATTAAGCTTCTTAATTATTCAAGCCCTTAGATTAACTTTATGAGATCAAACCTTGGCCTTTAGATCATAGTTTGAAATTGTTGACTTTTCAACTCTTGATTAATATTTGATTAATCATCTTAATCATAAGCTTAATTATCTCTTGGTTGTTGTATTAGTGGTTTCTTAGAGTAATTGATGAGTGCTAATAATTCATTTAGTGCTAATCTTAACTTCTCATTGGTTCTTGGTTTTTAATTAGCTTAACATATCTTTGGTTGATAACAATTAGTATTAATTGTAGAGAATTAACTAAATATCCCATTAGTGTAATTTTAATTGCTCATTAATTGTTGGTAATTGCCCCTTAATTGGTTTAAATGTTTTGATAATTCTTTATGGCCTTTTATAAACTAAACATGAGCTATTTATAGATTATAAGGTGTTAGAAGATTTAATCTCTTAATAAATTATGAGAATGGGTATTTAAGGCTCTTTAACTAATTGTGAAACCTAGGACAATTTACTTAATTTAGTGAAGGTTTAGTTGTTAATTTAATGGACATTGTTTTCTCTAAATTTGTCTAAGTATTTTCATCTCCATATGAATCATAATTTAAATATAGTATTTATTTCATTTATGGTATTTTATGATGCCAAATATAATTTATTACCCTATTGGCTACTCTAATTCTAGGGAAAAATTGCCTAGAACATAAGATAAACTTATCTCAAGATTTAGAGACTACATACTCTCCTATCTCAAAATAGGCAATTCTACCAAAATATGATATTTATCATAAGTGAGAACTTAGGGTTTTACATTTCTCCCCCCTCAAATAAAATTTCGTCCTCGAAATTTGCTCTATACTAACTAGACTTTGAACCATAAATTCTATGAATGTACCATATTAGAATGTTTTCACATCTAAGCCGCTTTTCTCGGTGTTTGAGAATCCGCTTCACTTAAATTACGAAGGTATTTGTCATGTCGTATTTTGACACAACAAAAATGTTTCCGTGGCGCCTACATACGGTGGCCACTTAAAACACCTCATACTCTATGTCACGATTGCGGTCTGATTGGTATAATTGAGAAAGACGAAATGTTATGGAGATTAATCGGGTTCGGGGTAAGGTTATCGGTAAACGACCGTTTCACGTTTAGCTAAAATTTCGAATGGTCTTACGTAATGCGAGACTAAATTTTGGCTCTAAAGCGTTCTACGACACCGATTACTAGGGATACATTTAGAAACATGTGATCGTCGACTTGAACTCTAGCGGTCTTCTCCCCTTTGTCATCGTAGCTCTTCTTCGTCCGCTTTGTCTTTGCTAGAAGTTGTCTTTTGAATAAAACGATTTGTTCGGAGGTCTAGTCAACCAGATCGACCCAAGCGATTTACGCTTAGATAAGGGTGGCGACACGTTTGCCCTTGACATTCGATCGTATAAACTCAGAAAACTCTAGACATCTAGTCTATTTCCTTACTATGCATGCTTGCTTAGCATGCACTCTAATATTCAAATAATAATCTTATTCATTTCTGTACTTAGGTACAGTATTCAAACATAGGACCTTCTCGTCCTTCCTCATCGTGCTTGGTTACGCGGGCCTTACCGCTGACTCATTCAAATCTCGGCTTAACACATATTGGCCTTCCTCAATTCATTATCACAACACAAGGGACCTTAGCCCAACCCTGGTATAGTAAATATTTTGCTAGACTCGGGACGTACTTGTAGACATACTAGTCTAAGGTCACTATAACAATTCACATTTCACACAAGTGATAAGTACTATTGTCTTAAGGCTTAGGGATACGCCTCGTGTACATTCGTACACCTAGATTTCGAGCATCTCGCTGCTCTCTTTCTATCTAAATCTCTCCCAAGTCTAACTCTTAGACCATATTAAAGGCTTGATACTAGTTTCTATACAAGAATTATTGACTACAAGGACAAATATTTTCTTTGCTAAGGTAGTTACTACGCCAAATTCCTATCATAAAATGAGGATTTTATGTTCCATATTTTTATCAGGAGTGAGGAGAAGTCAACATACAAAGTAATCGAAAGATAGTTTCAATGAAATCCTGAACAACCTTTTAAGTTCCACTTAGGTTCCATGAATTCCACATGCTACTACAAATTTCATGTCCAATATTTATCAATAGATGCAAATAACAAGAAGACAAAAATTCAACTTCAATTACTACAGTAACCCACACATTCCAATTTATGTTTTATATATCGAAAGCTAATGGTTTGGACGGGAGTTCAACACAACATATTCGTGCGGTGGTGTACTAAAGTAGAATTTCGGGAGTATTAACAACAACAATACTAACTCTTAATTAATCCAGATTTACTAGAGTGTACACTCAAAATTTTATATTTAGAGCTTTATGTCTTTAAAATCCAGGAATCTAATCCTTATGGTTTCTGTTCTTACCAAGCACCAAAGATAAATTCAAATTTGTCAAGCTAAATAGTTCATGTATGTTAACTTGAAGACGTTCATCAAAATTTCGAAATGAAACAAGGATATATAATGCATGGTTATCTCATTATGATATAGTGATAAGAAATCTTAAGTTAAATTGATCAAAAGTACAATGTATTTCAAAACAGGGTTCCAATGCAAAGTATGCCACAAAATTTCACCAAGTGTCATTTCAATAATCAAAACCAGTTTATCCCTCGGGTTTCATCTAATTCCAACATACGCCATTTGAAGCTTATCTTGTTTAGCATACCAATGACTAACAATCAAGTTTACAACAACGAGAGATTACCAAAAACAATAGTCG
This sequence comes from Acacia acuminata, assembly GCA_019022655.1. Taxonomy (NCBI): domain Eukaryota; kingdom Viridiplantae; phylum Streptophyta; class Magnoliopsida; order Fabales; family Fabaceae; genus Acacia; species Acacia acuminata. Next base: position 1,024,166 of record JAFJYI010000048.1, on the reverse strand, counting down.
ATCGAGTTCTCAGAAAAATGATATCAACCCCATCCATTCGTCCAAGTTTCATACGGTGTGATAGTAGAAATTCAAAGAGTGATAATGCACATACAAAATGGAACTTAATATAGTATACTCCAAGCCACTTTCATAAATTTAGTTTGTTAAAGATTTTCTTGTATAATGAAGTAAAATTTCTAAACTCGATTTTCCAATATAATTAAATGAAGCAAGTAATATCACAAGGATGTACAAGTCATAGCATCATTAGACATGCAAACTCTTTTTAGAGTAGGTTAACACAAAACACCTAGACTTTCAACTAACTATTTAAGTGTTACTTCCAACATATGACTAACACCCTATGCAAGCGTCACCATTTAGAGTTCTTACGGCTAGGCGGTTGGACTACAATAATTACATACATAAACTTTAATGAAATACCGTAACAATTTGCTCTTTAACAATATTTAACAAATTTAAAGAAGGATCACTTTCAAAAACATAGTTTCAAACTAGCTTAATTTGGAAAATTTAAGTGAAATGCTCGGAGTTAGATTTCTAAGTGAACAAACAATTGGTCAACATGCTTTGTCTATGAGTTATATTTGGTTGGAAATTTTCAGAAATAAAGTAAGCATTTAAACATATGTGTAACATACTTAATATACTAAATCATACAAGTTTCAAGTCTTAACAACAACCTTAAAGCGCAAATATCTAATGCAATCTCATATCGTACAAAACATGTTCAGCGGTAAGCATATGATCACAAAAGGTTTTCAATGTCGAACTAGAGAACACTAGATTCTAATCATGCAAATGGTCTAAATGATAAGAGAGTTCATACAAAGCATTGCTTGATTTATCATAAACTTCATGATGATGCTTAAATTCTATTCAATAAGACATATCTCTTCATAACAACATAAAGAAAGAGATTTTTGAGTTTTGGCAAGATATATCTAAAACATTTAAAAACAAAATCAATCATGCATACAAGGAAAAAGCGGAACTCAATATCATATACCACATAAACTTCACTTCTCCTCTTATGTATTTTCAAGTTTTTATTCAAACACCGGTATGGATGCCAACAAAGTTAACGAACTAACTGTTTTCTAGATTGTCTCTTAGTGTATACTTAGGCATTAGCCCACTAATATTTTTTCTTCCTTGAGTACATACTCTATAAAGAGTCTTTCACTACCAAACCCTAACACGTTTCTTCTTGTTTAAGATATCTCGTCATCTCTCTACGAGTCAAAGCGGCCTAAAGGGGTAGAGCAAGATGGACCACCTATACGGCCCTCAATGATGCCTTGATTATGATTATGCCCGGGTTCATAATGATGATCAAGACCCCAATGAAAAAGTATTGCTCTAGGTACTAGAATTGGTTTTATGTGTGGTTGTCTATTTCTACCTACGCACCTATTTCTATCTCTTCCTCTCCCTCGGCCTCGGCCTCGGCCTCGGCCTCGGGAGCTAAGGCACCTCTTAAGGTTGCCATATTCTAATTTCGGAGGTTAATAGATGAAAACATCAGAAAACACAGATTCAAACATTGCACACATATGTACACAACACATATCTATATTGATCACAAATATTTTACACAAGTCTCATAATTCAACAACAAGTCATACATCATAACCCTTTTAGTACTACTAGCTACTACTACTACTCTTTCCACGTCATTCTTGGGTGGTACGGGATTGCCCTTGTCAAACTACATGTTCCGGTATACTAGGTGTTTGAGGTAAGAGAGACATGAGCATATATCCTCGAGGTTGCCCTCGGCTAACATCTCATTGGTTTTAGCTATCCAAAAATGGGTACGGGAAAATGGTGGAGAGTGGATCTAACCCAATCTCGGGTCCGAGGGTTATAAAAAGAGGAATTCATCAAGTAGTAGTCTTTCACTCGTCTTAGGTAAATCGGGTATTTTTCTCGTTCGGTATCGCAATTTGCTTGGCATGAGCGTAGTCTAATCCTAATGCTTGGGTCAAAAGGGTGTTGTCATTTAGGACATAGTCTAAGTCATCGGAGTTGGCATCGAATTGTTTTCAAGTGTTTGGATATCGGGAAAAAATCGAAGTTGTCACCCACGAGGAGTGGTGTGACTGTCGGGATTTGCGGTACGGGAGGATATACTATATTTATGGGTTCCGCGTATATGGGGTCATACAGTTGTCGGGTATTCACCGGGTGATACTACGGCTCTTCGAAGTCTTGGGACAAAGATAGGATCGGGGGGGGATAATGGGTTTCATTCATAGGTAAGGGATCAAAAGGTAAGTACTGTCCAGGGGTGGTATTCGGTTTTGGTTCATCATCGGGATAGTTAGGCATATAATCGGGGTCTAGATGATGTTCCGAAAAATTTGGCTCGGGTATAATCATCGAAGGTGAATTACTTGGTTCGGGATTCGGTTTGACTCTAAGGTTTCCGGGAGCGGTGTCCTATGCGCTACGCGCCTCCGTATCCGTAGTAATCTACGTAGGGTTCGTTGTCCATCACTACAACAATATCGGGATTTATCGGTACTTGTTTTCAAGATTTTCTTTGAGACAATGGCTTAGAGCCTAACTTAGCTAATCAACCGATTGGCCGGGTAAGTGTCTATCATGGGAGCCTCACCTCGCTAGGGTGACTCAATGGCTGATCCACATAGACTAGCCTTGCCTTCGGCACCAATGGTTTCTCATAACTGAGTCGGGTTCATACCAGATAAAATGGTTTTCGAAGGCTCAGAACCTAACTCCGCTACTCAAACAATCTGGCCAGGCAGTCGTAATTATGGAAGGCTCGCCGAGTTCACGGGGACTGATTGCCAACCACAATACTTCTTTCTAGACACCAGGCATTCGGAGTAACTTAGTTAACTCGTGCCAGGATGTCTGCTCTGATACCAAAAATGTCACATCCCAATTTCGGAAGCGATTTTTTTTTTTTTAAAAACGGTATCATGATCAGAGTAGAGCACCGGAAGTAAAAATAGTATTTCTAAAAAGATATGTATCTGATAACATCAACTGTATGTTTTGCTACTAACAGCGGTACAATAGTTCAAATGGTTCTAAGTTCAAAGTACATTTCAAAAGGGGTCCGACCAGTCAGTCCTAAGCCTGCTTTGCTTACCCTTGTATCCGCTCCTGTTCACTCCGGAACCCGAAGCTATGGTAAGAGGGCGAGGTTCAATCCACATTTGAACCTCGGGTAACGGTTAACCTCATGTTCAAGTACAACCATGTATGACAGATATTCATGATACCACAGTAAAATTCACATATACCAAGTAATAACACACCATATACACCTGCATATGATTGTTATTACGATCTGCACTATTCACCAGTGCCACGATGTACGGTCGTGTCCTCAGCGCTAGGAAAACTCAAACGGCGTTATCATGACTATAACCCGTATAACTGTATGTGCACAAGCACTAACTTTTGAAAACAGAATTTCAGTTCAAAAAACACATCTCATCACATATAGGTATACAATGAACATCGAGTTAGTGTTACGATGCGTCCGTACCTTCGTCGGCGTTTGTCGGTACGCTTGACGTCGAACTGTGATCGCGTTGATCCTATAATGGTAATACCGTATTTATTAATTTGTAAGTAATATCCTAAGAGATATTTTGGCCCCTAATGACCATTTTGCCCTTACAATTTTTATTTTTCACTTTATTCCCTCAAAATTCGTACAACAACGCTGGTATAAATCTGGGCAGCATTTTGTCTAACTTTGAAAAATCATAATTAATTCTACAAAAATCGAAATGAGGATCCGTAAAATTCCTTGGAATCCTTAGGATGTCTAGTTTCATTTAAAAATAACCAATTCTGCTCAGATCACACGGATCATTCCCAGTCTTAAAGTTTTGAACCTCTGCCCAGAATTTTTCCAGAATTTCGTAGCCTAACTTTGAGGAATTTTAACTCTCTGTACAAAAATCATTTTGACATGTTCTTGACATATTTAAAAATCCCTATATGTCTACTTTAACCATGAATTTTATCAGAATTTTGGGATCGTCATTTCAACATGAAATCCTGGCGTTTTCATGGCTGATTTCAGAATTTCGAAACCGATGAAATTTCGCCCGAACTTCGTTACTTTCATGATCTCTCCCAGAAATTTTGCCATAACCTCTACTTCATCAATTTTTCGAGATAAAGGCAATTTTAACTATAAAAACATCTATATAAACTCATCCTAGCATATTTAAGATCTAAGCTATCTCTATCTAAGAATTTAAGAACTAAAACCAAAAGAACTTCAAGCTAGAACTAGAAAACTTACCAAGAACTTTGCTCCTCCTTCTTGCTTCTCTAAACTCAGCTACTTTGGGTGAGTTTTGGTGTGAGAATTATGGAGAGCAAAGGCCCCTATTTATAGGAAAACTCTATGGCAACTTGGTAATTAAATGGAACTCCTTCTCCTTCATTCCTAACCCTTGGATTTTGGTTAAATTAGAGCACCAATCCTAGCCCTTCATGTTCTCAAATCTGATCCCCCACTCTCTCTCCTCATCCTCTTCCATTCTATCCAATAGTACCTTACCCCATGTGCTCATTCAAGTTGCCTCTTCAATTTTTGAGTTGATAACCACTAGATAAAAATTCATTTGAGTGTCTTAATGAAGTTGGATTCAAATTTTCTTTTTGGTTTTGAACTCTTGGGATTTTTAGCTTTAATTAGAGACCAAGATCACTATCTTTCTCCATTGGCAAACCTTTAAAAGTGGAGAAAATAGCTTTGGTTACCATCATCTTGTAGCTTGAATTTTGCTTGTTCATAACCACTTTGTATCTTTGATTTATGATTAGTAGATTTCAAGATACAATTTATTTTGTATAGATTTCCCTTTGATTAACTCTTGAATTAATCCTCTTGATTATCCTAATTATCCTATGTGTAAACACTTCATTGGCTAAAGGTTGGATATTTCCTCTTGATATTTCATCTCACCACCTTATCCTATACATGCAAGTGGACAACTTGAATTTTCAGCAACTCTTTCTCTCTCTTTTCTTAGCCAAAACCGAAATTCCTCCCATTGGCTCTTCTAATTTCACATGGATTAAGCTTCTTAATTATTCAAGCCCTTAGATTAACTTTATGAGATCAAACCTTGGCCTTTAGATCATAGTTTGAAATTGTTGACTTTTCAACTCTTGATTAATATTTGATTAATCATCTTAATCATAAGCTTAATTATCTCTTGGTTGTTGTATTAGTGGTTTCTTAGAGTAATTGATGAGTGCTAATAATTCATTTAGTGCTAATCTTAACTTCTCATTGGTTCTTGGTTTTTAATTAGCTTAACATATCTTTGGTTGATAACAATTAGTATTAATTGTAGAGAATTAACTAAATATCCCATTAGTGTAATTTTAATTGCTCATTAATTGTTGGTAATTGCCCCTTAATTGGTTTAAATGTTTTGATAATTCTTTATGGCCTTTTATAAACTAAACATGAGCTATTTATAGATTATAAGGTGTTAGAAGATTTAATCTCTTAATAAATTATGAGAATGGGTATTTAAGGCTCTTTAACTAATTGTGAAACCTAGGACAATTTACTTAATTTAGTGAAGGTTTAGTTGTTAATTTAATGGACATTGTTTTCTCTAAATTTGTCTAAGTATTTTCATCTCCATATGAATCATAATTTAAATATAGTATTTATTTCATTTATGGTATTTTATGATGCCAAATATAATTTATTACCCTATTGGCTACTCTAATTCTAGGGAAAAATTGCCTAGAACATAAGATAAACTTATCTCAAGATTTAGAGACTACATACTCTCCTATCTCAAAATAGGCAATTCTACCAAAATATGATATTTATCATAAGTGAGAACTTAGGGTTTTACACAAACTCCAATATTTAATAATAATAAATTTAAATTCCTAGAGATCAAATTTGCAACTTGTCTTCTTCACAACAAATTAACCAAAATCATTAATGATAAGTAGGATCATATCAAGCTTCAACCATCCATATAACACGTCCAGCAAGGATGAGGAGAAGATTCAAAACGAAATACTCCCTTACACCTTCAGCCATACACAGATTGAAGGGGAAAATAACTAACAAATTCTGAAATCAGAGAGGGGAGGATAATATGGGCAGAATAAGGCTGGGTTTGGAGCTTTAGATCGAGAAGCTTCTTCTCCGCTCCCTCTCTCGCCAAAATGGACAGAACCAACTGAAACAAAGCAAATCCAAAATGAAACAGAGAAAGATAACAGCAGCAAGAATTCCGACCAGAGGAGATGACGCCAGCGACGAACAGACCAGCGACAATGGCGGCGCACAGACGAGAAGGATGAGGTAACAAATTCGCACGATGGCTAGGGTTTTTGAAGAAAAATCAGAAATCTCATTTCTCTCTTTTCCCTGATCCCATTCTTGCCATACAAAAAAAAAAAAAAAAAAAAAAAAAAAAAAAAAAAAAAAAATCTGAAGTTTTATTCTTTTTTCTTTTACACATAAGGGTATTTTGGTAATTTCCTCTGAGCTAAGGAAAAAGTAAAACCCCATCTTGCCCTGCTGAGTATTCGAACCCAACACCAAGAAACCTTTGAAAATGCCCAATACCATCAACCTTTACCTTGAAATCCAGTTACAATAAATAGTAAATATATAATTAGCTTTTAAACATATAATTTAATCAATTAATTAATTTTAATTTCTTGAGCCATTACAAATCAACGAATTTAATTTATTATTATTTTAATTCTCAAATATATGGGTTATTACATGAGTGTTCGACTCCTTTTTTAATTAGGGGCATTTTGGTATTTCCATGAAAATTGTGTGGGACCCACCACAAAAAGTGATGGTGTTAAGTTAGATTTAACAGTCATATTATTTTTGCATCCATTTTGAGAGTTCATGGGTACTTTTACACCTTCAAAAAGCATTTGATGTTAGGTGCCCTTTGAGTAAAAGCCTATATATATTTTTGCACCTTAACCCATTACCTTAACCCATTATTAATTTGTTTGAACAAGAACCAAAACATGTCCAAACCTCTTGCATCAATGTCTTGATTGGGTAATTAATTAATTGTTTCACTATTATAGAAGGAACTTTTAACGTCTATTTTTAGGACCATAAGGCGACTGTTTTTAGGCGGTGTTGTATGTGAGTATCGTTCAAAAGTGTCAAAATAGACGACTGGTTTTAGACCGTCATTGTAAGTCAACTTACAATGGGTGTTTTACAAAAATAGTCATTGTAAGTGAGTTCTACAACGACTGATTTTCGAATAACAGTTGTTGTAATGGTCAAGTTACAACGACTATTTTACTTAAACAATTTTTATAAGTGAGACTTACAAGGACTATCATTCATAAACCGGTTGTTGCAGGTCTCACTTACACGAACCTACAACGATTGGTTTGTGAATAACAGTCATTGTAAGTTGACCATTACAACGATTGTTTCCTTAAAACCAGTTGTCTATATTTCTTTTTGTTTTTAAAAAATGAAATTCATTTTTCTGTCCACATCCTTTTTTAGATAAACAACTAGCACATAGAATAAAGAAAACTAAGTAATAAATAGTTAATTCCCATAGTAGAGAATAAAATACTTGCATACATACAAAAGTTCTCTGAACATAGCTAATACAAGCTAAGAGTGTGCACAAGTTCATAAGTTAAAATGATAAAGTATTTCCACAAGTATTTTTAAACAACTACACTATGTAAAAAAACCTTGTATCCATATCTACATATCTTCTATATGTTATAGAAGATGTCCTACAAAAATGTCTCTTATCACATTAATGTCTTCCATTCTTTAGGGTTCCTCTTGAGCAAAAATATGCAGCAAATTGAAGAATAAGTTAACATAAATCAATCAATTTAATGAAATAACTAATAATTCACTTACAAGAACAAAAATGAAAATAATTTGAAAATGAATAAATGATCACTTGTTGAAATTTGAAGTAACTCCACTCATGATGATGGTATACATATTTAGTAAAACGTAATAGCCCTACTCAGTTTTCCCTGGTTGGCGAGGGCACTACTATAGATCATAGCCCTCAAATGAGCTCTCTTGGCATGAAAATCTAATCTAAATGACCTATTCGGTAAGTGCCTCGGTCCAACTGCTCAAACTGCTACTATCATTGTCACAAGCGAGCTCCTCACTGCTAGAAGCAAAGTTAAACACCCAGCCAACATTGCAACCATTTCCTCTGGCCCTGGCTCTATACCTACACAATTTTGTTCACTTCGATTTCCTTTTCAACATAATCTATTACTCGTCTTTGCAAAGTACTGCTATTTAACATTCAAACATTGCTACATTTCATCCCAACCTGTCAATTTACATCACCACTTTTGACCCAACACGACACATCACACTTCAATGAAATAACATCCCACTTATTCTACAGTTAAAGTGTGTAAACTTTGTATTTCAGGGGTTGCACTTTCTCATTTTCAGTTTAAAATTACATATTTAAAACCCAATTGTCATTTTCATTCCATATAAACTATTACATATCCAACATTCAATTTTCCTCAACTAGCAGTATGTATACATTCAATTTCATATCTAACATAGTTCACATTATGGCCACATTTATCATTCACAAAACCAAAGCACATTGTAAAGCAATAGACAATATTTTTAATACAAAAGCACAGCACAATGTACAGGAACAAACAACATTTTGAAACAAACCCTCGCGATTGATTCTGGACAAACCGAAATCTTTGCGTTCGTCTAGAAAATCCCTCAACTATACGATCACCTAGTGTTTATCCGAACAGTGGCGTGTCACTATGTGATCGCACAACAAGCACTTAAACCTAGTTTAAACTTGATCCTTGGGGTATCTCAATCTGGGCGTTAAATCTAACACCCAATCTGAAAGTAAATTGAATCCAAAATTACAAAACAGAAACGAATTTGTTACTGTTAAGAACGAGTCCCCTGGATAGTGGAATCCTCAATTCGTGGGCCAATCATAGTAGCTTAGCCCATCATGGCTATGCACAACAAAGATCGAATAGAAATGAAGACGTTCATCATGAACACGAAGAACATGACGAATAGATGAAGAACAGTTGAGAGAATTTCAAAACTTGTGTTTCAATCCGAAAATAATAAAAGACGTAAATGACATAAGTATTGTAGCCACCATCTTACTTAAATTTAACCTAAAATAAAAATGGGCTCCAATGGTTCAGCTCAAAACAGAAATAAAATAAAAGTGGACTTTAGTTACAAAATTCGAGCCCAAATAAAAATCCACAAAAATATATATTTGACTTCGGCCCCAAAATCGACCACTCTCTTGTCCGAATTTGCCCTTCATGTTTTCATAACAATTGTAGCTCTTTGAATCATCTGAAATATGAAACAAAAATGAGGCAAATATGATGTCTGGTTCAAGAGTTTTGGTAAAAATAGTGAAGCAATGTAAAACTGTAATTTTATTATTAAAAATGGGTAAAATATAATTAAAGGCCCAAAGCCCAAATAAGTATGAAATATTCAATTATCATGTCCCAATATTTCTCTGTCCTGGGAGCTTTTCAGTTAGGGGTGGAAACAAGTTAGGGGCTTGTGACTGGCCTGTTTCTGGCCTAGACAGACCTGGCTTCTCAGGCTAAAATTAAGGCTTGTTTATCTAAACAAGCCAGCCTAGGCCTCCCTATGAGTTTGTTAGGCCTTCCGTGCCGGCCTGTTATAGGGGTATAATTGTAAATTGATATTTAAATAGTAATCCCTCTGTTTTTAATTATAAGACTTAGTTGACTTTTTTTTGGATAGATTAAGGAAGCTAATTAAATTATTATAGAGTATTTTTATTTTTTATTTTTTCTTCAAACTAATTAGTTTGACTAATAAACTAATATATAATCTAAGTATACACAACATATGAAATGATTAAGTAACTTATTTAGTTTCCTTAATCTCTCCAAAAAAAAGTCAACTAGGTCTTACAACTAGGACCGGAGGTAGTAATTATTATTGGAAACAAGCAATAATTACTATTTTTAAAATTTTATCATATCATATTTTTAAGAATAAAATGAACGAACACTAGTTCGCAAAAAAAAAAAAAAAATCATGAGCACTTAATATGAACAAATCTCCTCATGAAAATTTAAACTTTAATTCACTACCATTTTAAACCTTATTGGTAAGTCCCATATGATCAAATGAACATATCAAAGAAATTGAAATTGAGATATTTAGTATATTTCAAATTGATTGACTATTCTGAATTTGGCTCTATTCAAAAATAAGTATTAAAAGAAGATGCTATACATTTTTTCTTCCATATATTTTTAACAGGATAAAATTGGAAAATAATCATCAATGACTCTCATCAAAGTGGATCTACACCTAGGATATATATATATATATATATATATATATAGAAACTAAAATTAATAAAAACCAAAGTGATACCTTGTAAGCTCACAGGCCTTAATAGGCCACAGGCCCAGCCAGGCCTTTATACAGGCCAGGCTCAGGATTAAAAAAAAAAAAAAGCTTATAACAGGCCGCAAGCTAGGCTGAGGCCACCTTATTATAAAACAGGTCTGACCTATTTCCATCCCTAATTTTAGCTCTCCCACCACTTTTGGATGGAGTGAAGGTTTCCACGTTTAAGGGAACTTTTGGACATGGCGGAAACTCATCTTTTGGGAAGAGTGTCAAGTTCCCTTTCCCTAATTTCATCTTCAGTTTCGTGTAACAAACAAGACCTTATTGAGCAATGACATATTCCCGTTTACTCCCCAAAAAAAAAAAAAAAAAAACAAAAAAAAAAACAAAAGATTGGTTCTATTTATTGTGGGACCCACCAACTAAAGGACAGGCCCCAAGTACTAATTCAGGGTACATATTGTATAAAACTTTCTACAAATTCAAAGTAACAAAATTAAGTACAAAACTTGACTTTTTCGTTTGTAAAATGTCTTCAATAACTTGAAAACATGACACCACGTTGTCCTAGCTCCCTTCCCATGCTGCTTCTAAAAACTAGAAGTGACTTGTTAAGATATGCATAACAAAAACCTGCACAATATTTAAATTAAAAACAACTGCAAATATTAAATATTCAGAATCCAAAGCATCTCTTCTTCTTTTCCTAATTATTTTTATGATGTACAAATTTATGAATGCAATAGAAATTGTATCTAGAACATTATAAAAAGGGATATATATATATATATATAGGGTTTATCGTTTGTCATGTCACTTGACAGAAGGTTCTGTTACGTCACCTCAAAACTACGTCGTTTTGGGAGTTAGGAGAATTAAGAAAGAGTGTTTTTGTATTTATTATATGAATTTTACCAAAAGATCCTTCATTAATTCTCCTAACTCCAAAACTATGTCGTTTTGAGAGTTCATTAATTCCTCTAACCCCAAAATGACATAGTTTTAAAGTGACTGGACATAACCTTATGTCAAGTGACATGACAAACAATAAACTCATATATATATACGTGTGTGTGTGTGTACATACATATATATACACATGTGTGTGTGTATATGTGTATATATATCTATGTACACACACATACATACATACACGCACACACACAGAGAGACATATGTATGTATGTATGTATGTATGTATGTACGTGTGCGCATGTATGTATCTATGTGTGTGTGTGTGAAGGTAAAAGAAATCTCAGGTAAAGCATAAACCAAAAGTTTTTTCACTCACCACAAGAATACCAATAAGGTTTTCAACGGAAACAATTCATCTTGAGGACCACCATCATATAAAGTTTGTCTCCGATGTGATAGAGGACTCTGAAATAAGAATACCTGATATTCTTATTGAAAAAAATGGCTCCACATACTCCCCAAAAAGCTACAGCAAATCCAACACCCAAGGCCATGTAGAATGAGGGCAGAAATTCATCATCTGGAGTTTCATTTCCTTCTAGGGGTTTTTTGTCTTTTTGGTCTTCACAATTCTTCGGAAGTGGTGCCCCGCACAGTTGAGGATTCCCAATATAACTTTGTGCATCAAACCCTTGAAGCTGAGTACCTATTGGGATCTTTCCAGAAAATTTGTTGAAAGAAAGGTTCATGACTTCCAAAAAAGACATTTGAGCCATACTTTGAGGAATTTCACCAGAGAGTTGATTGTTTGAAACATCAAGAGACTCCAACTGTTTCAAGTTTCCAATTTCTTTTGGTATGTTCCCTTCAAATTGATTATGGGACAAGTTCAAAGAAATCAACTCAAAGAGGCTAAATATTTCTGGAGGAATCATTCCAGATAAGTTGTTACTTGATAGATCGATACTACGCATCCATTTCAAGTTTCCTTCATAGAACAAATCTAGGCCTTTTACATGTAGCTTAGCTTTTTCAATGATTTCGTGAACAACACCTTGAACTCTGTTGCAAATGCTGGAAAGATTTGAAGAACGAGGAAATGCCATGGCTTTCATATTATGGAGGCAAGGGGGTATTGAACCAAATATTTTGTTCTCAGCAAAATCCAATGCTATTAGGGAAGTTAATTGGCATATTTGTGGGGGAATAGCGCCACTAAATTGATTGGATCTTAATCGGAGAATCCTTGCATTATTTCCTATCCAATTCGGTATATTTCCTGATAATTTATTTTCTCCTACATTAAGGTGCTGTAACTTCTGGCAATTTTTCAATGAAGGTATCTCTCCAATTAAGTTATTTTTGTTGAGATCCAAAATTGTAAGATTATACAATAAGCTCAAAGATATAGGGATTGTGCCTGTTAGATTATTGTTGCTGAGACGCACAAAAGACAATGATTTCCTATTCATCCAACAATCTGTTAGGTCACCTGATAAAAAATTATCGGACAGGTCTAAAACGATTAATTGGCTTCTCCCATTCAGTTTTTGACATAACAATGGAGAAAGGGATCCTTCGAAAGAGTTGTTCTTTGCATTGAACCAGACAACATTTGGTGACAATTGAGGGAGAGTACCCTTGATTTTATTTGAATTTAACCTTATGTCTGTAGAGTTCAGTAAGACATTACAAATGTCCCCACCAATTGTGTTGTAAGTTAAGTATAAGAGTGGCACTTGGGCTACAAAGTCCCAAAATTTGTCTTGGGATTCTAATGAAAGGCTTGAATTTGTAATTTTTAATAACTCAAGAGATGTTTGGGTGTATAGCCATTTAGGAAGTTTAGGACCCACCAGGTATGACAAATCAATTTGTTTAAGCTGAAAAGGAGGAACCCAAAGAGAATCAAAGTCAAAGATCAAGCCTGGAGATCCCATGGAAAGATGAGTCAGCTTCGATAGTTTGGCGAAATTTCTTGCCGACACATGTCCTGTCAGGTGATTATCATTAAATTCTAATGCTTCCAAATTGAAGAGTTGCCCAAGACTTTCTGGAAGACTAGCATTTAAATGATTTGAGAAGACATGGAGGTGAGTCAACGAAGACAAATTTCCCAATGTTGAAGGAATAGGACCAGAAAGTATATTTTCGCTAACATCAACTTGTTGTAGATGTTCAAGTTGGCCTAACCAATCTGGGATTGAGCCACTGAGTTTGTTGTGCTTTATATACAAGACTTGCAGTTTTCGAAGATTTGGTAGTGTCTTTGGGAACTGGCCTTGAAAATTGTTATTGCTCAAGTTAACAAAAATGACGTTACTAAGATTAGACAGCCAATCGGGCAAGAGAGAGCTAAAAGCATTATCTGACAGGCTAATGATTTCAAGTGAAGTAAGATTGACATATTGGAGAGATGGATTGATATTTCTAAGTTGACAAGTATCAAGGTATAACTCTGTGATTGAAGGAAGTAGAGTTCCAAGTCGAGTCCAGTCAACTTTCCCTTGAAGATTAATGCCACTAAGGCGAAGCAATCTCAGGGAGGGAAGACGAGAAAGCCAATGAAGATTATCAACATGGAGATCCTCATTATGTGATAAATCAAGATGACGAAGATTGGAAGAATTTTGACATGAATGAAGGCGACAATTAACATAATCATTCAGAATGACTTCTTGGAAGTCATTATAGCTCAAATCTAAGTAATTCAGAAATTCAAGTTGAAGCAAAGACAAGTTGAGTTCACCTGTGAGACAGTGTGATTTGTAATCTCCACAAGTGTTAGCAGAACAAGGCAGACTAAGTTTATTGACTCTGCCAGTGGTGTTGTCACATAGAACTCCAATCCATTCACAACAATCTTGCTCTCCAGACCAACTGGAAAGTATGGCAGATGGATCAAGCACGGTGTGCTTGAAGTTGAGGAGAAGATTGTGGTCCTTTTCATTACAATGCACTCTCGAACCACGCATGGCCTTGGGGAGCATGATTGTAAATATGAGAAAGCATAGTAGAAAAACATTAGCAACATTGGAGGTGAATGGGGTATCCATTGATACTCAATATATAGTTTAATAATTTGATTGGGAAAAGGATGGCTCCAAAGTCCGATATTTATATACAACTTTAGGGGAAATATATATATATATATATATATATATATCTGTGTGTGTGTGTGTAGTAATTAATTGTTGTTTACTTATCTTTATAACGTAAGCAACATATATAGAGGCAATAAGCAATTGGACCTCTGGTTTGTTGTCTATGACAAATCAATTTGACTTGGCCAGAGTAAAAGAGAGGTACGTAAGCGTTTTCGTACTAACTTATCTTTTTCTTGAGTCTTTTATAGTTTTCACACATATGTGACACTTGAATTTCACAGAAAATCTAATTCCACGCGTTTTCGGCCTAACTTATCTTTTTCTTGATTCTTATATAGTATTCACATATACCTAAAACGAATTCGATTAATGCATTAGCGACCAAAAAAAAAAAAAAAAAAAGACAATATAAGATAGGCATAAATGATATTATGTTATTCAATTCAACAAGTCTACCTGACATTCCAAAAAATAAAATAATACAAATATTCAAGTAACATATATAATTACTTTTCGCGGTAATATAAAAAGATAAAACAGCAAAATTTTTGTAGGGGATATATATATAGTTTTTGTGTGTGTGTGTGTAAAAGAAAGTATCCATAATAGGAATATTGAAACCGACAGAATCCTTGCAGTTTCTGTTCAAATTAACTTCAATGTTTAAAACAAATCAGAGTCATATGTTACTCTTCTTTTTGCTCAACTTCAATACACTTTATAAAAAATCTTCTCACCTGCAAGCCTTGGACACATTATTGTCAAACTCGCTAGTTAGCTTTATACACATTGTTGTAGTGACAGACAAATTTCTTAATTAGAAAAACGGGCGTTAAATTTTACGGCAATTTAATAGCAGGGGAGTTAATGGTCAAAGTAAAAACCTTCAGAGTCATAGATTTAAACTTCTAAACGTGAGGGTGGTAATTCGCAGCGCCCTCAAAGTTGACGGAGGTTTTTTATATTTTAGCCAAGTATAATTTATTATTACTCATGTCTCATCCTTCTTGTTTAACTAGCTAGTATACTAAATAGTGGGCTTTACTTCCTGTCCTCTTGTCACGGAGGTTGCAAACTTGCAATGGTGATCACGCCTTTTGGAATCCCCGGGAAGTGGGTTGGGAAAATGTTAAGAAAATTAACAATAATAAAGATAGCGGGAACTTAAATTGCTGTTTAACCAATTTTTTACCTCATATATTTAACCCATTTTGAGCAAAATATTTTACATACTGATATATATATTATTTGCATGCTTGATTGTAAATTTCTTTAACATTTTCCATTCATTACCAACCTACACGTACGTTGCGGAGTTGAAGAAAATAACACGTCAAGCTTGAATATAACCGTTGCCTACATTAGACAAGGTTTAGGTTAAGCTTTTGTCTTCTTCTTTCTCTAATCTTTTCTTAATCCAGGCGTGCGCAGAAGTTCGAGTTGACTTCCTCAAAATAAATCCGTTGGAATGACAGATTCTTGGATGTGGAAAGCGACATTAATCCCTTGCAAGCGTGTGTAGAAGGATTACCCAAAAGTATGCAACTTTTTCTGGGTTTTGCATTTAATGAGCTGATGTCACTTTTTGTTTTATCTTTTAACCTTCAATAAACATCTTCTAAATCATCTGAAACTCACTAACAAAGTGGTTAAACATAGCTAGAAATATAGAAGAATGATGATAGGAAGTATTAAGATCAAATAAGAAGATTTCACAAATTCATCATATTTGAATTTCGAGTTTGAAAACTCGAGTTTTGTTTCTCAAAACTCGAGTTTGGTTTTGTCTTGAATAGCTCGATGCTCTCTGGCTTGTCTAAACTCGAGTTTCCAACTAATAGACTCGAGTTTGGTTCTTTTCAAAACCAATGTTTGCTCTCTGTAACCCGCAAACTCGAGTTTGGGTGTTTATCGAGACCTGGTTGCTCTATGTAACTCAAACTCGAGGGTGTAAGTTTTAGGCTCGAGTTTGGGTCTCTTCAAAAATGATATTTGCTCTCTAAATCCTGTAAACTCAAGTTTGTCACTTATAAACTCGAGTTTGCAAGCTGTTCTGTGACTTGGTTGCTTCTGACTTGGTCTAGCTCGAGTTTGCAACTTCATAAAATTGTGAAGGCCATATCTCCCATGTCTGAACTCTTTTTTGGTCCGTTCAAAGCTTGATGGAAAGCCCTTTGAGTATATTTTCATATGCCACCAATTTCAGCTCAATTGGATTTGTATATTGTGAGTTACACCCAAACCATTGAAGCTTGGTTTGATGTGTGGCGTGGATTTCTATGTCAACTTCCAGAATTCATAGATCCTTGATTTGAACTCCTTTGGGCTTGAATTATATATCACAATGACTCATTAGGAGTCTAGTTTCATATGACACTAGTTTCATCTCAATTCGATCTCTGGTTCGGGAGATATCATCTAAAGACTAGAGGTCGCCAGCTGAAATGCGAAATAGAGTGGAGCTGAAATGCTGATGACGCTGTAAACTCGAGTTTGTACTTATAAACTCGAGTTTGCATAGTCCAGAGATGCCAGAAAATGCTGAAGACACTTATTGAGTCGAGTTTGTGATGGCTGTCTCGAGTTTGAAGTCCTAAACTCGAGTTTGTTCATAAGGGACAAACTATTGTAGCAAGGTAGTAAACTCGAGTTTAATACTTGGAGACTCGAGTTTGCTCATCCGAACCTCATTTTTTCTTGTTTTAACTCGAATTGAGTCATTCCAACTTCCATATGATCTTGGAGGATTCTAGCTTCAATATAAGAACTTGAATAATTATATCTTCATTCCATTCAACAAGTTCTTCCTTCTTCAATCTCCCAACTTGATCATTCTTCATCATTTAACTTAGAATAACATCTTGCTTCCTTGACAACCTCTGCAAGTTCTTCTTTCTTTAATACCTTATCTTGATCAATCTCCATTATTAAACTTTGCATCTACATTAAATATAAGAATTAGTCAAGGTAGAAGATAAATGTAGTATGCAATCTTTTTGCTCTTAAGAATGGCATCTATATAAGACATCATCAAAACTAATCATATCTAACATTCTCCTCCTTTTTGATGATGGCAAATACTATAAGAAAAATATGTATGAATATGAAAATACATTAGATGCTACAATGCAACATATTTTTCTTGCCATTCTCTCCCCCTTATTTGTCATTAGCAAAAACTTGAAGTAAGGAAGAAATACTTGTAGAGAGAAAAATATGAAACCATATTAGAAAGAGTCAAAGAACTGATTTTCTCTCCCCGATTGAAAGTGTTTTCATTCTAAATATGAAGCAATTTGGATTTTTTTTTTAATGAAAACAAATTTGAAAGAATTTGGAGAGATTTTCAAGAAATCTTTCACATTTATAGATACCAAACATGTGTAAAATTTCTACTGAATATAAAGAGATAGAGATTAGAAATGCTCATGTTGGTTTTGCAAATTGATGAACGATCGATGAAGTCCATTTGCTTTCTTTCTTGTATGAGATCATCTGAAGTATATTCAATAGAAGAATCATAAATATCCTTTGAGATGTGAAGATGAAAATACTGACTTCTTGAGAATTATCTCATCTGAATGATTATGACAGTAATAAGCTTCCATCCTTTGTCATATTCTTCATAGATCATCTATGTAGAGCATATCTCAGCTTCAATGATTGATCACCAAAGCATCTTTACTTAATTTAATAGTTTCTCCTTGTAGTGCATTAAGGAAAGTTGCAACACATGACAAGAGATTTGTTAATGCAACCAGATATCAAAGTATTCCTTTCTAGATGATAATTTCAAATAAAGATAATGAAAGGAAAATATGATATTAACTCATCATCAAACTAATAAAATATAGTGAATGCAGATGAGAATGCTTAAAGGGTTTTCTTCAAATAAAGGAGATGAGCTTTTAAGTATTCCTTTATTTTTCATTTTTAAGGTCGCCAATGGCTCTGGAACATGGTTTTGTGTAGGGTTTAGTCATATTTTTAGTTTCCGAACTTGAAATCACTGAAAAAGTCTTGAAACTAAGTCTTTAAGCAATTCTGGAAATTTCTGGCAGTGGTGCTTCAACTCGGTTTTTAAAATAGCAAATGACCTTGAATGAAGAGGAAATTTTTCAGGCAGAAACTAAACTTCATAAGGTTCACCAAGATGTATAATTTTGTAATTTTTGGATTTTCCTTCTAGGAGATAAAAATTGTCAAAGTTGGCTCTATGTGCATGAGGGTGAAATCTGACCAAGGTGTAGAAAATGAGCAACATGCCAAAATACAAGTACTTTTAGAGTCTGGGTATATTTGTCTTGAACAATAGAATTATTATTGGTTCAAATGCAAGGGTATATTTATCTGCCAAAATACAAGTTGGCTCTACATGCAAAAATGATTTTTATGGAATTTATTAAAAATCTCGAATTGGGCGAACACCGAATTTCTGAAAATTTTGGCTAAGCTCGAATCTAACAAGAAAATGCATGGGTATTTTTGGAAGCACAAAAAATGGTGTATTTTGGTGTTATTAGGTCAGGGGCATTCCTGGAAAGGTCATTGGGCATAATAAATATTAAGGGCAGTATATCGTACACTAGGTAGTAACCACTTTACTTCGGCACTTTTATGTGTTTGATGTATGTGTTGCTTGCCATATGTGTTGTTTTTGTATTGTTTTGCCAAATATGCATACAGTGCATGATTGTGATTGTTTTCCTAACGCTGAGGGTGCCTGTCGAGGTCTGCTTATATGGAGACTCAACGAAAACAGGTGGTGCCTGCTGGGGTCTGCCTGCATGGTGACTCAACAGAAACAGGCTTGTGATTCCGAGGCCTACCTTGGTAAGGCGGCTCGACGGTGCGAACACGTGTTATGGTATATGTTTCTGTTTGCATATGTTGTGTATTTGGCATATTATCTGTGTTACATATTGTATGGTTACATGCATACGCATTTCACATTTAGTGCATGAGTATTGATGGTTACTCTGGGGGCCATTGTCGGACTCTAGAAGCTCTTGGTGACACAGGAGGCCATGCCTAAGATAGAAGGACCTTTTTGGAGAGGTAAGGCCCAACGGTGCAGTGAAGAATAGGGAATGCCCTATTGTATGTTGTATTTATATTTTTGGGATAACTATACATATATATTTGGTATTTTATTTTGGAAAACTGTACCCTTAACCCTTTGAGGACTTTTATTTTCTGTTTATTTTACTTTTACCAGTACAGTAGATTGTCCAAACCAGTTAAACGCTCTGTTGCGCTTACTCTGATATAAGTTAAATGGACCTAATAATGAAGGAAAGGTAACTAAGTAAAGGAATCCCTCTAACTCTGCCACCCGAAAGGGTGAGGCCAGTAGGGGCATAACATAACGGGCTGAATTTATTTAATGACCTCATAAGACACTAGTAATGCTCTTCGGCCCTAGAACTAATTGAGTTGATCAAGTGATCTACCTTTCATATTTAGATACCGTTCTGGCATCATCCCTCACATCGTCATTCACATTTAATCGAGAGCAAAGATAGAGTATCATCTCTCTTAATTAACTAAATGTAGCTATTTCACATAACTATGAATATCCTTATATTAATTCTATAACGGATCAAGACTTTTTATGATCACTTGCTGTGCGCACAGTCTCTCGAGTTAATTAGAAGCTATCCAAGCTCTATCGGTCTTGTGAATGACTAATCCCTTGTAGGGGATTGTGAGTGCTCTCAGCATGTCCATCTATACTCATGTATTCGAGTTACATCCAAGAGTACATTGATCTCCCCATTTTCAGGTGGATAGAGTTGTACGGTCAAAGTATAACCTTATGACATAGTGTTCGATGACATCCTTAAGTCCAAGACGATCCACACTACCAAACGATGAGAGACTTTACATATTCAATGATACTCTCTATAATGAATCTTTGTGGAGTCTCTCAGCGAGTCAGTTTGGTGCTATATGTTATCCAACAGATCCACCCACGACATCAGCTAAGACATCTCCATGCATGTATTCCATGAGGTCCCTACCCTGTATTTCTATACAAGTAGATGATGCGTACTAGTCTTATTGAGATCATCAATGCCCTTTCTTGGTGATGCAAGACTAGGAACAAGTTTTAGGCAATAGATATCCAGTATTCTCGAGTCCTCATGATCATGACCTCTATCATTGATCCTCAAGAATAACATATGTTCTATTCTTAGGGATTTTATCTTCAAACACATATTTAACTTAAAATAAAGGCAAGACATAAATATGATAAAGATAAAATATGCTCATTTATTAATAATGAAATACTACAATGTAGAAATGGTGCTGATCTGTTCTCACAGATTGTCTCTAGGACACCTAAATACTAACACATTATTTATCTCGAGTTAACTCCTGTGAACTTAAATTTTTTATTTATGTTTTCATAATCCTAAAATATTGACTGGAGTTAGTATTGATAAACTCGAGTATGGCTTTGAAACTTATTCTCAAAATGAATTTTGATTATTCGAGCCATCACTTGTTGACTCGAGTGTAGGCTGTTATACCTCCATCGGCCTTGCCCTTTTGGGTGGCGGGTTAGAGGGATTCCTTTAATTAGTTACCTTTCCTTTATAAATAAGTCCATTTAGTGTTTATTAGAGTAAACCGCAATAGAGCACAGGACCGGTTTGGACTAACTACTGTACTAGTAAAAGTAAAAACAACAGAAAATACAAGTCCTCGAAGGGTTAAGGGTACAGTTATCCAAAATAAATACCAAAATAATAGATACAGTCATCCAAAATTAAAATACAAAATGATAGGGAATTCCCTATTCTTCACTACACCCGGCCCTACCTTTCCAAAAGCGTATGTAGTCCGATGGTGGCCCCCAGAGTAACCGTCAATACTCAAATACTAAATGTGAAGAGTGTATGCAGGTAACCATGCCAGATATAAAGTCAACAGTAACATGCCAAACATACCACATATGCAAATAGAAACATATACATTACCGACTACCACGTTCCGTCAGGTTGCCTTACCAAGGCAAGCCTCGGACTTACCAGAGTCACGACCCGTAAAGCTGCCTGCACCAGGATAGCCCCGGACTTATCAACCCCTACAACCACCAACTAAGGTTGGCCTCAGACTGATCGTCCTTAGCGCTAGGAACCACATAACTCTGTATGCATATTTGGAAAAACATATACAAAAACATACATGGCAAATACAATCATACAACAAAAAACATATAAAGATATCTGAGTAAAACAATTACTACCTGGTGTGGTATATACTGCCCTTAATATTTTATTAAGCCTGAAAATTTTTTCTAAAAATGCCCTTAACCTAAATAACATCAAAATACACCATTTTTAGTATTTCCAAAAATAACCTTGCATTATTTTGTCAAAAACCGAGCTCACACAGATTTTCTAGAAATCCAGTGGATTTGACCAAACTTCAAGGATCATTAATAAATTCAAACAAAATCATTTTTGTATGAAACCAATGCTATTGGAACCATTAATATGTCCATTTTTCAGGAAAAATATTTTTAGAAACCAAAAGTACACATATTTTGGCGTGTAGCCAATTTTTCACTCCCTGGTCCAGATTCACCCTGTTGCTTCCAGAGCCAACTTAACAATTTTTATCTCTTAGTAGAAAAATTCAAAAGACACAAAATTATAAATCACGGTGAAGCTCAGGAAGTTTACTTTATACCTGTAAAATTTCAGCCAAAACCAAGTTCATTTACCCTTTCAAAAACTTAGTTGAAGCTTCTCTGCCCATATTTTCCAGAACTGGCAGCAAGCTTTGTTTCTAGGTTTTTTTGGTGATTTTGAGTTCGGAAAATTAAACTACAACTTAACCCATAAAAAATCATGTTTTAAAAACTTTGGGACCATCAAAAACTCTAAAGTCAGACCCCAGCACCAATACCTAGCCAATTGGACAAAAACCACAAGTTTAAGTTCCAAAGGTGCGGGTTTTTGATGTTTACCGATTTAGAGGTTTAGCTTGGTAGTCTAAGTGATTGGGTGCTTGGTCTTGGTTATGGAAGCTTGTTGAATCTTTCTCTTTCCTTTTGCTGGGGCACGTTTCTTTTGAGGAGAAAATGAAGAGTTTATCTCCTTTTTAAAATGGATAAAAGAATCTAAACTATCTGAAATAATTGGTGTAAATTCTTGTCCAGTTGGATCTGACTTTTTGGATTATCTTGCAAGAAATTGTAGAGGATTCTAGGGGCTGAGGTGGCGCATCCCTAGCCTCTTTCTTTAGATTTTATATTTTTTGGGTGAAAATTACTTATTTTGACCGAAAACACCTTTTTGACCAAACGGTAGGGCCCACACCTTGATTAATGGACTGATCGGGCTTTACTTTTTCTCCAAGAAAATTTTATTTATTAAAAGGGACTAGGTGGCACCTAATGGGGCCCACAAATGTAGTCCCTTGCATTCAATTCCTTTTTTCCAATTTATCAGTCTAGTTCTTTGTCTACCGATCCTTAATAGGCCTCGCCAAATACAAAAGGTGCTTTTTTTTTTCTTACTTTTCTTCAACTTTTCCAGATATTTCCCTTGATTGGTCATACATATGTGGCACCTTTTTATTTTCCAATATGGCCCCACATTAGTCTCATTTAGTCCAAAAGAAACCCCTAACCAGTCCCTATCGGTCCCTTTTCTATTGGTCAATTGCCTGTGGGACCCACATTTTGTATTTGGACCTGAATATGAGTAAAATCATCTGATTTTCTCTTCTATCTCATGGTGAACGAAATTCAATGTTAAAAGGACAAGATATTGACTATTTTACCCTTACTTCTTCTCTTTAAACCCTGTGGTGACATGTGTCCCCGTGTAATAATTACACTGACTCTTTCTTTTTTGCATATGACATTTTTAGTGTCCCTTTCTCTCACCTGACCCTGAATGGCACATACATGCTATCCTAAGTCACGAATATGTTTTGTCATTTTTCCCGGCCCCGCTTCATTATACTGGCTTTATGCTACACCAATGTTCTGCCCTGGGCTCGCTCCTTTCCAAACCTGGGCCCGCCAAGTTTCTTCTCCTCTGGTCATAGTGGGTGACTTTTTGGGCCTTTTGGAGTCCTTTATCCTGTCTCCCATTATTTTGACATCCTTTTACAATTAATATTTCAAAATTAAATATTACAAAAAATAATAATTATTAAATTAACATCCAAATCTCTTCATTAATTCATCAGTAATTACAAATACATTGTTTACAACAGTGGGGGTGTTACATGGGCTGTGTTCAAAATGCTTTTCCAAACTCAACTCAAAAACATTTGTGAAAATACTATTGATTAGAGTGAAACATGAGTGACTCAATTCATCAACTTGAAGTGTGCATTTTAGACTCAAGGTAAGTTCATACAGAGACGACTTCACTTATGCTTTGAAACATTTTTTTTTTAAAAAGATGACCCTGTGACTCGAGTGTGAAATGGTTAACTCAAGTTGGACTTTCAGCTTTTGCAAATCACTGTGTTCCTAAAACTTAAATCTTTGATTGTGATTTGATATCTTCTTATCATCACTCATTATTGTTCCTAACTATGTTTAATCAATTTATTAATAAGTTTCAGATGATTAGATGAAACAAATAAATGTAGATTCATCACACACGCATAAGCAGATAAAATCAGTAATTTGTTGATTAAAGGTAGACTCTTCCACTACACATTGATCCCCTTAAGCGGCTAAATCAATATACAGAACTGATTTGAGGAATTTTTTTGTAGTACCAAAAAGCATTTGATTACGTCAGATGCATTTAATGCGGTTGCAAAAAATGAAGCACAATCTGAAACCATTCTCTTATCATTTTGAAGGCATTGTTGTTCCCTTTCCATTACTAAAGGCTACGCCATTCAATGGGCAAAACAGAAAGAAGGTCTAAATGGCGAATGATGGCGAACATTGGTCAAATTGAGGGTTGTGGGTAACAGACGAGCTTCATGTCTAATGGCTACATTTATTACTCACAACGGTTCACTAAAAGCTTCTCAACAGTCATTAATCACCTTCACCAAATATAAGAAGAAGCATTCAATTCAGTTGAACTACCAAAAACACAAACGCTAAAATGAACTATACACATTTACTTTTTCATTTATTACTGTGTAATACTTTCGGATATCTAATCTTCAGTGTTTATCTATTTACTCTTTAAGAGATTTAAAATTATATTCATATTTTCTGTAAAGAAACTCAAGGTAGTGGGACCTTGAGAGTAGGTGTATTGATTACAACTTGTAAGGAAAGTTAATACTAGAGAGAGGATTACTTCGAGTACAGAGTGTGTAATCAAGTTGAAAGAGATAGTAAAATACTTAGAGAGCATGAGGACTTGACGTAGGTCAAGAGTTTAGATCAAACCGGTATAAATCTCTTGTGTCAAGCTTTTTCCTACTCTTCTCTGTTCTACTCTATTTTAGTGTGCGAATTTCAAGGGTTATTTGAAAAAAAAAAAAATCACCCAATTCACCTCCTCTTAGGTGATATTCCACCTTTCAGAACCAAAACATGTCCTAAGCTTTTGCATTAATGTCTTGATTAACTAACTAATTAATATGTTCACTACGACATATGACACTTTTAACGTATGTTTTTAGGACTATTAAATGACGATTTTCAAGGGATAGTGTGTCGTTGAAAAGTGCCAGAATAGATGACTAGATTTTAGATAGTCGTTGTAAGTCAACTTACAATGACTAATTTACTAAAACAGTCATTGTAAGTGAGACCTACAACAACTGGTTTATGAATAACACTTGTTGTAATGGTCAACTTACAATGATTGTTTTACTTAAACTGTCGTAGTAAGTAGACTTACAACGAGTGTTATTCATAAACTAGTAATTGTAGGTCTTGCTTATAATGACCTACAACAACTGGTTTGTGAATAACAATCATTGTAAGTTGACCATTACAATGATTGTTAGCTTAAAACATGTCCAAAACATGCCCAAAGCTCTTGAATCAATGTCTTGATTGGCTAATTAATTAATTCTTTCACTACTACATAAGGAACTTTTAACATATATTTTTAGGACCGTAAGACGATTGTTTTCAGGGGTAGTGTATATGAGTGTCATTGAAAAGTGTCAAAATAGATGCTGGTTTAAGACAGCCATTGTAAGTAAGCTGGTTGTTTTACTAAACTAGTCGTTGTAAGTGAGGCCTACAACGAGTAATTTATGAATAACAATCATTGTAATGGTCAACTTTACAAAGACTATTTTTCTTAAGTAGGCATTGTAAGTGAAACTTACAATGATTGTTATTCATAAACTACTCGTTGTAGGTCTCACTTACAATGAACTCCAACGACTGGTTTGTGAATAACAGCTGTTGTATGTTGACCATTACAAAGACTTTTTGCTTAAAACTAGTCGTCTATATTTTTTTCTTTTTAAAAAAATGAAATTCATTTTTCTGTCCATATCATTTTCTTAAATAAATAACCAGAACAGAGAATAAAGAAAATTGAGTAATGAACAACCAATTTCCAAAACAGAGAATAAAGAAATCTAAGTGACATCACATTATATACAAATGTTCTTTAGACATGTCTAATACAAGAGTGTGCACAAGTTCATAAGATAATATAATCAAGTTTCCAAAAATATTTCTAAACCACTACATTATGTAAAACAACTTGGTATCCATATATACACATCTTTTATCTGTTGTAGAAGATGTCTTGCCAAAAGGTCTCTTATCACATTAATGTATTCTATTGTGTAGGGTTCCTCTTAACCAATACTCTATGGGAAAATTGAAGAACAAGTTAACATAAGTCAATCAACTTAATGAAATAACTAATAATTCACTTATGAGAACATAAATGAAAATAATTTGAGAATGAATAAATGATCACATGTTGATGAACCTGTAATGGAAATGGACATACAAGGTGTGCATACATTGCAAAGGGCCTAAATAGACATAAAAGGTGTGCTTTATTGACATTCTCTTTGGTTGGCTGTAAATTATTTTTGCACTTTTGCATGGCGGGTGACCTTGTGATATACATGGGGGTGTTGAATGAGGCATATGCCTTAATAACTTGGTTGTGATTAATTTAGGCCTACTAATACTACCACATATATTACAAAGTTCAGCTTGCAATAGAAATCTGCACAAGACATACATGCATAGCAAAGAGGTTGGATGAGTGTCAAACATACCATATATTCATGAGTTTAGAAGTGTCTAATATGTGATATTGTGTTGTGGTATGGGTAGACTAGTATATTCAAGCTTGCTCGTTAACATGTGGTTTATATGTAAAACATTGAATTTGAAGCAAGTAGTAATAATGAGACTTTCATGTGCTCCAAACAGACCATATTTTCATGTGTATGAAGAGTTTATGAAGAAGTTATTATTATTTTTTTAAGTTGATTTTTTTAGCTATCACTTATGTTTTTAAACATATGTGAAGAGCATTATATAATCTACTCTAATATGTAACTCTGTGTAATTATGAGACTTGTGATTATGACAATGATGCAATTTCATTATATCATTCTCATAATGGCAAGTTTCACAAATCCAATCTTTATGAATTCCATGGACAAAGGTATGTGAATACGTATGTTAATTAAATCATGTTTACCATGCCTTTATTCTTTTCAAGTTTTTTTATACCCCCTTCTTCAAAGGGCTTTGATCATTATTGAGTGTTGGGTAGGAGTGTCAATTGTAATTTTAACGCCAACATGTGGGAGCTATAGATGTGTGGGTTGTATCATGATCCATCCTTAGAGCAAAATACAGTCATCCTTGGATTAGGTGCTAAGTTTTTTAATCTTATACATTTTGGTTCTTTTGAGATTTCACATAGAATTTGGCTTTGGCCTACCTCAGTTTTAGGTGATAAATATGGAGTATCATATTTAATGAAGCTGATCTAACATGGTTCATATACAAACTTGAGAATCCTATTTTGTATAGTTGAATTTGGTTGTGTGTAAGGTCTTGGTTGAGATGGAAATCAAAGTGAAGACCAATGCTAAGGTGTTACCCGACTAGGTAGAGTTACTAGTGATGGGTTGATGATTGTCTCGTCTAAAATAGATGGTGAACAAGGTATTGCCAGTAATCTAGTCTTGGAAGGAACAATTCATTAAGTTGGATGATCTAGTGATGATTGGGAAAATCAACTTTTAAATGAATGAATTATTACAATCGATGCTAGGTCATTTAGGTCAACAATTTTTGTGATGCCCTGTCTTAATACGCTTATATTTATTAGAGTTTAAGCGCACATGCATCGAAATAATTTGGATGACTTAATTACGGAATAAAAAATTTCTTAAAATAACTTAGTTTGAAAACATGAGGATAAATTTTTTCGCGTTTTGAATCTATCCTATAATAGGATATTAACACAATAATCCAAAATAAACAAGTGATAAACGTTAATTACAGTCCAACTACTTATTTTATAACAAAATATTCCTTCCGCTGTATACCCTACAACTGTGTCTTTCTTTTTGAACCTGATCCACTACTTGTTTCTTTCATGCGGTCTAGAGTTCAAATAAATGAACCCCAGGGGTAACAGTTAATCTCATATGCAAGTATGAAATATAAACAACAGTACAACACATGTTAAGCATAGAATAATTTACAGTAAATAAGTCGCACCGTAACCACAGTTATCGGCCAAGGACCACAGCCCTTTAGGACACGCAACTCTATGAGACATGCAGCCTCAATCCATAGCTAGGACACACACATACAAATTATCTAGCAACCATGATCAGTTATACATAAGTACATGTATACAATCCAATAAGATAACAGTTACCCACCTTAAACTTGAATCCTTAATTGGTCCGGCAGGTGTTTGAATCGGTTGAGGTGTTAAAGTATGCTTATAAATGTTTATCATTGTCATTAGTCATCACTTGTGTCGCAAAGTAACTAACTACAAGAATTATTTTAGAGGATCAAAAGTGGTTATTAACCCCTAAAATAATAATACCACTTTTAATAAATAATAATAATATTTATTATTATTTATTCACCTCCTAATAATAATAATATTTATTATTATTATTATTATTTTCTTTGTAATTATTTCTCCAAGTTGAGAGGTTCTGGGTTGGGGCGCTAGGATGGGGGGTCTTTGGATGGTTGGGATCCGGAGTACTAGGATGGCTAGGGTTTCGAGGTCTTTGGATGGTTTGGGATCCGAGTTGTTGGGATCTGGGGTGGCTAGGATCCGGGGTGCTGGGATGGCTGGGGTCCGGGGTGCTGGGATGGGGTGCTGGATGGCTGGGATACGGAGTACTGAGATCCGAGGTGCTGGGATGGGTAGTCTGAAATCGGGTTAATACCAAGTTTTCCCTACACTTAAACACGTTCAGCACTATATATATATACTCCAACATACAGTCCAGAAAAACTCCAGATTTAATAGGTCAATTTCGAAAATTCATATCTCTCTAGATACATCTCCGAATAAGGCTTGTGACCTATCAAATTAAACCTTGTTGTGTCCACTTTATTACTAGAAAGTTTCATGACAAAATTCGATTATTTACTATTTCAAGACTTAACACGAAAATCACTTATCATTTCTGGAAAATGACAGTTTCCAGTTTTGTTGTCAAACTTTGAAAAATCATAACTCCCAATCTACATGTTCGTTTTGGTTGTTTTTTTGCTCGTTTAAAACCTTATTGAGTCTACTATCAACTGTTGGTCGATTTCCTTAATGGCAAGTGAACTAGTCGAACAAGTAATAAAGTGTAAGTAGAGTATCGTCCTACAGAGACTGAGACACTAGGAAGTGACGCTTGATTGCTTTGATAGTTGTGCAAACAGAAAGTAAGTAGGATTGGTTTGAGAGGTTTTTGTAATTATGCTAATAAACAAAAGTAAACAGAGTATCGTAGTCTAGGATGTGGAAAGGAAACATTAATCCCTTAGCAACGTGTGTAGAATGATTGTCCAAAAGGATGCAAGTTTTCCGGACTTTGCATTTAATGTGTTGACATCACTTTTTGCTTTAGTTCAAATCTTTGTTTAATATCCTTAAAATCATCTGAAACTCACTAACAAAGTGGTTAAACATAGTTAGGAATATTAATGAATGATGATAGGAAGTATTAAGATCAAACAAGAAGATTTCACAAATTCGTCAGATTCAGAATTCAAACTCTGCCACACAAACTCGAGGTTGTTCTTCTGAACTCGAGTTTTCAACTGTGCACTTATATCAAAACTCAAGTTTCCAAAATAAAACTTGAGTTTCCTCCTTCCAGAGAGGAAAGTCGTGATTTGAGCTTTGGAACACATTTTTGAATGAAACTCAAAACTCGAGTTTTCATTTCCACACTTGAGTTTTGGACTCTTGACATGTTAAATGAATTTTAGTCCAAAACGTCAAAACTGGAGTTTTCATCCAAAACTGGAGTTTTCAAAACATTGAAAAGGAGCAAAGCTCTCGGATTTACCAAAACTCAAGTTACCAAAACCAAACTTGAGTTTTCATTTAAGTATGAAAACTTTGAGAAATTTATGTCAAGTCAAAACTGGAGTTTTTCATGAAAACTGGAGTTTCTAAAAAGTGAGTAAAACTTGAAACTCTCTGCCAAGTCAAAATTCGAGTTTCCAAACCAAAACTCGAGTTTTCTTAAAACTTTGGAAAACTTATAAAATCCATGTTACTGGAGTTTTAAATCAAAACTGGAGTTTTCTTATGTTTAAAACTTCATAGGCTCTCTATATGCCCAAAACTTGAGTTTTCTATGAAAATTGAAGTTTTGCTTAGTTCATTAAAGATTGAGCTACTCTCTATCAAATCCAAAACTCGAGTTTTGAAACCAAAACTCGAGTTTGTCTTTACAGTAAGTTTTTCAACTTAAACAAATGACAAACTTCAAGTTGTGTTTACTCAATGTCAGTTATCATCAAAAAACATAGAGAACTAACATCTACGTCTTCTTCCCTCCATTTTACTACAAGAAAGGATGCTGGGTGCTACTAGAAGTTCCTGTGCTACGTGAAATCTCTCGAGTCTGGCAGAATGTGAAATCTCATTTTGGCTTTGCACGACTCTCTCTAGGGTTGGCTTGCTGTTTCCTTTTATAATCGGTTTTCTTGCGGCGCAAGTTCCAGCAAGCTGGGCTTTCTAAATCCGTCGAGATCCATCGTATCTTCTTATCACAGTAGATTGATTCTGCTGATCCTGCGAGATTCTTCAAATCTTTTTAGTTTCTATCCTCTGCATCTTCTATTCCATTACGTCAGCAATCTACCTATCTTTTCTCGACTTTCGCAATTATTTCCTGAAACAATCTTGACAAAAGATTAGAACAGATGCCGCATAGCATCGCGTCCTTTACTTTGCTATAGCTTTGGTGATGCCTTATATTGCACTTTGTTATGCTGTCAGAATGCTATAGCATAGTATAAGCGTTGCTATACGTCTTTCTCATAAAACCTCGTACTTTGTCCTCTTCTTGGCACATGTTTAGGATGTAAATGGTTTTTATCCTTCAGTTGCCTATATTCATGAATTAATGCCTTTTTGGTCGGGTTGATTGCAGTTAAGCTTGTATTTACCATACAATTCAGTCATAAAGTATAGGGAAAACATGGCATAAATTTGCTTATTAAATATGAAAGATCTGGCTATCACCCAAGAGGGGGGGTGAATTGGGTGTTTGATAAAACTTTAGGAACTTTGAAAATCTTTTCGAAACTTGTTGTAAGCAATTTGAATGACAATAATAATTGATAAAGCATTAATCAATCATTCAAACATGATGGACATTTAGATATATATGCTGGAAATATAAGAGATAAGGGAAGAGAATATGCAAACTGATTTATACTGGTTCGGCCCAATCCTTGACCTACGTCCAAATCCCAAGCTCCACTTGAGATTTTCAATCCACTATCCTCTTGTTTAATCCGGCACAAGAGAAGCCTTTACAATCCCACAAGTTCACCCAGGCACTTATGAAGCCAAATCTCTCACCGAGATACTCCCCCTTACACAATGCAAGGTTATAATCTGTTTCCCTCTCAAGATTACCCAATCTTGAGTAACTCTCAAATAAACAGATAGAATGCTTTTAATGAATCTTCTCTCTCAGAAGTGAATAAGATAAACACTGAAGTGCATTACAAATAATTTCACTCTCTATGCTAAGCTATGTAAACATTGAAAACAGAGAGTAAATACTATGAAAAATAGAGTATGAACATTTTGAAGATGTAAGCTTTCGTCTCGTGTTTTTCTCGCTTGAATCACATCTTTTATAGGTAGAGATCAATATATGACCGTTGAGAAGATTCAATGACCGTTGGATAAAGAAATATAGCCGTTAGAAACTAGCCGTTAGAACTTTTGCTTTTTGAACTAGCTATGACATCGCATTTACTTTCTCTTTGATCTTCAGTTTAACAGACCTTTGATCATCTCAAACATGTACACAAATGATATAAATGATGTTAAGAAGTGTTATAAATCATTTGGGTAATCATCCGGATGTTTATTAAAAGAATCGGATTTTCGAAACGCCGATTTCCCGAAGTTTGAGATGAAAACTCGAGTTTTGACTTGGAAACTCGAGTTTTGGAAGTTCCTCTGAAGTTCGTTGTTCTCTGTCTGTTGAAAACTCGAGTTTTCACTTCAAAACTCGAGTTTTGATTTCTGCTGGACTTTGTTGAGTTTTCTTGAAATAACCATCAACTTTCGAAGACCATATCTCCTTGGTATGAGCTCAGTTTTGGTCCATTCAACTCTTGATGGAAAGATCTATGTGTTTACTTTCCAATTCCACTGATTTAAGCTCCATTGGATTTATAGTTTGTGAGATAAACTCAAAACATTGAAGCTTGGTCTGAAGCATGGCGTGAACTGATGTGCCAACTTGTAAAATACATAGCTCCTTCATCTGAACACCTTTGGACTTAAATTATATATCCAAATGACGCTTTGGATGTCTAGTTTCATATTCCACTAGTTTTGTCTCAATCTAATTTCTGGTGTGTGAGATATCATCGAAATACCGAGGTTGCCCGTGCTGAACGTGAGACGGTGTGGAGCTGAAGTGCGATAACGAGTTCAAAACTCGAGTTTTCCCTTCAAAACTCGAGTTTTGCTAGTCCGAGACCCAAAGCTCGTTCGGTCTTCCAAAACTCGAGTTTTCCCCCAAAACTCGAGTTTTTCTAGTCCGAGACCCCGGAGACGTCGTAGACATTGATAACTCGAGTTTTGCCTCAAAACTCGAGTTTTCTCCTATCGATGAGTAAATTACGTAGCAAGGTAGAAAACTCAAGTTTACTCATCCAAAACCTCATTCTTGCTTGTTTTAACTCAATTAAATCATTCCAACTTCCATATGATCTTGGAGGCTTCTAGCATTGATATAAGAACTTGGATAAATAAATCTTCATTCCATACATCAAGTTCTTCCATCTCCCATCTTTCAACTTGATCATTCTTCATTATTTATCTTGAGCTCATCATTTTCTACAACTTCTACCCTCTTCAATATCCAGAAAGCTGATCCTATCCTGAACTTGTTTCCAGACATGTATATTGCATTGTAGCTCAAATATGATGAAGCTTCATTCCAACTTCTATTTGATCATCAAGACTTCATCTATCACAACAACTTGAATGTTGTGCAAGTTCTTCTTTCTTTAGTCTCTTCTCTTCTTCCTTGATAAGCTCGCAAGTTCTTCTTTCTTTAATTCTTATATCCTTCTTGATTAATCTCTATAATTCAACTTGGATTAATCTACATTAAATACAACAGTTAGTCAATGTAGGAGATAACTATATTACTCAATATACTACTCAATCTTTTTGCTCTTAGTAATGTCATCTATATAAGACATCATCAAAACTAATCATAACCAACAAAATACCCCCACACTTAGCTTTTTGTACTCCTGGGCAAAATAAATGAAGCGAACAAAAACTCATAGTCGTAGCTCTCCTGTCTGTATAACTCTGCTCACACAACTGCTTTCAGTTCCCGTCCCTTATTCGGCAATCCCACTGCCAGGTACTAGTGTATCACGATGCGTGGTATTGCTTTGGTGAATAAGTGTCAAGAGGCTCTCAGGTTCAGTGTTTATGCTCTCTTACAAGGGGATTTTAGCTTTCTCTCTTGTCATGCTAACCTATAGTTCCATAGCCTTGTTAAAGTTCTAAGATTGCTACCTAGCATCTGAGTCTCCATTCTTCCAAAGGACGTCTTGGGTTATTTTGGTATGGATAGATGAGTGTGGACTTGAGAGATGATGGTAGTGCTATAGCAGGGTATTTAGACAGGTCATTTTTTTGGCTGTATCAGAATGCCTCCCTTTTTAACTTTGTATTTCTTGCTGCTGTTTATGCTTTTTCTTCTTCTTTTTTTAAGCAACACAAAACAACAGCTCTTTTCACAATTTCTTTTTGCATCATTTTTTGTAGGAGCACTCTGCCTTAGCATTTCTTCACAATTTCCTTCAGACTTGTCTATTGAACTAGTTCTGCTATAGCACTATTGTGTAAGTTCAATGGGGTAGCAAAATGGGAATGATGATAAGTGGGTTGTGTATGGGACTGATGGGTATGATATGAATGCCTTTTTCCTACAAATTTCATACTTAGATGCTAAACCGTTTATCAAATAACTAAGACAAATCAAGGATCATGCATGGGCTAGCGGACATGCACACTAGAATAAAGCAATGGGGCTCAAATAAATCCTTCCTTTGTTGGTTATCCTTTCTAAACTTCCTCACTGCCACTTTACCCCGCATCAAATTAGCTAGCACTGTCAATTTCCTAAGCCTAAAGGTTCAGTTTCCTTAGGCAATTATGCTATACTTCGTCATACAGACATTTATCCTACTGCTACAAAAATTTGTTCATGCTTCATCATGAAATTTGAAATATTTTCCGTTTGTGCAAAAAGCTACATTAGGGTGAACTAGTATGGCATATGCACATTGAATAGCAGTAGATTATGTCACAGATTAACATAACTAATCCCTCCCCCACACCTGAACGATGCAATGCCCTCATTGCTGCAGCATAGAGCAAGGGGAAGTAAAAACAGAACGCGCATCATTAACAAAATATGGGGCGGCGGGGGATAAAAAGAAGAGTGAGAAAGCAAAATTAACCACAACATCATTAAAAAAATGGCCCTGGGGCAAACGCCCATGGCATCAGCAGAGTGTCATAAAAACAAAAAATAAAAGGAACAGAAGAAAATAAAACTAAGGGGCAGGAGGAGCGGGCGGGGCTAGGGCACAGCTGGTCGTATCCTCATCAGAGGAATTATCATCCACCCTGTTGACGACCTGAATCCTCAAATGTGCCTATGAAAGGGAGATGGCTTTCGGTGAATTCTGGTGATGGGCGGCCGAGAACACCCGTGGATCATTATGAATGATCTTCAACTCCATGCGTAGGCGGCAAAGACGTTTGAAATACCTACCCATAGAGTTCGTGTTAGTGTCCGGGCGCCAGTAGAGGGGTGCATTGGCAATCATGTAGGCCCTGTCATACTCAGAGGCAGGTCCTGCTGACGCTGAAGAGTCGGTGGAGTAAGAGGAGGATGAAGAAGTGGGTAAGGGAGCGGGAGGTGCTTGCTCAGGTGGTGGATTGGGTTGATGGTGGTCATAGACCAGTGGGGGCGCCTGGTGAAGCCGTGTCGTCTTCCTGACTCTAGGCATGGTGGGTCTGAGAAAGGGAGATGGAAAAGGGGGCTCGTATGAAGGTGAAAAGACGCGGGAGGAGAGGATGGAAAGAATAGATAAAATAAAGGAAAAATTTGAATGTGAAACGTTATGAATCTTCGACAATGAGTTAATCTGAGTGAACGCGCAGTGGGCCTACGATAGCGGCCCGCTGAGACAAATGCATGCACACAGTGTTTATTTCAGAGATGGAGGAATACCTGACTAGTGTTTAGTGGGCTTCTGCCGTATTACTACTAGGGCCAAAATGCCTTGTATCATGTCGTAGCCTGGACCATCCTGGACTCGTTCCCTCCTGCTATTATGCTAAGAAAACAAGAAGTTGGGCTGCCTCCCAATAGCGCTTGCCTTTAAGTCTTCAGCCGAACTTTGCCAAAGCAGTTTAGTGCTGCGGCAGTGCTAGAAGGCTTCCTTTTTCTTCACTTCCTTTTCTATCTTCTTCAGAGGGTAAGTACTTCTCAACTGGGTCTTCGAATTTCATAGTCTTAAGGATTAAGAAGGTGGCCTGATCATTGTTTACGCGCATAGTAAGTTCCCCTCTTTCCACATCAATCAGCGTACGCCCATTTGCCATGAAAGGTCTTCCCAAAAGAATTAAGACATCGCGATCTGCTTCGAAGTCCATAATAATGAAATCCACAGGAAAGATAAACTTATCCACTTTTACGAGAACATCTTTGATTTTTCCTTCAGGTAGGACTATGGAGCGATCAACCAACTGTTGTGGGCCTGGCCTCCCAACTGCTAGCTTTTTGAAAATAGACATAGACATGAGATTGATGCTTGTACCCAGATCACATAGAGCTTTCCCTAAATATTGAGGTCCGATTGCACAAGGGATTGTGAAGCTGTCAGGGTCTTTTAATTTCGGAGGTAGCTTATTTGTTAGCATGGCACTGTAGTCCTAGGTCAATGCTACTATCTCAAATTCTTCTAGCCATCTTTTCTTGGACAAAATTTCCTTCATAAATTTCACATAGCTAGGCATTTGTTCCAGAGCTTCCACCAAAGGGATATTAATATGCAATTGCCGTAGCAAGTCGAGGAATTTCTTAAATTTTTTCTCTTGACCTTGCTTCTATAGCCTTTATTGGAAAGGCGGGGGTTGTTTTAGCAATCTTTGAAGACCCAAGATCACGATTATGCTTTGATGATGGTGTGATGGCATTCATTGTTGGGTATTGCACGTGATCATCCAGTACAGTACGTGGAGGCAATGTCGCGGTGTTGATATCATGTTTTGGTTGTGACCGTCTGGGTTGCCTCTGTCCATCTTCAAGGAGTTGTTCACTACTTTCTTGCCCCTCCTTTGATTTCTTTAATTTTGGATCAGTAGAAACCATAGGTTGCTTGGTTGCTCTTAAAGGTTCTAAGCTTTTACAACTTTGGAGTTCTATCAGCTTGACTTCCTCTCTTCCTTGGATCCTAAGGACTTCAGTGTCACTAGGCAGGGATCCTAAGGGTCTGTTGTTGAGGGTAGTAGATAGTTGTCCAACTTGATTTTCAAGATTTTTCAAGGTCACCTGCTGATTCTAAATGACTGCATCATTTTTTGCCATATATTCCTTCTGAAGGGTCAGCATAGAATGCTGCAGGTCTGAATCACTGCCCTGCTGTCGTGCTTGCTGGGTAAACCCTGGTGGGTTTGATGTTCTGTTCGGGTACTGTGGACCTGATGGTTGTCCTGCTGTTTGTTGACCTTGAGAATTCTATGAGAAATTGGGGTGCTACCTCCATCCGGGATTGTATGTATTTGAGTAAGGATTGTTGGTGTTACTGTCCCTGTTGAAGTTGTTGACAAAGTTTACAGATTCAGGGTTGGTGGAGCACTAAGAGTAAGAATGCTCTCTGCCACAGTACACACAAGCTACCTGAGATGGTTGCAGCGATGTGTTGCTTGATGGAAGGGTTAGTCCTTTCACCATATTGGTCAGAGATGATACTTGAGCTGTGAGAGCTATCATAGCATCCAATTCATGTATTCCAGCAACAGTTCGGGAGGAAGTGACCCTGTCTGCTTGCCACTAATGGCTATTCATAGCCATGCGCTCCAATAAACCGTGGGCTTCTTCATAAGAGTTCATTAGGATGGATCCTCCAGATGAGGCGTCAACAATTGATCGTGTTTGTCCATCAAGACCTCTGTAAAACGTTTCTAACTGAACCCACTCGCACAGTGCATGTTGTGGGCATCTTCTGAGGAGGTCTTTGAATCTGTCCCAAGCTTCATAGGTAGATTCTCCAAACTTTTGTTGGAAGTTGGTGATGTCTCCTCTGAGTTGGGCGTTCTTTGTAGGTTGGAACAACTTTAGCAAGAACTTGCTCCCCAAATCATTCCAGATGGTGATGGAATTGGCTGGTAAGTTGTTGAGCCACGTCCCGGCCTTGTCCCTAAGTGAGAATGAGAATAATTTAATCCGGACGGTATCGGGTGTGACTCCTGGAATGACGAATGAATCACACACCTCTAAGGCCTTGGGATGTAAGTGAGGATCTTCCGATGGGAGTCCCCCAAAATGTTTGGCTGCATTCAGCATCTGAATTATGACACCTTTAATTTCAAAGTGTCCTGCATTGAAAATCGGTGGTGTGATGGCTTAATTCATCTTGTTGAGATATGGAATCCCGAATTCCATAATAGCTTTGTTCGCATTTGGGTTTGGAGGTGGAGGGACCAGGTTGTCACCGTTTATGATCAGCGGCTCTCGTCGATCCTACCCATGGTTGACAGGCATATCCGCCATGCTTGCTGGGTCAAAGTTTGACTGTGTCGCTTATGTTTCATGCGCCTTTGCTTGTAAGTGCGTTCGATTTCTGGATCGTAAGGCTCAAGGTTGGCTGAAGGCGAGTTGTGCATGCACTAGAAAATGTACCTAAAAATCAAGAACAGGGAAAGAGTGAGCCTTCTTAGATAAATCACAACTATTAAGAAAAAAGGCGTCGTTACTAAAGGTATCTACAATCCCCGGCAACGGCGCCAAAAACTTGTTGGTCAATTTCCTTAATGGCAAGTGAACCAGTAATAAAGTGTAAGTAGAGTATCGTCCCACAGAGACTGTGACACCAGGAAGTGACGCTCAATTGCTTTGATAGTTGTGCAAACAGAAAGTAAGTAGGATTGGTTTGAGAGGTTTTTGTAATTATGCTAATAAACAAAAGTAAATAGAGTATCGTAGTCTTAAGAAGATATCAGTAAGAAGTAGGCTGAACTTGGAATCACTCTTAAGTATCTCAATCCCCCAGTTGCTTTACCCATTGCTATAGCAACTATACTGTACAGCTTCTACAATGCTACAGCATAGCTACTAACTACAACACTATTCAGTTAACCCACCACTATAGTCTATCGAAGCTTCCGCATTCGATACTTCTAATGCTAACTTTACTCCTTCCATATGCCTATGGCAATTTTCTAGTTAGATCAACGCTACAAAACAGGGTGTATTGGTTATGAGCAGTAGACCCATTCCTGAAGCCTCCAATAATAGGTCAAGCCTTGCACCAGCCTGCTTAGCAATCACTATTTCTCAGAGGTCTAACCCCGACTCCTTGCCAGTAAGCCGAGGCCACAAATCTAGCCATTAGCTTCTGCTAATCGACTAGTAATTAATGCATTGATAAGCAAACTGAATTTATTGAATTAAGAACTTGCAACTGGGTTCATTTAATACTTAAGAAATCATTCTCGTTCAGCCATAGGAAAATCAGTTCATGACTGATGAGGACACACAAAACAGATAATAACAGAATGACCCATGATCAAAAGATTAAAACAAAAAGTAGAAAGCTTGACGATGTTCCGACGGCGTGGAAGAAGCCCTGTCACGTCACCACTCCACGTCTTCTTCTCTATGTCTTACTGCAAGGAAGGATGGTGGATGTTCCTAGAAGTTCTCGTGCTTCGTGAAATCTCTCTCTATCTCTTCTCTCAAGTCTGGCCAAATGTGAAATCTCATTTTGGCTCTACACGACTCTCCCTAGGGTTGGCTTGTTGTTTTCTTTTATAATCAGATTTTCTTGCGGCGTAAGTTCCAGTGAGATGGGCTTTCTAAATCTATCGAGATCCATTGTATCTTCGGATCATAGTAGATTGATTCTGCTGATCATGTGGGATTCTTCAAATCTTTTAGTTTCGATCCTCCGCATCTTCTATTCCGTTACGTCAGCAATCTAATTGTCTTTTCTTGACTTTGGCAATTATTTCTTGAAACAATCTTGACAAAAGATTAGAACAGATGCCGCATAGCATCGCGCCCTTTACTTTGCTATAGCTTCGGTGATGCCTTGTATTGCACTTTGTTATGCTGTCAGAATGCTATCGCATAGTATCAGCATTGCTATACGTCTTTCTCATAAAACCTCATACTTTGTCCTCTTCTTAGCACATGTTTAGGATCTAAATGGTTTTTTCCTTCAGTTCCCTATATTCATGAATTAATGTCTTTTTGCTCGGATTGATTGCAGTTAAGCTTGTATTTACCATACAATTCAGTCATAAAGTATAGGGAAAACATGGCATAAATTGTGCTTATCAAACAGCCAAATCATAAAACCTTTTTTCAACTACAACAATAAGTTTTAGAAATAACTCAGTGTAATCATTTATGATTACAAATCCTCTAGGGTTATAATTTCACCAATTTCTTTTGGAAATGGACTACTAATTGGGTTACCCGTAAGGCGTCTGAAACATAAGTTTAAGAGATGAATAATGCAACACATAGATGAAAAAGAAGCGTATCACAATTTTTTGATCACTTACAATGTAACAAGAGGAAGTCTAGAAAAACTCTTTGGGATTGATCCATTTAGACTATTATATGACAAATCACTGACATATACAAGTTACATGATTTGATATACATATACAAACAAAGAATATAACTAATTTTTTTGTTACTTATTGTAATACCCTAATTTTCATAATTCTTATAAACATTGTATTTTGGAAAATAATTAGCAAAATACAAAGGTCAATATGTGTCTCAAAGAAATATAATCTATTAACTATAGT
The DNA here is from genome assembly GCA_019022655.1 of Acacia acuminata. NCBI lineage: Eukaryota > Viridiplantae > Streptophyta > Magnoliopsida > Fabales > Fabaceae > Acacia > Acacia acuminata. Next base: position 983,952 of record JAFJYI010000048.1, on the reverse strand, counting down.
TTTGAGCAAATTTCACTTTGGAATTAATTGACCAATGGTTAATTATGAGGCTACATTTAAGGGCTATTTAATATGAGATAAATAGCACATAAAATAGTAATTAAATTATAATCAAAGGAGATAAAGAAAGGGTTATGAAGACCCTTAACCAAATTAACATAGAGTAGCAATTCATAATTAGCAAATTAGCTTATGCTAATTGAGGTTAGTGGCTTATGATTTCAACTTGATTAAGGGAAATCAAATTACCAATGACTAATGCAATTAAAAGGCATATAAGCATTAGATTAAGAGTTAATTAAACTTTGTTAATTAATATTGAAAAGTCAACAATAACATCTAGCCAATGAGAAATCAAGAAAATGATATAAATCCTTAGATAATTAATTAGACCAATGGGAGACTTGAGCCATGGATTAAGGATGAGGATGAATTTAAACAAACACAAATTAAATCTAATGGCCCTAGTTAATCACCAAATCAGGCTAAATCCTCATGAAAATAAAGGAACCAATGAGAAGCTTAAATCATTAGATTTGCACATTTGGGGGGGGGAGATTATAATATAATATTTAAGAGCACATGGTAAATTAAAATAAATGGTGGGCTTAATCCTATGTAATTAAAAATAACCAATGAGAACCTTTGAGCCATAAATTTTGTCTTCATGAAAAACCAATTCATATGAACCATTGATGAAGAAAATGATCCAAAGTTTGAGGCTCTTGAATTTTCCTTATAAATAGAGAGCAATTCTCTTCATATTCTTCACACCAAATCAAACTCCTAGTAGTTGATTTCTAAGAAGTGAGAGTGAGAGTGAAAGGTAAAGTTCTTGGAGCAAGAAGGAGGAAGGAGAAGCAAGGTTCTTCAAAGGTAAGTTCTCTAGTTCTTGAGTTTTAGCTTTTAATTTTTAGTATAAATGTTAGTTTAACCTAGAAAATTAGAGAATAAATTCCTACTCTTGTTTTTAGGCCTCCTTGCATTGAAAAATTCCTAATGAGGTAAAAACATAGTAGGGAGTAATTTTTGGAAAGCAATAGATCAAGATTGTGAAAATTGTAGGATTTTCGGTTTTAAAGCTTTGTGCAACCAGCTAAAAAAAGAGGCGATAGTTTTATGTAGAAAATGAAGCCAATAAATCATCAAATTTTTCAGAAATAAAGTATACATGTAGGGCATTCAATATATATATAATAGGTAGCATTTTGAGTTCTACACAAGGAGCAACATATTTTTGAAGTTAAGCTATTTTTCTGAACGAAAATCTGGGCATCATTGAGAAAACATTAAACTGGGAATGATTCTTGGTGTTTTAGGTTCTGGGGATATTTTTCCTTGAAAATATACATTTCAAGGGTCATGAAGAATTTTACAGAACCTCATTTCAAATTTTTTGGAATTATCTATGATTTTCTAAATTTGCTGGAAAATCTGCCCAGAAAATCCAGTATTTCGTTTTTAAGAAAATGTAAGGGCAAAATTGTAATAACAAATCCACCAAGGGTAGTGTTGATCGATTTCCTTGATGGCAAGTGAACCAGTCAAACAAGTAATAAAGTGTAAGTAGAGTATCGTCCCACAGAGACTGAGATACCAAAGAGTGACGCACGATTGCTATGATAGTTGTGCTAGCGAAGGTAAGAGCTCGTTTGGATGGGCTTTTTGGATTAAAAAAGCACTTTTTTAATGCTAAAAAAATGCATTTTTAATTACTTTATATGTTTAGATGATATTTTTTTAAAAAAATAAAAGTCACAAAAAAAAGCCAAGATGCTCCTTTTTTAAAAGCTCCATTTGGAGCTTAAAAAAAAAGCACTTTTTTTAAAAGCCCATCCAAACGTATATATATTGGGATGAGAGGTTGTTGTGATTATGCTACTAGCAAAAGTAAACAGAATGACTTTAAATGTGAGAAGATATTAGTAGGAGGTTAGGCTGGACTCAAAATCACCCTTAAGTGCATCAATCCCCCAGTTGCTCTACCCAATGCTATAACATCTATATTTGCATGCCTTTCGCGATTGCTACAAAGATAGCTACTACTTACAAAGTTATTTGGTTAACCTACCTCTATAGTCTACTGAAGCTTCCACGTTCGATACTTATGATGCTAACTATACTCCTTCCATATTCCAATGACAACTTTCTAGGTAGAGGATTTGTGCTATGCTCAGGGTGTTATGGTTATGAGAGGTAGACCCATTCCTGAAGCCTATAATAATAGGTCAAGCCATGCACGGGCTGCCTAGCAAACATCAAGTTTCTCGAGGTCTAACCCCAACTCCTTGCCGCAAATGGCGAGGCCACAAATCTAGCCCTTAACTTCGTTAACCGACTAGTAATTAAAACACCGATAAGCAAACCAAATTTATTGAATTAAGAACTTTCAACCGGGTTCATTCAACAACTTAAAGACTCATCCTCGTCCGGCCATATGAAAATCAGTTCATGACTAATGAGGGACACACAGAACATACACTAACAGAATGACACATGATCGAGAAAACAAAGATAAAAAGGGAAACAGAAAGCTTTGACAGAATTTCCAATGGCGTGGTCGAGGTCCTGTCACGTCACCACTCCACGTCTTCTTCGTTCCATCGCACTGCAGGGAAGGATGCTGGGTTGTCCTGGAAGTCTTGTTCTCTTGTGAAATCTCTCACTCTTCTCTTGAGTCTACCAAAAGATAGAATCTTGTTCTAGAGCTCTCCAACTCTCTTAGGGTTGGCCCCGTTGTTTTCTTTTATAATCAGGCTTTTCTTGCGTTGTAAGTTACAGCGAGCTGGGCCTTCCCTAATTCTTCAGGATTTATTGTATCTCGAGATCTGAGTAGATTGCTTCTGTTGATTCTGCGGGATTCTCCAAATCTGTTAGTTCCGATCCTCCGCATCTTCGATTCTGTTATATCAGCAACCTAACTATTAGAAGCGCCCTTTTCTTTTATTCCTGAAATCATCTGGGTAAAACGGTCAGAAAACATACCGCATAGCATTGCATCTTTTACTTTGCTATAGCATTCGTGATGCCTTGTATTGCACTTCGACTCGCTGTTAGAATGCTATAGTATCGTATCTGCTCTGCTATACGTTCTTCTTTAAAAACGCTGCAATTTGTTTCATTCTTAGCACATGCAATTGATTTTTACTCTTTTAGTCCCTATGTCATGAATGTATGCCTTTTTGCTTAGGTTATCTGTAGTTACACTTGTATTTAACATTCAATTCAGTTAATAAGTATAGGGAAAACATGGTACGATTTGTGCTCACCAGGTAGAAATGTCAAAATAGGTGAAAACATCATTTTTTATATTATTCTAGGAGATATGATATTAATTATAATATAATGGAAAAGGAAATAATCCGACGATAATATATAGGATATCCGGGAAATCCGGAGTTGGATTCAAAAGGTCGGGCGTTTGGCAATTTCACGGTGAAAGGTACGTTTGCGTACTGTAACTTTAACTCTGATGTGTCTTGTATGCATGTATATGATTGAATGATTCATGAAGTGATGGACAAGACTAGGTCTTGGGTCATGCACTGTGACTAAGTTTATGGGGCTTAGTTACCTATTTATATACATTCAGCTATGTGCGGGTTATAGTCTTGATAACGCCATAGTGATGTTTTCTTAGCGCTGAGGACACGAGGAGCTGTCATGGCATTGGTTAGTGCAAACGTAGATAACATTACATGTGTTCTGTGCTATGTACTGTTGTGTTGTTAACATTACATCTGCTATGTGCTTATGTATTGTTGTAACCTTACATGTGCTGTGTGCTATGTATGGTTGATGCTGAAATGTAATGAATATATGTCATATATATTGTTTATACTTTTAACATGAGGTTAACTGTTACCTGAGGTCCGATGGGTATTAGATCTCATATTTGACTAAGGTTCAGGAAGGGAACCAGGATCTAAGGAGATGACATAGAAGAAGTCAGAAAGAGGCACCGATGGACGGAGCCGTGAAGAGTCACCGGTCAAGATAAGAGCCGGAAGAAATTTAACAGAGCATTCTTTCTGGCATAGATCTAACGAATTTATTTCAAACCGTTTGGTGTCTAAGGAAGGGTTCGTCTATGTGGTTCAGTCAATAAGTCACCGTGAAAGACGGGGAGACTTCCATTAGACACCGACTTGGCCAATATGTTTGATTAACTGAGTTAGGTTCTAGGCCGCAACTCTAAATAAGGCTTTGTGTAAGGATGTATAGTTACTATCTAAGAATTTTAATTATACACAAGTTTTGTAATTGTATCACATGAATATTCCTTCGGAAATATTTAATATACCAGCTTATACCTGGGTATTTTATATCAGTTACTCATTGTTCAAACATCAGTGCATTCTCTCCGTTCCGCATTACTCTGAGTGGTTGCACCTCAAACTCTGTTGATTTTCTTAAAACTAAGTGTCAACCGACACATTTTGAAGTATAGAATTTGGGGTGTTACACTTTTGGTATCAGAGCTAGTTTCAGAGCATGGTTTGGACATCTAGGTTAGGAGTACTGATATAATACTGGTATTGTGATACAAAAAGGACATACACCCTAAGAAAAAGGGTTGGGTTTTGTTAAGTTAAAACCCTGAGATAGAGTAGATGACACAGAATATGGGTTCTGTTGCTAAACTCTAGCACTTCTGATATAGAAATCAGAGTCTGAGTTAAAACCCCGCCCAGTATTTCAAGGGGAAGTGGTACAGAGAAGTCGGTACTGCTTAGGTTCTCCTATAGACAGTAACCTATTGTTTATGTTACCCTATAGAAACAGTGACCTATTGATTAAGTTTCCTTGTAGGAATAGTAACTTACTAAGTTACCTTTAGAGGATAAACCCTGCCTAGTAGAGGCCGGACACCATGCGTGCAATGGGGCGTGGCTTTGGGGACGGAGGTCTTTGACTGAGTTCTTGACGGTGGTGGTCCGTTACATAGAAAAGGGAAAGTACCCAGTATTTCTAGGGAGGCAGTTATGCCGTACTAGTACCTGTGAGAGTTGGCGGTACCCAGTGGTATGTGTCCCGGTATTAGTACCCTAGATCCGATAGACACTGTGAAGTTAAGTGTGCTTAGGCAAGAGAAACCTTAGGAAAGTGATCCTTGTGAGGTAGCTTGAGGATTTGAGATCCTTTGAGTTAAAGTCTAAATACCTACGGTATGAAACATAGTAATCCTTTGGGATACCATGAGAGTAGATAGAGTGATGATAGGCTTGAAACAGAGATAATGCTTAGGTCAAGATATGACCAAGCATTGTCTACGTTCCAGTACCTGAGAGTAGGAACCCTGAGGAAGTATGAGTGAGGTTGCCTTAGGTTTGAATACCTAAGAATTAGTTCCTTAACGAAACCATACGATGATAGAACTAGGTAACCACGTGTTATGGTCTCAAGGTGGGACCAATAACCAAGAAATGTTAGTGGTTAATAGATTCCCTAAGAAGTGGGTGGTTACCCGATAGGGAAAGTTGAGTTAAAGATTATGCCTGGAGCTATACTGATAGTGAAAAACTATATTGTGTGATAAACAAAATAATGGGAAAATGGAATCGACAAGACCAAACTAAACATTGCAAATGAAATGAACATCAACCTAACTAACAAAGTTCAATTTGGTTATTCTACTTCAATTCAGGCCTTTGGTTCCTATCCAATTACACCGATCTGTCTTAGCCTTTTATTGGAAATAGAATGCATAAACCTTTAAAAAAACATGGCATCAAAACAAAACCAAAATAAAAAAGGCCAGAAACAGCAATATGGAGAATACAAAAAACATATCTCCTGAGTCTAAATACAGATATTATTTAACAATCGCTCCTAGCACGAGCCAAACACATAAATCGAAACTCTAAACCGCAACAAATTAGTAGCGGAAACATTTACACCACAAGGCAGGCATGTTTGTCGTGAACTTTGTAGTGGTTAGACGAAATAAAACCGCTACAAATTTAGAGCCAGCTTGGCGCGTAATGGCGTGAAGTTTGTGGCGCAAATTTTGTTGCGGTTAACTAAGAAGAACCGCTACAAAATTGGCGCAAGAGTTTGTGGGCAATGGCCCGAACTTTGTATCGGCTAATTTGTAGCGGTTATATTAAAAAAACCGCCACAGAAAAGTGAAACGACACAGTTTTGTTGCGGTTCAAGTTTGGCGACACATTAACCACGTCAAATTTGTAATTTTGTCGCGGTTATGGATCAACCGCTACAAATATTAACTCTATTTATAGTATGTCGACCATACATCAATGACAAATAATCAAAAAATTAGTAAATCTGATTGTCACTAAATGAACATTCTCGCTTGGTTGTCGAAGACATGCAAATACCTGCAATGCTGATCTCAGGAGATGAGCGCTGCAGATATTTGCCTCTCTTTTCATTGTTGAAGCCGAGGATGTTCCTTCAGTGACAATCCATCTTTTCTGATTCCTTTGACTTGAAGACTTCTACTCTTCAAGACAGTCCAACATGCAACCAAATATTGGGTTTCGTTATAGCCACCTTTCTCTCAAGAAAATATCTCTGATCAAAATGAGTTAGTGAAATTTTCTTGGGAAATTTGTGGCTATAATGAATCCGAATCTTCTGGGCATGTTGGACCATTTTTAGTAATCTTATTACTCTCAACACATTTGGGAAAATTTAAAAAAAAATCAACTAAATTGATTGAGAAATTTATTCTAATTTTTTTACCAAACTAATAAGTTTACGTAGACTCTAAAAGTTATTAGTTTGGGAAAAAAAATTTGCAAAAAAATTTCTGTTAGTAGCGGTTAGATATAATAACCGCTACAGAATGGGAAAAGACAACATTGTTGTAGCGGTTACACATAAAACCGCGACAGAATAGCAAAGGTCTGATATTTTGTAGCGGTTATGTAAGCGCTACAAAATATCACGAAGAACGAGGCATATTTGTCGCGGTTGTTGAAGCGGTTCCTGTAAAACCGCTACAAATTGTTTCACTTTGTCGCGGTTAATTTTTAAACCGCTACAAAATGTAGCGGTTTTTTTAACTCCCACGTCATTTTCAAAATAAACGCGTGCAAAGCTTTGATTTTTCATCTTTTAACCTTTCCAACTTGTTCCTTTCAACTTTTACCTTTAAACATCATGGTTTCTAACAATAAAGGAAAAGGAAAAGCTGTTGAATGGGAGAAAAGGCCAATAAGGGGTAGTAGTAGCAGAGGGGGCCGGACGAGAGGGCGTGGGCCTCTAAATATTCCCCCTCCGCATCCTGAGGTGGGGGACGAGTTTGAACACCTCTTCGCCAATGAGCTGATCCCAAACCCAGAGACCCTAGAGACCGTAGGGGGATCACGAGGACATCGAAGATGAGGAGATCCATATTGACATTCCTCTAATGGAGGTGGAGCAGTTTATCGACCAGGAAAATGCGCGGGACCATGGGAACCCCCGACCATCGGCTTCGCGTTCAACCGGATTTTTGGTGGATGTCCAAGGTAAATAAAATTAGTTTTTTTGGTGAAAAATAATGTTAAATTCCTTACGTGTAATTAAAATTTATTTAAACACAATATTTTTTTTAATTGTGCGGATGAACATGGGAACATCGCGGAAAGGACGGTGGATGTTGCCACAATCACTCATCAGATGGACGGGTATCGCGTCATAATCCCATGGAACACGGACACGGACCAACCGATTGGCAATGTTGGTCACTTGTTGAACCAATTCTTATCCGAATTTGGCGGGAATTGGGCATGGTTCCCAATCTTTTTCCACGATTGGAAAAAGATTCCGTCGGAGCACAAGGATAAAGCATTTGAAAAAATTGTGCATGTAAGTTATGTTGTTTAATTAAATTTTACATCTTAATAATTATAAGTTGTGGTTGATTTATTTATTTCTTAATTAATTATTACTTAATTTCTAATTAAATTATGATACAGAAAAAGTTTAACCTGCGAACTGACAAGAAGAGGTACGTACTGCTGAAAATGGGAGAAGCGTGGAAGAGTCGGAGCCCGGAGGGGTCGTCTCTACAACCAATGAGAATGGAGATGCGACATGCCTCTGCAGCAGCTGATCGAGAATGTCCTGACGATGTGGACCCAAATGATTGGGCGGGTTTTGTCCACTATAGGAGGAGTGCGAGAGGACAAGTACGTTTTTTAATTAATCATAGATTAGGGTTTTGTTTAAGCATGCGTTAATATATAGTTTAAAATTTCTTTAACTTAATTTTTGTTTAAATGTAGTATAAAAATATAAATATAGATTAAATTAATTTATTGTTTACATTTGGATTAAATTAATTAATAGTTAACTTAATTTATAGTTTAAATGTACTTGAAATATAGTTTACAAGATATCAAATTAATAATTAATTTCACTTAACTTTTTGTTTGCCCCTCCTTGCGTGCTCGTCGCATAGGAACACCAAACCGGGCACAAGAAAAGGTCCATCACACGGTAGAACCAAGACATTTGCTGTGACTTACAGTGAGATGGTATGTTGAAAGTTAAATTAATTTTAGGTTGAAATGGTGATTGTTTTGTTTTTGAAATAACAAAGTTTATATTCTTTTAACTCTTTTAGCAAGAGAAGGCTCGGGTGGAGAACCGTCAGATAGACTATGGGCAGTTGTGGACACGCACACACAGACACCGTGATGGGACGCCGACCTCTGAGGCGGCAGAGGAGATAATAGTAAATTACAAAAACATTTTTTATATAGTTAATGCACTTCATTTAAATAGAATTAAATTGTTTGATTACTATTTTATGAAATCTTTGCGTCAGGCTCGGATTGAGCAGACCCAGACAGAACTATGAGCGTCGCAGACCCCGGAGTCACAGGGGTCTGTGGATCCTACGGCTCCATTGAAAGCTGTTGTGGGTCCAGTCGAGCATCCTGGCCGCGTTAGGGGCTTTGGGCTAGGCGCCAGGCCTAGCATGGTGTACCCCAAGGCCTCCTGCTCTGACGCCGAAACCTCTGGCTTGAGAAGGCCACCACCGGAGGCGGTTGATTCGATGATTGCCGAGCAAGTTGCCGCGCAGGTTGCTGCAGAGAGGGCTAGGAATGATGCCCGGAATAGGCTTATGGCGGAGAGATACGAGCGTCGGTACGCTAGTCGAGGCGTAGAGCCGGGATGCTTTATACGGGGCCTTGACAGAGTTGTTACCTCACGACGGTTTCCATCTCCCGAGCCTCCCCTCCGTTCATCTACGAGGATTCTCCCCCCGCCTCCCCCCCCCTCCGTTCATCTACAAGGATCCCCGTCTGAGTCCTGTTGCTGGTGAAGACGAGGGCGTTGTTACCTCGTGTCATGCACACACCCCCTACGAGAGCCCCCCTGAGAGAGGACTTGATGATCAGGCTCCTGATAGTTAGTTTTTATTTTCAGATACAATTGTTTACCTTTGGATATTTATTCTGTTTTTTATGTTAATTGGAGTATTATTTCATTACTCATTTCATATTTATTGTGTTATTATTGATTTTACTTATATATTATGTTATTGAAAATAATTAATTAATTTACAATTAGTGAGTAAATAGAAAAATTTATTAACATTTGTAGCGGTTTTTATTGAAACCGCTACAAATTTCAAAACATTTATCACGGTTCAAATGAGTAACCGCAACTGGCATAAATTTTGTTGCGGTTCATGGTAAAACCGCTACAAATTTGAATTTTTAACTAAAGAAAAGGAAGCCAATATTTGTCCGGTATATATGAGGCAACTACATCTAAAATACAATTTATTGCGGTTGTTGTAGCGGTGGAAGAACCGCTACTAATTTCAAAGTGGGAATTTTAATTCAAATTTGTAGCGGTTTGGAAACCGCTACTAAATTTCTTTTTATCTGTCGCGTCTTTTGTAGCGGTTTCCAAACCACTACAAAATACACCATGATACCATGTTCCATTCAAAGATCTCAAGTGCTTCTACGAAGGTAATTTAACCATTATCTCTACATTTATATTCTCTCCTAGCTTTGTTTATTGCAAATGGATAAGTCATGGATCAAGTTGCCGCGCAGTTCTCCCGTATATTTAGCCGGATTGAAAACTTTCTTAGATTTCGCCTTCTCTCACGCTAGCGTTAATGGCAAAATCGTGTGTCCTTGTTGTCGTTGCAAGTTTAAGAAGTGGCAAACACGAGAAGGTGCTATGGAACATCTTCTTGTGAAACCTTTCCCAGAAGCATATACATTCTGGGAAGTTCATGGTGAGGAACGTGGTATGAGATATGGGGATCATCTTCCTCGAACCTCACAAGTGGGAAATCAAGTTGATCAAGATGATCCGGTTAATGAAGCTGTTCGGGATGCTTTTAGTGTTCAAGGCGACAACTTCACTGCAGAAGTTCAGGGTCCAGAACTTGTTTTCTTCAGGAATGAAGCAGCTCAGGAATTTTTCAGCCTCATGGATGAAAGCGATCGTCCTTTATATCAAGGTTGTCAGAAATACTCAAAATTATCCTTTCTGATCAAATTGTACCATATCAAGTGCTTGTGTGGGATCACTAACAAGGGAATGTTGATGTTGCTGGAATTACTACGAGATGCTTTCCCTGACGCGGACATTCCCACAACCTTCTACGATGCCAAGAAGATAATCAACAGATTAGGCTTGAACTACGAAAAAATTGATGCATGTCCCAACGATTGCATGCTTTATTGGGGAGAGGACGCTCGGAGGGAGACTTGTAAGAAGTGTCACACTTTGAGGTTCAGGACATTCGGAAGGAAAAAAGCAGAAGAAGAAACCCGCAAAGATTCTAAGGTACTTTCCTTTAAAACCTCGCTTACAAAGATTGTTTATGTCGTCTAAGACAAATGAGCATATGAGGTGGCATGAAGCCGACAAGAACAAAGATGGTAAACTCAGACATCCACGGGATGGTGAAGCGTGGAAAGCGTTCGACTCAGACTTTCCTGATTTCACGGCGGACCCTAGAAATGTTCGTCTTGCTTTGGCGACCGATGGTTTTAATCCGTTTGGGAATCTTAGCACAAGTTATAGTATATGGTCAATTGTTTTGATACCTTACAACTTGCCCCCTTGGATGTGTATGAAACAAAGCTCCTTCATTATGTCCATGATCATTCCAGGCAAAAAGGCACCGGGAAATGACATCGATGTGTATCTACAACCGCTTATCAAGGAGTTGGTGGAGTTGTGGAATGTAGGCGTCGAGACGTATGACGCGCACGAGAAGACACTGTTCAACTTGCGTGCGGCGTTGATGTGGACTATCAGTGACTTCCCTGGACTGGGAACATTATCTGGGTGGAATGTGCCTACGGGCCTTGTGTGTCCGGCTTGCAATTTTGGGTCTGACTCAGTGCGCCTTCCCCACAGTCGTAAGTGGTGCTTCATGGGTCATCAGAGGTTTCTCGATGGTACGCACAGTTTAGGTTGCAACGCAATCGTTTCAATGGGCAACGGGAAAAAGAGGACCTCCTCGGAATTTATCCGGTGCGAGAAATCATAGAGCAGCTTGTGGATGTTGAATTTGAGTATGGGAAAAAGACGATCCAAAGAAAGGCCGGACAAAGACGGCCGGAGCTTCGGTTCTCGCGACCCGCAATGGCGAAAGATAAGCGTCTTCTTCACTCTTCCGTATTGGAAAGATAATTTACTTCGACACAGTCTGGATGTCATGCACATTGAAAAGAATGTGTGCGACAATGTGTTGTACACGATTCTGAACGAACCAGGCAAGTCAAAAGATCATCTTCAAGCGAGGAAAGATTTACGGAAGATGGGAGTTCGTGCAAATGCGTGGCCGGATGAGCATGACAGATTTCAACCCGCAAAATTCACATTGACAAAACCGAATAAGGAAATCTTCCTCGCGACGTTGAAGAATATAAAAGTTCCTGATGGGTATTCAAGCAATATTTCATGATGTGTTGACGTGCAGGCTCGAAAGGTTACTGGCCTGAAGAGTCATGACTCACATGTGCTTATGCAGCAGTTACTTCCATTGGCCATAAAAAATACGCTTCCTCTCGATGTGTCGATCGTTTTGGTTGAGCTTTGTACTTTCTTTCGGAAGTTGTGTTCTAAGGTTTTGATCGTGGAGGAGCTCGACCAGCACCGCAGCGAAAAAAATCATTCTTACGCTTTGTCATTTGGAGATGATCTTTCCTCCGTCATTTTTCATGGTCATGGTTCACCTGACAGTACACCTTGTTCACGAAACCAAGCTTGCTGGCCCAGTTCACTACCGATAGATGTATCCTATTGAGAGGTATTCATTTAAAATTAATTACTTTACGATTACTTCCTAGTCACACATTTAAGCATTAATGTATCAACATTTTTTCTTCATTACTTTATAGGTTTCTTGGGAAACTAAAATCTTACGTGAGGAATAAGGCGTGGCCTGAAGGTTCAATCGCAGAAGGTTATATTGGGGATGAGGTCTTGTATTTTTGTTCCAGGTACTTTGATGACATTGAGACGTCCTTCAACCGACCTCCTCGTGTGGACGATTGTCCTACCCGAGCCGAGCCATCGAACGAGTTGTTAGTCCCTCGTGTTGGTAAACCAGTTGGAGGAACTGAGAACTTCAAACTCACGGCACTTGAGAAGATTCAAGCACATAGACATGTCTTGATTAATTGCACTAAAGTTGAACCGTACCTTCAGTAAGGATTGCAAACATATATATATGTTATCCTATATATTTTCGTACATTTTATACTCACATTTCATGCTCGTCATCGCATGTTTAATTGCAGGGAATTCAGGAGTCATGTGAAGCGTCAACTGCGGATCCGTACACAGACATCCTCTGAAATTGATAGAAAGGTCCACAGAGAATTCCCGAGTTGGTTTAGGAGGAGAATAATGAATGACCACAACCCGCACTCAGCAGAATTCACAGCTCTCGCATTGGGCCCGCTTGACCACGCCCAAAGATTTACGGCATACAATGTCAATGGTTTCAAGTTTTGCACCGTTTCACGAGATCAGGGATTGCTGACCCAAAACTCGGGTGTATATGGCACGTTTGGGACAAGGAGTTATGCGAGCAAAGAGTGACGGAACATGCGGTTCGGTGACGTTCCGTATTATGGAAAGCTAGTTGATGTGGTCAGGATAACTTACCAAGGCCTTTTCTCCGTGACGCTGTTCAAGTGTTTGTGGGCGAATACGACAACGTCCCGGGGACTCACGACTGACGACTTAGGCATCACATCCGTGAATTTCTCCCGGCCTATTCACACCGGTCAGTCTGAAGATGACGAGCCGTATATTCTTGCCTCAGAGGCCCATCAGGTTTATTATGTCGCCGATGAGAGGCACAAGGATTGGAATATGGTGGTTCACTTAAAGCCTCGGGACCTTTACGACATGGGCGATGGTGATAACGTCGCCTATGATTGTGAGCCGTTCCAGCCCGCCGGTTTCGAAAACTTCTTCCCAGACGGCGATGACAATTTACCTATTGTTCGGTATGTTTTTTAATATACGCTTTATGAATTAATTATAACGTTTAACTAAAGTTTTATTTGTGTTCAAACATATTTAACTCACACGTAACATTTTAATTATAACTTTCTTTGTAGGGATGGTGACGAAGATTGAGACAAAAAAATTATGCTACGATGTAATCTGTGATATTTCTTTGTAGGGATGGTAACTCAAACATATTTAACTCACACATAACATTTATTTTCTATTATTTTTTTTTTTTAAAAAAAAAACCATCGATTATTATTATCGTAGCGGTTCCCCAACCGCTACAACATAACAAAAAACCGCTTCAAAGAACAAACCGCAACAAAAGGCGACACCGTAACCGCTACTAAATAAAACCGCTACAAAGGCGAAACATTAACCGCTACTAATTAGAAACCGCTACAAAAAGCGACACCTCAACCGCTACAAAAGTATGCGCAGATATCAAAATAAATACCCCCACCAAACCTCATATAATATGGTTCAGTTTCCGTTTCTACCAATGATTTCTCTCCGTCTTCTCTCTTTTTTGTATCTTTTCTCAAAGAGGTTAAGTGTTTGAAGGGGGTAAGTGCTGTTCAACCGGATCTAATTTACTTATTATCGAAATATATTATTTTTCTTCTAGCTTGCTGATACTAACTAATTTACAGCTGAATTACTTTCATTTTTCATCTTTCTTTCTACTTTCACATACATTATTCGATCCACTTTCACACACATTTTTTTCAGAATTAATTTTGTTTTAATTAATTCATATCTAGTTGTTATTACACTTACATATTCTCATTGGTTTAACTATATAATAATCTTATCTAATCAAATATTACATTTTAATATCATTTATTTTCAATAAAAAGATTACTTATTAATAATACAACAAATAACATTTTTTTTTTTACAATTTCATCCATTTGTAGCGGTTCTCCAACCGCTACAAACATGAACAAATATGGGAAATATATTGTGGCGGTTTAACACCGCTACAAAAATAAAATACTGACAAGCGGGAAAACTTTTTCCAAAAAAGTGGCGGGATCTATTTGTAGCGGTTACAAACCGCTACTAATATTCTAAGGAATTGGCGGCAAAATTTTTTCCCAAATTTGGGCGGGAATATTTAGTAGCGGTTAGCAACCGCTACTAATATTCTAACGAATTGGCGGCAAAAAAATTTTTCCCAAATTTGGGCGGGAATATTTAGTAGCGGTTATGTAACCGCTACTAAAAAAGTTGGAAAAGTTTGGCGCTATTTTTGTACGTAATTAGTCGCGGTTACTGAACCGCTACAAATATGAGTAGATTCATTTTGTAGCGGTTCTTTCACCATGACTAATGTCCAAACAAGAACTGAGCACAGCCTCATCTAGTGGCAGTCATGTGAACCGCTACATCTACTGAAAAAATCCAGCATAATTAGACAAATAAAGGATCGTAGCGGTTTGTTTTTCTTGTGTAGCGGTTTTTTTCCAACCGTGACAAATGTGCTTGCCACGGTGTATTTTGTAGCGGTTTGTTTTTTTAGTAACCGCTACAAATGTCGCTAGTAGCGCCAAAAACCGCTACTAATATGCTATTTTAACCGCTACTAATGGTCCTTTTTTTTGTAGTGATATAAAAAAAATTATATATAGGTTTTACGGCATGCAACTCATCAATACACTTATGTGTTAATTAATCTGCAAATTTTGCTTCACTTCTTATTGTATTTTTCTTTCTTTTATGGTTTTTATGCATCTCATTTTAAATTTTAAAATTTGAACAGATAAATGAACTTAATGATTCAGAACTTCTTCTTTCTTTCTTTTTTATGATGTATGTTGGAATTATTTTGTGGACTAGTATTAACTTATTGGACACGTTTAAGATTAAGTAATTGTGTGTGCACTTTAATTAGATGGAATTAGGCCAAGTTGAATAATAGGTTTGAATATTTAACTAAGTATTTCTTGGAAGATACTAAATGTACTGTTGGCTCAAGTGGGTTGTTTTTCTCCAACATATTCATCTTACGCTTCCAGTGTATTAAAGCTTGCTTCAAAGTATTAGTTTTGTTTGAAAACTACGGTTAACCATGACACAATAAATTGTCTTGACAAGAGAGACGACTTAGGCGTTAATTAGCCTTAGCTTCTTGACGGATTTGGATATTTTCGTACTTTTATCCTTAATACATCTCTTCATGCACACAATCTTATCCATACATTTAATTATCCATTTAAATTAATCGCCATGCATTTATTATTACTTCTATTACTTAATTGTTTTTTAAAACAATATCATAATATATTTGTGTGGTCGTTAAAATTAAATGAAATAATATATTTATTTAGTTTAAGGTTACAATTAAGCATCTTAAACCATTAAACCAGATGAAAAATTAAATGAAGTAAATTATGTAGGCAGAGAGAATGAAGCCATAGGTATGGAAAGATGTATATCCTCTTCGTGTGTTATATTTATGATTTGTTTTTTATATTATAAAAAAATTGTAAAATTTGTAACATAGCTTTCCATTCCTGTATGTATTGACTTTGACTCAAACAATGAAGTCCTGGGACGTAAAGGTTATGCTAATAAAATTGAAGACAAAAACATGACAACTATTCAATGACATAAATAATTGAGAAAACTAATTCGCAGGTTCTCATAGTTTATTGATATCTTTTGACTTGGCCTCCTATACTTTGATTTTGATTTGTTAAAACCATCCATCCTTGAGAGTTAGCCCCGTTATACACGTTAATTTTAATGAGTTGGAAACTGACTAAGCTGACACGTGGACAAAGATGATTGGCAGGCAGATGGACTAATTTTGATGCCAGCTGGGTAATTAGGTGAACAATCAGTTTTGGATAACGGCAACGAGGAGAAGATCGTCGGTGTAGATCATTACAAATGTTATTTCCCTTGGTTAATTTATAGATTTTTCATGTCAAGGCAGCGTCCGGTTTCTCTGCTTGCGTTTTACGCCCATCCCTCCACATCTCCGATCGGCCGTCAACTCTTGATCTAAGGGTCAAGAAATCTTTTTCAAAAAACCGCGTGCGGTAATTTTTTACCGCACGCGGTTTTTGAAAAAAATTCAGGACCCTTGGATCAAGATTTGGACGGCTAGATCTGGAGATGGGGAGGGATGGGCAAAAAACCGCCAAGGAGAGAATCTGCTTCCGTCAAGGCCAAGTAAACCATCTTTTATGTTTTATAAAAAAATAAACAGGCAATTTGAAGAGTGAAATTGATGGGCACAAGAGAAGGTTCTCTCAAGGAGAAGCTAGCACCTGCATGCATAAATAAATCCATCATTCGATATCTCCAAATTTAATTAGGGAAGATTGACAGTTTGGCACAATTCTATAGTTGTGCATATCATCAAAGAAATCATAAACTATATAAGGGGCAAGGGGCCTCTAATGCCCCAATGTTCCAATCTCCCAAATATATTTGTTTCCCTTTTTTCTCTTGATCATTAGATTTTTGTAAAATGAGTGACATTTTGATATTTTACGACAAAAAATGGTGCATTTTGTTTTTTAAATTAGAAAATGATGCAATTTTAAGTTTATTAATCCGTACAACTTTTAAAAAAATAAATTAATCATTCTTTGAAAAATTATCAAAAAGAAATTCAAAAGTGTATTCTTTTTTCCCTAAGACATCATAATGGTACTCATTTTATGTTGACTCTAATTATCAAAAAGGGGGAGGGGAACATCTGGGAGTCGGTTGAGACATTTTAAGGGGAATTACAAAGCATTAGAGAGTGGAGCATTAGGCTTGAACAGTTTTTAATTCGAGCTTTGATATTTTTGTGCAGCATATCGGGTTTGGGATAACTATATTTTTTGTACTCTAGCTTGTCGTAGATAAGATTTTCTTAGCCTTGTACATACGTTTTTGAAGTACATTATCCTCTGAAAGCATATCACACGTCAATTCAAGTAACAATATGAAACTATTATTGGTCCACCCATGCCTTTAAGTTGACTAAATGCAAAATACCTAACAAGCGTGCATACTTTGTACACACAGGGCACAAAAGTTCTCTGCATCACTCCGCACACTGTCATATACATGCAATTATGCAAAAGATTTTACCTCAAAATCATGAATTATTTTGTCCATTATATCATTATCTATGACATCCAAAACTTCCTTATCGTGGGACACACTACAAAAAATGAATATTTGTAGTGGTTAAAATAACGTATTTATAGCGGTTTTAACCACTACAAACAACAATAGTAGCGATTATAAAAACCACTACTAAATACACCACACTAGTGCAAAAAAGGCTTTAAGACCGTCTCATTTAGAGCGGACAATGGACACCCGGTCTTAAAGGAATGACCGTGGCAGTTCCGTAAATATAAAGAACTTCTTGCACCGGACAAATTTTTCACCGCTCTTAAAAACATTATTGAGACCGACTAAAATACAACCGGTCTTAAAAATTGAACTGAAATTTCAATTACTTTCTAAATATATCTCATATAGCCGTACTTATATTTTTAACGGTAAAACATAATAAGGAAAAATTTAAATATAAAAAGTCTAAAGTTTTAAGACCGAACTTATCAAGAAGACGGTCTTAAAAGTTTTCTTTCAAGACCGGACATATGATACTTCGGGTACGAAAAAGTTCATTAATATTAAGACCGGCGTTTTAAAAGGAACGGTCTTAAAGGTTAAACTTTTAAGATCGGACGTTTAATATGACCGGATTAATGTAAATATTAAGACCGTCTCTTTTTCATCCGGCCTTAAAAATCCAAGCAAGTTATACGTTTCTTCGCGAAAGCTTTTGTTACTCGTAGAGAACCTCCGTTCACGTTCAAACCCTTCCCGTTGCATTACCTCTCTTCCTCGCCCACGTACCATCAGCCCCCTGTTACTCTCTCATTTGCTCGGGCATTCCTCTCTTCCCTGTCTCGAAAATGGATGGTGAAAACGAATCTATTCGTGTTCCGGCAATGCCGTTCCTGGTGTGATCGGTGTGAGTGAGAACGAACCCTCTTCATCTCACAATGAGGCTCGTAATCGCCCGCACGCCGTGGTAGAAGAGGCACACGAATGATGGATGTGACCCTAAGTCGGACTTCGGGTCAAAGCTCGAGATTCGAGTTTAATGCAAGGTTGGAACTGTCGGTCCTAATAAAAGCAAATATAATAGTTTTGTCGGGCCTAGCACGCAAGAAGGTTAGCATCTTGACGGATGAGTGGAAAAGTGTGGACTCTAAGAATGTAAAGGATCCTATTTGGGAGACTATCCGGGTTACATACACCGTCCCGACGATCGAAGTTGAAAGACAAGACATTGTCTTATTGTGCTGATCGGTGGAGAAAGTTTAAGACCTTTCTCGCTAACACGTATATTTTCTCCGAGGTTCCGCCTACCAAACATCCTTGGGAGGTTTACACATTTATTGATGAACGAATTTGGCGACAATTTGTTCTTCTCGGGACCACTCCCGAAGCTCGGTGAGTTTATATTTAGTTTTGTTTTCCCTTTTGTTTGCTTATTAACCTGTGCGGATATGTGAATGTTATTGTGTTCATGTAATCCCGTTAGTTATAGAATGGTTCGGTGTGTGAATAGAAGTATACATTACCCGCCTTTGTCTATGCAAGTCCGATATGTCAACCCGAAAAGGTAAATTACTTGATGAGAAGGTATTAATTGTGTAATGGTTTGTCTTGCAAAGGAGGAAATGAATAGTCTTAAAAGGGGGAAACTTTATATACCCAATTGTTACTATCTAATGGGGATGCATTGATCCCACTGGATGCCTTAAAAGGATCAAGTTTGTATTATTACGTAAGCATAATTCTCTTTTGTTTCTTAACCTATCTATCTAGCTAGCACTACAAAACATAGCTCCAATTTCTTCTACAATTCTACATCTTCCTTAAATAAAATGTTGAAACTTGATGAAGTGAAGAATTTGACTAATGTTTGATTGACGTTCATATGAAGCAGAAGTTCTCTAATTTCTGTTAGTGACATGCATGGCTAGAATTCATAATTAATAGATGTTTTCAATCCCGATTCACGAAAAGAAGGGAACAAGCACGGGAGATAGGTAGAAAGAATGATTGCCCTCATAGGGCTTCTCGCGGCGGATATCAAAAGGCCGAAGAAGATTTAATGGCGGCCAAGAAGAGATTGGATGATGAAGCAGAATCCAATCCTTCTATGATACATGCTCCTCCATCTCCAATACGTCGCGAGGAGTTGTGGTTGCATATTCGGCAAAAGCCAAGCGGCGCCTACACGAGTGAACAAAATCGTCTAGTTGCTTTGAAAGAATTGTAAGTATCGTTATTGTTATTTTTTAGTTACTAAACATGTTTCATTACTAAGCTTCTTGTTATCGTATCTTACAGGAAGATCTTAAAAAGAAAGAAGCAGAGGAATCTTTTGTGTCGGACGGGAGGAATGATGTTCTGACCGTTGCGACTAGAAAACCAGATCACCCGGGGCGTGTAAGGGGGATTGGAGGACGGGTAGGCATAAAGCAAGTCTTTGGTATATCCAAACGCCATAGACAAAGTATGGTTACCCGGGGGGAGATGGACCAGACGTTGGCTGCTAATAAAGCTTTAATGACTGCAATGTTTCAATCCGAGATGAGCCAGATGAAGGAGGTGTTAGTTCTCAATATGTTTTGATGATTAACAACAAATGTAAAACATGTTTTGAAGTTTGCAAAGTTGTTTTAAAAATACTCGAAAGTTGCAAACTGCGGTTTGCATTTGCAAACTCGAGTATTGGACGGCCAATATGCGGTTGCCTTTGCAAACTCGAGTATTGGACAGCCAATACTTTGCGCATTGCTTGGTAAACTTCGAGTATAGGGCATACGAAAGGAACCAAGTTTTCAGCCAAAGTCCATCTGCAGGTTTGCTCTTGCAAACTCGAGTATGGGGACGCCAATCTCTGCAGTTGCTTAGCAAACTCGAGTATAGGCCATACGAGAAAGAAACCAAGTTTTCAACCAAAGTCGATCTTTGCGGTTGCATAGGCAAACTCGAGTATTGAATGGTCAATACTTGCGGTTGCATGGGTAAACTCGAGTATCGAACTTCTTGTGAATCAAAGGATTTTTCCAACTTAGTCAATACCGTGCGTTTGCATTTGCAAACTCGAGTATTGGACGACCAATCTACGCAGCGGTTGCTTGGCAAACTCGAGTATTGGACTTCCTTAAGCAAAACAAGTTTTTCAAACAAAGTCAAAACTGCGGTTTCCAAAACCAAACTCGAGTATTGACCTTCCAGAGCAAAGGATTTTTCAAGATAAATCAATACTGCGGTTTGCATTGGCAAACTCGAGTATTGAATGGTCAATCTTGCGGTTGCGTTGCCAAACTCGAGTATTGGACTTCCGAGAGCAAATGGATTTTTCAAGTTAAACCCATACTGCGGTTTGCATAGGCAAACTCGAGTATAGGTCTTGTTTTTCAAATACAAGAGACGATGGCTTGCCTCGAAAAAATGGAAACTCGAGTATCCAATTGGATACTCGCAGGTTTGGTCACTTGTGAACGGTGCCATACTCGAGTTTACAAGAACAAACCGCAAGATGCAACGTAAAAACTAAGTTTTTGAATTATACGAATTCGTGAATCACTCTTGTTTGTTCCAAATGCTTTCATGAACCATTCACTTATGATCCCGAGATATGTTTAACAAGTTTATTTAGTGGATTTCGGTTAGCACGAGATGAAAATTAATGAAGATCAAGGGAAAAAGCATAAAGTGGTCGAGCATTTATTGCACTTCAGAAAATTAACATCCTTTTAGTTAATCCATCTCGAGCACGAACTCTCAACGTTCAAAAACACTTTCTTCATCAAGAAAACTCTTCTCCAACGGCAAATCCTCGAGTTCCACATCGGACCATATCAAGCATCTGGATTAGTTGGAGCTTAGAGAGAAGATGACCGGACTTAATGCTAATCACCTACAACGGTTGGATTCATCATTCAACGGTCATTTAATGTTCTCTACCTATAAATAGAGTTCATTAACTTCTTCTCAAGTCGATACACCTGCGAGAGCGAAAATTTACTAAGTGTCATTTATTGTGTTCAGCTTTCACTTGTATTGTATCAATCGATACTTGCACTTCGATGTTCATTTTATCTCGCTCTGAAGAGAGTTATATCTCGTAAATCATTTATTGATTGAGATAACCACAAGTCGGGGACTTGGTGGTTGGGTGTATTGATTACAACTTGTAAGGGGAGTGAGTTCTAGAGAGAGAACTACTCTTGAGTACGAGTGTGTAATCGGTTTGTGAGTATAGTGGATTGAAAATCCCAAGTGTGGCTTGGGACTGGATGTAGGTCAAAGATAAGACTCGAACCCGGATAATTTCTATTGTGCAAGCTTTCCTTCCCTTCCTCCTCCGTCTATCTCTCGGTTTCATTACTTCAAAACAGAGCACATTTCTAAAAGTTTTTAAAATACCCAATTCACCCCCCTCTTGGGTATATAGCTCCATTTACATTTGGTATCAGAGCAAGGTCTTCTCTTAAGAGCTTAACAACTCGAGAAGGATCATTATGGAAGGTATCTTACCTGATGGAGCATCTATCAACAGACCACCTGGCTTCAATGGAGAGCACTACTCCTTCTGGAAGGCCAAATTCAAAGTTTTGTTATGGCAACTGAGTATGGTCTTTGGAGAGTATTTGAAAGAGGAGATTATGAGCCATCAACCGTGGAAGATGGAGTCAGAGTTCCCAAGCTAGAAGAGGAATATGATGAGAACGACAAAAGAAACGTCACCCTCAACAAAGAAGGCTGTTTCGCTTCTCCAAAGTGCACTTTAGTCAACAAGAATACTTTCGTATTTGCACCTTATCATCTCGCTAAGGCCATGTGGGATGCTCGAGATAGCTCATGAAGGAACAGTGAGTAAAGCAAAAACGAGTCAATACTCTTATGACCGAGTATGATCTTCTCGAATGAAGCATGGCGAATCCATTGGTGAGTTCCAGTGAGGTTCACTCATCTCATCAATCAACTTGCTGCCTTGGGAAAAGAATATGACCAACCACCAAGTAAGGAAGATCTTGAATATCCTTAACAAGGAATGGGAAGCAAAGGTCACAGCTATTGAAGAGGCTCGAGGAGAGTCAATGACGTCGCAGAGCGCTCTATTCGGATCTCTCGAGTATGAGGCTAAACTCAAATTCAAGAAGGGACTTGATGAAGTTCATGGCAAAAACAAGGGAATTGCCCTCAAGTCTACAAGAGAAGTTAAAGATTCAGATGAGGAAAATGAAAATGTAGACGAAGATGAGGAAATAGGCATGATGGTTCGTAGATTCAAGAAATTCTACAAGAAGGACCAAGGCTTCAAGAAATTTCACAAGGGTAGCTCCAAATATGAGGCAAAGAAGCGGTCATGCCATCTGCTACGAATGTCAAAAGCCTGGTCACATCAAGTCCGAATGCCCACAACAACAACAAAGACAAAGAAAAGAAGAAGTTCAGCAAATAGAAGAAGAAAGCTTATGTCTCCGGCATTTGGGGTGACAGCTCATCTGATGAAGATGATGAGGATGAGGAAGAAAAAGCAAATATATGCCTAGTTGCTGAAGAAGAAGAGCAACGTGCTAAACTTGAAGAGGTATATGATTGCAAACCTCCTTATGATGATCTGTTTGATGAATATATGACTTGCAATTTGAATTTGAAAAACTTGCTGAAAAATATTTCAAACGAAAAACCGAAATCTTACTCTTGAATCTCAAGTTGAAATGTTGTCCTCTTCGAAAATACTATTTGTAAAGATTGTCGATCTGAAGAAAAAGAATTCATATCTTACAAAGGCACTTGAGAAATTCACTAGAGGAAGTGAAATGCTCAATGTCATTTTGAAACAACAACATTTTATAAATGATAGATCGTAGGCATTGGTTACGATCAAACTTTGATAAGAAGAAAGGCAAGAAGAAGAGTGGTCGAAAAACATACATGAACTATTTTACAAAATCAGTTCACTCTTCAAATCCCTTTGCACATTGCAATTACTTGTAATAAGAAGGGTCATTCTACTTCATCTTGCTTTCATAAAAGGGAAAGAAAAATTAAACCAAATAGGAAATTATCAATGGGTACCGAAAGGAACTTATGTTCCTAAGGTCAAAACTAACTCCAAAGGACCCAAGAAAAGATGGGTACCTAAGGCTTGATCCCTTGAAAATTGCAGGTTTGTCTTAGAGCATCAAGACCCAACAAGTGGTACATTGATAGTGGGTGCTCAAGACACATGACCGGAGATGAATCCAAATTTCTTTCAATCAAACCAAAGGATGGTGGTAGAGTCACATTTGGAGGAGACCAATCAGAAAAATTGCTGGAATTGGTGAGATAGGAAACAATGAAGGTCCTCTCATCAAAGATGTCTACCTAGTAGAAGGATTGTGTCACAACCTCCTAAGTGTGAGCCAAAGCACCGACAAGGGTAACCTAGTTATCTTTGATTCAAATGAATGCTTGATTGTTAGAAAAGATTTAGTCCCCATTGATGATTTGAAAACTAAAGCCTTATTTAGAGCACCTAGAGATGGAAATTGTTATACTCTTAACCTCTCTAGCAATGCTTCAGGTTTACGAAAAATTGTTTTGTTAGTAACTTGAATGAGAGTTGGCTATGGCATAAGCGATTAGCTCATGTTAATATGTTTCAACTTGACAAGTTGCTGAAAAAGGATTTGGTCATTGGTATTCCTAAATTGAATTTCAAAAATGACATAGTCTGTGATGCTTGTCAAAAAGGAAAACAAACCAAATCTTCTTTTAAAGCAAAAAATGAGATTTCAACTAGTAGACCTCTTCAATTACTTCATATGGATCTAGTTGGACCAAATAGAGTAAAAAGTCTTGGTGGAAATCTTTACACCTTGGTCATAGTTGATGATTACTCTAGATTTGCTTGGACGATATTTTTGTCATCTAAAGATGAAACATTTGATCGATTTGTTACCTTTGCCAAAAAGGTCCAGAACGAAAGGCTTTGCAATTTCGTATAAGGACCGATCATGGTGGCGAATTTGAAAACAACGCCTTCGCGAGTTACGTGACAATGTGGGGATTGATCACAACTTCTCGGCTCCAAGGACTCCTCAACAAAACGGTGTGGTTGAGAGGAAGAATAGAGTCCTCACCGAGATGGCAAGGGCAATGTTAAATGAAAACAACACTTCTCAAGTGTTTTGGGCGATGCGATGAGTACGGCTTGCTACATCTCCAACCGAGCCTATTTGAGGAAGAAACTGAACAAGACCCCATATGAACTCTACAAGGAAAGGAAGCCAAATCTCAGCCACCTACATGTCTTTGGATGCAAGTGCTATGTGCACAACAATGGTAAAGAAAATCTTGGTAAATTCGATTCCAAAGCTGATATAGGTATCTTCATTGGTTATTCAAATAGGAGTGGAGCCTATAGAGTCTTTAATACTCGCACACGTATTGTTGAAGAATCAATACATGTTGTTTTCTGTGAATCCAAATCGATAAAGCCTTGGACAATGAAGAAGAAAATGTTTTCAAGAATCAATTCTTTTCGAAAACTACTCCTACTTCTACGAAAATTCTGAAAATGTTTTTGAGGCTGATCCCCAAAATAATATTGAAAATCCTGATCGGACTCAACCTAGAGCTTGGAAATTTATTAGAAATCATCCTTTAGACCAAGTTATAGGTGATATTAATCGGGGAGTAAGAACCGAGAAATAGTACTTTGAATGAAGTAACATTCTCTCGCATTTATATCTCATATAGAACCCTCTAAGATTGATGAAGCCCTTTCGGATAATGATTGGGTGTTAGCAATACAAGAGGAGTTACATCAATTTGATAGAAATCAAGTTTGGGATTTGGTACCTAGGCCCAAAGACCATCCTGTCATTGGCACCAAATGGGTATTCAAGAACAAACGTGATGAGTCGCAATCATTGTCCGCAACAAGGCAAGATTGGTTGCCAAAGGCTATAATCAAGAAGAAGGAATTGATTATGAAGAAACTTATGCTCCAAAGGCAAGATTGGAAGCCATAAGAGTACTTCTAGCCTTTGCATGTGTAAAAGGTTTTAAACTATATCAAATGGATGTGAAAAGTGCTTTTCTCGAATGGTTTTATACAAGAGGAAGTCTATGTAGAACAACCTCCTGGTTTTGAAAATGAACATTGTCCGATCATGTGTATCGTCTCAAGAAGGCTCTATATGGCTAAACAAGCTCCTAGAGCTTGGTATGAGCGATTAAGCAAATTCCTTCTAAATCAAGGCTTTGTTAGAGGAAAAGCGCACAACTCTTTTCATAAAGAGTAATAAGCTAAATGAAATTTTAATGGTTCAAATATATGTGGATGATATTATATTTGGTGCTTCTAATGATGCTTTGTGTGAAGAGTTTTCAAAGACTATGCGGGGAGAGTTTGAGATGTCCATGATGGGAGAGCTCAACTACTTTCTTGGACTGCAAATCAAGCAAAGAAAAGATGGGATATTTATTTCCCAAACCAAATATCTGAATGATTTCTTTGAAGAAATTTGGGATGGACCAAAGTGCAATGGTGCCGGACACTCCTATGAGCTCAACTTGCTTCACTAGATGCTGATGAGGAGGGCAAAGATTTCAACATCACAAAATATAGAGGAATGATTGGATCACTTCTCTATCTTACACGAGTCGCCGGACATCCAATTCGGTGTTGGGATGTGTGCAAGGTTCCAATCCGCTCCAAAAGAGTCCCATGCTTGAACAAGTAAAGAGGATATTCAGATATCTCTCGGACACAAAGACTCTTGGACTGTGGTTTCCCAAAGGTCAACCGGAACACTTGGTGGCATACTCGATTCGGATCATGCCGGCTACAAGACAGATAGAAAGAGCACAAGTGGCCAATGCGAATTCTTTGGCAACTCACTTGTCTCTTGGTTCGCAAGAAGCAAACATCTCGTGGCCGTGTCCTCTACCGAAGCTGAATATGTGGGCTCCTCAAGTTGTTGTGCTCAAGTGCTATGGTTGAAACAACAACTTGCCGACTTGGGAGTTCACTTGAAGGAAATCCCAATTTTGTGTGACAACACAAGCACAATAAGCTTGGCCAAGAATCCGGTGCAACATACAAGAACCAAGCATATTGATGTGAGGCATCACTTCATTCGGGATCATGTCCGAAAAGAGATGTCAAAGTGATGTTCATCCCAACTCATCTTCAACTTGCTGACATCTTCACAAAGCCTCTAGCCAAAGAACCTTTCAACTTCATAAGAAGAGAATTGGGAATGGTAAATCCCAATGAATTGTAAGAATTTCTCATTCAATCTAATGTTAGTTATGTTTTTGATGATTAATCTTTACTAACTTGAGCATCGGAGCGTTTAGATATGTCTCTTGCAGGATATTTCAATGCTTCAGAAGTTCCATACTGCAAAGATAGGATGGGTTACTCGAGTTTAGGACCGTCTGAAGCCAAACTCGACCTTCAATAATAGCTTGACTCGAGTATGGGGAACAAAAACTGCAGCTTTAGGACCCGACAAACCGCAGTTTGTAAGTGCAAGTATGCTAAACTCGAGTAAGCGAGCTAAACTCGAGTATGTTCATCGTGGGTTCAAAAATTCACGCTACATTTTTGAAGTCCAGGTTAGTATACTTTCACCTTTACTGCAGTATGTAAATGAAAGTTTGCTAAACTCGAGTAAGGAGAAGCTAAACTCGAGTATGTCACTTTGGTGAATTCCAAACGTTACACTATTTTAAATCAACGATGTGGCATACTTCCATTTGTACTCGAGTTTATTAGTGACAGTTTACTAAACTTCCATTTGTACTCGAGTTTGTTAGTGACAGTTTCCTAAACTTCCATTTGTACTCGAGTTTGTTAGTGACAGTTTGCTAGACTCAAGTAAGAAATAGATAAACTCGAGTAAGGAGGTCTGTCTATATATATATGTGAACAGTGGTGTTCTTCCAAACTCGCGTCTTCACTCCAAAGAAACCCTAGAGTTTCAACTTTCTCTCTTCTTCTCCTTCGAATCCGTCACAATCCCTCATCAACCCCTTCAAATCCTCACCAAATTTCATCTAATTCTTCTTATCTTCACTCCTTCCGAAACCCTAAGCACTCAAATGTCTAAAGAAGTCTCTCAATCCTCTCGACCGATTCCTCCACGAGCTCCAAGGAGCAAATCGATCCTACGAAGTTGCGAGAGGCATTGATACAAGAATCCCCGGAGTGGGTATTGTGATTAAGGATAATCCATCCTCGAATCCCAAGAGAGGGGATTCGTCTTCAAAGGGTCCAACCTTCATCACCCACAAAAGGAAGAGGGCGGCCGAGTCGAGCAAAGCAAAGGGGAAAAGAACCGTCGTTCACCGAAAGACAAGGTCCAAGAATGCCACCCCTGCTTCTGGCTCTCGCTCCACTGTCGAGGTTACCGGCTCTTCGTCAGATTTTGAGACTGAAGAAGATGAGCACGAAGGAGCCTCCCCATTTATCGACAATGCAAGAGAGGAGATTAAGCTTCACAAGACTCCGCCTCCGGATTCAAAGTCACCCCGGTTCCTCTTCCTCCCGGTCTCAATGCCAAGTTCAAGGACCAGATTCATCTCGTGGCTTCGTGCGGTTGTCTCACTTGACTTGGAGCAACTTTATCGCGAATGCAATGTGGATCTCTCACCTTGGTTTGGGGCCTATCGGTCATTCATTTCCATCGAAGCCGCTTACTACCCGGAGTTGGTCAAGATGTTTTATTTTAATATGGCAACCAACAACCTATTGGACTCGAAGGCTATACGGTTGAGGAGAGGATCACCACATGTGTCGGGGGTCCAATTCAACCCGTCCGCCGCTATCATCAACCAGATCCTTAAGGTTGCTCATCCTCCACCGGCGTCCACACCACAATACACCAATGCTGAGGTGTATAGGACCTTAATGCATACTCAGGACGTGCCGGATGATCAGCTTGCTCATTTGTCTATCAAGCCCTCAGACATGCCAAAGACCGCACCGAGTGATTTGGTACATCTACACTCGGAATTTTGTGCAGAAAGGAGGGAGCTATACTCACTTTGCTCGGAAGGATTATCGATTCTTCATAGCCTTCATCCAGAAGAATCCTCTCAACATTGGGCAATGGATCTTCAAAGAAATCAGCGCCTTCAAGTTTACATCCCGAAAGGGATCATACATGCCCTTTGCCTCACTGGTGTCCCTCATTATGTTCTACTACAAGATATGGTATGTGGGGCCACCTGAGCAGATGAAGTTCATTCCATCCTTCGGCAAGACTCAATTGAACTTTATGAAGATCTCATTCGAGCCGGAAGGATCAGGCCAGTCAAGGGCTCCTCCGAGGTCACAAGCCCGTGCATCACGCTCTTATGCGCACGAGGCTCGCCGCATCCTCCTCCATCATTGGACCTCGAAGAACGGTTGAGAGAGATGATCGATGCTGCCTCTCATCTCATAGACGATTATGAAAGCCGAGTTGGACATCTTTGCGCGAGCCGAGTTCAAGATGGGTCTCATGGATGTGAAGACCGACTTGGAGAAGCCGAAGGATGCCACGACCCGACGAAACGCGAGCGAGATTTTTGATCGGGGATTGATCTAGACTCCCGGTTATCCATGACATATGAGCTTGCTTCGAAGCCCGGAATAAGATTGATCGTCGATTGACCATTTTGGTCTTGGTGCTTCTTCGTCCTCCACGTTTGGGTTCACGACCGGTCCATCCTCATCCTCTCCTATCCCCGAGACCCAGCCACCGAGAGACACACATATCCCCACCTTCCTCACCTCCCTTCTCATTTCCTAGTCCACCTCACACCTCTTCCCCCGACCTCCACTTCCACTCCTACCCCGTTATCCCATCATCTCCCATCACTCCTTCCACGAGATTCTCCCCGACCGCCCTCCATCTCCATCTACCCCGTCTACATCGAGAAATTCCCCACACCTTCTCCTTATCATGACCCTACCTTCGATCCATCCACTGCCATGGTCCTCTGGACCCCTCCTTTTGTTATCCTTGATCCCGAGTATGTTGATGAAGACAAAGGGGGAGAAGGAGAGAAAGATGTAGATGTATAGGGTCTATTGGTTCTAGGAAGTTTGTTATGTTTTGCTTTTGTCATCTGTACTTTGCTATTTCTGAACTTGTTATGATTATCAGAATGATATCAGTAGTTATCAGAATATCTATCTTGTCTGATATTGTTCATTGTTTACTTAATTGAATATAGTTCAGCTTGTTTACGTTTTTGAATTCCACTTCGCTGCCATTCTCTGAACTTCAAATGTTGAAATGCCAAATTGGATGGTTTTCTGATAACTCAAACCTTGAACTTTGAAAACTTCATCTCAAAACAAACTACATCTTTCAAATTCTTTGCAAAATAATTTACAAGTGTTGTCATCATCAAAAAGGGGAGAATGTTAGTTCTCAATATGTTTTGATGATTAACAACAAATGTAAAACATGTTTTGAAGTTTGCAAAGTTGTTTTAAAAATACTCGAAAGTTGCAAACTGCAGCTTGCATTTGCAAACTCGAGTATTGGACAGCCAATACCGCTTGCCTTTGCAAACTCGAGTATTGGACAGCCAATACCGCAATTTGCTTGGTAAACTCGAGTATAGGGCATACGAAAGGAACCAAGTTTTCAGCCAAAGTCCATACCGCGGTTTGCTCTTGCAAACTCGAGTATGGGACAGCCAATCTTGCAGTTGCTTAGCAAACTCGAGTATAGGCCATACGTAAAGAAACCAAGTTTTCAACCAAAGTCGATATCGGTTGCATTGCATAGGCAAACTCGAGTATTGAATGGTCAATACTGCAGTTTGCATGGGTAAACTCGAGTATCGAACTTCTTGTGAATCAAAGGATTTTTCCAACTTAGTCAATACTGCAGTTTGCATTTGCAAACTCGAGTATTGGACAGCCAATACTGCAGTTTGCTTGGCAAACTCGAGTATTGGACTTCCAGAAGCAAAACAAGTTTTTCAAACAAAGTCAAAACTGCGGTTTCCAAAACCAAACTCGAGTATTGACCTTCCAGAGAGCAAAGGATTTTTCAAGATAAATCAATACGGTTTGCATTGGCAAACTCGAGTATTGAATGGTCAATACCGCAGTTGCGTTGCCAAACTCGAGTATTGGACTTCCAGAGAGCAAATGGATTTTTCAAGTTAAACCCATACTGCAGTTTGCATAGGCAAACTCGAGTATAGGTCTTGTTTTTCAAATACAAGAGACGATGGCTTGCCTCTGAAAAATGGAAACTCGAGTATCCAATTGATATCGCAGTTTGGTCACTTGTGAACAAAGGTGCCATACTCGAGTTTACAAGAACAAACCGCAAATATGCAACGTAAAAAGTAAGTTTTTGAATTATACGAATTCGTGAATCACTCTTGTTTGTTCCAAATGCTTTCATGAACCATTCACTTATGATCCCAGATATGTTTAACAAGTTTATTTAGTGGATTTCAGGTTAGCACGATGAAAATTAATGAAGATCAAGGAA
Source organism: Acacia acuminata (assembly GCA_019022655.1). Classification (NCBI taxonomy): domain Eukaryota; kingdom Viridiplantae; phylum Streptophyta; class Magnoliopsida; order Fabales; family Fabaceae; genus Acacia; species Acacia acuminata. The sequence continues at coordinate 952,927 of JAFJYI010000048.1, read as the reverse complement.
AAAGCATAAAGTGGTCGAAAGCATTTATTGCACTTCGTAAAATTAACATCCTTTTAGTTAATCCATCTGAGCACGAACTCTCAACGTTCAAAAACACTTTCTTCATCAAGAAAACTCTTCTCCAACGGCAAATCCTCGAGTTCCACATCGACCATATCAAGATCTGGATTAGTTGGAGCTTAGAGAGAGAAGATGACCGACTTAATGCTAATCACCTACAACGGTTGGATTCATCATTCAACGGTCATTTAATGTTCTCTACCTATAAATAGAGTTCATTAACTTCTTCTCAAGCCGATACACCTACGAGAGCGAAAATTTACTAAGTGTCATTTATTGTGTTCAGCTTTTCACTTGTATTGTATCAATCCGATACTTGCACTTCGGTGTTCATTTTATCTGCTCGTAAGAGAGTTATATCTGTAAATCATTTATTGATTGAGATAACCACAAGTCGTGGGACTTGGTGGTTGGGTGTATTGATTACAACTTGTAAGGGAGTGAGTTCTAGAGAGAGAACTACTCTTGAGTACGAGTGTGTAATCGCTTTGTGAGTATAGTGGATTGAAAATCCCAAGTGTGGCTTGGGGACTTTGGATGTAGGTCAAAGATAAGACTGAACCAGGATAATTTCTATTGTGCAAGCTTTCCTTCCCTTCCTCCTCCGTCTATCTCTGGTTTCATTACTTCAAAACAGAGCACATTTCTAAAAGTTTTTAAAATACCCAATTCACCCCCCCTCTTGGGTATATAGCTCCATTTACAAGAGGAACTTAGTCAGCTGGGGCTGCTTTTGAGCAATCGTCCAGAGACCATGTTCCCTTCACACACTCACACAACCGTGCGCAGAGCACTAGGGAGCTACATTGTTGGGATGATCGAGCAACCTTGTGACCTTTATGTGGAGGATCCCGATCATCATGATGGACGATTATTGGTTGCAAAAGGGACTGTTCACAACTTGGGATCAACCGTACACCACCAACAAATGCCCGATGATGAAGTCGAGTGTCGCTGAAAAGGTGATCATTGATGCACGCTCCTCTCCAAACCGATGAGCTAAAGCTTGTGAGTGATGTCAAGGGAACCTTCATCCCTTGGCCGGTGAAGCTTGTACATGTCTCTACCGCTCCCGAAGCTTCAACCCTCCTCCTCAAGTTCCATCCCCTCGTCAAGCTCCATCCCACCCTCAAGCTCTATCCCCATCGCTAAGTTGGTCGTCACCAGGAAAAAATATCCGATCTCGATGAAGAGTGGATATTTTAAGGATAAATCGTGGCCCGCCGATGAAGTACTAGGCGTCCCTCATCCTATGCCCGTTCAAGTTGACACTGTTGATGTTGAGTCCCTGTTGCTTCCTTGACAGGAGCTTACTGATGCAGTTGTTAGAATTTTTATGAAGTAAGTATCTTCTGAAAGTGGAGCCTAAATACCCAAGAGGGGGGTGAATTGGGTATTCTTAAAATTTTTAGAACTAGGTCTGTTTTGGACAAGTGAAAACAGAGTATATCGTAGGAGAAGGGTAAGGAAAGCTTGCACAAGAGAAATTATCCTGGTTCGGTCTTATCCTTGACTTACATCCAAATCCCAAGCCACACTTGGGATTTTCAATCCACTAGAACTCAACAATTGATTACAAACTCGTTTTGAGTAGTTCTCACTAGAACTCACTCCCCTTACAAGTTGCAATCAATACACCCAGCCACCAAGTCCCCCGACTTGTGGTTATCTCAATCAATGAATGATTTACGAAATAACTCTCTTACGAGCGAGATAAGATGAACACCGAAGTACAAGTATCAAATTGATACAATACGTAAAGAAGCCGAACACAATAAATGACACTTAGTAAATTTTCGCTCTCAGTAGGTGTATCAGCTTGAGAAGAAGTTAATGCACTCTATTTATAGGTAGAGAACATTAAATGACCGTTGCTTGATGAATCCAACCGTTGTAGGTGATTAGCTTAAGGTCTGGTCATCTTCTCTTTCTAAACTTCTGCTAATCCAGGTGTTAATTTGATCTGATGTGATTCTCTGAGAATTTGCCCGTTGGAGATTACTTTGCTTGTTGTAGTAAGCATTCTTTAACGTTCAGAAGGCGTGCTCAGATGGATTAGCTGAAAGTAGGTTGATTTGCAGAGGTGCATTAAATGCACTGAGCACCTTTTTGCTTTTTGCCTTGATCTTCATTAATCTTCATCTGTGCTAACTGAAATTCACTCAATAAACTTGTTAAAAATATCTGGGAACATAAGTGAATGATTTATGAAAGCAATAGGATCAAACAAGAGTGATTTACAAATTCGTGTAATTCAAAAATCAGTTTTTTACCGTTGTATACTTTGCGATGTTCATGCTTCACGCAAAGATTGCACCGTACACAAGTGTCCATACTTTGCAAAGATCCAATGGGAAACTCAAGTATGCACCTTTCGTGAGGCAAACCAACGTGTCTTGTGTTTGAAAGACAAAACCTATACTTGAGTTTACGCTCCTTTACCGCATTGACTTAGCTTGAAAAATCCTTTTGCTCTCGCAAGTCCAATACTCGAGTTTGGCTACGCAAACTCGAAGATTGACTTAACTTGAAAAATCCTTTTGCTCTCGTAAGTCCAATACTCGAGTTTGGCTACGCAAACTGCAGTATTAACTTAACTTGAAAAATCCTTTTGCTCTCTCGTAAGTCCAATACTCGAGTTTGGCTACGCAAACTACGGTATTGACTTAACTTGAAAAATCCTTTTGCTCTCTCGTAAGTCCAATACTCGAGTTTGGCTACGCAAACTGCAGATATTGACTTAGTTTGAAAAATCCTTTAGCTCTTCGAAGTTCAATACTCGAGTTTGGCTACGCAAACCGCAAAGTATTGACTTAGTTTGAAAAATCCTTTAGCTCCGGAAGTTCAATACTCGAGTTTGGCTACGCAAACTGCAGTATTGACTTAGTTTGAAAAATCCTTTGGCTCTCTGGATGTCCAATACTGCGGTATGCAAACCTATACTGCAGTATTGACTTAACTTGAAAAACTTGGTTGCTTTCTGGATGTCTAATACTACGGTATGCAAACCTATACTTATTTGACTTAACTTGAAAAACTTGGTTGCTTTCTGGATGTCCAATACTGCGGTATGCAAACCTATACTGCAGTATTGACATTATGAGAATGTTTTTAACTGACTTTGCAAGCTTCAAAACATGTTTTACATTTGTTGTTAATCATCAAAACATATTGAGAACTAACATCTTCTGTCTATGAGTACATCATTTAAATGCATCGTTTAGACATATATACATATATACTAATTCCCTGATCGATGTCATTATGGTAGGTTCTTGCATCATGAATTGGTTCAAAGGTGCAGGATCGACGATTTTGGATTCTTGTGCCTTGTCTATTCAAGCCAAACAACCATGGAGGAGAGACAGAGTACATATCAAAGAGGTTGTGTGAAGTGAGCGAAAGTTGTACTTTTTGCCATTCTTCCACAGTACATATCAAAAATCTTGTCCGCAATTCACTTAATTCTCGCTACATATATCACCGAGTATAGTTTATTGATGTGAATTTTCAGCCGCCACGGCGCTGGTCCTCATGTGCATGGAGGAGCATAAAGTTATCTTCTTATGCTCCACTCACACCGAGCCATCGCCTACATTGGTGCGGACTACCATCAACGAGTAAGCATGTCATTTTGATTCTCTTGTCGACATCTCTCTTTTGAATTTTAAGTGAATCATTGATAAATTTGTGATTTTGATGATAGTGCCATGAGGACCTTCCAAAGAGTACAAAAGAAAAGGCGTGCTACTCAGGACAAAGACCCCATGTGGTACAGACCAGAGGTTGGTACAATATTTGTAGCACACTACCTTGTGAACTTGGTCATTGAGCTATATATATATATGCTCTTATATATATTTCTTGTTCTTTTTAGACCCGTCGACAACCACCGGCGTCCAACTTATGTGGCCAGTACATCATGAAACACATGTATCATATTACCATGCGAGGGGATACTAAATTAACTGCAAAGGTAAATGTATTTGATGTTACATATTATGCAAGTTAATTCAGTTTCGCTTCTTGTTACAAATGAAATATGCACGCAAGTTAATTCAGTTGTCTTTACATCTTTGATGTTACGATGTTTCAATGCAAAACTCCCTTTTTTGATGATGAACTGGAGCACATACGCAATGTGTTTTGTGAATATCTGTATGGTCTGATCTTAGAGTCAGAAAAATGACAATAATTAATGTCCTAAATTCATTTGTAAGTATAATCTGTAGCAACAATAATCGATCTTCTCGTAAATTTGTTTATTTTTTTGAACAATTCATTTGTAAACATACATAGGCAATGTAAAATTCAATAAATAAATTTAGTTAATTTTTCGAACAATTTTCTTGTGTCCATTTTGGGTTTTTGAATGTATTATTGGATGGTGGATATAGCTATTTAATGTAGTGTTTGAAATCTAAGACTTTTAGGACCGTTCATTAATAGCATGTCCGGTCTTAAAGGTCCGCAAAGTGTTCGGTGTAAAAAGTATGAGACTTTTAGGATCGTATATTGCTTTAGTGTCCGCTCCTAAAAACTTAAAAAACACATGAACTTTTAGGTCCAGACGTATTATAAAAGGTCGGTCTTAAAAGTCGCCCGCTTAACTTTTAGGACCGTAATTTTATAAATAATCGGTCTTCAAAAGTCCTTTGGTTACAGATCTGCTTAACTTTTAGGACCGTATGTTGTTTTTTGTGTGATTTAAAAGTCAATCACCTTTAAATACCCCTTTTCGGACAAATTAAGTGGATAGGGTTGAAGACAACCGAGGTTCTGGCGTTCTGCTCAAGCTAGGTCCTTCATTATCATCGTTTTTACCTCTCCATGTGTAGAGGCAGCATTATCGGTGTCCCTTTTATTTTGTCTTTTGTCTTTTTGTCGAAAAAAGAAGGAAGATAATGAAAAGGACACTTGGTTTCTAACATGGGGAGGTAAAACCGACGTCAACGAAGGTCCAACCTTGAGAAGAATAGTCACTTTGTTTGTTCTTATCCGAATAAGGTAAAAGCTCCTTTTTTTGGGTATGTTCTTAACTGTATTCGTGAATTTCGTTGTTGGATTTACACGAGGACAATGTTTTGTTTGTTTCCTTTTTGTCGGAAAAAGAAAGACGATAATGAAAAGGACAAGAGGCAATCGGATATGGAAACCAAAGCGACAAAAAATGGCGTGTTTTTAGGACCGTCGATTTACTAACTAAAGTCTTCGTTCTTTTATTTTAGATTTTTTAGTTGGCCATTATCCATCCTTCATAGTTGCCTTGTTTATTGCTTTCCAGGTTCAGATAATGGGATAAAGTACTAAACTCGCACGAGAACAAAATTTAAAAATATTTTATTTACTAATTTTTATAGGGCAGCGATCACAAAAAAAAATCAAAATAAAAAAGCAACAAAAAAAACTAATCCCTCTCGTAGTCGGAGAGGGAGGGGGCGTCGAGTCGTCGGAGTCGTCTTCGACGGGATCGTACTTCACGTCATTGGCGTGGAGTACCATGTTTAGCTTGTTGTTCATGGTATGAGCAAGCTGAACCAATTGGCCCAAACGTCGATCGATTTGATCGACGCGGGCCACTGATGGATCGCACCAACCGCTTCACGTCGGATTTGGAGGAGACGGTGGCGGAGGGGCTGATGTTGAAGAGGAGGAGGAGGAAACGGAGGACTGGAGGAGCAGCCATTACGGTGGGGGCTGAGGTTGAAGAGGAGGAGGAGAAAACGGAGGACCCGGGGGAGAAGAATGTGAAGAAAGTACAAAGAACAACGGGTTTAAATAGAGAACCCATCCTGAACAATGTGAAATGCCGGAAACTTTAATGAGGAGACGCATTGTTCATCAGAATACAAGGAGACGCCTAGTTGGGAAGTTTATTTGGAAGCCGAAGAGACTCTGCATCATTCATTTGAGCAGTGTGTAAGTACCGGGTAAATGATAAAAGGTCGGTCTTACAAGTAAGACTTTTAGGACCGGACTTATTATAAAAGATCGGTCTAAATAATAGAATTTTATACCACATACCTATAAGTACCGGGTTAATGATAAAAGGTCGGTCTTAAAAGTAATTTAGACTTTTAGGACTGGATATTTTAAAAAATGTCGATCTTAAAATAAAATGAATTGCAAAAATATTAAATAATGAAATTTTATACCGCGACCCTATAACTCCTTATTAATTCCTCACTACCTCGTAACTCCAAACTACGTACGTGGCTATCGAGAACAGCTCTCGCCTTTATTAATTAACTCCTCATACCTCTCTCGCCTAACCGCTCAAACCATGGTTAGATTCAAGAGAACCGCTCGTAGGGGTGCTCTTAGTCGTGATGCTCGTGCCTTCCGTCGATCGTTATACGGTGCGCCTCCTCCATTGAGAGTCCGTCCTATTGTGACAAGAGTCTTGGGTCGTTGGACCCATTGTTATTTCTTCGGATGATGAAGAGGTTCCCGCTCCCCCTCTCCAACCTCTTGGCCCCACCGCGACTACTACGACCTCTCTCCTCTTTCCTCTAATGAAGCATTGTGGCTGAATCGAGTAAGACAAACTTGCTAATCTCCGGCGGAAATTAATGTTGTTCACACCGAAATCGCCAAGGCTTTGGAGGATAATAAGCTTTAGGAGATGTTTAGTCGATTCTTGTTTTTGATAATTTTCTCGCTTGTTTTTCTTTTGTATTTTTTCTTGTGTACGTGCATATGCAAGTAATATATGTAATTAAAGAAACTCCGAGTTTTCCTTTAATTTTTATTCATTCGATTCTTTAACGCTCGCCAAATCCTTTTTTAGAAATCACAAAACGAGGAATTTTAGGGCCCAGGAGTATTATAAAACGGCGGTCTTAAAAAATTTTATATATAGAACCGTCTCCTTTTAATGAACCGGTTTAATTGTCTCAATTTAGGTCCGTTGTATTATACAACTCCGGTCTTAATAAAATCCCAAATATAAAACATGTCTCGCTTTGTCGCGCGAATATTAAATTTCCCTCACGAACTTCTCTTGTTGCGCCTAAAGTGTTACTCGGGTTACGTCGCCACTTTGTCGTTGGTTCGCGTTGCTCTCTCGACAATCACTTTACGGTTCCTTAGCTAAACGTCTATAGACCAAGCCGTAAGAGGTGTTTCGGTTATATAACTTTATGATTTTCCCGCTCATCGTTCGGGTTTTTCCTGGGTTGAGCGAAATCGATCAAATGTTCTTGTGGGTTTTCGTGTTGTTAATGGATATTGTATTTTGAAGATTATAATTTCACTTTAGACCTACCCAACTGACCAATAAATGTTTTCGAGGTACTCTTTCTTTCTGCAACATCAACGTTCGTGGTGGGAGAAGAAAGACTAAGCAAACGCATTTGAATTTATATGAAAAGGGTATGAGCTCTGAGAATTTGATGCCTAGCTAACCTTTGGACTAGATCCTAACGGAAGTCCATGATTATGTGTGCTTAGGCGAGAGAAATATTATAATGAATAAGCCTGGGAAGTGTCATAGAAATTTGAAACCTCTTGATTTATGGTATGAGTGCCTTGAGGTATGAAATATGGTGATCCTTACGGATACCATGAGAATACTAGAATGAATACGGTAAGGTTGATGAACCTAGAAGTTGAATAGGTATCCAAAGGGTTGCTACCAATTAAATCATGACCTAAGAATCAGACAATAGTTGAATTGATTCTTTGGGCAATTGAATTGATCTGAATGAATTGAGGTACCAGAATAGGGTACTGATTGAATAGAATGAATTAAGACACCAGAATGTTGTGTCGATGTGCATGAGGACAACCTACAAAGGATACTCACCAGAAGGGCAGACCTGTTAGAGTAGCGCAGTGGAAGCGTGGTGAGCATGATAGGCATAGAAAGAACTGAGAGTTCTATGAACGGCCTGGTAGCCAATGATAAAGTTTAGAACGTGTTTAGAAGTGATGACCTTCTATAACAGTTGTCTAGTTCCCCGAATGTTTGAAAATTGAATTTTGAATTTGCCAATGCACCTGTGGAATTGTGAATTTTCTGAAATGAATTCCTGAATAAAATGTTTTGAACAGGGTTTGAGACCCATTTTGTGGTCACTTTTGAACGATATTGTTTTACGGAAGTGATCCTTGTGGAACCCAGAATTGGAAATGAATTTTTGAATTTTATGAACTGAATTTTTGAATGAAACATTTTCAACAGAATTTGAGACCAGGGTAATGGTCACTTTTGAAATGGTGTTGTCTCGAAGAATGGGTTTGAACCCAGAATTTGAAATTGAATTTTGAATTATGTGGTTGGGAAAGCAGTACAGAACTGGAAAGGTCACAAACTGTTGTAGAAATACTCAGTTTACTGGATCTTGCCAGATGTTTTAAAATGTTTTGAATCGCTAGCCATTTTTGAAAACTCTTTTTGAGGGGATTAGTTTTTGAGAAGGCGATACTCGCGCCGGTGTTTGCATCCAATCGAGTAGTTTCGCCTTGTAGGGGCATGTGTTTGCCTTGTTTGGTCGGGACCACGCAGGCGTTTGGAGCAGGGCTCCTGGACATTGGTCCTTTTTCCCGGATAGGGATTCCAGTGGGTGGCCCGTTAATGTGCCAGTGCGGACAGGGTCCGGGTAGGGATGGAAATTCTCCCACATTAGTCAACAAGTGCATTGCCACTTCGGTGGTTTGTGTATGAAAGGATTGGGATATGCCACTGTACCGAAAGGTTGAAGTGGTGGCGAGAGCTTTGAAATGTTAAATTTGTGAAATGAATTATCCTTCTCATTAACGTGTGCTGGTAGTTAATGTTTTCTAAAAATAGTTCGGCAGTAAATTGTTTTCGAGTAAATTTGAACTGGCAGTGGTTGAGTTTGAAAATGTGATGGCACTATTACCGTTTGTATAGTGCAAGTTGTGAAATGTACTTGCAACCACATGAATATTCAATTTGTGAAAATTTGAAAATGAGACAACTTAGTTGAAATGAAAAGCGGTGCAATTGGTAATTATAATGATACCCCGTAACGTAAACTGTAGCATGGTCTAGAGATCGAACCGGGTAGGTCAGATATGAATTGCCAGTGTGCTAAGCAATAGAAAAGTGGTCTGAGAGCTTAAGTTGAGGAAGCTCAGACAAAAGATAAATGAGCCGAGGCTCAAGGCTGTAAGACCCGGTGTGCAAGGTTGCACAGGGCGCTATCCCTGGGCTGTAAGACCTATGTGTTTAGCACTATATGGAATGATCACAAGTATGGTGACTTTGGGACTAGTGTGTCCAAAGAAGTTTGAGGCTGGCAGAATTTTCAGACTGTACCAAGTTGTAGTCGTGATGCCTATGGCTTGAGGGTAATTCCTTGGGCAATAAGGCAAGAATATCCAGCGCAATGGCAAGAGAATAGAATGAGCCGAAAGGCTAGAATGAAATAAGCCGAAAGGCCAAAATGAAATAAGCTAAAAAGTTGAATGTATCGAGGCTGAGAGAAGCTCAAGTAACCAAGCTGTGAGAATGGACCGGTGAGTCCTATCAATGAATACAACACACCGGGTACAGGAAGAATGAGAATATTGAATGGTTTTGTTGCGTGCTTAGTGAGCATGCGTAAGAAAGGGATAGACTAAATGTCTAAGAATTATTCCCCGAACTATAAACGACCAAATTTCGAGGACGGAATTTTATTGAACGGGGGGAGTAATGTAACATCCCAAATTTTAGAATTGGGGAATTAGAAGTATTGAATGGGATTTTGATGGAAATTTGACCTGAATAATTATAGGGTTAATTATTAGAAGTAGAGGTCAATTTTTCCTTAAATTCTTGAGAAAAGAATTTGAGAAATTTGAAAGAGACAAGGAAATGTTTAATCGAATTTTGAGAAAAGAATTGTTGTAGTCTTATGGTACAATATTAGAATTTTAGAGAAGGGAATTGATGAAGTTTAATGGAAGGAGAAAAGCTTATCATGAGTTTATTTTAATTGATAGATTCCCTAAGCGAATTATGATTGATCTCAAATATCCATCAAAAGAAGTCACGTGGTCCCCTTGGTCAGTAGCATAAGAGACCATAGCAACCATTTCTCCATTAATTCATTAGGGACGAAAGAATTATTTGCGCAAAAAAGTCATGGGCCCCTTATGCTTGACACTTCAATTTAATATTCATTGTTAATTGGATAAATAAAGACCCAACATCATTTGGAAAGCAAGGCACACGTACAGCTCCTTTAATATTCAAAACTCACTCGCCCAATTCTCTCCATCATTTAATTAAACATCCGGTTGGCCAATAGCACACTTGCTTCTTTCATGATACAACACGTCTTCATATCGGATGATGACAGCACACACTCTCCTCTCTTAATCGCTGGACACATATTCGCACACACACTCTGATCTCTCAAGTCCGCCACGTACACCCCCCACTCCCCTCAATTCTCCTTTTCAATGGCATCTAAACACAATCACCTATACGCCCTATTTATTATCCATTCCCTTCAGCCACAATACAAGAAAATGAGAGGGTGAGTGTGTGAGAGAGGGAGCCGAGAGTGAGCCAGTCCGAGAGCGAGAGAGGTTGCCGGAGGAAGAGGAGAGGCCGATCATCACATGCAACCATAGATTTTGATCAAGGTGAGTCTCCTGAACATTCTCCCACCTTCATTTATCCTCTTCGGCCAAAACTCCCAAACACGAGAGAAGGAACTGAGAATGAGAGCAAGACAGAAAACAGAAATGAAAACACAAAGTGAGAGAACAAGAAAGAAATCTTCAGAATCGAGAGGGATTGTTGGAAGAAGAAGAGTCAGGAGGCGCTGCATACAGAAAAACAGAAACGCAGAAGTAAGACTTTGAAAGAGGAAGGAATTCGGGAAGCACGAGAGTTGGAAGAGAAAGAGTTTAAATGTTGCATGCAAGAGTATGTCAACGAAGGTGAGCTTTTGAATCTCTTTCTCCTAGCTTCAACTGATTCTGTTCTTTAGTTTCACGGTATGGGTTAAAGGAATAACAGAAAATGATATTCCTTGTTCTTGGGCCACGAAACAGAGAGCATTGAGGTCTAACATGCATGCATGAGGTTCTAAAGTCGCTAAAGTTGAAGCTTAATGTACATGCATGTGTTATTGGGTTCTAATTAATTGCTGCTGAACCATGGCTTGCTGTTTTGAGGTATGAATAGCTGAACCAAGTGTTTGCTATTTCTAAGTATAAAGCCTTGGGTTCTCTGGAATCAAGGAGCACCAAATGGTTATGGTTCTGTTTTTGGTGATGACCATAAATACCATTTGGAGTTGCATGCACGTTGATTGTTCTGTTTTTGGAGTGCAGAAACAGAGCCAAAGAAAAAGGCGTTAGCTACAGTGAAATCGTGGATGAACAGTGCATGTGTGAACAGGATTCATATGCTGATGTCATTTGCTGGAAAACTGAGTTGCAGCTGAAGCAGCGAACTTTGAGCAAGGTAAAACCAGAGCAAACGAACTCTTTTGACACTGAAATTTTGTGGATAATTAGTACACATCATGATCTTTATCATGAGCCAAAGAACACCCAAATCCGATGTGTACAAAGAGAGTTATGAATTTCCAAAGTTCAACAGAAAAACTGAAACACTGTCAGTTTTCAGAAATGCACAGTCGTATTTGGGCTCAATTTTGAAATAGTAAATGATCTATTTTTGCTGTGAAATTTTCCAGAAATAAACTAGACATACCAAGGTTTAATTTAATAGGTCATAAGCCTTAATCAGAGTTGTATCCTGAGAGATACAAATTTGTGAATATGACTTATTAAGCTGGAACCTTTTTCTGGACAGCGAAGAAAGAATGAAAAACTGGGAATGATACAGCAAGAAATAAGTCTAGTGACTATTTTTACATGAAAATATACTTAATTAGTGACACACAGAATCTTGAACCACCCCAATCGGAGTTCTGTAGAATTATTGATGATAATTATCCATAGTGAATAGTATCTAATTAAATAAGTCCCAATAAGTATACATCCATAGTCATAAGGATATTAAAAGACAAGTGTTTTTGGGATGGGTCTAGAGGAGTTGACTTTATAATTGTATTTGGATTGGTTAATGACCCATCACTATATAAATGTTAATTATAGGACCGAGAATCGCCGCACTGAAGGACAAGCGTAGTGATAAGAATCTGGTGGAAGGGGTTTTGTCGGTAAGACCAACAGGTAGTAACTATAATCTCACATTCTTTGCATAGCTATATATGTTTTTGTGTATGCCATATTGTATGTCCCGCCTGTATGGGGCCAGCACCACTCGTGGCTCGATTGAGCGGAAGGGCCGACCATGGGGCCAACTCCCCGGTGGCTAGGCAGGGCCTAGTGCATTCATTGAATTGGTATTGAATTGCCAAATGAATTTCCTAGCGCTAAGGTATTTGAAATCATTTTATGATTTACTTGTATTACAAGCTGCATTTGGTATGTAATACTTGTCGTTGAATTTGAACTTGAACTTGAATGCTTTATATCTTTGTGTGGACTACTCTAACTTGGTTGATTTACATATATTGCATATGCTAGAATTTGAGATTAACCTTTACTCGGGATTCATTAATTTGAATCTCGAGCCTTCCATAAATCCGAGGAAATGGACAGACTAGTAGGCAAGGAGGAAGAGGCGGGCGTAGATATTGTTTGGTCTTGAGAATAAGGTGGAGTTGATGATGCAGATTGAAACATATAGTTTCGCTTTTGTACATGAACAATTTTATTTCCTTATGACTTAGATATTATTTTGAGAAAGCCGTATGTGGCTATTGGGATGTATATATTTAATTGGATACACATGATTACATAGAAGTAGTCATGATATATATATCTTTGCTAATGATTGATGCGGGGTCGGGCATGTATATAACAAGCCCAAACTATGGTGAATGTTTTGGTAGAGCTCTAGATTAAATGGAGAAATAAGGAAATACTCTGATTGAACTTTAAGTATGATGTAATTTTAATGAAAGATTGAACCACTTTGTTAAAATGTTTCCAAATGTTTTAAATGTATTAGAAAAGCCAATTTGTACTTCAATATTATTTTGAACTCTCTTTATAAAAAGGGGCTTTTATTTTCAGGAACAAACCTAACTCAGTGGTTTAAATTTTTATTAAATAGTACATCAGAATTCATAATAGGTGAAGATGCCACTCTGTTCTGGGCTCAGAACAGTGGGGTGTTACAGAACCCCTCCTTGCATGGCACTTCACTCGGCCTTGCTGGTCAGAACCCCTCCTCCGTGCATGGCACTTCACTCGGCCTTGCTGGTCAGAACCCCTCCGTGCACGGCACTTCACTCGGCCTTGCTGGTCAGAACCCCTTCGCGGGTAGCCCTCTCCGAAACACCGGCTCTCAATGAAAGCATTAATGTGATGAGCATAAGCCCAAAGGGAGAGCCCAATCCCCAAAAACTAGCCTATGAGGAGAGAGAACCCAATGGGCTTATAAACCTCACTACAAGAGCTTGGCCCCCCGATATGGGACTCATTACAGATTGGCTAACGGAGAATCTCAGAGCCAGGAGAAGCAACCCAGTCTGGTGTATCACCTTTGGCATTTTATGCTGGCGGTTGAGGAAGAACGAGAGGAATCGCAAGTAGTTTTGTCGAGAAATAACACAGGCTTTTAACTTGTTAATGAGGTTTTTTCACTGTGTGATCATAGTCTTAAAGCGCAGGCATCTGTGCGTTTAGTTTAGCATTTTCGGCATATTTCTATTTTGCCTTTTCCCATGTAAATCTGTTGTACATATTTATTTAGCAATGATATATTCCCTTTTACTCAAAAAGAAAAAAAGAAAAAGTTGGTTCTGTAAATTGTGGGACCCACCAACTATTCCTTCCCCTTTATTTAAGGACGGGCCTCGATCACGTACTAATTCAGGGTACATATTGTATAAAACCTTCAAAGTAACAAAATTAAGTACAAAACTTGACTTCATCATTTGTAAAATGTCTTCAATAACTTAAAACCATGACACCACGTCGTCCTAGCTCCCTCCCAAAGCAACTTCTAAAAAGTAGAATTGACTTGTTCAGATATGCATAACAACAACCTGCATAATATTTAAATTAAAAACAACTGCAAATACATCTCCAAAATATTAAATGCTCAGAATCCAAGTCATCTCTTCTCGATTTGTGAATGCCAAGCATATCTTCTTCTTTTCCTAATTATTTTTATGATGTAAAAATTTATGAATGCAATAGAAAATGTATCTAGGACATTATAAAAAGGAATATATATATATATATATATATAAAAGAAATCTCAGTTAAAGCATAAACCAAAAGTTTGTTCACTCACCATAAGAATACCAATAAGGTTTTCAACGGAAACAGTTCATCTTGAGGACCACCATCATATAAAGTTTGTCTCCGATGTGATAGAGGAATCTGAAATAAGAATACCTGATATTCCTATTGAAAAAAATGGTACCACATACTCCGCAAAAAGATACAGCAAATCCAACTCCCAAGGCCATGTAGAATGAAGGCAGAAATTCATCATCCGGACTTTCATTTTCTTCTACGGGTTTTATGTCTTTTTGGTCTTCACAGTTCTTTGGAAGTGGTGCCCCGCACAGTTGAGGATTCCCAATATAACTTTGTGCATCAAACCCTTGAAGCTGAGTACCTATAGGGATCTTTCCGGAAAGATTGTTGAAAGAAAGGTTCATGACTCCCAAAAAAGACAATTGAGCCATACTTTGAGGAATTTCACCAGAAAGTTGATTGTTCGAAACATCGAGAGACTCCAACTGTTTCAAGTTTCCAATCTCTTTTGGTATGTTCCCTTCAAAATGATTATGAGACAAGTTCAAAGAAAGCAACTCAAAGAGGCCAAATATTTCTAGAGGAATCATTCCAGATAACTTGTTACTTGATAGATCAATACTACGCATCAATTTCAAGTTTTTTTCATAGAGCAAGTCTTGGCCTTTTACATGTAGCACAGCATTGTCAATCATTTCGTAAACAACACCTTGAACTCTGATGCAAATGCTGGAAAGTTTTGAAGAACGAGGAAATGCCATGGCTTTCATATTATGGAGGCAAGGGGGTATTGAACCAAATATCTTGTTCTCAGCAAAATCCAATACAATTAGGGAAGTTAATTGGCATATTTGTGGGGGAATAGCTCCACTAAATTGATTGGATCTTAATCGGACAAGCCTTGCATTATCCCCTATCCAATTCGGTATATTTCCTGATAATTTATTTTCTCCTACATCAAGGTCCTGCAACTTCTGGCAATTTTTCAATGATGAAGGTATCTCTCCAATTAAGTTATTTTTGTTGAGATCCAAAATTGTAAGATTAGACAATAAGCTCAAAGATATAGGGATTGTGCCTGTTAGATTGTTGTTGCTTAGACGCACAAAAGACAATGATTTCCAATTCATCCAACAATCTGTTAGGTCACCTGATAAAAAATTATCGGACAGGCCTAAATAGATTAATTGGCTTCTCCCACTCATTTTTTGACATAACAATGGAGAAAGGGATCCTTGGAAAGAGTTGTTTTCTGCATTGAACCAGACAACATTTGGTGACAATTGAGGGAGAGTACCTTTGATTTTATTTGAATATAACCTTATGTCTGTAGAGTTCAGTAACACATTACAAATGTCCCCACCAATTGTTTTGTAGGTTAAGTACAAGAGTGGCACTTGGGCTACAAAGTCCCAAAATTTGTCTTGGGATGCCAAAGAAAGGCTTGAGTTTGTAATTTGTAATAACTCAAGAGATGTTTGGGTGTAAAGCCATGTAAAAGGTTTAGGGCCCACCATGTATGACAAATAAATTTGCTTAAGCTGAAAAGGAGGAACCCAAAGAGAATCAAAGTCAAAGATCAAGCCCGGAGATCCCATGGAAAGATGAGTCAGCTTCGAGTTTGGCGAAATTTATTGCCGAAACATATCCTGTCAGGTGATTATCATAAAATTCTAATGCTTCCAAGTTGAAGAGTTGCCCAAGACTTTCTGGAAGACTAGCATTTAAATGATTTGAGAAGAAACGGAGGTGAGTCAACGATGACAAATTTCCCAAAGTTGAAGGAATAGGACCAGAAAATAAATTTTCGCTAACATCAACTTCTTGTAGATGTTCAAGTTGGCCTAACCAATCTGGATTGATCCACTGAGTTTGTTGTGCTCTATATACAAGACTTGCAGTTTTCGAAGATTTGGTAGTGTTTTCGGGAACTGGCCTTGAAAATTATTATAACTCAAGTCAACAAAAATGACGTCACTAAGATTAAACAGCCAATAGGGCAAGAGAGAGCTAAAAGCATTATCTGAAAGGCTAACGATTTCAAGTGAAGTAAGATTGACATATTGGAGAGATGAATTGATATTTCTAAGTTGACAAGTATCAAGGTATAACTCTGTGATTGAAGGAAGTAGAGTTCCGAGTCGATTCCAGTCAACTTTCCCTTGAAGATTAATGCCACTAAGGCGAAGCAATCTCAGGGAGGGAAGACGAGAAAGCCAATGAAGATTATCAACATGGAGATCCTCATTATGTGATAAATCAAGATAACGAAGATTGGAAGAATTTTGACATGAATGAAGGCGACAATTAACATAATCATTCAGAATGACTGCTTGGAAGTCATTATTGCTCAAATCCAAGTAATTCAGAAATTCAAGTTGAAGCAAAGATAAGTTGAGTTCACCTGTGAGACAGTGTGATTTGTAATCTCCACAAGTATTAGCAGAACAAGGCAGGCTAATCTTATTGACTCTGCCAGTGGTGTTGTCACATTGAACTCCAATCCATTCACAACAATCTTGCTCTCCAGACCAACTGGAAAGTATGGCAGATGGATCAAGCACGGTGTGCTTGAAGTTGAGGAGAAGATATTGGTCCTTTTCATTACAATGCACTCTCGAACCACACACGGCCTTGGGGAGCATGATTGTAAATATGAGAAAGCATAGTAGAAAAACAGTAGCAACATTGGAGGTGAATGGGGTATCCATTGATACTCAATATATGGTTTAATAATTTGATTGGGAAAAGGATGGCTCCCAAGTCTGATATTTATATACAACTTTAGGGAAAATATATATATATATAGGAGTATATATATAGTAATTAATTATTGTTTACTTATCTTTATAACGTAAGCAACATATATAGAGGCAAATAGGGAATAAGCAATTGGATCTCTGGTTTGTTGTCTATAACAAATCAATTTGACTTGACCAGAGTAAAAGAGAGGTATGTATATATTCCACGCGTTTTGGTACGAACTTATCTTTTTCTTGAGTCTTTTCTAGTATTCACACATAGGTGAAACGAACTCTTTGAATTTCACAGAAAATCTAATTCCACGCGATTTCGGCCTAGCTTATCTTTTTCTTGATTCTTATATAGTATTCACATATACCTAAAACGAATTCGATTAATGCATTAGCGACCAAAAAAAAAAAAAAGGACAATATAAGATAGGCATAAATGATATTACGTTATTCAATTCAACAAGTCTACCTGACATTCCAAAAATAAAATAATACAAATATTCAAGTAACATATAATTACTTTTCGAGGTAATATAAAAAATATGTAGTTTTTGTATGTGTGTGTAAAAGAAAGTAGGGACAATCCATATGGGGCCCTTTTTGGAGAAAAATCTCAAAAAGGGCCCCAAGATTCTGAAAATCCCAAAAAAAGCCCCAGGGCCTTTTCTGGGATTTTTCATTAAAACGTTAACAACTAAATCAGTCGCATTAACAACAATATTTTAACAACTAAATCAGTCACATTAATAACAATATCAGCCCCGGTTAACAACTATATTAGCCCCATTAATAACTCACGTAGATTCTGAAAATCCCAGAAAAGGCCCTTGGGTCTTTTTTGGGATTTGCCTTTTCTAGGATTTTCAGAATCTTGGGGTCTTTTTTGGGATTTTTGCCTCCGAGAAAGGGCCCTTAAATGCATTTTCCCAAGGAAGTATCCATAATAGGAATATTGAAACCGAAGCGGTATCCTTGCGGTTTACTGTTCAAATTAACTTCAATGTATAAAAGAAATCGAGTCATATGTTACTCTTCTTTTTGCTTAACTTCAATACATTAGTTGACCGTTTGGGTTTTTAACGGAGGGGCAACATTGCTATGTTTTTAAACTTCAGGGGCAACATTGCTCTTGGACGCATACTTTAAGGGCAAAATTGGACTTTTACCCTATATATATATATATATATATAAACTTTGTCATACTCAGATTCATTAAATAAAAATCTTATCCTTTATCACTTGAGTCTAGGGTAGGGCAAAGCCATTTCAAATTTGAGGCCCAAAAGGATTAAAATGCATAAGTATGGTAACTTAGTAGCCAATCCATAGGTAACTGGATTCAATTGTAAGGATGCTCACAATATAAATAATGTGTCAATAAAAACATGCAAATGTTGGGACTAAAATTGCATCTACTATATCCAACACTAAAAATCATCTAATTTCTCACGGGTGGGGAAAATAAAACAAAAAACAAAAAAAACAAAAAAGTAAACCTTGAAAAACATGAATGCCAAAATTAATATTCACTAATTATCTAATAATATAGGGCTTTATATTCATGGTTATTAGTTATATTTATTTTTTATGTCGATTGTTTTTTGTTTTTGTTTTTTTGTTTTTAGGGCTGTCTATACAATTTATATTAGCATTTAGATATAATAATAATAATAATATCTAATATGGCTTCGTGAAACAAAATAAATCATAGGTTAAAAAAGTGTTCACTTTTTAGACCGGGCATGAAATTACCTGGTCTAAAAAGTGGGCATTTTATATATTATAAATTGTAACTTTTTAACACTGATCATCTAACCAACTGGTCTGAAAAAAGTAACTTTTAAAGACCGGTCGTAGGTCCAATCTTAATAATAACAAACTTTTCAAATCGGTTGATACAAGACTAGACCTAAACCTGTTCTTTTTTTTTTTTTTTTATGAATGAAACATTACAAGCCCTAATCATAAAGGATAACAAAAGAAGAAGAACAACAACACCCGAAAGGAAAGTCCAAAAGAACAATGAAAACAAAATACATAGAAAAATAAAGCAAACTACAAACAATCACCATTCATAGAATGAACGGGGAGAGAAACATCATGAGGAACAACACTCACCAATTGGGCATCCAAGGCTAGAAGAGACATCAAATACGGTGTTGGTTGTGAAACCCACCTGATCGGGCACACCCCTTTATAGGCTACAACTACAATTAAGTCAGCGGCACGATTACCCCCTTGGGGTAAAAGACAGAGAGAACCCAACCTTGGACGACAAAAGATATATAATATTGAAAATAATGCTCCTGCACCTCCATTCAATTAGATCCGGCGATTTGGCATCAACACAATCAAGAAGGGAGAGGCAATCTGTTTCGAAGACCACATTATCATGACCGAGATCAACTGCGAGCATCAATGCCCTTTTAAAAGCTAAGCCTTTAGTCATAAATGCAGAGATCGATTTCACCTTATCCACAAAACCCCATTTGAAATTGCCAAAATGATCCTTACATATAACTCCTATAGCAGCGCCTGTCTTATTAGCCGAGAAAGCACCATCATAGTTAAACTTAAGAGTTCTAGCCAATGGAGGGGACCACCGAGCTAGATGGTTAGGAACAACCCGATGACTCTCAGGCTCCTATGCCTTCTAACATAGCTACCCCATAAGTCAATATTGTTTTTCCTCACATATCCAATGACATCAAAAGGATTAAGAGTTTTATGATTAAAAACCATGTCGTTTCTTTGCTTCCAAATAAACCATAAAATCCAGCAGATTAAAGATAGGTCTTGCTTACATAGGGAATTCATACCTGTAAGTTTAATCTAGCACACGTTGAAGTTTGACATGCTGACAACATCGATCCTTGCACTAAGAGGACAACCAAACCAGATACATCTAGTCCGGGAAAATGAAAAAACAAGTGCTCAATCAACTCTATGGCTCCCAGACAGACCGGACAGTTGTTATCTTGGGATCTCTTCCTTCGACAAAGGGCCTCATTGGTAGCTCTATTCAAGATCCACCAAATAAACTGTTGCACCCTTGGAATAGTCTTGATCTTCTAAATCGATTTCCAATAGGGCCCAGCTCTGTTATCACACTTGAGATTTCCCTCTTTACCCCTATGATACCCTGCTTTAACTAAATACATGTCATTCTTGGCACTGGTCCACACTAATTTATCAACCAGCCCATTATAAGCGATAGTGATATCATATATAGCTCTCTTGACATCCCCATATATATATCAATCAATACAGGAGAGATCCCACTTACCATTGACAATAAGGTTGCACACTTTCCCATTTGAGATAGAAGGATCCTCCAGGTTGCTAGGCTTTTCTGGGAAATTAACACCTGGAACCCATTTAGCCTCCTAGATTCTAACCGTAGTCCATCTCCTATGTCCCATCATAGGTCATGCTCAAGAAAGATCCGACCATCTAGAAAACTAGACTAGCACCATGATGCCTTGTATCCTCTTTCTGCTTTCAAAAACTGATTCTTGGGGAAATAGACACTCTTCAATACCTTAGCCCACAGATCATTAGGGCTCATAAGAAATCTCCAAGCGGGCTTAGCAACAAGGCATCATTCATAACAGATAGATCACAAAATCCCATCCCATCATTACTCTTGGTAAAGGTAAGAAATTGTGAAGCTTTCCAATGTGTAGTTCCCCCAAAGGTATTACCGTTCCACCAAAAGTTGGCAATAAGACTGCTGATCTCTTTATAGGTCTTCAGAGGAAACTTAAAATAGTTCATAGGGTAAATCAGAATAGCTTGAAGAACCGATTTAATCATAACATCTCGTCCAGCAAAGGAAAGCAGAGAATGACCCTATCCTTGGATTTTGTTTGCAACACGTTCATGAAAATAAGCTAAAGCTTGATGTTTTGTCTTTCCTAAAATGCTCAAAATGCCAAGATATCTATGAGTGAGAACCGGGCAGCTATTACTTAATTTGACCCTTGTGATGGCTTTACTATTTTGGCTCTTATTGATCATAAGGGAGAAAGCCTCCACTACAATGATGAATAGATACGGGGAAAGGGGATCTCCTTGGTGGATACCTCTACTGGGAGTAAATGAGCTCACATTTTCAGCTAATAAACAAATATTCAAACTAAGAGAGCAAACACATTTCATTAAAAGAGATACCCACTCAGAACAAAAGCCAAATCGTAACAAGGCATATTCTAAAAAATTCCATTCCACACAATCATACGCCTTACTCATATCCATTTTAAGCACAAATTCATACTTACCCCCAGATTTCTTACGACGAAGATAGTGATATACCTCATGGGCAATAATAGTATTATCATGAATAACCGCCCGGGAACAAAGGCACTCCGGTTCTGAGAAATACATGATCAAGCAGAGGGCGCATTCTATTGGCCATGATTGTTGAGATAATCTTGTACGAGAAATTACACAAACCAATAGGGCGAAAATGGGAAACATGCTCAGGCTTATGTATTTGAAGAATAAGAGTGATATTAGTAGTATTTAAAACATTAAGAACTAACTTACCTATGAAAAACTCTTGAACCATAATACATACAGACTCACCAATTTCAGGGCAAGAGGAATGATAAAATTTACCTGAAAAACCATCCGGCCTTGGTGCTTTTCCACTCCAGAGACTGAAGGCAGCCGTTGTAATTTCCTCCCTAGAGATAGGTAACATGAGGTTTTGGTTCATCTTAGATGATATTTTAGGTTCTATGAAACCCAAAACAGTATCCATTAAGCGCGCACCGGATATAGTAAACAACTCCTAAAAAAACTAGCAATATTGTTGGAGATAGCATCCTTCTCCATTAACCAATTGCTCGAGATTTTGTTCTGCTGCCTCCTTTTGATAGTTGAGATATGAAAGAAACGAGAATTTTTATCCCCGACTTCTAACCAATTAATGCTAGAGCACTGCCACCAATATTGTTCTTCAACCTCGAGTAATCTCTCCAAATCGCCTTTAACCTCTGCAATTCTCTTAGAGATGTCAGGAGTCTGGTCTTCTTGAGTTAGCTCTGCCAACTGAGTCTTCAAAAGATTAATGAGCTTACCACTATTGGGAAATTCCTTCTTGCTCCATGTAATTAACTTCTGCTGACAGCACTTAAGATTACTCAGGAAAGTCTCAAGAAACAACGATCATGAACAGGGTAGGTTCGCCAACTCTCCTTCACTACTTTAAGAAAATGCCCATGAGATGCCAAGGTTGATTCAAAACGAAATGTCCGCTTCTACTTATGAAATTCATACTGACTCTGAATAAATGGAAGATGATGATCAGAGCCAGCAGGATCTACATTAAAAACCTGAAGATTAGGGAACTGCTCTCTCAGCTGCAAACTACCCAAAGCCCTGTCAATACGCTCATAGATTATATCCGGGAAATCTCGATTATTGCACCAAGTAAAAGCGGAGCCATTATAACCCAAATCCTCAAGGTCACAATCAGCCACAAGGCATTTGAAATTCAGAATCTTCCTCTAGGCTCTAGGTCGGCCTCCATATTTCTCATCTTGAGATAAAATATCATTGAAATCCCCAAGACACATCCAAGAAGCCTTGATACTGTAGCCAAGTCTACAAACTTCCAACCAGCATAACATTCTTTCATCCTCACTAGGAGGACCATAGATGAAGGTGATATAAGATGGAGTTAAGAAAGCCTTAGCTATCACACTGGTATAAATAATATTAGAAGACGAAAATAGAATGTTAACCGTAATAACATCATAACACCATCAAGCCAAGCCTCTACTTAATCCCACTAGATTCACTATCCAATCTTCATTGAAACCACATCTATGCCTCACCTTCCTCATGATACTAGCCTTCTGCTTAGTCTCCATTAAGAA
The DNA here is from genome assembly GCA_019022655.1 of Acacia acuminata. NCBI lineage: Eukaryota > Viridiplantae > Streptophyta > Magnoliopsida > Fabales > Fabaceae > Acacia > Acacia acuminata. The sequence continues at coordinate 929,955 of JAFJYI010000048.1, read as the reverse complement.
GACTAAGTGGGGCTTTTTCCAGAAACATTCTTCTTTCAAATTTATGACTATAAAGGCAACCCCTAAACCTTGACAATTTCAAGCTAACAGATTCATGGCAAACCGGTGGTTGGTCCCATCCAACCACCGACATTCTTTAGCAAGGAGGCATCCAGCTCCATTTCCTTTTCACAGCCTGTGAACAACCAGCTCTCAAGAAAATCAATCTCTATTGGGGAAGATGAGATACTAGTCGTACCCTTATGAACTGGGCTTCTATATCAACAAAGGTACTTTTTAACTGAACGAACATTCTTCATACGCTCACTCTGAGCCTTCGCCACCTTAATACTACCAGGAGTAGCTTCCACAACAGGCTCAAACAACAACCTCCTCCACCATTTCTGATCAACCAACTCAGAGTCCTCCTTGAAAGAGCGCTTAAGGTGAATACCTTTAAAACAAACTAACATAGCTGATATTGGTGAAAGACCATTAGAAGGGGTTATGGGATTATTTTTCAGCTCATCATCACTGGGATACTCAACAAAATAATGCTTGGTAGAGTCGCAGTTAGATACGTCAACTTTCTTAGTGATATTCGCTTTGAGTCATCAAAATATGTCTCCTCAACAGGGCTACACGATACAGCCTCCCTAAACGAACTGAGAATAAAAGGAGGGACATCTAGCCTTTTAACAGCTAATTCTGATTGAAGCACCTTATCTGACTACAACCCATTCTCACCCTCGCCATGTGCAAGCCCAATACCACAAGTGACTATTTGAATCTTACTTCCCAGTCCAACAATCAAATCTACAAAAGGAGGGCCCATTTCCATTTAATTCTTTAAATCCATTTGAATCCAAATGCTCCTTTAAAGCGTGTACCGGTCTACCCATATTTAGGCCCAAAGACATAGGCCAAACCTGCTTCCCCTTGGAATTTTCTCTGAAAACCGGCGGTTTTGCTTAGTTCATGATTTTCTCATTAAGATCAAAACTCGAGTTTTGAACCAAAACTCGAGTTTTCCTTTGACAGAAGGTTTTTCAACTTATCAAAAGAAAAACTTCAAACTTTGTTTACAATTGTCAGTTATCATCAAAACACAAAGAGAACTAACATTCTCCCCCTTTTTGATGATGACAACACTTGTAAACAAATGGTTTCAAGAATTTGAGAGAGTTTTCATTTTGAAAGGTGATTGTACAAATCTCTGTAGTTGTAATTTCAAAAATTTGACAGAAGTGACAATTTTTAATTCTCTATTCATTGTGAAATTCATTTTGCACATTTGCTAACCACAATATTAAGACAAATCAGAGATAAGCAACGAAGCAATATGCAAATAGACAATTTCATTCATTCAAATAAGAGTTTACGTAAAATCAAATAAAACATGATTCACTACACAAAACATGATTCACTACAAACAATGCAAACTCCATTCAATCTCTCCAAAACTCAAATTAATTTTTGCCTTGGCCTTTCTCTCCCCTTTGTCATCGTCAAATTGGGGAGAGTAGAGGGTTCATGGAGAGTGACCAGGGGAGTAGAGGGAGGGGAATCATGGTAAAAGGGTTTAGTGGCTGGATATCTGGAGATGGGAAGTCACGATGAAGAACCTTAGTAGTGGGAGATGGCAGAACTACTGTGGCTGGAGTGGATGGGGAGGTGGAAGAAGGGAAAATAGGTGTGGATGGGTCGAGAAGTGGTTGGATCGAGGGGCGGTGAAGGTAAAGGAAGGAGATGAAGAACCGTAGAACCGGGACCGTGAGGCGCTTGGACCAAAGAGGTTCCAAAAGCAAGAGACCCAATGTTGAAGTGCTTCATAATCTGATCCATCTTGTCACTCAAACTAGCATTGGAAACCATCAGAGTTGTGAGTGTAATATCGTGATCCTCAACCTTTTCCTTAAGCTTAGCATTGTGACCAGAGATCCTTTCAAGTTCCTCCTTCATGGCATCCTGAATTTCAATGAGCCATTTGTGCCCGCGAGTCAACTCAGCCTTCAATTTTCCCATCTCAAACTCAATGCGCATTGTCATGGCTGCAAGAGCAGCATCTACTATTTCCTTTACCCGATATACAAAATCAGTAGGTGGAGAGGACTGAGGAGGTTGAGGGGCTAACTGAGCTTCCTGAGCCTGAGATGCTCTAGGTTGAGAACTGGAGGGAGCCCGAGATTGACCAGATCCTTCAGCCTCAAAAATAATTCTCATTAAGTTTAGTTGTGCTTTCCCAAAGAAAGGAGAATATTTGAGAGAATCCGCGTACCACATACCAAATTTTGTGATAAAATAGGATAACCGAGATTAGTGAGGGAAATGGCATATGGGAGGGCCTTCCTAGAGGAAAATTTCAACTTGATCATTTCTTGGAAGATCCAAGACCAAGATTAAAGGGAGCTTGTTTGACAAAAGCAATAATAGAGGATAATCTTTCGGGCAAAATGGGTGAAGTTGCCACCCTTTTGAATGAAGTTCCTGGAGTAGATGTACCAGAGAACTCTGTTTAAGGGAGTCATAGACCCTGGGTTAAATGAAAGCATATGAGATTAACTCTCAGGAAAAGGGTCATTGGGTCTAAGAGTGGACCAAATCTCTTGATTGCTATACCTAATTGTGGGAACAGGAAGAGGATTAATTTTCAATATAGAGTTCAAAATTGAAGCAGACAAATTGAACTTGACACCCTTGACAGAAGTGGTGATTTGTTCCTCAACTAGTTCACAACTTGAACTCAAAACATTGTCAGACTCCATGTGGAAATAAAATAGTCTATCTAGATTAGGAGTGTATGGAGCAGAGATGGACACGAAGGATTCATAAAGATTAAGCCAGGGAGACAAATTCAAATGACATTGTTTCTGGAATTGCTCTAAGTATATGGCTACCACAGGACAAAAATCCTTTGGCATATAGGTTTCTCTAAATTTGTCATTTTGTTCCTTAGTGAGTGTAGCAGAAGCAATAGCAAAACCTTCAGGAGGAGATGGATGACGATAAATGTCTTCTATTGCATTGGCCATAACCGGAGACACTTACTCTGGTTGATTCTGTGTGGAAGCAGTAGCATGGGAAGAAGCTTGCCCTTGCCCAACAGTATTCAACTTAGAAGCTGTGGCCCTCTTCTTCCTTGCTGGTTTCGACACCTCAGAAACCTTCTTCTTCCCTTTGCCTTCAACCTCTGGTTCCTTTCTCTTCTTTGAGGGAGACACGGCTGGTTCCTTGAACGAAACCCCCTTAGATTTGCGTTGCTTACTCCTCGAATCGATCGATCGATCAACTCCATGGTGAAAACGATTAAGAACCATTTTTATCCTTATAGGTTGTTTATGAGGAGGAAGAGGAGGAGACCACGATTTGGATCCTTCCTCGTTGGACTCTGAGTCGTGAACCTCGTGGGGAGTCGATTTGGAGGCCATTTCTGAGTTGAGAGAGTAGGGTTTGGTCGAGAGAAGGAAGAATCAGAGAAATGAGAGAGAAGACACTAGGGCAAACTTGAGTTTTGAGGTGAGTTTTGAAGAACTTAAACAGTAACACATATATATAGGCGCGACAAGACTCGAGTTTTGAACACAAAACTCGAGTTTTGAAGAACGATTACTAACCTAGACTTCAAAGGTGTAAGGTGAACCTTTGAACTTCCGCGATCAAAACTCGAGGTTTCACTGACAAACTCCAGTTTTCATTCTTCAAAACTTGGTTGCTCTCGGTCGATGGAAACTCGAAGTTTCCACTTACAAACTCGAGTTTTCATTTTTCTCCAAAAATCGAAGTTGCTCTCTGACACTGATGAAACAGGACAAAACTCGAGTTTTGTCACCAAAACTTGAGTTTGCTCTCCTCGACAGCAAACATCATAACTTCAAGCATCCTGCATAAAACACAACTAGATACTTCGATGCCTAAGTTAGTAACTTATAATCATCAAAACCATAACTAATATTGAGTAGAAAATACTTACGACTCATTGGGATTTACCATTCCCAATTCTCTTCTTATGAAATTGAATTGCTCCTTAGCTAATGGTTTGGTGAAGATGTCGGCAAGTTGAAGATGAGTTGGGATGAACATGACTTTCACATCTCTCTTTTGAACATGATACCTTATGAAATTATGCCTCACATCAATATGCTTGGTCGAGTGTGTTGCACTGGATTCTTGGTCAAGCTTATTGTGCTTGTATTGTCACACAATATTGGGATCTCCTTCAGGTTGATTCCTAAATCTGATAGGTGCTGCTTGAGCCATAGGACTTGAGTACAACAACTTGAGGTAGCTACATATTCAGCTTCAGTAGAAGACACATCCACACTGGTTTGCTTCTTGCTGAACCAGGATACAAGTGAGCCACCAAGAAATTCACATTGGCCACTTGTGCTTTTTCTATCAGTCTTGTATCCAGCATGATCTGAGTCTGAATATGCCACCAAATATTTAGGTTGACCTTTAGGAAACCACAATCCAAGTGTCTTTGTGTCAGCAAGGTATCTGAAGATTCTCTTCACATGCTCAGCATGAGACTCTTTGGGAGCAGATTGGAACCTTGCACACATCCCTATACTGAATTGGATGTTAGGGCGACTTGCAGTCAAATAGAGCAATGATCCAATCATTCCTCTATACCTTGTAATGTTGAAGTCCTTGCCCTTTTCATCAGCATCCAATAAAGCGGTTGAACTCATTGGAGTGTTAGCTCCATTGCATTGATCCATCCCAAACTTCTTCAGCAGATCACTGAGATACTTGGTCTGAGATATGAATATTCTATCCTTCTTTTGTTTGATTTGCACACCAAGAAAATAGTTGAGTTCTCCCATCATGGACATCTCAAACTCTCCCTGCATATTCTTAGCAAACTCTTCACACAAAGCATCATTAGAAGCGCCAAATATAATGTCATCAACATATATTTGCACAATTAAAATTTTACTAAGCTTATTACTCTTTATGAAGAGAGTTGTATATGCTTTTCTTATAATAAAATCTTGATTAAGAAGGAATTTGCTTAATCGCTCATACCAAGCTCTAGGAGCTTGTTTAAGACCATAAAGGGCCTTTGTGAGGCGATACACATGATCTGGATGATGATCGTTTTCAAAACCTGGAGGTTGTTCAACATAAACTTCCTCTTGAATAAAACCATTTAGAAAAGCACTTTTCACATCCATTTGATAGAGCTTGAATCTTTTAACACAAGCAAAGGCTATAAGAACTCTTATGGCTTCCAATCTTGCCACTGGAACATAAGTTTCTTCATAATCAATTCCTTCTTCTTGATTATAGCCTTTAGCAACCAATCTTGCCTTGTTGCAGACAATGATTGCTGACTCATCTCATTTGTTCTTGAATACCCATTTAGTGCCAATGATCGGATGGTCCTTAGGCCTAGGTACCAAATCCCAAACTTGATTTTTATCAAATTGATGTAACTCCTCTTGCATTGCTATCACCCAATCATTGTCCGAAGGGCTTTATCAATCTTAGAGGGTTCAATATGAGAAATAAATGCGAGAAAAAGTTACTTCATTTAAAGTATTGTTTATAGTCCTTACTCCCGATTTACATCACCTATCACTTGGTCCAAAGGATGATTCCTAATGAACTTCCAAGCTCTAGGCTGAGATTGATCAGGATTTTCTAAATTATTTTGAGGATCAGCTTTGAAAACATCTTCAGGATTTTCAATAGCGGCAGGAGTAGTTTTCGAAAGAATTGATTTTTGTAAACATTTTCCTTATCATCATCCAAGGATTTATCAATTTTGGATTCACATAATACAACATGCATACACCCTTCAACAATACGAGTACAAGTATTAAGGACTCTATAAGCTTTACTCTTATTTGAATAACCCTAAAATATACCTTCATGTGCTTTGGGATCAAACTTTCCCAAGTTATCCTTACCATTGTTGTGGATGAAACACTTACATCTAAACACATGCGAGATGACTTAGATTTGGCTTTCTTCCTTTGTATAGCTCATAGGAGTCTTGTTCAACTTCTTCCGGATATGCCCGATTTGAGATGTAGCAAGCCGTGCTCATTGCATCAGCCCAAAACACTTGAGAAGTGTTGTTCTCATTCAACATAGCTCTTGCCATCTCGGTGAGGACTCGATTCTTTCTCTCCACAACACCATTTTGTTGAGGAGTCCTCGGGCCGAGAAGTTGTGATCAATCCCCATGTTATCACGTAACTCAACAAATGCACATTTTCTTGAATTCTCCTCCATGATCGTTCAATTCACGAAATAGAGAAACCTTTCTCGTTTTGGACCTTCTTGGCAAAAACAACAAACTGATCAAATGTTTCATCTTTAGAGGATAAAAATATAGTCCAAGCAAATCTAGAAAAATCATCAACTATGACCAAAGTATAAAGATTGCCACCAAGGCTTTTTACTCTAGCTGGTCCAACTAGATCCATATAAAGTAGTTGGAGAGGTCTAATAGTTGAAATTTCATTTTTAGATTTGAAGGAAGATTTGGTTTGTTTTCCTTTTTGACGAGCATCACAAATCATATCATTTTTAAAGCAAAGTTTAGGAACACCAATAACCAAATCCTTTTTGAGCAATTTGTCAAGTTGAATCATATTGACATGAGCTAATCGCTTGTGCCATAGCCAACTCTCATCCAAATTACTAACAAAATTTTTTTCAGAAACAAAACAATTACTAGAGAGGTTAAGTGTATAACAATTTCCATCTCTAGGGGCTCTAAATAAGGCTTTTGATTTTATATTTTCCAAAGGGAGAATATCCTTACTCACAATCAAGCATTCCTCAGAATCGAAGATAACTAGGTTACCTTTATCAGTGCTTTGGCTTACACTGAGAAGATTGTGGCAAAGTCCTTCCACAAGGTAGACATCTTTAATTAATGGTCCTTCATTGTTGCCAATTTCACCTTCCAGCAATCTTTCCAGATTGGTCTCCACCAAAGTTCACCTTGCCACCATCCTTGGGCTTGATTGAAGCAAATTTGGATTGGTCTCCCGTCATGTGCCTAGAGCATGCACTACTAATGTACCATTTGTTGGATTTTGATGCTCTTAGACATACCTCAAGAACATGACAGATTAGGTCTTAGGTACCCATCTTTTCTTGGGTCCTTTGGGGTTAGTTTGTGTCTTAAGAACCTTATAAGATCCCTTTGGCACCCATTGATAATTCTCTATGGGTTTACTCTTTCTTTCCTTCTTATGAAAGCAGGATGAAGTAGTATGACCCTTTCGGTTACAATAATTGCAATATGCAAAAGGATTTGAAGAATGAACTGATTTTCTAAAGTAGTTCAAGTAAGATTTTTCTCCAAACTTCTTTTTACCTTTATTTTTATCAAAATCAGGTCTGTAACCAATCCCTGATCTGTCATTTGTAAATCTTTGCTATTTCAAAATGACATTGAGCATTTCACTACCTCTAGTGAATTTTTCAAGTACCTTCGTGAGGTGTAAATTCTTTTTCTCTAAATCAATACAATCTTCACAAATATCATTTTCAGAAAGATTTTTCACTTGCAGTTCAAGAGTTATATTCTTGTTTTTCAAAGCAAAATATTTTTTAGCAAGTTTTTCAAATTCATATTGCACAACAATGTATTCAGTGAATAACTCATCATAAGATGGTTTGAATCATATACCTCATCATTGTTGTTAAGTTTCTCTTCTTCTTCAGCAACTAAGAAAATATTTGCTTTCTCTTCCTCATCAGCTTCATCTTTATCAAATGAGCTATCTCCCCAAATAGCTGAGACATAGGTTTTCTTTTTGAATTTGTTGAACTTCTTCTTTTCCTTATCTTTGTTGTTCAGCTGGGGGCATTCAGACTTGATATGGCCGGGATTTTCACAACCGTAGCGAGATGACCTGGCTTCTTTGCCTCATAGCCGGAGCTACCTTTGTGAAATTTCTTGAATCCTTGGTCCTTCTTGTAGAATTTCTTGAATCTCCGGACCATCATGCCTATCTCCTCATCCTCGTCTTCATCATCACCTGACTCTTCAACTTCTCTGCAGCTTTTGAAAGTGGAGCTTAATCACCAAGACGGGGTGAATTGGGGATTTCAAAAACTTTTCAAATTACTCTGTTTTTGGACAGTAAAAATAGAGTTGAACAGAGTATAAGGAAGAAGAGCAAGACACGAAATTTATATTGGTTCGGTCCAATCTCTTGACCTATGTCAAGTCCCCAGACTCTCTGGGATTTTCCACTATCTCAATTGATTACACACTCTGTACTCAAGAGTAATTCTCTCACTAGAACTTACTCCCCCTTACAAGTTGCAATCAATGAACCCAATCACCAAGTCCCCTGACTTGTGAGTCTTTACAATAAATAATTCACAATGAAATAACTCTATCTAAGAGTGGATAATGATAAACACTGAAGCTTAATGTATCAGAAGATACTTTACAAGTGAAAACTGAAAGTAGTTGAAGAACGTTGAATGCAATTCATTTTTAGCAGTTGTGTTGGTAGAGAAGAATTGAATGCAGCTCTATTTATACCAAGAGAGCATTAAATGACCGTTGTAATCTTCAATATAACCGTTGCCTTCATTAGACAAGGATTACGTTAAGATTTGGTCTTGTTCTCTCTCAAATATTCCCTTAATCCAATTGCACAGAAGTCTAGGTTTGACTCCTTGAATATTAATCCGTTGGAATGGTAGCTATTGGAAGTGGAAAGTAGACATTAATCCTTTGTAAATGTGTGCAGAAGGATTACCCAAAAGTATGCAACTGTTCCGGGTTTGTATTTAATGTGCGATGTCACATATTGCTTTTGCTTTAAACCTTCATTTAATATCCTCATAAACATCTACAACTCACTAACAAAGTGGTTAAACATAGCTAGGAATATTAATGAATGATAATGAGAAGCATTAAGATCAAACAAGAAGGTTTTCCAAATTCGTCAGATTTGATTTTCAAACTCTGCAACTAAAACTCGAGTTTGTTCTCCTAAACTCGAGTTTGCAACTGTGCACTTAAGGCAAAACTTGAGTTTCCATATCAAGACTCGAGTTTCCTCCATCCAGAGAGGAATGTCACGATTTGAGCTTTAGAACACATTTTTGAATGAAACACAAAACTCGAGTTTCCAAAACCAAACTCGAGTTTTGGACTTTTAATGAGAAGTATAAGTTTTAGTCCAAAACATCAAAACTTGAGTTTTCATTCAAAACTGGAGTTTTCAAAACATTGAAAAAGCGTAATGCTCTCGGGTTGGCCAAAACTCGAGTTTCCATATCAAAATTCGAGTTTCCATTTAAGTATGAAAACATTGAGAAAGTTGAGCCAAGTCTAAACTCGAGTTTTCAGAGAAAACTTGAATTTTCAAAATCTTGAAAAAGGTCCAAGCTCTCGGCTTGGCCTAAACTAGAGTTTCCAAAACAAAACTCGAGTTTTCATTTAAGAATGAAAACATTGTGAAATATGAGCCAAGTCAAAACTCGAGTTTTCAAATCAAAACTTGAGTTTTCTCATAACTTAGAGAAAACTTATGGCAAAGTGAGATTCTAGAGTTCTCATTCGAAACTGAGTTTGCATATGTTCAAAATGTTAGAGACTCTCTGTAAGGCCAAAACTTGAGTTTCCAAATTAAGACTCGAGTTTTGTCTTTATAACAAGACAATGAAAAGTCTATGTGTAATGCAAAACTCGAGTTTTCTGCTCAAAACTCGAGTTTGTCTTGAAGTGAAAAACCGAGTGCTCTCTCGTGAGTCCAAAACTTGAGTTTCCCTCGGAAACTTGAGTTTTGCTTTGTTCATTGAAAATGAGTACCTCTCTGTCAAAACTAAAACTCGATTTTTGAAACCAAAACTCGAGTTTGTCTTCGACAGCAACTTTTTCAACTTATCAAAGACAAACTTCACTTGTGTTTACAATTGTCAGTTATCATCAAAACACATAGAGAACTAACAGCTTTGAGGGAAATTCCCTTGTTCTTGCCATGTACTTCATCAAGTCCTTTTCTGAATTTGATCTTTCCTTCATATTCATACGAGACTTCCAAACAAAGCTACTACGAGCTCATTGATTCTCCACTAGCTTCTTCGATGGCTCAGTAACTTTAGCTTCCCATTCCTTGCGAGGATATTAATAATTTTCCTCTCACTTGGACAGGTTGCTCATAAGTTTTACCCAAGACAGCAAGCTAGTTGATCAAATGAGTAAACCTCAATTGGAAATCGATGATGGATTCACCAGGCTTTATACGAAGAAGATTGTATTCAGTCATGAGTGTGTTGACTCTATTCTCCTTGACTCCAATTTTTCCTTCATAAGCTATTTCTAGTGCATCCCACATAGCTTTAGCAGAAGGCAATGTACAGATACGAAAATATTCTTGTCAACCCAAGGCACTTTGCAACATGATAATGGCTTTGCTATTGAGTGTAACATTTCTCCTGTCATTATCATCGTAGGCATCTTCAGGTTTTGGAACCCTGAGACCATTTTCCATCATAGTTGGGTTGTAATCTCTAATCTTGAACACTCTCCACAAGCCATATTCAGAAGCCATAACAAAGACTTTGAATTTGGCTTTCCAAAAAGAATAGTGATGTCCACTGAAACCCGGGGGTCTGTTGATTGAAGCTCTATTAGGTAAAATACCTTCCATAATGATCCTTCTCGAGATGTTAAGCTCTTTAGAGAAGACCTATCTCTGATACCAAGTGAAAGTGGAGCTAAATCACCAAGACGGGGGGTGAATTGGGGATTTTGAAATCTTTTTCGAAGTCCTTTGTTTTGGGCAATAAAAAACAGAGGTGAACAGAGAGTATAGAGAAGAAGAGAAAGACGAAGAATTTATACTTGGTTTGGTCCAACCTCTTGACCGACGTCCGGTCCCCAGACTCTCGAATTTTCCACTATCTCAATTGATTACACACTCATATACTCAAGAGTAATTCTCTCACTAGAACTTACTCCCCCTTACAAGTTGCAATCAATGAACCTAATTACCAAGTCCCCAGACTTGTGATTCTTTACAATAAATGATTTACAAATAAGAAACTCTCTCTAAGAGTGGATAATAATAAACACTGAAGCTTAATGTATCGAAGATACTTTACAAGTGAAAATTGAAAGTATGAGTGTAAGACTTGAATGCAATTCGTTTTCAGCAGATGTGTTGGTACAGAAGAATTGAATGCATCTCTATTTATACCAAGAGAGCATTAAATGACCGTTGTAATCTTCAATATAACTGTTGCCTTCATTAGACAAGGTTTAGGTTAAGCACTGGTCTTCTTCTCTCTCTAATCTTCACTTAATCCAGTTGTGCAGAAGTTTAGAGTTGACTTGTTGAATATTAATCCATTGGAGGATCAGCTACTGGATGTGGAAAGTAGACATTAATCTTTTGCAGGCTTGTGCAGAAGGATTACCCAAAAGTATGCAACTTTTCTGGGTTTTGCATTTGATGTGCTGATGTCTCATTTTGCTTTTGCTTTAAAACTTCATTTGATATCCTCAAAAACATCTGAAACTCACTAACGAAGTGGTTAAACATAGCTAGGAATATTAATGAATGATAATGGGTAGTATTAAGATCAAACAAGAAGGTTTCACAAATTGTCGATTTGACTTTCAAACTCTACGATGAAAACTCGAGTTTTGTTTATCAAAACTTGAGTTTTGGACTTTTAACATGAAACATCGTTTTTAGTCCAAAACCTCAAAACTTGAGTTTTCATCCAAAACTCGGCGGTTTTCAAAACATTAAAAATTGAAGTGCTCTCGGGTTGGCCAAAACTCGAGTTTTTATTTAAGTATGAAAACTTAGAGAAAACTGAGCCAAATCAAAATTGGAGGTTTTCATGAAAAACCGACGATTTGAAATCTGGGTAAAATATGAATACTCTCTGCTAGGACAAAACTCGAGTTTTCAATCAAAACTCGAGTTTTCATTTAATCATGAAAACTTTGAGAGAAACTGCGCTAAGTCTTGAAAGCTCTCGGCCAAGTCAAAACTCGAGTTTTCACAAATCTTAGTAAAACTTGGAAAACTCATGGCAAACTGAAAACTGGCGGTTTTGTACCAAAACTTGAGTTTTCACAATCTTAAAATTCGGAGACTCTCGTATGACCAAAACTCGAGTTTCCATTGAAAACTCGGAGTTTTGTATTTTCCGGAAAATATTGAGAAGTCTCGTATGGTGAAAACAAGAGTTTTCTCTCGAAAACCGGCGGTTTTGCTTAGTTCATGATTTTCTCATTAAGATCAAAACTTGAGTTTTGAACCAAAACTCGAGTTTTCCTTTGACAGAAGGTTTTTCAGCTTATCAAAAGAAAAACTTCAAACTTTGTTTACAATTGTCAGTTATCATCAAAACACATAGAGAACTAACAGATGAAAATGAGGGTGTTACACTTGTTATCGAGCTAAAACATCATGTAGCCATTTATTTTATTGTTTTGAAAAATATTTTTCAAAATTTCCAATTTCTTTAAACTTCTTAGAGGTCATGGCAGTTACAATATGAATCGTGCTCTTTCCTTGTTAGTTTTAGTTGTTTGATAGAAAGTAAATCAATATCTTGACATTTAACTTCTTGAATGATTGTGATATTTTACATAGGAGGAAGGAAGGGTCCCCAAAAGATTCAACTAATTAATAGTGGGAAATTGTAATAAGATATTACAACCTAGGTGCAACTAAATATATAATTTTAAATTTCAATGAGATGGTATAAAGGTCAGAATGATTGATGGAAAAACATAATAACATAGACGTCATGAAATGATGGTATTTACTCCTCTAAAGCTACTTGAAAGAAATTCATAATCATTAGTTATGTTTAGCCAAGTTGTGCGTTGAAGCCATACTCTCATTTACACCTTGTAGTTCTTCTTTGTAGTGATCACACATGTGTTTGTTTTAGTTTGGTATTGGTGGAGTTGTAATTTCTTTTCCATTTTTTCCTTTCTTTCTGTTATGGACTCCTATATGAGGCCCATTTGCTGTATAGCCCAACAAGGGCAATTAGTACCAGGATCCAAATAAAGGGTCTCAACCTTAAGGTGTGGCGGTTGAAGCATGGGCTAGGAGGTGCATAAAGTCCAAGGACCCAAACCCTAACCGTAATTTGTATAAATAAGGGGTTAACCTAAAAGGTACACATTTTCTATTCATCTTATTTACTATTCAGCCTCACTGTGCACATACCCCACCCCCTTTTGCTAAATGTCATATATGTGCACAGTGATCCACCATTCTCCTTGATATCTGCCTTATAGATATCCTGGAGCAATCATAGTCCCTTTGGTATTTTCCTTATAGATATCTTAGGGTTTTCCACTAATCCAATATCAATATACTAGCCCTTTAGCTAGACATCTGTGTTCTTGTACAGAACATTGGCGTCAACAGTGGGGATCAATAAATTTCAATTCCAAACGAACAAAAATGGTTGATGCCACCAGAAGTAATAGTCACATGCTCCAGCACGAGCACTTGCTCGAAGATCCAACATTACAGAATCAAGAACGAATGGTCGAACATTAGCCACAACCTGAGAAACCGATCGTTCCAGATAACAAACGAGTGTAGGTGGATGATGAATTTGATACTGCATCTTCCCCAGCATTCATGGCAACTCCTTAGAATGGGGTTGTCTGGAAAATGCAACCACAAGTTCAACAGCAAGACCCTCCTCCGCAGTTTCAAGTTGAGAACCCAGACATTCGTCTTTTGCAAAACATGTTGGGTTCGTTGTTAAGGCGGACGGATGAGATGAAGCTTCGTAACCGTCTTCAGAGGCAGGAGGATATTCGAATGATGTAGGAGGATATAGATCGCTGTAATACGATTCTATGGCAAGAAGAGAGGCAGAGGATGCAACTATTGGAGGAGCGCCTTAGGCAGATTAAGAGTCCTATTCATAACGTAAACCGAGATGCAAGTAGCCGTAGCCGAGCTAACATCCTCATTTGTTACAAGGACCGGGATGCAAGTGCCCTAGTTACGCAAATAGCCTCGTTTGTGAAGTTGATCGGGATGTAAGTTGCCTTAGCCGGGTTAATGTCATGACCTTTGCCCAAGCTGATGCTCAAGGTCCGCGAGTCAATAATACTGAGAATAACTTGGTCAACCAAAAGCAGCTTCGGGTTACTAAAGTTCAGGGTCTAAATCATACACTCGCGAAGGACAAACAAGTTGCAGACAACTTAGATGCCGGGAATAAGAGCTGAGATACGGTGCCCCAATACAGAGTACGCCTAGAGGATATAGGAAGAAAATACGGCAGAGAGGATAAAAGAAATCCTTTCTCTGACGAGATCGTGAATGCTCCTTACCCTTAATACATTTGACATGGACATGTTTGTGAAGGGATTCAAAGGACACATCATACCCCGTTTATTTACTGGGACATTGCGAAGAGCTGCGCAGGCTTGGTTTCACACCTTACCTCTAAATTTAATCCACGATTTTAATGATCTGGGGGAAAAGTTCACGCTGAATTTTGCAACAAGCAAAAAACTACCGAAATCCGAGTTTACTCTCGATAAGGTCAAGTAACAACCAAGGGAAACACTTTATAAATATTTGGACCATTTTAAAGAGGCTGCTTTACAAGTCTCTAGATTGCCGGAAAATGTACACCTCTATTTGGTTATAGCCGGCCTGGACACTACATCTCGAAGGGCAAAATCACTCTTTAAGTGGCCTATCATGACCTTATTGGATTTTAGAACATGGTCCGAGCAATACCTAGAGTTAGAATAGATGGAAATTGCTAATAATGTGACGAAAGAAAGAAGGAGTCCACCTCCGACAGGGAAAGAACAACATGGAGGTCAAATTTCTGTGGATGGAACCTAGACAATAAGTCTCGAGGCAACAATTTTGAAGGAAAGTATGAGAAGTACACTCCCCTAAATGTTTCATGTTCCCAAGTTTGGAAGGAGGTAGCCCTAACTGAGATGAAGAGAGTTGACCGACCTTGACTCGCTTCACAATAAGGCCACCTTAGATCAATCTCGGTTCTGTGAATTCCATGACCAACTAGGACACATTATAGATCAATGCTGGGATCTAAGAGACACGATTGAAAAGTTCGACTGGGAAGGTAAATTACGGCAGTATGTGATCAAAACTCAAGGGCAAAGTAGTAAAAAGCGCCAGCAAGGAGGACAGAGTAAGAGCTCGATCCTTGAGAAGAAAGGAGGGATCAGAAGCAAAAGAAACCAGAAGGTGGCAATGATGAATTTCCTGAACTCGAGTTCAACTGCAATGTAATCAGTGGAGCACTTGGAGGAGAGGGAGACATAATGGGTAAGAGGAAGAAGTATTTAAGGGATGTCCTATCAATAAGAGATCTGCCAAAGTTTAAAGAAGACTCGAGCAAACCATAGCCTCCTCTTTTGTGTTTTACTAACGAAGATTTGAAGGACGTAGTTCCAGGCCATCAGGATGGGCTGGTGATTATGAGAACACTAGTGAATTGCTGGGTGAAGAAGATTTTGGTGGATGCCAGAAGCTGGGTGGACATTATCCTCTAGGATGCCTTCAAGAGGATGAACCTTGATCTAGAGGACTTAAAGCCGAGCAAGACAACCCTCACAAGGTTCAATGGGGATCATACCCATCCTAAAGGGTACATAAACCTCAGATTAACGCTCGGAACCAAAGAAACGTTCAAGTCAGAGTGTGTTAGTTTTGTTGTTGCCGATTTCCCATTCACTTACAATATGATCTTAGGGAGGTCCACCATTCACAACTGGGACATGTTGGTGTCCACTAAACATCAGAAATTGAAGATGGTGAGTAACACGAATAAAGTTGTTACCATCAAAGGAGACTAAAATGAATCCCGGTAGTGTTATTTCAAAACGGTAAAAAAAAGTGACGGTGGCCCTTCCTCTCCACCCCGGATTCACAAGGGAGATGGGAGTATGAACTAAGGCCAAGCTGTTAGTTCTCTATGTGTTTTGTTGATAACTGACAATTGTAAACTCAAATTGAAGTTTGTCTTAGTAAGTTGAAGAACTTACTGTCAAAGGAAAACTTGAGTTTGGCTTGTCAAACTTGAGTTTGGACTTGATAGAGAGTTGCTCAAGTTTTTTTAAACTTAAGCAAACTCGAATTTGTATTGGCAAATTCGAGTTTGTGTCAAACAGAGAGTACTCTAAGTTTTCAAGCTTAAGCAAACTCGAGTATATTATTGCAAACTCGAGTTTCCGTGAGACAGAGAGCTTTCAATGTTTTGTGAACTTAAACAAACTGATGTTTGGATTTCCAAACTCAAGTTTGTGTTTGGCCGAGAGCCTTAAGGTTTTTTATGTTATAAGAAAACTCGAGTTTGTGATAACAAACTTAGGTTTGCACTTAACCAAGAGTTTTCAAAGATTTAACATTTTAAGAAAACTCAATTTTGTTTTCGTAAACTCCAATTTGTGTCAAGCCGAGAGCTTCTCACTATTTTTGAACTTAAGAAAAATCGAGTTTGTTTTTGAAAACTCAAGTTTGAGTTTTGTGGACTTAATCTTATTTTTCATTTCAAAAGTCCCAAACTCGAATTTGTCACCTTATTAACTTGAGTTTGCTCCTATCTCAAAATGTTATTCAAAGCTCAATCGCAATGATTTCTCTAAGAAAGAATTAAACTCGAGTTTGGATTTCTAAAATCAAGTTTGGCTCCCGAGCAAAAGTTGCAAACTTGAGTTTGCTTGAACAAACTCGAGTTTGCATTGCTCAGCTTTGAAAATCAAATTTCATGAATTTGCGAAAACTTCATGATTGATGTAAATACTTCTTATCAGCACTTATTACTATTCTTAACTATGTTGAATCAGTTTGTTAGTGAGTTTTAGATGATTATTAGTATGTTTCAATGAGGATTTAGCATAAAGCAAAAAATGATGTCAGGGCATTTAATGTAAAGTTTAGAAAAACTTGCATTCTTTTGGACAATCATTCTCTTCACATTGCTAAGGAATTAATGTTTTCTTTCCCTATCAAGAAACTGCTCTTCCAATGGATTTATTTCAAGGGAAGTCAATCCTAAACTTCTGTGCACTTGGATTAGCACTAATCAAGAGAGAGACCAGACACATGTCATCGTTTCACTGGGACAACATAAAGTAGCCTTGTACTTTATCATAACAGTGGGACACGTGCCATTATCTTATTAGACCAACACAAAAGTAACTTTATGCTTTGTCATGACTAGAGACACGTGTCATGATCTTGTGGCGATGACTCAAAAGCTATGTCATCATTAGTCATCATGACTTTACTTTCTTAAAGTCACTTTAATAAAGCTACTTTATCGAGGTTTACCCAGAATTCTACTCGGGTTTTACTTAGGATTACAGCACACACATCAAATACGGCGAGCTCTCCACCCCCCGAGAACATGGTGATTTAGCAAGTTTGCCCACCAGTTCAACCGTAGGGTCCTCCATTGGAGTTCCAGGTGGAGAATCCTGACATTCGAATGCTACAATCCATTCTTGGCTTGATGATGAACCGGATGGAAGAGGTGGAGACTCGCAACCGTCTCCAGAGAGAGGAGGACATCCGACTTATCCGTGAGGAAATGGACCATCATAATCTCATATGGAGACATGAGGAAGAGCGAAGATTGTGACACCTGTTGGAGGAGCATGCCGGATAGGTTGAGAACCTGGTTCGTAGTACAGGAAGAGACGTTGCTTGACCCAGCTGAGTTAATATTTTGACATCTACAAATGCTATAACTCCATGTGCAAACCCCATGGAAGGGAATGTGATTGGTCATGACCAAATCCAGAATGCTGAGGACGAGATGTTGAAAATACAGTCGCTGGAGGAATACGTCAAGATGCTTGAGAACCCGGCACGGAATGCAGGCTGAGAAGATAGGAATCTGAGTGGGGACAGTCGCACGACGTCTACCTAGGTTGATGCTGTTACACCCCTACCGGCCTCACCCTTGCGGGTGGCGGATTAGAGGGATCCTCATCGCTTATCATCTTTTCCTAGGTTAATTTTTCACTTAAAACAGATATCAGAGTATGCGCGGCAAAGTATTGGATCGGTTTGGACAACTTACAATATACTGGTAAAGATACAATAGTTACATAAAATAATCCCCGTAGGTAAGGGTACACCGTCCAAGACTAATATTGGGCAATAAGTAGTTCATACAAATCATAAAAATTACAATGAGACAAGGACTTCCATAAGTCTTCAATCTTCATCTTCATTGCTCTTACCCGTCTCCTTTCCACCGTCCAACCAAACTTTACCACCTTACACCCGTGTCTTTCAAGCCGCCTAGAGTTCAAGGTTGAACCCGAGTAACCGTTAAACTCATATACAATATGTATGCAATGCATGTAATGTAAATCACAATCAGAACTCAAACATAAACATGGCATGTACTCCGCAGACCGCCCGGTCAAGACAAGCCCCCGAGATCCAAATACAAGAAACAGCCTCGCAGTCGTGGTGCGACCCCAACCCCTAGCCTAGGGCCTCGAGAGGATACCTATAAACACACAAATCATATAGGTTCCACCTAGCCTCACATACCTTGGGCCTCACCTTCACCTCGTGAACACACAATACACAGATCCACCTAGCCCACATGCCACAGGCCTCACCTTCACCTGTGAACACACAGTCACACAGGATCCACCTAGCCCACATGCCACGGCCTCAGTAGTGCCTCTACCACTACTACCTAGCCAGCATACCTCGGGCCTCGGTAGCCACCATAGGACATGAGTCCCATAGCTACTACCTAGCCTACATCCACAATCATGATAACATAGAACATACAAGAGCCACATAGAGTATGCAAGTTTACAGTTACTACCTGGCACGCCTTGCAAAATAATAAACTCTTCCCTTGACATTGAAAATAGGGTCCACACGTGAAAATACCCTAGATACAGCCAAACATCATGCTTTTAGTCATATGAACACACTTTGGTTCAAGTTCCATAAAATTCGTACACCACCAGAACATTCCAGAAACGCTGACCCAACTTCTCCGATTTTTAATAAATTCTAGAAAACTCCAATTAACGTGAAATAAGTGGATATTTAACCCTTAGGATGTATAGTTTACCATAAAAATAATTACCAAAGCCATCTTGGTTCAAGTCCTTTCTATATTCTTAAAACTTAGCCACTGGTCCGAGACAGAGTCCAGGTTTTTAGGTCATTTTCAACTTAAAAGATATCTCTGTTAGAAACTCCAAATGACACAAAATCTTATATCAAAATCATACTTAGGATGTCTATTTTTACCATGTAAAATATCAGATCATTTAGACTTCATTTACTATTTTAAATCCACAGATCTAGCTTCACTGCCCAGAAACCGTAAGAACCGACAGATTTTCGTATAACAAAGACTTAGGCTTTTAGGGTTTGGAAAAAAGTGATCCAACATGTCCCCACACAAAAAAACCTTCTGGAATCAATGGAAACCTCAAAGATACCAAAATACTACAGAAAATCCACGAAAATCACCATAGGGCAGAAGCAAAGATTCCAAGTCGCTTGGTTAGGGGCTTACCTTAGGATGTCGCTTGCGGTGCCTTCCTCCTCCCTTGGACCAAGGCCTTCAGCTGGACCTTCCTCTCCCTCACCTTGATCACGAAATAGGCTGATCCAAATGGGGAGGAGTGCCCTATTTATAGGCTCCAAAAGGTTATGGCTTGTCCCGTAATTAAAATAACACCCTAGGGGTAAAATAGTCATTTTTCGCTAGATTTTTCCAAAGATGCTCCGAATATTCTTTTCTAGGGTTCTCTAGAGTCTTCTTGGTCCAGGACATGTGGCACCATCTGAACCCTCCAAATCCAAATTCCAAGATTGCCCCGATGGTGACTTTGGGTAGTTTTAGGTCCGGGGTAAAACGGTCATTTTGCACCGCTCATCTTCCAAAGCTTGGGGCCCATGAAATCAGATCTTCTAGAAGCCTTCTAGGGTCTTCCATGATCATAAAATTGCGCATTCCAAGGCTAAAAATAGAGTTCCGCTTTGCCCCTAGGTGGCCTTAGTTGTAGGTTTAAGATGTAGGGGCAAAATGGTCATTTCACGTCGTTCTTCTTCCAAGGCAGTGGGGTCCATGAAATCTGCCCAAGATATGCCATAATTAGTCATAATTACTTGTCCTTCACCTTGTCACATCATATTCAAATATGTGGTCCAGATTAATCCGATTATTTTATTCTTTCTCTCTCATCATTATGACTTGATGTGACATTCTCTCTCTTCATAATTACATGACAAGATATTTTCTCTCTCCTCCGGGCCCACTGGAATTTCACCCCTATCGTGTCCTGGGCCTGGGTCCGACTCCGGAAATCCCGTCCGCTGCTCGGCTCCTGTTCCTTGGCCCCACCTTACCTCGTGATGCGTGCCCTTCAACCGGACTTGTGTGGGTCTCGGATCATCAATCACTTTTCCCTGCCACAAGTGGACGGGGCATACTACCTTGGGGATCAAGAAACCTTTATTCCAAGCACCCCATCCACCTCGTAATGCGTGCTACTCGGTAATCCAACTTATGGCCCCGAAATGCCACGTGTCCGACGTAGCACTACTACTACTAACTTTTCCTTCCCTTC
The DNA here is from genome assembly GCA_019022655.1 of Acacia acuminata. Lineage (NCBI taxonomy): Eukaryota > Viridiplantae > Streptophyta > Magnoliopsida > Fabales > Fabaceae > Acacia > Acacia acuminata. Next base: position 909,383 of record JAFJYI010000048.1, on the reverse strand, counting down.
AGGGTCCAGATACACCTTTCCTCTCTCCTCCCTTCTTGTTTCCTTAAAAAACGTAGGGCTCCTATGACTACCCTGAAAATGCCGTATACTTACCTGTACTGGCGTAATTTCGCTCAACTAAGTGTTCTATACCTCAGGACATAGTTGGGCGGCATCTTTTCCGACCAGACTTACACCGTATACATCTTCTCGTACCCATTTTACGTTAGTACCTTAGTTCCACCCAAAACTAGGTCCACCGACCCGTATGGCCGAGTTACTTAGTCCCGCAGAGGCTTCCCATGCCCCGACCTTCTTGGGACTCTTCCCAAACTGGGCCTAGTCATCCGCCTATTTCAGGCTTATTTTCACTTCTCAGGGTCCCAAAATTTGGGGTATTACAGATGCAGGTGTCCAGAAGGTTAACAAGGCCGGACAGGATTAGGCGCGGATTCGGAACTCGACTCATACTAAAGGTAAGGAGCCTCTCAAAGGCCGAGATCCAACTAAGAAGGACGCGACACCCTCGTCACAGCATGTGTCAGTTTCTGATGACGAGGACAGAGTGCTGAGTCCTTTTCTTGAAAGAATCATGACCGCTGCTTATCCCAAAGGACTAGACAAGAAGGACTTTCCAAAGTACGATGGGAGTCAAGATCCAAAAGTTCACGTCAATAATTTCAAAATGGAAATCATGGTGAAAGGCTATGCAGGACCCGTGATACCTCGGTTGTTTGCAGAAACGTTGTAGGGAGTCGCACAAATTTGGTTTAACTCCTTGCTGCCAAATTCAGTACCTGACTTGAAGGACCTAGTAAAGAAGTTTTTACTGAATTTCGCCACAAGTAGGAAACAGCCAAAGACCGAGTTCCAGCTCGGACAGGTGAAGCAATCACCTAATGAAACATTACATAAATATCTGAAGCGATTTAAGGACACGACTTTACAGGTGCCGGGACTGAAAGAGGAAGTACATCTGCACTACGCCATAGCAGGCTTGGACAAGTGGTCACGCTTGAAGAAATCAGTCATGAAAAATCATCCAGAAACCTTGGTAAAATTTTGAGATCGGTATAAGTAGTACTTAGAGCTGGAGCAAATGGATATTATGAGCCAATAACTTAAGGAGAAAGCTAGAAGTCCACCTCCTCGGGGCAAAGAGCAGTATAGCCAAAACAAACAAGACTCCCGAGGACGAGAAAGGGATAACAAGCCTAGGGGAGGTAGGGCGGAAGGAAAATATGATAGATATGCCCCGTTGAAGGTATCCCGAGTGCAAATATGGAAAGAGGTGTCCATGACAGAGATGAAGAAAGTTGAGCAACCACGGACATTGCGGAGAGAGGCCACCTTGGATAAATCTCGGTACTGCGAGTTCCATGATCAACACGGTCATACTACGGAATCTTGCTGGGATCTAAGGGATGCTATGGAGAAGTTCGTCCGGGAAGGAAAACTCCGTCGTTACGTCATTCAGACGGAAGGGCGCAGAATAAATGCCAAGGAGGCCGGAGTAAAAGTCCGCACCCTGAGAAGAAGAGGCGAGAGCAGAAGAAGAAGGCGGAAGGCAGTGATGATGAGTTTCCTGATTCTAAATATGACTGCGGTGTTATCGTGAGAGGATTTGGTGGTGGAGGAGACTCAGCGAGTCAGCGAAAAAAATACTTGAAGGAGGTCCTCTCCATTAGGAATCTTCCAGGATTCAAGAAAGACTCCACAAGGCCAGAACCACCAATGCTCGGTTTTACCAGAGAAGAGTTGGAAGACATAGCGCCCGGCCACTATGACGGGTTAGTAATCTGGGAACGGTGGTAAATTGCTGTGTCAGGAAAATTTTTGTGGATGATAGTAGTACGGTGGACATAATTCTTTGGGATGCGTTTAAGCGCATGAGCTTTGACTCAGAGGATTTGAAGCTATGCAAAACTACCTTGACGGGTTTCGACGGACAAGATACTCAGCCGAAAGGGTATATAGACCTCAAGTTGACGTTGGGAACTAAGGAGGCATTTAAGTCAGAGCTTGTCTGATTCATTGTATCCGACTTCCCTTCCCCATACAATATCATCTTAGGACGACCGACAATTCATGATTGGGATATGCTGGTGTCCTCAAAACACCAGAGATTAAGGGCCACCAGAAGGACTCCCGGCAGTGCTATTTCGAGGCTTTAAGGAGAACAAGATTTCAAAGACAGGATGCTCAGATAATAAGAAAGGAAAATCAGTGAACAAATCCATCCATGTTGTCGAGTTGGACCTACGGGAGGAAGATAAAATCCTTAGGGCAGAACCAAACGGTGAAGTGGAAGACTTTATCTTGGGTACCAAACTGGAGCAAACCACTAAAGTCAGCAAGACGTTGGATTTCGAGATCCGCACAGAGCTAGAAGATTTCCCAAGGCAAAACAGGGACGTGTTTGCATGGAAGCCATCCAAGATAACGGGGATAGATACCGAGTTTTGCTGTCATAAACTAGCGATCCATCCGAGGTCTAGAAAAGAAACCACGGCTCGGATCGAGGCCTGGCTCTGGAGGCGCATGTGAAGGAACTGATGGAGGTCGGCCTTATCAGGGAAGTGCAGTACACGACATGGCTCTCCAACGTAGTCATGGTTAAAAAGCCAGATGGCAAGTGGCGGGTATGCACAAATTATAAGGACTTAAACAAGGTATGTCCTAAAGATGCTTTTCCCATGCCCAACATCGATCAGTTGGTCGATAATTCTTCTGGTTTTTAACTCCTATCTTTTATGGATGCATACTCGGGGCACAATCAAATTGCTATGCATCCTGAGGATCAAGAGAAGATGGCTTTCATCACGGATAAAGCAAACTATTGCTACAACGTCATGCCATTTGACCTTAAAAACGTCAGGGCAACCTATTAGAGAATGATGACCAAGGTGTTTGAGGACCAACTCGGAAAGAATGTCGAGGTATATATAGACGATATGATAGTAAAGTCCCTAGAGCCGAGAAACCATGTTCGTGATTTACAGCAGACATTTGATAAACTACGAGCTTACCAAATTCGACTAAACCCGGCTAAGTGCGCCTTTGGAGTTCCATCAGGCAAGTTCTTGGGTTTCTTGTAGACGAACCAAGGTATTGATGCCAACCCGGACAAATGCCAGGCAGTATTGGACATGAAGGCGCCAAAAAATAAGAAAGAAGTATAGCAATTAACAGAAAGATTGGCGGTTCTAACAAGGTTCTTACCAAAGTCGGCCAAAAAATCACTGCCCTTCTTTAAATTGCTAAAGAAGGAAGTTCAGGGAGGATGGAACTCAGAATGCGAGCTGCATTTTTGAAAATAAAGCAATGTTTGGCAACCCCACTGGTTTTGTCCAGACCTGAGGCAGGCGAAAGTTTGATGTTATACCTATCAGTAAGGGAAGAGGCAGTAAGCGCCGTGCTAGTTCGGAAGACAAAGGACGGCCAAAATCCGGTGTATTTTGTAAGCAGGGCTTTATAGGGCTTAGAGCTAAGGTACCAGAAGTTGGAAAAGATGGCATTTTCCTTACTCACCACGGCAAGACGGCTTCACCCTTATTTTCATGACCATTCAATCATCGTCAGGACTGATCAGCCCATTCGGTATGTATTGCATAAAACTGACCTCGCAAGTAGGATGATAAGTTGGGCCATAGAGTTGTCAGAATTTGACATTTCTTAAGAAGCCAGGCAAGCAATCAAGTCCCAAGCTCTAGCGGATTTTTTTATGGAATTAACTCCATTAGCTAAAGGAGAGATGGCGCAAGCAGAGCCGTGGAAAGTATTTGTGGACGGTTCATCCAATATCAAAGGAAGTGGAGTAGGGGTCATTGTGGAAAGCCTAGAGGGAGTCTCTATGGAACTCTCTCTCCGACTTGACTTCTCGACTTCCTATAATCAAGCCGAATATAAGGCACTCATCACAGGTTTGCTTCAGGCAAAAGAGAACGGAGCTAGGCAAGTACAAGTGTCCACGGATTCCCAACTCGTGGCTTCCCAAATAAAGGGGACTTATCGGGCCAGAGGACTACTGTTGACCAAATATCTGGGGAAGGTGAAAGAAGGCAGAACTCGATGAGGTGAGGGTTATGCACATCCCAATGGGGAAAATACCAGGGCAGACGTATTATCCAAGCTTGCCAGTACTAAGGGTCCTGGTAACTTGCCAACCGTGATTCAACAGAGTTTGTTAGAGCCAAGCTGTGTTATGGTAATCTCGGAATCAAGCGATTGGAGGAAGCAAATCGTCGACTACCTAGAAAGAGGGATGCTCCCAGATGATATCCTTGAATCAAAGAAACTGCTAAGAGCAGTAGCCGCATATGCAATGGTTAATGATCAGCTGTATCAAAAGGGCTTACATTCCCCCATGTCCAAATGCCTCAACTCAGAGGAGGCCCAGTACGTTTTGGCCAAGATACACGAAGGTATTAATGGGCACTAAGGCCTTAGCACGGAAAGCGGTGCGAGCCGGTTATTATTGGCCCACCATGGCAGCTGATGCTAAGGAGCATGTCCAAAAATATGAGAGTTGTCAAAAGCACGCCAATGTAATACGGACTCCCCCAGCAGAATTTGCTAGGACCATTCAAGCCAGCGCCAGGGCAGCTGCGATGGCTGATAGTAAATATAGACTACTTTACCAAATGGATCGAGGCTGAGCCACTGGCAACAATTACCTCGGCACGGGTGCAAAAGTTCCTTCAAAGGAATATTGTATCCCAGTTCGGGATCCCGGCAGAGATAGTCACGGACAACAGAACCCAGTTCATCGATAAGGGCTTCCAAGAGATGGTATCCGACTTCAGTATTAAACATTATTTTGCCTTCGTTGAATATCCACAATCTAACAGGAAGGCCGAAGCGGCCAACAAAGTTATCATCGATGGATTGAAAAAACGGATGGAAGAGGTAAAATCTAGCTGGGTGGAGCATTTGTACTCTGTCTTATGGGGACATTAGACCACTGCTCAAACATCCACTGGAGAAACTCCATTTAGGCTGACTTATGGGTGCGAAGCCATGATCCCGGTTGAAATCGGTGAGCCCTCATGGAGGAGAATTACGGCTCTACATGAGGAACATGAGAATAGCGAGGCAATTGCAGTAGAGTTAGACCTAATCGACGAAGTCAGAGTTACGGCACATTGCCAAGAAATGGCTACGAAACAACTCATTGTAGCTCCGTACAATAGGAAGGTGAGACCACGATCATTCGAAAAAGGCGACCTGGTCCTTTGGAGAGCTAGGCATTAAGAATGCCGGTGACGGAAATCTTGCTGCAAACTGGGAAGGCCCATATCGCGTCAAAGAAAAGCTCGGCAAGGGAGCATATATGCTGGAGTCGTTGGAGAAAAAGGTGGTAAAGTGAACATGGAACGCGGATAAGCTGAAAGCTTGCTACAGTTGAAGCTAAGATCCACCAAGAAATGACGCAGCCTCGGGTCATAAAATTCCCGTGGTTAAGTCTTAGTTTGTGAAATTTCCCTATTTCATTTCTTTTTTGAATTCCCTTTGTTTTGCTTATTTTCAGGCATCCTGGCTGCAAATCTATGTAAATTCCTACGAGAATCTTGTACGATGATGTTATCGCCATACTAAGTAAATAAAGAATTTTGGGTCTAGGAACCCATTTTCAGAAGTCATGTCACAGTGGTAGAGCCGCCTAAAATTAACTAAGCATGTTTGAATCTGAGGTATAGAAACTCATTTTCATGAATCATATAGCGACGGAGCCGCCTAAAATTAACTAAGCATGTTTGAATCCGAGGTATAGAAACCCATTTTCATGAATCATGTAGTGGGGGGCCGCCTAAGATTAATCAAACATGTATGAACCCGAGGTATAGAAACCCGTTTTCATGAATCATGTAGCGGCAGAGCTGCCTAAAATTAATCAAACATGTATGAACCCGAGGTATAGAAACCCATTTTTGTACATCATGTATCAACAGTAACACCGCCAAATTAATTTGCATGTATAAATCCATGGTAAATCAACCATTTTTTATAGATCAGGTCAAAATTTAACGTGTATGGAATTGAGGTATAAAGCCAGTTTTCATAGGACATGTCTTAACGGTAGAACTGCAAAATTAATAAACATGTATGACTTTGAGGTATATGAACCTGTTTTCATAAATCATGTTAAGACAGCTTAGCTACAAAGGCTAGGTAGTAAACAGAACTTTGGGTTTGTAATCCGAGTTCAATTCACAAAGAAGACGCCAAAGCTAATAAAATGGCGGATAACTTGGATGGAAGAGAACCATTTCGCCGACCCTGATCAAGTCGAACGTAACGTGTTTATCTTTATTCCAGATATGTCTCGATTAAACAGAAAACGCAATGGTGGATTAGTAATAATTCACAAACAAAGCGAGTGCAAATTGCAAGTCTGGCCCGGCTAAACGCACAGGTTTGATGAATCAAGGTACATAGGAAAAGTAAATGTTTTTCATTAAGTAACAATTGTTTACATAATGGGGTGCAAGAAATGCTAAGTGAGTACAAGAAATCTCTGGTATCGTGTTTTACATCCACAACATAATAAAAAATAAAGTTAAGGTGAGCTTTGGCAAGAAAGTACCCTGAATTCCATAAAGGAAGGCGTCTATCAACCAAAAACGAAGGAGACTAGAGCTGCTGTGAGGCTATGCTTAGTGTAATTCAGCAACAAAAACATCCTCGTTGGGGTTAGCTGAGTTGGGAGGGTTGGCCTCTTCGCCTCAGACCTCTGGAACAACCTCGGGACCAGGGGCAGGTGGGCTGGCAGATGATGAAGGGGGAGGAATGAAGTTTCCATCTTCAATATAAGCATTATAATGCACCCTCTCAAAGTTCAATGCAACGGTCGGGTTCAAAAATCGGACCTGCTCCAGAGCATTGTTGAAGGCATCCTCGACACCGGCTTTGAGTTTGTAGACGTCGGCACGGGCAGCAGTGAATCCATCCTTGTAATGCTTCAGCTTTGCCTCCAACTCGGAAATTATGGCCTTGTACTGGCTCATGGAGTCGACGGCGTTCTCATAAACCTGCTGCCTCCTAGCTACCTCCGCCTCGGCTACTGCAGACCTTCCTGAGCTCGTTGAAGCTCGTGAAGAAGGCTTTCCTTCTCAGCCCTGACAACCTCAACGTGCAGATTGTCCCTCTTTGTTTTCACACCCTGCGAATCCTAGAGAGTCTGAGTCGCCAGCCCGTTTGTTTTGTCTCTCTCCGCCTGGGCAGTTTTCAATTCCTCCTGAACCAAGGCGTGTTTTTCTTTAAGGACCGCCACAAGCTGACACAGCTCGATGATCTTTAAGCCCGTATGCTCCATATCTCAGAGCTCCTTCACCTTGGGGTTAGACAGAGGCATACCATCACAGTAATGGTCAGGAAGACGAAGAGCTTGGCGAAGACCCTTGGTGACCCTGTGCTCTCAAACATGGGATCGGGACAGCACAATCAGTTGACCGACAGTAGTAGAATTAGGCTCAGCAGTTTGAAGTTCCGAATCCTGAACAGGAGAAGAAGGCGGCGACGTGACTTCTTGAGTGGGGACAACGATAGCTTTCCTCTTGGTAACCTGTGGTTCCCTCATCGTGGGTGGTCACATCAAGGTAGGTGGGTTGTTTCTCCATTTGTCGACCTGAACAAGAAAACAGAGATTAATTGCTTAGCAATGAGAAACAAGGTACAAAAAATAATAAAAGATTAGGTCTGTACTAGTAGTGGGACCTTTTTTGATTACAAGAGCTGAAATATATTCGGCTGAGTCCACCAACTTGCCCTTCTTATCAGCAAGTTTCCTAAGAGCAAGTATGGCCTCCTCCTCGGCCTCTAAAAGACTGGAGCTGAGGGGACGAAATCTTTGGAAGTCAGCTTATGGTGACCCGTACACCAGTACAAGGCAAATTGTTCTTCAACTTCCCAGGAGTCGAGGGATTGGAGAAACCAAGGCACTTCCCCGGGTTTGGAAACAACCTTAAAAAAGGAGGTTTTGAAGCCCTTCCACAAATCTATGAATGGCTTAAGAAATTTGCGGCCATGGGCAGCTCGGAGAGATGTCTAGCCAAACCACATGTGATCGTCCTTAGTGATGACGTTGGTCTCTAAAGGAGCAAAGAAACTACATAAAACCCAGATGGAGCAGGTGATATCATGGGTTTTGCAAAAATTCTCAAACGCAATGGCGAAAGCCCAGCCGTTGGGATGCAATTGTGAAGGGGCGAGATGCAAGTGACGAAAAGAAGGCACATTGGGAAGTCGGTAAAAGGGAATTGTAAACCAAGCCGGGTAATAATATCTCGATAAAAATAAAATAAGTGGGAACCCTTATCGCTTGACCGACAAGAGGTGACCGACTCATGTACTTGAGGTAGGCATATGTCATATCCCTCCCCACCACGGACTACTCGTACGAGTTCCTCTGCGGTCATCGAACTCTTCATCTGTGTCATGGTGCTACTGATAATGGGTTCCTTGATAATGGGTGTTTGGGTGAACCAGAATAGCCGGATTCTCCCGTCATGGATTGATCTGTATAGTGCAAAGAAGAAGCCATCTAATACCTATAATAAGAAAAAGGGCAAGAGTCAGAAAGTGAAAGTATACCTGACACAACAAGGGTAACTCGGGAAGCAAAAAGAGGAACTGGGTTAGGGCGATTCAGAAGGACGCCAGCCGAGCTGGTTGGAGGAATGATGTACACTGACACTTATCCAATAGCAAGTCGGCCTCCCTTTCATGGCCAAGACTGGCGAGTTTGATGGCATTGTAGCAGCATTAATCACAGGGCATAGGGCCCGAAGACAACATAGCTGGGGTAGAACTACTCTAGTCTGGGTTTGAAGCTTGGGATAAGGATGTTGAAATTACGGTGGGCTTAAGGAGTGAAGGGTGCGGAACTCGGACACTTTGCCTACTCCCACTGTCCCTCAATGTACGAAGGAAGGCTTCCTTTTTCTCTTTTTCCTTATGGGTCTGGAAAGATTCTCAAGTATGTCCCTATCTTCTTCGGGGATGGGCCTACCATACATGTCCAAAGGCATGTCGAGAATCGGGTTTATTTGCAAGACAAAATGGGGAAAAACACTGAAGTTCAAAAAAGTTAGCAAATGAATGCAGACAAACCAAGAAAACCCAGAATGCTATAAGGGAGTTTACGGTAAGCTGACTGACCCAAAAAGAGAGTAAATGCAACATGAAGAAAACAACAGGCCAGAAAGGTGTTAATAGTACCTGATGAAGAAAATATGGGAGAAGTTGAGAACTTCGAAAGCAAAGAACTTTGTGACAAGGAGGAGAATTTTCTAAAAAAACAAAGAAGCTTTTAAGCGAAGTGATGAAAAGAAATAGTGAGTGGGGCTTTATAGATGTGACGAATTGAAGGGTCGGAGTTGTAACATCAAAATATGTGAAACGTTACAACAAATGCAAAAAGGAAAAGGCTAAAACCCTCAAAAGCAATCATGACGGATATGAAATGACGTGAGCATTTATTGCGCACAATAACCAAAGGCGGCTATTTAGAATGCGTGGCAATTATCTTGAAAATGGCGGTTATACACTGCATTGTAGGAAAGTGAACAGACACTTTGCTTGGGAGCAATCACACCTATTCGTATGCCTGCATGCTCGCATGATACCCCGAATTGGGGGCAACATGTGGCAATGAATGATAAACTCGGGATGACACGTGGCTAATCCCGAGATAATCTTGGGCATTATAAGGGCAAATGATCCTAGGAGATGCTCACGGCATACATACGGGGAACAAGATAAAAGTAAGCGTGAAAATGTCGGTGTGATTCAACTCGGCAATGAAGGCTAGGCTAAGTCGTCATTCACTCTCGGATAAAATAACAGGGGGCAAAGGGCAGGAGAACTTTGAAGTTCTTTGAGCTCTACGAAACTTGGTAAACATCCGAATAAAAAGCCGGGAAAGACTCAGACTAGAGAGGTCGGGGTCGGGCAACAAAGTAATCTCGACAAATCAAAAACCTAAACTACCGAGCTTGGGGGCAACTGTTATGGACCCGAGTAATGGGCCTAACAGAGTTTAGGCCCAGCAAGGGCACTTTATGACAGGATCTTCCTCAATCAGGTAAAACGTCAATCATCCCATGATCATGCCCATAATCTTAGGTAATGCACGTAGTGGAGCAAGCACAGCATAGATCGTGGAGACGCGTATTGCTGGGAAACGGATGTATAACCAGTAGGTTGAAACCTTAGGTGACCTCTATAAATAGAAGGATATTCACCAGGTGCACTCTCTCCATTCTCTATTCATTATTTACATTTAGTCTCATTGTGCACATACCCCACTCCTCTGGTGATTCGCCATACTTGTGTTGCACGGTGATCTCTGAGCACCCAGTGTTATCTTCATCATAGATAGCAGTGGGTAATCTTCTCTTGGGTGTTATTCGATAGACATCCTTGGGAACCATTTGATCCAATATAAATCATTCACTAGCCCTAAGAGGTTAGACATTTGTGTTCTACACTAGAACACTAAGGAAATTAATATAGTTTAATTTTCCTAAAATATCATCTTTCATCACGAATACCTTTAGAAGAGGTTGTACCAGCTTAACTAGAGATTTGAGTTTGAACTCTTAAAATGCCTTCATACCCTCTTAACCACAATAAGAAGTCTTGAGTTTGAAAGGGTGTAGGTCCAAGATACCAATGTATTATTGGATCAAGTTTTCCTCTAATGCCACTAGTGTCCACTACCCTCCTATACTACAAAATTGCACCGTTTTCGCTCAAAACAGTGCAGCTGCCTCCTTATTTTTTTTAAAAAAAATATTTCAAGGTATTGATGAATACTAAAAAGATACTTCAGATATCTTGACCGATATTGAAAAAATATTTCTTGATCTAGAAAAATTATTTTAGGATCTTGAAAAAATATTTCAATGTACTAACTAGTACTTAAAAGATACTTCGATCTTGACCGGTACCGAAAAAAATATTTTGATGATCTTGAAAAGTTATTTCACTTTGTTGAAAAAATATTTCAAGGTGGTGACTAGTACTAAAATGATATTTCAGAATACTGACAGATACCGAAAAATACTTTATGATATTGAAAAATTATGTTAGGACCATAAAAAAATATTTCAACGTATTGACCGGTACTAAAAATATACTTCAGATATTTTTCAATATCCTAAATTAATTTTTTAAAATCATAAACTATTTTTTTAATATCCCGAAATATCTTTTTAGTCCTCGTTAAGACCATAAATTTTTTGATATATAAACAAAGGAGGCAAAACTACATCGTTTTGGGCCTAAACATCACGTTTTACAAGATAAGAGGGAGAAGGCGCTAATGGTACCGGAGGAAGTGGGATCCATGTATGCTCTGTGAAAAACAGGACTCGATTTTTATGGCGAAAAAAGGACTCAAAGTCAGAGACTGTAAATCCATGACAATGGTACGAAGGCACTTTGATTGGGACGTTCCATTTCCAAACAAGTTTGCAAGTGGACCCCACTAAGTGGTCTGCATATAATTTGACCTATTATCTTTGCTTAATGTGAATTATATATAAATACCATCGTCTTTTCTTTAAGCAAAACATCCTATAGGTACAATACTAATAATTAATTTAGATCCTACATGAATCAGACCCAAACAACTCATTTTTCTTAACATTGAAAATATATAAAAGCAATTGATAAAATTTTGTTTTGTGGATTTTTTTTTGCCTAAAAAGGTTAATTTTATTAATATCTAAACAAGAAATACAAACACCAATAATAGCCAAACAAACTCTCAGAAAATCCTAATATTACAACCCATTCATCTCCTAACAAAAAGTAAGCAAACTACAAACAAGTATCTATATCAGTGTGTAATAGTATATCAGCTAGCCTACTCCTTCCCTATCAGCTACCACAATCAACTTATCCAAGAACCCATAGCTAACTCAGCATCATAATGACAAGATATCACTTAAAGAGGATGGAGGTAAAACCAACCAATCAAGCGGGTGCATCCTTTGCCGCGTCCACTGCTAAACAATCAGTAGCTTTATTGCCTCCCCGAGCCACCAACAAAACAGAGGTTCCATTCACTAAGTCAAGTGCAGCGTGGATCTCCTGTTGTATGTCTCAACGTCACCACCCACAGCCATCAACAGATTTATTTATTATCAGTTTATACAAAATTTCACAACCAATTTCATATACAAGTATGAGCTCCCGAAGCTTACCTCTATGTCTTAAAGCTTCCAGTAAGGCTATACACTTAGCCATAAAATGGTGAATCAGCTTTAATAGCCTTCCCTAAGCCACCAATAAATTTCCCCGTTGAATTCCCTCAAACAACACCAACTCCGTTTTTGTGGATGTTGATAAGGGCTCGTCATGCACATTTGTTCCGATGTGAAACACAAATGTCCAACCCCTAAGGGCTGGTTGATAATCAATGTAGGATCTGCGAGAAGCTTATCCAATGCTATCTATCAAGAAGATAACACTGAACAAGGAGATCACTGTGCGACACGAGGACGAAATGCCGTCTGAGAGGTGGGGTGTGTGCACAGTGGGATGATATGTAAATAGTAAGGGATAATGCTTGTGTGTACCGTTCACCTGGCAATGTCTCCTTATTTATAGTGAGGTTATGTTGATCCGACTTCCCTGATGGCACGTTCCCATTACTCACACGTTCTATGCCCCTATACCTGCACTACTATAGTTGTGGACATGACCGTGGGATAACGGGTCCTTCTTTGGGCCTGACCTTTCCAGGCCCATTACTGAGGTCTATAACAGTTGCCCCTAAATTCGGCTGCTCGGGTTTCCGAACTGCCGAGTTTATTAAGGCCCTAACTTTCTGGGCTTGTAATTTCCCCGGCTTCTTCCTCGGATGTCAATCCAACTTGGCTGCAATCAAGTCTCGCATCTTGCTCAGGGTTAACTGACGATTTGCACCAGTTTTGATACAATCAACTTAGCTACCGACTTATCCGATAGAACTAACAAATTTTTCGCTCTCATGATGCCCCGGCATCACTCCGTTAGGACGCCTATCTGAGGTTACCTCAAGCCGCTTTATTTCGGTTGTTGTCATGTGTTTTTATCTCGGGAAAATTTCTCACTCTCGTGATGCCCCGGCATCATTCCGTTGGGACGCCTATCCAGGTTGCCAAGCAAAAATACTGACACGTCTGCGGGTACGACTGTTCGCTTAGTCAGAGTGTCTTTTTTCTCTTACCCGCGTCATAGCGTATAATCGCCATCCCCGCACTTAAAACCACGCGTCCCCAAGCACTGCCTTCGGTTACCATGCCCATTAATTTCCCACGTCATGTCATACCCGCCATAATTGGTTTCCTCCTTGATCCCCTCGTAATCGATGAGATGACTGGCTTTCCAAACGTTACACCTTCCGCCCCCAGTGAATGTGACGACGGCCTTCTAAACATTATGCCTCTAGCTCGTTTATAAATATTCCCCAGAACACCTCATTATCACTTTACCTAAAACCACTCTCTTCTGTGGAAACATTTGACAGAGCGCTCTCTCTTCGACCCTTAAGTCTCCTTATCCTCTCGCTCCCAGGTATATTTCAAGTTCCTGCCCTGTTCTTACTTCCTTTTCTTTTTGGTTTGAACCTGATTGTTGTAGATGTCATTCTCTATCTGTATCGCATTCTTATTTTGGTGATTCTCTTTTTACATTTGCTTCTAAGTTTTCCTGGGTATTGAACGACTATGATGACCCACGTGAATTCCTCTCCGAACGAGAAAATGTTGAAAACCATTGTGAACCATTGTCTGTCTGAGTCGTTGTAACAGCCTAGGACTTTTGCATCAGCTTTATCCCTTTCCTATTGTTTCTCGCTATTTTTTGGTTGTTGTCTTGCATTTATATAACTTTGGTCTTCCATCTGTACTGGGTTCTTCACATCCTATGCAGTCTGGGTTCTGTATGCATAAATTTATTTGCTTTATAACATACCTTGTCACTTGTTCATTAAGATGGATCCAAAACCCGATGTGCTAGTAGATATGTATGGTAGGCCCATCCCGAAGGAAGATAGAGAAATACTTAAACGTGTTCCCGGCGAACTAAACTTTGGCTTTTGTCCATCCTCCCTAATGAAAAAGAAAAGATGCAAAAATTTACTTCGCCCTTCCTGGGGAAGTGGGAGTAGGGCACATATCCGAGTTCCCACTTCACCATTCTCTAGGCCAAGCACTGCACCTTCACCTTCTTTGCCTGATTTGCATCCAATTCCCGAGGTCACTACCCCGACTCCCATGGTTGAGGTTCCTACTCCCTGCGAGGAATGTAGTCATAAAGCGATTGAGCTTGTCTGCCTTGGCCATAATAGAGAAGCTGAGTTGCTCTTGGACAGGTGTCATTGCAATAACGGACTGTGGATTGCTTCAGCTGTCTCTTCGCGAACTTACCATTCTCCACTGCTTTTTGATACTTGCCGTCAAATCCCTGTTTTGTCAGGTATACTTCATGGTTTTGACCCTGGCCTCTTTTTATTTATTTAAGTATTAGATGTGTTTGCCTTCACACCAAACAAATCAGTCCGAGACCGGAGAGTCTGTTCCCTCTGGATCTTCACGAATGTCTCTCAACAAGGAATATGCTATGAGCAGCGCCGTAACTCGCATAAGGAATAAAATGTTTGCAAAAACGCTTTTACATACCATCAGAGGTAGGGAGGGGTATGACGTATGTCTGCCTCCAGCAAATGAGTCCGTGGCTTCTAGTTGGTTAAACGATAAGGACTGCCACTTTTTTTTTTTTTTACTTCTATAAGGATATAATCACCCGTCTTGGCGTACAATTTCCATTTTCTAACTTTCAGATGAGTCTTATCCGCTACCTATACCTTTCCCCTTCTCAATTACACCCCAATGGTTGGGCCTTCACCTTAGCCTTTGAAAATTACTGCCAAAAACATAAAATTAAGTGCTCTGTTCTCGCCTTTCTCGCACCTTTTTCTCTCATTTGGAGATTAATCTCACCACGGAGGAGGAAAAAGTGTGGTTTGGCTGGACATCGCTTCGAGCTTCTCATGGCCACAAATTTCTTAAGCCCTTCATAGATTCCTAGAAGGGCTTTAAAACCTCTTTCTTAAAAGTCGTCGCCAAACCCAGGGATACGCCTTGGTTCCTCCAAACCCTTCAATCTGGGGAAATCAAGGAGTGTTTCCCTTTGTACTGGTGTGAGGAACATCACAAACTTCAAGAAAAATATTTCTTGCCTTCCGCCTCCCAGCGTTCCAACTCCGAGAATGAAGCCATAGTTGCTCTCTCTGCGCTGACCAACAAGAAGGGCAACTTGGTGGACTCGGCTGACTATGTTTCGTCTTGTATTAAAAATAGCCCGTCTCGGGTACAGCGATTTCTCTTGTTTGCTGTTCCAACTTTCTTGCTTTATTCCATCATTTGACCCATGCTTTATGCTTTACAGGTAGACCGATGGGTAAAAGGCCCGAGTATCTCGATGTGACCTGCTGCCCGGAGGAGACGAAAATTCTTGAACCTCGCCCGAAGGCTCCGGGTGGAAAACGAACGGCTCTTAGCGGAGAGCCTGTGCAACAAGCTGCCGCTAAGAAGGCTAAGACTTCGAAGAAGAGGAAGGCTACCACTCCCCCGACAGACAAAGCCATTCCAGCATCGTCTTCTCTAGTTCTGAATCCCATGCTTCAAGAATCTGAGTCTCCGGGTGTAACCGCTTCCTACCCTTCAAATCCAGCCCTTCCTGTCTCTTATATTTGGGAAAATAGAGTCCCTGTCAATCTTTGCAAAGCTCTTCGTCCACCCCCACACTATTTTGACGGAAAAAAATTGTCGGATTTAGAGATTAAAGAGCTTAAGGAGATGGAGCATCTCAATTTGAAGAATGCCGGTCTCTCGCAACTCGTCGTCCATCTCAAGGAAAAGTCGGCCTTAATGAAGAAGATTTGGATTTTGTCGAGCCAAGAAGAAGAAGGCCGATGAGTTATTAGCCCGAGCCCTTGAAGACATGGAAGTGATGAAAGCCAAGAAGGAGAGCCTATCTGAAGAGCTGCTCGTGACTCGGGATAGTCTGCATAAGGCTGAATCCGGAGTTACCTGGAGGCTACAGATTCATGAGAACGACGTGGATTCTATTGACAAGCATAAGACCATCATTACAGGGCTGGAGTTGGAGCTTGAATCTTATAAGGAGGCCCTCACTGCTGCTCGTGCTGATGTCTCCAAGTTAAAGTCTGGTGTTAAAGACGCCTTTGAGAATGCCTTAGAGCAAGTTCAATTCGGAATCCCACGGACCCTTAACTCCGGAAGGAGCGCACGTGAACGCGTATGTTGAAGATGGGAATTTTATCCTGGCTCCTCCTTCAACTGTCAATCCAACCATTCCCAGTCCGGAGGTGGTTCTTGAGAATGTCGGTGAAGGCCAATCTCCTCCTCCCAACCAATCGTAGGTGTTATCTCGTCGCTTCTCGAGCCTTACAGCCGTGGCTTCTTCAACCTTTATACTTGTAGTCTTTTAGGTGACTTTATCACTTTTTGTTTGAACACTGATCTGCCAGTGTAGGGTCTTTTTTTGTAAATGTTGACTCAACTTAATTAAATCAACGGCTTTAACAATTTATTCGCGCTTGTTCCCTTATTCGGGTTTTAAGATGAAGGTTTCAGATCTGATGTGATCAAGGTCAGAGAAACACTTCTTTTTTAGCTCACTGTGCCATTTAAACTCGGCTGTTATGTGCATATGATTTTTTAGTTTGGCGGGTATGCCGCTACGACATGATTCGCAAAAATGGTAGTTTGCATTGATTCGCGCATGTTTACTAATTTTGGCCATTGTTGCGATACGATAACGAATTAGATAACCCGGGTTTTCGCTCATCTTTTTAATCGGCATCTTTGTCGCTGTATGATCTATAAATGTGAGCTCTTCACTTAGATTCATACTTGGCGGTTTTTCCGCTACATGATTTACGAATGAGTTTCAAACTTCAATTCATACATGTTTCTTTAAGCCTTGTTATCCTTATAAGCAGATTGTGAAATACGGGTTCTATGACCCTGTATTCTTCATTCATTTAGTCAGCAGTATTACATCAGATTGGCTTCCCGTAGGAATTGATATGCACTCGCGACCAAGTTGCCTGAAAATAAAGTTAACAAAAGGAAATTGCTGAAAATAAACGAAAACAAGAAAGCTTCATAAACCTATGACTTCAGCTATAGTAAGCTTTAAGCTTGTCAGCATTCCAGGTTCTCTTAATCGCTTTCCCTTTCAATGATTCCAATATGTAAGTCCCCTTTCCGAGTTCATCTTAATGTGGTATGGACCTTCCCAATTCGCCGCGATCTTTCCATCCCGGGCGTTCCTATTGCCAATATCGGCCCTTCGAAGCACCAAATCGTCTTTTTTAAAAGATCGCGGGCTTACCTTCCTAATGTAACGAGTAGGGATGAGCTGCTTTGTGGCCAAATCCTAAAAGTGAGCCGTGGTTCTGACTTCATCAATCAGATCCAACTCTACCGCGATAGCCTCATCATTTTTCCGCTCTTCGTGTGAAGCTTTCAGTTTTCTCCATGAGGGCTCGCCGACTTTGACTGGAATCATTACTTCACATCCATATGTTAGCCTAAAGGAAGTCTCTCCAGTAGATGTCTGCACGGTGGGCCGATATCCCCATAACACCGAATACAGATGCTCCACCCAACTATCCTTTGCCTCTTCGATTTGCTTTTTTAGTTCGTTAACAATAACCTTATTGGCTGCTTCATCTTTTCCATTGGACTGCGGGTGTTCAACGGAAGCAAAATGATGCTTTATATGAAGGTCAGACGCCATCTTTTGGAAGCCTTTATCCACCAACTGTGTTCTGTTGTCTGTGACTATTTCTGCCGGGATTCCAAATCGCGATATTATGTTGTTTTGGAGGAATTTCTGCACTCTTGCCGAAGTAATCGTTGCCAGAGGTTCAGCTTTAATCCACTTGGTAAAGCAGTCAACCGCGACGATCAACCACTTCAATTGTCCTGGTGCCATTTTAAACGGTCCCAACAAGTCCATGCCCCATTTGTAGAATGGCCACGGAGCCTTGATCTATGATAAGTCAACTGGCGGGACCCATATTATCTTGTCATGTTTCTGGCAACTGTCACATCTCTGGACATGGTCTTTGGTATCCTGTGCCATGGTAGGCCAATAATACCCCGCTCGTACTGCTTTCCGAGCTAATGCCTTCGCACCCATGTGTTGTCCATTTATACCTTCGTGGATCTCTGCTAAGACATACTGGGCCATTTCTTGGTTAAGGCACTTCACCATAGGAGAATGTATGCCTTTACGATACAACTGATCATCCACCATCACATAAGCGGCCCTTGTTCTTACCAGATTCTTTGACTTAGCAACATCTTCCGAGATGATCCCCCTCTACAGATAATCAGCAATTGGTTTTCTCCAATCACTTGAATTCGATATAAGCATCACGCAACTCAGTTCCAGTACGTTTTGCTGGACTATTATGCGGAGATTTCCTGGGCTTTTCGTGTTTGCTAGCTTGGAAAGAATGTCAGCTCTTGTATTTTCCGCCCGAGGAATGTGCGCAATTGTCACTTCATCAAAGCTCGCAATAATATCTTTTACCCCCGCCAGGTACTTGGCCAGTAACGGTCCCTTTGCTTGATAGGTCCCCTGGATTTGGGAAGCTACCAGTTAAGAGTCAGTTGAAACGTGTACCTGCTGAGCTCTATTTTCTTTTGCCTGAAGCAATCCGGCAATAAGGGCCTCATATTCGGCCTGATTATTTAACGTCGGGAAATCAAGTCGGAGGGAAAATTCCATTGTGACTCCTTCAGGGCTCTCCACAACGACTCTTGCACCACTCCACTTTAAGTTCGATGAGCCATCCACGAACACCTTCCATGGCTCCACCCCCGCTCTCTTTTTCTCGGTCGATGAAGTTAACTCCATTAAGAAATTGGCCAAAGCTTGTGATTTAATAGCCTGTCGGGTTTCATAACTGATATCAAACTCAGACAATTCGATTTCCCAACTTATCATTCTGTCGGCCAGGTTCGGCTTAGGAAAAACTTGTCATATGGGCTGACTTGTCTTGACGATGATTGAATGACCATGGAAATAATGGTGAAGTCGCCTTGCCATAGTTAGCAACGCAAAAGCCATCTTCTCTAGCTTCTGATATCTTAACTCAGAGCCTTGTAAGGCCCGACTCACGAAGTATACTGGTTTTTGTCCTTACTCAGTTTCTCGAATCAACACTGCGCTTATTGCCTCTTCACCCACCGACAAGTACAGGATCAAGTTTTCCCCAAGTTCAGGTTTGGACAAAACCGGTGGGGATGCCAAACACTGTTTTATTTTGGTAAACGCATCTTCACATTCCGAGTTCCATCCTCCCTGGGCTTCCTTTTTCAAGAGTTTAAAGAAAGGAAGTGATTTTTCAGCCGATTTAGGCAAGACCCTTGTCAAAGCCGCCAATCGCCCGGTCAACTGTTGCACTTCTTTCTTGTTGGCCGGAGCCTTCATTTCCAATACTGCCTTACATTTTTCTGGGTTTACCTCAATACCTCGGTTGGTCAATAAAAAACCAAAAACTTACCCGACGGTACCCCAAAAGTGCATTTGGCTAGGTTCAATCGAATCTGATACATTCGTAATTTTTCAAACGTCTGTTGCAGATCGCGAACGTGGTCGTGCCTCTTTGGAATTTACTATCATATCGTCAATATACACCTCTACATTATTGCCCAACTGATCCGCAAACACCTTGGTCATCATTCTTTGATAAGTCGCTCCTGCATTCTTGAGGCCAAACGACATTACGTTATAGCAATAGTTTGCGTTGTCCGTAATGAAAGCAGTTTTTTCCTGATCATCGGGGTACATGGAAATCTGATTGTATCCCGAGTACGCATCCATAAATGATAAAAGTTGAAAACCAGAAGATTTATTAACCAACTGGTCTATGTTGGGCAAGGGGAATGAATCCTTTGGACATACCTTGTTTAAATCTTTGTAATCTGTACAAATGCGCCACTTTCTGTTTGATTTTTTAACCATAACCACGTTGGAAAGCCACGTCGTGTACTGTACCTCCCTAATGAATCCAGCCTCAATCAATTCCTTGACATGTTCTACCAGGGCCTTACCTCAGTCCAGACCTTGCTTCCTCTTCTTTTGTGCTACTGGTGCTGAATCAGGATTGATCGCCCCGACTTGTGACAATGAAACTCGGGATCTATCCCCTCGGGATTTTAGATGGTTTCCATGCAAACACATTATTGTTTTCCAAGAACAACCTTTCTAACTTCACTCGAATTTCAGGATCCAACATCTTCCCAACTTTTGTAGTCTGTTTCGGCCCAACTCCTAAGACGAAATCTTCCACTTCTTCGTTCAGTTCCGCCCTTTGTATTTTGTCTTCTTCCCTCAGGTCTAACTCCACTACATGGATGGATTTGTTATCCGCCTTCCCTTTGTAGTCATTGGAGCCATCCACCTTCGAGGTCTTACTTTCTTTGACCGCTTCAAAATAACATTGCCGAGAATCTTTTTGATCACCCTTGATGGTAATAACTTGATTCTTCTTGTTAATGAATTTCAACTTCTGGTGATTAGAAGACACCAACATGTTCCAATCATGGATAGTTGGCTGTCCCAGGATAATATTATATGGGAAGGAAAGTCGGCAACAATGAACCGAACCGTTTCTGACTTAAATGTTTCCTTGGTCCCCAACGTTAAGTTGAGGTCAATGAATCCCTTTGGACGGGTATCCTCTCCGTTAAAACCCGTTAATGTGGTCCTACATGGTTTCAAATCCTCAGAATCAAACCTCATGCATTTGAACGCATCCCAAAGAATTATTTCCAGCGCGCTTCCATTGTCCATAAAAATCTTTCCGACTCGGCAACTTTCCACTGTCCCGGTGATGACTAGTCTGTCATAGTTCCCCGACACTACATTGTCTAATTCTTCTTCCGTAAATCTGAGCATTGGTAAGCCCATTTTTGCGGGTTCTCTTTTAAAGCTTGGACAGTCACTTATAGAGAGGACCTCCTTTAAGTACTTCTTTCGCTGACTCACAGAATCTCCTCCTCCACCAAAACCTCCGACTATCCCATTGGAGTCGTATTTTGAATCAGGAAACTCATTGTCAATGCCTTGTCCCACGTTTTTCTGCTCTCGCCTCTTCTTTTCAGTGGGCAGGGTTCTACTTCAGTTTCCGTAGCGCTTGTTCTACCGCCCTTGTGTTTGGATAACATAGCAACAAAGTTTTCCTTCTCGGATAAATTTTTCGATCGCGTCCCTTAGGTCCCAACAGACGTCCGTCGTGTAACCGTGCTAATCATGGAATTCACAGTATCGAGACTTGTCCAGGGTGACCTTGTTTCGCAACGGTCGTGGACGCTCCACTTTCCTCATTTCGGTCATAAAAATTTCCTTCCAAACTTGAGCTTGAGACACCTTTAACGGGGCATATCGGTCATATCTTCCTTCTGCTTTACCCCCTCTAGGCTTGTTATCCCTTCCACGTCCTCGAGTATCTTGTCTGTTCTGTCCGTACTGGTCTTTACCTCGAAGGGGTGGACTTCTTGCTTTATCCCGTGGTGCATGGCTTATGATATCCATTTGTTCCAGCTCTATATATTGTTTAGAGCGGTCTCAGAACTCCGCCAAGGTTTTAGGACGATGCTTCATGACAAACTTTTTCAAGCGTGAGCATCTGTCCAAGCCTGCTATGGCGCAATGTAAATGTACTTCTTCCTTTAGCCCCGGGATTTGTAAGGTCGTGTCCTTAAAGTGCTCTAAATACTTCTGCAATGTTTCCCCAGGTGATTGCTTCACCTGATCCAACTGAAACTCAGTTTTTGGTTGCTTCCTGCTTGTGGCAAAATTAATCAAAAATTTCCTCTCCAAATCCTTCATGTCCGGGATTGAATTTATTGGCAAGGTATTGAACCAGATTTGTGCAGCTCCACGCAACGTTCCTACAAACAGCCGAGGTATTACGGGCCCTGTATATCCTTTCACCATGATCTCCAATTTGAAATTACCGACATGCACCTGTGGGTCCTAGCTTCCATCATACTTAGGGAAATCCTTCGTGTCCAAGCCCTTAGGATAAACGACAGTCATTATTCTATCTGTAAAAGGAGTCACAATTTTTTCCTCGTCATCAGAACTCGACTCAGGTAATGACGGTGCGACATCTTTTTTAGGAAGGCTTTGACCCCGGATTGGCTCCCTTGTTTTCATTAACCTTCCGGTCGACACCCGATCTCGTCCGGCGTTATCTGTGCCAACATGAGTGGCCATTACCCGACCATGCCCGTTTGGGCTTCTCATTTCCTGACCATCATTCTTTACTTGATGTTGTATTTGGTCCTCCTCGGGCATGGTTTCTTCCCCGTAATTTGCCTGCGATGTCCCAGCATTTTGGGATACTAGAACATCATTTTGACTTGGGTCAGTGATGTCATTTCCTAGATTTCGATTAAGATTCTCAGATCGCCCGATGTGGTATTCAAATAGCTTCCTCCATTCTTCATTACGACGCTCCATCTCCTCCTTCATAAGTCGGACATCCTCCTCCCTTTGGAAATGATTACGAGTTTCCATCTCGTCCATTCGATTCATCATGGAGCCAAGAGTGGTTTGCAGTATGCGAATGTCAGGATCAACCACTTGAAATTCTAACGACTGATCATGTGGTAGAGCCTGGGGGCCAATTTGCTGGATCATGACGTTCTCAGAGGGAGGAAAGTTCGCCGTATCCGACGTCTCAACTTCAATTTCCACAACGACATGTTTTGCGTCTGGGTCAACCGAACCACGGTCGGCGCCAATGTTCCGATGTGAAACACAAATGTCCAACCCCTAAGGGCTGGTTGATAATCAATGTAGGATCCGGGAGAAGCTTATGCAATGTTATCTATCAAGAAGATAACACTGAACAAGGAGATCACTGTGCCACACGAGGACGGAATGCTGTCTGAGAGGTGGGTGTGTGCACAGTGGGACGATATGTAAATAGTAAGGGAGAATGCTTGTGTGTACCGTTCACCTGGGAATGTCTCCTTATTTATAGTGAGGTTATGTTGATCCGACTTCCCTGATGGCATGTTCCCATTACTTACACGTTATATGCCCCTATACCAGCACTACTATAGTCGTGGACATGATCGTGGGATAACGGGTCCTTCTTTGGGCCTAACCTTTTCAGGCCCATTACCGAGGTCCATAACAACATTAATAAATAAATTAATTTCATTAAAGATATCGTAAATCAAACCACCCCTCATATTACCTTCATTCCATGAATATCATTAAGTTACTTGGGTATGCCACTCCTCTATAGCCAAGTCACAAAAGACACAAATATATTGAGGAGAAGGTTCAGCAAAAGCTCTCTGGTGGAAGGCCAAATCGCTTTCTTTGGCCAGACGTATCACACTGGCCCGTTCAGTTTTGTCGACCATCCCCTTTTATGCTATGCAATCAACACGGTTGCCCTCATCAACATGTACCAAACTTCAATCACTCATTCGCAACTTTGTATGGGGGACTTCAGAACAGCAAAAAAGCATACACCTGCTTAAATGGAGCACCATGTGTCAACCAAAGAGTAGTGGAGGATGTGGTCTTAAGGACCACCAAGCTAGGACAAGACTCGGACTTCCTTATGCAGCATCTTGTTTACTCGTTACACACCCAACTTGAGAAGCTGTGGGTGAAGGTTATCCGAGTTAAGTATAATTGGCCAATTGGCAGGAATTGAGTAACTACGAACTAAAAACGTGTCCCTGGGTAACAAGTATGGGCCTCAAACTTTTATTATTATTTTTTTTATATAATAAAAGTTATAGAGGGGTTCGCATCGTTCCCCACCAAGGTCAGGGCACGGCCCCGGGCTCTTTGAGCACTTAATGAGGACTTACGAGATCGCCTACCAAAGGAGTCCCAACGACAACAGCAGGGATCGAACACACATCCCTTTGGGACTTGACCAAATCCCTTACCATCTATGCCAACTTCCTTTGGCGTGTGGGCCTCAAACTGGAAATGGACAACAAGTATGTTTCTGGACGGACCACTGGGTGGGAGACCATGGGCCATGGCCCTCTATGACATTTATCATTCGCACCTATTGAAGATTGGCTAACGAAGAATCTCAGAGCCAGGAGAAGCAACCCAGTCTGGTGTATGACCTTGGGCATTTTATGTTGGCGATTGAGGAGGAACGAGAGGAATCGCAAGTAGTTTTGTCAAGAAATGACACAGGCTTTTAACTTGTTAATGAGGTTTTTTCACTCTCTGCGTTTATTTTAGCATTTTCAGCATATTTCTATTTTTCCTTTTCCCGTGTAAATCTGTTGTACATATTTATTTAGCAATGATATAGTCCCTTTTACTCAAAAAGAAAACAAAGTTGGTTCTATAAATTGTGGGACCCACCAACTATTCTTTCCTGTTTATTTAAGGATGGGCCTCGATCACGTACTAATTCAGGGTACATATTGTATAAAACCTTCAAAGTAACAAAATTAAGTACAAAACTTGACTTCATCATTTGTAAAATGTCTTCAATAACTTAAAAACATGACACCACGTCGTCCAAGCTCCCTTCCAAAGCAACCTCTAAAAAGTAGAAGTAACTTGTTCAGATATGCATAACAACAACCTGCATAATATTTAAATTAAAAACAACTGCAAACACATCTCCAAAATATTAAATGTTCACAATCAAAAGCATCTCTTCTTATTTTCCTAATTATTTTCCTGATGTAAAAATATATGAAGCAATAGAAAATAAATCTAGGACATTATAAAAATGAATATATATATATATATATATATAATTTTTTTCAAAGTAAAAGACATCCCAGTTAAAGCATAAACCAGAAGTTCGTTCACTCACCATAAGAATACCAATAAGGTTTACAACAGAAAAATTCATCTTGAGGACCACCATCATAAAAAGTTTGTCTCTGATGTGATAGAGGCAGTATGAACTACGAATACCTGAAATTCCTATTGGAAAAAATGGCACGACATACTCCCCAAAAAGCTACAGCAAATCCAACTCCCAAGGCCATGTAGAATGAAGGAAGAAATTCATCATCTGAACTTTCATTTTCTTCTACGGGTTTTATGTCTTTTTGGCCTTCACAATTCTTTGTAAGTGGTACCCCGCACAGTTGAGGATTACCAATATAACTTTGTGCATCAAACCCTTGAAGCTGAGTACCTATTGGGATCTTTCCAGAAAAATTATTGAAAGAAAGGTTCATCATTACCAAAAAAGACAATTGAGCCATACTTTGAGGAATTTCACCAGACAGTTGATTGTTTGAAACATCAAGAGACTCCAACTGCTTCAAGTTTCCAATCTCTTTTGGTATGCTCCCTTCAAAATGATTATGAGACAAGTTCAAAGAAAGCAACTCAAAGAGGCTAAATATTTCTCGAGGAATCATTCCAGATAACTTGTTACTTGATAGATCCATACTACGCATCAATTTCAAGTTTTTTTCATAGAGCAAATCTTGGCCTTTTACATATAGCACAGCATTGTCAATGATTTCGTAAACAACACCTTGAACTCTGATGCAAATGCTGGAAAGTTTTGAAGAACGAGGAAATGCCATGGCTTTCATATTATGGAGGCAAGGGGGTATTGAACCAAATATCTTGTTCTCAGCAAACTCCAATACAATTAGGGAAGTTAATTGGCATATTTGTGGGGGAATAGCTCCACTAAATTGATTGGATCTTAATCGGACAAGGCTTGCATTATTCCCTATCCAATTCGGTATATTTCCTGATAATTTATTTTCTCCTACATCAAGGTCCTGCAACTTCTGGCAATTTTTCATTGATCAAGGTATCTCTCTAAT
The DNA here is from genome assembly GCA_019022655.1 of Acacia acuminata. Taxonomy (NCBI): domain Eukaryota; kingdom Viridiplantae; phylum Streptophyta; class Magnoliopsida; order Fabales; family Fabaceae; genus Acacia; species Acacia acuminata. The sequence goes on along the minus strand of JAFJYI010000048.1, from coordinate 883,503 downwards.
TAAGTTATTTTTGTTGAGATCCAAAATTGTAAGATTAGACAATAAGCTCAAAGATATAGGGATTGTGCCTGTTAGATTATTGTTGCTTAGACGCACAAAAGACAATGATTTCCAATTCATCCAACAATCTGTTAGGTCACCTGATCAAAAATTATAGGACAGGACTAAATAGATTAATTGGCTTCTCCCATTCATTTTTTGACATAACAATGGAGAAAGGGATCCTTGGAAAGAGTTGTTTTTTGCATTGAACCAGACAACATTTAGTGACAATAGAGGGAGAGTACCTTTGATTTTATTTGAATATAACCTTATGTCTGTAGAGTTCAGTAGCACATTCCAAATGTCCCCACCAATTGTGTTGTAGGTTAAGTACAAGAGTGGCACTTGGGCTACAAAGTCCCAAAATTTGTCTTGGGATGCCAGTGAAAGGCTTGAGTTTGTAATTTGTAATAACTCAAGAGATGTTTGGGTGTAAAGCCATGTAGGAGGTTTAGGGCCTACCATGTATGACAAATAAATTTGCTTAAGCTGAAAAGGAGGAACCCAAAGAGAACCAAAGTCAAAGATCAAGCCCGGAGATCCCATGGAAAGATGAGTCAGCTTCGAGAGTTTGGCGAAATTTATTGCCGAAACATGTCCTGTCAGTGATTATCATAAAATTCTAATGCTTCCAAGTTGAAGAGTTTCCCAAGACTTTCTCGGAAGACTAGCATTTAAATGATTTGAGAAGAAACGGAGGTGAGTCAACGATGACAAATTTCCCAAAGTTGAAGGAATAGGACCAGAAAATAAATTTTCGCTAACATCAACTTGTTTAGATGTTCAAGTTGGCCTAACCAACCTGGGATTGATCCACCAAGTTTGTTGTGCTCTATATACAAGACTTGCAGTTTTCCAAGATTTGGTAGTGTCTTTGGGAACTGGCCTTTAAAATTATTATAACTCAAGTCAACAAAAATGACGTTACTAAGATTATACAGCCAATTGGGGAAGAGAGAGCTAAAAGCATTATCTGAAAGGCTAACGATTTCAAGTAAAGTAAGATTGACATATTGGTGAGATGAATTGATATTTCTAAGTTGACAAGTATCAAGGTGTAACTCTGTGATTGAAGGAAGTAGAGTTCCGAGTCGATTCCAGTCAACTTTCCCTTGAAGATTAATGCCACTAAGGCGAAGCAATTTCAGGGAGGGAAGAAGAGAAAGCCAATGAAGATTATCAACATGGAGATCCTCATTATATGATAAATCAAGATAACGAAGATGGGAAGAATTTTTACATGAATGAAGGCCACAATTAGTATAATTATTCAGAATGACTGCTTGGAAGTCATTATGGCTCAAATCCAAGTAATTCAGAAATTCAAGTTGAAGCAAAGATAGGTGGAGTTCACCTCTGAGACAGTGTGATTTGTAATCTTCACAAGTATTAGCGGAACAAGGCAGACTAAGCTTCGTGACTCTTCCAATGGTGTTGTCACATTGAACTCCAATCCATTCACAACAATCTTGCTCTTCAGACCAACTGGAAAGTATAGCAGATGGATCAAGCACGGTGTGCTTGAAGTTAAGGAGAAGATTGTGGTCTTTTTCATTACAATGCACTCTCAAACCACACATGGCCTTGGGGAGCATGATTGTAAGTATGAGAAAGCATAGTAGCAAAACATTAGCAACATAGGAGGGGAATGAGGTATCCATGTATACTCAATATATGGTTTAATAATTTGATAGGGGAGGGATCGCTCCATAGTCTGATATTTATATACAACTGTAGAAAATATATATACAGTAATTAATTATTGTTTACTTATCTTTATAACATAAGTGTTCCGTTATGGAACACAAATTCTCAGCCCTTGAGGCTGGTTAATGTTCAATATAGGATTTGGTAGGGCTTACCCAATGCTATCTATGGAGCAGATAACAATGGACAAGATGATCACTGTACACAGCAAAGGTGTGGGGTGTGTGCACAGTGGGATGATATCTAAAAGAGTAGGAGAATGAATACGTGTACCGTTCACCGGGGTATGCCCCTATTTATAGTGAGGCCGGGTTGGTCCGATTCTCTCGGTAGCCTGCTCCCATGATGTCACGTTTTGTGCCCCCACTCCCTGCACTACTATGGTAGTGGGGGTAAACGTGGGATAGTTGGTCATCTAGTGGGCTTGACCTGGTCGGGCCCATTTCCGAGGTCCATAACAGTTGCCCCCAAAGTCGGCTGCTCGGGCTTACGAACTGCCGAGTTTATTCCGGTATAAGACCCCGACTTTCCAGGCCCTTGTTTTTCTTAGACCTTCTTGGGCTTTGATCTCGATTGGCCGTAACTGCATCCCACATCTGCGCTAAGTAGCGACTTGCATGAGCTTTGCCACCAACTTACCTATTAGAACCTGACCTCATCCGTTTTCGTAAACCGTCTTGGCCTCGTCATTTTAGGACATCCGTTCGAGTTTGCCAAGTTATCTCGGCGATTATTTGTCTTGGTATTCTACCCGAGGTTTCGAGCGAGAATGCCGACATACCAGCAAACATGACCGTTCGCCTAGCAAGATGTCTCTTCGTTTGCTCGTGTCGCATCGTATAACCGTCGCTTCCGATTTTAATGACACGTGCCTTCAAGAGTCGCCTTTGGTTACCGCGCCCATTAATGTCCCACGTCATATCGTCATTATAGCATTTTAGGGTTTTCCTTTTACCTCCTCGTAAGCGATGAAACGACTTTCGCTTTCAAACGTTACATCTCTAGCATTTCTATAAGTGCTCCTCACACCCTTCATCATCACTCTACTCCGTCTTCTCAACTGTGAAGAAACGCACTAGAGCTCTTTCTTTTTCAGAACCTGCCTTTCTGCTCTCTCGTTGTTCTCTCGCTTCCAGGTATTCCTTGAACTTCTGGGTTATTGCTTTTTCAGTTGTTCTTGTTCTTCCGTTTCAATTTAATTGAAACATGCATGCTTGTAGTTTGTACCTAGCGTCGTTCTCGCATTTTGGCAATTTTTGCTCTTTGGCCCGGGTGTTGAGCGATTGTGATGACCATTGTGAATTCCTCTCCAAACGAAAAATGTTGAACGCCATTTTGAACTTTGCTTGTCTGAGTTGCTTCAACACAAGTTCTTTTTTCACACTCATTCTCTCTGGCCCTGAATTATTCAATGTTTTATGGCCTGCCATTCTGCATTTGAGCGATTTTACTTTGTTGGGTTCTTCGCAATCTGGGCAACCTGGGTTTGATATGCATAACTTCGTTCCTGTTTTAACATGCTATATGATTTGTTCCCAAGATGGATCCAAAACCCCCGCTAGTAGATATGTGTGGTAGGCCTATTCCAGAGGAAGATAGAGAGATTCTTGAACGCGTGCCTGGCCAAACTAAACTTTGGCTATGGTCCATCCTTCCTACGGAAGAAGAGAAGATGGAAGACTTACTTTGATCTCGGGGAAGTGGGAGTAGGGCAAGCGTCCGAGTTCCTCCTTCACCCGATGCTGGACTCCCTAATTCTCCTTCACCAAGATTGTCGCTTCTCCCGAGGTTACGCCCGGCTTCAAACATGGACCCTTCTCGGTCCTTGTGAGGAATGTTGTCACAAGGCGATTGAGCTTGTCCGTCATGGTGTCCCAGCATTACATCCTCTAAGTCTTCTTCGGTAAACCCGAGCATTGGCAAATTTGGTTTTGTGTATTCTCTTTTAAACCTCGGACGGTCAACTACAGAGAGAACCTCCTTCAAGTACTTCTTTCTCTCGGGGCGGAATCTCCTCCTCCGCCGAAACCTCCAACAATCCCATTGCGCCATATTTTGAGTCGGGAAACTCGTCATCTCGTGTCTCTTCCTTTCTTTTGTTCTCGCCTTTTCTTTTTGGTCATGGACTTTTACTTCATTCTCCTCCACGTTTGCTCTGCCGCCTTTGCGTTTGGATTAGATACTTACGGAGCTTCCTCTCTTGAATGAACTTTTCGATGGCGTCCCTCAAGTCCCAACAGACATCCGTTGTATGTCCGTGTTGGTCATGAAATTCACAATATCGGGACTTGTCCAGGGTGTGCTCGTTCCGTAATGGGCGTGGTCGGTCCACTTTTTTCATCTCGGTCAAGGAGACTTCCTTCCAGACTTGGGCTTGAGATACTTTTAGTGGGGCATATCGGTCATACCTTCCTTCTGCTCTTCCTCCGCGAGGTTTAGTATCCCTTCGTCCTCGGGATTCTTGCCTGTTCAGGTTGCATCGTTCCTTCCCTCGGGGAGATGGACTCCTCCGTTTATCCCATGGTGAATGGCTCATAATATCCATCTGTTCCAGCTCTATGTACATCTTTGATCGATCTCGGAATTTCGCCAACGTTTTTGGGACGCCGCTTCACGACCGATTTCTTCGTACGTGAGGATTTGTCCGGGCCGCCTATGATGCAATGCAAATGTACGTCTTCCTTTAAGCCCGGCACTTGTATCGCTGTATCTTTAAAGCGTTCCAAATACTTTTGTAACGTTTCCCCGGGTGATTGCTTCACCTGATCTAACTGGAACTCGGTTTTGGGTTGCTTCCTACTTGTGGCAAAGTTGAGCAAGAATTTCTTCTCCAAATCCTTCAGGTTCGGGACTGAGTTCTCTGGCAAGGTATTGAACCAGATTTGGGCTGGTCCACGTAGCGTTCCCGCAAACAACCGGGGTACTACGGGCCCCGTATATCCTTTGAACATTTCGAGATATCGGGACGCCATTTTGGCTTGGGTCCACATTGCTTTTTCCTGCGTTGCCGTCATGATCCTCGGTTCGTCCAACATGACACCCGACTAGTTTCCTCAATTCTTCATTGCGGCGGTACATCTCTTCTCTCATAACCCGGACGTCTTCCTCCCTTTGTAACCAATTACGTGTTTCCATCTCATCTATTCTATCCAATACAGAACCAAGGGTAGTTCGTATATTTGAATATCGGGATTGATCGCTTGAAGGGTTTCGGTTTGCTGGATAACGACATTTTCAGGGGGTGGAGAATTCACTGTGTCCGACGTCTCCGCTTCGGTTTCCACCAACACTTGTTCTCGTCGGGTTCATCGGGCCTCCCGTTGTGACATTTGTCCATCGTGTTGTCGTTCGGTTGTTCTTCCGGCAATTGGTTTTGCCGAGTTGTTGAACCACGTCCTCTTGTGTTTGCCATTTGCTATGGTAGGCTCGTAGCTTTATGGTTTGGGATTCGAAGTTTACTCGTTCCACACAGACGGCGCCAATGTTCCATTATGGAACACAAATGTCTCAGCCCTTGAGGCTGGTTAATGTTCAATATAGGATCTGGTAGGGCTTACCCAATGCTATCTATGGAGCAGATAACAATGGACAAGATGATCACCGTACATACGCAAAGGTGTGGGATGTGTGCACGGTGGGACGATATCTAAAAGAGTAGGAGAATGAATACGTGTACCGTTCATCGGGGTATGCCCCTATTTATAGTGAGGCCGGGTTGGTCTGACTCTCTCGGTAGCCTGCTCCCATGATGTCACATTCTGTGCCCCCACTCCTTGCACTACTATGGTAGTGGGGGTAATCGTGGGATAGTTGGTCATCTAGTGGGCTTGACCTGGTCGGGCCCATTTTTGAGGTCCATAACAGTAAGCAACATATATAGAGGCAATAAGCAACTGGATCTCTGGTTTAATTTGTTGTCTATGACAAATCAATTTGACTTGCCAGAGTAAAACAGAGGTATGTATTCCACGCGTTTTCGTACTAACTTATCTTTTTCTTGAGTCTTGTCTAGTATTCACACATATGTGAAACGAACTCTTTGAATTTCACAGAAAATCCAATTTCACGCGTTTTCGGCCTAACTTATCTTTTTCTTGATTCTTATATAGTATTCACACATACGTAAAACGAATTCGATTAATGCATTAGCGAAAAAAGAAAAATAAAAAAGGACCATATAAAATAGGGAAAATTACGTGTAGGTCCAAGGACCAGAAATAAATACAATAAGGTCCCTTGAAATCACTAAATTACATATAAGTCCCCCGAGACACTTTTTTGATAAAATCTTTCAAGTGCCTAAGGTAAAAGGTATACAATGGTAAAATCTCCTAAGCTATTGTCGGTATTAATTATTGAGGTTTTATACTTTGGATATTATGAATGTGAATTGAAAACTATTTTGAAATTGATTTTTTTTTTCTTTCCCTTGAAAATCCATTTGACAAATTTATTCATAAAGGAACTGCAATGTTCAATAGTTGAATTCTTTATGCATTCATGAAGATTTGAAAAAAATATTTCTCATGCATAAAGTTGTGTTTAATTCATTGTGCTTAGTTGTTATGAATTGATTATATTCTTAAGAGCATGTGATTTTGTTCCTACATGCTAACAATGATTGGATCCAAACAAGGTTGGATACCAAGAGAGAAAAAGACTTATATGGTTTTGTAGGATCAAAGAAAGCTTCTCAAGAGAGCAACTAAATAGAGAAATAATTTGACTCTTGATAAAGCTAAAGAAGCAATGCTTGATGTTGATGGTGAACATCGAAAAGGAGACATCTATATTAATCTACCTTAATCAAGCAAGTCTCTACAAGGACAAGAGGAACTACGGTGATATCTAATTCTTACCTCATCTATGTTTATATATTCATTTTTGAGTAATGAATACTTGTCCATTATTGCATTCCATTAGCAATCAATCATTTATGGTTTTCAAAATGTATTCAAATTGCTAAAAGACCATAAGTGAATTTGTGGAAAACTTTCTAAGTTTATTTTTTGAAATGCACAATTCTAAAATTTGCTTTGGATTTCAATTTACTCTGATTGTGTAAAAATGCATACAAATGTTTTTCAAAAATATTTTGATTTGCATTCAAATGATGTTTCAAATTGGAAGTTAACATTGTATACTGAATGTCGAATATGCTTCAAATCTTTCCAGTAGAGTTTTCCCTGTCATTCACATATTGATCTTTAGAATTCAATGTGTTGCTTGAACTCCTTTGTTTCATTCTCTAACTAGCTAGACCTCATGTCTAACAAGTTGATCCCCTATATGAGTTTTAAGCCTATCTACAAGGAGATAATTCAATTCGTGGAAGCCTTGTGCCTAATGCATAAATCCTCATTGGTCAAGTTATTCCTATCATTATGAATGTTCACTAGTGGATTGAATCTGAATGCATTAACCATTATAGTGGAATAACTTTTTAGGATAATATTATGGAATTATAGTCATTTGGACAAATGAGTTGTGTTTCATCATCCATGAATCCTAGTACTCACTTTGTTACTCAAACACATCATTTTTATCTTCATCCAAATTTTGAGTAACTCTAACCGTGTATTCAAATTTTTGCCTCGTAATGTTTATACATTTCAAGACTCAATTCTAAAAGGCAAGATTATCTCTTGGTAAATAGCAAAGTCATTGTGCGCATATATTTTTATCCAACTTAGTCTTTTTGGCTAATTCATTTCCCTTATGACTTTTTCCTTTGGGAAAATTCTTCAACATGTAAATTTCAATGTTCCACATGTTCCCCAAATCTTGTAGCATTCTGATATATTCATTAACATGTTAACTCCCTCCATTTTGGGCTTAAGCATGGATTTTGAACATATTTCAAAAATGGATTTGTCTACTCTCAAAAATCTCAATTTCTTAATAATGGTTTGAAAGAACATTTAAGTTTTGAAACAATTTGGATGTTTCATTATCATTTTTTTAAAAAAATTTAATCTCATCTGTAGATTTTGTGAGATTCATATCAATGACATACTTTCCTATGTTATGAATTGTCATTGAGAAATAATTTTCTTGGTATCATTTATTTGTTGACATGTATGCTAAGTGACATGAACTAATTGGATATCATCATTGTTGATTCTCTTTGCTCAAGTATAATATGTTTCAATTATGTAAGAGCGAGCTTAAGGGTTGTCATGTCTAATCTTATGTGGACCCAAGAAACATAGGGTACCAAAGAGTATATATTCATGCTTTACAGGATGCCCTGTTCTGTGACTAGAAAATAGAGACTTACAGAGTATGATAATTCTCAAGAATGATCTTATCACTCTCGAGAATTGATAGGAAGTCATCGAGAATTGTCGAAGACAGAGGGTGCTCAATAACTTTGCAATGTTCTTTGGAGGTAATCACAAATGTGAAACTCAAAATCTATCCATCAATTAACGCTCAAAGATTTAGTGTCTCATCAAAAAGATTTCAAGTGTTTACAATACACACTTGAATTGAGGTATCTCAGCATTAAATTCACTTTATTTATCATCTGTCTAAATATCATTGGTAGTTGTGTCTAGAAGGATCATTCTCGAGTATAGAAGGATCATTCTCGAGAATTAGTGTCATTCTCGAGAATACAAATTTAATTCCCGAGAATTGTCGAGACTGAGCATTTGTGAGATGAAAGGGATTGTGTTATTTTAAGTCATTCTCGAGAATCACTTAGGAGTTATCGAGAATTGCGTAAACAAAACCAGTTGTTAAATACGCGTTCTCGAGAATTATGATGACTTGTACTCTCGAGAATAATGAATTTTATCAAATATGTCTCATTTTGCTGTAGCATTCTCGAGAATGCATTTGGAGCTTCTCGAGAATGCATTTTGAACAAATTTCTTCATTTTCAATTCTCCAGAATATTTTTTAATTCTAGAGAACTCAAGTCTTTGAAGAATTTCCTATCTTGCCAATTCTCGAGACCATCTTGGTAATTCCGAGAACTTAAGAAAATATTGAAAGAAAATGGTGAGTTTCGTCTTATGATTCTTGAGAAGCTCCACATGATACTCGAGAACTGTCGAGAGTAATAGTCTATTCGAATTCCAAAGTACAATTGGATTCTCGAGAACCTTCAGCCAAGAGACCGGCTGCCTTCTTCATAACAATTTTGAATTCTCGAGAATTCAAAACTAACTCTTGAGAATTGTTGAGCATTCATTTTTTTAACAAAGGCATATCGTAGTTATTATTATTTTTTCGATGTAATTCTCGAGAATCAACTTCTAATTCCCAAGAATTGTTAGACCGTATTTTTATTCATTTAATTGAATGAATCTATGTTTTTGGACACCGCCTCTTTGATTTAATGCAGAATTTGACAAAGCTTCCTTTACGCCATTTATTTAATCAATAACGTGGGCCCCGGCATTTTAATTGATACTTCATTCTACTATTTCTTTTTACAATGAATTTATTCATAAGTCTTTGTCGTCCTTTATTCATTCGGTGCATTCAGGTTCAACTTTGATCTTTACAATATTCATTGCGTCGAGCATCATTTAATAAGAGATTACTGTACCATTTTTTTAAGGTCGTCGCTTTACCAAAGATTCTACCCTTGTGCTTTATCTTCAATTAATTCAAAATTGATGTCGGGTTCTTTAAATGCCAAAGTTTTTCTTTTTCCTCCCGATCCTTATCTTAATTTATTCAAGACTTTGAAAAAACTTCATATGCATTCATTAAGGGGGAGCTTCTCCTTCACATGTGTTTGATATCATAAAAGCTCATCTCCTCTATTTGAAGAAAAACCTTTTTAAGCATACTCATGTGCATTCACTATATTTTATTAGTTTTGATGATGAGTTAATATCATATTTTCCTTTCATTATCTTAATTTAAAAATATCATATAGAAAGGAATATGTTGATATCTTATTGCACCAATAACTCTCTCTTGCAAGAAAGCTTTACAATTGTGGCGGAGAATTCATTCTATGCAAGGATATTCCTTAAGGTGCTACAAGAAGAAACCATCAAATTAAGGAATAGTGCCTTCATTGAAGTTGAGATATGCTCTACGAAGAGCTCTATGAAGGAAAGGCATAGGATGGAAGCTGAAGTACGATCATATTCATCCGATGAGATAATCTTCAAGAAACCAAGATTTCGTCCTATTCAAATGATATTCATGATCCGTCTATTGAGCACACTTCAGATGATCTCTTTCAACAAGAAAGCTAACAAATGGACTTCACAGACCATTCATTACTTTGCCGAATATAAATGAGCATTTCTGAATCTCTATCTTTCATATTCTATGAATATTTTGCGCATGTTTGATATCTAGATGCTTTAATCATGAAATTTTTGAAAACCTCTCCAGATTATCTTAAAGTTTCTTTCATAAGAACATCTCAACCTGCATCATATCAAAATGAAATCACTTTCAATTGGGAGAGAAAATCAATTTCCTAAGACAATCATTTCAAACTTATTTTCATACTTGCCTCTCCATCTATATTTATTCTTTACTTCAATCTTTTTGCTAATGACAAATAAGGGGGAGAGAATGGCAAGAAAAATATGTTGGGCGTAATGTATTTTCATATTCATACATATTTTTCTTAGAGTATTTGCCATCATAAAAAAGGGGGAGAATGTTAGTTATGATTAGTTTTGATGATGTCTTATATAGATGCCATTATCTAGAGCAAAAAGCTTGCATACTACATTTATCTTCTACTTTGACTAATTCTTATATTTAATGTAGATATGTGAAGTTTAATACAATGAAGAATGATCAAGAATGGAGTCTGAAGAAAGAATAACTTGTTAAATATCATGAGAATATCAATATTCAAGTCTCTATGATCAAATGGAAGGTGGAATGGTTGAATTCGGAGTTAAAATAAGCTTCTTGAAGTCATTCTCAAGTATGACATTATAATTCTCGAGTAGGGTACTATTCATGCACAAATTTCAGTTATTCTTGAGCCATTCTCAAGAATCAAATAGAAATTCTCAAGAATTATCAGTCATTCTCGAGAATCGAGACATCAATTCTCGAGAATGGTCATGTTCTTCACTACTCCGTTGAGCTTTGTTTCGGGGCGACGTCTGGTAATTTGATGATATCTCCTAAACCAGAGATCGGATTGAGGTGAAACCAATTTTTTTTGGAAACTAGACTCCCAATGCTTCATTGTGACAAAGTTTCAAGCCCAAAGGAGTTCATCTGAAATAAATATGAATTTTTGAAGTTACCACATCAATCGGCGTCACACGACAAACCAAGCTTCGGTATTTTGGGTGTATCTCACAAACTAGACTCAAATAAATTTCCAAAAAAATCAAGATCATGAAAAACAAAGATCAAATGAAGAAGATGTGATGTTTTGAATTTGACAAAGCAGTCGAATGCTTTGCAAAAACGCTGGTCAATAACAACCTCCATTCATCTGATGATAACAGACAAAATACAATGGGTTTGGAGCAGATTCTTCTTGAATTGGGAAGAAGACCTGAAGAGCTTTCTGAGCATGGGTGGTTGGACAATTTTGCTATCGCAGATGCATTCTCTGATATGATTCTCGAGAATGAGTTTTTAATTCTTGAGTATATACCTTCCTCTTTGATTATATTTCTCTTCTTGATCAAGAACAACTCTCGAGTGGGTATGACAATTTCATCATAGTGCAAGGATTCTCGAAGAACTGGTAAAGAGTTCTCGAGAATGATTCTCGAGAATCAGCAAGAGACTCTCGAGAATGGCTAAGTCGAATCACATGGAACAAACTTCTTTGATGCAATTGTCGAGAATTGGAAATCAATTCTCGAGAATGGCTATCGAGAATCGATAAAGGATTCTTGAGAATGGACGGTAAATGTTCTAATCGTTTTCTTCTCTCGTTTAATTCTTAAAGTACAATTCTCGAGTATGAGTATAAAGATTCCCGAGAATGAACTGTCGGTGAACATTTGTGAGAATATTTTAATGTGTCATTCTCGATTATTCGGGTTATAGTTCTCAAGTATTTTTGGAACAAGCTTCGGAAAATCATCTCTAGCATACAATTCTCGAGAATGAGAAGAACAATTCTCGAGAATGCACGTTGTTTTTCAAATCTTCGTCCTCGTAAACTGTAAATCATTGATTATGTCTTGGGTGTTCTATATTATTGGATTATACTTCTCTTAACCAAGTGTAATCGGTTTGCTAGTGTTTTTTCGTAGATGACTAACATGTTTTCAACATCGAATCCCATAAAGCAAAATTGTGTCGATGCATTAAATGCCGAAACAGACGAAGCACAAAAGAGGAAACTAAGCTTCCAAACAACCTTAAAGCTCTCCGACCATTTCCAGTCAATATTCTACCTGAGTCTCAACGGAAAAGTCGAACAAAGAATGTCAACGGAGTATATTGACCAACGTCAGAAGATTACAAAGAGACAGAGCAACGAATATATTTATTACTCTCAATGGCTCATTCATCTCTCTCCAACGGTCATATTCTAAACTGGAAGAATAGCTCAACGGTCGAATATTTGCAACGGTCAAAACACAAATATCTATAAATTGTGAAGTCTTCAGACCGGAAGAAGTGACGAAAAACGAATGATCAACAAAAGACAGAATTTCCTTCTCAGTCAAAATGCCTTCTGACGTTTATCTCATTTTCTCTCCACTTTCTCAGTGATCATATAATTTATTAGAGAGTGAGATTATTTGTAGTGCACTTCAGTGTTTATCTTATCACTTCTGAGAGAGAAGATTATTTGTAATCATTCATTACAAAGATTGTATCCTTACAGTGGGTAAGGGGGAGTATCTCGGTAAGAGATTTATAAAGGCTGCACAAGTGCCCCGTTAAACTTGTGGGATTGTAGTGGTTCTCAAGCACCCGATTAAAGCTTGAGGGAGATAGTGGATTGAAATCTCAGGAGGAGCCTGGGGACTCGACGTAGGTCAAGGATTGGGCCAAACCAGTATAGTTTGCAACTTGAATATCAAACTGATTTTAGCAAGTTGCAAAAATATTTTCAAAGTTCCTAAAGTTTTATTAGACACCCAATTCACCCCGCTCTTTGGTGAGAGCCAATTCTTTCACACACCTTGTGGAATCCCCGGGTAGTGGGTTGGGAAAATGTTAAGGACATTAACAAAAATAAAGATAGCGGGAACTGAAATTAATGTTTAACCAATTTTTTACCTCATATTTAACCCATTTTGAGAAAAATATTTTACATACTGATATATAAATTATTTGCGTGTTTGCTTATAAATTTCTTTAACATTTTCCATTCACTACCAACTACACGTTGTGGAGTTGAACGTCAATGGAGGAATCAAAGCCTACTATAATAATTGAAAAAAAGGAGCCTAAAATCTTTGTAGGTAATAAGTACCTAAATCAAATAAATTAAACTTTCAGTTAAAATTAGTGAAAAGTAATAAATGTGTAAGGGATTTAATTTTTTTTTCCTTTCAAGCATACCCTTGTCATAGTGAGAGAGAATGGGTGTGAAAAGTGATCTTTAAGGAATGGTGGTAAGGGAGTATATTTTGGAACATTGGCCTTGAGGTTTGTGGCGAGGCAGCAGTTGTGGTCGGTAATGTATTGCTAGACCATTTGCTATTTGAGGTGCAAGGTGGAGACTTGGCGGTGCAAGGCAGCCACCTGTTGTGCTAGGCCGTCGGGGTGGGGATCTAAAATAGGCATCGAAGAGGGATGCGAGAGAGCTGCAACCAGTTTGACTTTGGCAGCACTACCCGAAGTCTTCTGGCGGGACAAACACTGGACTATGGTCAGCGAAATAGGGGCCAAGAATTGAAGGTGTTCCTTCATAGCATTAAAAAGGATGCCCGCCTCCTGGCAAAGCTTAGTGATTATGGCAAGGAACCAGAGGTTGCTCGAGGTGGTCTTCATTGCCATGTAGAGTTTGTGGTAAATGATGATATGGATGTCATTTTTTCTTTCCTTCAAGGATCAATAGAGAAAAAAGGCCCTATCCCAGGAAATAGTTTGAGTGTGCAGGGTCAGAAGGAGGTGATAACGGAGGAAATGGAACGAGATCCGCACATCGAGCAAGAGGCAGGAACACCATTAAAAGTAAGCGAACCCTCCTTCGATGTGTTCCATGTGGTGTTAGGAAGACAGTCTAGTAATGACTTTCTCACGTGGCTTCGGATCATCGGCCCGGCATGAGTAGAGCGAAATATTTGTTGTCAGTAGCTTCTAGCTCATCGATGTTATGAATGTCTTTAAAGGCCATAGGGACAGAGATTCCACGAACAATGAACAAGTGGGATGACCGCCTAAACTGGTGCTTGGCATAACTTTCCCCAATTCTAGTCCTGGACGATTTTCATCACCGAAGCGAGGTACGCACCTTGGTCAAGGAGTTCGACGACAAACCCTCCTTCTGGGACGAGATTCTTATCCATGGTGATCGCTTGAAAATGCGAATAGGCCTCACGAGAGTTAAATTTTGTGGGGTAGTTCCGACCTGTGGACGAAGCCTTATGGTACAAATGCTTTGTACGGGCCATTGGGTAGTGATAATCATATTTTTGCTATATATTTCCCATGTGTTATGATTGCTTTGTATGATAAATCTGAATTTCAATATGTGCTATTTAATGAAATATGTTGAATTCATATATTTGTGGAAATAACGGATAGATGCAGTAAAATGTTGTATTTTGAATACTATCTCGCATTAGGCAGTAGAAAAGGATGCGTCTTAGCGCATTTTTGAGGTTGCATAATAGAACTAATGTAATGCTACTCCATTGTGTATATGTATCTTGAACTAGCACCACAAAGTCACCATAATGCTATAACATCGTAAAGGATGATTTGTTATTTGATATCTTATGCTGATCTCTTTTCAAGTTATTTCAGGAAATAAGTATAGGTCATCAAGTTGAACGTTAAGACGACGTTTGATTGGCAAAACACAGAAATAGAAGATGCAGTGAATAGAAGATCTGCAAAATCCCACGTAATTAAGAGAATCAATCAACCAAATCTTGGGAGTCAGGTCTAACAGAATAGGAAAGCCTAGCTAACTAAACGCATGGGGCTAATGACCTAATTACAAAAGAAAGAGACGGCTAGACCTAAATCATCATGGAGTCGTAAGGGTCAAACATCAAGAATACAAAGCACAAATAAGATACGACCTAACTTTTGTTGAGAGATTGAGATTCATCAAGAGAGAGCTACAGAAAAGATTGGATCCATTCCCAAAGTTAGACAGGGTTATAGAAGACGTAGAGACGTCGCATGACAGGATGCTCCCTATGCTGTCGACTACTCTACCTTTGGGACTGAATTAGGTCTTTTCCGCTGCTCTCTCTTGATGAATCTTGATCTCTCAACATGAGTCAGGTCATATCAAATTTGTGCTCTATAATCTTGACTTTTGACCCTTTATGACTCCACGACCCTTTAGCTCTTGCCGTTTCTTTCTTTTATAACCAGGTCATTAGCGTCATATGTCCAGTGAGTTGGACTTTCCTATTCGGTAGGCCCGACTCCCAAGATTCGGTGGATTAGTCCTTTTAATCAATGGGATTCTATAGATCTTCTATTTGATTCTCTGCATCTTTTATTTTCGTCTCTTTCCAATCAATGGTCATCTTAACTTCCAACATGATGACCTATATTTATTTCTTGAACTAACTTGAGAAAACATCAGCATAGCATATCGTATAACAGATCATCACTTGAGATGCTATAGCAAAATGGTGATATTGTGGTGCTGGTTCAAAGTAAAGATCTATAATGCTATAGCATTACATCAATTCTATTATGCGATCTCAAAATGCGCTAAGATGCATCCTCTTCTTCTACCTATTGCGAGATAATATTCAAAATACAACATCTTACTACATCTATCTCTTATTTCCACAAATGTATGAATTTTATCATAATTCATCAAATAGCATACATTAAAGTTTAGAATTATCTTACAAAGTAGTCATAACACATGAAAAATATATGACAGAAATATAACTCATCATGAACCTTAATGAATTTCTCCCTATCACTCTACCGAACAAGCAATTGCATCAACATGTTCAATGTTTAGCATACAACAAACCCAAGGGAGATTTTTCCATGCCATAAAATTCCACACTCTTACCTGAAGAAAGTAATACCATGAAGTTTTTGATAGAAATGTCACCTATGAAGTTTGTAAAATCTTGGCAATGTCGCTGTTGGTCGATTTCCTTGATGGCAAGTGAACCAGTCGAACAATTAATAAAGAGTAAGTAAAGTATCATCCCACAGAGATCGAGATATCGATGATGATAATGATTTTCAAAAACAGTTATGTGTAAAAAGAAAAGAAAAGGAAATTATAATTGGTTTGAATGTTTTTTTGGTGATAACTATTCAACAAAGAAAAATAAACAATTGATCATAGTTGCAAGAAGATTTCAGTTTAAAGATAGGCTGAGCTAAGATTTCATCCTAAGCATATCACTCCCCCAGCTGCCTTAGCGCATTGCTCTAGCAATTATGCTGCACAGCTTCCGCAATGCTACAACATAGCCGCCTTCGCAATGTCCTTCAATTAACCCACCACTATGCTATACAGAAGCTTCCACATCTTGAACATACAATCCTAGATTTACTTATCCCATATTCCTATGGAAATTTTCTAGTTCAGATTATCATTCCTAATCAAGGTGTATAGCTATAGAACAATTCCTGAAGCCTACAATGATAGGTCAAGCCTTGCACCAGCTTACCCAGCAAACAATGCCTATCGATGTCTAACCCCGACTCCTTTCCAATAAGCTGAGGCCATTGATCTAGCCTTTAGCTTCCGCTAATTGACAAGAGATTAAAATACTGACAAAGAAACTGAATTTATTTAATTAAGAACTAGTAGCTGGGTTTATTCTATACTTAAGAATTCATCCTCACTTAGTCAAAGGAAATTTAGTTCATGACTAATGAGGGAGCCATAAAACAAATCACAACAGAATAACCAATGGAAAAAGATAAACTAAAAATCAATAAAGGAAAATAGAACGTTTACTAGAGGGTTCGACAGTGTAGGAGAGGTCCGTCACTGTTGGTCAATTTTCTTGATAGCAAGTGAACCATTCGAACAAGTAATAAAGTGTAAGTAGAGTATCGTCCCATAGAGACTGAGATACTAGGAAGTGACACTCAATTGCTATGATATTTGTGCGAAATAGAAAGTAAATATAATTGGTTTGAGAGGTTGTTGTGCTTATGCTAAGTAACAAACAAAAGTAAACAGAGTATCGTAGTCGTAAGAAGATATCAGTAGGAAATTAGGTTGAACTTGGAATCATCCTTAAGCATCTCAATCCCCCAGTTGCTTTACTCATTGCAATAGCATCTATACTACACATCTTCCGTAATGCTACAACATAGCTACTAACTACAACGCTATTTAGTTAACCCACCACTATAGTCTATCAAAGCTTCCGCGTCCGATACTTCTACTGCCAACTTTACTCCTTCCATATGCCTATGGCAATTTTCTAGTTAGAATGACATTACAAAATAGGGTGTAGTGGTTATGAGCGGTAGACCCATTCTTGAAGCCCACAATAATAGGTCAAGCCTTGCACCAACTTGCCTAGCAATCACTGTTTCTCAGAGGCCTAACCTTGACTCCTTGCCAGTAAACCGGGGCAACAAATCTTACCCTTAGCTTCCGCTAATCGATAAGGTAATTAAATCACAGATAAGCAAACTGAATTTATTGAATTAAGAACTAGCAACTGGGTTCATTCAAAACTTAAAGATTCATCCTCATTCAGCCAAAGGAAATTTAGTTCATGACTGACAAGGGAAACACAAAACAGATAACAACAAAATGACCCATGATCAAAATATTAAACAAAATAAAACAGAAAGCTTCGCAAAGTTCCGACGCCATGGAAGAAGCCCTATCACGTCACCACTCCACGTCTTCTTCTCTCCGTCTTACTGTAAGGAAGGATGCTGGGTTCTCTTTGAGTTCTCGTGCCTCGTGAATTCTCTCTCTCTTCTTTTGAGTCTGGCCGAATGTGAAAATTCGTTTAGGCTCTTCACGACTCGACTCCCTAGGGTTGGCTTATTGTTCCCTTATATAATCAAACTTTCTTGTAGCTTAAGTTCCAGTGAGCTGGGCTTTCCAAATCTATCAAGATCCATCGTATCTTTCGATCGTAGTAGATTGATTCTACTGATCCTATGGGATTCTTCAAATCTTTTAGTTTCGATCCTCCACATCTTCTATTGAGTTACGCCAGCAATCTACCTATCTTTTCTCAACCTTCGCAATATTTCCTGAAACAATCTTGACAAAAGATTAGAACATATGCCGCATAGCATTGCGTCCTTTACTTTGCTATAGCTTCAGAGATACTCTGTATTGCACTTCGATATGCTATCATAATGCTATAACATAGTATCAGCTTTGCTATACGTTCTTCTCATAAAACATTGTAACTTGTTCTTCTTTTAGCACATGTTTAGGATGTGGATGGTTTTTATCCTTCAGTTCCCTATATTCATGAATTAATGCTTTTTTACTTAGATTGATTGTAGTTAAGCTTGTATTTACCATACAATTCAGTCATACAATATAGGGGAAACATGGCATAAATTGTGCGTATCAAATACCCCCACACTTAGCTTTTTGTACTCTTGGGCAAAATAAGATGAAGCTAACAAAAACTCATAGTCATAGCACTCTTATCTATATAACTCTGCTTACACAATTGCTTTCAGTTCTCGTCCCCTATTAGGCAATCCCACTGCCCAGTATTAGCATCTCACGATGCGTGGTATTGCTTAGGTGAAGAAGCGTCAAGAGGTTCTCAGGTTCAGTGTTTACACTCTCTCACCCAGGGGATTTTAGCTTTCTCTCTTGTCATGCTAACCTAGAGTTCCATAGCCTTGTCAAAGTTCTAAGATTGCTACCTAGCATCTGAGTCTCCATTCTTCTAAAGGACTTCTTGGGTTATTATGGTATGGATAGATAGGTGTTGAGGTGAGAAGTGATGGTAAGTGCTATAGTAGGGTATTTAGACAAGTCTTTTTGGCCTTATCAGAATGCCTCCCTTTGAACTTTGTATTTCTGGCTGCTATTTATTCGTCATCTTTTTCTGTTTTTTTGATAAGCAAAACGACACAACAGCTCTTTTTTCTAGTTCTTTTGCAGCACTTTTTGTGGGAGCACTCTGCCTTAGCATTTTTTCATAATTCCTTTCAAGCTTGTTTGTTTATCTAGTTCTGTTGTAGCACTATTGTGTTGGCTCAATCGGGTAGCAAAATGGGGATGGTTATAACTAGGTTGTGTATGGGAATGATGGGTATGATATGAATGCCTTGATCCCGCGAATTTCTCACTCAGATGCTAAACAGTTTATCAAAGAACTAAGACAAATCAAGGATCATACATATGCTAGCAGACATGCACACTAGAATAAAACAATTAGGCTTAAATAAATCCTTCCATCGTGGGTTCTTCTCTCTAAACTTTCTCACTACAACTTTACCCCGCATCAGATTAGCTAGTACTGTCAATTTCCCAAACCTAAAGGCCCAGTTTCCTTAGGCAATCATGCTATACTTCATCATACAGACATTCATACTACTGCTACAAAATCCTGTTCATGCTTCATTATGCAATTTGAATTTTTTTCTTTCAGTTAATGCAAAAGCTAATTTCAGAGTAATTTAGGGGGTGGCATACAAACATTGGAACAACAGTAGATTATATCACAGATTAACATAACTAATCCCTCCCCCACACTTGAATGATGCAATGCCCTCATTGCAACAACATAGAACAAGGGGTAATCATAAACAAAACACGCACAGGTATTGGTCGATTTCCTTGATGGCAAGTGAACTAGTCGAACAAGTAATAAAGTGGAAGTAGAGTATCGTCCCACAGAGACTGAGATACCAAGAGATGACGCGCAATTGCTATGACAGTTGTGAAAGCAGAAAGTAAATATAATGAGGTTGAGGGGTTTTGCAATTGTGCTACTAGCAAACGTAAACAAAATAACTGTAACGAGAGAAGATATCAGTGAGAAGTTAGGCAGGACGCAGAATCATCCTTAAGTGCATCAATCCCCTAATTGCCCTACCCAATGCTATAGCATCTATACTGTACAGCTTCCGCAATTGCTACAGCGTAGCTACCATTTACAAAGCTATTTGGTTAACCCACCTCTATAGTCTACCGAAGCTTCAGTGTTCGATACTTAAGATGCTAACTATACTCCTTCCATATTCTTATGGCAACTTTCTAGTCAGAAGATCCGTGCTATGCTCAGGGTGTTATGGTTATGAGAGGTAGACCCATTCTTGAAGCCTACAATAATAGGTCTAGCCGTGCACGGGCCGCCTAGCAAACACTATTTTTCAGAGGTCTAACCCCAACTCCTTGCCAGTAAGCTGAGGCCACAAATCTAGCCCTTAACTTCCATTAACCGACTAGTAATAGAAACACTGATACACAAAACAAATTTATTGAATTAAGAACTTGCAACTCGGTTCATTCAACACTTAAAGACTCATCCTCATCCAGCCATATAAAGTTCGGTTCATGACGACGGGACACGCAAAACAGACACAAACAGAATGACCCATGATCAAGAAAATAAAGCTAAAAGGAAAGGAAAACAGAAAGCTTTGGTGGAATTTTCGACGGCGTGGTCGACGTCCTGTCACACCACCACTCCACGTCTTCTTCTTTCCGTCTTACTGCAGGGAAGGATGCTGGGTTGTCCTGGAAGTCTCGTGCTCTTGTGAAATCTCTCACTCTTCTCTTGAGTCTGCCGAAAGATAGAATCTGGTTCTAGGGCTCTCCGACTCTCCTAGGGTTGGTGCTGCTGTTTCCTTTTATAATCAGGATTTTCTTGAGGCGTAAGTTACAGCGAGATGGGCCTTTCCTAATCCGTCAGGATCTATCATATCTTCTGATCCGAGTAGATTGCTTCTGTTGATTCTGTGGGATTCTTCAAATCTTTTAGTTCCGATCCTCCACATCTTCTATTCCGTTATATCAGCAACCTATCTGTTAATATCGCCCTTTTATTCATTCCTGAAATCATCTGGGTAAACAGTCAAAAAATATGCCGCATAGCATTGCGTCCTTTACTTTGCTATAGCATTCGAGATGCCTTGTATTGCACTTCGAATCGCTTGTCAGAATGGTATAGCATCGTATCAGCCCTGCTATATGATTTCCTTTAAAAACAAAGTAAATTGTTCCATTCTTAGTACATGCAATTCATTCCCCCTCTTTAGTCCCTATATCATGAATGTATGGCTTTTTGCTTAGATTATCTGCAGTTATCTTGTATTCAACATTAAATTTAGTCAATAAGTATAGGGAAAACATGGTACGATTTGTGCTCATCAAATACCCCCAACTTAGCTTTTTGCACTCCTGGGCAAAAATAAGATGAAGCGAACAGAAACTCATAGCCGTAGTACTCCTATCCGTATAACTTTGCTTGCATGTTTCAGTTTCCATCCCCTATTCGGCAATCCCACTGCCCAGTGTCAACTGCTCATGAAGCGTGGTATTGTTTAGATGAAGAAGTCTCCAGGGGCTCTTAGGTTCAGTGTTTACACTCGCTCACCTCAGGGATTTTTGTTTCTCTCTTGTCAAACGGGCCTAGAAGATCCATAGCCTTGTCAAAGTTCTAAGATTACTTCCTGGCATCTGAGTATTCATTCATCCAAAGGACTTCTTGGGTTGTGATGCGAGGATGGCCTAGTGTTTGTGAGATGGAAAAGGAGGGTGGATGCTATAGCAGCCCTGGCAGTTAATTCTTTTGGCGTCAGCCGAGTGATTTTCCTTGAACCTTGTACTTCATGTTGTTCTTTACTCCAAGTATTTTCTTGGGTTCTTCCCTCTTTTTTTTTTACGCAAACCAACAGCTCTTCAGTTCTTTCTGCAGCTTTTTACGGGAGCACTCTGCCGTAGCATTTTTCACAGTCTTCTTTAGTTCTCTTATCTACCCTGTTCTGCTATAGCATACTTGTGTGGCTCAAGAGGGTAATAATGTGGAGATGATGATGCAATGGGTTGTGTATGGGAATAATGGGTATGACATGAATGCCTTTATCCTATGAACTTCAAACTCGGATGCCAGATAGTCTATTGAAGAACTAAGACAAATCAAGGATTAGACATAGGTCAGCAGACATGCACACAAAATAAATCAATTAGGCTCAATTCAATCCTTCCATTGGGGGTTCTTCCCTTTGAACTTCCTCATTGCCACTCTACCCCAAATTAGATTGGCTAGCAACGTCAATTTCCTAAGCCTAAAGGTTCAGTTCTCCTAGGCAATTGTGCTATATTCAGTTATACGGCCATTCATTCCATTGCTACAAGATCATGTTCATGCTCTATCATGCAATTTAAAAAATTTCAGTATGTGCAAAAAGCTATATACAGCGTGAATCAGATCACACACTAGTGGCAGATTATATCACATATCCAATCAGTCCCCCAACACTGGAAGGATGCAATGCCCCTATTGCAATTAGAGAAAAAAATCGAGAATTGATTACAAAAATGGGGCGTAGGAAGGGGCTGGGCACAAATTATTATAGGAAAAGTGATGGCACCACGATAGCATTCACAAAAGGACCTTAGGGCATACACCCGGGGTATCAGTAGAGTGTCATAAAAGAAGAAAGAAAAGGATTAACAGAATAAAAGAATACTACGGGGCGGGGGCAGCCAGAGGGGGTGAATGGCTGCTGGCCGTGTCTTCTTCAGCAGAGGCATCCTCAACCCAGTGACAAACGGAAGTCCGGAGTGAGACTGAGGGAGGGAGACTGTAATTTGAGCACCTCGACGGTGGGTGGCACAGAACGTGTGCGGGTTGCTATGGATATTCTTCAACTCCAAGCGCAGCTGGCGAATCCGATTTCGGTACCAGCACGGGTGTTTGGCATCGGTCTTTGGGCGCCAGTAGAGGGGAGCATTGGCGATGATGTATGGCTTGTCGTATACGGGCGGGGCACAGGGAACTGAAGAGATGGAAGAGTAGGACGAGGATGAGGAAGTGGGTGTGGTAGGTCCGTGCACCGGTGGTGGGTTATCTTAGCGGCGGTGGCGCACCGGACAGTGTGCTTGGTGAAGCCTCGTTGTCTTTAAAGCCCTCGACATGTTAGTTAGATGGCATGGCGGTGGAGAGAAGAGCAAAGGGTATGGGAGAAGTCACGGGAGGAGTGGATGAGCAGAACAGGATGACTAGAGAAAAGGTAGAACTTGAACGCGAAGCGTCATGTCTCTTGGTACGGTAAGCTGAGTTGGCCCGCCACAGGCCCACCGAAGTGGCCTACTAAGCTACCCGTTCGTACAGATGTTTACTAGAGATGTTAGACGCGTACCTGGCTACTTTTTGGGCCTTTGCTGTGATGTGGTGCTGAGGCCTTGATGTCCGGCTTTATGCCGTAGCATGATCCCTGCTGGACCTGTTCCCTCCTGTTGCGATGCTAAGGAATTGTGAACTTGGGCTGCCTCCCAGTAGCTCTTTCTTTAACGTCTTCAGCCGGACTTAGTGCCTGTGACTTAGGGTGATCTCAGATCAATAGCTGTCTTGTCTCTCTTAACGGGGTTTGACCAATAATGGTTAATTCTCTAATCGTTGACTGGAAAGTTGTTCCCTGTCACTGGGTTTCTGAGGTCAACTGCGCCATGCAAAGTTAGGGCATCCATAACAAAGGGTCCTGCCGACCTGGATTTCAGCTTCCTGGGAATAGTTTCAGACGGGAGTTGTACAACAGGACTTCTTGGCCAACCTCAAAAGTACGGGGAATCAGTCGCTTGTCGTGCCATCGCTTGACTTTTTCCTTGTAAAGCTTTGCATTTTCATATGCATCCAATCGGAATTCGTCCAACTCATGCAACTGTAGTAGCCGTTTGTCACCTGCTGTGGCGGGGTCCATGTTCAGCTGTGCTATTTCCCAATAGGCCTTATGTTCCACTTCAACCGGGAGATGACAGGATTTTTCGAACACAAGTTGATATAGGGAGACACCTAAGGGAGTTTTGTACACAGTGCGGTACGCCCATAAGGAATCATCAAGCTTGTTGGAACATCTTATCATGTCTTTGACCCAGTACTGCTCCAACAACTGAGTCACTGGCGTCGCACATGAGTTCGAAAGGCAGGTTCCAGTCAGGGGCTGATATTATTGGGGTAGTAGTAAGCTTCTTTTTGAGGGTTTGGAACACCTCCAAACAGGCTGCATCAAAATTAAATGGAGCATTGAGCTCGAGCAGTGCACATAACGGCTTGGTGATCTTAGAGAAGTCCTTAATGAAGCGTTGGTAAAAGCCAGCATGTCCCAAGAAGCTCCTAATTCCCTTGACTGTAGTAGGTTGCGGTAGCGGTTCAATAATGGCTATTTTTGCACGATCAACTTCAATTCCTTTCTTCGAAATTATGTGTCCCAGTACTACTCCTTTTGTTGCCATAAAGTGACATTTCTCCCAGTTCAACACCAGATTCGTTTCCTCACAGCGCTGAAGGACTGATTCAAGGTTCTGCAGGCAGTCATCATAAGATTTTCCAAGCACTGAAAAGTCATTCATGAAAATTTCTATAGATTTTTCTACCATATCCGAGAATATTGCCATTATACAATGTTGAAATGTGGCTGGTGCATTACAAAGTTCGAAGGGCATTCTTCGGAATGCAAAAGTTCCATATGGACAGGTAAAGGTGGTTTTATGCTGGTCCTGGGGTGCTACAGCAATTTGATTGTATTCGGAATAACCATCTAAAAAATAGTAGTACTCCTTACCTACCAGCCTATCTAACATTTGGTCTATAAATGGCAATGGAAAGTGGTCCTTGAGGGTGGATTTGTTCAGTTTCCGGTAATCCATGCATATTCTCCACCCAGTGACTGTTCGTGTGGGAATTAGTTCGTTCTTATTGTTTTCTACTACAGTAATCCCTCCTTTCTTGGGTACACACTGTACGGGGCTGACCCACTCGCTATCAGATATAGGGTAGATAATTCCTGCATTCAACCATTTGATAATCTCCTTCCGCACTACTTCCTTCATGATGGGGTTTTGTCTTCGTTGTGGCTCAACTGATTGCCGACATCCTTCTTCCAGGCGTATTTTGTGCATGCACAAGGATGGACTGATCCCTTTTATGTCAGCTATTGTCCATCCAAAAGCTCTTTTGAATTTGGTGGGTACTGCCAGGAATTTGGTTTCCTGATCACTGGTGAGATGTGCAGAAACTATGATTGGCAGAGTTTGATTTTCTCTGAGATAAGCATATTTCAAGTTGTCAGGCAGCGGCTTGAGATCCAGAATTGGTGGCACCTCTATGGATGGTTTGACTGGGTGCTTTCGTTGCTGGTCACTTTCTAATGATTTGAATCTTGCATTATTTGTCGGGTTAGAATAGGTGTGATCGGTACCATTTAGCATCGCTTCCTGAATGCGAACTTCCTCACCTATTCCTAATTCCAACTCTCTGGGCTCCCTGTCATGTGATTCCTGAAAAGCCTCATATATGACCTCGTCCACTGCGTTTAACGCCGAGCATGTGTCTGAATCATCTGTGTGATGCATTGCTTTACATAGGCTGAAGTTCACTCCCTTGCCATTTATATTTAGTGTGAGTTCTCTTTCATTTACATCCATTAATTCTTGTCCCAGAGCTAAGAATGGACGTCCCAGAATAATTGGCGCCTCGTGTATACCAATTTGATCATGTATAATGAAATCCACAGGAAAAACCATTGTTCCGACTTGCATCAGGGCGTTGTGGCTTTCACTGGTTGGGTAGATCATTGTTTTGTTTGTCAATTAAAAGCCTACCATAGCAGTTTGCTCGTTACCGATGGTCAGCTATTGAGAAACTGGTCTTGGCATTATATTCACTTGAGATCTCGGGTCACAGGTTGCCCTTATGGTGGTGTAATCGTTTATTATGCATGGAATTTCCAGGAGATCAACGTCTTGTAGTTTAACGGTTTTTCCTGGCTGGCACGAATTGCTTGAAGTCTGAGTTAAGGGAATGATCTCAAGTCCCAACTGTTTTTTCTTCGGGGATATGGTGTCTTTGAGGAACTTCACATATGTGGGCATTTTTTCCACTGCTGCTGTCGATGCCATGAAAACGTGGGCTCGCTGCATGAGCTCTAAGAATTTTCGAAACTGCTGGCTGGAGATTAGTCTGGTGGCTTCGTTATGTGCAATCAACTCAGTAGTGTCATCCCCCAGCATCCTTGGTGTGTGCTTGTTTATCATTACTGGTGCTGAACATGCTGTAGCCTCGTCCGATAAGCTACCTGGATGCAACGTTACCTCTTGCTTGTTACTCTTGGTGGCTGCAATTGTTATGCTATGAGGTAGGGGTCCTGGGCATTCCTCAGTGAGAGCTGCAATTTGACCGATCTGCTCTTCTAACTTCTGAAGTGTGAGCTGTTGACTTAGCATTTCTGAGTTGTTTCTTGCTATGTAGTCCCCAAGACTAGCAGTAGGATGCCTTCTCAGATCAGTGTGCGTGCCATCTTTCAGGCAGTTGTTGCAAGTTAATGGACTTTGGAGATTGGTTTGTACGACGGGACTGAGTAGTCCTTCAATAGCATTAGTTAAAGTTGTCACCTGGCTGGTAAGGGTCATTAACACATCCATCGTGCTAATACTTGTGACTTCCTTGCATGGGATCCTGCTGTTGTCAGTCCATTGGTAACCCTGTGCTGTTATTGTTTCCAACAGTTAGCATGCTTTGTTGTATGGCTGCATGAAAATAGATCCGTTTGCACAGGCGTCCACAAAGGCTCGAGTATTACTATTCAATCCACAGTAGAAGGTTTCCAATTGAGCCCATTCTTGTAGTCCATTTTGTGAGCATATGCTAAGCAGATTCTTGAATCGATCCCAAGCTTCATGGGCTAGTTCCTCAGGATTTTGCTTGAAGCTGGCTATATCTTTCCTTAATTGAGCATTCCTTGTTGGTGGGAAGAAGTAAAGCAGAAATCTTCTCCCTAGGTCTTCCCAGGAAGTGACTGAGCCAGTAGGTAGATTATCAAGCCACTTTCGAGCCTTGTCCCTCAGGGAAAATGGGAACAATTTAATTCAAATGGCTTCGGGTGTAGCTTCTGGGATAACAAAAGAATCACACACCTCCATGAAGGTTTTGAGATGAAGGTGCGGATCTTCGAAAGGAAGTCCTCCAAATTGCCCGGCTGCATTTAGCATCTGAATCATGACGCCTTTAATTTCAAAGTGCCCAGCATTGAAGGTTGGTGGTGTGATGGCCGAGTTCAGCTTGTTTAGATCTGGAATCCCGAATTCCATGATGGCCTTGTTCACGTCTGGGTTTGGAGGTGGAGGGACTAGGTTGTCCCTGTTTATTAATGGGCGCTCTTGTTGCTCCTGCTCGTGGTTGACAGGTATTTCTGCCATGTTTGCTTGGTCAAAAGATTGACTTCGCCCGCATACAACGCCTTTGCTTGTAGGTGCGTTCTATCTCAAGATCGTAAGGCTCTAGATTGGTGGCGGTAAGTTGCGCATACACTACAGAATGTACCTGAAAATCAAGAGCAGAGAAAAGTGAGCTCTTTTACTAAGTAAATCACAACTATTAAACAAAAGGGCGTCGTCACAAAGGGTATCAGCAGTCCCTGGCAACGGCACCAAAAACTTGTTGGTCGATTTCCTTAATGGCAAGTGAACCAGTCAAACAAGTAATAAAGTGTAAGTAGAGTATCATCCCACAGAGATTGAGATACCGAGAGATGACACGCAATTGCTATGACAGTTGTGAAAGTAGAAAGTAAATATAATCAGAATGAGGGGTTTTGCAATTATGCTACTAGCAAACGTAAACAAAATAACGTAACGAGAAGATATCGGTGAGAAGTTAGGCTGGACGCAGAATCATCCTTAAGTGCATCAATCCCCCAGTTGCCCTATGCAATGCTATAGCATCTATACTATACAGCTTTCGCAATTGCTACAGCATAGCTACCATTTACAAAGCTATTTGGTCAAGCCACCTCTATAGTCTACCAAAGCTTCCGCGTTCGATACTTATGATGCTAATTATACTCCTTCCATATTCTTATGGCAACTTTCTAGTCAGAAATCTGTGCTACGCTCAGGGTGTTATGGTTATGAGAGATAGACCCATTCCTGAAGCCTATAATAATAGGTCTAGCCGTGCACGGGCCGCCTAGCAAACACTATTTTTCAGAGGTCTAACCCCAACTCCTTGCCCGATGGGCGAGGCCACAAATCTAGCCCTTAACATCCGTTAATCGACTAGTAATAGAAACACTGATACGCAAACCAAATTTATTGAATTAAGAACTTGCAACTGGGTTCATTCAACACTTAAAGACTCATCCTCATCTAGCCATATAAAGTTCAGTTCATGACTGACGCGGGATACGCAAAACAGACACAAACAAAATGACCCATGATCAAGAAAATAAAGCTAAAAGGAAAGGAAAACAGAAAGCTCTGGCGGAATTTTTGACGGCGTGGTCGAGGTCTTATCACGCCACCACTCCACGTCTTCTTCATTCCGTCTTACTGTAGGGAAGGATTCTGGGTTGTCCTGGAAGTCTCGTGCTATTGTGAAATCTCTCACTCTTCTCTTGAGTCTGCCGAAAGATAGAATCTGGTTCTAGGGCTCTCCGACTCTCCTAGGGTTGGTGCTGCTGTTTCCTTTTATAATCAGTCTTTTCTTGAGGCGTAAGTTACAGTGAGCTGGGCTTTTCCTAATCCGTCGGGATCTATCATATCTTCTGATCCGAGTAGATTGCTTCTGTTGATTCTACGGGATTATTCAAATCTTTTAGTTCCGATCCTCCGCATCTTCTATTCCGTTATATGAGCAACCTATCTATTAATATCGCCCTTTTATTCATTCCAGAAATCATCTGGGTAAACAGTCAGAAAATATGCCGCATAGCATTGCGTCCTCTACTTTGCTATAGCATTCGGGATGCCTTGTATTGCACTTCGAATCGCTTGTCAGAATGCTATAGCATCGTATCAACCCTGCTATATGATTTCCCTTAAAAACAAAGTAAATTGTTCCATTCTTAGTACATGCAACCGATTCCTCCTCTTTAGTCCCTATATCATGAATGTATGCCTTTTTGCTTAGATTATCTGTAGTTAAGCTTGTATTCAACGTTAAATTCAGTCAATAAGTATAGGGAAAACATGGTACGATTTGTGCTCATCAATAGGGGCAGCGGGGAGTAAAAAGAAAAGCAAGAAGGCAAGATTAATCGCAACATCATTCACAAAATGGCCCTGGGGTAAATGCCCGGGCATGAGCAGATCTTCAGAAGAAGCAAAACATAACAAAATTAACAAAAGAAAGTATAACTAGGGGGCAGGAGGAGGAGAAGCAGGAGCAGGAGCACTGGTGGCAGTGTCCTCCTCAGCAGAAATGTCGTCCACCCCGTTGACGACCGAAATTCCCGAATGTGATTGCGAGAGGGAGAGGGCTTTTGGTGAACCACGGCGATGGGCAGCGGAGAACGCATGTGGGTCGCTGTGAATGGTCTTCAACTCTGTGCGTAGTCATTGAAGACATTTAAGGAACCTGCCCATAGAGTTTGTATCGGTGTCCGAGCGCCAGTACAGAGGTACGTTGGCAATCATGTATGCCCTGTCATACTCGGAGGCGGGGCCTAAGGAAGCTGAAGGGTCGGTAGAGTAAGAGGAGGATGAAGAAGTGGGTATAGGGGCGGGAGGGGGTGGAGCGGGTGGTGGATTAGGTTGACGGTGGGCGTAGACCGGTGGGGCGCTTGGTGAAGCTGTGTCGTCTTCTTGACTCTAGGCATGGTGTGTCTGTGAGGAGTGGAGAAGGCGAATCATAGGAATGTGAAAAGACGCAAGACGATGGATGTAGAGAATAGACAGGATTTTGAATGTGAAGTGTTACGACTCTTAAGTGATGCAGTAAAGTGATTTGGCGCGGAATGGGCCCAGTGGTGGTGGCCCACTTATTCAAAACTTATGAACATAAGGTTTGGAGATTTGGGTGCGTAGCTGGCTTTTTGGGGGCTTCTGTCATGTTGCTGTGCTGAGGTCAAGGCACCTTTTATCATGCTATAGCATTTGTCCATGCCTAACTCATCCCTTCTACTACTATGCCAATACAAAGAAAAACAAAAAGTTAGGCTGCCTCCCAATAGCACTTGCTTTAAAGTCTTCAGCCAGACTTTGCCATAGCAGTTTAATGCTCAGGTATGGCAGGAGGGCTGCCTGCTTCTTTACTGCCCTTGCCGTCATCTTCAGAGGTTAAGTACTTCTCAGCTAGGTCTTCGAATCCCTCAGTCCTGAGGTTTGAGAAGGTTACCCTATTGTCATTAACACACATAGTAAGTTCTCCTTTTTCCACATCGATCAGTGTCTGCCCAATTGCCATGGAAGTGAAGATGGAATATCACCTAGAGGGGGTGAATAGGTGATTATAAAAATTCTTTCGCTAATTGCTCAAGAACACTTAAAACAAAGATAGAGAGAAGAGCAATGAACACAAGAGATTATACTGGTTCAGTCCAACTCTTGACCTACGTCCAGTCCCCAGAAACACTCTGGGATTTCATTATCTCCAAACTTGATTACACACTCTCTAACTCTCGAGTAATCCTCTCACTAGGACTTACTCCTCTTTACAAGTTGTAACCAAATAATCAATTCACAATTACACACTTTGTACTCGTGATGATCCTTTTACTAGGACTCACTCCCCCTTACAAGTTGTAATTGTACACCCACACTCAAGATACCACTACCTTGAGATTTGAACGAATGTAAAACAAATGATGAAACTCTCTCACAGAGTCGATGAATGATAAACACTGAAGCTTAGTAATATCCGAAGATATATACAAAATAGAAATTGAACTCTATGTATGCTTTGTCTATGTATGCGTTGTTCGTTGTTGATGAACTCAATCCTTTGAGTATTTATAGTAGTTGAAGATTGAAGAAATATCCGTTGAGACTCTTTAAAATGACCGTTAGAGATGAAGCAGAAGGGTCGTAATAATCGCCGTCATTATTCTTGTAATTGTGATTATGACCATTGAGACCCAGCAAAGAAAATGAAATATTCTTGCCCATAATGTTGTAGAGGTATGTCTGTTTGTTGAATTTCTCAAATAGGTAAGTTTAATAAATGTCGGATTGCTTCAGTCAATATCCTGTGTTGATCCTCATCCTAATAATCTGTAACTCATTAATAAATTGATTAAATGCAATTAAGAATAGTAATGAGTAATGATTTGAAGAAACAAAATCATAATCAATTAATTTTGATTTTCCGGAGACGGTGATTTGATAATTAGAAATATATGACTTTTAATTAAAGAGTTGATGCCTAGAGGTATATTTGACTGGAGGCATTTTAGTTGACTCGAGGTAAACTTATGGTTTAAGACAAATGAACTTTAGCAAAGATAACTCGAGGTATATCATAAATGACTCGAGGTAGAAAAACATACTTACCTGTTAGCAAGAGAGCTTGATTCAAGGCAGACAAGAATTCAACTCAAGTTAATATAATTCCAGCGTTTTTACAACCTCCTAAACTGACTGTCAACTTCAAAATATCATATCTCATTCAAATGATCTTTGTTTTTCATGTTCTTGAAGTTTTTGAAAAGGTATGTGAGTCTAGTTTCATATGCCACTTATTTCAGCTCAATCGGATGTGTGGTTTGTGAGATACACTCAAAATAGCAAAGCTTGATTTGCTGTTTGGAGTGAATTTCACTGTCATCTTCCAAAATTCATAGCTCCTTCATTTGACCTCCTTTGGACTTGATTTTTATGTCAAAATGACGCATTGGAAGTGTACTTTCCAACAAAATTGGTTTCACCTCAATCCGATTCTAGTTTAGGAGATATCGTTGAATTACCAGATGTCAACCAAGTGAAACGTGAAACAGAGGTTGCTGGAAAATACTTACTAACTAGAAACATTTAAGTGTTGCCTTGAGTCATAAATTTGATGCCTTGAGTTAACATGACTAGAGGTAGATAATAAATGACTAGAGGCATAGTCTTAGATATAACTGGAAATGGCTAAGTGTCGACTTGACTGGAGGCAAGAATAAATGACTTGAGGCAATTGGAAAAGATGAAAGAAGAAATGCCTAGAGTCATATATTTATGCCTTGAGGCAACAAGTGAGTGACTAGAGGCATGTAATGATTTTTGCAAGAATAACGAGATTGCCATTGATGCTGGAGGTAAAAATGAGAATACCCATGCCTTGAGGCACTTACTAATTGGCTAGAGGCAAATGGAGAAGTTCAACAAAATTACAATTTTCCCATTAAAATGAATTTCAGCATAATTACGATTTTGGCATTATGAAGTGAATTTGGAGACATATGCGTGAAATCATCGAGAATGACTTGAGGCAACAAATTCAATGACTAGAGGCAAGAAAAGAAGTTTAGCATATTTACGGTTTTTCCATTAAGAGTGGATTTTCACCATAATTACGATTTTGGCATTTTCAAGTGAATTTTCCGAAACATATGCCTGGAGGTAAAATATTGGATGACTAGAGGTAAACTAGAAACTCCAAATTTTCATCTAAAATTAAGATTCAATTACATTATAGTTGTTATCATCAAAACATCAAAAACATGAGAACTAACAGAGAGGTCTTCCCGGGAACATTGAAACGTCGCAATTTACTTCGAAGTCAAGAATAATGAAATCCACAGGGAAGATGAATTTATCCACTTTTACCAGGACATCTTCGATTTTTCCTTCAGGTAGAACGATGGAGCGATCGGCTAGTTGCAACATAACTGTTATGGGCTTGGCCTTCCCAATTGCCAACTTTTTGAAAATAGACATAGGCATGAGATTAATGCTGGCAACGAGGTCACACAGAGCTTTCCCTGAATATTGAGGTCTAATTGTACATGGTATTGTGAAGCTGCCAGTGTCTTTTAATTTTGGTGGTAGCCGATTTGTTAGCATAGCACTGCAGTCTTGGGTCAATGCTACTGTCTCGAATTCTTCCATTTGTCTCTTTTTGGTCAAAATTTCCTTCATAAATTTCACATAGCTAGGCATTTGCTCCAGGGCTTCCACCTGAGGAATATTAATGTGCGATTGCCATATCATGTTAAGGAATTTATTAAATTGTTTCTCTTGACCTTGCTTCTGAAGTCTTTGGGGGAAAGGCGGGGGTTGCTTTAGCATCTTTGAAGAGCCAAGATCATGGTTACGATGTGATGATGTGGCAGCATTCTTTGTTAGGTGTTGCACGTGATCATCCAGTGCTGCAATTGGAGGCAATGTCGCGACGTTGATATCCTGTTCAGGTTGTGAAAGCCTTAGGTGCCTTTGCTTGTCTTCAAGTAATTTATCATTACTTTCTTGTCTCTCCTTTTCTTTCCTCAATTTCAGGTCAGCAACAACCATAGGCTGCTTGGTTACTCTCATGGGTTCTAGACTCTTGCCGCTTCTGAGCTCTATTAACTTGACTTTTTCTTTTCCTTGGATTCCGAGGACTTCAGTGTCACTTGGCAGAGATCTTGAGGGTCTATTGTTGAGGACAGTAGCAAGTTGTCCCACTTGGTTTTCAAGGTTTCTCAGGGTTACTTGCTGATTTTGAATGATTGCATCATTCTTTGCCATATATTCCTTCAGAAGGGCCAACATGGAGTGTTGTCGTTCTGAATCACCGCCCTGCTGCCTTACTTGCTGGGTAAACCTTAGTGGGTTTGATGTTCTGTTTGGGTACTGTGGGCCTAATGGTTGTCCCGCTGCTTGTTGACCTTGAGAATTCCATGAAAAATTGGGATATTGTCTCCATCCAGGATTGTACGTATTAGAGTATGGATTGTTGCTATTACTACCCCTATTAAAGTTGTTGAGGAAGTTAACCAATTCGAGATTGGCAGAGCACTGAGAGTAGGAGTGCTCACCGCTACAATACACACAAGCTGCCTGAGATGGTTGTAGTGGTGCGTTGCTTGATGGAAGGGTCAGTCCTTTCACCATATTGGTTAGAGATGATACTTGAGCTGTGAGAGCAGTCATAGCATCCAATTCATGTATTCCAGCAACATTTCAGGAGGAAGTAGCTCTGTCTGCTTGCCATTGATGGCTATTCATAGCCATGCCCTCCAATAAATTGTGGGCCTCTTCATAAGACTTCATTAGGATGGATCCTCCAAATAAGGCGTCTACAATTGATCGTGTTTGTCCATCGAGACCTCTGTAAAATGTTTATAATTGAACCCATTCGCATAGTCCATGTTGTGGGCATCTTCTGAGGAGGTCTTTGAATCTGTCCTAGGCTTCTTAGGTAGATTCTCCAGAGTTTTGTTGAAAGTTGGTGATGTCTCCTCTGAGTTGAGCGTTCTTAGTAGGTGGAAAAAATTTAAGCAAGAACTTACTTCCCAAATCATTCTAGGAGGTGATTGAGTTGGCTGGTAAGTTGTTGAGCCACGTTCGAACCTTGTCCCTAAGCGAGAATGAGAATAATTTAATCCGAACGGCATTGGCCGTGACTCCTGAAATGACGAATGAGTCACATACCTCCAGAAGGCCTTTAGATGTAAGTGAGGATCCTTAGATGGGAGTCCTCCAAATTGTTCGGCTGCATTCAGCATCTGGATCATGACACCCTTGATTTCAAAGTGTCCTTCATTTAAAGTCGGTGGTGTGATAGCCGATTCAATTTGTTTAGATCTGGAATCCCAAATTCCATGATGGGCTTGTTAACATCTATATTTGGAGGTTGAGGGATCTGATTGTCCCTATTTATTACTATCGGCTCTTGTTGATCCTGCTCATGGTTGACAGGCATATCCGCCATGCTTGCTGAGTCAAAAGGTTGACTTCTTCACTTCTGCCTTCTGCGCCTTTGCTTGTAAGTGCATTCGATTCTGCATCGTAAGGCTCTAGGTTGGCTATCGACAAGTTGCGCATGCACTACAGAATGTACTTGAAAATTACAAACAGGGAAAGAGTGAGCTCTCTTAGATAAATCACAACTATTAAGCAAAGAGGGCGTCGTCACTCAGGGTATCTACAGTCCCTGGCAACGGCGCCAAAAACTTGTTGGTCGATTTCCTTAATGGCAAGTAAACCAGTCAAACAAGTAATAAAGTGTAAGTAGAGTATCGTCCCACAGAGACTGAGATACTGGAAAGTGACGCTCAATTGCTATGATAGTTGTGCGAAACAGAAAGTAAATATAATTGGTTTGAGAGGTTGTTGTGATTATGCTAAGTAACAAACAAAAGTAAATAGAGTAGCGTAGTCGTAAGAAGATACCAGTAGGAAATTAGGCTGAACTTGGAATCATTCATAAGCATCTCGATCCCCCAGTTGCTTTACCCATTGCTATAGCATATATACTGCACAGCTTCCGCAATGCTACATCATAGCAATTAACTACAACGTTATTCAGTTAACCCACCACTATAGTCTATCGAAGCTTCCGCGTTCGGAACTTCTACTGCTAACTTTACTCCTTCCATATGCCTATGGCAATTTTCTAGTTAGATCTACATTACAAAATAGGGTGTAGTGGTTTTGAGCAATAGACCCATTCATGAAGCCTACAATAATAAGTCAACGCTTGCACCAGCCTGCCTAAAAATCACTGTCGGAATCCTTAGGATGTCTATTTTTGATGAAAAATACTTGTTTTTACCCAGAATTTGTGAATCATTCCCAGTTTTCATGTTTCCAACTTCTGCCCAAAATTTTTCCAGAAAAACGTAGCCTTTATTCAAGAATTTTTATCTCCTTGTAAAAAACTCAAAATGACACACTCTAGGTATTTTTGAAAAGACCTAGATGTCTACTTTAACCATGAAAAAGTTCAGAATTGTATAACTTCATTTTCTACATAAAATCATGGCCTTTTTCTTTGATTCCTGGCCAAAAAAATTTCCGAATTTCACGCTTTGGATCTTCAACTTCCAAGAATTTTGCTCCATCAAATTTTTGAAATGAAGCCATTTTTAACCATAAAAACATGAAAACAAAACTATATTTGAAGACTAAAGATAAAAAAACTACTTATCTATGAATTTAAAAGCTAGAACTCAAGAACTAGAGAACTTACCCTTGAAACTCATCTTCCTCCTTGCTTCCCACTAGCTCTCACTTCTCTCTACTGTCTATAATCGATGTTGCTATTGATTTTGGTGTGAAGAATTGAAGAGGAGAAGCCTCCTATTTATAGGCTTCATCCAACTTCTTCAACAAGTTATCCTTCTTCCTCTCTCCCACACACACACACACACACACACAAACCCCCCTTCCCCTCTCTCTCCTTATCCTCTTCCATTTGTTCCCTCATCAATTCTCCCATGTTCTCTTAATTAGTATCATAATTATAATACATTAAACAATATAATTCCCTTCTTTTCCAACAAGCCGAGATCCGTGCCCCCTTCTCATTGGTTCTCAATTTGTGTTTTTCTTTTGTCTCTAATAAATAGCATTTAAAGTCTCCTATGAAGATGGAATATCACCTAGAGGGGGTGAATAGGTGATCTTTATAAATTAAAATATTTTCTCATGTATGAACGAAATAGAGACCAATAAGATAAAAGAACACAAGATGATTTATACTGGTTCGGTCAAATACTCTGACGTACGTCCAGTCCCCAGAACACCTGGGATTTCACTATCTTCCAGGAACAATTACACACTTTCTAAACGAAAGGTTGGTCCTCTCACTCACAGACTCCACTCCCCCTTACAAGTTGTAATTGATACACCCTCTCTTAAGGTCTCTCAACCTTAAGATACAACTGAAAATGAAATAGTTGTTTAAGAACTCCTCACTAAGTAGATAAAATATTGAACACTGAAGCGTAATTAATGAAACAGTTGAAACAATGAATAACAATAACAGAAATTGATTGCACAGCAGTTTGGTAGTTGGCGAAATTGAATGTGTTCGTCTTTTATAGCCTTCGCCATTAATGCCGTTTGAGGAGTTTGCAAACTAGCCATTGAGACTCTTTTAATTTCCATTAGACACATCTCACTCTGTTTCGTAAATAGTCGAACGTTGAATCATTAAATGCGCCTGTTGTTAATGTATCTGTCCAGAGAGTAGTTCAGAGAATTAGCTGGAATAGGTAAGCCTCGAAGGAACTACTTCGTCTGCTACAAAATCTAATTTCGATTGTTGCTCTGCTTTTCTGTGCGAGCATTTAATGCGTTTGCATTGTCGGATTGCCTTTCATTCAAAACTTGGTTTAATCTAATTAATCAACTGAAACTCATTGAAAAGCATGATTAATTATAATAGAGATAGGCACAAAAATGATTAAACAAGATTAAGTTATGACCCAGTGAACTCATGAAATTGATCTGAGAAATTTAAAAGTGACAGAGATAGCGATCATACATTCTCGAGAATTTACATAATCATTCTCGAGAATTCCTCAACCAGGAATTCACGGTAAACTGATATCTTTGATAATACTCGAGTACACTTGTTTATATTCGAGAATCAATTTCTTTAAGAACCAGATGCATTGATGGTTTTTAGCCGGATGAATTCTTGAGAATTAAGTATGCATTCTTGAGAACTGTATTAGTAAGAATAATCAGTAAATGAAAAAGAGATTCTCGAGAATTATCAGATGAATTCTCGAGAATTACCAAGTTAAAATTATATTGAACCAGAGGACTGAATTCTCGAGAGTTAAGTAGGCTATTCTCGAGAATTAGATAGATGATTTCCATTTGGGTCTTATACTCGAGAATCTAGTTTTTATACTCGAGAATTGGGTAGGTTCGAGAGATAAGTGTAATATCGGATAGTTTAAGTTATTCTCGAGAACCAGAGCCTAATTCTCGAGAATTGGTTTTGCACAGTGAGACTTTACATATCTTGTCAAAGATGAAATGAACTCCAAGTGTATTCTCGAGAATCCTAGTTATGCAAGGATGTGAACAGTTTCAATGCCTCATTCTCGAGAATCCATATTGTATACTAGAGAATTGTTCTTCAAAAATAAAACTTCACTCAAATCATTCTTTTAGAACTTAAAACCTTTTAGACCATTGTCATCATCAAAACAATATTTGAGAGCTAACATCCTATTGGTCCATTAATTATTACATCGATTTACGTTAATTACATGATTAATTGGAACCATTAGATTTAAATTTATGAAACCTAATCTTGACCTTCCATTTATGTAGAAATATCCTATTACTATTGAAGATCTTTATTTAATAACACATGTGCTCTTGGTTATAATATTGTTTAATCTTCTCTTCCCCTCATCTTGATCTCTAGCCATTGGATTGGTTTGTGTTTGTTGAAGATAAATCCTTACCATTAATCCATGGCTTTAATTATCCTATTGGTCTATTTAATTTTATGAGGATTAAGCTCATTTCTTTGATTTCTTATTGGTTAATCAATTTACAAGAGGATTATGGTTAATTAATTAATTAGGACCATTGGATTGAATTAAGTATGAAACAATCTTAACCATTGATCTTGGTTGCAATTGTTGACTTTTCAAAGTTGATTAACAAAGCTTGATTAACTCTTAATCCAATGCTTATATGCCTTTTAGTTGCATTTGTCATTGGTTATTTGATTTATTAACTAATCATGGAGATTAATACTTAATTAGGAAAGTATTATTCCATTCTTATTGGCTTAATTATTCTCAGGTATAATTAGCCTCCATTTGTTGATCCATAATTGGAAATTAGAAAATTTGGTCTTTGGTTAACTTAATTCTTAGAGAAAATTCCCTAATTTAAAATAAACAAGTTACAAAATTTTGAGACCACATATTTACCTATTTTTAATGGGTATTATTTATCAAAATATAATATTTATGATAAATATGAATTTTAGGGTATTACATTTCTCCCCCCGTTAAATAAAATCCCGTCCCCGAAATTTGACTATATAACCCTGAAAGGTTATCTAGACTTCTACTCTATTTCTTCCCTATGCATACTTATCTAGCACGTACCCTAATCTCATTCATATTGTACCTAGGTACAGTATTCAAACACAGGATCCACTGATCCATTCTTTCAGTGCTGGTTATGCAGGCCTCACCGCCTAACTCATTCAGCCTCTCGGCTTAACACACATTGGCCCTCCGGCTCAATATTCTACCACAGCACTGGAGATTCTAGCCTCACCACCTAGGAAATCATCCTCAGGCCTTAGGCGTCTCACTTATCACCTGGTACAATGAATGTTTTGCCAGACACAAGATGTACTAGACATACTAGTCTAAAGTCACCATGACAATCAGCATTTCACATAGTGCTGAGTATCACCTGGTCTTATGGCCTAGGGTCACCGCCCCGTGCATACTTGCACACCATGTCTTATTGCCTCGAGCATCTGCTTGTCGATTTCATCTGAGCCTTTCCCATTTAAGCTCTTAGACTACTCTTACTTACCAAGCATATAGCTGACAACTACTATCTAGTTTAACCTTGTTCCTAGACCTTTCTAGTAGTTTCTGTTCCTATACCGAAATTTCTAACTACATTGCTTTTTAACACAATAGCATTGACAAATATGTCAGTGCTACCCAAATCCATTATGTTGTCTCATTTTCAAATTTTCACACATTGTAAATCTGGTCTCAGTGCATTTCGCAATCTACATTATACCAAAAAGTAATAGTGCTATAACATTTTCAAGTTTAATCGCGCCAACACAAACTCGTGAAAACATACTCACTGCTGGATCATTTTCAAAAACTTTTACTACCGGTACATATCTTTGAGGAAAATAATTCATTTCACAAAATTTTTTACAATTGAGAGCTCACGCCACCACTTCAACCACTTGGTACAGCGAGCGACTTATCCTAATCCCTAAATCCGGCCTCTGTATCCCTCTGGCCTCAGATTGAGTCACCAGGTATCAACAGTACTGTCAAATGTGGGAGAACCTCCGCCCCTCCCATAAGAGACCTAGTATTCACATTGGCACATATAGCGGCAACCCTATCTACCGGAACTCAATCCAGCCATAGACAGTCAGGTTCTACTAGACAAAACATACGCCCTTGGCGAAATGTTATGGATTGGGTGCTTCACTGCTGGTGTGATTTTCATTTTCTTAAAAAAAATCCCTCAAAAACTCTTTGTTCAAAAAGAGCCTTTATCAAAGGCCAGCAATTTCAAACATTCTAACACATCTGGCAAGACCCAGCAAACCGTGTACATCTACAACAGCTTCTGGCCTCCGAGTTACATACTGACTTTACCACAACACAGTGGAAAACTCAGTTTCAAACTCAGGGTTCTAACAAACCCCTTTTTATAAGACCACATGATTTCAAAAGATAATGGTCACTTTTTGAAAACATTTCATTCAAAAACTCAATTTCAAAAATGCATAAGTTCGAAAAATTAATTCTGAAAATTTCAAATATAGCAGGTGTAATAGCAAGTTCAAAAATTCAATTTTTAAACCTTACTCAGGAACTAGACAACTAACCTTAGAAGGTCTTGACTAACTAACACATTCAGACCTCTGTCCTTGGCTATTCAAGCCATTTGTAGACTGCTTAGTCTATTCTACTTTAGTCTCTGACTATTCTGGACATTGCCTGCTATCCTTAGGTTTCACTTATCGGTATTCATTGACTAACGACCGTGGGCCTCTGCCAGCCTTTAGACATAATAGTCTCACAGGACTTAGGGCTTTTCATCGAACATATATATGTCCAACGACCCATAGACACACAGGTCCTAATGGTCCTACTGCCCACCATGAACATTTGAGAAGTATACATCACCATTTCGTCCTCACCAGGACATACCCCAATCTTATGCAGCTTCAACTGCAAACACTGGATCCAAATGATCCTTGACCATCACGTACCTTTGGCCTCACACTCTACCTATTCTACCGGATTAGAGCTGAGTCACTAGGCATCAGCATCGTCAACCATCGCCATGGGCCATACACCCTCCCGACGTGGTAGGAATCAAAATTCCTAGATTGGTGTATTCGTTTTAGTGTGCGCTTTTTGTTGGTTCTCGAAGAGATTTTGATGATTGCCAACAATTGTGAACGAAGAATGAGGATTTTCTCTCAGATGTTGGAAAACCCTGAGTGAGAGCAAACCTCAAGGTTTCTGGGAAAACCTCGAGGTTTGGCCTTATGAGGAAGTATCGAGGTTTTGTATTCTAACTTGAGAAAACTTGGTTTCAAAAAAATATGTGAAACCTCGAGGTTTATTAAGAAACCTCGAGGTTTTGATCTTCCGAGAAAACTTGGTTTCACACCAAGTAGTGAAACCTCGAGGTTTACATCAAAACCTTGAGGTTATGCCTTGGCGCCAAACTAAGGATTTTTAAAATTATATGAGAAACCTCGAGTATTATCATAAACCTCCAGGTTTCTGGCTTCCAGAGAGCTAATGGTTTTCAGCGAATTTGAAAACCTCGAGGTTTCCATAGAAACCTCGAGGTTTGTGTTTTGGGTCAAAACAAACAACCTTGTCATTTGGGCAAAACCTCGAGTATTTCTGAAAACCTCGAGTATTGTGGCAACCCGAGAGCAAATGAACTTGTACTCATTTTAAAACCTCGAGGTTCCTTGAGAAACCTCTAGGTTTGGTTTCATCGCGTCTTTGCTGGGTTTCACACACAATGTGAAACCTCGAGGTTTCGAGCAAACCTCGAGGTTTGGAGTAAACCCAAGAAACCTTCGTGATGGCAACATTATAAACCTCTAGGTTTAATGATAAACCTCCGGGTTTGAGGTTTTGATGTAAAAACGTGTTCAAGCTTAAATGATCAAACCTCAAGGTTTGTGAACAGACCTCCAGGTTTCTGGACGTTGTTTGAAATTCTAACTTAATGATTTTGCTATACCTTTGTGTTTGATCTCAATGCCTTCCATGATTATTCCTTATTGGTACTAGATATGTTTAATCATCTTTTTAGTGAGTTTCGACGGATCAAGGAAGTTTTACGAAGGTTTAAAGCAAAAGCAAAAGTGATGTCGAACATTAAATGCTCAACCCGAAACTTGCATCCTTTTGGTTAATCCATCTGTACAAGGTTGCAAAGCATTAAAGAATGATTTCTACATTAAGCAACATCCTCTCCAACGGATTAATTTACAGAGAGTCAATTCTGACCATCCAACCAAAATGTACTAAGTGAGTTTCGAAGCGAAGAAGACCTAAGTAGCTCACAACTTCGTGGATCATCTCCAACGGTCGATTATCAATGCAACGGTCAATTAATGCTGTCTAGCTATAAATAGAGCTGCATTCAATTCTTCTCAACAACGACAACAACCGAAAATGCACAAGCATTCAAGTTTCTTAACTACCTTTCGGTTTTCACTTGTATTACGTCTTTTGACATTATAAGCTTCGGTGTTTATTATCATCTACTCTTAGAGAGAGTCTTTATCTGTAAATCATTTATTGAAAAGAATCACAAGTCAAGGGGACTTGGTGATTTGGGAGTTCATTGATTACAACTTGTAAGGGGGAGTGAGTTCTAGAGAGAGAACTACTCTTTGAGTACATAGTGTGTAATCTTTGTGATAGTGGAAAATCCCAGAGTCTGGGGACTGGATGTAGGTCAAGTTGTTAAGACCGAACCGGTATAAATTCTACGTGTTCGCTATTCTTCTCTCTACTGTTCATCTCTTTTTTTGTTATCTAAAAACAGAAGCGGTTCGAAAAGTTTTTTAAAATACCCAATTCACCCCCCCTTGGGTATATAGCTCCACTTTCATTTGGTATTAGAACAAGGTCTTCTCTAAAGAGCTTAACATCTCGAGAAGGATCCAATGGAAGGCATTCTACACGATGGAGCTTCAATCAACGAGACCTCCGAGTTTCAATGGAGAACATTACTCATTACGGAAAGCCAAATTCAAGGTGTTTGTAATGGCTACGAATATGGTCTCGGAGAGTCTTTGAACGAGGAGACTACGCTCCAACTGTTCGGAAAATGGTCTCGGGGATCCAAAGGAAGAAGAAGATTATGATGAAAATGACGAAGAAATGTCACACTCAACGGCAAGGCGGTTCTCCTTAACGAGTGCTCTTAGTCAACAAGAATATTTCCACGTTTGCAACTTAACCTCTGCTAAAGCCATGTGGGATGCTCGGAGATTGCTCATGAAGGAACCGTTGGAGTTAAGCAAAATAGAGTCAACACTCTAATGACGAATATGATCTCCTTCGTATGAAGTCGGAGAATCTATTGGTGATTTCCGGTGAGATTCACTCATCGATCAATCAACTTGCTTGCATTGGGCAAAGAGTATGAGCAACCTGTCCAAGTAAGGAAAATCCTCAACAAGGAATGGGAAGCCAAAGTCACTGCCTTTGAAGAAGCTCGTGGAGATTCTATGGCATCTGTGGCAGCCCTTTTTGGGAGCCTTTCTGAATATGAAGCCAAGCTCAAGTTCAAAAAGGGACTTGATGAAGTCCATGGCAAAAATAAGGGAATTGCCCTTAAAGTCATCAAAGAAACTAAGGAATCGAGATGATGATGAAGATCCAGACGAAGATGAGGAGATTGGTATGATGGTCCGGAGATTCAAGAAATTCTACAAGAAGGACCAAGGTTTCAAGAAGTTTCACAAAGGTAGCTCCGGTATGAGGCAAAGAAGCCAATCATTTGCTACGAGTGTGAGAAGCACGGCCACATCAAATCGAAATGCCCCAATCTGAAGAAAAAAGACAAAGAAAAGAAGAGGTTCATGATTCAAAAAGAAGGCATATGTCTCGGGTATTTGGGGAGATAGTTCATCGATGAAGATGATGAGGATGAGGAAGAAAAAGCAAACGTATGCTTAGTTCTTGAAGAAGAAGAACATCATATCAACTTCGAAGAGGTATATGATTGCAAACCACCTTATGATGAATTATTTGCTGAATATATGGCTGTGCAATCCGAGTTTGAAAAACTAGTTGAAAAATATTTCAAATTGAAAAATAGAAATCTTACTCTTGAACTTCAAGTTGAAAAGTTTTCCTCTTGAGAAAATATTGCTTGTGAAGATTGTCGATCTGAAGAAAAAGAATTCATACCTTACAAAGGCACTTGAGAAATTCACTAGAGGAAGTGAAATGCTCAATGTCATTTTGAAACAACAAAGATTTATAAATGACAGATCGGAGTTGGTTACAAACCTAATTTTGATAAAAAGAAAGGGAGAAAGAAGTCGGTGAAAAATCCTATATGAACTACTTTACAAAATCAGTCCATTCTTCAAAC
The DNA here is from genome assembly GCA_019022655.1 of Acacia acuminata. Lineage (NCBI taxonomy): Eukaryota > Viridiplantae > Streptophyta > Magnoliopsida > Fabales > Fabaceae > Acacia > Acacia acuminata. The sequence continues at coordinate 839,486 of JAFJYI010000048.1, read as the reverse complement.
CCGTTTGCACAATCGTAATTATCGCAACAAAAGGGTCATACTACTTCTTCCGCTTTCACAAGAAGGAAAGAAGGAGTAAACCCATAGGGAATTATCAATGGGTGCCAAAGGGATCTTACAAGATTCCTAAGACACAAACTAACCCCAAAGGACCCAAGAAAAGATGGGTACCTAAGGCCTGATTTCTTGTGTCTTGCGGGTTTGCCTAAGAGCATCAAAATCCAACAAATGGTACATTGACGGTGGATGCTCTAGGTACATGACTGGGATCAATCCAAATTTGCCTCAATCAAGCCTAAGGATGGTGGCAAGGTGACCTTTGGTGGAAATCAATCGGAAAGATTCTTGGAGTTGGTGAAATTGGCAACAATGAAGGACCACTAATCAAAGATGTCTACCTAGTTGAAGGACTTTGCCACAATCTCCTCGGTGTAAGCCAAAGCACCGATAAAGGTAACTTAGTTATCTTCGATTCGAGGAATGCTTGATTGTAAGTAAGGATATACTTCCCTTAGAAAACATTAAATCAAAAGCCTTGTTTAGAGCCCCTAGAGATGGCAACTGTTATACACTTAGTCTCTCTAGCAATGGTTCTGTCTCTGAAAAATGTTTTGTCAGTAACCTGGATGAGAGTTGGCTTTGGCACAAGCGATTAGCTCATGTCAATATGATTCAACTTGACAGATTACTTAAAAAGGATCTGGTGATTGGTGTTCCTAAACTTCATTTTAAAAATAACATGCTTTGTGATGCTTGTCAAAAAGGGAAACAAACCAAATCATCATTCAAATCTAAGAACGAAATTTCAACTAATAGACCTCTTCAATTGCTTCAATGGATCTAGTTGGACCAGGTAGAGTGAAAAGCCTTAGAGGCAATCTTTATACTTTAGTCATAGTCGATGATTTCTCAAGATTTGCATGGACTATATTTTTATCCTCTAAAGATGAAACATTTGATCAGTTTGTTGTTTTTGCCATGAAGGTCCAAAATGAGAAAGGATTCTCTATTTCAGGAATCAGAACTGATCATGGAGGAGACTTCGAAAACAATGCATTTGCTGAGGTTTGTGACGGATGGGAATAGACCACAACTTCTCGGCCCAAGAACTCCCCAACAAAACGGTGTTGTGGAAAGAAAGAATCGAGTTCTCACTGAGATGGCAAGGGCCATGCTGAATGAAAACAACACTTCTCAAGTGTTTTGGGCTGATGCAATGAGCACCGCATGCTACATCTCAAATCGGGCATACCTCCGAAAGAAGTTGGACAAGACTCCCTATGAGCTGTACAAAGGAAGAAAACCCAATCTAGCTCATCTGCATGTGTTTGGATGTAAATGTTTCATCCATAACAATGGTAAGGATAACTTGGGAAAATTTGATCCCAAAGCGAGATGAAGGTATATTTACGGGATATTCAAATAGAAGTAAAGCTTATAGAATCTTTAATACTCGCACTCGCATTGTTGAAGAATCTATGCATGTTGTTTTACTCGTGAATCCAAGTCGATAAAACTATGGATGATGATGAAGGAAGTATCTTCAAAAATCAATTCTTTTTAAAAACTACTCCTGCTTCTATTGAAAATCCTGAAAATGTTTTTGACACTTGATCCTCAAAACAATGTCAAAAATTCGATCGAGACTCAACCTAGAGCTTGGAAATTTATTAGAAATCATCCTTTAGACCAAGTTATAGGTGATGTTAATCAAGGAGTAAGAACCAGAAATAGCACTTTAAATGAAGTAACTTTTACGAGCGTTTATATCACATATTGAACCCTCAAAGATTGATGAAGCCCTTTCGGACAATGATTGGGTAATAGCAATGCAAGAGGAGTTACATCAATTTGATAGAAATCAAGTTTGGGACTTGGTACCTAGGCCCAGGACCATCCGGTCATTGGCACTAAATGGGTATTCAAAAACAAACGAGATGAGTCTCGCTATCATTGTCCGCAACAAGGCAAGACTTGTTGCCAAAGGCTATAATCAAGAAGAAGGAATTGATTATGAAGAAACTTATGCTCCATGGCAAGATTGGAAGCCATAAGAGTTCTTCTTGCCTTTGCTGTGTGAAAAACTTTAAACTCTATCAAATGGATGTGAAAAGTACTTTTAAATGGTTTTATTCAAGAGGAAGTTTATGTAGAACAACCTCCAGGTTTTGAAAATGTCCATCATCCAGATCATGTATATCGTTTCAAGAAGGCCCTATATGGTCTTAAACAAGCTCCTAGAGCTTGGTATGAGCGATTAAGCAAATTCCTTCTTGATCAAGGTTTTATTAGAGGAAAAGCAGATACAACTCTCTTCATAAAGAATAATAAGCTTAATGAAATCTTAATTGTACAAATATATGTTGATGATATTATATTTGGTGCTTCTAATGATACATTGTGTGAAGAGTTTGTTAAGAATATGCAGGGAGAATTTGAGATGTCTATGATGGGAGAGCTCAATTACTTTCTTGGCCTGCAAATTATGCAAAAGAAGGATGGGATCTTCATATCTCAAACCAAATATCTCAATGATCTGCAAGAAGTTTGGGATGGATCATTGCAATGGCGGCGATACTCCTATGAGCTCAACTTGCTTCATTAGATCTTGATGAAGAAGGAAACAGACTTCAACATCACAAAATATAGAGGAATGATTGGATCATTGCTTTATCGACCCGATCGTCCCGACATCCAATTCGGTGTAGGGATGTGTGCAAGGTTCCAATCCGTTCCTAAGGAGTCCCATGCTGAGCATGTGAAGAGAATCTTCAGATACCTTGCTGACACAAAGACACTAGGATTGTGGTTTCCCAAAGGACAACCTGAACATTTGATAGCATATTCAGATTCTGACCATGCTAGCTACAAGACCGATAGAAAAAGCACAAGTGGCCAATGTGAGTTTCTTGGAGGTTCACTTGTGTCTTGGTTCAGCAAGAAGCAGATGAGTGTGGCTGTATCATCAACTGAAGCTGAGTATGTGGCAGCATCAAGTTGTTGTACTCAAGTCTTATGGCTCAAACAGCAACTGTCTGATCTAGGAATCAACTTGAAGGAGATCCCTATATTATGTGACAACACAAGCACAATAAGCTTAGCCAAGAATCCGATGCAATATACTCGGACTAAGAATATTGATGTGAGGCATCATTTCATAAGGGATCACGTTTAGAAGAAAGATGTCAAAGTCATGTTCATCCCAACTCATCTTCAACTTGCTGATATCTTCACTAAACCTTTGCCCAAGGAGTCATTCAACTTTATTAGAAGAGAATTGGGAATGGTAAATTCCAACGAGTTGTAAGTAATTCTTGCTCAAATTAGTAATACATTGTAATCTTGATGATTAAAAGTCACTAACTTAAGCATCGAAGTGTCTAGACATGTTTTATGCAGGATACTGTGAAATGTGGTTTTGCTGTCGAGGAGCAAAACCTCAAGGTTTAGAAGCAAACCTCGAGGTTTGGTGGAACATGGTCAGTTATGGTTTTGCTGTCAAAGAGCAAAACCTCGAGGTTTGGTGATACATAACCAAGGTCAGAAAATTTCAGAGAATAGAAACCTCGAGTATGCAAAGAAACCTTGAGTATTTGATGAGACAGAAAGCTGACCACTCTGAAGGACAGTAAAACCTCGAGGTTTTGGAACAAACCTCGAGGTTTTCGTGCTGATAGGTCACAGGTTCACAAGAACACCTCTGACGTCCAGGTTAGTACCCTTTCATCAAAACCTCGAGGTTTGGCATGAAACCTCGAGGTTTGCTATCGCCTATATATATGCGTCACTGTTCATGTTCTTCAAACCTCGACCTAAACCTCTAGGTTTTGCTTCCTCTCTCGTCACCCACTCTTTGAATCTCCCATTTTTCGATCTAATCCTCTCTTCTAAACCCTCAAATGGCATCGAAATCCAAATCCCAAGCTACTTCTGGTTTTGATTCCAGTGGGGACGAAACGAAATCATGGTCTCCACCTCCACCTCCTCCTCGGCAACCGGTTGAAACATCATCTCCTCGTCCTTCTAATCGTCCAGTCAAGAAAAAGACTCGGTCTACTCGTCTTCGTTATGGCATTGACAAATCGATCAGAGGCGTTCAAGGAGAACTCCCTGATGAAGAGTCTCCATCGAAGGGCAGAAAGGAAACCAAGGGCCCTAGGAAAGAGGTCTCCTTCAAGGAACCTGACAAAGAACCTGCCAAGGGTCCTTCAAAGAAGAGGAAAGAGCCTGAACCCAAAGGCAAAGGGAAAGGGAAAGCACGCCGGCTCGAACCTCTTTGGAAAGGATCCATCAAAGGCGACAAGAACTTCAAAATCCACTGGTCCAACTAAGGCAAGAACCAAGAGGGCCTCATTTGCTAGGTCCCATCAATCATCAAGGGGTCAGTCATCCTCTCATCCTCAACTAGAAGAAGAAGAAGATGTGCCTCCTGTCATGGCCAATGCAATATCATACATATACAAGCACATCTCTCCACCAAATGGTTTTGTCATTGATCCTGCTGCTCTTCCCAAAGCGACAATGAAAAATTCGGGGAAGCATACCTTCATCGTCTTTTAAATCCTGTGGTGGTTATTGACTTAAAGACATTTTAGAAAGAATGTCATTTTGACTTATCACCTTGGCTGAAGCCATACGAATCCTTCATTTCCATATCTGCCCCTTTTACCCCAAACTTAGTTCGATTGTTTTATTATAAGATGGAGTATAACAATGAATTGGGCGATTATGGAGAGGGTCACCACCACTGTTAGAAATGTCTCCTTTACCCTGTCAGCTGCCATTCTGAACAAAATTCTGAGAATTGACAATCCTCCGCCTGCTCCTGACTTTTCTTACAGTAACCAGGAAGTCTTTGAAACACTTAGGCCTGGTGAGCCTTTCCCTCCAGATCAGCAACTCTGACTCACTTCACTCAGAATGACTATGGACCCTTTACTACCTTTGTGAGGAAGGTTCCCTTCAACCTTGGTGACTAGCTTCTCAAAGGAATGACTGAGTTCCGTTTTGCCAAGAGACAATTATCTCATATTCCGTATCCCTCATTGGTATCGGTCATCCTTTTCTACTACAAGATATGGTATGTGGGTACTGCTGACACACTTGAGTATCCCCCTTCTTCGGGAAAACTCAGATGAATCTGATGAAGATAAAGTTTGAGTGGGAAGGTTCTGCTCAATCTCAGGCTCCTTCAAGATCACATCCGCACTCACATGCTCAAGAGGCCCAGTCTACACCTCCACCTCCTCGGCCATCACGACATCCGAGGCGCTTCTCGGTTAAGCAAATTGTGGAAGTCTGCTCTTGCCACCATGACTATGCGCATGGAGTTTGAACTGGGCAAATTACGGCCGAGATGACTCGTGGACATCTTGGTCTAATTGAGATTCGGATGCCATCAAGGAGCACCTTGAAGCGATTCTTGGGCAATCAGTAGAGGTTAAGGAAAAGGCTGAAGAAATTGAGCTCAAGATGTCCACTCGGCTCATTTCTCATTCGGTCCTCACCGATAAGGTGGACAAGATCATGACACATCTCCACATTGGCTCCACCTTCACTCCTAGCTCCACTCGATCCCGCCCTTCCGGCCCTTCTCTTAGTTCTCCTCACCATCCTTCACTTTCACTTCCCCTCCTATCCTTTCCTTCTCTCAAACTCCCTCAACTCCCATTTTCCCCTCTCCCGTCTACGAGGCTACCACTCCCACCACCATAATCCTTCCTTCACCATCTACCCCTACCACCGAGATATTACCCTCTCCATCCATTGCAACCCCGATCTTCATTTTTAATCCTTCTCCTCCCTCTACACCCTTGGTCAACCCTCCTTTTGAAGATGACAAGGGGGAGAGACAAGCAAGGAGTAGCAGTAGCCTTTGAAGTTTAGGTTTAGAGGTTTTTGAGAATCATGGCATTTTGTGCATTTTGTATTTTGATTTGTATTACAGTATCCTGTATTGCTCTTTAGCTGAAATACAACTTATATGTTCATGCTTCTACTCATAACTGATTGTTGCCTTGCACTTACATTCTGCACATAGCTAAGTTCCTGAAACCTCTGATAATTTCAAAGTTTAATTACAACATAAAAAATTTCTTGATCTTTCGAAGATGTTTGCTTACAAGTGTTGTCATCATCAAAAAGGGGAGAATGTTGGTTCTCGAAGAGATTTTGATGATTGCCAACAATTGTGAACGAAGAATGAGGATTTGCTCTCGATGTTGGAAAGCCCTGAGTGAGAGCAAACCTCGAGGTTTTCAGGAAAACATCGAGGTTTGGCCTTATGAGGGAAGTATCGAGGTTTTGTATTCTAACTTGAGAAAACTTGGTTTCACAAAAATATGTGAAACCTCGAGGTTTATTAAGAAACCTCGAGGTTTTGATCTTCCGAGAAAACTTGGTTTCACACCAAGTAGTGAAACCTCGAGGTTTACATCAAAACCTCGAGGTTATGCCTTGGCGCCAAACTAAGGATTTTAAAATTATATGAGAAACCTCGAGTATTATCGAAACCTCCGGGTTTCGGCTTCTAGAAAAGCTAATGGTTTTCAACGAATTTGAAAACCTCGAGGTTTCCATAGAAACCTCCAAGTTTGTGTTTTGGGTCAAAACAAACAACCTTGTCATTTGGGTAAAACCTCGAGTATTTCGAAAACCTCGAGTATTGTGGCAACCCGAGAGCAAATGAACTTGCACTCATTCTAAAACCACGAGGTTCCTTGAGAAACCTCCGGGTTTGGTTTCATTGCGTCTTTGCTTTGGGTTTCACACACGATGTGAAACCTCGAGGTTTCGAGCAAACTTCGAGGTTTGGAGTAAACCCAAGAAACCTTCGTGATGGCAACATTATAAACCTCCGTGGTTTGAGGTTTTGATGTAAAAACGTGTTCAAACTTAAATGATCAAACCTCGAGGTTTGTGAACAGACCTCCGGGTTTACGGACGTTGTTTGAAATTCGAACTTAACGATTTTGCTATACCTTCGTGTTTGATCTCAATGCTTTCCATGATTATTCCTTATTGGTACTAGATATGTTTAATCATCTTTTTAGTGAGTTTCGACGAGATCAAGGAAGTTTTACTGAAGGTTTAAAGCAAAAGCAAAAGTGATGTCGGAACATTAAATGCTCAACCCGAAAACTTGCATCCTTTTGGTTAATCCATCTGCAAGGTTGCAAAGCATTAAAGAATGATTTCTACATTAAGCAACATCCTCTCCAACGGATTAATTTACGAGAGTCAATTCGACCATCAAACCAAACTTAAGTGAGTTTCGAAAGAGAAGAAGACCTAAGTAGCTCACAACTTCTATGGATCATCTCCAACGGTCTGATTATCAATGCAACGGTCAATTAATGCTGTCTAGCTATAAATAGAGCTGCATTCAATTCTTCTCAACAACGACAACAACTGAAAATGCACAAGCATTCAAGTTTCTTAACTACCTTTCGAGTTTTCACTTGTATTACGTCTTTTGACATTATAAGCTTCGGTGTTTATTATCATCTACTCTTAGAGAGAGTCTTTATCTCGTAAATCATTTATTGAAAAGAATCACAAGTCAAGGGGACTTGGTGATTTGGGAGTTCATTGATTACAACTTGTAAGGAGGAGTGAGTTCTAGAGAGAAACTACTCTTTGAGTACATAGTGTGTAATCTTTGTGATAGTGAAAATCCCGGAGAGTCGGGGACCTTGGATGTAGGTCAAGTTGTTAAGACCGAACCGGTATAAATTCTCTGTGTTCAGCTATTCTTCTCTCTACTGTTCATCTCTTTTTTGTTATCTAAAAACAGAGCAGATTCGAAAAGTTTTTTAAAATACCCAATTCACCCCCCTCTTGGGTATATATCTCCACTTTCACTTTTGTCTCTCAAAACTCATTCATTTAGAGCCATCTGACACGACACCTTTGATATTGGTTTGGTTCTAGGCATCGACCACCCAATGAATTCAACTTCCCCTACAATACTGGAGCATCATATGGCTATATACTTTGGATTATGTAAACTTTTTTCTCTAGGGAACTTATTCAATGTGAGACTCATTATAATGTACTTACCTTGAGAACCGATTACTGGTAGCTCTATTTTATGGTTCATTGTCACAGGGGCTCTACTCTACGGTTTCACATCACAGTGGCTTCACTCCACGGTACTTCACTCGATGCTTCACTCAACCCCTCTGATTGGTCAGCACCTCCGGTCAGAACCCTTCATAGGTAGCCCTTTCCGATCAGAACTCGCCGTAAGTAGCCTTCTCCAATCACAACTTCCCATAAGTAGTACTATCTTTAGTTGATTCTCTCTGAATCATTATAATGAGAACTCAGATCTTAACAAGTTCCTAACCTTTAGTGATTTCATACTTTACTGTCTCTATTTCTGCCATCTCATCTAGGGTCATTCTATTCATAGACTTTCACTATCAGTCTAGCTCCAGTCAACAACCTTATCTGAATTTCCTCTATCGGGTAACTGCCTACTTCTTGGGGAGTTTATTAACATCTCTATGGTTATTGGTCCCACCCTGAAACCATAACCCTTGGCTACTAAGGTTTTATCTATCGTATGGTTCCATTAAGGAACTAATTCTTAGGTCTCAGGTATTTAAACCTAAGGCAACCTCACTCATACTTCCTCAGGGTCCCTACTCTCTAGTACTGGAACTTAGGCAGTGCTCAGTCATACATTGACCTAAGTACTGTCTCTACTTTGATTAGATTCGAGCTTACTCTATCTGTTCTCATGGTATTCCAAAGGATTACTATGTTTCATACCAGGTATTCAGGCTTTAGCTCAAAGGATGTCAAATCCTCCACCTACCTCACAGGGATCACTCTCCTAAGGTTTCTCTCGTCTAAGCAAGATTAATTTCACGGTGTCTATCTGATCTGGGTACTAATACCGGTACACATACCACTAAGTATCGACAACTCTCATAGGTACTAGTACGGCATAACTGCCTCCCCAGAAATACTGGGTACTTCCCCCTTTTTATCTAACGATTACCACAGTCAAGGACTTAGTCAACAGACCTTCGTCCCTAGAGCCATGCCCCGTTGCACTCATGATGTCTGGCTCCTACAAGGCAGGGATTTTCCTCTCAAGGTAACTTAGTAAGTTACTGTTTCTACAAGGAAACTAAATCAATAGCCACTGTCTACAGGAAAACCTAAGCAGTGCCAACTTCTCTGTACCACTTCCCTTGAAACACTAGGCGGGGATTTAACTCAGACTCCGATTTTTATATCAGAAGTCCTAGAGTTTAGCAACAAAAACCATATTTTATGCCATCTACTCTATCTCTGAGTCTTAGTTTAACCAAACCCTAACCCTTTTCCTTAGGGTATACGTCCTTTCTGTATCCCACTACAGTATCATATCAGTACTCCGAACCTAGATGTCCAAACCATGCTCTGAGACTAGTTCTGATACCAAAGTATAACACCCTAAATTCCATACTTCAAAATGTATCGGTTGACACTTAATTTTAGAAAACTTGACAAAGTTTGAGGTGCTACCACTCAGAGTAATGCAAAATTGGAGAGCATGCGCTAACGTTTGGACAATGAGTAACTGATACAAAATGCTTAGGCATATGCTGATGCCCTGACATATGCTGATATATTAAAAATTTCCTGAAGGAATATCCATGTGATACATTAGCACAGAGCTTTGTATAATTACAAATCCTTATGGTAACTATACAATCTTCAACCAAGCCATAGCTAGACTTGGGGCAATGAACCTAACTTAATTAATCAAACAATTTGGCCAGGTAGGTGTCTATCACGAAAGTTCACCGAGTTCACGGCAACTTATCGACTGATCCACATAAACTAGCCCTACCTTCAACACCAAACGGTTTGAAACAACTTCATTAGATCCATGCCAAAAAGTAAGCTCTCTTTAAACTTCATCCGGCTCTTATATCGACCGGTGCCTCTTCACGGCTCCGTCCATCAGTGCCTCCCTTCGGCTTCATCCTTTGGTGCCTCTTCTCGGCTCTGGTTCTTTTCCTGAACCTTTAGTTAGGGCTGAGATTTAATCGAATTGAATCTCAAGTAACAGTTAACCTCATACGAAAAGTATAACAATATATGTATGACAGATATTCATGACATTACAGTAATAACCAACACATAACCACACAGCAGATGTAAGGTTAACACAACAATAGTACATAGCACACAACACATGTAAAGTTTGCAATGTTTGCACTAACCAGTGCCACGATGGCCCCTCGTGTCCTCAGCGCTAGGAAAACTCAACGGCGTTATCAAGACTATAACCCCTATAAAGCTGAATGTATAAACGGGTGACCTAAGTCACGAGCATGACCCAAGACCTAGTCTTGCCCATCACTTCATGAATCATTCCATCACATACATGCATACAAGACACATCAGAGTTAAAGTTACTAGTATGGGAACGTACCTTCCTTCTGCACAGTTAGCAATATGACCGACCTGTGAATCCGGTCCCGGACTTCCCAGATATCCTAACATATCACCATATCACTTAGAATAATATCCTAAGAGATATTTCCATCTCTATTTACCTCTCTACCCTTGGTGGACTTGCTATTTATGATTGCCCTTACATTTTGTTAAAAACTCTACTTTCAGCATTATCCTCAGATTTTCAACTAACTTTGAAAAATCGTAATTAATTCTACCAAAATATTTGAGAGCTAACATCCTATTGGTCCATTAATTATTACATCGATTTAGGTTAATTACATGATTAATTGGAACCATTAGATTTAACTTTATGAAACCTAATCTTGACCTTCCATTTATGTAGAAATATCCTATTACTATTGAAGATCTTTATTTAATAACACATGTGGCTTGGTTATAATATTGTTTAATCTTCTCTTCCCCTCATCTTGATCTCTAGCTATTGGATTGGTTTGTGTTTGTTGAAGATAAATCCTTACCATTAATCCATGGCTTTAATTATCCTATTGGTCTATTTAATTTTATGAGGATTAAGCTCATTTCTTTGATTTCTTATTGGTTAATCAATTTACAAGAGGATTATGGTTAATTAATTAATTAGGACCATTGGATTGAATTAAGTGTAAAACAATCTTAACCATTGATCTTGGTTGCAATTGTTGACTTTTCAAAGTAGATTAACAAAGCTTGATTAACTCTTAATCCAATGCTTATATGCCTTTTAGTTGCATTTGTCATTGGTTATTTGATTTATCAACTAATCAATGAGATTAATACTTAATTAGGCAAGTATGATTCCATTCTTATTGGCTTAATTATTCTCAAGTATAATTAGCCTCCATTTGATGATCCATAATTGGAAATTAGAAAATTTGGTCTTTGGTTAACTTAATTCTTAGAGAAAATTCCCTAATTTAAAATAAACAAGTTACAAAAATTTGAGACCACATATTCACCTATTTTTAATGGGTATTATTTATCAAAATATAATATTTATGATAAATATGAATTTTAGGGCATTACATTCATGATGACAAATACTTTAAGAAAAATATGTATGAATATGAAAATATATTAAATGCAACAATGCAACATATTTTTCTTGCCATTCTCTCCCCTTATTTGTCATTAGCAAAAAGTTGAAGTAAAGAAGAAATGATTAGAGAGACAGATATGAAGCCAGATTAGAAAGAGTCAAGAAACTGATTTTTGTTGACTTGTGTGTTTTGATGATTACAATTTCCAAGTGTTTAAACAAAAACAAGCGAAGAACATTTAATAAAATGATATGATAAAAGCATTTTATAAAAGCTTACTCGAGCATAAATTTTGTATGCTCGAGCAATATCGTGTGCAAGGCTAAACCAGATGCATCTTAAGGAAGTCTTACTCGAGCGGACTCTTAAGTCTTGCTCAAACAACATCGTGTAGTGTAGAGGAATAATCAAAGCAAGATTACGTCTTGGAACCTTGCTCGAGCAGAACTCGTAGGTTGCTCGAGCAACATCGAACTGAGCAAAGAATCAGTAAGGCAAAAGCATACTCGAGCATAAGATAAAAGCATGCTCGAGCAGGCTTAAGAGGTTGCTCGAGCAAAGTCGGCCAACCAGTGTTCTCAAAATGTTCAGAATCCTTACTGGAGCAAATTATGAAAGGTTGCTCAGCATAGAAGTGTGCTCGAGCAGAATAAAACAATGCTGAACCTCATTGAGTAAATGAATCTTGCCCAAGCATAAATGTATTCATGCTCGAGCACCATGCTCGAGCGGACTAAAAACTATGCTCGAGCATCAACGAAATAAGTGTATTCAACCTGATACTTTGGTTTAAGTAGAAGCTTTGCCTGAGCATGATTAAATCATGCTCGAGCAACATGCTCAAGCAACCATAAAAGTATGCTCGAGCATCAGCGATCCAAATGTGCTTTCAACGATTCATAAAGGGCTTGCCGAGCATGATAAAATCATGCTCGAGCAAAGGAATTTTCTGCTCAAGCATCAGCGACCAAAAGTATTTTCTTGAGTAATCTAAAGGAGCTTGGACTATTGCTCGAGCAATATCATCCCTATTTTTCAAATCACCATCTACGAGATTCATGAATCATTGAATGTATTAATATCTCTTCTGAATATTGCTTATGGTGTTTACCAAATGCTTTTAGCCAATTTGTTCATGAGTTTCAGACTATTCAGACATAGATTACCAGTGGATTTGAATAAAGCAATCTCGCCTGTGAGAGACATTAAATGCTGCTACCTAAACCGTGATACTCTCGGAGATCGATATTCTGAACGAAGTAAAGCCAACTCTGATATTCTCCGACTTCACATTTAATGCATTTCACAACGGCCATAACACAAAGAATGAAAGAGAATGTCCACTCAGTATAGTCCACCTAAGTACTCAGACGGTGAAATTTGATGTTTCAACTGTATCATTAAGTATACTTCAGTGTTCATCTGTTTATCAACTCATGAGGAGTACTTAAACAATTATTTTATCGTTAAGTTGTGTCTTAAGGTTGTGGAACCTTAAGAAAGGGTGTATTAGTTACAACTTGTAAGGGGGAGTGGAGTCCGAGAGTGAGAGGACCATCCTTCGATTACGGTAAGTGTAATTGTTCTTGAGAAATAGTGAAATCCCAAGAGTTAAGGACCGGACGTAGGTCAAAGTATTGGACCAAACCAAAGATAAATTGTCTTGTGTTCTTTTATCTTATTGGTCTCTATCTCGTTTATTCACGAGATAAATCTTTAATTTTTAAAGATCACCTATTCATCCCCCTTTAGGTGATATTTCATCTTCAATTTTCTCTCCCCGATTGAAAGTGTTTTCATACGTAATATAGTGCAATTTTAGAATGTTTTTATGAAAACGAATTTGAAAGAATTTGGAGAGGTTTTCAAGAAATATTTCACACTCAAAGCACATAGCTACCAAACATGTGCAAAATATTAACTGAATATATATATATATATAAGATAGAGATTATAAATGCTCATGTAGGTTCTGCAAATTGATGAATAATCGATGAAGTCTGTTTGCTTGCTTTCTTGTTGTACGAGATCATCTGATGTGTGCTCAATAGAAGGATCATGAACATCATTTAAGATGTGAATAGGACAAAAGTATTGGCTTCCTGAGGATTATCTTCAATGAATATAGTCAATACTCAGCTTCTATCCTTTGTCTCTTCGTTATAGAACTCTTCTGTAGAGCATAACTCAGCTGACTCCAAGAGGTTTTTCGCCTACTTTGTAAAGCATATCTCAGCTTCAATGTGATTAAGCGTCAAAACATCTTTCCTCAATGTAATAGTTTCTCCTTGTAGCGCATTAAAGAAGGCTTTTGCATAGACTTAATTCTCCTACCACAATTGTAAAACTTTCTTGCAAGAGAGAATTATTAGTGCAATAAGATATCAAAATATTCCTTTCTATATAATATTTTCAAATTAAGATAATGAAAGGAAATATGATATTAACTCATCATCAAAACTAATAAAGCATAGTGAGTGCAAATGAGTATGCTTAAAAGGGGTTTCTTCAAATAAAGGAGACGAGCTTTTGAAATATAAAACACATATGAATGTAAAGCTCCCACTTAATGAATGCATGACTAAAATGTGAAGCTCCCTTTAATGATATCAAATAATAATGTGACACCAAATGTTATGAGGTCTAGAGTTCCTCCAACTCCAACGGACATAACATGGTATCTTAGAATTAAAAACTTTCAAGGTCACATGGGTGGACTTGAAATTGGTATAAAGAAATCACTTATGATTTTTATGATGATAAAAGAGTTTAAAGTATAAGGATCATTTTAAACAAATGAGTATGCTCATGCTAAGATTCATGAAATAAAATGGAATGAATAAAATCAAGTTAACCTAACATGATTATGATATATGCATAGTACAATACCTCACTCAAGTAATATCATAATTACTTGAGTTATAATCATATGTAATCCATAGATGCATCACTCTTTGGCTAGCTATTATTTGATAATGTGATCAATATTGAGGCTCTCCCAGATGTAAATAAGCTTTAGGAGGATGAGTCTCTATAATCACCAATTATTCTAAATCCATCTTAGAAGCGAAATCCCAAATGAGCTTTGAATAAGATCTCAAAATTAGTTTCTGCTCATAGCTTCTCATCAAGCGAGTATGCTCCTTATCATCTTGGTCTAAGCCTCTTGTTAGTGATGGAATGTCACTCAAGTGATGTCACAGAATTTGCGACATAGCCACTTGAAATGGTTTATTTTGTTTGCCTACGTTCTTTGTATTTGACAATAGAACATTTTGGTCAACTCCTACAAAAATATGTGTCCTTTGGTACTCAATGATTCTTGAGTCCACACAAGATTAGACATGACAACCTTATGCTCTTAAAAAATTAAATCATATGATATTTAAGCAAAGAGCATAATAAGCTAACATAATTTTACCCAATCAAATAAGTTCATGCCAATGAATCATAAAGGGTAACAAATAAATGATACCAAAAATTTTATTTCTCAATGACAAGTTGGAAATATACTTTATGCGAAAAAGATGTCATTGATAAAATACATGTAAGTTTGAGCATAGAAAATCTTATCCATAAAGATAAGCATTTATCAACTAATAGTTTATGAATGAGATCAGATTTCCCAAGAATGATAATGAAATATGCAAA
Source organism: Acacia acuminata (assembly GCA_019022655.1). Taxonomy (NCBI): domain Eukaryota; kingdom Viridiplantae; phylum Streptophyta; class Magnoliopsida; order Fabales; family Fabaceae; genus Acacia; species Acacia acuminata. Next base: position 824,334 of record JAFJYI010000048.1, on the reverse strand, counting down.
TAGTTTCAAATCTCAAATTTTCTTCCAAACATTGATGAAGTATTAAGAAATTCTATGAAAGATTCATTTTTCAAACATGTTTAAGATTAATGCTCACTCTAAACATGGTGGAAGTCAACATGTTAAAGAATAAATTAGAATGCTTCAAGATTAAGAGAACATGTGAAACATTGAAGTTTACATGTAGAAGAATTTCCCCAAGAGCAAAAGTCATAAAGGTAATGCATTATCGAAACATGCTTTGCACAATAGAAATATATGAGCACAATGACTTTGCTATTGACCAAGAGATAATATTGCCTTTTAGAATAGAGTCTTGAAATATATGAACATTCAAGGCAAGAATTTGAATACAGTTACTCATAAATGGATGAAGATAAATTTGATGAATTTGAGTAACAAAATGACTACTAGCTAGGATTCATAGATAATGAAACACATACTCATTAGTCCAAATGACTAGAGTTCCGAATGTTATCCTAATAAGTTATTCCACTAATGGTTAATGCATTAAGATTCAATGCATTAATGAGCATTCATAAAGCTTGGAATAGCTTGACCAATAAGGATTTATGCAATAGGCATAAGATTTTCACAAATTGAATTCCTTTTACGGAGATAGGCTTGAAACTCATATATGATCAACTTGTTAGACATGAGGTCCCACTAGTTAGAAAATGAAACTAAATAGTTCAAGCAACACATTGAATTTCAAAGATCAATATGTGAAAGATAAGGAAAACTCAATTGTACAAATTTGAAGCATATCCAACATTCAAGTATGCCATATTAACTTCCAATTTTGAAACATCATTTGAATGTAATCAAAGTATGGATATTTTTCACAACATTTGTATGAATTTTCACAAAATAGAGTGAATTGAAATCCAAACAAATTTTAGACTTGTGCACTTCAAAAACATAAACTCATAAAATTATGCACAAATTCACTTGTTTGATCATCAAAAACTCACTAACAAATTGATTAAACATAGTTAGGAATATTAGTGATTGATGATATGGAGTATATAGATCATATATGAAGATTTCACAAATTCAAAATTAGAGAGTGCAAAATAGGGTGGACTCAAGACTGGAGTTTGGAAATAGCAAACTTGAGTTTAGAAATAGCAAACTGGAGTTCGCAAACATTTTCTGAAAAGCAAAACTGCAGCTTTGAAATACAAACTGGATTTTAGTTCTTTCTCAAGAGACCATCGCGATCGAGCTTTGAAGAACACATCGAAACAGGAGCAAACTTGAGTCATTAAGTGACAAATTCGAGTTTGGGACTTTTGAAGTGAAAATGAGTTTAAGTCCACAAGGCTCAAAACTGGAGTTTCCAAATGGAAAACTGGAGTTTTCATAGGCAAACTGGAGTTTTCTATTCAAAACTCGAGTTTTCACAAAAGTGTGGAAAACTTGAAAACTTTCTGTCAAGCTCACACTTGAGTTTGCAAAAGTAAACTGGAGTTTGGCTTAGTTCAAAATAGAGCAAAGCTCTCTGTATGGCACAAACTGGAGTTTGCAAACTCAAACTTGAGTTTGCTTAAAACATGAATAATTTGAAGTCTCTCGCAGACGAAAACTAGAGTTTCGAAAGTCTAAACTGGAGTTTGCAACTCTAAACTGGAGTTTGCAATGCTAAACTCGAGTTTACAACTTCTAAACTGGGGTTTACATTTCTAAACTGGAGTTTGGCTGTGACAGTAAAATTGTTGATTAAAATTGAATAAGTTTCAAAACCTTTTAACTTAACTAAAGACAAACCAAAAATGAATTTCATATATTATAGTATGGGGTAGGAATTAGATATCACCATAATTCTTCTTGTCTTTGTAGAAGCTTGCTTGGCTGAGATGGATTGATGTAGATAACTCCTTTTTCAGGCATTCACCATCAACATCAAGCAAAACTTGTTTAGCTTTCTCAAGGCTTGGATCATTTATTTATGTTGCATTCTTGAGAAGCTTTCTTTGATCCTACAAAACCGTATAAATCTTTTTCTTTCTTGGTATCCAACCTTACTTGGATCCAATCATTGTTAGCTTGTAGGAACCAAAATTCACATGCTCTTATGAATATAATTAATTCAGAACAACTGAGCATAGTGAATTAAACATGACTTTATGCATAAAAGGAATACTTTCTTTTCAAATCATCATGTATGAATAAAGAATTAAGCCTATTGAGCATTGCAATCTCTTAAAAAAATAGATCAGGATGTGAGAACCCAATTTTAAAAATAGTTTGCAATGCTCATTCCTAAGGCTACAAGATATAAAACCTCAATGAATATTTTAGATGATAGAGTAGGAGGTTTTACCATTGTATACCTTTATCTTAGGTACTTGGAGGATTGGCTTTTCTTACCGATTGATTCTTCATATATTTTCTTATGGGTGTCAGCAAAGCTCTCTCAGAAGATATAGAATTCCAGAGTCTTCTATTTGAAACTTGAGAGATTCTCCTCTTCCTGTTCTCCTCAAGATAGTTGAATGGTACTTCATGATAGTCTATTCTTGAGGCAGAATGTATTCTTCTTACGGGTGTCCATTGCTTCTTATGATTTGACTTTGTAATTCTAGCAATGGATGCTCCTAGAGTTCTCTTGCTTGATATAGGTGCTATGATCTTCTTCATTGGTGCATGAGAAACTCTTGGCTTCTTCTTCCTCTTCTCTGTACCTTGATGTCCATTGATATTCAAATTATCCTGCACACATTGAGTACTAGATGGACATTTTGGTACCCACTTACACTTGGGCCCTTGTAGGTTAGTATTGGATCTAACTTACCCTTTTGGGAACCAAACAAATTTATTCCTCATATTAGAATTTCTTCTAATATAGCATGTGTGAGAAATATGGCCAGATTTACCACAATAATTGCAAATAATAGAATGATGCTTATTATAAACATTTTTGCAAGTATTGTGCTGATCATGAGTAAGAATTCAAATAATCTTCATTTAAAATTCATTCTTCCCACATGATTTTCCAGCATGATTGAAAACATTTTTGTTTTTCAAAATAGAATAAGTAATTGGTTGAAAAACAATTTTATCCAAATGTTCAAAATCATTTTTGTTAACTACACAAGAAGAATTGGAATTGTTTACCACATTAGTTGAAAAACAATTATATCTTGACCTCCGAATAATGATTGATCACAATCGTCCATGAGCTCATACTGGGAATTGTTTTCCTCTTGTTTTGTGCTAACTGGGTCGTGAAGGTATTCTATGATTTCTCCTTCTTCAATCTCCAGTTGTACATCAGACGTAGATGTAAAAATTAAAGTCTCAGATGAACTTTCAACACTTTCAACTTCAACACAATTGTTAGAGGCATATATAAAATCAAGAGTATCCCAGATTTCTTTAGCACTAGAGCAAGACTTGATTTTCTTAAAATCATTTTCGGTTAATACACTGTATAATATGTTCATTGCTCTAATGTAACGAAAACATCTTTGTTTCTTTTTCTGTCCAATTCTTTCTCGATTTGAAATCAAAAACATTCCACATATGAAAATCAATTGCTTTGATAAAACTAGTCATTCTAGCTTTCCAAAACAAAAAATCAATATCTTTGAAACATGGTGGAATGGTATAATCAAAACCTTCTGAAAATGAGGAACACCCAAAATCAGCCATTGAAACTCTTGAGATGGTTAAGTCCTTTAAACAAGACCTAGCTCTGATACCAAATGAAAGACCTGACTATCACCCAAGAGGGGGGTGAATTGGGTGTCTAATTAAAAACTTGATACTTTGAAAATCTTTTGCGTTTTCTAAATCAACAGTTAGACATTCAAATAAATATATACTGGAAATATAAGAGATAAGGGAAGAGAATATGTAAACTGTGATTTATACTGGTTCGGCCCAATCCTTGACCTACTTACAGTCCCCAAGCTCCACTTGAGATTTTCAATCCACTATCTTCTTTCAACTTGATTACAAGTTCTTTACTCGAAGTAATCCTCTCACTAGGATTCACTCCCCCTTGCAAACTGTAATCAATACACCTACTTGATTACACACTTTGTACTCGAAGTAATTCTCTCACTAGGATTCACTCCACTTACAAGCTATAATCAATACAATGGATTTCCCACTCAAGATCACCCAATCTTGAGTAACTCTCAAATAGGATGATAGGATGGCTACAATAAATCTTCTCTCTTAGAAGTGGATGAATAAACACTGAAGTACAATACAAGTCATTTCACTCTCCATGATAAGCTATGTAAACATTGAAAAAAGAGAGTAAATAATATGAATATCAGAGTATGAGCATTTTGAGGATGTAGGCTTATGTCTTGCTTCTTCTGTCTTGAATCTATCTTATTTTATAGGTAAAGATCAATATATGACCATTTGAAGATTCAATGACTGTTGGATAAAGAAATATAGCCATTAGACTCAGATGGAACTAGCCATTAGAACTTCATTTTTTGAACCAACTATGACATTAACATTTACTTTACCTTTGATCTTTAGTTTATCAACCTTTGATCATCTGAAACATGTACACAAATGATATAAATGATGTTAAGAAGTATTATAATTCATTTGGGTAATCATCTGGATGTTTATCAAAACAATCAAGATTTCTGAAACGGTGATTTTCGAAGCGAGAGATGCAAACTCGAGTTTTCATTTATAAACTCAAGTTTCGAGGTTGTTGTTTTACTCCAGATTGCTCTCTGTCTGATCAAAACTTGAGTTTTAGCCTCACAAACTCGAGTTTGGAAGATGCTCTGACGTTCGCTGCTCTCTATTTGATGGAAACTCGAGTTTGCAACTTAATGACTCAAGTTTGGTTTCCTCCCAAAACAACATTTTCTCTCTGCCTCTCATAAACTCGAGTTTGCAAGTTGTTCTGCCCTTGGTTGCTCTATGACTTAGAGTTTGGACTTTGTTGAGTGTTTTTGCAACTTCTTGAACTGATTGTCAACTTTTGAAGGCCATATCTCCCTGGTCTAAAATCGTTCTTGGTCCATTCAAATTGTGATGGAAATCCCTTTGTGTCTACTTTCATATGCCACTAATTTCAGCTCAATCGGATTTGTAGTTTGTGAGATACACTCAAAACATTGAAGCTTGGTTTGCTGTGTGGTGTGGATTTCACTTCCAACTTCAACAATTTATAAATCTTGATCTAAACTCCTTTGGGCTTGAATTTTATATGACCTTGGGAGTCTAGTTTCATATGCCACTGGTTTCACCTCAATCGGATCTCTAGTTTGGGAGATATCATCAAATTACCAGACCTCGCCCAAGCTGAACATGAAATAGAGTGGAACTGAAATGCTAAAGAATGTTGTAAACTCGAGTTTGTACTTGGAAACTCAAGTTTTCTTAGTCCAGAGATGTCATAGATGCTGAAGACATTACTAACTCAAGTTAGTTAGTGGCAAACTCGAGTTTTGAGTCCCAAACTCGAGTTCTGAGTCCTTAACTACGAGAAGCAAATATCCGAGAAGCAAATCGATAGTAAAACTCAAGTTTAAACTTTGTGACTCGAGTTTTCTCATCTTGAATCTTATTTTTGCTTGTTTTAACTCTAAATTGATTCATTCCAACTTCCATTTGATTGTGGAGACTTCTAGAACTTGAATAATGATATCTTCATTCCATTTAGCAAGTTCTTCCTTCCTTTCTTCTTCTCTTGATCATTTTCCACAATTCAATTATTTCTTTCTTCTATTTTCTTGATCATTCTCTCTTATTCAACTTGGACTCATCATTCTCTGCAAGTTCTACTTTCTTCAATATTTCATCTTCTTCTTGATTATTCCCAAAATACTTTGATAGATTCTTGCTTCCTTGACATTCTCTGCAATTTCTTCTTTTTGTAATCTTTTATCTCCTTCATGATTATTTTCCATAATTCAACTTGGACTAATCTACATTAAACATAGTAGTTAGTCAATGTAGGAGATAAATATATTATATAAGCTTTTTTGCTCTTACTAATGACATCTAATAAGACATTATCAAAACTAATCATATCCAACAAAACTTCCTCCACTCTCATTTCCAAACGAAGGATTTGGGCTCACTGAAGTACTTTATGGGAATAAAGGTTTTTGGAGCAAGAATGACATTTTCTTGACACAGAGGAAATATGTTCTTGTTCTGTTGAAAGTGTAATATCCTGATTTTTGAACCAATAAACTTAAGAATACGCCTGTATCTGGCGGACGACTACACCCAGTTTAGGAAAGTGTGACAATATTATTAAAGGAATTTTCTTGGTGTTTTAGTGAAATATTAGTTGAATATCTTGGTTTTCCAAAATTTTAGATTTTTGGGATATAATGTGAAATAAATATATTTGTCAAGGAATTAAAATTCCAATGACCAATTAAGGTCATAATTTGAATGAAAAAAAGGTTGTTTAAATTTTTCCTTAATAAATATAAGTAAGGAAATATAAATGACAATTTAAGGTTATTATTTGCCTATTTAAGAGATTTCTTGTTGGGTTTGGCCAACAAGTGAATTTTTAAAGAAATTATGGTTATTTTGGGGCTATTTAAAAAATGGAATTTGGGTATTGTATGATTATTAGTATTTCTGAAATAATGTTGGAGGAATTAATTGAAGGATGACACAATGGTCATATGTTGAGAAGAAAGTCAATTTTATTAATCCTAAAAAGAAGACATGAAACGATCAACAATAGGAACTTGTGTTGACCTTTGGAATGGAATGACATGGAAACTTGAAGATACAAAATCTTCTCTTCCAAGGGACCTAGGGCACGGCCAAGTGAGAAAGAGGGGAAAAATAAGTGCAAAAATCAAATGTTTTAAAGCAAAGTCAAAGCAATTAAACTTATGAGGACAAGTGGCAATTTAGGGATCAATTTTGACTTTGAGTAGGTGAATTGTACAAATGAATTAAAGGCCATTGAAGTAAAAATTCCTTCTCCTCCAAGCCAAGAATTTCGTCCAGCTTGAGTTAAGAGAGAAGAAAGATGATTTCAAGCCAAATGTGAAGCCAAATGAAGAAGTCAAGACTTAGGAAAAATGGACCAATGGAAAAGCACCAACAAGGGATAAATGGAGGCTTCTTTTTGAAGCAATTAAAGGCAAAATCAGACCGCCCTCATCAGCCAAGAATTTCATCCAGCCTTAGTCAAAGAAGAAGGAAGATGATTCAAACAATAATTAAGTTACAAGAGAAATAAAAAACTTATGAAAGAAGCAGGAAGCAAATGGCTTGTGAGGGAAACTAAAGACTAAAGAGAGATGTACTGAACAAGCCAAATTATGTCCAAAAGAAGCTGATTTCTTCCAGCCATAATCATGAGGGAAGAAGGAAGATTTTCAAGCTAATATGAAGCCAAAACATTAAGTCAAAGCTTAGGAAAAAGTTAGCCAATGATAGAGGACCAAATAGGATCAAGTGAAGGCTTATTCTTGAAGCCAAAAGGAGACAAAATCTGAATCTCCTTCAGCTCTTAAATGACGCAAAATAAGAGTAAAATATAAGGAAATTCAAGCAATTAATGAAGGTAATTAAAGTAAACAAACTTGGAGATAAAGCCTACTACCTTGTACTAAGCATTAAATTCAAGTTTGAACAAAAAGGGGTACTTGAGTTCAAACAATAATTTGATCCCATTTTCAGCTCTTAAATGGCGTTAGATTTTGAGGACAAAGAGGGGATAAAATGACTTGCAAGATAAGCCAAAGCCAAGCATTAATGATAGGAAGCCAAAGTCAAAAAGCTAGGAGTTCTTGGCCAATAAGATAACCTAAGTATAAGACCTAAATCTAAGTCAAAAGGGCTTGTGGGACAAGCCAAATCTCTACAAAAAGAAGCAGATTTCGTGCATCAAGGAAAAAAAAGAGGCAGAAAAGTCATGAAAAATGTAGATAAAATGAGAAGAACACATGTTAAAAAGACTAGTCAAACAATGAACCAATAGGAAGCAACTTGAAGGGATGATTTGGGAAGTGTTAGGCCATTATTTAAGGATACTTTGGCCTTCATTTCTGCTGCCCATTTCGTCCAAGAGAGAGAGGAGAGAGTGAAGAGAGAAATTCATACACAAAGAAGAAGAAGAAGGCACACAATTGAAGCTTAAGGTAAGTAGTCATGGTTTAGGTATCAACTTCTTTTCTCTATTATTTATGAAAGCTTTATGGATTAAAAAGGCCATTTTATGGTATTTTAAAGGAAGTCTGAAGGTTTTAGGAGGTTCAAGAAGGAGATAAAAGTAACCAAAGTCCAAGATCAAGCCTAGTGGTAAGAACATCCATTTCTTCTTCAAGTTTTTGAAATCTCAAGTTTGAAACCCAGATTTCATAATCTGTGGTAAACTTAAATAAATGAATGGATTTTAGTAAATCTGAGCTTACCAACGTGTTCCTCATGGAAAATGGAGTGGGAATATGTTGGTGAATGAATTTCTAAAAGGATTTTCAAACATAAAATGACAAGCTCTTTAAATAAGTGAAAATCGCCAGTTCTGGAAAATCCTGGGCATCAGTGGTTGTTTAATGGTTTTAAAATAGCCAATGAAGTCAAATCGCCATGAACATTTACAGGCTTAAATTAGACATCTGGAGCTTCATTTTGATATATAATTTTGTAATTTTACGATGTTTTTACTAGGAGAAATGAATTTTTGAAAATAGCCCAAAAACCTGGACTTTGACTCTGACTAGTGAGCAAAGCTTTTACACAGAAAAATCCTACGAATTGTTGTGGCCTCTGGAAGTATTTTTATTAAAAACTAGACATGTCAACGGTTCAATGGCCACTAGAATCATACAAATATGATTTTGCTATAATTAATGGTGAGTTTTTGAATTTAAGACATATTTTCTGGAATTTTTGGAAAATGGGTGAATTTTATGAAAATAAAAGGAGAGTTTATATAAATGATTAAAATGAGATATTAGGGTCCACATGTGTCCGGAGTAATTTACAAGCGCTGGGAACAATTTTATAAACTTTGGACAATTGTCAGGTAGTAACTGTTTACTCGCATACTCTATGTTACTTTGCATGTTTGTAGTGCCATGATTGAGGATTCGGGCTGTAGGGCCTAGTGAACTATGTGTCCTTGGGTCACTACCGTAGGGCCTAGTGGACTATGTGTCCTTGGGTCCCTACCAAGCCGTTGATGCATTCAGTGTAGTTAGGGTTTGAGTCCCTGACTACAGTTGTTTTCCTAGCGCTGAAGATTTTCGGGGGCTTGCCTTGGTAAGGCAGCCCAATGGTATGTTGATTGCGATTCTGAATGTATGTGATATGTTTACCATTGTTGTTTGTGATTTTCCTAATTATGGATTGCATACATGCACTGCATACATATTGTATATGAGTTTAACAGTTACTCTGGGGTTTAATTTTGAACTCCATACTGTGCTAAAGATACAGGCGTTTCTAGCTGAGTTGATTGGAGATTTGAAGTAAGGGCATGAGGGCATGAGTTGAGCCGATGGTTAAAGAAATTGGGAATGCCCTATCGTCTTGTGTATTTTATAGTTTGGGATGACTGTATATTTTACTTTTTCCCCGGTATTTACTTGGATTATTGTACCCTAACCCTAGGGGAATATTTGCTGTTTACTTTCCGCACTTTTACTAGTATTACGTACTTTGTCCAAACCGATCAAATGCTCTGCTACGTAACGTTCTGATGTATGATAATATGAGAAAATTGACTAAGGAAAGGTAGTAAATAAAATAGATCCCTCTAACCTGCCACCCAGATGGAAAGGCAGGTAGGGGTGTAATAAAAAGAAACAGGGAAACTTGGATTAGCACTAAATACTTTCCTTATGATTGCTAATTGATCCATTTCTAGATTTTGATGGCACCATGCCATTTGAAAGAAACATGGAAATATGTTATTGCTTTGTCAAAAGAAACAGGGAAACATGGAGTAGCACCAAGTAGTTTCCTTATAATTCCTAATCGATCCATTTCTAGATTTGGATGGTATACCATACCATTTGAAGAGCTACTAGAAGATGTAAAGAGCAAGTTCGATCATTTGAACTATTTGTGAATCATAAGAGGTACCATAGACTAATTAGTGTGGTTAGCCAATTCATGATAGCATTGACTGTTGGCTAGTGGAAAGCTTGGAGTATGTGTTACATACCAAAAGGGGTCACCAGGTCATGGTAGACTTTACAAGAATCATGGCCACACCAAGATTGAATGCTTTTATGATGTAGATCATGGTGAGTCAAAAGCAACCAAAAGATAAACTACAGAATATTGTGTGAGCTTGTGAGTGGAAATTTGGTTTCTTTGAAAAGTAAGAAGCAAGATGTGGTATCTCAGTCTACTGTTGGAGCTTAGTATAACGCTATGACATATTGAATGTGTGAGATTGTGTGGATCTATCAGTTGATGAAAGAGGTTGGTTTCACCAAATAATTTCCAGCAAAGTTGTGATGCGATGATAAAGTTACTCTACAAATAGCCTACGACTCTGTGTTTCATGAACGAATATAACAAATTGAGATCAAGTAATTTCTTTTTTTTTTTTTTTTTTTTTTTTTTTTGGGGGATATGGTTTTTGTTTGGTTGGAGGTGATGTTTCTTGTTTAGTACCCAAAATGGAAGGAGAGGGAGCCTAATTTCAAGTTGACAATTATACCCTTGTTGTTTTTCTTCCTTCTTTAAATCTATATCAGAATAATTATTTTTAATTCAAAAAACTTGTTACTTTACTTATTTATAAAAATATTTTTATAAGCATTTTAAAAATGATTATATAAATTTTTAACCTGAGATTTTATTAATTTTAATATTTTATTGCATTATGAAATACAAATATAATACTAAAGTTTTTAATATGCTATAGAAAGTTATAATTTTAACAATGGGTGCAAAAGATGTCAAAGTATGTAAAATATTTTGTTCAAAATGGGTAAACAGGGAGAGACACAGAAATACTCCCAAATTTGTAAATCTCAATTTTGAACCTGAAATGGCCTAATAATCTTTGTGAAGTATCTAGGGATTAACTTATGATTAAATTGTGAATCAAAGTTACCTTAATACCCTTAATTTGAAATTTTGAAAATGAAAAAAAAAAAAAAAAAAAAAGACAACAATTTAACAAGTAAAAACTTCAACTTATCAAATAACAACAACTATGGTAGTGAGAACTAAGTTTAAAAACAATTATTATTACTAAATATCAATTCACAACATCACTTTAACAAGTAACAACTTCAATTTATCAAAAAGCAATAATAATTAAGGTAGTCATAACTAATTTCACTAAAGACAATTAGGTTAATTATTTCAGAAAAAAACCTTAATTTCATAATAGTCCCTCAGGACTTTATAAGAATTAGGTCTTTTTGAGAGGCTATTTTAAAATTCTTATATTTGGATAGTTCTTATATGTATTTCTCCCTAAAATAATTGCAAAACATTAATCTATGTTCCCGCTATTTTTATTATTGCTTAATTTCCTTAACATTTTCCCTACCCATTATACCCGGCCCGTCGAGTGAACAAGGGTCTAATCACTATTGGAATCTTTGTGTTATACACTCAGAAAATAATTGTTTAGCCAAGACAAGAGACAACTAATAGTGGAAGTAAATCTTATTTAGTACGCTAATTAAAAAAGGAGCATCAAACATAGTAAATATAATAACGTATACTTTGACAACACGATACACCAAGGCTTAATTAATTAATAGAGGAGTGGTAAAAAAGTCTAATTTCATCAACAAAAGATTTCCATAAATCAGCAGATTTTTTGTTTAAAATATTTTTCCCTTATCTCACAGGAGAGAGGATTTTTTTTTTTTTTTTTTTTTTTTTTTTTGACAACATGAACAGCGTTAAGAAAATAACAATGGAGTTTCTTGAAAAGGAATTAATTAATTAGCCAATCAAGACATTACAGCAAGAGTTTTGGACGTGTTTTGATTCTTATTCAACCAATTTATAATCCATTCAGTTGTTTGTTGTCGCTAATATTTAAATGAAGAGGTCATTATATATATAATATTCCAATTTGGAAGTTGCCATCCCCCTTATGTTTTTGTTTTTTCCGGTACACCCACCCCTCTTTTGTTTTATTCGTGAGACTATTTTCTAAATCTAAGTTACCAAATTTATTACATAAATGATGGGCACAAAATATTAAAACTTATGATTATGTAAGTGCATAGATTGTATCAAGTAATAAAGTGATGGTGGGAAGAATATAATTTCCGGAAAGGTTTAGTGGATACAACCCGCTTGAGCATTAAATAAACACGGTTTGCTTAATTTGAGCTAGAAGAACTTGGAATAAGGACAATAAGAATAAAGTAAAATAATAAAGCAAATCTCAACTAAAGTTAATGTTCGATGATTTTAGATTTTAAGAAGAAACTTAGATTATTATATCATATCAATTACTTCTTAGTATCTAATTTTTCCTCTTAATTACAAGTAGAGCAATTTTTACTAGTTTAGGACTCTTAATTACATTCTATTATGTTAATACCTAATTTCTTATATGATTACTTGATTAGATTAGATATACATATTACTAATGTGACTACGTTGGGCCGATAGACATATTTCGATCATATTAAACTTAGGTCTTTTCAAGAGACTATTTAAAAATCCTTATGTTTTGATAGTCGTTATATATATCTCTCCCTAAGAAAATTGCTTATATATTAATCTATGTTCCGTCATGTTTATTAATGCTTAAATTCCTTAACAATTTTCCTAGCCACTACCCGGGAACTCAACGTGTGATTACCATTTGTGTATAATAGAGGCAATTAATAATGACCCAGGACGAGAGGGAATTAATAATAGAGGAAGTGAAGCTTATTTGGTACGCTAATTATAAAAGGAGCATCAAACATGGTTAATATAATAAAGTATTTACCTTGACAATGCAAGAAAATCTACAAGGACACTGTTAGTGTGCGATTTTTAAATATTTTTGTAGCCCAGAAACATGCTTTGGCATTCCCAATACCCAATTGAAATTAACTTTTGGTGTATAAAAGGAAAAAGAGAGAGTGTTTTGAAAAAGACTACTATCATCAACATAGTGGTTCAATAAATCAGCAGATTTCTTTTTATTGAAATATTTGGACAAGAGAGAGGAATTCTTCAAGAACTTGAACTGTCAATGGAGGAAATCACTAAGGGGGTGAATTGGGGATTTTTTTTTTTTTAAAAAAAATTCTTTTAAACAACCAAATAACAGATTTAAAAAACAAGGTATAACAAAGGAGATAAGAGAAGCTAGACACGTAGAAAGATTTATACTGGTTCGATCATGACTCTTGACCTACGTCCAGTCCCCAGCACTCTGGGATTTTTCACTATCACTCAGATTAGTTACATGCTCTGCACTCGAAAGATATCCTCTCGTTAGGATATACTCCCCCTTACAAGTTGGAAATTGATAACCCAATCTCAAAGTCCCTCGACTTGAGATTCTTACAATAAATGATAATCAATAATGAAAACTCCCTTAAAGAGCAGATGAAATAATCACTGAAGTTCAATGTATCAAAATATATTTTACAAATGAGTATAAAAACACTAAATGCATATCAAACTTGATAGCTTTTTGTTTTCTGCATTCTAGTAGGTGTTGAGAATTGAATGCTTCAGCTTTATAGGTTGGAAGCATTAAATGATAGTTGGATTCATTAATATGACCTTGGATTCATTAATGTAACCTTTGGAGACATTAATGTTGCTGTTAGGTTACAACTAGGTCCATTCTCTCTTGTTTTGAGTTAATCTAGGTGCTCAGATATTCTTGTTGACTTTCATTCAAATAAATCCCTTGGATGATGTGACTTTCATAAGAGGAAAGAAAACATTTGAACCTTTGCTAAGTTCAGAGAATGATTTGCCAAAAGCATGTTAAGTTTTTTGGACCAGCAATAAATGTTCTAACATCACCTTTTGCTTTATGCTTAAACCTCATTTTAATACTTATTTGATTATCTAAAACCCACTAACAAACTGATTAAATATATTTAGGAATAGTAATGAGTGATGATAAGAACTAGATCATATATGAAGATTTCGCAATTCGAGAAAACTGATTTTAAAAAGAAAGTGCTTTAAATTGTAGTTTGTTTAAGCAAACTAGAGTTTGTAATATCTTACTCAAGTGTAAGACTCGAGTTTAATGACGGAAACTTGAGTTTAGTTGTTTCTCAAATGAACATCGCGATTGAGCTTTGAAGAACACTTTGAATAAGATGCAAACTCGAGTCATCAAGTGACAAACTCAAGTTTGGTACTTTTTGAAATGAAAATAAGATTGAGTCTACAAAGCTCAAACTGGAGTTTTCTTAAGTTTAAAATATAGTGAAAAGCTCTCGACTTGCCACAAACTTTAACAAATCTAACTCGAGTTTTCTTAAAAGAGTAAATTGTTTGAAAAGCTCTCAGCCAAGCACAAACTAGAGTTTACTATATTAAACTTGAGTTTGTCTAAGATGTAAAATGCTTTAAAACTCTCGGCCAAGTACTAACTCGAGTTTGACATATAGAACTTGAGTTTCGTTAAGTTCAAAAACATTGTAAAACTCTTAGTCTGACAAAAGCTTGAGTTTGCAAAAACTAGCTCAAGTTTCCTTTAACTTGTAAAAAACTCAAATTGCTCTTGGTTTGACATAATAAACTCGAGTTTGCCAAAACAAACTCGAGTTTAGCTAAGTTTAACTAACTTGAACTACTCTCTGTTAAGTTCAAACTTGAGTTTGCCTTTGACAGTAAGTTTTCAACTTTAACAAAGACAAACTTCAAATAAGTTTACAATTATCAATTATCATCAAAACACATAGAGAACTAACATAAACAACATTATGAAAATAATAACAAAGGAGTTTCCTAAAAACAATGAATTAATTAGCCATGATGCAAGAGCTTTGGACATGTTTTGGTTCTTGTTCCAACCAATTAATAACCCATTTAGTCGTTTGTAGTCACTAATATTTAAATGGCAGGTCACTATATAACATTTGAACTTGGTACTAACCACCACCTTTGGTTTTATTCGTGAAACTATTTTCTTATTCCAAGTCACATCAAATTTATTTCTTAAATGATAGGAACACAATATTAAAATCTAGGGTTAAGGTACAAATTTGCCAATGAACTATTACCCGATAAGCATCTGGCACAAAAAAACAATTGAGGGTACCAAAATTACCAATAAACAATTAAAGAGTGAAAAAAGTACCAAATAACTATTTTTTAAAAAAAAAAACAACTATCACAATTAAGTTAAAATATGAGGCACTGGCGTAGGACGGAGGTGAAAACGCTGGAGAAAAGAGCGGTTAAGCCTTCTTGTTGGATAAGGCAAACATCAATAGAGATGGGACCCATGCGAGCAGGCATTGTGGTAGCAGCGGTTGTTGCTTGTGGCATCGAAGGGATGGAACCAGGGTGCAAGGCACGTTTGGTTTTGGATTTGGTTTTGGTGCGTGATTCTCGCCCTAAAGCTGCATATAGACCTTGATGAGAGCCGACGTCAATGGAAGAACGGAGACACCAAGACAGTGACAGGGTAATAATTCGTTGGCCAATTTGCACCTTAATTGTGTTTTTTTTTTCACTTTTTAATTGTTGATTGCTAATTTTGGTACCCTTATTTTATTTTATTTTTTGTGTGCCAGATGCTCCTCAGGTAATAGTTCGTTAGCAAATCTACACCTTAACCCTAAAATCTATGAACCTTCAAGTGCATGGTAAAGAGGTTATTTCAAATCTTAAGTGGTAACTAGGATTATTACAGCATCAATTACTTGTTTGTGTTTAATTTATTCCCTTACAAGTACTTTACAATATCTTTATACTAGGCATGCATATGACTAATGTGATTATGTTGGGCCGATAGACAAATTTCGATCGTATAAAACTTAGGTCTCTTCAAGAGACTATTTAAAAATCCTTATGTTTTGATAGTCCTTATATGTATCTCTCCCAAAATTGGTTATATACATATTAAGGGGCTTACACTTCTCATGTTCCATGAGAAGAAGTTTCCTACACACACATGAAATGGTGGACCCATATATATGGGTCTCACCATTTCATGTATGTGTGATATGAGAATACACTTCTCCTACAACACGAGAAGTGTTTTTCCCATATATTAATCTATGTTCCGCCATGTTTATTAATGCGTAAATTACTTAACAATTTTCCTATCCACTACCCGGGAACCCAACGTGTGATTACCATTTGTGTATAATAGAGGCAATTAATAATGACCGAGGACGACCCAGAATTTAATAATAAAGGAAGTGAAGCTTATTTGGGTACGCTAATTATAAAAGAAGCATCAAATATGGTTAATATGATAAAGTAGGGATAATGGTCTTAAATGCCATGGAAGTTTTCACTCAAGAGCACTGCTAAGATGGAAGTTTTTTTGGACTAAAAATACCACGGAAGTTTACAAAACGTAGCAATTTTACCTCTCTGTTAATTTGACCATTAAGTTTAACTGAATGCATACGTGGCATGTCACCTCATCAATCAAAAGAGTTAAGTATCATTTTTGCCCTGGAAGTTTTCACTGAGGAACAATTTTGCGCCGGACGTTTTCACTAAGGAGCAATTTTGCTTCGGAAGTTTCTAAAACGTAGCAATTTTTCCCTTATGTCCCCCAATATTAAATTTGACTATTAAATCAGTCAAAGATCACACATGTCATGCCTTAAAAGGTCGAACTTGGAGTCGAGAAAGGGAGATCCTTGAGATGTTGAGCTCAGGGCGACCAGAATTTGTGAAGCCGAACTAGTCAAAGGGACTGAAAAGTCTGTCCCAAAACCTATAGGAAGCATCACTTATGATCTAAGCAAATGAAACGCAAAACGAGAAATGAATTGTTCCAAAAATTGGTTCAGTAAAACAAAGCAATAGTGATAATATTTATGTTTGTATAGACGATCATTTGCTTAGATCATAAGTGATGCTTTCCTTTTCGTTTTGCAACACCTTTCGGTCCCTTTAACCAGCCGGCTTCACAAATTCTCCCACCTTGAGCTCAACATCTCAAGGATCTCCTTCTTTTACTCCAAGTTTGACTTTTCAAAACATGACATGTGTGGTCTTTGACTCGATTTAATTATCAAATTTAATATTGGGGGACCAAGGGCAAAATTGTTACGTTTTGTAAACTTCCGGGGCAAAATTGCTCCTTAGTGAAAACTTCTAGGGCAAAATTGCTTCTTAGTGAAAAGTGCCGGGGCAAAAATGATACTTTTTGATTGATAAGGTGGAATGCCACGTGTGTCCTCGCTTAAACTTAACGGTCAAAATTAATGGAGGGGCAAAATTGCTACATTTTGTGAACTTCCGTGGCATTTTTTATCCAAAAAAAAAACTTCGGTCTTACCAGTGCTCCTGAGTGAAAACTTTCATGGCATTTAAGACTATTATCCCAATAAAGTATATAACTTGACAATGCAAGAAAATATATTAAAACATTGTTATTGAGCGATTTGTAAATATATTTGTAGCCCGGAAACATGCTTTGGCATTGATGAGCCCCAATACCAATCAAATAAACTTTTGGTGTATAAAAAAGAAAAAGAGAGAGCGAGCAGATTTCTTTTTGTTGAAATATTTGGGCTTTATCTTACAAGAGAGAGGAATTCTTCAAGAACTTGAACAACATTATTAAAATAAAAACAAAGGAGTTTCCTGAAAATAATTAATTAATCAGACATGATGCAAGAGCTTTAGACGTGTTTTGGTTCGTTCTTGTTCAAACAAATTAATAACCCATTTAGTCGTTTGTTGTCGCTAATATTTAAATGACAGGTCATTATATAACATTTGAATTTGGTACTAACCACCCCTTTTGGTTTTATATCGTGAAGCTATTTTCTTAGTCCAATTCACACCAAATTTATTACTTAAATGATAGGAACAAAATATTAAAATCTATGATTCTGCAAGTTCATGGTAAAGAGGTTATTTCAAATATTAAGTGGTAACTTGGATAATTATGGCATCAATTACCTCTTTTTGTTTAATTTATTCCCTTACAAGTACTATATAATATCTCTAAATCAACTAAAGGGCATCCGATTATGTTAGTATTGGGTTTATAGGTATATTTGAACCCTATCAACAAATCAAGCCATATGGATGCCAAATAGGTGAATACTCAATCCCATGTGATTCAATTGAAGGTCTATTCTAAATTTTATAGTTCTAAACTCCTTTAAAACATAAGAATCAATTCCAATCATATAATTTCTTATGTTTTAGAGCAATCAAACACTCAATTCAATCAACAAATATAATATTAAAATAGCCTACGACAAAAATCATTATTTACTAATCCATAATTAAGAAATTAAAATAATCCAAGGAAAATGTTTAGCAGCATAAATTCAATATTCTCACAAACAAAATACTGAGCGAACCAACCAAAAAAAAAAAAAAAAAAAAAAAAAAAAAGATATGAAGCTAGTATTTAGTGCCCATTTTCTGTCTGCGCGCAGTTCCTCCAACCCTCCCTCAAGCTCATGAAAATCACCAGCGGCAACCACTGCGTCGTACTCTTAGAGAAAAATAACAAACTAAGAAAAGTCAATCGAACAAATTAAAAATTATGGAGCACCAAACACGAAATATCATCAACAATATACTTTGATAAAATAACAACTTGTTTCAAGAACCAAGCAAATCTAATTAGAAAGAATTTCCTCCCATAAACGACTACCGATGTTTCCTAGAAAATCAAAAAAGTAGGTGATATAATTACAAGAATACAAGAATGTAAAAAAAACAAAAAAAAATACTCCTTCATACAAGAATGTTAAAAAAAAAAATGGAAAAAAATACTCCTTCCACTCCCCCCCCTCCATTTTTCCCCCAATTAATTGCATCTCTCTCTCTCTCTCTCTCTACACTCATTTTCTCTTATCTCTTTGGAGATTGTTTGGATGATTTCAATTACCTCTAGTTTGCCAAACACCCCTCCATTTTACCATAATCTATTCTGCTGCCAAAAGCTAGGTTTTGAAGAAAAAAAAACTTTTTTTTAGCTCTTTCTCTCTCTCTCTCTCTCTCTCTTATTAGTATTTTTTTTTTCGTAACAGTCAATATCCTTAAGTATTTTTTTAATATCCGCCGATGCCTTGAAATATTTTTCCATAATCAGTCATTATCCTGAAA
Organism: Acacia acuminata; assembly: GCA_019022655.1. Classification (NCBI taxonomy): domain Eukaryota; kingdom Viridiplantae; phylum Streptophyta; class Magnoliopsida; order Fabales; family Fabaceae; genus Acacia; species Acacia acuminata. The sequence goes on along the minus strand of JAFJYI010000048.1, from coordinate 805,152 downwards.
TATTTTTTCAATATCCTAAAATAATTGTTCAAGATGATGAAAGATTTTTTTCAATATCCTTACATATCTTTTTAGTATCCATCAGTACCCTAAATTTTTTTTTAAGATCAGTCATTACCCTGAAATATTTTGTCAATATCCTAAAATAAATTTTGAAGACCATGAGAATTATTTTTTGAGTACTAATCAGTATCCTTAAGTATCATTTTAGTACCCGTTAGTACCTAAAATATTTTTCCACGATCAATCATTACCTTGAAATATTGTCTCAATATCCTAAAAGAATTTTTAAGACCATGAGAATTATTTTTCCAATAACAATCAGTATCCTTTAAGTATCTTTTTAGTACCCATCACTACTCTGAAATATTTTTTCCACGATCAATCATTATTCTGAAATATTTTTTCAATATCCTAAAATAAATTTTCAAGATCATGAATTATTTTTTCATTATCCTTATCTATCTTTTTAGTATCTGTCAATACCCTTAAATTTTTTGTAAGACCATTCATTACCCCGAAATATTTTTTTAATATCCCAAAATAAATTTTTAAGGCCATGAGAATTATTTTATTAAATACCAGTCACTATCATTATGAAATTTATTGTTAAAAATACTTTTGTCTATACAATTTATTAATACATATATGTTTGATTTAACTTTTACCATGTTACATAATTTGCTAATGGTAGAAATTTAGTTTTCCTAACAATTTTATGTACTTTTTGGTATTTATTATGAAATATAATGTTTACAATATTTAAAATACAACATTATCATTTATATGCAATTATACCAAAAGCCAATGTCCTTTCTAGTAAATTTGATCTTGAAAAAGCTATTCGATAACAATATCTAAACATTATCACTTTTATCCAAAAGCTATTCTCCAAAAGCCATTTTTACCTCAAAAATCCCAAAAGCTAAATCCAAATAGGCCCCCATTCTCTCTCACTAATCCTCTGCATGATATAAGGGTATGCTTGAAAACAAAAATAAATCCCTTACACAGTTAAATTTACTTGATTTAGGTACTTGTTACATATAAAGATTTAAGGTTTTTTTTTTTTTTTTCAATTATTATAGTAGGCTTTGATTCCTCCATGGACGTGTCATTTTCTTCAACTCCACAACGTGTAGGTTGGTAGCGAATGGAAAATGTTAAGGAAATTTATAAGCAAACATGCAAATAATTTATATATCAATAGGTAAAATATTTTGCTTAAAATGGGTTAAATATGAGGTAAAAAATTGGTTAAACATTAATCTAAGTTTCCGCTACCCGGGGATTCCACAAGGTGTGATCACCATGGCAACCTTTGTGTGGTAGACTCAGAAAAGTTAATGAGCCAGGACAACGAGACAGGAAGTAAAGCCCACTATTTAGTACACTACTTAAAAAAGGAGGATGAGATCAGACATGATTAATAATAAATTATACTTGGTTAAAATATAATATAAAAAAACTCCATGAACTTTGAGTGTGCTGTGAATTACCACCCACACCTTTGGAAGTTAAAATCTATGACCATGAAGGTTTTTACTCTGACCATTAACCCCCTGCTATTAAATTGACATAAAATTTAATGGCCTGTGCCATCTCACCCTGTTTTTCTAATTGAGAAATTTATCAGTCACTACAAAATTTGTATAAAGCTAACTAGCTAGTTTGATAACAATGTGTACAAGGATTTCAGGTGAGAAGATTCTTAATAAAGTGTATTGAAGTTGAGCAAAAAGAAGAGTAACATATGACTCTGATTTGTTTTATATGCATTGAAGTTGATTTGAATCGCAATTGCAAGGATACTGTCGGTTCCAATATTCCTATTATGGATACTTTCTTTAATACACACACATAACATCTCCCCTACAAAAAATTTGGTCTTTTATTTTTTTATATTACCACCAAAAGATATTATATATGTTACTTGAATATTTATATAATTTTATTGTGGAATGTCAGGTAGACTTGTTGAATTGAATAACATAATATCATTTATGCCTATCCTATTTTGTCCTTATTTTTTGTCGCTAATGCATTAATCGAATTCGTTTTACATATGTGTGAATAGTATACAAGAATCAAGATAAGTTAGGACGAAAACGTGTGGAATTAGATTTTCTGTGAAATTCAAAGAATTAAAATAAAATTTTACCTTTTTTTTATGATATAAAGTAGAATACATACCTCTCTTTTACTCTGGTTAAGTCAAATCGATTTGTCATAGACAACAAACCAGAGATCCAATTACTTATTGCCTCTATGTATGTTGCTTACGTTATAAAATAAGTAAACATTAATTAATTACTATATATCAATATATGTATTTTCTAAAGTTGTATAAATATCAGACTTTGGAGCGAGCCCTCCCCTATCAAATTATTAGACCATATATTGAGTATCCATGGATACCCCATTCCCCTCCTATGTTGCTAATGTTTTGCTACTATGCTTTCTCATATTTACAATCATGCTCCCCAAGGCCGTGTGTGGTTTGAGAGTGCATTGTAATGAAAAAGACTATAATCTTCTCTTTAACTTTAAGCACACCGTGCTTGATCCATCTGCCATACTTTCCAGTTGGTCTGAAGAGCAAGATTGTTGTGAATGGATAGGAGTTCAATGTGACAACACCACTGGCAGAGTCAATAAGCTTAGTCTGCCTTGTTCTGCTAATACTTGTGCAGATTACAAATCACAGTGTCTCACAGGTGAACTCAACTTATCTTTGCTTCAACTTGAATTTCTGAATTACTTGGATTTGAGCTATAATGACTTCCAAGCACTCATTCTGAATGATTATGTTAATTGTCGCCTTCATTCATGTCAAAATTCTTCCAATCTTCGTTATCTTGATTTATCATATAATGAGGATCTCCATGTTGATAATCTTCATTGGCTTTCTCTTCTTCCCTCCCTGAAATTGCTTCGCCTTAGTGGCATTAATCTTCAAGGGAAAGTTGACTGGACTCGACTTGGAACTCTACTTCCTTCAATCACAGAGTTATACCTTGATACTTGTCAACTTAGAAATATCAATCCATCTCTCCAATTTGTCAATCTTACTTCAGTTGAAATCATTAGCGTGTCAGATAATGCTTTTAGCTCTCTCTTGCCCGATTGGCTGTTTAATCTTAGTGACGTCATTTTTGTTGACTTGAGCAATAACAATTTTCAAGGCCAGTTCCCAAAGACACTACCAAATCTTCGAAAACTGGAAGTCTTGTATATAAACAACAACAAACTCAGTGGCTCAATCCCAGATTGGTTAGGCCAACTTGAACATCTACAACAAGTTGATGTTAGCCAAAATTTACTTTCTGGTCCTATTCCTTCAACTTTGGGAAATTTGTCATCGTTGACTCACCTCCATATCTTCTCAAATCATTTAAATGCTAGTCTTCCAGAAAGTCTTGGGCAACTCTTCAACTTGGAAGCGTTAGAATTTAATGATAATCACCTTACAGGACATGTGTCAGCAAGAAATTTCGCCAAACTCTCGAAGCTGTCTAATCTTTCCATGGGATCTCCAGGCTTGATCTTTGACTTTGATTCTTTTTGGGTTCCTCCTTTTCAGCTTAAACAAATAAATTTGTCATACATGGTGAGTCCTAAACTTCCTACATGGCTATACACCCAAACATCTCTTGAGTTATTACAAATTACAAACTCAATGCTTACACTGGAATCCCACGACAAATTTTGGGACTTTGTAGCCCAAGTGCCACTCTTATACTTAACCTACAACACAATTGGTGGGGACATTTCTAATGTGTTACTGAACTCTACGGACATAAGGTTATATTCAAATAAAATCAAAGGTACTCTCCCTCAACTGTCACCAAATGTTGTCTGGTTCAATGCAAAAGACAACTCTTTCCAAGGGTCCCTCTCTCCATTGTTATGTCAAAAAATGAATGGGAGAAGCCAATTAATCTATTTAGTCCTGTCCGATAATCTTTTATCAGGTGACCTAACAGATTGTTGGATGAATTGGAAATCATTGTTTCTTGTGCGGCTCAGCAACAATAATCTGACAGGCACAATCCCTATATCTTTGAACTTATTGTCTAATCTTACAATTTTGGATCTCAACAAAAATAACCTAATGGGAGAGATACCTTCACTGAAAAATTGCCAGAAGTTACAGGACCTTGATGTAGGAGAAAATAAATTATCAGGAGATATACCCAATTGGATAGGGAAGAAAGCAAGGCTTCTCCGATTAAGATCCAATCAATTTAGTGGAGTTATCCCGGCACAAATATGCCAATTAACTTCCCTAATAGTATTGGATTTTGCTGAGAACAAAATATTTGGTTCAATACCCCCTTGCCTCCATAATTTGAAAGCCATGGCATTTCCTCGTTCTTCAAAACTTTCCAGCATTTGCATCAGAGTTCAAGGTGTTGTTTACGAAATCATTGACAATGCTGTGCTACATGTAAAAGACCAAGAACTTTTCTATGAAAAGAACTTGAAATTGATGCGTAGTATTGATCTATCAAGTAACAAATTATCTGGAATGATTCCTCTAGAAATATTTAGCCTCTTTGAGTTGCTTTCTTTGAACTTGTCCCATAATCAATTTGACGGGAACATACCAAAAGAGATAGGAAACTTGAAACAGTTGGAGTCTCTTGATGTTTCAAACAATCAACTTTCTGGTGAAATTCCTCAAAGTATGGCGCAATTGTCCTTTTTGGAAGTCATGAACCTTTCTTTCAACAATTTTTCTGGAAAGATCCCAATCGGTACTCAGCTTCAAGGGTTTGATGCACAAAGTTATATTGGGAATTCTCAACTGTGCGGGGCACCACTTCCGAAGAATTGTGAAGACCAAAAAGACATAAAACCCGTAGAAGAAAATAAAAGTCCAGATGATGAATTTCTGCCTTCATTCTACATGTCTTTGGGAGTTGGATTTGCTGTAGCATTTTGGGGAGTATGTGGTACCATTTTTTTCAATAGGAATATCAGGTATTCTTATTTCAGATTCCTCTATCACATTGGAGACAAACTTTATATGATGGTGGTCCTCAAGATGAATTGTTTCCAATGAAAACCTTATTGGTATTCTTGTGGTGAGTGAACAAACTTTTGGTTTATGCCTTAACTGAGATTTCTTTTACCTACATATATATCTATATATATATATATATCCCTTTTTATAATGTTCTAGATGCAATTTCTATTGCATTCATAAATTTTTGCATCATAAAAATAATTAGGAAAAGAAGAAGAGATGCTTTGGATTCTGAACATTTAATATTTTGGAGATGTATTTGCAGTTGTTTTTAATTTAAATATTATGCAGGTTGTTGTTATGCATATCTTTTAGAAGCAGCTTGGGAAGGGAGCTAGGACGACGTGGTGTCATGTTTTTAAGTTATTGAAGACATTTTACAAATGATGAAGCCAAGTATTGTACTTAATTTTGTTACTTTGAATTTGTAGAAAGTTTTATACAATATGTACCCTGAATTAGTACGTGGTGCCTGTCCTTAAATAAACAGGAATGGCCACAATTAATAGAACCAACCTTTTGTTTTTTTTTTTTTTTTAATAAATTGAGTAAAAGGGAATATGTCATTGCTCAATAAATATGTACAGCCAGTGGCGGAACCAGGAAAAAAATTTAGTCTGGGCCAAAAAATAAACATATTGAACTACTCCTTGTAATTCTTATTATAAGACACCAACTAACAAAGATAGTTGTTCTTTTTTATAAGACACTTGCTTGTTTCTAAATAGCATTAAATATTTTTTTTTCATATATACCTATAACTAAAAAGGTAGTGAGTGACAGTAATGATTAATAAAAATTCATTAACACTCTTTTTTTGAGCAAAAAAAGAGTAATATAATTAATATGATATTATAGTTTAGTGTAATTAAAAGGGATAATATTGAAAATTATTTAAATTTTAGGACAAATTTAATGACTTTAATTGTTTTTATTGACATGTAAGAATTGTTAGTTGGTTCCTTAAATAAGGATCGATGGAGTATTTACTAAATATTATCAAATAAATTTAAAATTACAAATAAATAATAACCGAAAATTATAAATTAAAATAATATATAAGATGATACCAACCTTTTCGGTATCTCAAACAAGAATTTTACTTTCCACTCAGTCCAATGAGGAATGAAACAATTATATATCCTTACAAAGAATATTAAAAATTAGCTGGAGCCAAATAAAATATCATATAATAAATACATATATTTCTTAACAAATTTTATAAGATTAGCCAAAGCCACCAAGGCAAGGCCCAAGCTGGCCATGACTAGCTTCCACCATTGTGTACAAGCAGAGTGACATGGGAAAAGGAAAAATAGAAAGATGTAGAAAATGCTAAACTAAATGCAAAAATGCCAGCGCTTTAATAGTGTGTTCACACATTGAAAGAACCTCATTAACAAGTGTAAAAGCCTGTGTCATTCTTGATAAAACTACTTTGGATTCCTTTTCTTTGGCAATGACCCCAAAAACTTGATAAGCACAAAATATAGAGCCTGAACACTGTGCACGTGCATATGCTGTATCAAGTAATAAAGAGTGAGTGAGATATCATTCCTGTGAGGACTTGGTATCAAAAATGTCATTGTGCAATGACTTTACACTTTTGCTTAGGTTGAGTCAACACAATTTGAATATAAAGTAGGAATAAAAGCTAACTAAAAAAGAAAAAGGTAAATCTAACTATAATTAAGACAAAGGATATATAAGGGTGATTCTATATCTTAAGCAGTGGCTTGGATTATTATGGCTTTTGTTATTTCTTAGTGTCTAGTTAATTTCTCCACTTAATTACACTTAAAGTTCTCTTTGCTAGCTTAGGATTCTTTTTTACCTAAGAGTGTCTTTTGATTCACTAAAAGACATTCCAATTATGTTAATCCATAAAGTCTTTGGTAGTTAGTACTTAGTTGGATTAATTTAAGTGCAAGTCTAATGAGACTATGTAGGGCCGGTAGGTATAGGTCAATCGAATTTGATCTTTGGTGTCTAAAATGTTAGCTCGCGGCGCTATGCTTTATTTCTCCGATCTATGTATGTGATGGTGAGGGAGAAGGTCCTTGCTCAAAAACTATTTTGACTAGGGACCTATTTATAGTTTTTAAAAGTTCTGGAGGAGGAACTTAAGTGTAAATTTATGAAACATTTACAAGGCAAAATGTAATTTAAAAATGTTGGGTCTTTTCTGTAATTTTCCCTTGTCCCTTTTCTTTATTGATTGCAATTTTCAAAAATTATAGGGACCTTTTCTATAATTTTTCCGAGTCCTCAAATATTACTTGGCCCTCCAAATTCTCAAATTTTCTTTTTAAACACCTGCAATGCAAAATTAAGCACAAGGTAGCATCAAAAGTCCAAGATATCATTTGTATGAATAATTAAAAAAATAATGAGCATTTTACCCCTATTTATACTTAATTCAATACAAATGTCTCTGACTTAAATTAGTGTTTGATAATGTAATAATATCCTAGAAAATGCATTAAGAATCCTAATGTACTCATGAAAGATCATATAAAAATATGGGATGGAACGGAAGTTGCGATTGGAAGAGTTAGATGAGCTTTGAGGATGCTTATGAGAGTTCGCGGTTGTATAAAGAAAAGACAAAGGCATTCCATGATAAGCATATCTTGAGGAAAGAATTTTCTATTGGCCAGAAAGTTCTTTTGTTCAATTCATGTTTCAAGTTTATGCCTGGTAAGCTTCGCTCTAGATGGGATGACCCTTTTGTGATTACTAACATCTTCCCTTTTGGTGCTGTTGAGTTGTGAGATCCACCTACAGGAAGAACTTTCAAGGTTAAGGGGCATCGCCTCAAACAATTTCATGAGGGATTCCAACAGCAGCTTGTGGACGCAGAGATCCTCCTCACTGATGCCGCCTATCCTCCATAAAAGCCTCAGAAACCGCCTCTCCTCCATAAGACCCTTGGGGAGTATTCCTCTTTCTTCCTTTCTTCTTTTTTTCTTTTATTTCCTCTATTGTCCCATTTTGTTTTTGCTTTTTCAAATAATAATAATAATAACACACTCTCTCTCAAATAAATTATTTTCATAACATTTAATTGGTAAAAATATTTCATAGATATAAAATCCCAAACTTCTTAAATAGAAAAATTCATTTTAAACTCCTATAACAACCAAACAATAAATCTAACCGATTAAAATTCTAATAATATCTTCCTAACCTAAATAAATTATTTTCATAACATTTAATCGGTAAAAATATTTTATAGGGCATAAATCTTAAACCCCTTAAATAGAAAAATTCATTTTAAATTTCTAAAACAACCAAACGATAAATTTAAACCGATTAAAATTTACTATTATCCATATACAACATGTATATAGTCTTCTATTGTCAAAATTCAAAACTTTCACAAAATCATAATCTCAAAATTTTCACTAATCAACATAATAATAGACTCATTGGAAAGAGAAAAATATTTAGAATAACTTTCATGAAGAAATTTAATTGAAAATAAACTAGTTTAACTACCTAAACAATCTTATAAGATAAAAGGCATACCTTAAAATAACTTCCAGACTCTTACTTCTTCCTCCCCTTCTGCCCTGAACTTTGACATCTTGGTTTTGATGGATCTTTTTGTTTGGGCGGAATTTTTTGGACTCTTAGATTATATTTCTTGGTAGTTAATTTTGGGATGCTGGCTGCATGATTTGGTATTTACCTTTGTGAGATTTTGGGCCTGCATGAATGGACTTCATCTTTTACCATTCTTTCTTTCCTGTGTGCACCTGCTCATGATTTTTGTTTTCTAGAACTTGTTCCATTTCTTTTTGAAACTAAATTTTTCACTTACATGCATTAATATGATGGAGACTTGTTTTCTTTCTTTCTTTTCCCCATTTGGCCAAATAGCTTTTTGTTGGAAATTATGCCCTAGGGGCAAGTCATTGTTCTCCATTAAGTTATCACTTCATACGCATGTTTATGGTGATAACTATATCCCCGGATATATCTTATAGATTATCCTAAATGTCCTCGGTCGGTCATCTACGCGGAGCGAAGATGAGTTAAGACCGATATGACTTTGATAAGGTATGGAGATACGAATCAAAGTCATGGGCACTTGTAAGAGTACAAGGTCTTTGGACCGACCCACTATGAGAAAGCCGCATGGATTAAGTCATAAGCTTATCTCATGTATAACCGCGTCACAACGCCCTATGACCTAAGATCATCATGGATTCCTACATGATGAATCACAGTCTTTGACCTAGTCAAAAGCCACCTTTGACCGGTTGATGATAAAGGCTGGGATCGAGATCAGTGGTTTTCATGCGGAGGGACGTGAATGGTCAAGATGGAATTTGTCCCTCACATCAGTAGAGAGATAATACTGGGCCCCTCGATGAGTGAGTCTAAGAAATGTATGGTCATACTGTGATGGAAAGGAGTTTCCATTTCGCTTATTAGACTACTCGAGAATCGAGAAAGTAATGGTCAAGAAAAGGAAGTTGACATTATCCATGCCTCATCCTTGACCAAATTATCGCGTGACAAAAGGGACGTGACATGGTTGTACGATAGGTGTATCGTGTCATCGATCCCCATGTGAGTTGGGTAGTCGCAATGTCTTGCTAGAGGCCGCTTGCAATTTGTGGGCTGACACAGTGTTGGCCCACTGCCAATCTCACATGGGCACATGGGTCGCACACAAGAATAATCCAACACGGGTAAAAGTGTCCGGGTTCATTGAATCTCGATTAATCTGAGATTAATGAATACGAGTTTAATCTGGGTAAATATATATATATATTTAAATTCAAAAATAATATAATGATATTATTTAATTGAGATTAAAATATTATTATTATATTATTTGTTTTATGTTTAATTTATTTGATAAATTAAATATCTAAAACAAACAGAGATATTGTATCTCATTTAATTTTCGAATAAAGATATTATTGTCTATTTAATTTAAATTCAGATATTGGTATCTCGATTTAAATAAATAGATAATAGATATCATTTCTCCGATTTAATTTATTGAGATAAATTAAATCGAAGGCTTTTAAATTTGGATTAAATAAATAGGTTGGATTAAATCTATCGATAGATTTAATTAATTATTTTTTTAATCTAGATTCAATTGGAAATTTCAGATCTAGCTTTTAATTCGATTAAATAAAGATTATTATATTAGATCTATCGGATAGATTTAATTAATATATATTTAATCCAGATCTAAAGTTTGAATTGAAAAATTAATACGATTAATTTTGCATTAAATACGCTGAACAGGTTTTAGAAAACCTACGGGACTTTCAGTCGAGCGTATTCTGAAAAGCCGCGAGAAACCCTAGAGTGAAAATTGAGAGAGACGCACAAGAGGCGCTAGCACGCACGCTGCGTAGCCGTGTACGAGGATTGTTCGTGTGGATACCAGTAGAGGAAGAGGATTCTAAGAGTCGTCTTCTGCTGATCGAGGAGGTAGCCCACCTGTTCAAGGAAGAACGAGACGCGGACGAATTCTTAAAAGGTAATATCCGGATTCCTTAGCCTTGATTTAAACGCACCTGAGTGATCCTCGGGATGGATTCGTAGAAATTTTAATCCGCTGCGTTGTACGGATCCCAACACTTTTCCCTTCCATTATCTATCCTTTGTCAGCCCCTCTGTGCCTTTTTGACTCATTTTTTTCTCAACCACAGAAGCCAAATGTAAAACCATTTTATTCCGTACCTTGGAAATTTATTGAGCATTGGTTTCACCTTAGTTTTGTGTTTAAGTGTGGGGTTTCCCAGGTGTGCAACATTTTAAGTGTGGGGGGGAGTATTTGATTTTATGCCATTCATCATTTGGCATTGATTTTGGTCATTGTAATTCTTAAAAAAAGAAAAAGAAAAGAAAAGAAAGAGAGAAGAAGCAATACAAAGAAGGAGAAATAAAAGGAAATGATATTGAGGTGATTTGCTATTATTAACTGATGTTCTTTGAATTTCTTGGATGCTTAGCCTATCATATCCATACTTATTCACACCTTTAATCTAGCCCCATTACAACCTTCAATAACATACTCTCTTGATTTTTTCATGCATGTGTTATAAGTAGTGGAGAAGTAGAAATTGAGCAAGCCTATGATAGGACTATTTTCTTGAGTAGAACTTGAGCGATACACTTATTAATCCTATACACTTGAGAGATTGATTGAGTGCATCCTTGAGAGACCATCTTGTGTAGTTAGCATCATTAATTGAGATTGCCATGCTTTATAATTTTAGATGAAAGAAATTCAATCTTGATTGGTTAATCTTAAGAAGCTTTGTGATATTTTTTCAATTTTTGAAGTTTGGCAATTGTTGGAAAGAAGTTTTTCTTTTACTTTTTTACTTTTAATTTTGCTCAAGAGTGCAAAAGCATAAGTGTGTGGAAACTTGATAATTGAATATTATTTCAATTATTTGTATCTCTTGGTTAATAATTTAGGAATATTTAATTGATAAATAATAGTTTTTATTACTTAATTGGGCTTTGAGCTTTTAATTAGATTTAATTCATTTTTGTAATAAAATTCCAGATTTACAGTGCTTCACTATTTTCGCCATAACTTTTGATATAGATATTGGATTAGCCTCATTCTTCTTTCATTTTTTAGATGATTCAGAGAGCTACAATTGTTATGAAGACTTGGAAGGCTGATTCGGACAAGAAGATGGATGGAATTGGAGCTAAAGGCCAACACATTTTTTTGGATTTTTATTTTGCCCGAATTTTGTAATAAAAGACCTATGAAGGTTATTATGTTTTAGTCCGATGTGATTTAGGTTTGTCCAGAATCAATCACGAGTTAGATTATAATGTTTTAGTCGGGTGAAGGTTATGAAATCTCAATTCTAGGTTAATCATTTTTAATCCGATTAATCTCACTTTCTTCTATTATGTTCTAGTTTGGCTTCATTTTAATTAAATTGAAAACTCCCCCATTCTAGTTATTGTTTTCACTACTAGAAAAAAACGTAAACAGCGTTGGAAAATTTTCCATCGCAAAAAAAAAAAAATTTGCAACGGAAAAAAAAATCCGTTGTAAATTCCGTGAGAAATAAAAAAAATTTGAATTTGAATTTTTTTGTGACGGAAAAAAGATATTTGTCGGAAAATCCACGAGTTAGCGACGGAATAATCATCCGTCGCAACCCCCAACCGGGAGTTGCATTGGAATTAATAGCCGTCGCAACCCCCACTGGGGTTGCGACGGACTACGTGTCCGTCGCAGATTGGGTGGGATTTAATATCCCGCCCAATCTGCTACCCCTCATTTTTTTCAAAAAAATTTAAAAAAACCACCCCCTCCCTTGATTCATTTTCAAAGGCAAAACCACCCTCCTTATTCTTTTCGATGGCCCCCTCCCCCTTTCCACAATTCGCCCCCCCTCCTCCTCTCGTTCTCCCATCTTCCCCAACTTGCTACCTCTTCCTCCTCCCCTTGCTTTGGCACTCCTCCCCATTGCTCGCGATGTCCGGCCTCTAGTTCGTGCTTGCAATCTCCTCTGCTCCTCCTTGTCCTCACAACCTTCGGTACTCCTCGCTTGTCGTCTCAACCTTCAGGTAAGCCCAAGAACTTCCTATAATATTCAATATTCGTTGCTTCAATGTAAATTTTTGGGTAGGAAAATTTCAAAACTGAAAACAGCAATTGTATGTATGAAATTTGATGCCGGAAATTTCCTTGTTAAAATAATCATAATGCTCTTGTCTTTATTACTCATGTGCCTCTTATTTATAAGGAAATGGTTTTGTATGGTTATGTTGTGGTAAGAATTAAGGTGTACACGTTCTTTTTTATTTTGTGTACATGAATGAAATAATTAAAGATTAATTGTAATATTAAAATTATTTAGGAATATATACAGACTAACAAGTTAATTTTTTGTTATATTAATAAGTTAATTTTAGTTGTAAACAAACATTATAGCTTATTATTATGAGGTTTAGAGTTAATTATTCTCAAATATAATATGATAATAGTAAAAAAATAAAAAAAATTTTTTTTCTTATAGTGGGTGAACATGGGATTCTCTTTTAACATTTTAAGTTACTACTATTATATTGCTTTTGTATATGTATCTTAATTAAACCAGTTATGTACCAAGTTTGGGGAAGAAGTCATTGTAGGAAATATCTTTAATAATATCTAATATATTAATAAATATTTCTATTTCATTTTTCAATTTATTAGAATATTTAATTAATATATTATTTTTTTAATAAGAATATAAATATAATATTATTTATTTAACTTATTTATATTTCTATTAATATAGAATATATATTTCTATTAATTTATAATTTTTTTATTTTATTATAGAATTTCATATATATATATATATATATATATAATATAGAATTCTAAAATATAATTAGAATATGAATGTCATATTTTAAATTTCTTTCTTTTTTTGTTTGTGAGAAATTCCTCAACAAGTTATAGATATGCTTGGATAATTTGAAAAATTAAATTATAAATATTGTTTTAATTAAAAGGTAATTAAAAATAAATAAGGTAAAATGGATTTTGAAAATTATAAATTTTGTTTTAATTAAAAGGTAATTTTAAATAAACAAGGTAAAATGGATTTTGTATATTATACAAACTTGATTAAGTGTTATATAGTATTAATTAATTTGATTTCATCATTTTTGTTTTTGATTATTTAGAGTAGGTTTCCTAAAATAATCACACAGGATTTTTTGTTGATTTTTAAAAAAATTTAATTAATTAACCTTGAATTTTATTAAAACTCTAAAATTACATTATTAGTTCAATGCATATGTTTGTTTCTCACTTTCTTGATTAAGTGGCAACTGGTTGGCATAAATGACCAATTGTATTGGCCACTTATATTTGTGGCATGATGAGATGTTAATTAGGTTAGTAATTGAAATAGCCAGGAAGTACGGAAGGCGATCGTGATAGGAGTTGGATGTACAATCATCTAACTGAGAGAAAACAACTAACTCCATTCTTGGCGGGTTTGGAAGAGTTCATCAAATCTGTTTTGGCACATTCAACTAATTCAAGTAGGGCGATCAGTTGTCCATGTGTCAAATGTAGGTGTTTAAGATTTAAAGATCCGGGCACGGTCAAAATCCATTTGTGTAAAAAGGGATTCATGAAGGATTATGAATGTTGGGAATGTCATGGCGAAGTCCGACAGACACCGAGTAGTTATTATAGGGACAGTAGTCATCGAGACAACCTTAATCAATATGAGCAGTTGGTTATGGATGCCGCGGGACCGTCAATCGGCCAATATTTTGATCCTGTTACTCATGCTAAACCATCATACATGGGAGAGGAGACCGATACACATACTCAACCATCTTACTTGGGAGAGGATCCTCATCCAGAAGACGATAGGTTCTATAAAATGCTTCAAGAAGTGCAACGTCCGTTATGGGAAGGTTGCGAACACTTTGAAAATAGTGAATATTCATCGCTATCGGCTACCCTAGCAACACTAAGCTTGAAGAATGATCACCATATGAGTGAGAGGAATTACAACCAAATGATGCAGATCATGAGTAAGGTTGTTCCCCAAGACAATAATTTGCCGAAGGATTTTTACCAAGCAAAAAAAAAAAGGTGAAAGAGATGGGGCTTGGATGTGAAAAAAACCATTGCTGCCCCATAGGATGTATGTTGTATTACAAGGATGATATTGAGCTTACCAATTGTAAATTCTGTGGACATGATAGATATAAAGTTGTGAGGAATGGAAGGAAAACGACCCATCAGGCATTAAGCAAGATGTGGTATTTTCCTCTTGTGGCCAGACTTCAGAGATTGTATGCATCGAACAAACAAACATGCTCACATGAGATGGCACCGGAGCATCACGGGGATGAAAACTTTGTGACGCATCCACCGATGCCGAAGCTTGGCGTAAATTTGACGAGGCGAATCCTTTCTTTGCTATGGATCCCCATAATGTTCGTCTTGGTGTATGTTTGGATAGGTTCACTCCTATCAACAATACGGGCATGAATTATTCCTGTTGGCCTATCATTGTGACTTTGTACAACCTCCCACCTTCTATGTGCATGAGAAAAGAGTTTTTGTTTCTTAATGCGTTAATCCCTGGGCCATCCAACCCAAACAATAAGATAGATGTGTACCTCAGGCCTTTGATAAGCAAGCTGAAGATGTTGTGGAGCGAAGGGGTTATTACGTATGATATATCATTGAGCCAGAATTTCACCATGCGGGCTGCCTTAATATGGACGATAAATGATTTCCCTATATATGGGATGTTGAGTGGCTGGGAAACATCGGGGAAGCTTGCATGCCCTATGTCTTGAACAAAACATGGATTTTACCTTCGATTACAATCGCAAGGTCTGTTGGTTTGACAAGCACCGACGATTCCTGCCCCCCGAGCATCCGCTTAGGAAAAATAAAAAAGAGTTCATGCGGAATGTGGTCAAACGCACAGATCAACCTCGCCGTTTAAGTGGCCAATAAATATGGGACAGGGTCAAGTACATTCAAAGTGTTGAAGAGGGGGTTACTTCCATCGAACCTGAGGGATACATTGTTGATCATCATTAAAACAAACACAGCATCTTCTGGGAACTACCATATTGGAAAGATCAATTGTTAAGACACAACCTCGATGTCATGCATATTGAGAGGAATGTGTTTTGCAATATTCTGTACATCGTGATGGACACCAAGGGCAAGACGAAGGACACAGTCAACGCAAGATTGGACATAGAAGCGATTTATGAAGGCCTGATTTGCATTTGGTGGAGAACACCATGGGACGGACTTCCAAACCTAGAGTGCCGTACACATTCAACAAACAACAGAATTTTGAATTGTTGCAATGGGTTGAAGATCTAAAACTCCTGGACGGTTATGCGTCAAACTTGAAAAGATGTGTAAACATGCACAAGGCAAAATTATTCGAGATGAAGAGTAATGATTGTCATGTTTTTTTCCAGAGATTGTTGTCGTGGGCCTTCAAAGCACTTCCAAAGCATATATGGTCTATTCTGACGGAATTTTCCATGTTCTTTAGAGAAATGTGTGCTTCTGAGCTTAATGTTGAAAAGTTACGGCACTTGGAGGTGAGCATGCCAATAATGCTATGCAAGTTAGAGATGGTGTTTCCTCCTAGCATGTTTGACTCAATGGAACATTTGCCTGTTCACTTGGCCTACAAAGCAAAGGTAGGAGGTCCGCAACAATATAGGTGGATGTATTAGTTTGAGAGGTAATATATATATTTCTTTTGCGTAGTTATTAATTGACAGACATGGTACTTTAGTTTATAAATACCCTCTCATTGTCCATTGTAGGTTTTTACGATCACTTAAGAAGAAGATAAAAAATCTAAGGTACGTTGAAGGATCTATCGCTGAAGCATATCTAGTCAAAGAGGTGACAAAATTTGCGTCATACTATTATCCCCCTGAAATGATATCAAGATGGAGAGGGGTACCTCGCAATGATGATGGTAGTGAGACGAGCAAACAAAAATCAATATTTAATTTTCTAGGCCAAGTTGTGGGAAAACATTGGAGGTCAACTCTGGAAGGAAGTGATTAGAAAGTAGCGGAGTGGTACATTCTAAACAACTGTGAAGAGGCCGCCCAGTATTTAAAGTAAGATTTCTTTTCTTTTTTACTGTTATGGTAAGTATTAAAGTATTAACTTGTTTCTTTTGTTACAATTACTTCTCTAATTGGTCCGATCAAAAAATCCTTCAATGTCGGAATCCCAAGTTGATCAATTCACAAACTTTGAGTTTCCAAAATGGTTTTGATCCTACTTCATGGAATATCCATCAGATTCCAATGAAGTTGCATGGAGTTTATCTTATGGAGCTACAATAGTTGTTACCCGGTGCAACAAATATTTAATCAATGGGTATCGGTTTTCAACTATTGAAGTGAACATAGGTACACTATGTTGCAATTATGGTGTATGTTGTCAAGGTGACCAAGTTGACAGGGTGGAGGGCGACTACTACGGGAAGTTAATTGACATAATTCAGCTGAGTTACCCGTGGGATAAGGTGGTGACCCTTTTTAAATGTGAGTGGTTTGATAATAGTCCAGTGGGACAAAAGTGGACAAATATGGAAATGTTGAGATCCACTGGACAAGGAGATATATGGTTGGTTATGACTCATTCATCCTTGCTCAACTGGCGGAACAAGTTTACTATACATTATACCCCACATCCCGCCAAGGGTGAGGGAAGTTATCAAAACTAAAGCACAAAATATTATACCCAAGTCGAAAGAGTCAAAAACAAATGACGATATGACGGAACCATTCCAAGCTGATGTGGAACATGTACTGCCCGTAAACATTGCCGACAACAATGTACCAAGCAATTTGTTTGATTCTACTGTGGAGTTAGAGTTGATTGCTATCCAAATTGACGATGAGGAATCAGAGGATGAGGCAGAAGAGATTTATTTTGATAGTGAATCTAAGTTCGACGACTATGAGACTCCAGAGGAAGGCATGGAAACAAAGGCCGAAGAACATGAATCATCCGATTGATTTGTGTTAGTTTTTTGTTTATGACAATATATTAGATACATCCTACTTCGCCAGTGTCATATTAATTAAATTTCTTAAATTTATATATATATATATATTGACATAACGTTTATGAGTGTTTAGAGATGGAGCATATAGGAGGGCATTTAGGTAGTGGATGTAGTGGTGGTTGATCCCGACCCCGTCCTATTAGAGGGGTAGGGCGACGCCATCTACCCCCTCTGTAGGCAGAGGGCTCGGCGCTTCCCCAGAGTTGCCGCCACTTGATCATATCTCATCTTCACCGTCGATTTATTTGTCATCTTCACCGTCACTGTATATGTCATCTTCTCCATCTACCACCGACAATGGGTGGTACACGTGTGCCAGGAACTTCCACTGATCCATAGCAAGGGGCATAGCAGGTTTACTTTACAATTTCTGATTGATTTACATATGTTAAGTTCTCTTTAACCATCTATGTACAAACATCTTCAATAGTTGACATTCCTTCCTTCATCACACTGCGTCGCCTCAGAGCTAGGTCGAGGAAGAAGGTAGTTCCTCCAATACACCAATCTAGGGAACGGTAGATCCTACGACAGGGAAGCTTTGGATCCGTCTTGAAGGCACCACCGAGTAAGTCATGTAAAGTTACCAGTAATGTTACGATTTTCTACCTTTAATTTGTATGCTAATATTTGCATCCTGTACTCTGTCTTCAGATTTTACCCTTATAATCGGGTTTCGATTGGATCTCGAACCAAATATTCCATAATTTCAATTAGCCTTGGGGTTGTTGGACACAAATTCCTAAGCAGAATCAAGATCGTTGGTTCGAAGAGTTCTTGGTAAGTTATGTGTTTTATGATTAAGTACTTTTACAATTTAGATCACTAATTGTTCGTTATTGATTTGTAGCGTGAGTATAGGACGTTGCCTGAAGATCGTGAAAATCTGAAAAAAGCTTATAACCACAAGGGAGGCCGATGGTTGTCTAAGAGGTGTTATAAATTGAGAAGGCATAAAGGCAAGCAAGATTGGATTCAACCCGACACTGTAGATGAATTAATTCAAAAATGGGCCCATGATGAGAAGTTTCATACCAACAGTGACAAAAATAAGCAAAATAGGGCCAGAATGGAAGGACCATCATATGTTGGCTACTCTATTCCAATTAGTGAGCATCGACGAAAAATTGTTGAATACACGTACGTTATTTTCTATTTAAGTATTCAATATTTTGTACTTTGAAGTAATTAATTAAGTTCATCATTTGTGTTTGCAGGTAGAGTCCGGGGAAGTTCCTGTAGGATCGGTTGAGTGGGCTACCTTTGAGCGGACCCATTCCCAGCAGTCTGAAGGGAGTGAGAGGCGCTGGATTAACCCCAAGGCAAAGCAAATAGCGGTGAGACATTTATTGGATTTATTATTTGTTTCATGCACCACCATATTTATTTCATTTCACATGCCTTATTTGTTATGTATTTTTGTGCTTGTAGGATAGAGACTCGCAGAGTGGGACCGACCCCGTATCATCTTAGTCCGATAACAAGAGTCTATTCTTTGAGGTTGCAGGCGGATTTAACAAGAAAGGGAGAGTCTTTGGGTTTGGTGCCTCTACGAGCCGACTGAAGCAAACAAAGCGCTCCTCATCCAACACTAAAGGTGTTTCTGCAGGTAAACGTTATACATTTGCTATTGATTGTTACATTTTCATTCCCTGGTCGATTTAAATGATGTACAAAAAATAAACGTACTTCCTAATATTTTTGTAGATGAGATAAAAAAAGATGAAGGCATTGGTGCAGAGCAAGAAAGACATGAGTCGAAGTCGCTTAGTAGAGCCGAGCCACAAAGCACCTCTGGAGTCAGACAGCAAATGAGCTTAACGAGACATGACAGCTGATGACTTAGGAACATGAGATGATGAAGCAGCAAATGATTCAAGAACAGGAGATGATGAAGCAGCAAATGCTTCAGGAATAGGAGATGATGAGGCAGCGGATGACTTAGCAACAAGAGATGATGAGGCAGATGCAGCTTTAACTTCTATCCCTACTGAAAGACAAGGGTAAGGAGCCGGCTCCTGGTGGTGATGATGATGAAGCTGCTGCTGTTTAGACTATTTTTTAGTAGATTTTCTTTTAAACAATATTATTTATATTTTGTTTTCGATGTGTAAACTATTTCGATTGTTATTATATGTTTTTATGATATATAGGTTTATTATTATATTTTTAAATGTCATTTTACATGTTTTTAATTATTTTATCAAAAAACAATTAAAATCAAAATTTGCTATAGGCATAAAGAATTTAAAAAATTAAATTAAATTGTTTTTATAAAAAAAAATTTTTAAAAAAAATCGAATTTTGCGACAAATTAAAATCCACCGCAAATCCTAAAGGATTTGCGACGGATTCTAATTCCATCGTTATTTTGCAACGGAATCCCATTTCCATCGCAAAATTCAAAATTTGCGACAATTTCCATTTTTCCGTCGCAATTGCGACGAAGTTTTTTTTGCGACGGACAAAATTCATCGCAAATTTCCGTCGCAAATCACTCATTTTTTTGTAGTGTTTATTGCATCTACTGTTGATTTTAGACTTGTGTGAATTCCTTGAGAGAAACAATCCAGGTTTCCTATACTACAAATATTTGAATCCTGGTTATTTTAAGAGAGCCCAACAAATCTTTATCAACAACACCATCACAATCAGCTTGGCGGGATCCTATCCAACATACAAGAACCAAGCATATTGATGTCAGACATCACTTCATTAGAGACCATGTTCAAAAGAAGGATGTCAAGGTGATGTTCATTCCAACTCATCTACAACTTGCTGATGTCTTCACCAAACCATTGGCCAAGGAACAATTTGTGTTTATTAGAAGAGAATTGGGAATGGTAAATTCCAATGAGTTGTAGGTCATATTTACTCAAAGTTAGTTATTAGTTTTTTATGATAAATATTCACTGATTTAAGCTTGGAAGTTTCTAGACTTTGTTTTTGCAGGACTCTGTCAAGAAGGAAAGTGATGGAGGCTAACAAAGTAAGGCTAACTCGAGTCAAAGGGTTTGTGACTCAGGTCAACTAAAGATGAACTTTGAAAATCAAAGTGAATTCAGTTGCCCAACTGAGTCAACCTTGGTTTAACTCGAGTGCTATCGGGCAATCTTCATTTTGGAAGAGGAATTTCTCTTTAACTCGAGTCATTTAATGATGAACTCGAGTTAGTTGATTTCCTCTTGTATTCTTTGCACTAACATTTTCTTGGGTAAATTTCTTTAATTTGAGTGTAAGTCTAGTTAACTAGAGTAAAATTCAGACATAAAGCAAATGAATTTTTGGGACAAGAGTTTAACTTGGGTTAAGACAGAGTTAACTCGAGGAAAGTTCAGACAGAGAGCAACACAAGTTTTGAAGACTTGATTTACTCGAGTCAAGTAGCTGCTAACTTGAGTCAATCTCAAACAAAGAGCAGAGAAGCTATTAAGCAAGTCTCCAACTTGAGTCAGTCAAAGACAGAGAACAAACAATACCAAAATGTCTACCCAACTCAAGTCATGTTGTACTCAACTCGAGGCAAAGGTACTTTTCAAGTATTTTCAACTACATACTTGAAGTACAAGTTGGTACATTTTCATACAAACTTTAGTCAGTTTATGGTAACTTGAGTCAGTGACTCGAGTCATTTAGTGTTTTACTCAAGTCAAGCATGTATATATATATGGTATGTCTATTGCACTTGATTTCTTCACTCTCAAACCCTAACTCGAGTCTATGTGCTCTTACTCTGAAACTTTTCTCAATTTCGAATCTCCCAAACCTCTAGTCTTTCCAAAATGCGTTCCAAAAATCCTACCAAACCAAAATAATCATCCTCCGACTTTGAGGCAATGCAATCTGTGTCTCCTCCACCTTTGAAGAGACCCAAAAGGCAATCAAAGCCCCCAAAGAAGTATTAACCAAAAGTGGTTTCTGAGTCTACTAAGTCTCCAAAGAAAAGGCCCAAGAAATTGGTTATTCATAAGCTACTTTTTTGAAGGGAGAAGGAGCCTATTGTGGTTCTTCAGAAGAAGCAAAAGGTTTCAATATCAGCTTTTGAGTTTCGAGGAGCCTCTCAGACCAAATTAGTTCAAGCTCCTGGATAATCATCTTCTAAGGTATCTAGACCCACTGAGTCTTTAATTGATCCTCCAAATCACATTGAGTCCCCTTATCATTTCCTTTGTAATCCTGTTTCATACACTGAGTCTGAGTTGAAACTTTATAAAGAGAAATTTGAGTCTCATGGGTATTGTCCCACAATGTATGTGAATTTGGCCAAGCTTAAGGAGGATTGCAATCTTGACTTATCTCCTTGGCTAAAGCAATTTGAAAATTTACTGGCCAAAAACACCCTTTACAATCCAGCCATTGTTAAATCTTTCTATTTTAATATGTCAATGGCTACGTATTAGACAGTGAAGGAAATTTCTTATAAGATAAGATAACTACTTCAGTAAAGGGTCAAGGCATTGTCATTTCTGTTGATTCCATAAATTCTCTCTTGAGGATCACAAATCCTCCTCCTGTGCCTAAGCTTAATTATGATGATAAGGAGATTTTTAAAATCCTCAGACCAAGTGAGCCATTAGGGCCCTTGTAATTTGCTCTTGTGGCTATGCCTCCTATGCAATTTGGTATATTTACTCTCATAATTTAGTTCAAAAAGGAAAGAATTTTACACACTTGGCAAATAAAGAGTATGCCAATTTTACCTCTATCATAGACAAAGTACCTTATAACATAGGGTAATAGGTCTATCAGGAGATGAAGAAATTCAGATTTGATTCAAAACCAGCTGCCACTATTCCTTTTCCAACTCTGATTTCCCTTTTGCTTTTCACTTATAAAATCTAGTACTTAGACCTATATGAAAAGCCAATCAAACCCATCCTTTTTGGTCAAGTTCACTTGAACCATATGAGGATTTCTTTTTAAAAAGGGTTAAGGCAGTCCATAGCACCATCTAAATCCAGAGCTTCTATAACTAGAACCAATGAGGCTCAGTCTTCACCTGCTCCTAGTTCACAATCACAGCCTCTTCCACAACCTTCAATGTTTAATGCCTCCATCGAGGCAATTGTGGAAAAGGCAATGGTTGAGACATATAGGACTCTACAAACCACTTTTACAGCTCAATATGATGAGTTGACTGAAAAGATTGAAGCAGAAGTTGGTAAAAAGGTGACTTCAAGTCACAACAAACTGATTGAGGTCCAAGACAAGTAGCATGCCCAATTAGAAGGATTGGATGATAGGCTTGATAATGTTGAGGGTCACTTTGAAGATCTTGGAGCCAAGATTGATAGCCTCCACTCTATTTTTGCTATCATGGACTCCAAGATAAATAAGATGCTGAAGGCTAAGTCTATTGATATGCCTGGTCCCTCTGGTGTCTCTTCAACCATTCCACCTATTCTTATCTCTATATCCATTCCATCCTCTCCTATCCCTTCACCTCTTAACCTCTCACCCACATTACCTGTATCCACTCCCATTTTCTCATCTTCCACTCCTATTTTTACCACACCTATTACCACTACAACTCCATCTACCTTACCTGTTCTTGCTTTTCAGACGTCCATTGAAGATCTCAGATTCATCATTCTTTACTGGGAGCTTATTTGATGATTTTTCACCTACCTCTCCGTCTCACTCTTACCATTCCCCTCTTCCCAAACCAAATTCACCCTTACCAGAGACTTCTGTATCTGCCCTTCCTTGTGTATCCTTGGCCATTTACTTCCCTTTGCCTATTCTTTAGGCTTTATATGCTTCCTTGGCCTTTGATCCTCCCATTTTTCCTAATGACAAAGGGGCAGAGAAAGAGAAGAAGTGAAGAAAGGAGACAACATTCTTTCATTTGATTTTGTGTTAAGTAGCTTTTGTTTATGTATCTTCTTTCATTTCCTTTGTACTGATCTGTTATGTATCTCTCTTTTGGAATGAATGAATGGTCTTGTCTTTTTCTTTGAGTGCTACTGGTTTTGTTTCATTTGACTTCTCAAAGATTTCTTCATAGTTCTCTTTTTAACTTACAACTGTTGTCATCATCAAAAAGGGGGAGAATGTTAGTTCTCTCTGTGTGTTATGACGATAACTGACAATTGTAAGTAAAAGAATATTATTGATTCAAGTTCAATGTTTTATCTTAATAAAACTTGTTTCAATAACTGATTTAAGTTTCTATCACATGTTGACTCAAGTTAAGGATTGGCTGACTCGAGTTAAGTGTACTGAAGCTTCAGTCATCATGTGCTCTAAACTTGACTGACTCGAGCTAACCTTGGGTGACTCAAGTTAATGGTTTTGTGAAATGTGTTTATGAAAGGCATCAACTTGAGTCAGGGCTGTTATGACTCAAGTTGGTTTTTTGAGATTTCAAACTTAGCTTTTCAAACATTTTCTAACAGTCAAAATATGACTCAAGTTATATTGAGTCAACTCAAGTTAGCTTTGGTTGGAACTTATCTTTCAAATCTATTTTCAACCAACTCGAGTTAACTGAGTGCGATTCAAGTCTCGACAAAGATCTCTCTTTGAGTCAATCACTAAATGACTCGAGTTAAGCACTGTGCTCAAATCATTTTCAAAACTCACACCAATAACCTGTTGTGAAAATGATGTTGACTCGAGTTAAGTCTTGTGTGACTCGAGTCAAGTTGTTACAGAAACAGCTTCTCTATTTCTCATAGTTATTATCAAATGAGGATAAAGATGTGACTCGAGTTGAGTTCATCATACTCAAGTCAGGTAACTCGAGTTAAGATCTGGTTGATTCAAGTTAGCCTTCTAGTTTTTGCAAATCTCCGTATTCGTAAACTCTAAATTATTTATTGTGATTTCAATACTTCATATCATCACTCATTAATATTCCTAACTATGTTTAATCAATTTGTTAATTAGTTTCAGATGATTAGATGAATGATTAAAAGCAGAAAAATCAAAAAGCATTGATTATGTCAGTTGCATTAAATGCGTCTGCAGAAAATGAAGCATGCATTTGGTTAATCATTCTCTGGACATTCCAAAGACATTAATGGCTTCTTTACTTAAATAAACATCAGATCATCTAACGGGAAGATCAAAAGGAATGTCAACAAAGAATGTTGCGATCATTGAACGAATCAAGCATTGTCAATAACGAACGAACTTTAAGTCTAACGGCTATATTGATTACTCTCAATGGTGCATTGAAGGCTTCCAACGCTCATTTAATTCCTTCTCCAAATATAAACTGAAGCATTCAATTTGTTCTAACCGTCAGAAACACAAACGCTCAAATGAACTATACGCATTTACTGTTTCATTCATTTTTGTAATATCTTCGGATATTTTGTAATCTACAGTGTTTATCAATATGTTCTTTTAGAGAGTTTATTTCTGAATCAATATCTTTGTAAGAATCTCAAAGTAGTGAGACTTTGAGATTGAGTTATTTGATTACAACTTGTAAAGGGGAGTGAATCCTAGTTAGAGGATTACTTTCGAGTACAGAGTGTGTAATCAGTTGAAGTGATAGTGAAAATCCTAGAAAGTCTGGGGGACTGAACATATGTCAAGAGTTGAGATCGAACCAGTATAAATCTCTTGTGTCAATCTTTCTCTCTCTTTCTCTCTTTGTTAAGCTCTGTTTTAGTGAGTTAGTTTCAGAGGAAATCGAAATGATTTTTAATCACCCAATTCAATCCCCTCTTAGTGATATTCTGTCTTTCAAAGGTTTGATGGTCTCTTCTAACCTTCCCCCATATTGCAGCTCATAACCCTCCTCTTCTCCTTCAAAATCACCTCTCCCTTCTAAGTTCAAGTCATGGCTCCTCTGCAAAAAAAAAAAAAAAAAAAAAAGTCCCTCTAAAATCATATTTCTGAGTTGAAAAGTGTTGATTTCAAACTTTGGGCCCTTTGTGCAATATTCAGAAGTTTTGAGCTGTTGTTTGTAATTTTCTCTTGCCCTTTTATGCATTAATTTGCAGTTTCTAGAAATTCTAGGTCCTAATCTATAATTGTTCCTAAACTGATTTGTAAAAAATTTAAACCCAAAATGTAATACCTTATATTTCAAAAATCAATCAATTAAGGTAAATCATGAAATATATGACATTTTTGCCCCCTTTAATCTCTTTTCATGTAATCACCCATTAATCTGAATTTATCATAAAAATGCATTCTTGTCTCAATTAACATGATAGAATCCCTGGGTTAATCATGAAATTACATATTAAAATGTGGTATATTCAATTCCCCACACCTAGAAATTTATACTCCAGAAAAAAGGATTAATCTCAATATATACCAAGACCAACACCAATAACAATTAAAGAGTTATACAAATTCATAGTAACCAATGATGTCATTAAGCAAGTAATATTCATAGTCCAAATGAATGCAAAGAGATTAGCCAAATATGTAATTAACCAATGAAATTAAATAAGAGAGATATCACTCAAGAGATAATAGTGTTTCACTCAACTCCCCTTATTCGGATAATGTTCACTCAAAGTCCACTTAATTCAAACTAAATTCTCCAAGTAACAATCACAACCAAGGAACTCAAAGCCACTCTCATCAGTAGGAGTTAGAAAATCAGTCAATTTTTTAAAATCCTCTTATTTTTGCAAAGTGGAAGGTGTAGAGTTGGGGTACACCACACCATCATTGCAATAACAAGAGGCGAAAGGAAAAAGAGTGGAAGAAAGAAGATAATTTGTCAAATTGTTACCACCCATAGTGTTCAAAGATCCAAAAAATTTATTTGTCTTTTCTAAGTCTGGTGGCAAATCACAAGATAGCACTTGTGGGAAAGGTTCAACATGTAGAATTTTATCAATCAAAATTTTACAATCTTTGTCACCAACAAGACTACAAGGAAGTATAATCCAATGAGAATTTTATGCATTTGGAATTCTAGGCTATGGTTTTTCTTACTAACATCAACCATATTGGCATTCATAAAAGATTCAAAATTTTCGCAATGCTCATGGTTACAAACATCAATAGTATATAAGAGGGTGAATCATGATTAATGGTAAAACCAACTACTTCACCAAATGCTTTCTTTTGAAACTCAACAAGTAAGGGGCATTTTTTATTATAACAGTCTACACATATTTGATCTTCATCACAAGAGCATGAAAATATTTCGTTTAGTTCACAATGATTACTAGTACTATGAAGAGAAGCATTTTCACCAGTTAAAGCATCACACAAAGAAGTAGGAGGACACTCATCAACAATCAAATTACTACAACTAGACTCAATGGATTGAGCAATTACATTTTCAAATAGTTTAGGGGATTCACAAATAATTTCTTCATCTACCTCATCATCACTTAGATTTTCAATCACTTCTTTTAAAGTAGTAGGAGGGTTTACTTCTACAAGGATAGGATTGTTACTAAATGGTGGGAAGGGCTCATCATTGCTCATATTTTGACAGAGATTTGCCGTAATCTCCCAAAATAACTAGATTAGAAAAGGATTTGCAGTATAATGTAACCTGGGTCGTTTCCCAACGAATTCGCAGTCGGTTCAATTCGCACAAAGAATAAAAAACAAAGACGATAAATGCGGGGTTTTTTTTGATTTAGAATAATATTAAAGACGAGGTAATAGTGACAAAATGAAATAACACGAATTGAACAAAAAACGAGGATTAAAGGATCAACCCACAATTTCGGATTCACCCACTACCCTTCCTTGAACGAAACATTTATAACCGAACTCATAATCGACTCTAGACAAACCGAAATCTCGCATTTGTCTAGAAATTCCCTCAACTGAACAATCGTTCAGAATTTGTTCGAATCGTGGCGCACCTCTGTACGATCGTACGAAATACTTTAACCTGTCCAACTTCGTCCTTGGGAAATATCGATTTGGGTTTTTAATCAAAAACCCAATCCGAACCAAAAATCAAATCTGATTAAGGGATACAGAAACGAGTTAGACGGTTACCGATTAGGCATGAATCCTCTGGATAGTGGATGGAACCCTCATCGTGGATCAATCTTAGAAATTTAGCCGAACATAATTAAGAAAGATGAAAAACAGATGACGAACGCGAAGAACACGAAGAACATTGCAGAGAATTTGAAAACTACTATTTTGATCCTCTGAATTCTCAAAATGTGAATGAATTAGATGTTTGTGGCTGCCACTAACTTAAACCTAAACCTAAAATGGAAATGGGTCAGCCCAAAACGAAATTAAAATAAAATTGGGCTTTAGTTATAAAGTTCGAGCCCAAAATAAAATCCAAAAATACATATGCTTCGGCTCCAAATTTGACCACCCTCTTGTCCGAATTTTCTCTTCATGTCTTCATAACAATTGTAGCTCTCTGAATCATCTGAAATATGAGACAAAAATGAGGCAAATCCGATGTCTGGTTCAAGAGTTATGGTAAAAACAAGTGAAGCAATGTAAAACTGGAATTTATTATTAAATAATGGCTAAAATATAATAAAAGGCCCAAAGCCCAAATAAGTATAAAAGCCATTATTTATTAGCTAAAGAGTCCTAAATTATAAATCAAGAGACAAAAAGTAGTGTATGAAATATTCAATTATCAAATTCCCCTACACTTATCTTTTTGCACTCCCGAAAGCAAAATTCAAAGAAAAAGACCTAAAGGAGAAACTCTTCTTTTCTAACAATTGCTATCAATGCAAAAATTGAACAAAGGATACAAAGCTCCAAAAGATCAATCAATCAAGACCACAATCCCTTCATCTCAAATTAAAATTCATGGTAATCTCAATCAATGATGCTAATCACAAAAGATGGTCTCTCAAATGATGCGCTCAATCAATCAATCTCTCAAGTGTTTAAGGTAAATAAGTGTATCGCTCAAATTCTACTCCGAAATTTGTTCTACCATAAGCTTGCTCAATTTCTACGTCTCCACTACTCATAACACATGCATGCACAAATCAAGAGAGCTTGTTATGAAAGGTTGTAATGGGGTTAGAGTGAAGGTAGGTAATAGTATGGAATGAGAGGCTAAGCACCAAAGAAATTAAAAGGGCACTAATTAACACAATCATTCTCTATGCAAGGACATTTTTATTTTACTTATATATCTCCTTTCTTTCTATGCATTTTCTTTCTTTTCTTTTCTTTTTTTTTTTGTTCTCTTTCTTCTTCTTTTTTTCCCTTTTCTTTCTTTTCTTTTTTTTTTGTTCTCTTTCTTCTTCTTTTTTTTTTTTTCTTTCTCTTTTTTTTTTTTTTTTTTTTTTTTTTTTTTGAAAATGAAACTATACTATATACATAATCACAATGACAAAATAAAATATCTCCCCCACACTTAAATTGTTGCACTCCCGAGCAACCCCCACACTTAACCACAAGACCAAGGTAAACCAATGCTCAATAAATTTTCAAGGTGCGGAGTAAAATGGGTTTTATGCTTAGGCTTGTAATGTGGCTCAGAAAAGAATGGGCAAAAAGGCACAAAGGGGCTAGCAAAGGAATCATAATGCACGGGAAAGGCTATTTGGCCAAAGTGGGCAAAATAAAAGAAAGAAAACAAGCTTCCATCATACTTATGCACGTAAGTGAAAAGTGTAGTTTCAAAAAGAAAAGGAGCAAGTTCTAGAGAACACAAATCATGAGCAGATACACACATGAAAGAAAGAATGGCAAAAGATGAATTCCATTCATGCAAGCCCAAAACCTCACAAGGTCAATACCAACTTAGGCAATCAACAACATCAAATCAACTATCAAGACATGTAATCGAAGAGTCAAGAATGGCAGACCAAATAGAATGATCCATTAAAACCAAAATGTCCAAGTTCATAATATGTAACAATCATAGAAAGAGAGACTGTATTTATTTCAAAAAGCAAAGTAGAAAAAGGAAAACAAATAGAAGAAAGAGGGAGAAAGAAAGAAGAATACTCCCCAAGGGGTTTATGGAGGATAAGTGGCATCAATGAGGAGAATCTCTCGCTTCCTCAGTCGCTTTGATCCCTCATGAAATGGCTTGAGGCGATGCCCATTGACCTTAAAGGTTCATCCCGTGGGTGGATCACATAGCTCAACAAAGACCAAATGGAAAAATGTTAGTGATCACAAAAGGGCCATCCCATTTAGATCGAAGCTTACCAGCATAAACTTCAAATGGGAGTTAAACAAGAACTTTCTCGGCCCACGTAAAATTCTTTCCTCGAATATGCTTATCATGGAATGCCTTAGTCTTTTCCTTGTACAACCGTGAGCTTTCATAGGCATCCAATCTAAGCTCATCCAACTCTTGCAATTGTAGCTTCCGCTCCATCCCGCACTTGGCCAAATCCATGTTACACCGTTTAATGGCCCAATAGGCTTGATGCTCCAACTCAACCTAAGATGACATGCCTTACCAAAGACAAGCCGATAAGGAGACATCCCAATCGGAGTCTTGTAGGCGGTGCGATATGCCCACAAAGCATCCTCTAATCGCTTACTCCAATCTTTCCGAGTAGAGTTAACAGTCTTCTGAAGGATTTGCTTAATCTCTCTATTTGAGACTTTAGCTTGACCGTTGGTTTGAGGATGGTATGCTGTGGAGACCTTGTGAAGCACTCCATACTTGCATAATAAGGCACCCATGCTTCGGTTGCAAAAATGGGAGCCTTGGTCACTGATAATAGCTCTAGGAATGCCAAACCCGCAGAAAAATGTTAGACCTAACAAAATCCACCACCACAAGAATCATTAGTCCGAGCGGCTTTCGCCTCAACCCATTTTGAGACATAATCAACAAATGCAAGAAGATGTAAGTATAACCATATGAAGTAGGAAATGGACCCATAAAATCAATACCCCAAACATCAAAGATCTCACAAAACAATATAGGGTTCTCGGGGCATCTCATGCCTACGGAAATACTCCCCGCTCTCCGACGCTATCACATGACTTACAAAACATATGGGAATCATGAAACAAGGAAGGCCAAAATAATCCACTGTCTAACACTTTCCTAGCAGTTCTTTGGGGTCCAAAGTGACCACCACAAAGTGCGAAGCATGAGCAAAATGCAATATAGAGTGAAACTCATGATCGTGCACACATCTCCTAACTACTTGGTCACTACAAAATTTCCACGATAAGGGTCATCCCAAACATAATATTTAGATTCACTCTTTAATTTAAGGGTTTGGGCCCTAGTGGAATCTATAGGCAAAACACCGCCTACCAAGTAGTTAACGAGATCAAGATACCATGGAAGCTTACCTTGCACTGTAGAAGCCGCCATCGTGAAATCATCCCGAATAGAAGAGGGGTGAGAGGGAGAATGAGTGATGCGACTCAAGTGGTCAGCTACCCGCTTTGTGCTCCACTTCGTCTCGAATCTCAACATCGAACTCTTGGAGCAATAACATCCACCGGATGAGTCGTGGCTTAGCATCTGTCTTTTTCAAAAGAAACTTCAAAGCAAAGATGGTCGAGAAAACAATTACTCTACTTGCTAGCAGATATGACCTAAACTTATCAAAAGCAAATACAATAGCCAACAACTCTTTCTCGCAGTGGTGTAATTAGATCAAGGGCAGATCCAAAGTCTTGGAGGCATATGCAATCACATGAGATGCTCTATCAACTCGCTCGTGCCAAGATAGCACCAACCGCATAGTTGGAAGCATCACACATCAACTCGAAGGGGAGGCACCAATCGTGGGCTTGATCATCAAGCCGTGTCGTCGCAACGCTTCAAATGATCGAAGGCCGCCTTGCAAGCATCATCAAATACAAAGTCGTGTCCTTATGCGTAAGGTTGGACAAGGGTCGGGCAAGCTTTTGCTGAAATCCCGAATGAAACACCGATAGAAACCTGCATGACTAAGAAAAGAGCGAACTTCCCGCACAGATGCGGGGTAAGGCAAAGCAGTAATTACATCTATCTTAGCAGGGTCTACCTCAATCCCTTTCCTAGACACTATGTGTCCCAAGACTATACCCGACTCAACCATAAAGTGACACTTCTCATAATTCAACACAAGATTAGACTCAATGCACCTATGCAAAACTCTAGACAAATTAGCTAAGCATGCATCAAAATCGACCCATATACAAAGAAATCATCCATAAAAACCTCCATGCAAATCCTCTAGAAATTCGAGAAAATGCTTACCATACAACGCCGAAAGGTGCCGGTGCGTTGCAAAGGCCAAAAGGCATCCTTCGGTAGGCATATGTTCCAAAGGGGCATGTGAAGGTCGTCTTCTCTTGATCCTCGAGCAATATGGATCCGGAAGTATCCGGAGTAGCCATCCAAGAAGCAAGAATGGGACTTGCCACCAATCGCTCTAACATCCGATCAATGAAAGGTAGAGGGTAATGATCCTTGCGAGTGGCTTGGTTGAGTCTCCTATAGTCGATGCAAACTCTCCAACTATTCTCGAACTCGAGTAGAATGAGCTCATTCTTCCGATTGGCTACCACAAAGACTTCGGATTTCTTAGGAACCACCGGACCGGGCTAACCCACCGGCTATCGAAATGGGATAGATGATACCAGCTTGCGTAAGCTTAGTGACCTCTTTCTTCACCACATCAAGGATAAGAGGATTAAGGTGTCTCGGGGTTGCCTCACCGCTTAGAGTCCTCTTCCAACAGAATTCGATGCATACACATGGAAGGGCTAATGCCAACGATGTCGCCTAATGTCCACCCAATGGCTTTCTTGTTCACCCTCAATAAGCTTAGCAGCCTTATCTTCTTGGTCGTGAAGAAGATTATTTGCCACAATGATCGGCAACTGTTCATCCACCTCCAGAAATGCATACTTCAAGTGATCTGGAAGGGATTTCAACTCAAGCTTGGGTGGTTGCTCAATGGAGGGAAGAAGCTTGGGTGGTTGTTGCAACAACTCGATGTCATCACACTGGAAATGCCTGAAACCACATTCAAAGAAGCGTAAGAACCGTGTCTAGACAACTCAATGTTAACATCGAGTAAAGCTCATCAAAATCGAGTTAAGCTCATCAAAATCAATTAGGATGTACATTAGGATCGATGAAGCTCAAACTCAAAATCAATATCGAATCCACATGTAATGTAGAATCACCAAGCAAGTCGAATCACCAAATAATGCAACATTAAGCAAATCAATGCAAACAGAGCACCATTCATTATCAAGACATGCACAAATGGGAGAATCACTCTCGATGCAAAATCGATAGTCAAGACACCAATCAAGAATAACGCATCCACAAGATCATCAATCACATCAATGCGAGAAAACAGTGTTCTTCCCTAGGATGTTTCATGGCATCAAAGATATTGAAATTCACAGATATATCACCAAACTCCATGGAAAGAGTACCAAAATGCACATCTATCTTAGTCCTAGCTATTTTCATGAAAGGCCTCCCTAAAATGATAGATGATCTACTACTGGGAGACTCGTCCTCCATATCTAAGATGGAAAAACCAGCAGGAAATATCAGTTCATTAACCTTGACTAATACATCCTCAACTAAACCGTAAGGATGAACATTACTCCTATTAGCTAGCCAACAACAACACCAATCGGACGTAAAGGACCAAGACCAAGAGATTTATAAATAGATGCGTGCATGACATTAATAGAAGCACCTAAATCTAGCATGCAATCATCAAATCTATAGTTACCAAAACAACAAGGGATAGAAAACGTCCCTGGATCCTTGCACTTGCAGGCATTGTAGGCGGATGAGTGCCGATACATTCTCGGTTCAAACTCACTCCTTCACTCCCCTTCGCCGCCTCTTGTTGGTGCACAACTCCTTCGAAACTTGGCATATTTAGGAATTTGTTTGACTGCATCTAAGAGAGGAATGTTGATCTCTACTCTCCTGAATGTCTCAAGTATATCCTTCTCTTGTGCTTTTTCTACCAACTTCTTGGGCTGAACTGCTCTCTGAGGGAAAGGAAGAGGAATGGGGATGTCTTCCTCTTCACCTTGCTGCACTACCTTTTTATTTTTAGAGTCAATCTTCACAATTTCTGACTCTTTTTCGATGTGGAAGTCACATCTCGCAATGGTTTAGGTTCCTCCAATTGCTTGCCGAACGAAGAGAGATAGCACTCACATTCCCCTTAGGATTAGGAATTGTTTGTGAAGGAAGAGTGTTGGATCCCCGAGGTTGAAGCCGGTTCAATGAGGTTGCCAACTGCCCAATCTGTGTTTGCAAACTCTGAATGGAAGTGTCAGTTTGCTATTGGAACTGCATATTGGCTATGACAAATTGCTTCATCATATCTTCAAGTGAGGAACCACCACTACCACTACTACTAGCCTCGTTGTTGTCGCGCCCGGAGGTGCACATATGGCTCGGTCGAGGAGGTGGTGCCGGCAAAGGCAAAGGCGGTGCAGATTGCCGTTGGAAATTTCGTGGTCTCGTACTCGCTCTCGTTGGTAATTCCTGCACTCTCGCCGATATTGGTTACTCGGTTCTCGATTCTGGTTCCAACGAAAATTGGGGTGATTTCTCCAACCAGATTGTAGGTATTGGAGAAGGCATTATTCTGTTGGTATTGTGGCTTTCCCGGAAAAGCACCCACCGAAGCTACCGACCGGTCTTGATAAGTAGGATCATGCAAGGTAGGGCAAGAGTCGATAGAATGGTAAGGGTCGAATGTAACCCACATGAGTAGCCAATCTGAGAGAGGGAAGATTGTACTGCGTCCTCGTCATCGCTACCGCCTCACTCGTAGAGGTCGATCATCAAGTCTATTCTCTAATCTCTCGAGAATCGTACTCGGACTCGGAGGTGTTTGCACATGGTAAACAGGAGTACTATTGGCCCTGGTGCCAAATTGTTGAGAGTTGGCGCCATCTCGATAACAATTCTCGGCATCTTCAGTGTCTTGTTACGTAGAGCCCCACCACTAGAAGCATCCACCAAACCTTTGTCTACCGGTAGCGACCATCATAGAAATGGGTAATCAAGTCTTTCTCGTAGATCCGGTGGTGTGGACAGCTTGCACACAACCTTTTGAACCTCTCCCGCACTCATACAAAGTCTCCCATTGACTTGCTTAATGTTGGCAATTTCCTTCTTGATCGCAGCTTGCTCTTGAAGAAGGGAAATATTTCTCCATAAATAACCTCGAACCTCAAATTGCTCCCAATAGATGAAGGTCAAGGTACAACAACCAGCTTTTTGGCTCCACCTTCCAATGAGAAAGGAAAAGCTCTCACTTGATTTGATCTTCATCAATGGCATGCGGTTTCATCAAGTCGCATACTAGATGGAATTCCTTTAAATGCTTAATGGCACACTCACCGAAAGACCATGAAACTTAGGCAAAGAAGTGTATTAGACCAGATTTAAGCTCAAAGTTAGCAAAGAAGGGCAAGATATTGAATGCACAAAGGTTGATAATTAACATCGTTTCATTCAATTCCTTTAAAGTAGACGATTTTCCCGTTCTTCCGCCATAATTTCTGAGTTAGGAAAATTGCTACTAGAATCGGTGAAAACAA
The DNA here is from genome assembly GCA_019022655.1 of Acacia acuminata. Classification (NCBI taxonomy): domain Eukaryota; kingdom Viridiplantae; phylum Streptophyta; class Magnoliopsida; order Fabales; family Fabaceae; genus Acacia; species Acacia acuminata. The sequence goes on along the minus strand of JAFJYI010000048.1, from coordinate 770,082 downwards.
CAAGACTATCGAAGTACTATCGAAACACAATCGAAAGATCAACAAGTAATGAACACAATCGAATGGTCGACTTAAGTTCAATGTCCAATTCAAGATTAATCCCACGACTTAGCCTAACAACTCTTCTAGCAAGAAGAATTGTTCTTTCTATTTCAGATCAAATGGCAACAAGTCTTCTCGGATTGATAGTGCTCCTAGTACTCATGCAAAAGATAATCACAAGGCAGAATTTGCAGAAAATCAAAATTACAAAAATGCCACCAGCCAATCAGAATTACGAAAATGCCACTAGAAACTCGAATTACGAAAATGCCACTAAAAGTGGTAAAAAACAATAATTAAGAAAAGTAGAAAAACACTAAGACTTCACACAAAAGAAAAATCACAAAAGCAAAAACCTATGTTAGAAATTGACCAAAAGCAAAAACCTATTTTAGGAATTTTTTTTTCGATTTTTTTTTTTTGATCTTGTTGGGATGGAACGGGTATTTCAGAATTTAATGACTTACTCCGATTGGGCTGATTTTTGGTGACCTGAAGGAAAACCCTATTCTAAGACAACCTCAGCACCATTAAGGCGCTGAGATCCTCATATTTAAGCCAAATTCCATCGTTTAGACCACTTTTTCAATTTTTTTTTTTATTTTCACGAATTTATCGAAACTTAAAACAAAAAAACATGACCCAAACGTTGGAATTTGGGGAAAATAGGTGAGACCTCACTTACTAAAAGTAAGTGATTCTTGCTTAGAATGCCCAATTCCTTGTGAATAAGACCTAGATTGAGTAATCTGGGCAGAAAAATTTCTGTCCAAACACCCGAACCAACTAAACTATCGAAACAAAGCTATTTACACTATCGTTACTAATCAAACCGATGCAAATTCCCCGGCAGAATGCGCCATATTTTGACAGAGATTTTCCGTAATCTCCCAAAATAACCAGATTAGAAAAGGATTTGCGTATAATGTAACCTGGGTCGTTTCCCAACGAATTCGCAGGTCGGCTCAATTCGCACAAAGAATAAAAAAACAAGAAAATGGGGGGTTTTTTTTATTCAAAATAATATTAAAGACGAGGTAACAGACAAAATGAAATAACACGAATTTAACAAAAAACAGGATTAAAGGATCAACCCACAATTTCGGATTCACCCACTACCCTTCCTTGAATGAAACATTTATAACCGAACTCAGAATCGACTCTAGACAAACCGAAATCTCTGCATTTGTCTAGAAATTCCCTCAACTGAACAATCGTTCAGAATTTGTTCGAATCAAGGCGCACCTCTCGTACGATCGCACGAAATACTTTAACCCAAATCCAACTTCGTCCTTGGGAAATATCGATTTGGGTTTTTAATCAAAAACCCAATCCGAACCAAAAATCAAATCCGATTAAGGGATACGTAAACGAGTTAGACGGTTACCGATTAGGCGCGAATCCTCCGGATAGTGGATGGAACCCTCATCGTGGATCAATCTCAAAATTTAGCCGAACATAATTAAGAAAGATGAAAAAACAGATGACGAACGCGAAGAACACGAAGAACATTGCGTAGAATTTGAAAACTACTATTTTGATCCTCCGAATTCTCAAAACGTGAATGAATCAGATGTTTGTGGCTGCCACTAACTTAAACCTAAACCTAAAATGGAAATGGGTCAGCCCAAAAACGAAATTAAAATAAAATTGGGCTTTAGTTATAAAGTTCGAGCCCAAAATAAAATCCAAAAATACATATGCTTCCGCCCTCTTGTCTCCAAATTTGACCGAGACAAAAATGAGGCAAATCTCTTGTCCGAATTTGCTCTTCATGTCTTCATAACAATTGTAGCTCTCTGAATCATCTGAAATATGAGACAAAAATGAGGCAAATCATAAGCTCATTCATTTGATGTCTGGTTCAAGAGTTATGGTAAAAATATGGAGACTCATGAGGTGGTAGTGAATGTGGTTGGGTTGGTACGCTTTATATTATGGGGGAGGTGAAGCAATGTAAAACTGGAATTTATTATTAAATAATGGCTAAAATATAATAAAAGGCCCAAAGCCCAAATAAGTATAAAAGCCATTATTTATTAGCTAAAGAGTCCTAAATTATAAATCAAGAGACAAAAAAAAGTAGTGTATGAAATATTCAATTATCAAAGAAAACTCAAAAACTCACCAAGTGAAAGTCTCGCTCAAAAACTCACCAAGTGAAAATCTGGAAAAAAATTCTAGAAAATGAAAAAAAAAAAAAAAAAGCTTCAAAAAGATTTGGTCAAAATTTGTAGGACCTAATAGCATTAGCTATTAGTTTTGCTTAGAACAGCCAAAACCTTGAGGATACCAAAAATTAGAATTTTCTCGGGAATTTTTTTTTTAAAGTTCCAGCAAGCTCAACTCAATGCACAAGTGAATTTCTATCAAAATTCCAATGAGTTTACCAATGAAACCAAACAAAATCCTAAGCTAAGAAAAATTGTTGATTTAGCTCCAAATTGATGAAAACCTTTCAGGCCCTCGATTTAGCACAAATGTAGACAAGTCAAGTTCAAATTTCAGCAACTAACACTTACCCAAGTTGAAGAATTCACCAAGGTCAAGCAAGCAAGCATTGAGGCACAGTGGAAAATGATATCCTTTGGATTTTGAAATACACCAGCAAACATTCACTTAGTTCAATCTCAAACAAAACTTTCAGAATTTGTTAGCACTCGAATCTGGTGTTTGTGACTTAAAGGCAACGGGTAATAATGATATAACTTGGAAGACTTGCCAAAACACATGAGCTCAACACATGCACCAATTTACAGCTCAAACTACTCAAAGAATTATGTAGAAACAACAATGAGTGATAAGGAATAGAGATAGAAACTCAGAAAACTATCCAGCAAATCAGTTTTTTTTTTCAATGAAAATAAGTTTGGTTTGCTCTCTCTCTCTCTGTCTCTTTTTCCGTGCAAAATAAGCAATCACCACAACAGACTTGTACTAATGACAGTACCAAGTGCACATGCATCAGATTTTCACAGTTCTAGACAAATGATTCAGCAACCCAAGAAAACAGCAGTAGCAATACAGCCAATCAGATCTCAAATTTTCAAACAGAAGTTCTCACAATAGTAATTACTCAAGAACAATTGATGAGATAATCAAGATTTGAGTGCTTATCAGTTCTGGAATACTTAGATAAAAAAAGATTCTAGAAATCAATACAAAGATTCAATACAAATTCTGCAACAAAAGCTTACTCAAACTAACCAAGAAAGCTTTTTTCGCTTTCAAACTCTACCAAAACAAATCCAATAACAACCCAAAGAATTCACTTCCAAAGAATTATTGGCGCCCGAAATCACAAAACACTATGCCACACTATAACAGCAACCAGTTCAAGAAATCTTAATCCAATAATGGCAACAGTATGCAACTCAAACCAAGTGTCCAGTTGTGCTACAACGCAGAATTTTTAAAACACAACTCCAAAATTGCACCCACAAATCACCTTGCAGTAGCAAAGAATCAGTTGTAGGTGTTAGAGATGCTGAAGAAAGATGAGAATGTGTAGCAAACAGATTTATGCAACTGAATGTTAATTTAAAATAATGAAGAACCAAGAACAGCACTCAAATTCAGAATCAAAGATTTAATTTCTTGCACAAAAAGACAGTGAGTCAAACAATTTTAACACCATTCGTGCTTGTAGCATACTTATTAAATCAGGGAAAAAAATAAATAAAACCAGAACTTCTAACAACGAAGCAAGGAAGCAAGGAGAACATTAGAACAATGATTAAGAACACTGCAAGGCCAAGTCATAAACAGAATTTTCAGCAAAAATGTCTTAATTTGTATTCTGAAAAGTTTTAGCCGATTTGGTCCCAATTCAAATGCAATTTTGCACAAGAATTCTGAAATAGCTTAATGCACCTAGCAAAAACAAGTAACAAGTAACAGCCACGAGTAACAAGTAACACGAGTATATCAAAGTCAACCTAGGATGGCTGCACCATGTTTGTCCAGAAATGAAAAATCCTTTTCGCTATTGCTTGAGGTCAAGTTAAAGACGAGTTACTACAGAAGCAATCCATTTCAGCATATGGAACTCAGACCATTGGAAAATATAAGGACTTATCTTGAACCCACGTAATTTAACCTCGAAAGTAAGCCTAGTAAAGGCTATTTTTGCAAACGTTGAAGAATAAGCTTAGTACAACCAGGGGAATCTAATTAGACCATAAATCTAGATATCCAACTACAAATCAAAAAGCATACTCAAAATTTAAAAGCATTAGTGATTGATCGAAACCAAAAATAATTCCGTTAAAGCAAGGAAAAAGATGATGGAAGAGAGAGAGAGTTAGTGATTAAAATATGATTTTTATTAGAGCACATGTGGGATTTAACTTTGGAGATTAAGATAATTAGCTAAGTCCAATGTAATTGTTTTTAACCAATGGGAAGCATTTGCTCACAAATTGTATCACCATAGAAGCACAAATTAATATTAGCCCTTGATAAGAAAAGTTGATCCAAGGGATAAAATTCATAAGCTTTTACTATAACTAGGGGCCTTGCCCTTCATAATTCTTCACACCAAATCAAACTTCAAGAGTTGATTTCTAATAGAGTAGAAGCAAGAAGGAGGTAGCAAGCAAGAGGCTTCAAGAGGTAAGCTTGTCTTTAGTTTTTAGTTTCTAGTTTTTAGTTCTTAGTAGTTCTTAGTAGCTTTTAGTAGAATTATTAGTTTTACTCTAGGAAATAGGTAAAGTAATTTCCCATCATTTTTTTCAAGCCTTATTGCATCAAAAGATGCCTGACAAGGTGGAAACATGTTGGGGAGTGACTTCTAGGATTAATAAAACAAGTTAGAATAAGATAGGAATTGTGGGGTGTTGTTGGACAATGGGAGTCGTGCAGTTAGATAGTGATATTATATATGCAAAATCATCTTCATAAATTCTGAAATAATTCATGAGTGTAGTAAAAATGTATAGTTTTCTATGGATATAAAATATGCATCAATTAGAGGTCTGTAGAGGGAGATAAAAATTCTGGAAATAAAGCTATGTTTTTCTGGAAAAATTCTGGACAGAGGATGAACATCATCAAACTGGGAATGAATCACAAATTTTGGGTGTAAACCAATATTTTTCTCAAAAATAGACATCCTGAGGTTTCCAGGAGATTTTACGGATACTCGTTTCGATATTTCTAGAATTAATTATGATTTTTCAAATTTAGACGAAAAATCTGCCCAGAAATACTGTACCAGCGTTTTTCTACGAAATTTTGGAAATAAGTTGAAAAATAATCCTACCAAGAGTAAAAAGGTCATTAGGGACTAAGATATCTACTAGAATATCATTTGTGAATTAATAAAAGTGATATTACCATTATAGGACATACGTGATCATACACCGACAGACGAACGTACCGACATCACCAAACGAAGGTACGAATGCGTACTGTAACACTAACTCTGATGCTCATTGTATGCTTACATATGTGATAGATACTTTCATAAAGACATGGACGGGACTCTATCTTGGACATGCACCGTGACTAAGTTCGTGGAGCTTAGATCACATGTGTTTATACATTCAGCTTTATACGGGTTACGAGTCTTGGTAATGTCTTTGTGGAGTTTTCCTAGCGAGGACACGATGGGCCGTCGTGGCACTAGTTAGTGCAAACATGGGTGACTGTGCATGTGCTGTGTGCTATGTACTGTGGATATGTTAATCTTGCATCTGCTGTGTGCTTATGTATTGATTACTTTGCTGTAATGTCATGAATATCTCATCATATATATTGTTATACATGAGCATGAGGTTAACCGTTACCTGAGGTCCGATGGGCATTGGACCTCAGCTCTTACTATAGCTTCAGGGTCCGGAGGACCAAGGACCGAAGACAAGAGTAAGCAGAGTGAACAGCACGCGTGAAGACCCGACCGAAGATTTTTAGGACATGTATCGTCATATTACCCAGTAACTGTACTGTTCTTTATAAACAAACAGATACGCCACAATTGATGATATATCAGTTACTCACTCTTTTACTTGCTCCGATGCTCTACTCTGATGAAAAAAAAAAATTCCGCTTTTGAAAAATGGGGTGTTACATTTTGGTATCAGAGTAGACATTATGGCACGAAGTTAACTAGGTTACTCCAAATAGTCTGATGTCTAGAAAGGGGTTTTGTGGTTGTCATTTAGTCCCCGTATAAGTCGGCGAGACTTCCACAAATACACCTGCCTGGCCGGATTGTTTGAGTAACGGAGTTAGGTTCGGAGTTTTCAACCAAGAGCATTTTTACCTGGCAAGAACCTGACTCAGTTATAGTAAACCATTGGTGCCGAAGGCAAGGCTAGTCTATGTGGGTCAGTCATTCAGTCGCCGTAAAGTCGGTGAGACCCCCATAATAGATACCTACCTGGCCAATCAGTTTGATTAACTAAGTTGGGCTCTAAGCCATTATCTTAAAACCTATTTTGGAAAGAGTACTGATAAAACCTTGGTGTACTGTTGAAAAGGTGGACAAAGACGAAACCCTTTATGTAGATTAACTTAGAAGGATTAGGATACCGCTAGGAAACAAGAAATCCCGAGCCGGTCAAACATAGACGTAACCCTGATTTAATCTATCCACCCCCCGAATATGTAGCTGATCCAGAACCCGAGTATCATTTCAAACCAGAGTATTTTGACGAATCCATATACAACCATAGACCAGTGTACCATTCCAAACCAGTATATCAATCTGAACCAGTATACCACCTTGAGTCGAAATATCACCCAAACTCGGAAAGACCCCTTGTACCCATTCATGACCTTGAACCTTTAAACATGTATCAACTTGAGTCGGTATATACCTGTACTACAAAAAAAAAGATATGTTATATCCTACTCCAGAAATCTAATCTTGAGCCAATGTATCTTCCTGCTTCTGAACAATGTATCGCCCCGAAAATTGTTTCTGAACCTAAATACCACCCTCGACCAAGAACATCCTTATAAGATCATATATGACCAATGACCTTTTCATTCAAGTATCCCTGAACATAGTGTACCTAGAACCAATGGCTAGCATACCCTCTGAGCCAGAGAGACCTATAGGATTGGATCATCCATCCAATGATGACAACCGTGAGTATTTTCAGCTGACAAGATAACTCTGAGAGAGAGTCCTCTTACGAATCCAAACTTTCTTGCGACGAGTCCTGATATCAACAAAAATTAATAGGCGCTCTACATAATGGCAGATCAACACTAAGACTAGCAAAAGAACATACCTCCAGTATCTAGAAAAAGTCAATATGACTTACGAGCAAAACGACGCAAGGGTCTTCTCTACCGTTAAACGATTGGGTAATATCAACCTTATACCCTTTTTCTTTGAACCGCTTCGGATAGAAAGGATGAATGAACCCTTAGACGGTGAACGTACCAATTTCCACTCCTTTCGTATCATCTCCAAAGGCTAGTCACGATAACATGTAGTCACATAACGAAATATGAACCTAGTAACAATCAAGGAGGCTACGAAGATAGTGATAACTAAACATAGTTTATGTTATGACTTAGCAACTACAATAATATAGTAAGTTTGCAAGGAAGATATATATATATATATATATATGTTTGCAATAGGTGCTAATTACTACTTCATTCGATGTTATAAGGGACCGGAGTTCCCAAAGGTAGAGATAGAGATGGATGAAGAGGTAGAAATAAACAAACCACAAATGAAACAAATTCCAGTTACCTAGAGCAATATTTTTCATTAGGGTCTGGATTATTGTTATGAACCCGGCATAATCATAATCAAGGCATCATTGAAGGCCGTATAGGTGGCCCATTTTGCTCTACCCCTAGGCCGCTTTGTCTTCATAGATAGTACGAGATATCTTAAATGATGAGGGACAGATTAGCTAGTATTGAAAGACTCTTTATGAAGTATGTACTCAAGGAAGAAAAAGTATTAGTAGACTAATGCCTAAGTATATGTTAGGAGACAAATCTATAAACAGTTAGTTTCTTTTAACCCATCAAAATTCATACTGATGTTTAAAATAAAACTGGAAGGAAGAATACTCCTTTAGAAAGCACATAAGAGGTTTATGTGGTATGTGAAATTGAGCTTTGATTTTCCTTGTGTGATTAAATCACGTCTCTAAATGTTCTCGATATGTCTCAAAGAAATCTCAAAAATCCCTTTCCTTATGTTGTTGTGAAGAGATATGTCTTATTGAATAGAATTTAAGCATCATTATGAAGCCTGTGATAAATCAAGCAACGCCTAGCATGAACTCTCTCTTATCATTTGGACCATTTGCATGATTAGATTTTTATCTGATGTTCTTTAGTTTGACATGGAAATCCTTTGTGGTCATATGCTTACTGCTAAACATGTTTTGTACGATATGAGATTGCATTGGATATTTGCACTTTAAGGTTGTTGTTAAGACTTGAAACTTGTATGAGTTAATATATTAAGTATGTTACACATATGTTTAAACGCTTACTTTATTTTTGAAAATTGCCAACCAGATATAACTCATAGACAACATGTTGACCAATTGTTTGTTCACTTAGAAATCTAACCTGAGCATTTCACTTAAATTTTCCAAACTAAGCTAGTTTGAAACTATGTTTTTGAAAGTGATTCTTCTTTAAATTTGTTAAATATTGTTAAGGGCAAATTGTTACGGTATTTCATTAAGAGTTTATGCATGTAATTATTGTAGTCCAACCACTAGCCAGTAGGAACTCTAAATGGTGACACTTGCACGGTGTTGGTAAGAATTAATCATATGTTGGAGGTAACACTTAAATAGGTAGTTGAAAATCTAAGTGTTTTGTGTTAACCTATTCTAAAAAGAGTTGCGTGTCTAAAAAATGCTATGACTTGTACATCCTTGTAATATTACTTGCCTTATTAAATTATGTTGGAGAAACTAAGTTCGAGAATTTTACTTCACTATACCAGAAATATTTTTAACGGATTAAAATTTATGAAATTGGCTTGGAGTGTACCATTCTAAGCTCTATTTTAGTGTGTGCATTGCCACTCTTTGAATTTTGCTATCACACTTTGTGAAGGTCTAGACCAATAAAATACTGTTGATATCATTTTTCTCAAATTACCTCGACCATCCATTAACTTTGTTTTAATAATCTCTTCTGTCATAAGTATGATTGTTAGTCATTGGTGTATTAAAACGAGATTAGCTCTAAAATGATGCATGTTAAAATTAAATGAAACATGATGAATAAACTAGTCTTAGTTATCAAAGGGGCACTTGGTGGAATTTTGTGACATGCATTGCATAGTAACCCGTCTAGAAATACATTGTACTTTTGATCCATTGAAATTAAGATTTCTTATCACTTTAACAAATGAGATTTTGAGTGTGCACTTCAAAAATCTTGAACATCTATTTAAATGAAGAGTTAGTATGTTGTGTTGAACTCCTGTTCAAACCATTAGATTTCGATATATAAAACATAAATTAGAAAGTGTAGGTTACTTGTAGTAACTCGAAGTTGAATTTCTGTCTTCTTATTATTTGCATCTATTGATTAGTATTGGACACAAAATGTGTAATAGCATGTGAATTCCATATGAACTAAATAGTACTTAAAGTTGTTGTAGATTCCGTTAAAACTACTCTTCGGTTTCTTTAAGAATAGCAAATTGACTTCTCCTCACTCCTAATAAAAATATTGAGAATGTAAAATCCTCATCTTATGTTAGAAGTTTGGCGTAGGGGTTATTTTAGCAAAGAAAAGTTTTGTTGTTGCAATCAATAATTCTTATTCTTGTGTAGAAACTAGTAAAAACCTTGGAGACCTAAGGAAAAATCGAGTTTCTAATATAGTCTGAGAGCTTGACTGGGAAAGGTTCAGATGAAATAAACGAGCAGATGCTCAAGATCTAGGTGTGTAAATGTGCACGGGGCTATGTCCCTAGGCCTTAAGACAATGGTACTTAGCACTGTGTAAAAAGCGAATTGATATAGTGACTAGTATGTCTCCGCAAAGACGTCTTGAGTCCGGCAAAAACATTTATCGTACCAGTAGTAGTTGAAATGCCTAAAGCCCGAGGATAATCTCCTAGGTATTAAGGCTAAAATCCCTAGTCTTTGTGGTTTTGGATTGAGCCGGTAGGCCAATATATGTTAAGCCAAGGGGCTGAATGGGTCAGGCGGTAAGGCCTGCATAACCAAGCACCATGTGGATGGACGTGTAGGTCTTGTGTTTTAATGCTAAACCTGAGTACAAAATGACTGAGATTATTATTTGAATATTAGAGTGCGTGCAAAGTAGGTAGGCATAATAAGAAAATAGGCGAGATGTCTAGAGTTTTCTTAGTTCATACGATCAAATATCAAGGGCGAACGTATCAGTCACCCTTATCTGAGCAGAAATTGCTTGGACCAAATCTGATTGACCAGACATCCAAACAAGTCACGGTAAGCACGAAACAACCCCTAGCGGACAAAGCAGACAGAGGAGCTACGCTGACAAGAGAGGAAGACCTCTAAAAATTCGAAGTTGGCGATCATATGTTTCTAAAGATATCTCTGGTAACCGATGTCAGTAGAATGCTTTAAAAGTGAAAATTTAGTCCGCATTACGTAGGACCATTTGAAATTTTACCCACACAAAGACAAATCGCATACCAAATAGCCTTACCCTCGAGCCGGATTAATCTCCATAACATTTTCCATGTTTCTCGGTTATACCAACCAGACCACGATCGTGTCATTGAGTATCTTATGTTGCCACGGTATATGGGCGCCACAGAGACATTTTTGAGACCATAGAGTATGAAGTAGTCAAAGTACAACATGATAATACCTTTCATAGTCAAGCCGAAACGAATTCTCAACTACCAAGAGAAGCGGATTTTAAGTAAGGGTATCCCGGTTGTGAAGTTAGTCCTAAGGGATTGTCTCCAAATGAGACAATTTGGGAAACAAAAGAAGATACATTCGAGTTCATAGACTCGGAGTCTAGTTAGTATAGAGCAAAATTCGAGGGCCAAATTTTATTTAACGGGGGTAGAAATGTAATACCCAAGAATTTATAATCCTCATAAATACTATTTTTTGGGCAAATAATACCTATTAGAAATAGGTGAATATGTGGTCTCAAAATTTAGTAGCTTAATTTAGGGAATTTTGTTCTAGAAGTAAATAAACCAAAGACCCAAATTTTCTAATTTGGTTTAGATATCATAAAATACCCTAAGATTATTATATTACAATATAGTTTTATTTAATTATAGAAAGTTATAGAATGTTATGAAAATACCTAAATCAATTAAAGGAAATTACCAATAAATAAATGACAATTAAATTTACTTTAATTAAAATAATTTCATAAATGTCCATAATAAATTTAGTGGCAATTAAAAGTCATAAATTAGGGATATTTTAACTTAATGAAGAATCAAGGGCCAATTTTGAAATTATATTTAAGGATCATAAAATATGATATAAATACCATATTAAACTATAGTTCTCATATGAACAAATGAGCAAGAAAATATTATGAAAACACTTAAGCTAATTAATGAGAATTAGCAACAGTAAATGAACAAGTTAGCTTGCACTAATTGGGATTAGCTGCAAAATAATTAAGAGGCAAAATAAAAGTATAAAATGAGGGTGAAAGAATACTTTCCTAATTAAGCACTAATTTTCATGATTTGTTAAATCAATTAATCAAGGGAGAAGATTTAATCTAAACAAACACAATGAAATCCAATGGTTATGATTAAACCAACAATTAATATTAAACCTTGTGAAATTCAATTGGTGAATGATAAATCAAGAAAATATTTTTAATCCTCATGAAACTAATTGGACCAATAAGAGATTAGCATAAATTAAAGGTCAAGATTAAACCTCATAAAGCTAATCTAAGGGTTTTACAATTAATTTAATAAAGCATAATCCATATGAAATTAAATCCACCAATAAGAAAAAAGAGTTGTGAGTGTGTGTGTGTCTAGTATATGAGAGAGAAAAAAGAAAATTAAAGCAAATTTGATAAAGTTTGAAATCCTAGAGTAAATTGGATAATGATTTAAAATCCAAGAAATATCTTATGTACACAAGAAAAACTCAAAACAACAAATAGAGTGAGAATTTATACAAATTTAAATAGTTGTGAAGAAGTAGGAACCCTAGAGAAAATATAAGGACTTATCTTGAACCCACATAATTTAACCTCGAAAGTAAGCCTAGTAAAGGCTATTTTTGCAAACGTTGAAGAATAAGCTTAGTACAACCAGGGAATCTAATTAGACCATAAATCTGGATATCCAACTACTAATCAAAAAGCATACTCAGAATTTAAAAGCATTAGTGATTGATCAGAAACCAAAAATAATTTCGTTAAAGCAAGGAAAAAGATGATGGAAGAGAGAGAGAGTGAGTGATTAAAATATGATTTTTATTAGAGCACATATGGGATTTAATTTTGGAAATTAAGATAATTAGCTAAGTCCAATGTAATTGTTTTTAACCAATGGGAAACATTTGCTCACAAATTGTATCACCATAGAAGCACAAATTAATATTAGCCCTTGATAAGAAAAGTTGATCCAAGGGATAAAATTCATAAGCTTTTACTATAACTAGGGGCCTTGCCCTTCATAATTCTTCACACCAAATCAAACTTCAAGAGTTGATTTCTAATAGAGTAGAAGCAAGAAGGAGGTAGCAAGCAAGAGGCTTCAAGAGGTAAGCTTGTCTTTAGTTTTTAGTTTCTAGTTTTTAGTTCTTAGTAGTTCTTAGTAGCTTTTAGTAGAATTGTTAGTTTTAATCTAGGATATAGGTAAAGTAATTTCCCATAATTGTTTTCAAGCCTTATTGCATCGAAAGATGCCTGACAAGGTGGAAACATGTTGGGGAGTGACTTCTAGGATTAATAAAACAAGTTAGAATAAGATGGGAATTGTGGGGTGTTGTTGGACAATGGGAGTCAGGCAGTTAGATAGTGATATTACATATGCAAAATCATCTTCATAAATTCTGAAATAATGCATGAGTGTAGTAGACATGTATAGCTTTCTATGGATATAAAATATGCATCAATTAGAGGTCTGTAGAGGGAGATAAAAATTCTGGAAATAAAGCTACGTTTTTCTGAAAAATTCTGGGCGAGGATGAAATCATCAAACCGGGAATGAATCACAAATTCTGGTGTAAACCAATATTTTTTTCTCAAAAATATACATGCTGAGGTTTCCAGGAGATTTTATGGATCCTCGTTTCAATATTTCTAGAATTAATTATGATTTTCAAATTTAGACGAAAAATCTGCCTTAAATACTTGTACCAACGTTTTTCTACGAAATTTTGGAAATAAGTTGAAAAATAATCCTACCAAGAGTAAAAAGGTCATTAGGGACTAAGATATCTACTAGAATATCATTTGTGAATTAATAAAAATGATATTACCATTATAGGACGTACGTGATCATACACCGACAGACGAACGCGTCGACATCACCAAACGAAGGTACGAACGCGTCTTTATGTAACGCTAACTCGATGCTCATTCTATGCTTACATATGTGATAGATACTTTCATAAAGACATGGATAGGACTCTGTCTTGGACATGCACCGTGACTAAGTTCGTGGAGCTTAGATCACATGTGTTTATACATTCAGCTTTATACGGGTTACGCCTTGGTAATGTCATTGAGTTTTCCTAGCGCTGAGGACACGATGGGCCGTCGTGGCACTGGTTAGTGCAAACATGGGTGACTGTGCATGTGCCATGTGCTATGTACTGTGGATATGTTAATCTTGCATCTGCTGTGTGCTTATGTATTGATTACTGCTGTAATGTCATGAATATCTGTCATACATATATTGTTATACATGTGCATGAGATTAACCGTTACCTGAGGTCCGATGGGCATTGGACCTTAGCTCTTACTATAGCTTCAGGGTCTGGCGAACCAAGGACCGAAGACAAGAGTAAGTAGAGTGAACAGCACGCGTGAAGACCCGACCGAAGATTTTTAGGACATGTACCGTCATATTACCCAGTAAATGTACTGTTCTTTATAAACAAATAGATACGCCACAATTGATGATATATCAGCTACTCACTCTGTTACACCCCTACCGGCCTCACCCTTTCGGGTGGCGGGTTAGAGGGATTGCTTTACTTAGTTACCTTTCCTTCATTATTAGGTCCATTTAACTTGTATCGAGTAAGCGCAATAGAGCATTTAACCGGTTTGGACAATCTTACTGTACTGATAAAAGTAAAATATACAGAAAATAAAAGTCCTCGAAGGGTTAAGGGTACAGTTATCCAAAATACATACCGAAACAAAATATACCGTCGTCCAAATATACAAATAGAAAAAGTAATAGGGCATTCCCTATTCTTCATTGCACCACTGGGCCGTACCTTTTCCAAAAAGGTTCTTCTATCTCAAGCATGTTCCCCTGTGTCTACAAGAGCATCTGAAGTCCAAAAACGGCCCCCCAGAGTAACCGTCAATACTCAAATACTAAATGTGCAAGGAGTATGTAAGTTACCATGCCACATAAAAATACAGAACATGCCAGCACATACCATATATGCAGACAGATCATACCACAGTGTAACATACATCACAATCCATGAACCCGTACAGCTGCCTTACTAGGCCAAACCCCGGACTGAAACTCAACCCGCACAGCCGCCAATTAAGGCTGGCCTCGGACTGATCGTCCTCAGCGCTAGGAATCATACAACACTGTATGCACATTTGGCATAACATATACAGAGCAAAAATACACATGGCAATCACAGACATACAACAAAACACATAAAGATATATGAGTAAAACGGTTACTACCTGGTGTGGTGAGTACTGTCCTTACTCTTTTATTGGGCCCGCTGATTTTCCAAGGGTTTCTTGACCTAAATATCATTAAAACACACTTATTCAGTATTTACAAAAATGCCACTACGTTTTCTTTCCCAAAACCGAGTTCAACTCAACTTTTCCAGAAATCCAGTGTTTCTGACCCAACTTGTAAGATTTTTAATAAATTCTAAAAAAATAATTTGTACATGAGACCAGCGCCGTTTGAACCATTGACATGTCTATTTTCCATGACAAATATTCTTAGACCCTGAAAGTACTTTTATTTTGGCGTGGTGCTCACTTTTCACACCTGGGTCAGATTTCGCCCTGTTGCACACAGAGCTAACTTAGAAAATCCGTAGCGCACAATTGGTACATCCAAAATATATCCAATTACCTATCAAAATGATGCCCCAGATGTCTAATTTTCCCCTGTAAAATTTCAGCTCAAAAAAACATATCTACTGTTCTAAAAACGTTTTTGAATCTTCTCTGCCCAGAATCCAGAATACTGGCAGCAAGCTCCTTCTTTGAGTTTTTGGGGTTTTTGAGTTAGGAAACTTGAACCATAGCTTAACCCCACACAAAATCACGTTTTAAACACCTTGGGACCATTAAAAACTCCAAAATCAAACCCTAAAACCAAGCCCCAACCAGCAGCACGAAAATCCAAAGTTTAAGCTTTAAAGATTCGAGTTGTCGGTGTTTACCTGAATCGGAAGTTGGGTTGATGATCCTAGGTGCTTGGAGCTTGAGCTTGGCCATGGAGGTTGGCTGAATACTCTCTCCTTTCTCTGAAAATTTCGTGCTCCCCCTTGGTCAAGGAGAGAGAACACACGTGTATTTAATAATAAGAAAGGTAACCAACTAGTTACAAAGTAATTGGATAATTCTTCCATTCGGTTGGTAATTGATAGGCTTAGTTTCATCTTTATCCCATGTGCAACTTTGAGGAGCTTCTAGGGAGTATATGTGGCGTGATTTCTGCCCAAAATAATCAGATTTCATCTCTTTGTTTGACAAGAATTATCCCATATGCTTCTAGATAGCTTTTGGGGTCCACAAGTTAATAACTCAATTGACTAAGCTTGCCTCTTGTTCCAAATCAGTTTTTTATCAATTTGGGCAGATCACATGCGCATAGGGAGGTCCCAAAACTGATCCCCTATTGATTAATTCCATTCTCCCACTTTATTGGTCAAATTTGAGGTCTACCGGCTCCGATCGGGTCCCGTCGGGTCCAGAAACGCATCTTTTGTACTTTTCTCTGACTTTGCCAAATATTCTCCTCTAGTTGGGCATACTCATGTGGCGCCTTCCCTCTTTTCAAGGTGGCCCCACATCTCTCTCATTCTGTCCAAAAATAATCCTTTAACTGGTCGCTATCGGTCCCCTTTTCTATCGGTTTATCGCCTGCGGGTCCCGCGTCTTGTGTTTGGACCATAATATGGGTAAAATCATCAGTTTTTCTCTCCCTTCTCATATAGAACGAAATTGAATACCCAAAGGTCAAAGAATTGACCATTTTGCCCTTGCTTCATCATACCGGCTTTATGCCTCACCGGTATCCTGACTTGGGCCCGCACCTTTTCAAACCTAGGCCCGCCAGAGACTCTTTTTCCTCAAACATGCAGAGGATCTTTATCTGTCCAGGAAATGTCATACTTCCTGAACCGGGCTTAGTAGTCTACCTAATTTAGGCTTATTCTCAATTTTCCGGGTCTAAAATTCAGGATGTTACACACTCTTTTACTTGCTCCGATGCTCTACTCACGTATAGGAAATTTTAATAGTGCCACACATGTTCACACTTACCTGCCTCTTTTGGTTTAATAGATATGAATTCATACCTGGAATGAATTTTAAATTGTCATTAATCAAGCCAATAATCTTTTCGTTCAAAACCCAATAATTTGACATATTCAACGACCTGAAGTAACGACGTAAAAAATAATCTTTGGACTTACTAATTAATAAAACAAGAGATAAAAGAATATATATATATATATATATATATATATCATCTGATCAATCAAAACTTTATGCGGACTAAATCTGTGGCTCACAAGACTAGAGAGCCTTTGTCAAGAAGAGACGATACCAAATATACCAACAAAAGCTCAATCGGTGCGAAGACGTAAAATAATAATTAATTTTTTTTTCTTCAAGAAGAGGAAGAAGAAAGTGACGATGGTACAATAGTGACTCAGCTCAATGAGGCATGCTTCACGGGAGGAAAAAACAAATGGTTATGTACAAAAAGGTTAAAAGTAAAAAAGAATCCAACAAAAACAAACACAACATTCCAAAAATTAAAGGAGTATTTCTACTAACTATCGGTGAGATAAGAAGAGCCAAAAGGAAAAGGAATATAAAGAATGATTCCACCAAGGCATTAATAATTATCGATTGTCAGGGACTCTATTTTTCCTGCCCAAAATTGAAGATTTTCATATGATGAATAAAAATTTACTGGAATATTGAACCATGGTTAAGATCTTACCTTACTAGTAAATATCTTAGTTAGTTAAGAAAGGTTGGACTCTCTAAATTGTGATTTCTGTGAAAGGAAACCGATTCCCACCAAGTAAAGAGAGGGGAATCCCTCTATAGAGAGAGAGAGTGACACTGGTCTCTATAAATGTGACCATAAGAGTTTAGGGTCTCTAGCTAGTTAATCACCCTCAAAAGGGTTGATTTGTTTCTAGTAAATATTAACTTGTGATCAATGAAGATTCTTCTTTATTCTAGGGTCTGATAGCATTGAAGTATTACCCGTTAGTATTATGTATCAAATGATTTTACCACAAATAAGAATGTCAAAATCGTCGTTACCAATAGATGCTAGTTCAAGCAAAACAGACTCTAGTCAAGTAAACACAATGTCATCATGAGTTTGAGTCCATGTAAATATTAAAAGTACTTTTGATAGAGCCACCCCTAATTAGGTGCAACAATTTTTAAATCTGACATATTCAAAAATCCTTATAAAAATAAATAAACAAGTCGTTAAAAAACCTAAATTGAGTTATTATATATCTATGTGAGAATGGTTTGTTCATTTCACACTATTTATACAAAGATCATGACATTTTTCGATGGCATCCAGTTTGTATTTATAACAAGGGTACGATGAATGATGCCTATATTTATGCACTTACTGTCTAATTTTTAAATCATTAATGAATCTTCATAAGTAAATTCATTACTAATATAAAATTGTTTTTAAAGAAAAGGGCGTGTGGAAAGGCTAAATGAAGCCTAGGTCTAAAATCTTCTAAAAGAGTCGCCCTAAATTTCGGAGGAGAAATATTGATGATGATAGCTTCAACATCCAATTGATGACCATGGTGAGCCAAATAATAACATAAATTTTGAACTTGTACATTTTCTCATTTTCTTAAATTTCACGCCTTCAATCTCATAGCTGTACAACTTTCATGTGGCTACCCTGAACTGTAACCATGTCTGATGCTAATAATTGTCGTTGCTAATAAATTAATAGATTGCATTATTTATTGAAGTTAGAATAAGATCCTTGCCATCCCATTATCCATTCGTTGTGAAGTCCTGAGTCCTGAATACACGTTCAAGACTCAAAAAATTAAGGCTAAGTTCCAAATATGGTTTACACTCACGTTTTGTTTATTATTGGACTTATGCTTGGATCTGCATGGTATGAGATATATCGTCAGTTGAGCTGCGAATTGTGTTCAAGCTTTTAGGCAAGAAGATTAGTATTATTTATTAGAAAAATACTTTGGCCAAATTCTTCATGTATAATATATCATGTTCTCCAATTAAAAGTAGCTATGAGTTTTATTTTAGAAATGTTATCATTTAATTATAAACCTCCATAAAAAATATAACACACAGTGATGTGTGATTAGAATACTTGATGTAATGAAAGTAAGAAACTTGATGTAACTATAAGTATGATCCTGATTTATTTTACAATATATATTTTCATGCATGAATTATTAATTTCCTGGTAATATGATGGCCGTTTATTTTCTTCTCCCGAGTGAAATAAGGCCCGTCTCATTATATTTTAATCTGAATCATAGTGGAGAGCAGCAGAGTGTATAATCTCACGAATCGTTAAATCAACAATAATCTCTCCAACTTGCAATTATGGGCCTCCATGAACAAAATCTCCTTCTACAAGAATTCATTGGAAAAGAGAGAAGGGGAAGGGTTGAGTGGAGATAGAATGATGAGGTGGTATGTATGGAACGTATGTCGTGTGGATAAATAAGTTAAAAGAAATAATTAGGTACTCCAAGGTTTTGATTGGTTTGAGGGGGAGGGGAGGGGAGGGGAGGGAGGGAAAAATTTAAATGGGGAGGAAAACTCTTGTGGGTGGTCTCACCACAATAAATTTTGGTAAAATTTTCTCCTTCTCTCCTCTCCTCTCCCCCTCCTTCCCTCAAACCAATCAAAGCCTAAGAGTACCAACTCATGCCAACTCTATCCAGTCAGAATATTCCAGCTCAAATAACATGTCAGCCTGCTTATGCTGATTAATTTGTTATTTCAAAAAAATAAAAATGTTAAGGTTTTTATTTCCTTTATTGCCCTTCTTCCCTCTTTTTCTACCCATCTCCCTTATATCTCTGTTCTGTTGCCGAAGTCTGAGAAAACGGTGAGTAGTAGCATCGGTCCCCTAGCGTGACTCAGATCCACTCTCCTCTCCACGGGTTCAGCAGCGTTGCTCCAAAAACTTGTTTTCCCTCTAGTTGAGATATCAATAAATAAATAACGACGTGGGATGAATGGAATGTCGATAAATAAGTTAAAAGAAATACTTGGTACTCTGAAAGTACCAACTCATGCCAACTATATCCAATCAGAATATTCCAGCTCAAATACCATGTCAGCCTGCTTATGCTCATTATTTTGTTATTTCAAAAAATATAAATGCTAAGGTTTTTTATTTCCTTTATTGCCCTTCTTCCTTCTTTCCCTACCCATCTCCCTTGTCTCTCTGTTCCGCCGCCGAAGTCTGAGAAAACTGTGATCTGTACCATCGGTCCAGCAGCGTGACTCAGATCTACTCTCCTCTCCATTGGTTCAGCAGCGTTGCTCCATCAACTTGTCTTCCCTCTAGTTGAGATATCGTCCCCTGGCTTAGCTTGCTATTCTCTCCGGTTGTCGAATAAGATCTGGTACAGTGAACGATGTCTCTCCTCGTTGTCCAGGATGAGGACGATGAATGGTGCTCAGACGGCCCCCAGTGCTCGCGCGCAGCCTCCAAATTAGTCGTACCTCACAGGTGCTGGATCTCAACGACATTTAGCTCCTTTTAGTCGGCGTACTCTCTTCGATGAAGTGGGGAAGGGGAAGACTTTGGCGACAAAACGGAGATATAGGGATGGATTGAGAAAGAAATAAGAAGGGCAGCAAAGGAAATTACAAATCCCAGCTATTTTTATTTTACAAAAACAACTAATTATTGAAAATAAGTGGGTGACATGTGGATTAAAATGAAGTGAGTTGGAATATTCAGATTAGGAGCTCGTTTGGATGAGCTTTTTTGATGAAAAAAACATGTTTTAATGCAAAAAAAAAAAAAAAAAAATGCTCTATTTATTAATTTATGTGTTTGGATGATATTTTTTTAAAAAAGTAAAAGTCACAAAAAAAAAAAAAACCAAAATCTTGCTTTTTTTAAAAACTCCAATTTAGAGCTTAAAAAAAAAGCTCTACAAAAAAAACACTTTTTTAGATAGAGTTGAGATGAGTTGCTATTCTAGGAGTATCTAGGTATTTCTCATAAGTTAATTTTAACGGTTAAAATTAACATTTTAATGGTGGGCTAACATTGCATGATTTTTTAAACTTTCGGGGTGATAATACCACGTCAAAAACTTTTTGGTGCTTATTGTCTATTTATGAAAACTTTCAGAATACTTTTACTCTTTAACTCTATAAATAAGAGAGGCTCAAGGAATAGTAAATTTTAAGAAATAGTATAATTATATTTACTTATAACAATAACTACTTTTTTATATAAAAATAGCCATATATTCTTATGTCTCTTTAAAGATTATTCTTCTATTTACAACACTTATTTAGTTATCTACTACACTTATTTATTAATAAAATGATATATAAAATAACTATATTTGCATTGTGTATTTTGGTGGGGTTTGGTTGTTTTCTCTCCCCTTTCTAATCTTCATTCACTACCCAAAATGTGTGTGTGACACTCACATTAGTGTAAAAAATGGCTTTAAGACCACTTCATTTAGACCGGAGTATCGAAGCCCCAGTCTTAAAGGAATGACCGGTGGTAGTTTTGTAAATATAAAAAACTTCTTGGATCGGACCATTTTTTTATAGGTCTTAAATATATTATTCAGATTGGACTAAAGGACAACCGGTCTTAAAAATGTTATTAAGAAAATTGAAATTTTAATTACTTTATAGAGAAATCTCATATAAGCCGTACTTATATTTTACGGTCCAACATAGTAAGGAAAAGTTTAGATATAAAAGTCTAAAAGTTTTAAGACCGCACATATTTAATAGCCGGTCTTCAAAGTTATTCTTTTAAGGCCGGACATATAATGCATTGGTACAAAATATAGAAAAAAATTAAACAAAAAATTAATTATTTGAAGACCGAGTTTTATAAGGACCGGTCTTAAAGGTTAACTTTTAAGACCGTCTTATAATTTGTCCTAGTCTTAAAGTTAAATATTTTAAGACCGGACTTAAATTGTTGCCGTACCTCAATATTGAAGAAAATTAAACAAATAATTAATTACTTTTAATACCGGACTGTAATATGAGCGGTCTTGAATGTTAAATATTAAGACCATCTCTTTGTTTATCCGGTCTTAAAAATGAAGTGCCAAATATACATTTCTTCGCGCAAAAGCTTTTGTTACTCTCACTGAAGAACCTCTGTTCACGTTGCGAAACCCTTCCTGTTGCATTCTATTTGCTCTGGCATTCCTCTCTTCTTGTCTCGAAAATGAATGGTGAAAACGATTCTATTCCTGTTCCGGGAACGCAAGTTACTGGTGTGACTGGTGTGAGTCAGAACGAATCCTCTTCATCTCACAATGAGCCTTGTAACCGCTCTACGCGCCGTGGTAGAAGAGGCACACGAATGATGGATGTTACCCTAAGTCGGACTTAGGTCAAGGCTCGAGATTCAGTTTGATGAAAAGTTGGAACCTTTCGGTCCTAATAAAAGCAAATATACTAGTTTTGTCGGCTATCTAGCACGCGAAAGGTTAGCATCTTGACGGATGAGTGGAAAAATGTGGATTTTGGCACGGTAAAGGATCCTATTTGGGACACTATCGCTTACATACACCGTCCCCGATTGTCGGAAGTTGAAAGACAAGACATTGTCTTATTACGCGATCGGTGGAGGAAGTTTAAGACCTTTCTAGCTAACAAGTATATTTTTGCCGAGTTCGACGACCAAAATCCTTGGGACAAGTACACATTTATTGATGAACAAACTTGGGTTGCGGACCACTCCTGAAGCTCTGGTGAGTTTATATTTAGTTTTGTTTGCCCTTTTGTTTGCTTATTAACCTGTTGATGAGCACAAATAGTATCATATTTTCCCTATACTTACTGACTGAATTGAATGTTAAATACATGCTTAACTGCATATAATCTAAGCAAAAAGGCATACATTCATGATATAGGGACTAAAGAGTAGAAATCATTTGCATATGCTAAAAATGAAACAATTTACTTTGTTTTTTAGGGAAATCGTATAGCAGGGCTGATATGATGCTATAGCATTCTGACAGCGATTCGAAGTGCAATACAAGGCATCCCGAATGTTATAGCAAAGTAGAGGATGCAATGCTATGCGACATGTTTGCTGACCTTTTTACCCAGATGATTTCAGGAATAAAATAAAGGGTGATATTAACAGATAGGTTGCTAACGTGACGGAATAGAAGATGCGGAGGATCGAAACTAAAAGATTTGAAGAATCCCGCAGAATCAACAGAAGCAATCTACTCGGATAAGAAGATATGATAGATCCCGACGGATTAGGAAAGGCCCAGCTCTCTGTAACTTACGCCGCAAGAAAAAGCCTGATTATAAAAGGAAACAGCAACGCCAACCCTAAGAGAGTCGGAGAGCCCTAGAACTAGATTCTAACTTTCGGCAGACTCAAGAGAAGAGTGAGAGATTTCACAAGAGAACGAGATTTCCAGACAACCCAGCATCCTTCCCTGCAGTACGACGGAACGAAGAAGACGTGGAGTGGTGATGTGACAGGACCTCGACCACGCCGTCGGAAATTCCATCAAGCTTTCGTTTTTTCTTTCTTTTTATCTTTGTTTTCTCGATCATGGGTCATTACGTTAGTGTTTGTTTTGTGTGTCACTCGTCGGTCATGAATTGAACTTTATATGGGCTGGACAAGGATGAGTCTTTAAGTGTTGAATGAACCCAGTTGCAAGTTCTTAATTCAATAAATTTGATTTGCGTATCGGTGTTTTAATTACTAATCGGTTAACGAAAGTTAAGGGCTAGATCTGTGGCCTCAGCTTACTAGCAAGGAGTTGGGGTTAGACCTCTGAAAAACAGTGTTTGCTAGGCAGCCCGTACACGGCTTGACCTATTATTGTAGGCTTCAGGAATGAGTCTACCTCTCATAACCATAACACCCGAGCGTAGCGGATCTTCCGACTAGAAAGTTGCCATAGGAATATGGAAGGAGTATAGTTAGCATCATAAGTATCGAACGCGAAGCTTCGGTAGACTATAAAGGTAGGTTAACCAAATAGCTTTGTAGATGGTAGCTATCTTTCATGTAGCAATTGTGGAAGCCGTACAAGTATAGATGCTATAGCATTGGGTAGAGCAACTGGGGGATTGAAGCCCTTAAGGATAATTCCTGAGTCATTATAACCTCTTACGATATCTTCTCGTTTTAAAGTTATTTTGTTTACGTTTGCTAGTAGCATAATTGCAAAACCCCTCAACCTGATTATATTTACTTTTTGCTTTCACAACTATCATAGCAATTGTGCGTCATCTCTCGGTATCTCAGTCTCTGTGGGACGATACTCTACTTACACTTTATTACTTGTTCGACTGGTTCACTTGCCATCAAGGAAATCGACCAACACCTGTGCAGATATGTGAATGTTATTGTGTTCATCTAATCCTGTTAGTTAAATGGTTTGGTGTGTGAATAAAAGTATACATTTCCTGCCTTTGCTATGCAAGATTGATATGTAAACCCTGAAAAGGTAAAATACTAAGAAGGTAATTAGGGAAATAATAATGGCATAAGAGTCAAGCCATTATTATAGTCTTAGTTCTGTTATAGTAGGTAGTGGTTAGACATTGTTGTTAGTTAGTTAGTATGTTAACTGTGTAATGGTTTTTGGTGCAAGCTGTTATTGGGCCTTAAGAGTCAAGCCTCTAACTATATATAAGAGGTTAGTCTAATATGTGTAGGAACCAGTTATGGTGAATGAATGAATTGACTGAGTTGGCAGTAATTCTGCAACTCCCTTTCCTCTGTTTCTCCAAATTTCTTCTACAATTCTACATCTTCCTTAAATAAAATGTTGAAACTTGATGAAGTGAATTTGACTAATGTTTGACGTTCATATGAAGTAGAAGTTGTCTAATTTCTGTTAGTGACATGGCTGGAATTCATAATTAATAGTTGTTTTCAATTCTGATTCACAGAAAAGAAGGGAACAAGCACAGAAGATAGGGAGAAAGAATGATTGCCTGCATAGGGCTTCTTGCGGTGGATATGAAAAGGCCGAAAAAGAATTGATGGCGGCCAAGCGGAAGAGATTGGAAGATGAAGCTGAATCCAATCCTTCTGCGATAGTTGATTAGCCATCTCCAATACGTCCGAGGAGTTGTGGTTGCATATTCGGCAAAAGTCAAGCGGCGCCTACACGAGTGAACAAACTCGTCTAGTTCTTTGAAAAGAATTGTAAGTATTGTTATTGTTATTTTTTAGTTACTAAACATGTTTCATTACTAAGCTTCTCGTTATCGTATCTTACGGGAAGATCTTAAAAAGAAAGAAGAAGAGGGATCTTTTGTGTCGGACGGGAGGAATGATGTTTTGACTATTGTGACCGGAAAACGGATCACTCGGGACGTGTAAGGGGGATTGGAGGAGGGTAGGCATAAAGCAATACTTTGGTAAATCCAAACTCTATAAACAAAGTATGGTTACCCGGGAGGAGATGGAATAGACGCTAGCCAAATTTAGTGAGGAAGCAGCGGCTAAAGAATCAATGTTTCAATCCTAGATGAGCCAGATGAAGGAGGAAATGAATCAGATAAGGCTGCTTTTGAGCTCTCATCTAGACACCAGTGTTCCCTTCACACATGCACCTGCACCTATGCAGCAGAGCACTAAAGGGAGCTGTATTGTTGGACAGTCAGAGCAACCTTGTGACCTATATGTGGAGGAACGCGATAGTCATAGACGATTAGTTGCAAAAGGGACTATCCACGACTTGAGATCAACTGTACACCACCAACAAATGTCTGATGATGAAGTCAGAATGTCAGTTGAAAAGGTGATCATTGATGCACCTCTCCCTCTCCCTACAGATGAGTTGAAGGTTGTGAGTGATTTCAAGGGAACCTTCATCTCTTGGCCAGTGAAGCTTGTACATGTCTCTACTCCTCCTCAAGTTCCATCCCCTCCTCCTCAAGTTCCATCTCCTCGAGCTCTATCCCCTACTGCTAAGTTGACTGCCAAGGAAAAAATATCCGATATGGTGAAGAGTGGATATTTTAAAGATAAATTGTGGCCTGTTAATGAAGTAGTAGGCCTTCGTAATCCTTGTAGGGATCCGTACAACGCAGCGGATTAAAATTTCTACGAATCCTAGTCCCGAGGATCACTCGGGTGCGTTTAAACCAAGGCTAAGGAATCCGGATATTACCTTTTAAGAACTCGTTCGTGGTTTCTTCTTCGTTGAACAGGGTGGGCTACCTCCTCGATCGGCGAGAAGACGACTCTTAGAATCCTCTTCCTCTTGGTATCCACACGAACAATCCTCGTACACGGCTACGGCGGCGTGCTAGCGCCTCTTGTGCGTCTCTCAATATTCACTCTAGGGTTTCTCGCGGCTTTTCGAGAATACGCTCGGCGAAAGTCCCTTAGGTTTTCTAAAACTCATTCGTATTTAATGCAAAATTAATCGTATTAATTTTTGAATTCAAACTTTAGATCTGGATTAAATATATATTAATTAAATCTATCCGATAGATCTAATAAAATAATATTCATTTAATCGAATTAAAAGCCGGATCTGAAATTTCGAATTGAATCTAGATTAAAAAATAATTAATTAAATCTATCGATAGATTTAATCCAACCTATTTATTTAATCCAAATTTAAAAGCCTTCGATTTAATTTATCTCAATAAATTAAATCCGAGAATTGATATCTATCTATTTATTTAAATCGAGATACTAATATCTCAATTTAAATTAAACGACAATAATATCTTTATTCGAAAATTAAATGAGATACAATATCTGTTTGTTTTAGATATTTAATTTATCAAATAAATTAAACATAAAACAAATAATATAATAATAATATTTTAATCTCAATTAAATAATATCATTATATTATTTTCGAATTTAAATATATATATATATATTTACCCTAGATTAAACTCGATTATTCATTAATCTCGAGTTAATCGAGATTCAATGAACCTTGGACACTTTTACCCGTGTTGGATTATTCTTGTGTGCGACCACTGAGCCCATGTGAGATTGGCGGTGGGCCAACACCGTGTCGCCCACAAATCGCAAGCGGCCTCTAGCAAGACATTGCGACTACCCAATTCACATGGGGATCGATGACACGATACACCTATCGTACAACCATGTCACGTCCCTTTTGTCACGCGATAATTTGGTCAAGGATGAGGCATGGATAATGTCAACTTCCTTTTCTTGACCATTACTTTCTCGATTCTCGAGTAGTCTAATAAGTGAAATGGAAACTCCTTTCCATCACGGTATGGCCATACATTTCTTAGACTCACTCATCGAGGGGCCCGATATTATCTCTCTACAAATGTGAGGGACAAATTCCATCTTGACCATTCACATCCCTCCGCATGAAAACCACGATCCCGATCCCGGCTTTTATCATCACCCGGTCAAAGGTGACTTTTGACTAGGTCAAAGACCGATGATTTATCATGTAAGAATCCATGATGATCTCGGGTCATAGGGCGTTGTGACGCGGTTATACATGAGATAAGCTTATGACTTAATCCATGCGGCTTTCTCATAGTGGGTCGGTCCGGCACCTTGTACTCTTACAAGTGCCCATGACTTTGATTGTATCTCCATACCTCATCAAAGTCATGCGGTCTTAATTCATCTTCGCTCCCGCGTAGATGACCGACCGAGACATTTAGGATAATCTATAAGATGTATCCGGGGATGCGGTTATCAATACGAACATGCAGACGAAAATGATAACTAAAGAAAATACTTTAAATAACTCAAATATCCAAAGTACAATGAATTGCCCCTAGGGCATAATTTCCAACAATCCTCAACCGGTTTACATTGACACCGATGATGTAACGTCCTTGCTGCTTCCTGGACAGGAGCTTACTAATCAAAGCCTTCAAATGTTTATGAAGTAAGTATCTGAATCTATGAGTACGTACATAATTTAAATGCATCGTTTGGACACACATACATATATACTAATTCATTGATTGATGTCATTATTGTAGGTTCATGCATTAAGAATTGGTTCAACAGGGCAGACTAAATGATTTTGGATTCTTGTGCCCAGTCTATGCAAGTACAACACCCTTAGTGGAGAGACAAGATTACATATCAAAGAGGGTGTGTGAATTGAGAAGAAAGGTGTAAATGTTTCCATACTACCACATGTACATATCACAATTCTTGTCTGCAATTCACTTAATTTTGCTACGTATATCACTGCGTACTTTACTGCTGTGAAATTTCAGCCACCACTAGCAGTTGGTCCTCATGTGCATGGAGGAGCATAAAATTATCTTCTTATGCTCCACTCACAGCGATCCAGGGCCTACGTTGATGTAGACCATCAACGAGTAAGCATGTCATTTTGATTCTTTTGTCTGAAATCTCTACTGTGAATTTTCAGTGAACATTATTGATGAATATTGTGATTTTGATGATAGCGCCATGAGGACCTTTCAAATCAAGGTAAACAAAAGGCATGGGTATCAGGCCACTTCTCCTAAATGGCACACACCAAAGGTTGGTACATATTTGGACACTGGCACACTGCCTTGTGAACTTGGTCAGTAAGCTATATATGCCCTTATATATATTTCTTGTTCTTTTTAGACCCGTCGGCAACCAACGGAGTCCAACTTATGTGGCCCGTACGTCATGAAACACATATATGATATTATCAAGCAAGGAAAGACTAAATTAACGCAAATGTAAATGTATTTGATGTTACATATTATGGCTGAATTCGGTTTACGCTTAATGTTACATATGAAATATGCACGCAAGTTAATTCGGTTTAAATCTTTGATGTTACGAGAGGTTTGCTTGTCTGATCCCTTTCGATGATGAAGTGGAGCACATATGCAATGTTTTTTGTGAATATCTGTATGACCTGATCTTAAAGTCCTAAATTCATTTATAAATATATGTTGTAGCAACAATAATCTTCTGTAAATTTGTTTATGTTTTCGAACAATTCGTTCATTTGTAAATATATATACGCAATGTGTAATTCAATAATAAATTTGCTTATTTTTTCGAAGAATTCATTCATTCATTCTAGCTATTTAGTGCTTGAAATTTGAGGTGTACAGGATGTTGTAAATGAGCAATAAGAGACTCTGAAAAGTATTCGCGACTTTTAGGACCGCATATTTTATAAAGAACAAGTCCTAAAAGTCCTCGTTTAGGACCGTGTATGTTTTAAAAGTCCAGTCTTAAAGGTATTTGTTTATTTTAAAAATATAGCAAGACCTTTAGGACCGCATATTTATTAAACATCCGGTTGTTACACCCCTACCGGCCTCGCCCTTCCGGGTGGCAGGTTAGAGGGATCCTTTTTCACTTATTATCTTTCCTTAGATAAATAGTCACTTTAATCATGCATCAGAGTATGCGTGGCAAAGCATTGGATCGGTTTGGACAACTTACAATATACTGGTAAATGTACAAACAATTACATAAAGTAGACCTTGTAGGGTTAAGGGTACAATCGTCCAATCGTATGTACTGGGCAATAAGTGAGTTCATACAGTCATAATAATATACAATGAGATAAGGCCTTCCATACATCTTCGATCTTCAGCTTCATTGCTCTTACCCATGTCTCTTCCACAGTCCAACCGACCTACTGCCTTGCACTTGTCTCTTTGAAGCCATGCTGGAGTTCAAAGTTGAACCCTAGAGTAACTGTTAGACTCATATACAATATGTATACAGTGCATGCAATGCCAATCACAATCAGGAAGTACAAATGCACCTGCCTCTGTCACAACAAACTGACATGTAGCAACTCCGCAGGACCGGCAACTCCGCAGGACCGCCTGGTCAAGACAAGCCCCTCGGAACAACGCGCAAACAGGCCTCAGTAGTCAGGGAGTGACCCCGACCCCTAGCCTAGGGCCTCAGTGGACACCTATAAACACACAGTCATATAAGCTCCACCTACCCCACATACCTCGGTACTGCAGCAACACCCTAAGGACACACAGTCCAATAGGTACCGCAGCCCGATCCTACATGCTCTCGGTATTGTAGCTCAAACCCTAAGGACACACGGTCAATAGGTACTACAGCCCGATCTCGCATCGCATCGAAACCTAAGGACACGTAGTCCAATAGAACCGCTAGCCGATCTCCTACATCATGATAAAACATACATGCAAAAGCAACATAGAGTATGCAAGTCAACGAGTTACTACTGCACGCCTCGTAAAATAATAATTCTTCCTTGACATTGAAAATAGGGTCCACAAGTGCGAACACCCTAGATACAGCCAAGCATCATGCTTTTAGTCATAGGAACACACTTTGGTTCAAGTTCCATAAAATTCGCACAGCACCAGAATTTTCCAGAAACGCTGACCCAACTTCTCGAATTTTTAATAAATCTAGAAAACTTGTACCGACATGAAATCAGTGGAAATTGAACCCTTATAATGTCTATTTTAGCCTAAAAATAACTACCAATATCTTCTGGGTTCATATCCTTTTCTTATTTGCAAACCCGAGCCACTGGTCCAGAGAAAAGTCCAGGTTTTTAGGTCATTGTCAACTTAAACTATATCTTGGTTGAAAACTCCAAATGACACAAAATGTTATATCAAAATCATCCTCATGATGTCTAATTTCACCATGTAAAATTTCAGATCAAACGGAGTTCATTTACTATTTTAAAACCACCTATTAACACACGCCGCCCGAAACCGTAAGAACCGACGATTTTCGTATAAGAAGATTTAGGGTTTTCGAGTTCCAAATGAAGTGATCCAACTTAACCCTACAAAAAAACACCTTCTGGACTCAATGGAAACCTCAAAGATACCAAAATACTACAGCAACTCCACAAAAACCACCATAGGGAAGAGATGAAGATAGCTTAGTTGCCGGTTTAGGGACTTACCTCCGGATGTCGGTTGCGGGTGCCTTCCTCCTCCCTTGGACCAAAGCCTTCAGCTGGACTTTCCTCTCCCTCACCTTGAGCACGAAATATGCTGATCCAAATGGAGGGAGGAGTGTCCTATTTATAGGCTCCAAAGGTTATGGCTTGTCCCGTAATTAAAATAACACCTTAGGGGTAAAATAGTCATTTTCCGCTAGATTTTTCCCAAAGATGCTCCAGAATATTCTTTTCTAGGGTTTTCTAGAGTTTTCTTGGTCCAGGACATGTGGCACCATCTGAACCCTCCAAATCCAAATTCCAAGATTGCCCCTGATAGTGACTTTGGGTAGGTTTTAGGTCCAGGGGTAAAACGGTCATTTCACACCGCTCATCTTCCAAAGCCATGGGACCCACAAAATCCGCCCTTAGATATTTTATAATGAGTCATAATTACTTGTCCTTTCATTGTCATGTTAGATTCCATTTGTGTGGTCCAGATTAATTCTGATTATTTTACTCTTTCTCTCTCATCATAATGACTTGATGTGACATTCTCTCTCTTCATAATTACATGACAATATATTTTCTCTCTCCTCTAGGTCCACTGGAATTTCGCCCCTATCAGTGTCCTGGGCCTGGGCCCGACTCCGAAAATCCTGTCCGGCCCCGCTCAGCTCCCGGTTGTCGGTCCCACCTTACCTCGTGATGTGTGCCCTTCACTGGACTTGTGCGGGCCCGGATCATCAGTCACTTTTCCCATACCACAAGTGGATGGGGCATACTACCTTGGGGATCAAGACACCTTTATTCCAGTATCCCAGATCTACCTCGTAATGCGTGCTACCCGATAATCCAACTTCTGGCCCCGAAATGCCACGTGTCCGACGTTGCACTACTACCATTGACTTTTCCTTTTATAATGGGTCCAGATACACACGTCCTCTCTCTCTTCCCTTCTTATTTCCTTCAAAAACGCAGGGCTCCCATGACTGCCCTGAAAATGCCGTATACTTACATGTACTGGCATATTTTCGCTCAACTAAGTGTCCTATACCTCAGGACATAGTTGGGCGGCATCTTTTCCGACCAGACTTACACTGTATACATCTTCTGTGCCCATTTTAACTTAGCATCTTAATCCCATGACTTGTACGTACTAAGTCTATCAACCCGTATGGCCAAGTTACTTAGTCCCAAAGAGGCTTCCTAACTCTCGACGTTCTTGGGACTTTTCCCGAACTGGGCCTAGTCGTCCGCATATTTCAGGCTTATTTTCACTTCTCAGGGTCCAAAATTCGGGCTGTTACACCGGTCATACAAGTCTTTGTTTAATTCTAAATAGACTTTTAGGACCGTATACTTTTTTAAAGTCTGCTCTTAAAAGTCCTCGTTTAATTCTAAAAAATATGGCTAGACTTTTAGGACCACATTATTTTTAAACGTCCGGTCCTAAAAGTCTAAAAATATGTCTAGACTTTTAGGACCGTATGTTTGTTAAATGATCTGTCTTAAAAGTCTTCGTATGTCTATAGTGAGACTTTCAGGTTCATATATTTGTTTATTGTCCGCTCCTAAAAGTCATCTTTTATTTTGGAAATATGGCTTAACCTTTAGGACCGTGTGGTTGTTAAATCTCCGGTCTTAATAGTCTTCCTTTAAATAGAAATGTTAAGTCATTTTCAAATAAATCATTAAGGTTCAAGACAACTGAGGTTCTGGCGTTCTGCTCAAGCTAGGTCCTTTGTTGTCGTCGATTTCATCTTATCTCCTGATGTTGAGCAGGATTATCGGTTTCCCTTTTCTTTGTCTCTTTTTTTTTTGTCTGAAAAAGAAGGAAGATAATGAAAAGAACACTGAAAATATTCAAATCAGGGTGAGGTAAAACCGACGACAATGACGGTCCAACCTTGAGAAGAATAGTCACTTTGTTTGTTTTTATTCGAATAAGGTAAATGATTTTTTTTTGTCTTTTGTATGTTCTTAAATGTATTCTGAGAATTTTTAATGTTGATTTACATGAGGACAATGTTTTGTTTGTTTCCTTTTTGTCGGAAAAAGAAAGACGATAATGAAAAGGACAAGGCGATCGAATATGGAAACCAAAAAGTTATTTATTAACTTTTTTTAAATGCTGCCCTCACGAGGCAGCAGCAGTACAGACCAAAAAAAAAATCTACTCCTCCCCATCATTATCGGAGAGAGGGAGTCATCGGAGAGGTCAGAGACGTCGTCATCTAAAGGTACTCAACGTCCTGGGCATCGAGTACCACGTTCAGCTTGTTGTTCACGGTGTTATAGACCTGAAAATGCTGGCCTAATCGTCGGTCTATATGATCGACGCGGAGCCGAGAGATGGTGCATCATCTGTTTGAAGGTGGTCGGAGGCGACGGAGGAGGAGGGTACAGAGGAGGAAGGGGATGAAGAGGAAAAGAGGACCTCGTGGTTGTGGAGCAGCCATTACGGTGGAGGTTGTAGAAGTGATGGAGAAGAATGTAAAGAAAGTAAAGTAACAACAGATTTAAATAGAGAACTCATCCTAAATAATGTGAAACGCCGGAAACTTTAATGAGGAGACGCATAGTTCATCGAATATGAGGAGACGCCTAGTTGGTAAGTTTATCTCGAAGTCGCAGAGACTCTAAATTATTCATTTGAACGAGTGTAAGGATACGACTCACATCGAAAAGAATGAACTTTTAATACGGATATTGTAAAAGATTCGTTCTTAAAAGTAATATTTTTTAAGAAACAAATGCTTACTTTAAAGAAAAATTGAATTGAAAAAAATTAATGAATTTAAGGACTTGTATACAAGATAGAAGGTCGGTGTTGAAAGTAATTGAATTGATTGAAAAAATAAATAATACACTTTTAGGACCAGATATATTATAAAAGGTCGGTCTTAAAAGTAACTCACGAGCAAAAAAAAAAAAAAAAAAAAAAAAAAAAAACTCCTCATACCTCTCTGTCCTTTTTAACTCTCCTCACTACCTTGTAACTTCACACTCCGTCGCTCTCTGCCCCAACTGCTCAAACCATGGTTAGATACAAGAGAACCGCTCGAAGGGGTAGACTTATTGGTGATGCTCGTGCCTTCCGTAGATCATTATACGGTGCGCCTCCTCCTGCGAGAGTGTGTTCCATTGTGACAGAAGATCTCGGGTCGTTGGACCCATTATTATTTTGGATGATGAAGAGGTTCGCGCTCTCCTTGTCCAGTCTTCATGCAATATTCTCCAACCTCTTGGCCCCAGTGTGCCTGTCGTTGACCCTTCTCTTTCCTCTAATGATGCATTGCAGCTGATGCAAATAAGACAGGAACTTGCTGATCTCCGACGGGAAATTAATGCTTTGCATGCCGATATCGCCAAGTCTTTAGAGGATAATAAGCTTTAGGATGTTTAGTCAGATTCTTGTTTTTGATAATTTTCTGATTGTTTTTCTGTTGTATTTTTTCTTTTGTACGTGCATATTCTCCAGGAATGTATGAAGCATTAAGAACTAAGCTTGTGTCTTTTTTTTTTTTGTTCATATTCTCCGTAATTAAAGAAGCTTATTCTCTAGTTTTCCTTTAATTTTTATTCATTTAGTTTGCTAATGCGCTTGCCAAAGCCAATCCTCTTTTTTTTAAAAAATGAGGACTTTTAGACCGATGTTTTATAAAACTCTAGTCTTAAAAGTAAAAAATTTAGGACCGAGTCTTCGAAAAATCCAGTCTTAAAATTAAATGAATAATAAAAAGTTAGGACCGGAGTCTTTGAAACATCCGGTCTTAAAATTTAATTATATATTTAGGACCAAATACCTTATAATTAACCGGTCTTAATAAAATCCAAAATACTAAAACATCTTTCTGTCGTGCGGAATATTAAATTTCCCTCTCTGAACTTCTCTTATCGCGTCAAAACTGATTACTCAGGTTCTGTCTCCAGTGTTTGTGTGTTGCTTCGTCATTGCTTCGCGTTGCTCTCTCGACAATCACTTTCTGGTTCCTTAGCTAAACATCTATAGACCAAGCTGTAAGAGGTGTTTCAGTTTTATAACTTTATGATTTTCCCGCTATCGTTCGGGTTTTTCATGGGTTGAACGAAATCGATGAAATGTTCTTGTGGGTTTCTTTGTTGTTAATGAATATTGTATTTTGAAGATTATATTTGTACTTTAGACCTACCCAACTGACCAACAAATGTTTTTAGGTTACTCTTCTGTCTGCAACATCAACGTTCGTGGCGGGAGAAGAACGACTCAGCAAACGCATTTGAATTTACATGCTACAGGTGAGTCCACAAGACCTTTATGCGATGCATTTAATTTCCTTGTCATGCATTTATTGTGCTTCCTGGATTGACTGTGATATGACCAAAAGTGATTCAAAGTTATGCATTTAATGGGCAATTTTCTTCGTAAAAGAAAAAGACATAAGCGACATTGAGCACAAATATGCATTTGGTGTTGCCTTATTTTATATGCAAGTGTCAATTTTTTCGGATTATGTATGTTAAATCTTTCCGTCTATATGAATTTTACTATGGATCACAGTTGGATAAATGCTTTACAGACGAGTGTTGAATATCAGAAGGGGGTGAGGGACTTTATAGAATCTGCTAAACAAAATGCTCATGATGATAGTGGGGAGCTTTATTACTTTTGTGTAAATGTTTGAATGAGAGGTGACTAAGTCCTAAAGTTATACACACACATTTAATATGTAAAGGATTTTGTAAGACTTATACAGTATGGGTATGGCATGGTGAAAAAATACTAAGTGGATCTCAACATGGGGAAGTGGCCTTTGATGATAATGACACGGATATGGATGATCGCATGCATATGGTAATATGTGCAGTGACGCAGAGACCCTGCTATACCGTGGGTGTAAAAAATACCAATTGTTGAACATTGTATTGAAATCGGTAAGCTTGAAGGCACGTCACGGATGGAGCGACAAGAGTTTTTTTGAAATGCTTGAGGCTTTTAAGGACATGTTTCCGGATGATAATGTGTTGCCGCATCGATACTATGATGCTAAGAAAATACTTTGTCCACTGGGATGGAGTACAAAAAGATCCATGCATGACCGAATGATTGCGTATTGTATAGAAAAGAGTTTGAAGAGAAGCAATGTCGATATGTGAAACCCCAAGGTACAAGTCAAATAAAGGGCCTGCAAAAGTGTTGTGGTACCTTCCAATCATACCAAGGTTCAAGCGGTTGTTTGCGAATGAAAATGATGCAAAAAATTTGAGGTGGCATGCGAGATGAGAGGATTTCGATGGAAAACTTCGACATCCGGCCGATTCTTCTCAATGGAAGAAAATCAATCAATTATTTCCGAACTACGGCGAAGAACCTAGGAACCTTAGGCTTGCCCTTAGCACGGATGTCATGAATCCATATGGAAGCCTTAGCAGCATACAGAGTTCATGGCCTGTATTCCTGATTATTTACAACTTATCTCCTATGTTATGCATAAAAGGAAAGTACATCATGCTGTCTATGTTGATTTTGGGACCAAAACAACCCAAAAATGACATTGATGTTTACCTTCAGCCCTTGATCGAAGACTTGAAGGAGTTGTGGGAAGAAGGTGTCGATGTGTTTGACTCTTTCAAGAAGGAGGTGTTTAAATTGCGATCCATGATATTTTGTACAATAAAGGACTTCCCAACATATGGGAACTTGTCAGGGTATAGTGTAAAAGGCCATAAAGCATGTTCGGTTTATGAAGAAAGCACACACTACCATCAACTTGAACATGGAAGAAAGACGGTTTATCTTGGACATAAGAGATTTCTTAGATGAGGCCACCCATATCGTCGATTAAAGAAAGCCTTTTTTGGTGGCCAAGAGTATGAAGATGCTCTGGTGGCATTGACTGGGGAGCAAGTTTATGAAAAGGTGAAAAATATCAATGTCATCTTCTGCAAGACTACAAAGAGTAGAAAAGAAACAAATATATGGAAAAAGAGATCTGTATTCTTTGATCTTCCCTATTTGCGCAATCTTGATGTTCGACACTGTATTGATGTCATGCATGTAGAGAAAAACGTATGCGATAGTATTGTTGGCATGCTTCTCAACATACAAGGTAGTTCCAAGGATGGTGTGAAGGCAAGATTGGATCTGATAGCAATGGGAATATGTGAAGAGTTACATCCAAGGCCACATGGGAAGAGAACTTATTGTCCCCATGGCTTCTCATACTTTGTCTAAGAATGAGAAACGAAGTTTTTGTGAGTGTTTACATGGCACAAAAGTTCCCTTGGGGTATTCTTCAAATTTTAAGATGCTTGTATTGATGAAGGACTTGAAATTAGTAGGCCAAAAGTCTCATGATTTTCATGTCTTAATGCAATAGCTACTCCATATAGCTATTCGAGGCATCGCCGAATATGATCTTCGGGTCGTTTTGACTAGACTTTGTGTCTTCTTTAATGCGGTTTGTAGTAAAGTTTTCGAGATTGAAAATTTGGATGAATTGGAGAATGAATGATATCTTATCTTGTGCCACCTTGAGAAGCTTTTTCTTCCTACATTTTTTGACATCATGGTTCATCTAATTGTTCATCTAGTAAGGGAGATAAAGTTGTGCGGCCCTATCCATTTACAGTGGATGTACCCAATTGAAAGATCTATGAAATTTCTAAAAGGGTATGTGAAGAACGCATACCGGCCAGAAGCATCAATTGTTCATAAATATGTTTCTAAAGAAGCCATGAAATTTCATCAATATTATTTGGCCAAAGTAAGACATATTGGGCTTCCAAAACGTCATCATGCTGAAGGGGATAGACGAGGGGCTTCGTAAAGAGTGTGGATCCTGATGAATTGTCACAAGTCCACTTATACATCTTGAATAATGTTGATGAAGTTCAAGCCAGCATAGCTGCACATAAAGATGCTGTAAGGAAAAAAAAATCATCGAATGAATGAATAAAGGTTGATTAGGGAGCATAATTGAACTTTTGCAAACTAGTTCAAACAAAAGGTCGAGGGAGAGGAAAGTGTTTCTGATACAATGAAATGGTTAGCACGTGGTCCTGAGGTTGATGTCATAAGTTGGAATTCATATGTGATCAATGGTTATACATTTTACACGAAGTCCTTAGATGATACGAGCACGACCTAGAACAAAGGGTGTTATGTTAGAGGCTGAATCTATGCACTTCTCTAGTTCGAAAGATAAGAGGCCTTTATTGGCAGTCATGCCATATTATGGGGTTATTGAAGAGATTTGGGAGGTGGGCTATGTTAAAATTAGATTTCCCATTTTCAAATGTAAGTGGGTTAATGTCAAAAATGGTGTTCAGATCGATCGACTAGGATTTACATTAGTCGATGTCAATGGTAGAAGTTTTGGAGAAGAACCTTGCATTATGGCAAACGAGGCAAAACAAGTGTTCTATATCACCGGTCAAGAAAATAAAATGTGGTCTATAGCTCTCCAAGGTAAAAGGATCATTGGTATTGATGAGGAAAGTCATTCAAATTATGGTCTTCCTGAGATTACTCCTTTTTCAAGGGGTCTACCAGATATGAACGAAGAAGATGAAGCGGATAATGACCCGGCATAAGAAATGATCATCAAGAAGGGATATGGGAGGATATCACTTTATAAAAGAGTCAATTCATAAGGTGATATTCATATGTAGAATTGTTTGAGAACTTTAAGGTTTTGACTATATTATATTCCTTCTATGTTCATAAACAATGTCACTGACTATGAAGTTTGTTCTTGTTTTATTTTTGTGGCAGGAACCGATCCAAAGGGGCATGTTATAAAAGAGGATGTTATGTTGTTGGGTGAGAATCAGATGAAGGCATGGTGAATATTATATTGGGCATGTATGTTGTATTTGTAACTTATTGTATTTGTAAGGAAGTCATCTTATTGTATAATTAATTTAGGTGTTGTAGTCATAGTATAATCATTAATTAAGAGGCCACATAACTAAGGGTGAATAATATTTGTATTCTTTTTCCCAATTCAATTTATTCATAATTGTTCATAGCTTGTAGCTTAAAGTATCGACTTTTATGTGCTGGATTGCGAGGTGGATTTGTGTATATATATGATCGGGAAGAACAAACAGGGAACAAGTTCGGGAAAATTTAGACCGGAAATAAATACGTCGGTCTTAAATGTTCAAATTGTTAAGACCGGATGTATTTATATGTCCTGGTCTTAAAGGTCGGTGTACATATATTAAGCCGGTCTTAAAAGTTGGTCTTTTAAGACCGATGTATTTAGACGTCCAGTCTAAAAATTCAATTTTTAAGACCGGATGTATCTATCATCGAGTCTTGAAAGTCAGTCTTTTAAGACCGCGTAGTTTTAGTCATCTGGTCTTAGAAGCCACTATTTTTTTAGACCAGATTTATTTTTGTTCGGTCTTAAAATTCCAATCTTTTAAGAGCGGCCTAGTTTTTGTCCGGTCTTAAAAGTTGAGTTTTATGACCGAACAAAAAATATTTCAGGTCTATTTAGAACGACTTTTAAGACCTAATGTTTTAAATGTCCAGTCTAAAAGAGTTTCTTTAAGACCGGTCCTAGTCCGGTCTTAAATGTTAGACTTTTAATACCGGCTGGAACAAGACCGGTCGCGGATCTGATATTACGATACCTCTTTTGTCCGGTCTTAAAACCTTTTTTTGCACTAGTGTCGTGGCCTCTTCCTCTCGCCTTTTTCCTCTCCATTACCTTACAATCACTCACTACACATGCCAATAATACTCCCTTATAGGGAGAAAAAAATTTAATTTTCCACGACACAGTCTCTCTCTATTACATGCATGTTTCATTTTAATTTATGGCATTTGCCTATCTACAATGCTTTTACTGACTTTGGTTTTGTGTGTTTTTTTTTTTTTTGAAAAAATAGATATATGGCATTTGGAAATGGTTTTGGGACGCCAAAAAAAACATATAGATGTTTGAAATTTTTTTTGGGATGCCAAAACTCTTTTTTTTTTTTCTGCATCCCCTGCTTAGGCGTCTTAGTAAAAAGGGACATAAATAAGGCTTAAAAACAGATGTTATAACTGTCTTTTGTAGTAGTGATTATTTAAAGGCTTCATTTCCCCCTTTTTTATGCCAAAAGTTGACTTGCACAAGGAGAGGAGAGAAGTGAAAGCAACTTGTTATTACTACGCGTATTTTACTAAATGCTTTATGATATGTTATTTCCTAGTTGTGGTTGTTTGAATACTTTGTATATGCTTTGTAAATGAGATTAACAGTTACCCTGGGATCCAATTTTGAATCCCATGTCATTATAAGGACACAGGTTGTACATGTAGAGTTGATCAGGGATCTAAAGGTAAGAATACAGAATGTTTATGAGGATTCAAGAGACTGCTGGGTAAGACTTTTGGTTACTATATTTTGGATGACTATAATTAATGTTTTGACACAAATTTTTCTTTTTTGACGATTTGCACCTAATCCTTCAACTAATCATCTGAAACTTATTAACAAACATGTTTAGAAACATTGACAATAATAATGAGTAATAATCAGAAGTTATAGAATGATAACCTAGGTGATTTTGAATTTACAAAGATGAAGAAGACGAAGTATTGCAAGAACGGATGAACCATTACTTGGAGTATCATTTCAGTTTACTCAAATTTGAGTAATCTTGGACATACTCAAATATCCTTTAAATACATTCCAAAATGCCTTGTGAGAGTTGCTCAAAATTCTGCTTAGCAAATGAACATGCTCGAGTATAGAAACTCCTTACTTGA
Organism: Acacia acuminata; assembly: GCA_019022655.1. Taxonomy (NCBI): domain Eukaryota; kingdom Viridiplantae; phylum Streptophyta; class Magnoliopsida; order Fabales; family Fabaceae; genus Acacia; species Acacia acuminata. The sequence continues at coordinate 729,828 of JAFJYI010000048.1, read as the reverse complement.
GTATTAACCTCAGTCAGCAGATAAGCTTGTGAACAAAGCAGTCATACTCGAGCACTACCACGACGTACTCAGTAACCTTCTAAAAAACACACCAGAAGCTTGTTAATCAAACATTAATACTTGAGTACCAGATCCCTTACTTGAGTATCGTACTCGAGTATAACTTATTGTTTAGTTAAGTAATAATCAAAAAGTGAATCTGTGCCTTGTGATCACACAGGAATACTTAAGTAATAACTGTAAGTGGAGCTATATACCCAAGAGGGGGGGTGAATTGGGTATTTTAAAACTTTTCAGAAATTGCTCTGTTTTGAAGCTATGAAAACAGAGATAAACAGAGTGAGGGAAGAAGAAGCTGGACACAAGGATTTATACTGGTTCGGTCCAACTCTTTGACCTACGTCCAAATCCCTTAAACACTCGGGATTTTCCACTATCACTCAATTACAATTACACACTCGTACTCGGGATGATCCTCTCCCTAGGACTCACTCCCCCTTACAAGTTGTAATTGTAAACAATCGATACACACTCGTACTCAAGAGTTATCCTCTCCCTAGGACTAACTCCCCTTACAAGTTGTACTCGATTACAATCGATACCCACTCGTAAACGAAGAATGCTCCTCAACCTAGGACACACTCCCCTTTACAAGTTGTACTTTGATTTTCCCAATCTCCAAGTCACCTGACTTGAGATTGTTACAATGAATGATATACAAGGAAACAAACTCTCTCTAAGAGTAGATAATGATAAGCACTGAAGCTCAATGTATCACAAGATACTACGCGATAAAACCGAAGAAATAAATATGAGACTTGAATGATTTTCGTCTTCAAAGAAGTGTGTCTGTTTGAGAAGAAGTTAATGCACTCTATTTATAGGTAGAGAACATTAAATGACCGTTGCTTGATGAATCCAACCGTTGTAGGTGATTAGCTTAAGGTCTGGTCATCTTCTCTCTCTAAACTTCTGCTAATCCAGGTGTTAATTTGATCTGATGTGATTCTCTGAGAATTTGCCCGTTGGAGATTACTTTGCTTGTTGTAGTAAGCATTCTTTAACGTTTAGAAGGCGTGCTCAGATGAATTAGCTGAAAGTAGGTAGATTTACAGAGGTGCATTAAATGCACTGAGCACCTTTTTGCTTTTTGCCTTGATCTTCATTAATCTTCATCTGTGCTAACTGAAATTCACTCAATAAACTTGTTAAACTTATCTCGGGAACATAAGTGAATGATTTATGAAAGCAATAGGATCAAACAAGAGTGATTTGCAAATTCGTGTAATTCAAAAATCAGTTTTTTACCGTTGTATACTCGCAAAGATGTTCATGCTTACCGCAAGATAGCATACTTTCACTTACATACTCCAAAAGGTGGAAGTATACTAACCTGGACTTCAAAAATGTAGTGTGAATTTTTGAACCCACGATGGCCATACTGAAGTTTGTCACTTACATACCGCAAAGATGCCTATTGCAAGATTTCAGGTTTGGCCTCTGGAAGTCCAATACTTGAGTATGGCTACCCATACCGCAGTATTGACTTAGTTTGAAAAATCCTTTTACTTTCTGGAAGTTCAATACTGCGGTATGGCTACCCACACTGCGGTATTGACTTAGTTTCAAAAACTTGGTTGCTCTCTAGAAGTCCAATACTGCGGTATGTCTACCCATACTGCGGTATTGACTTAGTTTGAAAAACTTGGTCGCTCTCGGAAGTCCAATGCTGCGGTATGGCTACCCATACTGCGGTATTGACTTAGTTTGAAAAACTTGGTTGCTCTCTGGAAGTCCAATACTGCGGTATGCAAACCTATACTGCAGTATTGACTTAACTTGAAAAACTTGGTTGCTTTCTGGATGTCCAATACTGCGGTATGCAAACCTATACTGCAGTATTGACTTATCTTGAAATTATCTGTCAACTTTCGAGGGCCATATCTCCCTGGTCTGAACTCCGTTTTGGTCCATTCAACTCTTGATGGAAATTTCTTTGAGTCTATTTTCATATGCCACTAAGTTTAGCTCAATCGGATTTGTAGTTTGTGAGTTACACTCAAAATACTGAAGGTGGGTCTGGACTGTGATGTTGATTCTTGTGGAAACTTGTAAAAATCATAGCTCCTTGATATTGACACCTTTGGACTTGATTTATATATCAAAATGACGCTTTAGATGTCTAGTTTCAAATTCCACTAGTTTCACGTCAATCCGATTCCTGGTTTGAGAGATATCATCGAATCACCAAAGGTCGCCCGTGCTGAATGTGAGACAGTGGAGCTGAAGTGCTCGATAATAGTTGCATACTCGAGTTTTCACTTGCATACTCGAGTATTCACTTGTCCAGAGACGCCGTGAGGTGCTGAAGACACTACAAACTCGAGTTTTGAGTTGTATACTCGAAGTTTTGAGTCTCAAACTCGAGTTTTGTATTCCAAACTCGAGTTTTCTCATCCTGAAGTTGATTTTTGCTGACTTTAACTTCAAATTGACCCATTCCAACTTCCATATGACCTTGAAGACTTCTAGCATCAATCATTCAACAAGTTCTTCTTTCTTTCTTCTTCTCTTGATCATTCTCCATAACTCTAACTCTTTCTTTCTTCTCTTCTCTTGACTATTCCTAAAATCCTTTGATAACTTCTTGCTTCCTTGACATTCTGATATTCCCATTATATTGCATGCAAGAACTTCTTTCTTACTTTCTTGATCAATCTCTATAATTCATCTTGGATTAATCTACATTAAATACAGTAGTTAGCCAATGTAGAAGATAACTATATTACTCAATCTTTTTGCTTTTAATAATGACATCTATATAAGACATCATCAAAACTAATCATAACTAACAATAACTTACTTGAGTATCATACTCGAGTGTTGCTAAGAATGCTTAAGTACTTATGTATTATAGAAGCCATAGATAGCGAGTATCCCGCTTCATTTTTCTGAGCGATCTCTGATACAAGGCTCAACTTCCAGATTCTAATGACTTCTGAAACACAAGAACTTGGTAGCACGAAGGTCAAACTTCAGTATGTATAACATCTTAAATATAGCTCCAAGTTTGGCAAGTGACCTATGCTTAGAAATCTCTTTAAGTTTTCTTTCCAATACAAAAAGAATCAGCTCTAAACTCATTGTATTCTAACCGCTATGATTAGATTAATAAAGGTTGTTCTTGACCACCATTTTTACAATGTCCTGATTTGACTGTGAATTTCAAAAAATCATATTTCTCCTAGTTGATCTTTGTTTTTTGTGATCTTGATGTTTTTGAAAAGGTATTTGAGTCTGACTTCATATCTATAAGAATCGATTGAACCCAAACAGGGGTGAATTGGTATGAAGAAATCACTTATGCTTTCTATGATGATAAAAGCGTTTAAAGCATAAGAATTATTTTAAAAATGAGTTTGCTTGGGATTAAACTTCATGAGATAAAAATTGAATGAATAAAAGCAAGTTAGCCTAGCATGATTATGATTTTTGCATATTACAATACCTCACTCAAGTAACATCGTAATTACTCAAGTCATAATCATCTGTAATCCATAGATGCGTCACTAGCTAGCCACTATCTGATGATGTGATCAATACTAAGGATCTCTCAGATTTGATGCATAAGGATCAGTTTATGTGACCAACAACTCTTCTTATCAGGCTAGTAAGCTTCTGTATCATCTTGATCTAAGCCTCTTGCTATTCAAACAAGACCTTGAAGTTTTGGTTGATCAATTCACAAAGTTGTCTAAGCTTGTTAGAAGTGATAAAAAGATGGCATCTCACTCCTTTGAGAACTACTCCATTACTTATAGCTTACTAAATTTCCCTCATGAATCACTTGAATGATTCGCTATCACTTTCATAGTCACTCGAGTTATTTTGCAAGTGATCCCTTCTCTATTTACCTTTGTTTTTCGGCACGAGTACATGGGATCCTCCAAAACAAAAATACATACCCTTTGGTACCCACTGTTTCTTGACTCCACAAAAGATTAGACATTACAACTCTTATGCTCTTATATAATTTAACCATATGATACTTGAGCAAAGAGTAGAGCAATCAAAGATCAAAACATAATTTTACCCAATCAAATAATTCAAGCCAATGAATCATAAAGGGTAAGGACTAAATAATACCAAGGAAGTTATCTCTCAATGACAATTTGTAAATATACTTTATGTAGAAAAGATGTCATTGATAAAATTGCATGTAAGTTTAATCAAAGAGCATTTTAAATCTTATCCATTAACTCGAGTTTAAAAAGTTCACTGGAAGTGTTTGACTCGAGTAATATATTCCTCAACTCGAGTCAACAGTATTTCCATAAATGTTGTTGAGTTAAGTTTGAAAGAAACATTTTGAAAATAGGTTACACTCGATCCTCAAGTGAAAACTCGAGTGGACAAAATGCATTTTGAAAATAACATTTAAAAAATGCACTTGAGTCAAACCATATGCACTCGAGTCAGTTTAGTTTGAAAAATAAATCTTTCACAAAGTTCCACTCGAGTCAACCAACACCGACTTGAGTTGGAGTATTTCATAAAATAATTTCCAAAGTCTTTCAACTCAAGTCAGTCAAAGTTCAAGCACATTTTGAACTAATAGTTCATGAATGAGATCAGATTTTTCAAGAATGATAATGAAATACGCCAATAGTTTCAAATCTCATATGTTCTTTCAAACTGATGATGTATTAAGAAATTGTATGAAAGGTTCATTTTTGAAACATGTTTAAAATTGATGCTCACTCTAAACATGGTGGAAGTCAATATATTAAAGAATACATCAGAATGCGTCAAGATTTGGAGAACATGTGGAACATTGAAGTTTACAAGTTGAAGAATTTTCCCAAAAGAAAAAGTCATAAGGAAAATTATTTAACCTAAAAGAAATATATATGCACAATGATTTTGCTATTATCCAAGAGATAGTTTTGCCTTTTAGAATTGTTCTTGAAATATATGAACATGCAAGGCAAGAATTTGAATACATGACTATAGTTACTCAAAAATTGATGAAGACAAAGTTGATGTATTTGAGTAACAAAGTGAGTACTAGGATTCATAGATGATGAAGCATATACTCATTAGTCCAAATGACTAGAGTTCCAGAATATTATCCTAGTAAGTTATTCCACTAATGGTAAATGCATTAACATTCAATGCACTAAAGATCACTTATAATGCTTGAAATAACTTGGCCAATAAGGATTTATACATTGAGAATATCATTTAAAATTAATTACTTTACGATTTCTTCCTAGTCACACATTTCACCATTAATGTATCGACAGTTTTCCTTCATTACTTTATAGGTTTCTTGGGAAATTGAAGTCTTACATGAGGAATAAGGTGTGACCTAAAGGTTCAATAGCAGAAGGTTATATTGGGGATGAGATTTTGTATTTTTTTCCAGGTACTTTGATGACATTGAACATCATTCAACCAACCACCTCGTGTAGACGATTGTCCTGAGCGAGCCATCAAGCAATAAAGTTGTTAATCCCTATGTTGGTAAACCAGTGGCGGAACTGAGAACTTCAAACTGATGGCACTTGAGAAGTTTCAAGTATATAGGCATGTTTTGATTAATTGCACTAAAGTTGAACCATACCTTCTGTAAGGATTGCACACGGATATATGTTATCCTATATATTTCCTTACATTTTATACTCACATTTCATGGTCGTCATTGCATGTTTAATTGTAGGGAATTTAGGAGTCATGTCAAGCGTCAACTGAGGATCCGTACACAGACATCATCCAAAATTGATAGAAAGGTGCACAAAGAATTCCCAAGTTGGTTTAGGATGAGAATAATGAATGACCAAAACCCGCACTCACCAGAATTCAGAGCACTTGCACTCGGCCCGCTTGACCACGCCCAAAGATTTACGGTATACAATGTCAATGGTTTCAAGTCTTACACTGTTTCACGAGATCAGGGATTACTGACCTAAAACTCGAGTGGGGCAGCAGTGACGAGAACATGCAGTTCGGTGACGTCTTGTATTACGAAAAGCTGCTTGATGTGGTCAAGATAAATTACCAAGGTCATTTCACCGTGACACTATTCAAGTGTTTGTGGGCGAATACGAAAATGTCCCGGGGACTCATGGTTGATGACTTAGGCATTACATCAGTGAATTTCTCTCGACCTATTCACATTGGTCACTCTGAACATGATGAGCCGTATATTCTTGCCACAAAGGCCCATCAGGTTTATTATGTCACCGATAAGAGGCACAGGGATTGGAATATGGTGGTTCACTTAAAGCCTCAGGACCTTTACGACATGGGCGATGGTGATATCATCGCATACGAGAGTGAGCCGTTCTAGCCCGCCAGTTTTGAAAACTTCTTCCCAGACGGCGATGACAATTTACCTATAAACCCTAAACCCTAAAAAAAACATAATAATATTTGTAGCGGTTAGTAAACCGCTACAAAACTAGAAAAACCACTACAAAACTAAAACTGCTTCAAAAAATGAATCCTTAACCGGTAGTAAGTAAAACCGCTACAAAAAGGTGTTAGTTCTCAATGTGTTTTGATGATTAACAACAATTGTAAACATGTGTTGAAGTTTTTGCAAAATCTGTCTAAAACCATTTATCAGTTGTTTACTCGAGTAAAGGAATGCTTACTCGAGTATAGGACTGTTAAAGGATTGCCCAATTGGATTTTACACGTCAATACTGCAGTATGGATAGCCATACTCGAGTATAGACGTCTCAGAGAGCAATCGAGTTTTTGACAGAAGGTACTTACTCGAGTATAGGTTTGCATACTCGAGTATAGGCCAACCGTAGAGCAACCAATCTTTTCAAGATAAGTCAATACCGCAAGATAGATCGCTATACTCGAGTATTGGACTTACCGAGAGCAAATGAACTTTTGAACTTGAGTGTATACTCGAGTATATACTTGCATACTCGAGTAAAGGGTCTTACAGAGAGCTCCCAAGTTTTTCTAACTCATGCATACTCGAGTAAGGATTTACATACTCGAGTAATGAGCTCTTAAACTAATTTTCAACTTGACTCATGTTCTTGCATACTCCAGTATGAATTTGTTTACTCCAGTATAGACATGCAATGACTTCACGCTTTTTCAAAAAAAAAAGAGTTGCATACTCCAGTAAGGATATGCATACTCGAGTATGAGACCATACAGAGAAGTCATCATTCTGGCTTGAACTTGCTTACTCCAGTATACAAATGTATACCGCAAAGATAGAGGCATTTTACACTTAAAATTTTCAAGCAAATAGTTGCTTACTCGAGTACACCACTAGCTTACTCGAGTAGAGCCTTTGGTTTCAAAAGTTCAAGTCTCGAAGGTTTGCTTCTAGAAGTTGCTTACTCGAGTATCCTTTGGATACCGCAGAAAGACTCTCTCACACAAGACTTACTCGAGTAACGATGAACTTACTCGAGTAACCAACGCTGAAACCAATTTTTGAATTATACGAATTTGTAAATCACTCTTGTTTGTTCTAATTGCTTTCATGAATCATTCACTTATGAACCCAACTATGTTTAACAAGTTTGTTGAGTAAATTTCGCTTAGCACGAGATGGAGATTATTGAAGGTCAAAGCTATAAAGCAAAAAGTGTACAGTGCATTTAATGCACTTCTGCAAATCTACCTTCTTTTGGATAATCCACCTGAGCACGCATTCTCAACGGTCAAGAATGCTTTCTTCATCAAGTAAACTCTTCTCCAACGGGCAAATCCTCAGAGTTCCACATCAGATCATATTAGCACCTGGATTAGTTGGAGTTTAGAGAGAGAAGACGACCAGACCTAATGGTAATCACCTACAACGGTTGGATTCATCATTCAACGGTCATTTAATGTTCTCTACCTATAAATAGAGTGCATTAACTTCTTCTCAAGCTGATACAACTACGAGAGCGAAAATCTATTGATTGCCATTTATTGTGTTCAAATTTTCACCCGTATTGTATCAATCGATACTTGTACTTCAAAGTGTTCATTTTATCTCGCTTCCGTGAGAGAGTTCTATCTCAAATCATTTATTGATTGAGATAACCACAAGTCGGGGGACTTGGTGGTTGGGTGTATGGATTGCAACTTGTAAGGGGGAGTGAGTTCTAGAGAGAGAACTACTCTTGAGTACGAGTTTGTAATCGCTTTTTGAGTATAGTGGATTGAAAATCCCAAGTGTGGCTTGGGACTGGATGTAGGTCAAGGATAAGACCGAACCAGGATAATTTCTCTTGTGCAAGCTTTCCTTCCCTTCCTCTTCTCGTTATAATCTATTTTTTACTTGGTCAAAACAGCACTTTCGTAAAAGTTTTTAAAATACCCAATTCACCCCCCTCTTGGGTATATAGCTGCATTTACATTTGGTATCAGAGCAAGGTCTTCTCAAAAGAGCTTAACATCTCGAGAAGGATCAATATGGAAGGTATCTTACCTGATGGAGCTTCTATCAACAGGCCACCCAGTTTCAATGGAGAGCATTACTCCTTCGGAAAGCAAAATTCAAAGTTTTCGTCATGGCAACAGTATGGTCTCGGGAGAGTATTTGAAAGAGGAAACTATGCGCCATCAACCGTTGAAGATGGAGTTAGAGTTCCTAAGCTAGAAGAAGAATATGATGACAATGATAGAAGAAACGTCACCCTCAACAAAGAAGGCGGTTCTGCTTCTCCAAAGTGTACTTGAGTCAACAAGAATACTTTCGTATTTGCACCTTATCATCTGCTAAGGCCATGTGGGATGCTCGAGATAGCTCATGAAGGAACAAATGAGTAAAGCAAAACAGAGTCAATACTCTTATGACCGAATATGATCTTCTACGAATGAAGCATGGCGAATCCATTGGTGAGTTCCAGTGAGGTTCACTCATCTCATCAATCAACTTGCCGCTGCCTTGGGAAAAGAATATGACCAACCGGTCCCAAGTAAGGACGATCTTGAATATCCTTAACAAGGAATGGGAGGCAAAGGTCACTATTGAAGAGGCTCGAGGAGAGTCAATGACGTCAGTAGCTGCTCTATTCGGCAGTCTCTCTGAGTATGAGGCTAAACTCAAATTCAAGAAGGGACTTGATGAAGTTCATGGCAAGAACAAAGGAATTTCCCTCAAGGCTGCAAGAGAAGTTAAAGATTCAGATGAGGAAAATGAGAATAAAGACGAAGATGAAGAAATTGGCATGCTGGTCCGAAGATTCAAGAAGTTCTACAAGAAGGACCAAGGCTTTAAGAAGTTCCACAAGGGTAGCTCCAGCTATGAGGCAAAGAAGCCAATCATATGCTACGAATGTCAAAAGCCTGGCCACATCAAGTCTGAATGCCCACAAATTTGAGCAACAAAGACAAAGAAAATAAGAAGTTCAAGAAATACAAGAAGAAAGCTTATGTCTTCGGCATTTGGGGTGATAGCTCATCGATGAAGATGATGAGGATGAGGAAGAAAAAGCAAACGTATGCTTAGTTGCCGAAGAAGAAGAATTACGCATCAACCTTGAAGAGGTATATGATTGCAAACCACCTTATGATGAATTATTTGTCAAATATATGGTCAAAAGCAATCTGAGTTTGAAAAACTTGCTGAAAAATATTTCAAATTGAAAAATAGAAATCTTACTCTTGAATTTCAAGTTGAAAAGTTTTCCTCTTCGAAAATATTACTTGTGAAGAATGTCCTGATTTGAAGAAAAAGAATTTACATCTTACAAAGGCACTTGAAAAATTCACTAAGGAAGTGAAATGCTTGATGTGATTTTGAAACAACAACGATTTATAAATGATAGATCGGCATTGGCTACAGACGGATTTTGATAAGAAGAAAGGCAAGAAGAAGAGTGGTCAAAAAACGTACATGAACTATTTCACAAAATCAGTTCATTCTTCAAATCCCTTTGCACATTGCAATTATTGTAATAAGAAGGGTCATTCTTCTTCATCTTGCTTTCATAGAACTGACAGAAAAATTAAGCCTGTGGGAAATTATCAATGGGTACCGAAAGGAACTTATGTTCCTAAGGTCAAAACTAACTCCAAAGGACCCAAGAAAAGATGGGTACCTAAGGCTTGATCCCTTGTGAATTGCAGGTTTGTCTTAGAGCATCAAGACCCAACAAGTGGTACATTGATAGTGGGTGCTCAAGACACATGACGGAGATGAATCCAAATTCCTTTCAATCAAACCAAAGGATGGTGGTAGAGTCACATTTGGAGGAGACCAATCAGGAAAAATTGCTGGGATTGGTGAGATAGGAAACAATGAAGGTCCTCTCATCAAAGATGTCTACCTAGTAGAAGGATTGTGTCACAACCTCCTAAGTGTGAGCCAAAGCACCGACAAGGGTAACCTAGTTATCTTTGATTCAAATGAATGCTTGATTGTTAGAAAGGATTTAGTCTCCATTGATGATTTGAAAACTAAAGCCTTATTTAGAGCACCTAGAGATGGAAATTGTTATACTCTTAACTTCTCTAGCAATGCTTCAGTTTCGAAAATTGTTTTGTTAGTAACTTGAATGAGAGTTGGCTATGGCATAAACGATTAGCTCATGTTAATATGTTTCAACTTGACAAGTTGCTGAAAAAGGATTTGGTCATTGGTATTCCTAAATTGAATTTCAAAAATGATATAGTCTGATGCTTGTCAAAAAGGAAAACAAACCAAATCTTCTTTTAAAGCAAAAAATGAGATCTCAACTAGTAGACCTCTTCAATTACTTCATATGGATCTAGTTGGACCAGCTAGAGTAAAAAGTCTTGGTGGAAATCTTTACACTTTGGTCATAGTTGATGATTACTCTAGATTTACTTGGACAATATTTTTATCATCTAAAGATGAAACGTTTGATCAGTTTGTTACCTTTGCCAAAAAGGTCCAGAACGAGAAAGGTTTCGAATTTGTGTATAAGGACCGATCATGGTGGCGAATTTGAAAACAACGCTTTCATTTGAGTTCGTGACAATATGGGGATGGATCACAATTTCTCGGCTCCAAGGACTCCTCAACAAAACGGTGTTGTTGAGAGGAAGAATAGAGTCCTCACCGAGATGGCAAGGGCAATGTTAAATGAGAACAACACTTCTCAAGTGTTTTGGGCTGACGCGATGAGTACGGCTTGCTACATGTCCAACCGAGCCTATTTGAGGAAGAAGCTTAACAAGACCCCATATGAACTCTACAAGGGAAGGAAGCCAAATCTCAGCCACCTACACGTCTTTGGATGCAAGTGCTATGTGCACAATAATGGTAAAGAGAATCTTGGTAAATTCGATTCCAAAGCTGATATAGGTATCTTCATTGGTTATTCAAATAGGAGTAGAGCTTATAGAGTCTTTAATACTCGAACTCGTATTGTTGAAGAGTCTATACATGTTGTTTTCTGTGAATCCAAATCTGATAAAGCCTTGGATAATGAAGAAGAAAATGTTTTCAAAAATCAATTTTTTTTTTTCGAAAACTACTCCTGCTTCCATTGAAAATCCTGAAAATGTTTTTGAGGCTGATCCCCAAAACAATATTGAAAATCCTGATCAGACTCAACCTAGAGCTTGGAAATTTATTAGAAATCATCCTTTAGACCAAGTTATAGGTGATATTAATCAGGGAGTAAGAACCGAAATAGTACTTTGAATGAAGTAACCTTCTCTCGCATTTATATCTTATATAGAACCCTCTAAGATTGATGAAACCCTTTCGGATAATGATTGGGTGATAGCAATGCAAGAGGAGTTACATCAATTTGATAGAAATCAAGTTTGGGATTTGGTACCTAGGCCCAAAGACCATTCGGTCATTGGCACCAAATGGGTATTCAAGAACAAACGTGATGAGTCTCCGCAATCATTGTCCGCAACAAGGCAAGATTGGTTGCCAAAGGCTATAATCAAGAAGAAGGAATTGATTATGAAGAAACTTATGCTCCAGTGGCAAGATTGGAAGCCATAAGAGTACTTCTAGCCTTTGCATGTGTAAAAGGATTTAAATTATATCAAATGGATGTGAAAAGTGCTTTTCTGAATGGTTTTATACAAGAGGAAGTTTATGTAGAACAACCTCCCTAGGTTTTAAAAATGAACATTGTCCAGATCATGTGTATCGTCTCAAGAAGGCTCTATATGGCCTGAAACAAGCTCCTAGAGCTTGGTATGAGCGATTAAGTAAATTCCTTCTTGATCAAGGCTTTGTTAGAGGAAAAGCAGATACAACTCTCTTCATAAAGAGTAATAAGCTTAATGAAATTTTAATGGTTCAAATATATGTGGATGATATTATATTTGGTGCTTCTAATGATGCTTTGTGTGAAGAATTTTCAAAGACTATGTAGGGAGAGTTTGAGATGTCCATGATGGGAGAGCTCAACTACTTTCTTGGACTGCAAATCAAACAAAGAAAAGATGGGATATTTATTTCCCAAACCAAATATCTGAATGATTTTCTGAAGAAATTTGGGATGGACCAATGCAATGGAGCTGACACTCCTATGAGCTCAACTGCTTCATTGGATGCTGATGAGAAGGGCAAAGATTTCAACATCACAAAGTATAGAGGAATGATTGGATCACTACTCTATCTCACAAACAGTCGCCAGACATCCAATTCGGTGTTGGGATGTGTGCAAGGTTCCAATCCGCTCCAAAAGAGTCCCATGCTGAACATGTAAAGAGGATATTCAGATATCTCTTAGACACGAAGACTCTTGGACTATGGTTTCCCAAAGGTCAACCGGAACACTTGGTAGCATACTCGATTCGGATCATGCCGGCTACAAGACAGATAGAAAGAGCACAAGTGGCCAATGCGAATTCTTTGGCAACTCACTTGTCTCTTGGTTCAGCAAGAAGCAAACATCTGTGGCCGTGTCCTCTACCGAAGCTGAATATGTAGTTGCTTCAAGTTGTTGTGCTCAAGTGCTATGCTTGAAGCAACAACTTGCTGACTTGGGAGTTCACTCGAAGGAAATCCCAATTTTGTGTGACAACACAAGCACAATAAGCTTGGCCAAGAATCCGGTGCAACATACAAGAACCAAGCATATTGATGTGAGGCATCACTTCATTCGGGATCATGTCCAGAAAAGAGATGTCAAAGTGATGTTCATCCCAACTCATCTTCAACTTGCTGACATCTTCACAAAGCCTCTAGCCAAAGAACCTTTCTGGTGTTTCAGAGATTTCTTACTCGAGTAGAGTACATGGTACTCGAGTAAACAAGCTGCAGAAAGCAAATTCAGAGGTTTAGAAATGTTTTACTCGAGTATGGAAGTGGATACTCGAGTATCCAAGAGGCAGAGAGCACATTGCTGAGAACAAAGGAATGTTTACTCGAGTATATAGTTCTTTACTCGAGTATAGGACCAGACAGAAGCCAAACCTGAAGGTATGCCAGAGGCATACTCGAGTATGTAAGTAGCCTACTCGAGTATGGCCATCGGGTTTTCAAAAATTCACACGACATTTTTGAAGTCCAGGTTAGTATACTTCCTTCTTTACTCGAGTATGTAAATGAAAGTATGCTATACTCGAGTAAGCAAGAACTGTACTCGAGTATAGGGGTTTGTCTATATATACTGAAACGAGGTGTTCCTACATACTCGCACCCTTACTCCAGTAAAGCCCTAGGAGACGCGACTCTCTATCTTCTTCTCCTTCTGTAACCGTCACAATCCCTCATCAATCCCCTTAAATCTTCACCAAACCTCGCCTAATTCTTCCTATCCTCATTTTCGCCGAAACCCTAAACTCTCAAATGTCTAAGGAAGTCTCTCAATCCTCTCAACCGGTTCCTCCACGAGCTCCAAGGACCAAATCGATTCCAAAGAAATTGCAGAGAGCCATTGATACAAGGATTCCTGGCGTAGGCTTTACGATTCCGGAGGCACAATCCCAAAACCCCAAGAAAAGGGGTTCGTCCTCTCAGGGCCCAGCACCATCTTCGGGCTTGAAGAAGAAAAAGAAGGCCTCTCCAAGCAAAGAAAAGGGAAAGAAGAAGGCCGTAGAGAAGATGAAGAGAAGGTCCAAGCAACCCTCCACCACCATTGTCTCATCCTCTACCGATAAAGATACTTTTTCGGCTTCCGAACCAGAAGGTAATCAAGAGGAAGAGCAAGAGGAGGTATCTCCCTTCGTCGAAAATGCTGTTGAAGAGATAAAGCTTCACAAGGATCCACCGCCGGGTTTCAAAGTTGCCCCGGTCGCACTTCCTCCCGGCCACAATGCCATGTTCAGAGAGCAATTTTCAACCCAAGGATTTTGTGCCGTTGTCTCAGTCAATCTAGAACAAGTATACCAGGAATGCAATGTTGATCTATCGCCGTGGCTCAGACCTTATGACTCGTTTGTTTCCATCTAGGCCGCCTACTTTCCGGAGTTGGTAAGAATGTTCTATTTCAACATGAAGACTGATCACATTTTGGACTCAGAGGACAAAGTAATTGAAGAAAGGATCACCACATCTGTGCAGGGAGTCACCTTCACCATCTCTACCGCAATCCTCAACCGGATATTGAAGGTTGTTGATCCCCGAGGCTTCTACACCACGATATAGCAATGAAGAGGTGTATAGGACACTTTTGCTCACTCAAGACGTACCGGGATCGAGAGCTCATTTATCCTTTAAACCATCAGACATGCCAGACTTGCACCGTGTGATTTGGTTTGTGTATTCGAGAAATTTTGTCCAGAAGGGAGGTAGCTATACACATTTCACGAAGAAGGACTACCGCTTCTTCACTGCCTTTATCAAGCAACATCCTTTCAACATTGGGCAGTGGGTCTTCAAGGAAATGAGCTACTTCAAGTTTACCTCCCGAAAAGGATCTTATATGCCCTTCGCTTCTCCGGTGTCCCGATCTTATTTTACCATAAGATATGGTACGTGGGCCCTCCTGAGTCAATGAAACATATCCCATCCTTTGGCAAGACTCAACTTAAGTTTATCCAGATAAACCTTGAACCGGAACGATCCGGTCAGTCAAGGGCTCCTCAAAGATCTTAGGCCCGTGCATCTCAATCGGTTGCGCACGAGGCTCAGTCTGCTCCTCCTCCTCCACTAGATTTTGAGGCTAGAGTTAAAGCAATTGTGGACACTTCCATTGCTTCTCACTTTGTCGAATGCAATTTGAATTTGGCAAGCTAGGAGCTGATCTCAAGATTGGTCTTAATGAGGTGATTGCTTTGGCGAATGAGGTTATAACAAAGTTGGACAAACTCCAGTGACACCGAAAAGAAGCGGGATGAGATTTTTGATCGGTCATCGACTTGGATTCTCGGATTGGTTCTATCTTGGACATTGCTTCGAGAGGCCCGGACAAGGTCAACAAGTTGATCAAGCACTTTGACCTTGGTTCTTCATCCTCACCTACATTTGGGTTCACAACCGGTCCATCCTCATCCTCTCCCTCGCTTCCGAGACCCACCCACCCGAGACTCACTTTTCCCCACCTTCCTCACCTACCTTCTCTTTTCCCGGTCCACTTCACACCACTTCATCCCCACCTCCACTTCCACTCCTCCCCCCCGTGATTCCATCTTCTCCTATCACTCCTTCCACGAAATTCTACCCGACACATTTCCATCTCCATCTACCCCGTCTCTTGAGAAATTCCCCACACCTTCTCCTTATGCGGCTCGCCATGACCCTACCTTTGATCCATCCACTGCCATGGTCCTCTATTCCCCTCCTTTTGTTGTCCTTGATCCCGAGTATGTTGATGATGACAAAGGGGGAGAAGAAGAGAAAGATGTATAGGGTCTAGGTTGTAGTGTCTAACATGCATTCCATTATATCTTGTTGATTCTGCAAATTTCGTTTCATTCTCTGATATCAGTGTTATCAGAGTATTTGTCATTTCTGATATCAGTAAAACATTGTATGAAGTTTGCCTAATGACTATATTATCAGTTGTTTATGTGTTCAAAAGCATCTCTTGCTGCCATTCTCTCGAGTATTACAGTTTAACATGCATATTCAAATGGTTTTTGAACGCTTTGCACTAATATTTGGAAAACTTCAATTCAAAGGAACTTCATCTTTCAAATTATTTAAAAAGATCATTTACAAGTGTTGTCATCATCAAAAAGGGGGAGAATGTTAGTTCTCAATGTGTTTTGATGATTAACAACAATTGTAAACATGTGTTGAAGTTTTTGCAAAATCTGTCTAAAACCATTTATCAGTTGTTTACTCGAGTAAAGGAATGCTTACTCGAGTATAGGACTGTTAAAGGATTGCCCAATTGGATTTTACACGTCAATACTGCAAAGTATGGATAGCCATACTCGAGTATAGACGTCTCGGAGAGAGCAATCGAGTTTTTGACGAAGGTACTTACTCGAGTATAGGTTTGCATACTCGAGTATAGGCCAACCAGAGAGCAACCAATCTTTTCAAGATAAGTCAATACTGCAGTATAGGTCGCTATACTCGAGTATTGGACTTACCGAGAGCAAATGAACTTTTGAACTTGAGTGTATACTCGAGTATATACTTGCATACTCGAGTAAAGGGTCTTACAGAGAGCTCCCAAGTTTTTCTAACTCATGCATACTCGAGTAAGGATTTACATACTCGAGTAATGAGCTCTTAAACTAATTTTCAACTTGACTCATGTTCTTGCATACTCCAAAAGTATGAATTTGTTTACTCCAAAGATAGACATGCAATGACTTCACGCTTTTTCAAAAAAAAAAAAGAGTTGCATACTCCGATAAGGATATGCATACTCGAGTATGAGACCATACGGAGAAGTCATCATTAAACTTGAACTTGCTTACTCCGATACAAATGTATACTGCGGTATAGAAGGCATTTTACACTTAAAATTTTCAAGCAAATAGTTGCTTACTCGAGTACACCACTAGCTTACTCGAGTAGAGCCTTTGGTTTCAAAAGTTCAAGTCTCGAAGGTTTGCTTCTGGAAGTTGCTTACTCGAGTATCCTTTGGATACTGCAGTAAAGACTCTCTCACACAGTGACTTACTCGAGTAACGATGAACTTACTCGAGTAACCAACGCTGAAACCAATTTTTGAATTATACGAATTTGTAAATCACTCTTGTTTGTTCTAATTGCTTTCATGAATCATTCACTTATGAACCCAACTATGTTTAACAAGTTTGTTGAGTGAATTTCAGTTAGCACAGATGGAGATTATTGAAGGTCAAAGCTATAAAGCAAAAAGTGTACAGTGCATTTAATGCACTTCTGCAAATCAACCTTCTTTTGGATAATCCACCTGAGCACGCATTCTCAACGGTCAAGAATGCTTTCTTCACAAGTAAACTCTTCTCCAACGGGCAAATCCTCGAGTTCCACATCGATCATATTAGCACTGGATTAGTTGGAGTTTAGAGAGAGAAGACGACCCGACCTAATGGTAATCACCTACAACGGTTGGATTCATCATTCAACGGTCATTTAATGTTCTCTACCTATAAATAGAGTGCATTAACTTCTTCTCAAGCTGATACAACTACTGAGAGCGAAAATCTATTGATTGCCATTTATTGTGTTCAGCTTTCACCTGTATTGTATCAATCTGATACTTGTACTTCGATGTTCATTTTATCTCGCTCTGAGAGTTCTATCTGTAAATCATTTATTGATTGAGATAACCACAAGTCGGGGACTTGGTGGTTGGGTGTATGGATTGCAACTTGTAAGGGGAGTGAGTTCTAGAGAGAACTACTCTTGAGTACGAGTTTGTAATCAGTTTTTGAGTATAGTGGATTGAAAATCCCAAGTGTGGCTTGGGACTGGATGTAGGTCAAGGATAAGACCGAACCAGGATAATTTCTCTTGTGCAAGCTTTCCTTCCCTTCCTCTTCTGTTATAATCTGTTTTTTACTTGGTCAAAACAGAGCACTTTCAGAAAAGTTTTTAAAATACCTAATTCACCCCCCCTCTTGGGTATATAGCTGCATTTACAAAAGGGTCAACTCAACCGCTACAAAGTGCTTTGCAGATATCAATATAAATACCCCTAACAAACCACATTTAGTATGGTTCAGTTTCCTTTTCTACACATGTTTTCTCTCATATTTCTACGTTTTCTCAAAGAGGTTAAGTATTTAAAGTGGGTAAGTGCCGTTCAACCGGATCAAATCTAATGATTATCGAAAAATTTCTTTTTTCTTCTCCTTGCTAATACTAACTTTTGTTATTTTACAGTTGCATTACATATATTTTTCAATTTTCTTTCTACTTTCACATACATTATTCAATCTACTTTCACACACATTTTTTTAGAATTAGTATTTTTTTAATTAACTTATAATTAGTTGTTATTATACCAACATATTATCATTGTATTACACCTATATAATAACCTTATATATAATCCAATATCATATTTTATTATCATTTATTTCACTAAAAATATAAATTATTAATAATACAATATTTACTTAATTACTCTAATAATTAAAAAAATATTTTTTTTCAATTTTATTCATTTGTAGCAGTTAATTAACCGCCATAAATACGAACAAAAATATGAAAAACGCGCCAAAACTACTTTCCAAAAAAATGAAGGGAATATTTTGTAGCGGTTTACGGCCGTTGCAAATATAAAATACTTAAAAAGGCGGCAAAACGTTATTCTCAAAAAAAATGGCGTGATTTATTTGTAAGAGTTACCCACCACCACAAATATTCAAAAGAATTAAAACTGGTGGCAGCAAAAAAAAAAATTCCAAAAAATGACGGGAACATGTTGTAGCGGTCAAGTCACCACTACAAAATATTTTGAAAGTTTGGTGCAACTTTTTCATCTAAGTAGTAACGGTTATGTAACCGATACAAGTCTGATCAAATACAATTTGTAGCGATTTTCTAACCGCGACTATTATCTCAAACAAGAGGTCAGCGCAACCTCATATAATAGTGGTCATTTGAAACCGCTATAGATACAATAACGGTCAATGTATATGTAGTAGCAGTTCTTGTTAATCACTACAAATTTGTTTGTCATGAGGTTTTTGGTAGTGGTTTTGGTAACCGCTACAAATGTCATTAGTATCACCTAAAACTGTTACAAATATGTCATTTTAACTGCTACGAATGGTCTTTTTATTTCTAGTATCATTCTCCACAATTCAATTCGGACTAATCTACATTAAATATAGTAGTTAGTCAATGTAAAAGATAAATATATTATACAAGTTTTTTTCTCTTAATAATGGCATCTATATAAGACATCATCAAAACTAATCATATACAACAATATTCCATCGGTTTCAGCTCATTTGGATATGTAGTTTGTGAGATACATCCAAATTATCAAAGATGTATCTGCTGTGTGGTATGAATTGCAGTGGCTATTTCGAAATAGCATATCTCCTTCCTATGAACTCCTTTCAGCTTGTGTCTATGTGAGGATTGGGAGTCTAGTTTCAACTGGTTTCACCTCAAACAAATTTTCAGTTTGATAGATATGGTTGAATAATTGAACCTTACTTATGTTGAACATAAAACAAAGTCGAACAGAGTTGCTGAAACACGCTGGATACTCGAGTAGGATACTCGAGGACTGAATTTTTCTACTCAAGTATGATGCTATTTGAAGGTTGTACTCGAGTATTTGAAGTTCATTTTCATCGTGAGCTTGAATTTACTTATTTTGACTCTGAATTGAGTCATTCCAATTGATCATAGATACTTTCATATTGATATCCTTATAATATTTGATTTGTTTCTCCTCTCTTGATCATTCTCTATGATTCAACTTGGACTAATCTACATTAAACAAAGTAGTTAGTCAATGTAGGAGATAAATATATTATGTAAAATTTTTGCTCTTAATAATGGAATCTATATTTCACATCATCAAAAATAATCATATGCAACAATTTTTACTTCTTTGTGTGAAGACAATGGTAAGCATTATGTGGATTTTATGATGCTATTGAACTTGATGGAGAATTTGTTTGTCCATCTTCTTCACACTCTTCTTTTGTTTGTTTATGTGAAGGGGATATGAAATGTGTGATTTGTTTGCAAATTGACAATTGGTTTTCTATGTCACATGACATTAATTCTTCATCTAATTCAATTAATGGCATCAATGCACATGCTAGATTTGATAAAGGCCTTGACAATTGTCGACTATTTGATCCCTCTAAATTGCTTGTCTTATATCCTTCAATAAAGAAAGATCCAATGGTTTTGAATGAGAAAATTGTAAATAAAAATGAATCTGTCCATTCAAGTCTCTCTTCCAATTTGTCACGATATAAAAAATGAAAATACTTGTTTTGAAGTTTTAGGTGGTGATATCTTGATCAATTTGTTAGTTCCATATGTGTGTTTTGATGATAACAAACTATTGTAAATAAAATCAAGTCAATGATTCAAGTAAAAATGTTATTAACTTGATCAAATCTTGAATCGAATAGTGCCGTTTAAAGTATCACAACCGACTTGAGTCAAATGTTTTTGAAACTTCGAGTCAAAATGTGTTTTATCTTGACCGACTCGAGCCACTCTACGTTAATCGAGCTAAAAGCATTTGTGAAATGTTTTATGAAAAGCTTCAACTCGAGTCTATTGTGTGACTTGAGTGGGCTTAAACTTATTTTTCAAAATGCCAATTCCCTGGTTCAAAATATGTTTTAACAGCCAAAATATTGACTGAAGTTGATCTTGAGTGTAACCTTTGAAACATTTTCTCCAAAGATATTTTGAAAACTCAAGTCATCACTTAATGACTAGAGTGTGCCCTATATTCAAAATGTTTTCCAAGCTTAACTCAAAGACATTTGTAAAAATGATATTAACTCGAGTGAGAAATATGTGACTTGACTCATCAACTTAAAGTGAACATTTTAAACTAGAGTTAATTTCATACATAAAAATCTTCTCATTTGCTTTAGACAATTTCCAAAGAAGATGTAACGTGACTCGAGCGAGGAATGATCAACTCGAGTTAGCAACTTGAGCTAAATAGAAATTGACTTGAGTTTGCCTTTTTCTGTTTTGAAAATCACCATACCCGTAAAAATTAAATCTTTGCTTATGATTTGATTACTTCTTATCATTACTCATTATAGTTCTTAACTATGTTTAATTAGTTCATCAATGAGTTTCAGATGATTAGATGAAGGATTAATTGTAGATTAATCAAAAATCATTGATTACGTCAGAAGCATTTAACGTGTTTGCTAAAAACCAAGCATGAATTGGGCTACCATTCTCTAATCAGTCAGAAGGCATTCATGTTCCCTTCCCCTAGTTAAATGCTACAACACTCAAAGAGAAGAACATAAAGAATGTCAAAGCGGCAGAATGTCGGCGATCATAAGTAGAGTCAAAGTGCATGTTTAACGGATGAGCTTCATCTCTTAACGGCTATATTTATTACTCACAACAGTTCATTGAAGCTTCTCAATAGTCATTAATTACCTTCACCAAATATAAGCAGAAGCATTCAATACGATTTAACCACCAGAAACACAAATGCTCAAACAAATTATACGCATTTGCTGTTTCATTCACCTTACTGTGTAATATCTTTGGATATCTAATCTTCAATGTTTATCTATCTACTCTGTATGAGAGTTAAATTATATTCATCATTTCTGTAAAGAAACTCAAGGTAATGGGACTTTAAGAGTGAGTGTATTGATTACAACTTGTAAGAGGAAGTAAATCCTAGAGAGAGGATTACTCAAAGTTACAGAGTGTGTAATCAATTGAAAGAGATAGTGAAATACCCAGAGAGTTAGGGGACTAAACGTAGGTCAAGAGCTTAGACCAAACCAGTATAAATCTCTTGTGTTTATCTTTCTCCTTCTTTACTTTGTTTGTAGTGCTATTGGGGTCATTCGCGAATTTTTTTTTAAATCACCTAATTCACTCCCTCTTGGTGATATTTTATCTTTCATATGGTATTAGAACTAGAACTTCTCTAAAAGGATTAAAATCCCAAGAAGAATCATTATGGACAGAGTACTACTAGACAAAGCTTCTATCAATAAACTCCCTGGTTTTAATGGAGAACATTATTCTTTCTCAAAAGCCAAGTTCAAAGTTCTTGTTATGGCTATTGAGTATGGTCTATGGAAAGTGTTCGAGAGAGGAGACTATCTTCCAACTTATGGAACATGTTCAAGAGAGGAGACTATCTTCCAACAAAGCCGGAAGAAGGAGTCCGAGTTGCCAAGCTTGAAGAGGAATTTGATGAGAATGATAGAAGACTCATCACACTTAATAGCAAGGCAATATTAATGCTCCAAAGTTCCTTAAGCCAGAAAGAGTACTTTTAGATTTGCACCTTGCCATCTATGAGAGATATGTGGAACACCCTTGAAATTGCTCGCGAAGGGACAACTGGCATTAAGGAAAATCGTATTTACACCTTAATGACATAATATGATTTAATTCGGATGAAGTCTAGAGAGTCAATTGGGGAATTTAAACTCAATTCATTCATTTGATAAATCAACTTTCTGCATTGGGAAAATAATATGATCAAAATGAGGAAAAATTTGAATATTCTCAACAAGGAATGGGAAACAAAAGTCACAGTGATTGAAGAGGCCTGTGGAGAGTCTATGAGATCTGTGGCGGCCTTATTTGGAAGCCTATCTGAGTATGAAGAAAAGATTAAGTTTTAAAAAGGGCTAGACAAAATTGGCAGCAGAGAAAAGGGAGTTGCTCTCAATTCTGTCAAAGAAAAAAAAAAGATGATGATGATGATGATGATGAAGGTGAAGAGCTTGCCATGATCGTCTAGAAATTCGAGACGTTCTACAAAAAAGATCAAGGATTTTGGAAGTTTCATAAAGGTAGCTTTAGCAATGAACCCAAAAAAAACCTATTATTTTCTACAAATGTGAAAAGCCAGACACATCAAGTCTGAATGTCCTTAGTTGAAGAACAAGGAGAAACATAAAAAGAAATTCAACAAGTTCAAGAAGAAGGCTTATGTCTCAACAGTTTGGGGTGATACTCCTTCTAATGAAGAAGAGATGACCAACATATGCCGCGTGGCTTAGGAAGAACTAGAAAATGAAGAGCTAAATGATTATGAACCATCTTTTGATGAACTTCTTTATGAATATAATTCTCTTCATTCTGAATTTCGAAAACTTGCTAAAGAGCTTCTTTCTTCAAAAAGAAAAGTTAAAAATTTTAAGGAACAAATTCAAAATGTCCCTCTTCTAGCTTGTGAAAAGGTTTGTGAGATAGTTTGTGAAAAATGTCCAATTTTAGAGAAAAGAAATATTTCTCTCACTAAAACTCTTGAGAAGTTCATTCAAGGTAGTGAAATGCTCAATGTGATTTTGAAACAATAGAGATTTACAAATGACAAATTAGGAATTGGTTACAAACCTAATTTTGACAAAAAGAAAGGAAAGAACAAAACTCGAGAAAGAACATATTTGAATTATTTTTGGAAATCAATTCATTCCTCAAACCCTTTCGCATACTGTAATTATTGTAACCGAAAGGGGCATAACACTTCTTCTTATTTTCATCAAAAGGAAAGAATAGTTAAACCTATAGGAAATTATAGATGGGTGCCTAAAGGATCTTATGAGGTTCCTAAGTCACAAATTAACCCAAAATGACCCAAGAAAATATGGGTACTTGAGACTTGATCCTTTGTGACTTGCAGGTTTTTCTAAGAACATCAAAGTCCAACAAGTGGTATATTGACAATGGATGCTTTAGACATATGATGGGAGATCAATCCAATTTGCTACAATCAAGCCAAAAGATAGTGGCAATGTGACCTTTGGTGGAAATCAATCCGAAAGGATAGCTAGGATTGGTGAAGTTGGAAACAATATGATAGACCACAAATCAAATATGTCTACATTGTGGACGGACTTTACCACAACCTCCTCAGTGTTAGTCAAAGCACAGAAAAAGGTAACTTGCTTATCTTCGATTCAGAGGAGTGTATGATTGTTAGTAAAAATGATCTCCCGTTGGATAAAGGTAAATTGAAAGCCTTATTCAAGGCTCCTAGAGAAGGTAACTATTATACTCTAAACCTTTCTAGCAATAACATTATATCTGAAAACTGTTTTATTAGTAGCTTGGATGATACTTGGTTGTGGCATAAGCGATTAGCTCATGTCAATATGTTTCAACTAGACAAGTTGCTAAGAAAAGATTTGTTCCTTAGTTTACCAAAACTTCATTTTCAAATTGACATGATTGTCATGCTTGTCAAAAGGGTAAACAAATCAAATTATCTTTCAAATTGAAAAATGAAATCTCAACCAATTGACCTCTCTAACTACTTCATATGGATTTACTTGGACCAGCTAAAGTAAAAAGTGTGGTTGCAATTTATATACTTTGGTTATTGTTGATGATTTTTCAAGGTTTTCATGGACAATATTTTTATCTTCTAAAGATGAAACATTTGATCAGTTTGTTGCTTTTGCAAAGAAGGTGTAGAATGAGAAAGGTTTTTCTATTTCAGGTATACGAACTGACCATGGTAGACAATTTGAAAATCATGCTTTCAAAAAATTCTGTGATGCTCAAAGGATTGATCACAACTTGTCAACCCCAAGGACTCATCAACAAAATGGTGTAGTAGAAATGAAGAATCGAGTCCTCTCTAAGATGGCTAGAGCTATGCTGAATAAGAATCGAACTTCCCAAGTCTTCTAGGTAGACGCCATGAGTAACGCGCTTTGCTACATCTCGGATCGGGTATATCTTTGAAAGAAGTTTGAGAAGGCTCCCTATGAGTTGTACAAAGAAAGAAAGCCCAATCTAGCACATTTCCACATCTTCACTACAAATGCTTTATTCATAATAATGGTAAATATAACTTACAAAAGTTTAATCCTAAGTTGAACGAAGATATATTTCTTAGCTATTCTAATAGGAGTAAAGCATATATAATATTTAATAAATGTACTCGTATTGTTGAAGAATCAATGCATGTTGTATTCTGTGAAGCCAAATCGACAAATCTTTGGATGATGATGAACCAACCCTTCAAAATCAATCTATTTTGAAAACTTCTTTTGTTTTGGAAAATTCTAAAAAACCTTTGGAAATAGTTCCTGAAAATTAAAATGCTTACGAAAACACTGATCAATATCAACCTAGATCTTGGAGATACAAAGTAGAGTCATCCTCTGGATCAAGTGATAGGTGATGTAAATCAAGGAGTGAGAATTAAAAATTACTTTGAATGAAGTTACTTTCTCTGCTTTCATTTTAGAGATTGAACCCTCTAAGATTGATGAAGCCCTCTCAGACAATGATTGGGTCATAGCAATGCAAGAAAAATTACAATAGTTTGAAAGAAATCAAGTTTGGGACTTGGTACCTAGGCCTAAAGACCATCCGGTTATTGGAATTAAATGGGTATTCAAGAATAAATGAGATGAATCTGCAATCATTATGCGTAACAAGGCAAGATTAGTGGCCAAAGGCTATCAAGAAGAAGGAATTGATTATGAAGAAATGCATGCTCCAGTGGTAAGATTGGAAGTCGTACTAGTTCTTTTAGTCTTTTCTTGCATTAAGGGATTCAGATTGTATCAAATGGATGAGAAATATGCTTTTCTAAATGGTTTTATTGAAGAGAAAATTTTGTAAATGGAGCTATATACCCAAGAGGGGGGTGAATTGGGTATTTTAAAAACTTTTCTGAAAGTGCTCTGTTTTGACCAAGTAAAAACAGATTATAACAGAGGAGGAAGAGAAGGAAAGCTTGCACAAGAGAAATTATCCTGGTTCGGTCTTATCCTTGACCTACATCCAAATCCCTAAGCCACACTTGGGATTTTCAATCCACTATACTCACAAACCGATTGCAAACTCGTACTCAAGAGTAGTTCTCTCTCTAGAACTCACTCCCCTTACAAGTTGCAATCAATACACCCAACCACCAAGTCCCCGACTTGTGGTTATCTCAATCAATAAATGATTTACTGAGATAGAACTCTCTCACAGAAAGCGAGATAAAATGAACACTGAAGTACAAGTATCGATTGATACAATACGGGTGAAAGTCTGAACACAATAAATGGCAATCAATAAATTTTCGCTCTCGGTAGGTGTATCGGCTTGAGAAGAAGTTAATGCACTCTATTTATAGGTAGAGAACATTAAATGACCGTTGCTTGATGAATCCAACCGTTGTAGGTGATTAGCTTAAGGTTTGGTCATCTTCTCTCTCTAAACTCCAACTAATCCAGTGCTAATATGATCGATGTGGAACTCGAGGATTTTCCCGTTGGAGAAGAGTTTACTTGATGAAGAAAGCATTCTTGACCGTTGAGAATGCGTGCTCAGGTGGATTATCCAAAAGAAGGTTGATTTGCAGAAGTGCATTAAATGCACTGTACATTTTTTGCTTTATGGCTTTGACCTTCAATAATCTTCATTTGTGCTAACTGAAATTCACTCAACAAACTTGTTAAACATAGTTGGGTTCATAAGTGAATGATTCATGAAAGCAATTAGAACAAACAAGAGTGATTTGCAAATTCGCATAATTCAAAAATTGGTTTCAGCGTTGGTTACTCGAGTAAGTTCATCTTTACTCAAGTAAGTCACTGTGTGAGAGAGTCTTTACTGCAGTATCCAAAAGGATACTCGAGTAAGCAACTTCCAGAGGCAAACCTTCGAGACTTGAACTTTTGAAACCAAAGGCTTTACTCGAGTAGGCTAGTGGTGTACTCAAGTAAGCAACTATTTGCTTGAAAATTTAAGTGTAAAATGCCTCTATACTTTAAAAGATACATTTGTATACTTTGGAGTAAGCAAGTTCAAGCCGAAATGATGACTTCTCTCGTATGGTCTCATACTCGAGTATGCATATCCTTACTTGAGTATGCAACTCTTTTTCGAAAGAGTGTGAAGTCATTCCATGTCTATACTGGAGTAAATAAAATCATACTGGAGTATGCAAGAACATGAGTCAAGTTGAAAATCAGTTTAAGAGCTCATTACTCGAGTATGAAAACCCTTACTCGAGTATGCATGAGTTAGAAAAACTTGGGAGATCTCTGTAAGACCCTTTACTCGAGTATGCAAGTGTCTACTCGAGTATACACTCAAGTTTAAAAGTTCATTTCTTCTCTATAAGTCCAATACGCGAGTATAGCGATCTATACTGCAGTATTGACTTAACTTGAAAAGTTTGGTTGCTCTCTGGATGGCCTATACTCGAGTATACAAACCTATACTCGAGTAAGCACCTTCTGTCAAAAACTTGATTGCTCTCTGAGACGTCAATACTCGAGTATGACTATCCATACTGCAGTATTGACGTGTAAAATCTAATTGGGCAATCCTTTAACAGTCCTATACTCGAGTAAGCATTTCTTTACTCGAGTAGACAACTGATGAATGGTTTTAGACAGATTTTGCAAAAACTTCAACACATGTTTACAATTGTTGTTAATCATCAAAACACATTGAGAACTAACAAATTTATGTTGAAAAACCTCCTGGATTTGAAGATAATCACCATCCTGATCATGGCTCTTGCCTCAAGAAAGCCTTGCATGGTTTTAAGCAAGCTCCTAAAGCTTGGTATTAAAGACTAAGTAAATTTCTTCTTGATCAAGGATTTGTTAGAGGCAAAGTAGATACAACACTCTTCATTAAAAGCAATAAGAAGAATGATTTATTAATTGTTCATATATATGTTGATGATATTGTATTTGGTGCAACTAATGATGCTTTGTGTGAGGATTTCTCTAAGACAATGTAAGGAGAATTTGATATGTCAATGATGGGAGAGCTGAATTATTTCCTTGGTCCGTAAATCAAGTAACAGAAGAATGAAATCTTCATTTCTCAGACCATATATCTCAAAGATCTTCTAAAGAAGTATGGTATGGATCAATGTAATGGAGCTGACACACCAATGAGCTCAACCACTTCTTTTGGATGCTGATGAAAAGGGCAAGGACTTCAACATTACCAAGCATAAAGGTATGATTGAATCTCTGCTATACTTGACTGTTAGTTGACTTGACATCCAATTCAGCGTGGGAATATGTGCAAGGTATCAATTTGCTATAAAGGAGTATCATACTGAAATGTGAAGATAATCTTCAGATAACTTGTAGACCTAAGGATCTTGGATTGTGGCTTCCCAAATGTTAAGCTGAAAGTACCTTGTGACATATTCAAATTTAGATCATGCTGGATACAAGACGCGAGAAAGAGCACAAGTGGCCAATGTGAATTTCTATAAGGTTCACTTATCTCATGGTTCAGCAAGAAGCAAACTACTATCTTATTATTATCAACCGAAGCTGAATACATTGCTGCATCTAGTTGTTGTACTCAAGTTTTGTGGCTCAAGCAACAACTTCAAGATTTGGGAATCCACCTCAGAGAAACCCGATTCTCTGTGACAATACTAGCACAATTAGCTTGGCAAAGAATCATGTTCAACATACAAGAACCAAGTACATAGATGTTAGACATCACTTCATTAGAGATCATGTTCAAAAGAAGGATGTCAAAGTGTTTTTCATCCCCACACATCTCCAACTTGCTAATATCTTTACAAAGCCATTAGCCAAGGAACAATTCATGTTCATTAGAAGGGAATCGGGAATGGTAAATCCCAATAAGTTGTAAGTCATCTTTACTTAATGTTAGTTATGTTTTTTATGATAAATCGTTACCCACTTAAGCTTCAGTGTCTAGACTTTGTTTCTACAGGAACTTTGAAAAGAAGTAAAAGTTGCAGAGGCTATCAGAGTTATTGTGCCAACTTGAGTCATATTAGGCTAGGCACTAAAATACAAGAGGATTTGGACTTCACTTTGAGTGGTTAAGTGACAACTTGAGATGGTAACTCGAGTCAAGGATTATGCACTGGAAGTGTGCTTGTTTGCTATAACATTTATTTGTGTGAAGTTATATTAACTCGAGTGCGAGGCTCGCTAACTCGAGTCAACTTCGAACAAAGAGGAAACCAAGTTTTGGTGAGCTCTCAACTCGAGTCAAGGCAAAGGTAACTCGATTGAAGATCGATAGAGAGAAAATCTAATTTTGAACAAGAGGTTAACTCAAGCCAAGGTGTGGCTAACTCGAGTGCAATTCAGACATAGAGCAAGTCAAATTTGGAACAAAAAGTTGACTCAAGCCAAGGAGTTGGTAACTCGAGTCAACTTCAGACAGAGAGCAAGGAAGTTTGAGAAGAGTTTTTAATTTGAGCCAAAGCTTAGTCAACTCGAGTCAAGTCGAGACGAGAGAAAAATCAAGCTGGAATGACTTCCTAACTCGAGCCAACGAGTGGTGCACTCGAGTTAGAAGTATTTTTCAGTTGTTCTCATATACATACTTGAAGTCCAAGTAAGTAAAACTTTATGAACACTCAAGGCGCTCGATGATAACTCGAGTTGGTAACTTGAGTCATTAAGTTGTAACTTAAGTGAAGCGTTATATATATATATATATATTAGTATCGGCTGTTGCTCTTCACTCTTCTCAAACCCTCGAGTCGTCCTGTCTTTTTTTTTTTGCAAAAAACCCCCAATACTCGAACCGTAACTTGAGCCCAAACCTTAACCATGAGAGTGAAAAACCCATCCGTGGTCAAGGATTCATCATCTGACTATGAGGCATCCTAATCATCATCTCCTCCGTCGTTGAAAAGACCTAGAAGGCAGAAACAACCGCCAAAGAGATATCAACCTAAAGTTGCAACTGATACATCAACACCTACGAAGACTAAGGCTAAAAATGTAGTGATAAAAGAACCTTCTGAGCAACCTACGAAGAAGAAAATTGATCCTTAAGGTGATAAGAAGAAAGAAAAAAATTAGCAAGTGGTAGTTGATCCAAAGAAACAGAAGAAAACTATTGTCCCTGCCTCTGACTTTCAAGGGCCTTCTCAGAGTTAATCTACTCAGGCTCAAGGTCAATCTTCATCCAAGGTATCTAGACCACCTACCTCTTTATCTGTGACCTCTAATCTTAAAAGACCCCATCCTCATTATCTCTGCAAAATTGTTTAGAGAGCATTATGAGTCTCGTTGGTTTTGTCCCACTATCTTTGTTAAGTTGGCCAAGCTTAATTGTAGGTGTTTTGGGAAAAAATTGGAGAATGCTGAAAATGTCAATTGGGATACGAATTAACATTTTTTAAGGACTAGGAAAATTACGAAAAGGGCCTCGGAATTTCTAGAAACTACAAATAAATAAAGAAAAAGACTAGAAAAAATTATAGAAAAGGGCCTAGAGTGTTTGAAAATTACAGTCTAGCTTGAGTTTAGTTCCTCCACAAACTTTTGAGTTTTGCATTTTTTTTCTTGGTCAAAACTTGCGTTTTCACAAGAGACTAGGTCAATTTTAGAGCTTTAAGCCTCACAGATTGAGAGCTTTGAGCACTGTGAACTCTTCTTCGAACCAGAACTTCACCTCTATTTTTCCTCCAAGCTCCTTACATCTCCACCTTTCACCATCCCAACGACTTCGTTGTTCACCTCTATCATCGCAGCGACAATGTCCACCATCACCTATATCTTCATCTTCTTTAGCTTCAGCGAGAAATCTAAAACGAAAGTGCCATGGAGACCATTTGATGACCTTCATCTTCTTTGAGAGCTTATATTTTAGCACCATACCACCATCACCTTCGCCTTTTCCTAAACACTCTGTCGTTTTCCATTTTTTTCGGGTGACTTTATTCCTCTTCTCACCAACACGTCTTCATCCACCATTGTCGGCAAGCTTCAGTCATCGCTCATATTTGAAAGTGATTTTGTGAAGCTTTTTTGATGAATTACAATAGCTAAATCCTCTAATCCTAGAGCAATGGCTTCAATCTTGAGGTTGGAGCTTGATAGGGGAGTATTAGTTAAATTCTAGGTTTAAAGTTTAATTACTATATTGGATTGGATGTTTTTGCATTGGGGTTCCATGCATTTCAAGAGATTACATGTGTATTTGAATTGTAATGTTATGTATTTGACACTTTTAACTTTATTAGTAGTAATTTCTTGTGTATTGTCTTGGTTAAACATATACTTGGAGTTGCTCTGAATATATAATTGTGATTGTACTACGAGGGTACTTGAGTCATTGCATTTCATTGATTCAAATTGCTAAAGTTTAAATTGGGTTTGGATTAGAGGGATTAAGTCTTGCCCCAATGTAGAAAAATTAATTCACTTAACTCAAGCTAGTTCAAAGGGGCTTTTGAGCTCTTTTGTCAGACTAGCAAACTCCCAATATCTTTCGAAGCAAGGATAGATAATTAATAAAAGGCTCCTAGAGATCATCCGGGATTGCGCCCTATATTGCAATCCTTGTTTTAATTTTGAAGAAGTTACCAAGGCATAAGCTGACTCGATTCTTCACCTACACACTCTATGCCCGTTTGAAATAGCAATAGCAGAAGTGACCATTTTCGAGAAGGGCTTTTGCACACGGAAGATAGGACAAAAGTCAGATTATAGATGTGATTTGTGTTTGGAATAACATTTGAAAAGTCGGTGAGATAAAAATGAATGAAAATGACATGAATCTTATTGAATACTACATATACATATTAGTTGTATATATTGTGATAATTGAAGATAAAAATTTAAATTTAAATTTGATAAAAAATAAATTTTTATTAAAAAAATTAAACAACTCTAAAGCGCTTAATTTAATATATTCTAATGGATATACTAGAATACGACAAATATATATTTAATAGTACATTGTTTATTAGAACACTTATCCCTAGCATTTTTCTCCGTAAACCGAAAAAGTCACGCCAAAAGCTAAAAAAAGTGACTTCTATCGAAGTGGCATTTTTTTTTATAGAAGCTCATCAACCCTTGAAGCTATCCCAAACTGTTCATATTAGATTTTCCTCTTTCTACTTTTGGGCTTATTTCACTATTTGATGGGCTTCCGGAAAACTGCATAGCTTTGCCAAACATACCCCATGTTTCTCAATCATAAACATAATGTTCATATTTATCTAACTTAGTTTAATAATTCTCCTCAATGATAAGTATTATTTTTTAAATTTGTATTTATTATACAACTTTTCAAAATAATATTGAAGAAATCTATTGCAAAAATTATTCACATGATTTTTTTATATTTGTGCAACACTTAGTAGCGGTTACCACAGCCCCTCTACAAACTTTAACTAAAAGTTCGAATTTAAATTTCTGGTGCAACAATTTCAAATTTCATTTAACATTAGTATGGGTTGGTGAACAACTACAAATATTTGGTGCAACATTTTCAAATATCAAAAATTAATTAGTAGTGTTTCCTTAACCACTACAAATGTTGGCAAAAAAATTTGGCACAACATTTGTAGCGATTTTATAACCATTGCAAAAAAACAGTTTTTTCTTAAAACAAATAACTCCTAGAAAATTTAAATGACATTTTTAGCGATTATATAACCACTACGAGATGCTTGATGAATCCCCATTTTAGCATATTTTTCAATATTTTATTTTGGGACTTTATCATGTTATTTGGACCAAAAATGCATTTATTATGATTAATTAGGATTAAAAGTGATTGTATGAATTAGTTGATAAAAGGAATAAAAATGTCATTGTCTTCAAGATTATCCAAATACACGGTATTAAAATGGTTTGAATTTCGTTTTAGGGTATTTTGGTAAAGTGGACGAATATTAGAAATGACAGTTCTTTAGTTCCTGAATTGCAGAAATGACATTTTAATCCGAAAATCTGGGTTTTGTTCATTTGCAATCAGATTTTAAGGGCTTATCTTATTTGGAGGAGGCCGACGCCCACGACATTGCACTCACACCGTCTCCTTTTCTTCCATCCCATTCCTCCATTCAATCGGCGAAATCCACCGTCTGCTACCATATCCGGCCAATCCTCCGCCATCTCCACCTCTCACAGCCTCTTCCCTCCAGCGCTTGCCATCTTTGTTTTCCACTTGCAACAGCTACGTCGATGGCCAAAGGAGAGCCTAAAACTCCGTTGAGTCGTTCTTTAGTCACATGTAGCTGATTTCCTCCCTTTATTTATGTTTTGGTGAAGCTATTCTAATTTCTCTATGCCTAAAGGAAGTTTAATTGTTCCTAATTGCAGTATTCACTCTACATATGTATTTTAATTATAGTTTCTCGGTGTCTAGGACTATGATTGATGTATGTAGTTGAAGATTATTACCGGTATGTGTGATCTGGATATTGTTATTCATGTTGGATTTGTTTAGCAGATGATCGATTACCTTGTAATCCTCTTAGTTATTGTAATTAACTGTTCATGTTCTTGAACTATTGATCGACGGGCTAGGCGTCTAGTTTTGATTGAGAACGAGAGGGGCCGATTTCAAGTCTAATACGAGCTAAGCCATTTCAGACATCTCTAGTTAACTAAAAGAATCTATGTCTAGGTGAATTAAGGGAGTAGTTGGTGTTGGCTAGGAAGGTGTCTTCACTAGTCCTTTGGCTTAGTAAGGTGATTAAACTCATTAAAAGTGCAACTAAGAAGTTTAACTCATTAACTAGGATGGTGTCTTCACTAGTCCTTTAGCATTTCCCATTAGCAAATCTAATAAAAACAAGATACATACATATATGAAAACAAGGCTTTTCTGCGTTAATTACACATAACACTTAAACTGTAAAATATAGGGTCTAACTATACAGCATTTTTTCCAGCAATTAATTAGCATTAGCATTAGCATTAGCACATTATTCATCAGAATTTGTTATTTCTCTGACTTTGAATGTACATGACTACACTTTATAGTTTCGTGCCAATTTTCCAACCTAGTTGGAATCCTTCAGAAGCCTACTAGATGAAGATAAATATTTACTTGGTAGGGAAATAAAGGAGTTAGTCGATGGACCTTCCATTACATCAACTCTTTGTTCCACCCTTTCATGTGAGAATGCAAAAGAGGCTAAGGTTTGGCTATGGTTGTCACGTGACAATGGACCATCCATTGCATCAACACTTTGCTCCACATTTTCATGTGATTTTGTGGAAGAATTAAAGGTTTGGCTATGGCTATCTTGAGATGATATGATCTCAACGGCCTTGCATCTCGCATCTTGGTCACTCTCCCGAGGCCTGATTATTGGAGCTTGGATAAGCAACTTTCCTTCAAGCATGAAAACAACAGAGGACATGGATGGTCTCAGACTATGAGATGGGTTAGCGCATAGGAGTGCCACCTCCAGCATTCTCATGGCTTCCTGTGAGGAGTAGCTTGAATCAAGACTTGGATCCACCAGATCAAGAAGGCTTCCTTGCTCTTGAAGAACATATTCCTTTAATTACATCAAAGTATGAAGTCAATAGAAGTTCAATCAAACAATTATTTGTGAAGAATATTGAAGAACACTAATGTTATAGTAAGCGTCAGTAGTACAACTAACCCAATCAAGAAGATATACAAATTCTTCATTTGGCTTGTAACTTGTGTTTCTTTTTCCACTAACAATTTCTAAAGCAACAACTCCAAAACTATAAACATCTGCTTTGTCGGTCAAGTATCCTCGTGTTGCATATTCAGGAGCCATATAACCACTGATGAAAGAGCATGTAATGTTTATAGTCAAGTCATAAAACAAGAAATGTGTAAGCAAACTCTAAGAAGAAAAAACCTATTAATACTATACCAAATTGGACTATTGTTATAGTGAAAACATGGTAGAATACTAACATTGTTCCTGCTATTCTTGTGCTAATATGAGTATTCTCTTCATCAAGCTTGGCTAAGCCAAAATCTGAGATCTTTGCACTAAAATCTTTATTGAGTAAGACATTTGTTGCCTTGATATCTCTATGCACAATTTTCAACCTTGATTCCTCATGAAGATAAGCTAATCCTCTCGCTATCTCTACACATATTTTCATTCTTGTAGGCCAATCCATGTGTATCTTTCGTCCTTGGCTACCTAATAACATTAATGACATCTTAAAAAGAGAACAAAATATTAAAGAATATTTCTAACATCTTTACTATGAAGTCCTTCAATAGAATTTAAATAGGCGTAGAACTTTCATTGTTTCGAATGATAATGTTTTTTGAATAAAAAAAAAAAAGCCTAAAATACAACATCTAAATTTTGTCATTTTAAAAATAAAGATACAAATAAAAGTCGTTGACAAATCATTTATCACAAGATTGTAGACTTTTTCCCCAATAGTTGTAATACCGTAACAGAGACACAGAGACCACACAAAACGAGCGTAACACTTAAAATCTATTTTATTTGTTTATACTAAAATAATTTAAAAAAATTCCATGCTATATATGGTAATTTTTTATTGTAAAGAATTTAAATTCTTACCAAAAAGAGCGCTAGCAAGACTGTTATTCTCCATATATTCATATATCAGTAACAACTGGTTTCCTTCAATGCAACAGCCATACAGCTTCACAAGGTTTGGGTGTTGCAAAGCAGATATCATCCCAATTTCATTAACAAATTCGCGATTCCCTTGATTTGATTTGGAGGAAAGCTGCTTAACGGCTATGATGACACCATTTGATAGTACACCCTACAATCCAATCAATTCTTTAGTCTCAATTTCCATAATCTTTCTTAAGCATAGTCAATAATCTTAACGAAGTCATCTCTTTATAAGTGTATTCAGTACATTATTCAATCTTGGTTAAATATAAATATGATATATTAAAAATTACCTTGTACACCGGTCCAAAACCTCCTTCACCAATCTTATTTTCTGGGGCAAAGTTATTAGTGGCATCTTTGATTTGTTTCAAAGAGAAATACCCTGTTTTGAGATCTAAAAGTTCTGCATAAAAAAGTTATATAAATTAAAAAACAAGATATTTTGAAATCACATCAAACGAGAAGTAATTGATAATAAGAAAAAAAGTTACTATTTATCCATTTTGAGATGCATGTAAAAGTTTAGACATAGAAAAATAATTTGCTTTTACTATATTATACCAAATTATAAATAGATGTAGCAACTTTATTATTATATAGATTTTGATCTTACGTTTGTCTTTTGAATCTTTGCCACCTAGGAAACCCATCCTTCGAAGGACAAATACTATTAGTATGATGAGGAACAAGCATGATCCAATCACAATTCCAGCAATGGCTCCAGCAGAATTTTGTTGAATTTTGAAGTCTACATGACAAAGTAGTAATAGTTACGATTCATATCAAGACAAAATGGTCATCCTTTTTTTTATACATCGGAAACAAAAATCGTCATCCCTTCGCTTAAGCTAGAAAGAATATAATGTGAACCAATAAATATTGCATTTGACTTACTTGGGCTGACAGAAATAGCAGAAATAAGAGGTCCATTTACAGCAGTATCAGGGACATAGTAAGTTCCTTTCCCAGCCCAATATAAATGAATCTCCAAGGTGTTATTATTGACATCGACGTTAAAGTCCTTGACAATGCCCTTACCAGCGCCACCAGCTTCCTTTTTAATGTTGAAATCACGCAAATATTTCCTACCCTGTTAAGATATACATGCAAGATTTTCAGCCATTCTGAACTTTTGCCATCATAATTACATAGCAAAAGCAGCCGAAAATCGTGTTGAAATAAAAACAATTCTTTAAGAGTTAATTTAGGGCGGGGGATTTATGAGATTAACTTAACATTAACCCTATATTTGGATGGAGAGAAAATTTGGGGGAGAAAGAAAACAGGAGAGAAAGCTCCCAAAAATGTAAATATGTTTACCATTATTTATGGAAGTTTTCAAGCCTAGTATTCCCTCCCCCTATTTCCCACCCACTTTTCTCCAAACATAGCATAAGTAGTCTCACCATAGATGTGGATCCTAGTTATAAGTAGCCATTTAGCCATCCATTAAAGAGACAGAAAAACATAGTGGTGAGATCACTTGATTGGTGATACATTTTACAATATTTATCTCTCTTCAACTTTATGGCTGCATGGCTAGAGAGAAGTCTTAATTTTTCGCTTTTCATTGCATTTTCAAATATGCGCCTTCCAAGACTGCTGAGATTTTGGTCATTAGAATACATAATTTCAGCAAAGTGTAGCTTGACGTTGTAATTTCCATTAATCATACAGAGACCGTGATATTTGAGAGACATAGGAGAAAGGCGAGCTGTTTGGTAGAAGTCAGAACCATTAATGTTGAGAGAAAATTCGTTTGTTATTAAGTATTTATAATCATATCTTCCAAAGTATATTCCTGTGCTGCTGTAAGCCCATTTATCGTTGCTAAGAAAGAAGAATGAGATACTCCCAGGATTGGTGTCCTCTTCGTATTTATTCCCACCATATTCAATTTCTGGTCCTCCACAATTTATGAACAATGAATGATCTTCATAAGTTGTGAGAAGCACATCAAAAATCACATCTTTAGAAGAATTCATTGTCAAATTCATCACCTCATGATCTTCTCTTTTGAGAATATATAATGTCACATGACATTGATATCTTAGTCAGTTGATTGTTATGTTGACTAAAATCTAAATGATTTAGTTCAAACCCATGATAGGGTAGTTCATATGATGGGTTTGTTTTGTTTATTTATGTATTTTTATTTAAAATTAAATACAATTGAAACTGATAATTTCACGAGGAACTCAAAAACAGATAAGAAAACACAGTTGTATAAAGTTTAAAACACTCACACTTGGGTTTTCCTTCACAAGGAAGGCCCCTCTTCAGGCAAGTATGTCTATAAGATGAATAAAAGTTACAATAAATGAATAAAAAAAGGTTTAGAATAATCAAAATATTATAGCCATGAGATAAATCTTACGAAGTTTTTGCTGAAGCTGATAGGCTTGAAGCCAAGTTTCTAGTGACAAGGAAAAAAATTGCTTAGCCTTGTTGCATAATGCCTAAAAAAATAAAGAAACTAAAAAATTGTTTTGGTAGAGGAACTTACAAATTATTGTACTGACAAGTAGGCGCAGAAGTCTCTGAAAAATTGTTGGAAGATAGATCGCTGGAAGAAAAAGTAGTGTGAAATTACAGATAGAAAAACAGAGGAGATCAATAGTGTATAAAGCTGGAGCACTAAATTGTTATGTACTCAAATGTATGCTTGTATTTATTTTTCTCAGTAGAACATTCTAGAGAATAATTCCAGCTCTAGAATTGTAACAGAACCTATAACCATATGGCACGTATACACAAGAAATATTCTACAAGATCTTATAGTTTTCACTATTAGGCCTTAAAAAATTAATACAAAACTAGTTATATTCTAACATTCCCCCTCAAACAAGAGGGTGTAACTATTAGCACGAGTTTGCCTCTAAAAAATTGAAATTGTGATTGTGACAGAGGTTTTATGAAGCAATCTGCAATCTAATATGTGAAGAGGGAATATATTTGATGTCAATTAATCTTGATAAAACTAGATCTCTAATAAAAGCACATCAACGTCACTATGCTTGCTCCTAGTATGTTGAACTGGATTTGCAGCCGGAGCTTTTGCACTTAACTTATCACACCATATCACATAAGATCTTTTAAGAAATAAGCTACCTCAAATAACAATGGGTTTAGCTATTTAATTTCTACAGATCCTTCAATGAGAGACCTATATTCAGATTTGACACTAGACCTTGAGACAACCTTTTGTACATGTTTTCTTGATAACCAAGAAATAAGATTGTTTCCTAGCAACACACACATTCCTACCATAGACCTTCGATCATCAAAGTCACAAGTCCAATCAACATACGTATATCTTTGTTGGGATCCGTACACGCATCGGATTAAAATATTCTATGAATCCCATCCGGAGGATCGCTCAACCATCGTCTAAATCAAGGTTTGAGAACCGAATGTTACCTATAGTGAACTCGTCCGCATCTCGTCCTCTTTGAACTAGTGGGCTACCTCCTCGATCGTCAGGCAGGCTTCTATGAATCGTCCTCCTCTACCGTATCTGCACAAATAGATGCGCCTTCGAGTTGTGCATCTATCTCTATTTCGCTCTAGGGTTTCTCGCGGCTTTCTAATATGCTCGACAAAAAGTCCTGTAGGTTTTTCTAAACCGATCGGCGTATTATATAAAATTAATCCTCATTAATTTTTAAAATTTGAATTTTAAATCTGATTAAAATATATTAATTAAATCTATCTCATAGATCTAATCTAATACATTTATTTAATCCGAATTAAAAGCCGATCTGAAATTCGAATTTTGAATCTTGATTAATAAATACATTAATTAAATGGGTTAAATGCCTAATTTGCCTCGGAAGTTTTGCTAAGGGGACGCTCAACGTCCGGAAGTTTTTTTGGTATTACATTTGCCCCGGAAGTATGAAAAATGTACCAAATTTGCTTTGGAAGTATGAAAAATGTAGCAAATTTGCCCCTCCGTTAATTTTAACCGTTAAGTTTAACTGAGTGTACACGTGGCATGCCACCTCATGACACGTGGCATGACACCCCATCAACCCTAAGAGTTAAGTATCATTTTTGCCCCGGAAGTTTTCATTGAGGAGCAATTTTGCCGCGGAAGTTTACAAAAGTAGCAATTTTGCCTTTCTTTCTCCCAATATTAAATTTGACTATTAAATCAGTCAAAGACCATACATGTCATGCCTTGAAAAGGTCGAACTTGGAGTTAGAGAAGGAGATCCTTGAGATGTTGAGCTTAAGGCAGCCAGAATTTGTGAAGCCCAACTGGTCACAGGAAGCATCACTTATGATCTAAGCAAATGATTAGTCTATACAAACTGTAGGCGGCCCGATTAAGCCCGAGGCCCCGGGCCGCCCCGCAGGGCTAATTTCAAATTTCGGCTTATTTTTTAAGCCCGAGCCCCGCAGGCTGGGGCTTAAACGGGCCGGCCGATTTTCCGACTCTAGTCCCCGTGACCATTTCGGCTTCACAAATTCGTCGCCTTGAGCTCAACATGTCAAGGATCTCCTTCTCTGACTCCAAGTTCAACCTTTTCAAGGCATGACATGTGTGGTCTTTGACTGATTTAATAGTCAAATTTAATATTGGGAGAAAGAAGGGCAAAATTGCTACTTTTGAAAACTTTCGGGGCAAAATTGCTCCTTAATGAAAACTTCCAGGGCAAAAATGATACTTTTGATTGATGAGGTGGCATGCCACCTCACACTTTAACGATCTACGTGGACTTCCGTCACTTTTGGGTAAATTTGATACCTTTTTAATACTTCCGGGCAAATTTGGTACCAAAAAAACTTCCGAAGTCTTTAGCCCCCCTTAGCAAAACTTCCTAGGGGCAAATTAGGTATTTAAACTTTAATTAAATCTATCTAATAGATCTAATGCAATATATTTATTTAATCCGAATCAAAAGCCTTGATTTAATTTATCTCTATAAATTAAATCCGAGAAATGATATCTATCTATTTAATTAAATCGAGATACTATATCTCAATTTAAATTAAATAGATATATGATATCTTTATTCGAAAATTAAATGAGATACAATATCTCTATTTGTTTTAGATATTTAATTTATTAAATACAAAACAAATATTATATAATAATATTATAATCTCCATTAATCATATTAATATATATTAATTTCGAATTTAATATATTAATTTCGAATATATATATATATTCACCCCAGATTAAATTAAGTGTTCATTAAATCTCAGATTAATCAAAGATTCAATGAACCTAGACACTTTTGCTCGTGTTGGGTTATTCTTATGTGCGACCCTGCAGGCCCATATGAGATTGACAGTGGGCCAATCTTTTGTACCAAGCCCACAAGTCGCAAGAGGCCTCTAGCA
This sequence comes from Acacia acuminata, assembly GCA_019022655.1. NCBI lineage: Eukaryota > Viridiplantae > Streptophyta > Magnoliopsida > Fabales > Fabaceae > Acacia > Acacia acuminata. The sequence goes on along the minus strand of JAFJYI010000048.1, from coordinate 689,149 downwards.
AGACATTGCGACTACCCAATTCACATGGGGATCGATGACACGATACAACCTATCGGACAACCATGTCACGTCCCTTTTGTCACGCAATAATTTGGTCAAGGATGAGGCATGGATAATGTCAACTTCCTGTTCTTGACCAAGATTACTTTCTTGATTCTCGAGTAGTCTAATAAGTGAAATGGAAACTCCTTTCCATCACGGATAGCCATACATTTCTTAGACTCACTCATCAAGGGGCCCAGTATTATCTCTCTACAAATGTGAGGGACAAATTCCATCTTGACCATTCACATCCCTCCGAATGAAAACCACTGATCCTGATCCTAGCCTTTATCATCACCCGGTCAAAGGTGACTTTTGACTAGGTCAAAGACCAGTGACTCATCATGTAGGAACCCATGATAATCTCAGGTCATAGGGCGTCGTGACGCGGTTATACATGAGATAAGCAAGACTAGATCCATCCAGCTTTCTCATAGTGGGTCGGTCCAGCACCTTGTACTCTTACAAGCGCCCATGACTTTGATTCGTATCTCCATACCTCATCAAAGTCATACTGGTCTTATCTCATCTTCGCTTCCACGTAGATGACCGACCAGGGACATTTAGGATAATCTATAAAAGATATATCCAGGGATACAGTTATCAATGTAAACATGCGAATGAAATGATAACTAAATGGAGAACAATAACTTGCCCTAGGGCATAATTTCCAACCTATGCAACCAGTTGAGGATCATTAAATGGCTTAATATGTAAGCCTAGACAGTAAGTACCCTTAAGATACCAAAAAATCATCTTTATAGCCTGATAGTGAGAAGTCTTGCGTTGAAATAAGAATTGACTAAGTTTGTTCATTGAATATGAAATATCATAGCACGTTGTAGTAAGATATTGCAAGGAACCTACAACTTGTCTATATTCAGTAGAATTCTTAATAAATCACCATCTTCTAAAGAAATTAATTGACTAGTTACCATTGAAGTAGAGACTCGTGCACAATCATCCATTCGAACTTCTTTAGCAAATCAATAATATATTTTGCTTGATTGAAATAAATTCCTAGTTCATCTCTATAGACCTCTAGACCAAGAAAATAGTACAATAGTCCTAAATCCTTTAGTGAAATGTTAAATTCAATTTCTTCATAAATTTATCCACATAAACATGATTATAGCCACTCACCAAGATATCGTAAATATAAGTGAGGATGAAAATAGTTAAATCATGAGTCTGAAGCATGAAAAGAGAGATATCACCGTTGTTTAAGTTCTGAAAACCCCAGTTTAACAATGTAAACCTTAAACGATCAAACCAAGCTCTTGGAGCTTGTCACAAACCATAAATAGCTTTGACTAACTAAAAAAACATGATTTAGCCACTTTTGATCAACGAAGCCTTCTGGTTTATATATGTAGAATTCCTCTCATGGAAACCCATTAAGAAACATATTATTAACGTCGAGTTGTCGAATCTCACACTTGAAAGTCACTGCAATTGACAATATAACTCAAATTGTTGTTGATTTTATAACTAGGTTGAAAGTTCCACTAAAATTCACACCAAGAACTTGTTGAAATCCCTTCGCTACCGATCACACCTTGTGCTTTAAAGTTGATCCATCAGCTCGAAACTTGGTCTTGAATACCCACTTGTTATCAATAAGCTTTTGATTGTTGTATGGCACCAAAGTCAAGGGCTGATTTCACAATAAAGCATCGAATTCTTCCTTCCTCGCATTGAGCCACTCTAGAGAAGACGAGGCTTTTTAAATAGGCATTGAGCAACTCTAGATAATGCATGAATTATCTCTCCTTTATGTTTCACAATATAGCCATGTATAACGGCTAAAGTCATCCACAAAATGGATGTAAAATTGATCACCACCATGAGATTGTATAGGAGCATGGCCCCATAAGTCTATGAGAATTAATGCAAGTGGAAAACAAGATGTGAGATAGAAGTTGGAAATGGCAATAATTTTGATTTCCCTAATTGACAAGCTTCACATACATAGTTATCACAAATAAGAACATTTGAAGCTTTCTTATTACATTTATTTGGAACTTGTTTCAAAATTTTGATGCTAAAGTGTCCTAAGATATGATGCCACTTCAGGAACTCAAATTGAGAATCACGTGTTGCCATCAACACCTTTTGTAGCATCCCAATTTTTGAAAGCGTTTTCACGGTATCTTGATCAGAGTAAAGCATCGGAAGTAAATAGTATTTAAAAAGTAACTGATAAATCCACTGTAATGTATGTGATCAGCCTTAATGGCGGGTACAAAAATTTCAAATATCATAAGTACAAGCAAAAGGACTATCTCCACGGCTCCTAGATCTGCTTGCTTACCCTTGTCTCCTATCCTGTTTACTCCGGATCCACGAAGCTATGGTAAGAGCGAGGTTCAATACCCATTGAACCTCGGGTAACGGTTAACCTCATGTTTATGTACAAGTATGTATGACAGTTATCTCATAACATCACGGCTATATTCACATATATAAAAACAAGTAATAACAACACGGCGACCCCTTGTAAAACCCTAAGTTCTCACTTATGGTAAATATCATATTTTGGTAGAATTGCCTATTTTGAGATAGGAGAGTATGTAGTCTCTAAATCTTGAGATAAGTTTATCTTATGTTCTAGGCAATTTTTCCCTAGAATTAGAGTAGCCAATAGGGTAATAAATTATATTTGGCATCATAAAATACCATAAATGAAATAAATACTATATTTAAATTATGATTCATATGGAGATGAAAATACTTAGACAAATTTAGAGAAAACAATGTCCATTAAATTAACAACTAAACCTTCACTAAATTAAGTAAATTGTCCTAGGTTTCACAATTAGTTAAAGAGCCTTAAATACCCATTCTCATAATTTATTAAGAGATTAAATCTTCTAACACCTTATAATCTATAAATAGCTCATGTTTAGTTTATGAAAGGCCATAAAGAATTATCAAAACATTTAAACCAATTAAGGGGCAATTACCAACAATTAATGAGCAATTAAAATTACACTAATGGGATATTTAGTTAATTCTCTACAATTAATACTAATTGTTATCAACCAAAGATATGTTAAGCTAATTAAAAACCAAGAACCAATGAGAAGTTAAGATTAGCACTAAATGAATTATTAGCACTCATCAATTACTCTAAGAAACCACTAATACAACAACCAAGAGATAATTAAACTTATGATTAAGATGATTAATCAAATATTAATCAAGAGTTGAAAAGTCAACAATTTCAAACTATGATCTAAAGGCCAAGGTTTGATCTCATAAAGTTAATCTAAGGGCTTAATAATTAAGAAGCTTAATCCATGTGAAATTAGAAGAGCCAATGGGAGGAATTTCGGTTTTGGCTAAGAAAAGAGAGAGAAAGAGTTGCTGAAAATTCAAGTTGTCCACTTGCATGTATAGGATAAGGTGGTGAGATGAAATATCAAGAGGAAATATCCAACCTTTAGCCAATGAGGTGTTTACACATAGGATAATTAGGATAATCAAGAGGATTAATTCAAGAGTTAATCAAAGGGAAATCTATACAAAATAAATTGTATCTTGAAATCTACTAATCATAAATCAAAGATACAAAGTGGTTATGAACAAGCAAAATTCAAGCTACAAGATGATGGTAACCAAAGCTATTTTCTCCACTTTTAAAAGTTTGCCAATGGAGAAAGATAGTGATCTTGGTCTCTAATTAAAGCTAAAAATCCCAAGAGTTCAAAACCAAAAGAAAATTTGAATCCAACTTCATTAAGACACTCAAATGAATTTTTATCTAGTGGTTATCAACTCAAAAATTGAAGAGGCAACTTGAATGAGCACATGGGGTAAGGTACTATTGGATAGAATGGAAGAGGATGAGGAGAGAGAGTGGGGGATCAGATTTGAGAACATGAAGGGCTAGGATTGGTGCTCTAATTTAACCAAAATCCAAGGGTTAGGAATGAAGGAGAAGGAGTTCCATTTAATTACCAAGTTGCCATAGAGTTTTCCTATAAATAGGGGCCTTTGCTCTCCATAATTCTCACACCAAAACTCACCCAAAGTAGCTGAGTTTAGAGAAGCAAGAAGGAGGAGCAAAGTTCTTGGTAAGTTTTCTAGTTCTAGCTTGAAGTTCTTTTGGTTTTAGTTCTTAAATTCTTAGATAGAGATAGCTTAGATCTTAAATATGCTAGGATGAGTTTATATAGATGTTTTTATAGTTAAAATTGCCTTTATCTCGAAAAATTGATGAAGTAGAGGTTATGGCAAAATTTCTGGGAGAGATCATGAAAGTAACGAAGTTCAGCGAAATTTCATCGGTTTCGAAATTCTGAAGTCAGCCATGAAAACGCCAGGATTTCATGTTGAAATGACGATCCCAAAATTCTGATAAAATTCATGGTTAAAGTAGACATATAGGGCTTTTTAAATATGTCAAGAACATGTCAAAATGATTTTTGTACAGAGAGTTAAAATTCCTCAAAGTTAGGCTACGAAATTCTGGAAAAATTCTGGGCAGAGGTTCAAAACTTTAAGACTGGGAATGATCCGTGTGATCTGGGCAGAAGTGGTTATTTTTAAATGAAACTAGACATCCTAAGGATTCCAAGGAATTTTACGGATCCTCATTTCGATTTTTGTAGAATTAATTATGATTTTTCAAAGTTAGACAAAATGCTGCCCAGATTTATACCAGCGTTGTTGTACGAATTTTGAGGGAATAAAGTGAAAAATAAAAATTGTAAGGGCAAAATGGTCATTAGGGGCCAAAATATCTCTTAGGATATTACTTACAAATTTATAAATACGGTATTACCATTATAGGATCAACGCGATCACAGTTCGGGCGTCAAGCGTGCTGACAAAACCGACGAAGGTACGGGGACGCTTTGTCGTAACACTAACTCGATGTTTATTGTATACCTATATGTGATGAGATGTGTTTTTTTTTTTTTGAACTGAAATTCTGTTTTCAAAAGTTAGTGCTTGTGCACATACAGTTATACGGGTTATAGTCATGATAACGCCGTTTGAGTTTTCCTAGCGGCGAGGACACGGCCGTACATCGTGGCACCGGTGAATAGTGCGGACCGTAATAACAATCATATGCAGGTGTATATGGTGTGTTATTACTTGGTATATGTGAATTTTACCGTGGTATCATGAATATCTGTCATACATGGTTGTACTTGAACATGAGGTTAACCGTTACTCCGAGGTTCAAATGTGGATTGAACCTCGCTCTTACCATAGCTTCGGTTCCGGAGTGAACAGGGCGGATACAAGGGTAAGCAAAGAGCTTAGGACGGACTGGTCGGACCCCTTTTGAAATGTACTTTGAACGTGGAACCATTTGAACTATTGTACCATTTGTTAGTAGCAAAACATACGATTGATGTTATCGATACATATCTTTTTGGAAATACTATTTTTACTTAGGTGCTCTACTCGATCATGATACCGTTTTAAAAAAAAAAAAAAAACGCTTAGAAATTGGGATGTGACATTTTTGGTATCAGAGCAGACATCCTGGCACGAGTTAACTAAGTTACTCCGAACGTCCGTGTCTAGAAAGAAGTATTGTGGTTGGCAATCGGTCCGTGAACTCGGCGAGCCTTCCATAATTACGACTGCCTGGCCAGATCGTTTGAGTAGCGGAGTTAGGTTCTGAGTCTTCGAAAACCATTTTATCTGGTATGAACCCGACTCAGTTATGAGAAACCATTGGTGCCGAAGGCAAGGCTAGTCTATGTGGATCAGCCATTGAGTCACCCTAGCGGGGTGAGGCTCCCATGATAGACACTTACCCGGCCAATCGGTTGATTAGCTAAGTTAGGCTCTAAGCCATTGTCTCAAAGAAAATCTTGAAAACAAGTGCGATAAATCCCGATATTGTTGTAGTGATGGACAACGAACCCTACGTAGATTACTAATGGATGCGGAGGCGCGTAGCGCATAGGACAGCCGCTCCTGGAAACCTTAGAGTCAAACTGAATCCTGAACCAAGTAATTCACCTTCGATGATTATACCCGAGCCAAATTTTTCGGAACATCATCTAGACCCCGATTATATGCCTAACTATCCTGATGATGAACCAGAACCAGAATACCACCCTGGACCAGAGTACTTACCTTTTGATCCCTTACCTATGAATGAAACCCATTATCCTGCCCCGATCCTATCTTTGTCCCGGCGCACGAAGAGCGTAGTATCACCCAAGACTGAATACCCCGACAACTGTATGACCCCATATACGCGGAACCCATAAATATAGTATATCCTCCCGTACCCGCAAATCCCGACAGCCACACCACTCCTCGATGGGTGACAACTTCGATTTCCCGATATCCAAACACTTGAAAACAATTCGATGCCAACTCCGATGACTTAGACTATGTCCTAAATGACAACACCCTTTTGACCCAAGCATTAGGATTAGACTACGCTCATGCCAAGCAAATTGCGATATACCGAACGAGAAAAATACCCGATTTACCTAAGACGAGTGAAAGACTACTACTTGATGAATTCCTCTTTTTATAACCCTCGGACCCCGGAGATTGGGTTAGATCCACTCTCCACCATTTTCCCGTACCCATTTTTGGATAGCTAAAACCAATGAGATGTTAGCCGAGGGCAACCTCGAGGATATATGCTCATGCCTCTCTTACCTCAAACACCTAGTATACCGGAACATGTAGTTTGACAAGGGCAATCCCGTTACCGAGTCCAAGAATGACGTGGAAAGAGTAGTAGTAGTAGCTAGTAGTACTAAAAGGGTTATGATGTATGACTTGTTGTTGAATTATGAGACTTGTGTAAAATATTTGTGATCAATATAGATATGTGTTGTGTACATATGTGTGCAATGTTTGAATCTGTGTTTTCGATGTTTTCATCTATTAACCTCCGAAATTAGAATATGGCAACCTTAAGAGGTGCGGTGCTCCCCGAGGTCGGGGCCGAGGCCGAGGCCGAGGCGAGGAGAGGAAGAGATAGAAATAGGTGCAGGGTAGAAATAGACAACCACACATAAAACCAATTCTAGTACCTAGAGCAATACTTTTTCATTGGGGTCTTGATCATCATTATGAACCCGGGCATAATCATAATCAAGGCATCATTGAGGGCCGTATAGGTGGTCCATCTTGCTCTACCCCTTTAGGCCAGTTTGACTCCGTAGACAGTATGAGATATCTTAAACGGAAGAAACAAAAAGCTGGTAGTGAAAGACTCTTTATAGAGTATGTACTCAAGGAAGAAAAATATTAGTGGGCTAATGCCTAAGTATACACTAAGAGACAATCTAGGAAACAGGTTAGTTACATTAACTCTTTTGTTGGCATCCATCTTGGTGTTTGAATAAAAACTTGAAAATACATAAGAGGAGAAGTGAAGTTTATGTGGTATATGATATTGAGTTCCGCTTTTTCCTTGTATGCATGATTGATTTTGTTTTTAAATGTTTTAGATATATCTTGCCAAAACTCAAAAAAAAAAAAATCTCTTTCTTTATGTTGTTATAAAGAGATATGTCTTATTGAATAGAATTTAAGCATCATCATGAAGTTTATGATAAATCAAGCAATGCTTTGTATGAACTCTCTCTTATCATTTAGACCATTTGCATGATTAGAATCTAGTGTTCTCTAGTTCGACATTGAAAACCTTTTGTGATCATATGCTTAACTTCTTGAACATGTTTTTGTACGATATGAGATTGCATTAGATATTTGCGCTTTAAGGTTGTTGTTAAGACTTGAAACTTGTATGATTTAGTATATTAAGTATGTTACACATATGTTTAAATGCTTACTTTATTTCTGAAAATTTCCAACCAAATATTACTCATAGACAAAGATGTTGACCAATTGTTTGTTCACTTAGAAATCTAACTGAGCATTTCACTTAAATTTTCCAAATTAAGCTAGTTTGAAACTATGTTTTTGAAAGTGATCCTTCTTTAAATTTGTTAAATATTGTTAAAGAGCAAATTGTTACGGTATTTCATTAAAGTTTATGTATGTAATTATTGTAGTCCAACCAAATTAGTGTAAGAACTCTAAATGGTGACGCTTGCATAGGGTGTTAGTCATATGTTGGAAGTAACACTTAAATAGTTAGTTGAAAGTCTAGGTGTTTTGTGTTAACCTACTCTAAAAAGAGTTTGCATGTCTAATGATGCTATGACTTGTACATCCTTGTGATATTACTTGCTTCATTTAATTATATTGGAAAATCTGAGTTTAGAAATTTTACTTCATTATACAAGAAAATCTTTAACAAACTAAATTTATGAAAGTGGCTTGGAGTATACTATATTAAGTTCCATTTTGTATGTGCATTATCACTCTTTGAATTTCTACTATCACACTTGTATGAAACTTGGACGAATGGATGGGGTTGATATCATTTTTCTCGAACTCCCGATCGACTATTGTTTTTGGCAATCTCTTTTGTTGTAAACTTGATTGTTAGTCATTGGTATGCTAAACAAGATAAGCTTCAAATGGCGTATGTTGGAATTAGATGAAACCGAGGGATAAACTGGTTTTGATTATCGAAATGACACTTGGTGAAATTTTGTGGCATACTTTGCATTGGAACCCCGTTTTGAAATACATTGTACTTTTGATCAATTGAACTTAAGATTTCTTATCACTATATCATAATGAGATAACCATGCATTATATATCCTTGTTTCATTTCGAAATTTTGATGAACGTCTTCAAGTTAACATACATGAACTATCTAGCTTGACAAATTTGAATTTATCTTTGGTGCTTGGTAAGAACAAAACCATAAGGATTAGATTCCTGGATTTTAAAGACATAAAGCTCTAAATATAAAATTTTGAGTGTACACTCTAGTAAATCTGGACTAATTAAGAGTTAGTATTGTTGTTGTTAATACTCTGAAATTCTACTTTAGTACACCACTGCGAATATGTTGTGTTGAACTCCCGTCCAAACCATTAGGTTTTCGAGATATATAAAACATAAATTGGAATGTGTGGTTACTTGTAGTAATTGAAGTTGAATTTTTGTCTTCTTGTTATTTGCATCTATTGATAAATATTGGACATGAAATTTGTAGTAGCATGTGGAATTCATGGAACCTAAGTGGAACTTAAAAGGTTGTTCAGGATTTCATTGAAACTATCTTTCGATTACTTTGTATGTTGACTTCTCCTCACTCCCCGATAAAAATATGGAACATAAAATCCTCATTTTATGATAGGAATTTGGCGTAGTAACTACCTTAGCAAAGAAAAGATTTGTCCTTGTAGTCAATAATTCTTGTATAGAAACTAGTATCAAGCCTTTAATATGGTCTAAGAGTTAGACTTGGGAGAGATTTAGATAGAAAGAGGCGAGGATGCTCGAAATCTAGGTGTACGAATGTACACGGGCGATATCCCTAAGCCTTAAGACAATAGTACTTATCACCGTGTGAAATGTGAATTGTTATAGTGACCTTAGACTAGTATGTCTACAAGTACGTCCCGAGTCTAGCAAAATATTTACTATACCAGCGGTTGGGCTAAGGTCCCTTGTGTTGTGATAATGAATTGAGCCGAAGGCCAATATGTGTTAAGCCGAGAGGCTGAATGAGTCAGCGGTAAGGCCTGCGTAACCAAGCACGATGAGGAAGGACGAGAAGGTCCTATGTTTGAATACCGTACCTAAGTACGTAAATGAATAAGATTATTATTTGAATATTAGAGTGCATGCTAAGCAAGCATGCATAGTAAGGAAATAGACTAGATGTCTAGAGTTTTCTGAGTTTATACGATCGAATGTCAAGGGCAAACGTGTCAGTCACCCTTATCTAAGCGAAATCGCTTGGGTCGATCTCGGTTGACTAGACCTCCGAACAAATCGTTTTATTCAAAAGACAACTTCTAGCAAAGACAAAGCGGACGAAAGAGCTACGATGACAAAGGGGAGAAGACCGCTAGAGTTCGAAGTCGACGATCACATGTTTCTAAATGTATCCCTAGTAATCGGTGTCGTAGAATGCTTTAGAGCCAAAATTTAGTCTGCATTACGTAAGACCATTCGAAATTTTAGCTAAACGTGAAACGGTCGTTTACCGATAACCTTACCCCGAACCCGATTAATCTCCATAACATTTCCTGTTTTTCTCAATTATACCAATCGAGACCGCAATCGTGACATAGAGTATGAGGTGTTTTAAGTGGCCACCGTATGTAGGCGCCACGGAAACATTTTTGTTGTGTCAAAACACGACATGACAAATACCTTCGTAATTTAAGTGAAGCGGATTCTCAAACACCGAGAAAAGCGGCTTAGATGTGAAAACATTCTAATATGGTACATTCATAGAATTTATGGTTCAAAGTCTAGTTAGTATAGAGCAAATTTCGAGGACGAAATTTTATTTAACGGGGGGAGAAATGTAAAACCCTAAGTTCTCACTTATGGTAAATATCATATTTTGGTAGAATTGCCTATTTTGAGATAGGAGAGTATGTAGTCTCTAAATCTTGAGATAAGTTTATCTTATGTTCTAGGCAATTTTTCCCTAGAATTAGAGTAGCCAATAGGGTAATAAATTATATTTGGCATCATAAAATACCATAAATGAAATAAATACTATATTTAAATTATGATTCATATGGAGATGAAAATACTTAGACAAATTTAGAGAAAACAATGTCCATTAAATTAACAACTAAACCTTCACTAAATTAAGTAAATTGTCCTAGGTTTCACAATTAGTTAAAGAGCCTTAAATACCCATTCTCATAATTTATTAAGAGATTAAATCTTCTAACACCTTATAATCTATAAATAGCTCATGTTTAGTTTATGAAAGGCCATAAAGAATTATCAAAACATTTAAACCAATTAAGGGGCAATTACCAACAATTAATGAGCAATTAAAATTACACTAATGGGATATTTAGTTAATTCTCTACAATTAATACTAATTGTTATCAACCAAAGATATGTTAAGCTAATTAAAAACCAAGAACCAATGAGAAGTTAAGATTAGCACTAAATGAATTATTAGCACTCATCAATTACTCTAAGAAACCACTAATACAACAACCAAGAGATAATTAAGCTTATGATTAAGATGATTAATCAAATATTAATCAAGAGTTGAAAAGTCAACAATTTCAAACTATGATCTAAAGGCCAAGGTTTGATCTCATAAAGTTAATCTAAGGGCTTGAATAATTAAGAAGCTTAATCCATGTGAAATTAGAAGAGCCAATGGGAGGAATTTAGGTTTTGGCTAAGAAAAGAGAGAAAAGAGTTGCTGAAAATTCAAGTTGTCCACTTGCATGTATAGGATAAGGTGGTGAGATGAAATATCAAGAGGAAATATCCAACCTTTAGCCAATGAGGTGTTTACACATAGGATAATTAGGATAATCAAGAGGATTAATTCAAGAGTTAATCAAAGGGAAATCTATACAAAATAAATTGTATCTTGAAATCTACTAATCATAAATCAAAGATACAAAGTGGTTATGAACAAGCAAAATTCAAGCTACAAGATGATGGTAACCAAAGCTATTTTCTCCACTTTTAAAAGTTTGCCAATGGAGAAAGATAGTGATCTTGGTCTCTAATTAAAGCTAAAAATCCCAAGAGTTCAAAACCAAAAGAAAATTTGAATCCAACTTCATTAAGACACTCAAATGAATTTTTATCTAGTGGTTATCAACTCAAAAATTGAAGAGGCAACTTGAATGAGCACATGGGGTAAGGTACTATTGGATAGAATGGAAGAGGATGAGGAGAGAGAGTGGGGGATCAGATTTGAGAACATGAAGGGCTAGGATTGGTGCTCTAATTTAACCAAAATCCAAGGGTTAGGAATGAAGGAGAAGGAGTTCCATTTAATTACCAAGTTGCCATAGAGTTTTCCTATAAATAGGGGCCTTTGCTCTCCATAATTCTCACACCAAAACTCACCCAAAGTAGCTGAGTTTAGAGAAGCAAGAAGGAGGAGCAAAGTTCTTGGTAAGTTTTCTAGTTCTAGCTTGAAGTTCTTTTGGTTTTAGTTCTTAAATTCTTAGATAGAGATAGCTTAGATCTTAAATATGCTAGGATGAGTTTATATAGATGTTTTTATAGTTAAAATTGCCTTTATCTCGAAAAATTGATGAAGTAGAGGTTATGGCAAAATTTCTCGGGAGAGATCATGAAAGTAACGAAGTTCGGCGAAATTTCATCGGTTTCGGAAATTCTGAAGTCAGCCATGAAAACGCCAGGATTTCATGTTGAAATGACGATCCCAAAATTCTGATAAAATTCATGGTTAAAGTAGACATATAGGGCTTTTTAAATATGTCAAGAACATGTCAAAATGATTTTTGTACAGAGAGTTAAAATTCCTCAAAGTTAGGCTACGAAATTCTGGAAAAATTCTGGGCAGAGGTTCAAAACTTTAAGACTGGGAATGATCCGTGTGATCTGGGCAGAAGTGGTTATTTTTAAATGAAACTAGACATCCTAAGGATTCCAAGGAATTTTACGGATCCTCATTTCGATTTTTGTAGAATTAATTATGATTTTTCAAAGTTAGACAAAATGCTGCCCAGATTTATACCAGCGTTGTTGTACGAATTTTGAGGGAATAAAGTGAAAAATAAAAATTGTAAGGGCAAAATGGTCATTAGGGGCCAAAATATCTCTTAGGATATTACTTACAAATTTATAAATACGGTATTACCATTATAGGATCAACGCGATCACAGTTCGGGCGTCAAGCGTACCGACAAACGCCGACGAAGGTACGGACGCGTACTGTAACACTAACTCTGATGTTTATTGTATACCTATATGTGATGAGATGTGTTTTTTTTTTGAACTGAAATTCTGTTTTCAAAAGTTAGTGCTTGTGCACATACAGTTATACGGGTTATAGTCATGATAACGCCGTTTGAGTTTTCCTAGCGAGGACACGACCGTACATCGTGGCACCGGTGAATAGTGCGATCGTAATAACAATCATATGCAGGTGTATATGGTGTGTTATTACTTGGTATATGTGAATTTTACTTGTGGTATCATGAATATCTGTCATACATGGTTGTACTTGAACATGAGGTTAACCGTTACCCGAGGTTCAAATGTGGATTGAACCTCGCTCTTACCATAGCTTCGTGTTCCGGAGTGAACAGGGAGCGGATACAAGGGTAAGCAAAGCTTAGGGACGGACTGGTCGGACCCCTTTTGAAATGTACTTTGAACGTGGAACCATTTGAACTATTGTACCGCTGTTAGTAGCAAAACATACAGTTGATGTTATCAGATACATATCTTTTTGGAAATACTATTTTTACTTCCGGTGCTCTACTCTGATCATGATACCGTTTTAAAAAAAAAAAAATCGCTTCCGAAATTGGGATGTGACAGCCACCGCATATGAATGTTATTACAGTCTGCACTATTCACCAGTGCCACGGTGTACATCCGTGTCCTCAGCGCTAGGAAAACTCAACGGCGTTATCATGACTATAACCCGTATAAAGCTGTATGTGTATGAACAATTCTTTTAAAAACAGAGTCACGTCTATGAACATATCTATCACATATAGGTATACACTAAACATCAGAGTTAGTGTTACAGTACGCGTCCGTACCTTAGTCGTCGGTGTTGGTACTGGCGTCTGTACGGCGATCACGCTGATCCTATAACGGTAATATCGCATCTATTAATTCGTAAGTAATATCCTAAGAGATATTTTGGCCCCTAATGACCATTTTGCCCTTACAACTTCTATTTTTCACTTTCTTCCCTCAAAATTCGTACAACAACGCTGGTATAAATCTGGGCAGCATTTTGTCTAACTTTGAAAAATCATAATTAATTCTACAAATATCGAAACGAGGATCCGTAAAATTCCTTGGAATCCTTAGGATGTCTATTTTCAAGTAAAAATAGTCACCTTTGCCCAGACTTCACTAATCACTCCCAGGTTTTAAGTTTTGAACCTCTGCCCAGAATTTTTCTAGAATTTCGTAGCCTAACTTTGAGGAATTTTAACTCTCTGTACAAAAATCATTTTGACATGATCTTGACATATTTAAAAATCCCTATAAGTCTATTTTAACCATGAATTTTCTCAGAATTTTGTGATCATGATTTCAATATGAAATCCTGGCGTTTTCATGGCTGACTTCAGAATTTCCGAAACCGATGAAATTTCGCTAACTTCGTTACTTTCATGATCTCTCCCAGAAATTTTGCCATAATCTCTACTTCATCAATTTTTCGAGATAAAGGCAATTTTAACTATAAAAACATCTATATAAAATCATCCTAGCATATTTAAGCTACTTCTAAGAATTTAAGAACTAAAACTTAAAGAACTTAAAGCTAGAACTAGAAAACTTACCAAGAACTTGCTCCTCCTTTCTCCAAGGCTCTCACTCACTCTCTTACTCTTAGAATCAGATTGCCTTGCTCTGATTTTGGTGTGAAGAATATGAGGGCCAAGGGCCCCTATTTATAGGAAAACTTCATGGCACTATTCACCCTTTTCATCTTGAACATAAACCATTGGATCTAGGGTAATTGGGAGCACAAATCCTAGCCATACACACACCCCTTCTAGCCTCTTCCATTACTTTATGACTCACCCTATCCTCTTCCAAAATTGCCATGTGCTTTAGCTTCATAATTAAGCTATCAATTCCTTCCTTCTTGCATACCACTAGTTAGAATCACTAGGAAAGAATTTATTTGAGGATCCTAATGAAGTTTTATGCATATTTTCTCATTGGTTTTGAAATCTTGAAGGCCTTAGCTTCATTTAGAGACCATAATCACCTACTTTTCTCATTTGATATCAATTTGCAAAATTAAGGAAATGGCTTTGGTTGGATTCATTCTCAAGCTTGATTTATGCTTGTTCATAATCTCTTCTTATATTTAAGTTATGGTTAAGGTATTTCAAGATACAATTTAGTTTCTATAGGTTTTCATTTGTTTATGTCTAGAATTAATTCCTTGAATTAATCTAATTACTTTATGCTTAATTTTCTCATTGGCTAATGAATTGACTTATTTCTCTCTCTTCATACTACACACACACACATGCACAACTCTTCATCTTTCTCTTTCATTATCCTCTTCCAATATTTAAGAGGCTTTATGACAAAGGACTCTTATCTTCTTCCATTAGCCTCCAAAGTCTTCATTGTATTAATGTTGGCTCATGACTCATATTGCATGTGAGATTTGTTAATTTTTAAACAATTTTTGATCCCCTTTTTCAGCCCAAAAATTCGTCCCCCCCCCTCACCCATCTTTTATTTTTTAATTTGTGTTTTTATTTACCTCATGATATTTAGAAGAAAATCTATCATTGGCTAATATTTGGTTCACATGGATTCCACTTTATGAAATTTGTTCTAAAGCCCTTAGATTAACTTTATGAGGTTAAATCTTGGCCTTTAGATCATAGTTGCAATTTGTTGACTTTTCAAAGCTTGATTAGAATTTAATTAGCATCTTAATCAAAAGCTTAATTGACTCTTGATTATTGCATTATTGGTGTTTAGGGTAATTTATGACCATTAGCAATCCATTCTATGCTAATCCTAACCCCTTATTGGTTCTTGGCTCTTTAATTATTCTAATACATCTTTAATTGGTGACTTTTAACATTAGTTGTAAAGAATTAACTAAATATTCCATTAGTGTAATTTTAATTGCTCATTAATTGTTGGTAATTGCCCCTTAATTGTTCCAAGTGTTTTGATAATTCTTTATGGCCCTTTATGAACTAAATATGAACTAGGTATTAATTATAGGGTATTAGAAAATTTAGTCTCTTAATAAATTATAACAATTGGTGTTTAAGGTTCTTTGATTAATTGTGAAGTCTTGCACAATTTATTTAATTTAGTGAAGATTTAGTTGGTCTTTAATTGCCATTGACTTCTCTAAATTTATTTAGGTGTTTTCACAACACTTTCTTGCTCCTTTAAATCCTACATGAACCATAGCTTAATATGGTATTTATTATATTTTATGGTATTTTATGATGCCTAACAAGATAAATTAAATCATTGGTTATCCTATTCCTAAGGAAAAATTACCTAGAAAAATAGAATAAAAACATCTCAAAATTTGAGACCACATATTCACCTATTTTAAATAGGATCTATTTGTATTTAAGACAAATAAGAAATTTTGGGCCTTACATTTCTCCCCGTTAAATAAAATTTAAGTCCTCGAAATTTGCTCTATACTAACTAGACTTCAAGTCTATAAATCTTGACTATAATTACTATTGTTTCCTAAATTGTCTTATTCGGAGACAATCCCTTCTAGACTATCTTCACAACCGGGATATTTCTATGCCTAAGTCGCTTCTTTTCATAGTCGAAAATTCGTTTCGGCTAGACTTAGAAAGTGTCATCATGTCATAATTCGACATCCTTCCACCCAAATGTCTCCGTGGCGTCTATTTCTTTGTGGTATCATAAGATACCTCATATTTCAAGGACACGATCGGGTCGATTGGTGTCTTGAGGATACGAGAAAAAAAACGTTATAGAGATGAATTAAGTTCGGGGTAGGGTATATCGGCTGATTCATGTTTAGTTAAAACTCGAATGGCCCTACGTATCGCGGTCCTAATTTTGCCCTTTCTAGCGTTCTCCGACACCTAGGTTATATATGATTGTCGACTTCGAACTTTAGAGGTCTTCCTCTCTTGTCGGCGTAGCTCTTAATCGCTTTGTCTTTGCTAGGGGTAGTCTCGTGCCCATCGTGATTTGTTCGGAGGGCTAGTCAATCGAGATGTGGCCCAAGCAATTCTGCTCGAGATAAGGGTGACCCGATATGTACGCCCTTGTCCTTTGATCGTATAAATTCGGAAAACTCTAGATATCTAGTTTACTCCCATACTATGCATACTTACTTAGCACGCATTTAATATTCAAATACTAATCTCATTCATTTTGTACCCGGGTATAGTATTCAAACACGGGACCTACTCGTCCATCCCCACCGTGCTCGGTTATGCGAGCCTCAATGCGACCCACTCAGCCCCTCGGCTTAACACATATTGGCCTTTCGGCTCAATTCATTATCACAGCACTAGGGATTTTAGCCTCAATACCTAGGAAATTATCCTCAGGCTTTAGGCATTTCTACTACTACCTGGTACAGTAAATGTTTTGTCGGACTCAAGACATACTATAGACATACCAGTCGAAAGTTACTATAACAATTCGCATTTCACATAGTGATAAGTTCTACTGTCTTAAGGGCTAGGGACACAGCCCTATGCATATTTACACACCTAGATCTTGAGCATCTGCTCATCTATTTCATCTGAACCTTTCCCCAGTCAAGCTCTCAGACTATATTAGAAATTCAATTTTTCCTTAGGTCTCCAAGGTTTTTACTAGTTTCTACACAAGAATAAGAATTATCGATTGCAACAGCAAAACTTTTTTTTTGCTAAAATAATCACTACGCCAAACTTCTAACATAAGATGAGGATT
Organism: Acacia acuminata; assembly: GCA_019022655.1. Classification (NCBI taxonomy): domain Eukaryota; kingdom Viridiplantae; phylum Streptophyta; class Magnoliopsida; order Fabales; family Fabaceae; genus Acacia; species Acacia acuminata. The sequence continues at coordinate 671,626 of JAFJYI010000048.1, read as the reverse complement.
TTACATTCTCAATATTTTTATCAGGAGTGAGGAGAAGTCAACATACGAAGTAACCGGAAAATAGTTTCAATGAAACCCAAAACAACTCGTAAGTACTATTCAGTTTCTATGAAATTCACATACTACTACAAATTTCATGTTTCATACTTAACAACAGATGCAAATAATAATAAGACAAAAATTCAACTTCAAGTTACTACGAACCTACAAATTCCAATTTATGTCTTATATATGAAATCTAATGGTTTGGACAGGGAGTTCAACACAACATATTAGTACGGTGGTGTATTAAAGTAGGATTTCAGGAGTATCAACAACAACAATACTAACTCTTAATTAATCCAGTTTACTAGAGTGTACACTCAAAATTTCATATTTAGAGCTTCATGTCTTTAAAATCCAGGAATATAATCCTTATGGTTTTTGTTCTTACCAAGCACCAAAGATAAATTCAAATTTGCCGAGCCAAATAGTTCATGTATGTTAACTTGAAGACGCTCATCAAAAATTCAAAATGAAACAAGGATATATGATGCATGGTTATCTCATTTACAGTGATAAGAAATCTTAATTTCAATGGATCAAAAGTACAATGTATTTCAAAATAGGGTCCCTATATAATGCATGTCACAAAATTCAACCAAGTGTCATTTCAATAATCACATCCAGTTTATCCCTCGGGTTTCATCTAATTTTAACATGCATCATTTTGAAACTGATCTCGTTTTAACACACCAATAACTAACAATCGACTTATGATGAGAAGAGATTACTAAAACAAGGTTAATGGATGGTCAAGTAATTTGAGAGAAATGATATCAACAATATTTATTGGTTCGACCTTCACAAGTGTGATAGCAAAATTCAAAGAGTGGTAGTGCACATATAAAATGGAACTTAATATAGTATACTCCAAGCCACTTTCATGAATTTGATCTGTTAAAGATTTTCTTGTATAATGAAGTAAAATTTTCAAACTCGATTTGCAAATATAATTTAATGAAGCAAGTAATATCACAAGGATGTACAAGTCATAGCATCATTAGACATGCAAATTTTTTTTTTTTTTTAGAGTAGGTTAACACAAAACACCTAGACTTTCAACCAACTATTTAAGTGTTACTTCCAACATATTTCTAACACCCTATGCAAGTGTCACCATTTAGAGTTCTTACAATAATGGTTGGACTACAATAATTGCATGCATAAACTTTAATGAAATACCGTAACAAGTGTGCACTTAACAATATTTAACAAATTTAAAGAAGAATCACTTTCAAAAACATAGTTTCAAACTAGCTTAGTTTGGAAAATTTAAGTGAAATGCTCAAGTTAGATTCCTGAGTGAACAAACAATTTGGTCAACATGCTGTCTATGAGTTATATTTGGTTGGAAATTTTCAGAAATAAAGTAAGCATTTAAACATATGTGTAACATACTTAATATATTAAATCATACAAGTTTCAAGTTTTAACAACAACCTTAAAGCGCAAATATCCAATGCAACCTCATATCGTACAAAACGTGTTTATCAGCAAGCATATGATCACACAAGGTTTTCAATGTCAACCTAGAGAACACTAGATTCTAATCATGCAAATGGTCCAAATGATAAGAGAGAGTTTATACAAGGCATTGCTTGATTTATCATAAACTTCATGATGATGTTTAAATTCTATTTAGTAAGACATATTTCTTCACAACAACATAAAGAAAGGAATCTTTTTGAGTTTTATCAAGATATATCTAAAACATTTAAAACAAAACAATCGTGCATATAAGGAAACCAAACTTAGTATTTTATACCACATAAACCTCACTTCTCCTCTTATGTACTTTCAAGTTTTTATTATAACACCAATATGGATGCCAACAGGTTAACAGAACTACTGTTTTCTAGACATGTCTCCTAACATGTACTTAGGTACCAACTTACTATTTGATTTTTCTTCCTTGAATACATACTCCATAAAGAGTATTTCGATACTAGCTAATTTGTCCCTTACCATTAAGGTATCTCACACTATCTCTGAAGACAAACTGACCTAGAGGGGTAGAGCAAAATGGACCACCTATATGGCCCTCAATGATGCCTTGATTATGATTATGCCGGGTTCATAACGATGATCAAGACCCCAATGAAAAAGTATTGCTCTAGGTAAATTGGAATTGGTTTTATTTGTGGTTGTCTAACTCTATCTCTATCTCTACCTCGGCCTCTAGGAACTCTAGTTCCTTGCAAATTTGTCATCTTATCTTTCTATTAAGAATGACACATATTAAGGAATAACTTAATTTTCTAAACAAATACATACTCCACATAAGGTAATATACCTGCCATAACAGCTAACTGACTTTAATACACCGTAATCATATTTAACATTTCGCATTGTCGTACTAATGACTAATTGTTTACATGTTGCCTAAAATGTTCTGCCTTTAGGAAGTTCGTTCGTAGAGCGCTTATCAGCTCTTTGTGTGTACTCAAGACACATCGCAGGGTATTTGGGTTTATAAAAAGATTCACTTTCGGAATCATCTTGGTAGCTTAACAGCTGGAGATACGCACGGTTATTATTGATGGATGAATGATCTGACCCTATAGGTCTTTTCTGGCTCAGAGGGTCTACTCAGAAGGTATACTAGCTATTGGTTCTCAATACCTTGTGTTCGGGGATACGAATGAAAAGGTCCTAGGTCATATATGGTGTTGTAAAGATATTCGGATTGGAAGTATTCGGGTTCGGGATCGATTATCGGAGCAATATTATATTCGGGAGAGAGAAAGGTGTATTAGCTCAAGGTTAAGTTCTAGAGTGGGGTATAACTAATCGGGTTGAAGTATAGGTTCGGGGTTGTACACTAGCTTAGGTTGGTATATTTCGAGGGTTTATGGTTATGAATGGGTACAAGGTGTTTTTCGGGCTTGGGTGATCTACCGGCTCAAGGTGGTACACTTTGGTTTAGATTAATATACTAGTTCGAAATGATACACGGTCTAGGGTTGTAGGATTTGTCAAAGTACTGGTTTGAAATGGTACTCGGGTTCGGATCATCTTCGTGTTCGGGCTCATTTATTGGGGCAAAGCATCTTTATTCGGGGGTGGTATTCGCTCGGGTTCGTCATCGGGGTAGTTGGCATATACTCGTGGTCTAAATGGTATTTTGGAGCGGGGAAATATGGTTCTCGGGTTCGAGCATAGACGTAGGGGGTGGATTTGTTGGTTCCGTTCGAGTCTTACTTTTACGTTTCCGAGACTACCGACCGACGTGCTACACCTTTCCCAGACATAGGAAAACTCGTCTGCTTTATCACTACAACAATACCAGGGTTTTATCGGTACTTGTTTTCAAAAGATGCTCTAAGATAATGGCTTAGAGCCTAACTTAGTTAATCAACCGTTTGGCCGGTAAGTGTCTATCATGGGAGCCTCACCGTGCTAGGGTGACTCAATGGCCGATCCACATAGACTAGCCTTGCCTTCGCACCAATGGTTTGTTATAACCGAGTCGGGTTCATACCGATAAAATGCTTTTAGTTGAAAACTCCGAACCTAACTCCGTTACTCAAACAATCCGCCAGCCGGTGTATATCATGGGGCCTCACCGTGCGAGGGTGACGATTGGCTGATCCACAATAAACCTTTCTAGACACCAGACCGTTTGGAGTAGCATAGTTAAATTCGTGCCGGATGTCTCTCGATACCAAAATGTAACATCCCAATTTTTGAAAGCGTTTTCACGGTATCTTGATCAGAGTAAAGCATCGGAAGTAAATAGTATTTAAAAAGTAACTGATAAATCCACTGTAATGTATGTGATCAGCCTTAATGGCGGGTACAAAAATTTCAAATATCATAAGTACAAGCAAAAGGACTATCTCCAAATGGCTCCTAGATCTGCTTTGCTTACCCTTGTCTCCTTCCTGTTTACTCCGGATCCCGAAGCTATGGTAAGAGCCGAGGTTCAATACCCATTGAACCTCGGAGTAAGTTAACCTCATGTTTATGTACAAGTATGTATGACAGCTTATCTCATAACATCACAGCTATATTCACATATATAAAAACAAGTAATAACAACACAGCCACCGCATATGAATGTTATTACGATGCACTATTCACCGGTGCCACGGTGTACATCCGTGTCCTCGGCGCTAGGAAAACTCAACGGCGTTATCATGACTATAACCCGTATAAAGCTGTATGTGTATGAACAATTCTTTTAAAAACAGAGTCACGCCTCTATGAACATATCTATCACATATAGGTATACACTAAACATCGAGTTAGTGTTACGAAGACGCGTCCGTACCTTAGTCGTCGGTGTTGGTATCGGCGTCGTACGGCGATCACGCTGATCCTATAACGGTAATATCGCATCTATTAATTCGTAAGTAATATCCTAAGAGATATTTTGGCCCCTAATGACCATTTTGCCCTTACAACTTCTATTTTTCACTTTCTTCCCTCAAAATTCGTACAACAACGCTGGTATAAATCTGGGCAGCATTTTGTCTAACTTTGAAAAATCATAATTAATTCTACAAATATCGAAACGAGGATCCGTAAAATTCCTTGGAATCCTTAGGATGTCTATTTTCAAGTAAAAATAGTCACCTTTGCCCAGACTTCACTAATCACTCCCAGGTTTTAAGTTTTGAACCTCTGCCCAGAATTTTTCTAGAATTTCGTAGCCTAACTTTGAGGAATTTTAACTCTCTGTACAAAAATCATTTTGACATGATCTTGACATATTTAAAAATCCCTATAAGTCTATTTTAACCATGAATTTTCTCAGAATTTTGTGATCATGATTTCAATATGAAATCCTGGCGTTTTCATGGCTGACTTCAGAATTTCCGAAACCGATGAAATTTCGCCGAACTTCGTTACTTTCATGATCTCTCCTTAAATTTTGCCATAATCTCTACTTCATCAATTTTTCGAGATAAAGGCAATTTTAACTATAAAAACATCTATATAAAATCATCCTAGCATATTTAAGCTACTTCTAAGAATTTAAGAACTAAAACTTAAAGAACTTAAAGCTAGAACTAGAAAACTTACCAAGAACTTGCTCCTCCTTTCTCCAAGGCTCTCACTCACTCTCTTACTCTTAGAATCAGATTGCCTTGCTCTGATTTTGGTGTGAAGAATATGAGGGCCAAGGGCCCCTATTTATAGGAAAACTTCATGGCACTATTCACCCTTTTCATCTTGAACATAAACCATTGGATCTAGGGTAATTGGGAGCACAAATCCTAGCCATACACACAACCCCTTCTAGCCTCTTCCATTACTTTATGACTCACCCTATCCTCTTCCAAAATTGCCATGTGCTTTAGCTTCATAATTAAGCTATCAATTCCTTCCTTCTTGCATACCACTAGTTAGAATCACTAGGAAAGAATTTATTTGAGGATCCTAATGAAGTTTTATGCATATTTTCTCATTGGTTTTGAAATCTTGAAGGCCTTAGCTTCATTTAGAGACCATAATCACCTACTTTTCTCATTTGATATCAATTTGCAAAATTAAGGAAATGGCTTTGGTTGGATTCATTCTCAAGCTTGATTTATGCTTGTTCATAATCTCTTCTTATATTTAAGTTATGGTTAAGGTATTTCAAGATACAATTTAGTTTCTATAGGTTTTCATTTGTTTATGTCTAGAATTAATTCCTTGAATTAATCTAATTACTTTATGCTTAATTTTCTCATTGGCTAATGAATTGACTTATTTCTCTCTCTTCATACTACACACACACACATGCACAACTCTTCATCTTTCTCTTTCATTATCCTCTTCCAATATTTAAGAGGCTTTATGACAAAGGACTCTTATCTTCTTCCATTAGCCTCCAAAGTCTTCATTGTATTAATGTTGGCTCATGACTCATATTGCATGTGAGATTTGTTAATTTTTAAACAATTTTTGATCCCCTTTTTCAGCCCAAAAATTCGTCCCCCCTCACCCATCTTTTATTTTTTAATTTGTGTTTTTATTTACCTCATGATATTTAGAAGAAAATCTATCATTGGCTAATATTTGGTTCACATGGATTCCACTTTATGAAATTTGTTCTAAAGCCCTTAGATTAACTTTATGAGGTTAAATCTTGGCCTTTAGATCATAGTTGCAATTTGTTGACTTTTCAAAGCTTGATTAGAATTTAATTAGCATCTTAATCAAAAGCTTAATTGACTCTTGATTATTGCATTATTGGTGTTTAGGGTAATTTATGACCATTAGCAATCCATTCTATGCTAATCCTAACCCCTTATTGGTTCTTGGCTCTTTAATTATTCTAATACATCTTTAATTGGTGACTTTTAACATTAGTTGTAAAGAATTAACTAAATATTCCATTAGTGTAATTTTAATTGCTCATTAATTGTTGGTAATTGCCCCTTAATTGTTCCAAGTGTTTTGATAATTCTTTATGGCCCTTTATGAACTAAATATGAACTAGGTATTAATTATAGGGTATTAGAAAATTTAGTCTCTTAATAAATTATAACAATTGGTGTTTAAGGTTCTTTGATTAATTGTGAAGTCTTGCACAATTTATTTAATTTAGTGAAGATTTAGTTGGTCTTTAATTGCCATTGACTTCTCTAAATTTATTTAGGTGTTTTCACAACACTTTCTTGCTCCTTTAAATCCTACATGAACCATAGCTTAATATGGTATTTATTATATTTTATGGTATTTTATGATGCCTAACAAGATAAATTAAATCATTGGTTATCCTATTCCTAAGGAAAAATTACCTAGAAAAATAGAATAAAAACATCTCAAAATTTGAGACCACATATTCACCTATTTTAAATAGGATCTATTTGTATTTAAGACAAATAAGAAATTTTGGGCCTTACATTTCTCCCCCCGTTAAATAAAATTTCGTCCTCGAAATTTGCTCTATACTAACTAGACTTCAAGTCTATAAATCTTGACTATAATTACTATTGTTTCCTAAATTGTCTTATTCGGAGACAATCCCTTCTAGACTATCTTCACAACCGGATATTTCTATGCCTAAGTCGCTTCTTTTCATAGTCGAAAATTCGTTTCGGCTAGACTTAGAAAGTGTCATCATGTCATAATTCGACATCCTTCCACCCAAATGTCTCCGTGGCGTCTATTTACCGTGGTATCATAAGATACCTCATATTTCAAGGACACGATCGGGTCGATTGGTGTGCCGAGGATACGAGAAAAAAAAACGTTATAGAGATGAATTAAGTTCGGGGTAGGGTATATCTCGATCGATTCATGTTTAGTTAAAACTCTGAATGGCCCTACGTATCGCGGTCCTAATTTTGCCCTTTCTAGCGTTCTACCGACACCGGTTATATATGATTGTCGACTTCGAACTTTAGAGGTCTTCCTCTCTTGTCAGCGTAGCTCTTCTGTCTGCTTTGTGCTGCTAGGGGTAGTCTCGTGCCCATCGTGATTTGTTCGGAGGGCTAGTCAATCAGATGTGGCCCAAGCAATTCCTGCTCAGATAAGGGTGACTGACATGTACGCCCTTGTCCTTTGATCGTATAAATTCAGAAAACTCTAGATATCTAGTTTACTCCCATACTATGCATACTTACTTAGCACGCATTTAATATTCAAATACTAATCTCATTCATTTTGTACCCAGGTATAGTATTCAAACACAGGACCTACTCGTCCATCCCCACCGTGCTCGGTTATGCAGGCCTCAATGCCTGACCCACTCAGCCCCTCGGCTTAACACATATTGGCCTTTCGGCTCAATTCATTATCACAGCACTAGGGATTTTAGCCTCAATACCTAGGAAATTATCCTCAGGCTTTAGGCATTTCTACTACTACCTGGTACAAAAATGTTTTGTCGGACTCAAGACATACTATAGACATACCAGTCGAAAGTTACTATAACAATTTGCATTTCACATAGTGATAAGTTCTACTTGTCTTAAGGGCTAGGGACACGGCCTATGCATATTTACACACCTAGATCTTGAGCATCTCTCATCTATTTCATCTGAACCTTTCCCCGTCAAGCTCTCGACTATATTAGAAATTCAATTTTTCCTTAGGTCTCCAAGGTTTTTACTAGTTTCTACACAAGAATAAGAATTATCGATTGCAACAAAGAAAACTTTTTTTTTTTTTTTTTGCTAAAATAATCACTACGCCAAACTTCTAACATAAGATGAGGATTTTACATTCTCAATATTTTTATCAGGAGTGAGGAGAAGTCAACATACGAAGTAACCGGAAAATAGTTTCAATGAAACCCAAAACAACTCGTAAGTACTATTTAGTTTCTATGAAATTCACATACTACTACAAATTTCATGTTTCATACTTAACAACGAGATGCAAATAATAATAAGACAAAAATTCAACTTCGCATTACTACGAACCTACAAATTCCAATTTATGTCTTATATATGAAATCTAATGGTTTGGACAGGAGTTCAACACAACATATTAGTACGGTGGTGTATTAAAGTAGGATTTCGGGAGTATCAACAACAACAATACTAACTCTTAATTAATCCAGTTTACTAGAGTGTACACTCAAAATTTCATATTTAGAGCTTCATGTCTTTAAAATCCAGGAATATAATCCTTATGGTTTCTCGTTCTTACCAAGCACCAAAGATAAATTCAAATTTGCCGAGCCAAATAGTTCATGTATGTTAACTTGAAGACGCTCATCAAAAATTCAAAATGAAACAAGGATATATGATGCATGGTTATCTCATTTACAGTGATAAGAAATCTTAATTTCAATGGATCAAAAGTACAATGTATTTCAAAATAGGGTCCCTATATAATGCATGTCACAAAATTCAACCAAGTGTCATTTCAATAATCACATCCAGTTTATCCCTCAGGTTTCATCTAATTTTAACATGCATCATTTTGAAACTGATCTCGTTTTAACACACCAATAACTAACAATCAGACTTATGACAGAAGAGATTACTAAAACAAGGTTAATGGATGGTCAAGTAATTTGAGAGAAATGATATCAACAATATTTATTGGTTCAGACCTTCACAAGTGTGATAGCAAAATTCAAAGAGTGGTAGTGCACATATAAAATGGAACTTAATATAGTATACTCCAAGCCACTTTCATGAATTTGATCTGTTAAAGATTTTCTTGTATAATGAAGTAAAATTTTCAAACTCGATTTGCAAATATAATTTAATGAAGCAAGTAATATCACAAGGATGTACAAGTCATAGCATCATTAGACATGCAAATTTTTTTTTTTTTTTTTTTTTTTAGAGTAGGTTAACACAAAACACCTAGACTTTCAACCAACTATTTAAGTGTTACTTCCAACATATTTCTAACACCCTATGCAAGTGTCACCATTTAGAGTTCTTACAAATAGCTAGTGGTTGGACTACAATAATTGCATGCATAAACTTTAATGAAATACCTTAATAAAGTGTGCACTTAACAATATTTAACAAATTTAAAGAAGAATCACTTTCAAAAACATAGTTTCAAACTAGCTTAGTTTGGAAAATTTAAGTGAAATGCTCAAGTTAGATTCCGAGTGAACAAACAATTTGGTCAACATGTCTTTTCTATGAGTTATATTTGGTTGGAAATTTTCAGAAATAAAGTAAGCATTTAAACATATGTGTAACATACTTAATATATTAAATCATACAAGTTTCAAGTTTTAACAACAACCTTAAAGCGCAAATATCCAATGCAACCTCATATCGTACAAAACGTGTTTATCAAGAAGCATATGATCACACAAGGTTTTCAATGTCAACCTAGAGAACACTAGATTCTAATCATGCAAATGGTCCAAATGATAAGAGAGAGTTTATACAAGGCATTGCTTGATTTATCATAAACTTCATGATGATGTTTAAATTCTATTTAGTAAGACATATTTCTTCACAACAACATAAAGAAAGGAATCTTTTTGAGTTTTATCAAGATATATCTAAAACATTTAAAACAAAACAATCGTGCATATAAGGAAACCAAACTTAGTATTTTATACCACATAAACCTCACTTCTCCTCTTATGTACTTTCAAGTTTTTATTATAACACCAATATGGATGCCAACAAAGTTAACGTAACTACTTGTTTTCTAGACATGTCTCCTAACATGTACTTAGGTACCAACTTACTATTTGATTTTTCTTCCTTGAATACATACTCCATAAAGAGTATTTCGATACTAGCTAATTTGTCCCTTACCATTAAGGTATCTCACACTATCTCTGAAGACAAACTGACCTAGAGGGGTAGAGCAAAATGGACCACCTATATGGCCCTCAATGATGCCTTGATTATGATTATGCCCGGGTTCATAACGATGATCAAGACCCCAATGAAAAAGTATTGCTCTAGGTACTCGGAATTGGTTTTATTTGTGGTTGTCTAACTCTATCTCTATCTCTACCTCGGCCTCTAGGAACTCTAGTTCCTTGCAAATTTGTCATCTTATCTTTCTATTAAGAATGACACATATTAAGGAATAACTTAATTTTCTAAACAAATACATACTCCACATAAGGTAATATACACCGCCATAACAGCTAACTGACTTTAATACCTGTAATCATATTTAACATTTCCGTATTGTCGTACTAATGACTAATTGTTTACATGTTGCCTAAAATGTTCTGCCTTTAGGAAGTTCGTTCGTAGAGCGCTTATCAGCTCTTTGTGTGTACTCAAGACACATCGCAGGGTATTTGGGTTTATAAAAAGATTCACTTTCGGAATCATCTTGGTAGCTTAACAGCTGGAGATACGCACGGTTATTATTGATGGATGAATGATCGATCCTATAGGTCTTTTACGCTCGGAGGGTCTACTCGGAAGGTATACTAGCTATTGGTTCTGAATACACTATGTTTCGGGATACCGAATGAAAAGGTCCTAGGTCATATATGGTGTTGTAAAGATATTCTAGATTGGAAGTATTCGGGTTCGGATCGATTATCGGAGCAATATTATATTCGGGAGCGAGAAGGTGTATTAGCTCAAGGTTAAGTTCTAGAGTGGGGTATAACTAATCGGGTTGAAGTATAGGTTCGGGGTTGTACACTAGCTTAGGTTGGTATATTTCGAGGGTTTATGGTTATGAATGGGTACAAGGTGTTTTTCAGGGCTTGGGTGATCTACCGGCTCAAGGTGGTACACTGGTTTAGATTAATATACTAGTTCGAAATGATACACTGGTCTAGGGTTGTAGGATTTGTCAAAGTACTCTGGTTTGAAATGGTACTCGGGTTCGGATCATCTTCGGGTTCGGGCTCATTTATTGGGGCAAAAGATCTTTGTTCGGGTGGTATTCTGGCTCTGGTTCGTCATCGGGGTAGTTGGCATATACTCGTGGTCTAAATGGTATTTTGGAGCGGGGAAATATGGTTCTGGTTCGAGCATAGACGTAGGGGGTGGATTTGTTGGTTCTGGGTTCAGTCTTACTTTTACGTTTCCAGAGACTACTGACCGACGTGCTACACCTTTCCAGAGACATAGGGAAAACTCGTCTGTTTATCACTACAACAATACCAGGGTTTTATCAGTACTTGTTTTCAAAAGATGCTCTAAGATAATGGCTTAGAGCCTAACTTAGTTAATCAACCGTTTGGCCAGGTAAGTGTCTATCATGGGAGCCTCACCGTGCTAGGGTGACTCAATGGCTGATCCACATAGACTAGCCTTGCCTTCGGCACCAATGGTTTGTTATAACTGAGTCGGGTTCATACCCGGATAAAATGCTTTTAGTTGAAAACTCCGAACCTAACTCCGTTACTCAAACAATCGCCAGGCGGTGTATATCATGGGGCCTCACCGTGCGAGGGTGACGATTGGCTGATCCACAATAAACCTTTCTAGACACCAGGACCGTTTGGAGTAGCATAGTTAAATTCGTGCCGGGATGTCCGCTCGATACCAAAATGTAACATCCCAATTTTTGAAAGCGTTTTCACGGTATCTTGATCGAGTAAAGCATCGGAAGTAAATAGTATTTAAAAAGTAACCGATAAATCCACCGTAATGTATGTGATCACCTTAATGGCGGGTACAAAAATTTCAAATATCATAAGTACAAGCAAAAGGACTATCTCCAGTCGGCTCCTAGATCTGCTTGCTTACCCTTGTCTCCGGTCCCGTTTACTCCGGATCCACGAAGCTATGGTAAGAGCGAGGTTCAATACCCATTGAACCTCAGGTAACGGTTAACCTCATGTTTATGTACAAGTATGTATGACAGTTATCTCATAACATCACAGCTATATTCACATATATAAAAACAAGTAATAACAACACCCACCGCATATGAATGTTATTACGGTCTGCACTATTCACCACTGCCACGGTGTACATCCGTGTCCTCGCGCTAGGAAAACTCAACGGCGTTATCATGACTATAACCCGTATAAAGCTGTATGTGTATGAACAATTATTTTAAAAACAGTCACAGTCTATGAACATATCTATCACATATAGGTATACACTAAACATCGAGTTAGTGTTACGAAGACGCGTCCCGTACCTTAGTCGTCGGTGTTGGTACTGCGCGTACGTACGGCGATCACGCTGATCCTATAACGGTAATATCGCATCTATTAATTCGTAAGTAATATCCTAAGAGATATTTTGGCCCCTAATGACCATTTTGCCCTTACAACTTCTATTTTTCACTTTCTTCCCTCAAAATTCGTACAACAACGCTGGTATAAATCTGGGCAGCATTTTGTCTAACTTTGAAAAATCATAATTAATTCTACAAAAATCGAAACGAGGATCCGTAAAATTCCTTGGAATCCTTAGGATGTCTATTTTCAAGTAAAAATAGTCACCTTTGCCCAGACTTCACTAATCACTCCCAGGTTTTAAGTTTTGAACCTCTGCCCAGAATTTTTCTAGAATTTCGTAGCCTAACTTTGAGGAATTTTAACTCTCTGTACAAAAATCATTTTGACATGATCTTGACATATTTAAAAATCCCTATAAGTCTATTTTAACCATGAATTTTCTCAGAATTTTGTGATCATGATTTCAATATGAAATCCTGGCGTTTTCATGGCTGACTTCAGAATTTCCGAAACCGATGAAATTTCGCGAACTTCGTTACTTTCATGATCTCTCCCAGAAATTTTGCCATAATCTCTACTTCATCAATTTTTCGAGATAAAGGCAATTTTAACTATAAAAACATCTATATAAAATCATCCTAGCATATTTAAGCTACTTCTAAGAATTTAAGAACTAAAACTTAAAGAACTTAAAGCTAGAACTAGAAAACTTACCAAGAACTTGCTCCTCCTTTCTCCAAGGCTCTCACTCACTCTCTTACTCTTAGAATCAGATTGCCTTGCTCTGATTTTGGTGTGAAGAATATGAGGGCCAAGGGCCCCTATTTATAGGAAAACTTCATGGCACTATTCACCCTTTTCATCTTGAACATAAACCATTGGATCTAGGGTAATTGGGAGCACAAATCCTAGCCATACACACACCCCCTTCTAGCCTCTTCCATTACTTTATGACTCACCCTATCCTCTTCCAAAATTGCCATGTGCTTTAGCTTCATAATTAAGCTATCAATTCCTTCCTTCTTGCATACCACTAGTTAGAATCACTAGGAAAGAATTTATTTGAGGATCCTAATGAAGTTTTATGCATATTTTCTCATTGGTTTTGAAATCTTGAAGGCCTTAGCTTCATTTAGAGACCATAATCACCTACTTTTCTCATTTGATATCAATTTGCAAAATTAAGGAAATGGCTTTGGTTGGATTCATTCTCAAGCTTGATTTATGCTTGTTCATAATCTCTTCTTATATTTAAGTTATGGTTAAGGTATTTCAAGATACAATTTAGTTTCTATAGGTTTTCATTTGTTTATGTCTAGAATTAATTCCTTGAATTAATCTAATTACTTTATGCTTAATTTTCTCATTGGCTAATGAATTGACTTATTTCTCTCTCTTCATACTACACACACACACATGCACAACTCTTCATCTTTCTCTTTCATTATCCTCTTCCAATATTTAAGAGGCTTTATGACAAAGGACTCTTATCTTCTTCCATTAGCCTCCAAAGTCTTCATTGTATTAATGTTGGCTCATGACTCATATTGCATGTGAGATTTGTTAATTTTTAAACAATTTTTGATCCCCTTTTTCAGCCCAAAAATTCGTCCCCCCTCACCCATCTTTTATTTTTTAATTTGTGTTTTTATTTACCTCATGATATTTAGAAGAAAATCTATCATTGGCTAATATTTGGTTCACATGGATTCCACTTTATGAAATTTGTTCTAAAGCCCTTAGATTAACTTTATGAGGTTAAATCTTGGCCTTTAGATCATAGTTGCAATTTGTTGACTTTTCAAAGCTTGATTAGAATTTAATTAGCATCTTAATCAAAAGCTTAATTGACTCTTGATTATTGCATTATTGGTGTTTAGGGTAATTTATGACCATTAGCAATCCATTCTATGCTAATCCTAACCCCTTATTGGTTCTTGGCTCTTTAATTATTCTAATACATCTTTAATTGGTGACTTTTAACATTAGTTGTAAAGAATTAACTAAATATTCCATTAGTGTAATTTTAATTGCTCATTAATTGTTGGTAATTGCCCCTTAATTGTTCCAAGTGTTTTGATAATTCTTTATGGCCCTTTATGAACTAAATATGAACTAGGTATTAATTATAGGGTATTAGAAAATTTAGTCTCTTAATAAATTATAACAATTGGTGTTTAAGGTTCTTTGATTAATTGTGAAGTCTTGCACAATTTATTTAATTTAGTGAAGATTTAGTTGGTCTTTAATTGCCATTGACTTCTCTAAATTTATTTAGGTGTTTTCACAACACTTTCTTGCTCCTTTAAATCCTACATGAACCATAGCTTAATATGGTATTTATTATATTTTATGGTATTTTATGATGCCTAACAAGATAAATTAAATCATTGGTTATCCTATTCCTAAGGAAAAATTACCTAGAAAAATAGAATAAAAACATCTCAAAATTTGAGACCACATATTCACCTATTTTAAATAGGATCTATTTGTATTTAAGACAAATAAGAAATTTTGGGCCTTACACCTTTGGTTGAACATCAAGCTTTCTTTCCTTCATTGGATACATTCCTTCCTTTGGAGCCCCCTATAGTAGTAGTCTTCCTGTCACCGAGTCCTTCACACCCAAGTTTGATTAGTGAAATTCACACTAATAGGATTATCTTGTATTAACTTGTTAACACTCATCAAACTTTTAGTAGCTAATGGAACATAGAGAACATCTCTAAGAAGTAACTTGGATGAATGATTGCAAGGTATAGAAGCTGAACCAATGTCTAGAATTGGACTTTTCTCACCAATACAAGTAGTGAGATGTGACTTACCAATATGAATGATTTCCTCGAGCTACTCAAGATGTGGAGTTACATGATAATTAGCTCCACTATCCATGTACCATGTAGGATCTACAACTGAATAAGGGTTAGCATAACATGCTTAAGGAGAAACACATTAACTATTATTGTAACCAGTATCTTTATGGCAATAACAAGTGCCTACAGTATGGCCAAGACGTTGACAATAGATACAAAATGGCTGACCACCATGTCAGCTATCATGAAAGCATCCTCCTCCACTTTTGAAATTCCTAGAGTTGTTTCTCCATCCACAGTTGTTTCCTGATTCATGATGAGTGTTGCTAGGAGCATCACTTCGTTTAGTAGCATTAATTGAAGATTGAATACTCAGATTAGAGAAGCAGTTCAGCTGATTAAGTTGTGTTTTGAAGGAAGAAAAGGCTGCCTAAGCATCAACCCAAGTTAGATCAAGTTTATTGACAAGCTTGACAACAATTGTGTTATACTCTGCATCCAAACCATTGAGAGTATGAAGAATAAGATCATCCATTGCTATTGACAAAGCCGCAAGAGCAAGTTCATCGGCAAGGCTCTTCATTTTTTTGAGATATTCCATTTCCAATGCATTCTTTTGGGTGTTGTGTAACTCATTTTTCACGACCATCACTCGTGCCTTTGTCGATGCACATGGGAGATCTCTGACACCATTCCATAACGCTTCGTTAATTTGACAGTGGAGAAGTTGAGCGCTAACATCTTGCGTCATCGTGTTTCTTAACCATCCTACTAGCATTCAATCAGCCAAAAACCAATAAAAATAGGCCGGATTAGCTCTATTTCCCACATCAGAAATGAACTTCGGCAGAGCACTCATTGTACCATCAATATGACATTCAAGTTGATTTCCTTCCATTAAAGGAAGTACAATAGACTCCCAAACCAAAAAGTTAGCACGATCCAACTTGATCGCCGTGGTTTGGCTCAAAGAGCTGAAAAGAGAATAGGATTTGGCATTTGAGATTGAACCAAAATCAATGGAGGAGGAAGAGTCAGAGATTTTGCTCTCATACCAAGATAGAAAAACATAGGAGAATAGTGTATAAAGCTGAAGCATTGAATTGTTATGTGCTCAGGCGTATGCTTGTATTTATTTTTGTCAGTATAACATTCTAGAGAATAATTCCAGCTATGGAATTGTAACAGAACCTATAGCCATATGATACGTATACACAAGAATATTCTACAAGATCTTACAGCTTTCACTACTAGGCTATAACAATTAATACAAAACTAATTATATTCTAACAATTACACATGTACGTTTTTTTATC
This sequence comes from Acacia acuminata, assembly GCA_019022655.1. Lineage (NCBI taxonomy): Eukaryota > Viridiplantae > Streptophyta > Magnoliopsida > Fabales > Fabaceae > Acacia > Acacia acuminata. The sequence continues at coordinate 654,917 of JAFJYI010000048.1, read as the reverse complement.
CTGTTCCATAAATATTTACAACATAAGGTTTAGATAAGTTGGTTGGGCTCTTCTACAATTTACCCAAACTTTGAACGCTTACGAATAAAGCAGTTAAAGGGGGTGAAAGAAGTTTTTACAGGTATTTGAATTGAATTACTCCTCTAATTCTCGTCAGAATTAAGAAGAGATGGATGGTAAAGTCACTAACTTTATCTAAAAATTGAACGATTTTTTATTTCTACCCATGTTTAAATAGAAAATTTTCATATTTGTATTACATTCTATCTCAAAATTAAGTGCTTTGAATAGGAATGATATTAAAAAAAGCTTAATTAATACCCCGTCAAGAAGAAACTGATAATAAGGGGGAAAAACGATAGATAGAAACTTATAATAAGGATAGTCCATCTCGTCTAAAACTAAAGCACCTTATAAAGATGGTTTAATCAAAATCGTGTCGAAGTAAAAATGTTACACTGTAATAACTTAATTTTTTGAAAAATATGAAAAATTTTAACGTCCAAATCAAAAAGATATTATACAAAGTGAATCAATTACAAATGATAATAAATTTAAAGGTTAAAGACGTTTTTGATAATATGATTTTATATAATTAATTTCAAATAATAATGGCATTGAACTATAGTAATTCATGACAAAAAATTAAGATAAAAAAAATTGTACTAACAAATAATTATCTTTGTTTTGCAGTATCCATTCAGGAACTTTTCCGCTCAGAGAATTTTCATTTAGAAACCTGCACGCATAATTAATAATAAAAAATCAACTGGAAAAAGTATTTAAGTTCCAAGAAATCCAATTATAGACTTGTGCAGAATGCTCCCTTACATGTAATTTAGGGAGTTCAAGTCATTTATGTTGTTTGGAATTTCACCAATCAATTTGTTGAAGCTCAAATCTCTGCAAGAAATATACGTGACACAAATATTGGTTCATAAAAATAACTCAATTATATTAACGAATAATAGTACTAGTAATATAGAGTCAATAATATAAGTATCACAAAATAAAGTGTTTGGTTGTCAATCGAAGTTAAATTGAGGAAATTCTTTAAAGGATTTTGGATTGGCAATATATGAGGATGAATCAACTTACAGAGTATTTAAGTATACCATTTCACCATTGTAACTTGGAATGGAATCATTTATGGAGCAATTTCTCAACACCCTGGTATAAAACAGTATAGAAATAATAAACTTCATTGAAAATAGCACATTTTTCAATACACATATTTTCACCTAGTTGTTAAATTCTCAACTTACAATTCTTGCAAAGATGTCAAATTCTTCAGATTAGGAAATCTCATAGTTGTTGGTCCAAGCAAATCACATATATATCTGAATTAGAAATTAAAAGACATCAATAATAATAGGAAAATGTGCTTCTGTTGTTGGAATTGATTTTCATAGCCTTTGTATAGTGTATAGATGGATTATAGATAGTACTAAAATCCGGATCAGACAGGTCAAGTTGATGAACTGGAGGGGAATAACTCGGTATGACCAGCCTAAGCTGGGTGTAGGGTGGAGTGGAAAAAGGCCAAGCCATGCTGGTGTGTCATGCCTAGCCTATCTTGTACCAAGTCGGCCTGAGCATGACATGTGGTCTATCATAGGCTTTTTTTTAACATGAGCCTAACCTATACAAAGCCTTGAAGCCTATTAAAAAGCCCTCATTTTTAAAAACTTCAGGCAGGCAAACATGCCAAAATGCTAAACAAGTCAAATACATGCCTTTGCCTGAAGATAGGCCTATAGGCCTCCAAATAGGCCACCTTTAAACATGCCAAAAATAGGCCATAATTAAATAAATCAATCCAAAACTACAATAAATCAATCCAAATAATCCAAAATACTTCATAAATATAGGATATATATACACACACATATATAATTTTATTTTTTTAATGTGCAAACATACAAGGCCAAGCTTTAGTAGGTCACGTTGAGGATTGAGAATTTAAAAAAAAAAAAAAAGAAAAGAAATTGTTGAGTCTCTCATTGAAAATTTAACTTGTGAGAAAGGCATGATAAATTTTTATACATATAGAGTATTGGCACTCGACATATTTTGCACATACAGGCAGTATCATTACTCTTATTTAAGTCCTTCTCCTCAATCAAATTTTTAATGAGACCTTTTCCCAATTTTCCCATAAATAGAAAAAGAGAGGAAAAAAATAGAAGAGGATACACATAAATACTTTATAATTTGATATCCATCCAAAGATTATATTTTTTTAATTAAAATTTGAATATTTAATTAGATTATATTATTTTGGGTAATGGAACAAAAATGCACATGCTTTTTTCAAAAGTTTGTTGAATACCGAGTGTTTTTTTGGGTGCAAAAGTGACTATGTCGTTACAAACATAAGGCAAAAGTCATAGATTCCATTCAATATGGATGACGAAGTTAACTTCAATCTAACCAACGTCAGTATATTTAACGGAACCTATAACTTTTGCCTCATTTTTGTAACCACGTTGTCACTTTTGCACCTAAAAAAGCACCTGGTGTTGGGCGCAATTTTGGATAAATCACATGTGTATTTTTACACCTTAACCCTAGCTAGTATTTTAATCATCATCGATCTGACTTTGAGTTGATCTTCGTTTGACCAACTGACCTTTAAACCATTGTCTTGACTGGCGATTCATTGACTGATACAATTTTAAATACCTTCGGATTATAAAGGAACAAGTACTCACAACACAGTCAAATTTGTCAATTGAGATATAGTTGTTGGAATGGGGCCTTGCAGAGAAGTTCCTTGTAAATACCTGCCCAGAAAAGTATATAAAAAGTGGTTAACAAATTAGGTAAATATATCTTATATTAAGGACAAGAAGGGGTAGCATTTTTTTTAATCAAAATGATATAAGCACTTTATTGTATCATAGGTATAAGTCTCTCGTAGACGAAATATATACACAATGGCAGTGATATTTGTGATGCCTCAAGGCAATGATTTTCACTTTTGTTTTGAACAATTTCCAACAAATTAAAATGAACACTAATGGAGTGATGGAATAGAAGAACAATAAAGCATTCAACTTCATTAAGTTAATAAAGAGCATGACTATCTTGTTCTGAAAGGAAATAATCATGAGAACCAACAACAACAAAAAAGAAAGGAAATAATCATATGATAAAGAGTAAGTTAGACGCACAATATCTTCAGTTCGGTCCAATTCCCAATAAAATCCTGTAGGTTTCCTGTTATATTGCTCCCATCTAATGCACTACAAAAATGTAAGAGATTTTAATTAGAAATTAAAACAGATCACCGCAATATCAAACTGAAAGGAATGACTAAATCATATTATACAGCCACTTACATATATTCTAGTTTCTTTAGATTGCCAAAACTTTCAGGTAACGCCCCGGAGAAATTATTTCCAGAAAGATCCCTGCAAATCCCAAATTCTCACAAATAGAAAACACATCTAAAAGCAATATGAAAACTTCTCTACAACAAGACTTATGTGGTAGCAAGTCACAATACAACTATAATATATATAATTAAAGAAAAATCGTTTGTTTATAGAATAATATTCTTACAATTTGCGTAACTGCTTCAATTTTCCAAAACTAGCAGGAAGAGTTCCTTCCAACAGATTATCTACCAACTCTCTGCAAAAAAAAAACAGCTAAATCATAAAACCAGTTTTCATTTACAACTATAAGTTTTCACAAAGCAACTATAATTTATGCTTACAAATCCTCCAAGGTTGTAATTTCACCAATTTCTGTTGGAATTTGACTACTAATTGGGTTGCCCGTAAGGCGTCTGAAACAAAAATTTAAGAGATGAATAATGCAAAACATAGATGAAAATAAGCATATTCACAACTTTTTGATCACTTACAATGCAACAAGAGGGAGTCTAGAAAAACTCATTGGGATTTATCCATTTAGACTATTTTTTCTCAAATCACTGACATATAAAAGTTACATTATTAGATATACTTGTACAAACCAATAATAGAACTAAAATTTTTTGTTACTTACAGTTCTTGTAAATGGGTAAGGTACCCAAATTCACTTGGTAAAGATCCAGATAGATTGATACCCCTCAAGTAGCTGTCATAGAAAACACCAATTCATGTTTAAATAATAATTTTACTACGATGTGGCAAGACCTTAATACATTATGATACATATATACATACATATGTGTGTACACACACACACACACATATATATATATATGTGTGTGTGTGTATATATATGTGTGTGTGTGTGTGCCATATGTGTGTATATATATATGTATATGTATGTATGTGTGTGTGTTTGTGTATATATATATATATGTATAACAAACATAGTAATAAAGGATAAAAGTTTTCTAATTTATTTGGACCCAAATTGAAAGGAGTTAGATTGTACCCACAAACATAATACACTTACATATTTGTAACATGGCAAACTTTTCCACTTGAGAAACCGCAATTGCATGTTACATTCCTTATAATGACATTATCTATATCAATGGCCTTATTTTTGAAGCCTCCATCGATACAAGAACGTGATGTCACATTCCAATTCAAGTTCTCTATCTTTGATGATATTGTTTTTAGAATTCCCACTGCATGCATCAAACTAAAATAAGTTTTTTGTTGTTTTTTTAAAAAGAAATAATTCAGTATAAATTATGAGCCTCGATATCTGCATTTTATGTTCATAGACATCTGTAAACCTTATTTAAACAGAAATGTCAAATTAAAGTACTTCACGTGGCCCACTTTGTTTAACTTTCAGTTACATAGATATTGATATTGATGAACTTGTCACACTCCAACATAGGGAATATGGATCACGTAAGAGCTGGTTAAAATAAAATTGAAAACGCTGATATAGGCTTAGATCATACTCCCTCCAGTTTATCATATAATTAAGTCACGTTTAATAAATTCTCAGAAATCAATGAAAAGTGGCTAACTAATCAAATCTGTCTTAAACTGAAAGAAAAAAAATTCAACTTTAACTTAGGGGTGGGTGCCATAGCCAGCGCTCTGGCCGATGATAGTTGAATTTTTTTTCCTTAAAAAACAAGGGCATCAACATATTTTCGCTCATAAAATGTATTTTGTTCATTGGGGGTATAGTAAAGCGTCAGAAATTTTGGAGCCGTTGGAAATAAATGTCCAAAGTGGAGACTGGAGGGTGCAAGGAAATTTTCCTTGATCATCATATCATTTTTATAACTGTGGTTTACAAGTTTTCAAATTATCAATTATAAGTTAGCTTTTATATTCTCTTATCAAGATATATATTTCAAAATATTTAAGAATATTTAATATGAATTTTTAAGAATTTATATGCTTTATTTTATTAAATAAAAATAAATACTGGTAAATGACTGGTAACACATTTTATAAATTATAAATAAGATAAAACTGCACTGAATACAATATACTATGAAAAATCAAAATGAATTTGTTGTAAGGGAAGAAAGAGAGAACATGAGTTGAAAGTTAAGGTAAATTTTTATATTCAAATAATAAAGTATATTTTTATATTATTTCATTTAGAAATTATAAAAATCATGTAAATTTAGCTAATAAAATATATCATATTGACACTCCCACCAATTTTGTTTTGTACGTTACAAATAACCAAAAATTATGTATATTAAGAAATCCGTTAAAATTGATTGCCCTTTTTTATATTGAGGGTGAGTGGGAGAATGAATGTAAAATGTTATAATTAATACAGAGACATATAATAAATCAAGGGTATGAATAAAAAAAATGGGATATGGCTTCTCTCTTTTTCTTTCCCATCCGTTTCCATCCTTTACCTCCTTCATAACCATTAGATCAAGATCTAATGGTTCACATTTAATTTTTATAAAAATATTATTATAATAGAGAGAAAGATGGAAAGAAAACGAGAGAAGCCAAATAAAAAAATGCATTAAAATTTTAGACATGTCCAAAATCGAACTTATACAAAGTACTAGACATATTCAAAAATTGTACTTATAAATAGGATCATAGAAAATAGATAATGAAAAAAATGATAAAACAATAAGTTTCTAACTTTCAATCATATGCTATGCATGTAAGAGAAATGACGAAGCTTTGTTCTTCTAACAAGGTTGCTAAAAAATCATTTTAGAAGATATAAATTTGTCTGTAAATAATATAAAAAAATTTGGATAATTTCTAAAGATCATCGAAGCACCTTATTCAAAAATCAGGACCAAAAAATCTGAAATGTCATTCTAGACTTGAATGACTGAAACGAAAATAAGTCTACATTCAAAATTACAGAAATACCTTTGACTTCAAATAGAAAGTGTTAGAAAAAGCCAAAAAAAGCTTCCCAATCGAAGTGTTGAGGAAAGATAGATAAGGAGGGAGGATATGATATTTTGATGAATATTAAATGTATTTTTTAGCATCTTTCATAATATAAAAAATAAAAATAAAAATACTATTTAAAAAAACAAAAGATCAGAAAAATGCAAGAGATAAGAGAAAATAGGTGGAGAAATAGGGAGTAATTCTCCTTCACTTTCAATATTACAATCATTTAATATATGCCTGCTATTTAAAATTATTTAAATTCTATTTCAAGAGTCAAAAGAAATGTAAAATTACATAATTGTACAATATGAAATATTTAGAGGTTAAATGTAACTCCTAAAAAGCCATTCATGTTGTAGGTTACATAAGTTTAAGTGTAGAATTCTAAAAGACACATCTTGGAAGGTTATGGGCACCCATACTTAATTTTTCTATATTTACAAATTACAACATTTAATTTGCAAACCTTGATTTTCATTGTAACAAGTTCTGGGGTAGGAAATGGTAAGTGTGGATAAGTCAAAATAATTATATAATTTTAAGAAGAAGGAGAAAATCAATGGGTAGGATTAAATAAAAAGTATTCAAATATTTTTTCCAAATTAACATGGCTAAATTATATAAAACTTTCCTGAACTTTAGGTCAGTTGCACATAGCTCTACATTTCAAAATTCAAATCTAACCTCCCTAATCTTCTTTTTTTCTTTTTCTGTTTTTTTTTTTTTTTTTTTTTTAACTATAAACCCCTTGCCGCTAGTTCAGTGTTATGTTTTTAACGGAAATTGCCACGTCAGGACACATAGCACTCCACATCAGCATCATTTGTGACATCCTATGTAATCTAATGATTCTATACTAATTATACTTTTTTTACAGAACGGGTTAAATGCTTCTTTTATTATTAAAAAAGAAAAAGAAAAACCCCGTCTTCCTTTCTCTCCTTGCCGTCAGCAAAACTTCTTGAGGAATCTAATTCATATGATGATGATGAAGACATTGATGATCGCAAGGCCTTGAAGTGTTCTTGCTGTGGGGTCTACTTGGAAAGCATATAATGTCCTCCTTGTTTTTTGGTTAAGCCTTTGAATCATACCCAGATGCAGAATCTAATTACAAAAGAAGAAGTTGAAGTTGATGCGGTGAGTGATGAAGGCGATACAGTAGATCAGATTCGGCATATTGATCATCATGTAGAAGATCAAAAGGCTGAAGAAACCAAGCCTTGCGATCATCAGTGTCTTCATCAATTATATTCTTCTAAGAAGCTTGCAGACGGCAATGAGAGAAAGGAACACAAGGGTTTTTCTTTTCTTAATGACAAAAGAGCCATTTAACCCTTTTTATTAAAAATATATAATTAATATAAAATTATTAAATTACATAGGAAGCAGCATATGATGCTGATGTTGGATGCTATGTGTCCTATATCAATTTGATGTGGTAACGTCTATTAAAAACATAACAGTGAACTAACGGCAAGTTTATAGTAAAAAAAATAGAGGATTAGGTAGATTAAATTTAAACTTTGAAATGTCGGAAGAGTTATGTGCAACTGACCCAAAGTTCATAGGGATTTTATATAATTTATTACCTCCAAATTCACAATTATAAGAATACTTTTTGTAGTATAAATTGCACTACAAAAAGTGTTTATATAATTAGGGCCAGGAAAAAGTAACTAATTAACATATATCCATATATAATTATAAAAGTATTTTGAAATTTGATTAAATACATAAATTATTTGAATTTTGCATTTGTCTTGAAAAGAATTATAAGAATAAACAGTTATTAAAAAAATTAAATGAGATGTTAAGGAAAAAATGAAAAAAAAAAAGAACATTTAATATACTTTTTTTGCCATCGAATCTTTTCATTAAATTATAGGACTAAAAAGCAGTAACAGATATATAGGACCGGAGGAAGTACTAAGAAGTGAGAAACAAAAAGGTTAAGTAAAGAAACCTTCATCATCTGGTATGAGTTGAGCATTGGATCCATAGTCTATGGAAGCGTTCAAAGCGAAACATCCAAATATGAAAAGATAGAAAAGTTTAGAGCTTGAAATTCCGAACTCCATTTATGTTGTTGCAGTTTGCAGAAACTAAAAATTGAGAGGGAGTGAAGGAAGAAGGAGAAGCAGGATCAGTAGGTAATGACAAAACGCAAGAGAAATAGGGGCAAGAAGAAAAGAAAACCAAGGCAATATTTCTACAAGCCTGATGGTTTTTCACAATGAAATTACATATATTTGTAGTTGAAATTAAAGTGGGCCACTTGCATATTGGTGGAGAATGCGATGCCCCGTATTGTTGTTTTAATCTTATCACTAATACGAGGATACTTTTGACTTTTCCTACTTTTACTAAAAAAAAAAAGGACGAGGGAAAATATATAATATATTTTCGTCAATACATTTTTTTGCCAACATATTGTTTCAACACATGTTATTTAATAAAAGTAAACTTGAATAATTTTATAAACTTAATACATATTAATGATTTAACTCTCATTTTTTGATACATGAGAATTAATTGAAAGACACTTATAATACAAGGACTAGAGTTGTACCCATGAAATATAGTGTACAACTAAATAGGTTAAAGTTGAAAAGTTATTAATTTTTAAGACAGAGTAAATAAGATTTAATATTTTTTTAATTCAATAAAACATATTGAAAGTTATGTATAAACTGAATAAGAGGAGTAGTGATATGGAGGAGAGGAGAAGGACAAAAGAAGATTGGATGATATCCGATCCTCTTCTCATCGATACCATTAAATTAAAATTTTAAGGGTTCAAATTTAACATTTAATAAAAATACTATTATAATTTTACATAAATTACATTAGTAAATTTAAAGTAATAAAATTCGATTGGAAAAATTAACAACTGTATTAACAAAAATGGAAAAGGGTTCTATTATATAATATTAGTCTATAATTATGAAAGTAAATTCTAGCAGGTTAAATTTATTTATATATTATTGTAAAAATAATTTACTTATGCGGGCAAAAAAGTTTATTTATATATATTTTTTCAATTTATAAAATTTGGACTATCAAACTTTTAATCAAATGGTAATGAAGAAAAAATAAGGGTAGAGGGGTAGAGGAGGGAAATGGCAGAGGCGAGGATCCATTTTCTAACAAACGATTGGGGTAGCCAGCTAGGGAAGGAGTTCAGAGAATAAATGAGGGCAAGAAGCAATAAATACTAAGGTCTCTGATGAGTCATCCCTCAGCGCCTAATAGGCACGTTGATCCTGGCTGATCAAGTCCCTTGCAGAGGAGAGTGCACCTGCATGCTGCATTATATGTTTGCGTGTTATCTTTTTAGTTTTATTTCCCTTGTTCGTCGCTTTACTTAGCTTGTTTTCAATTCCTGGCATACGATGCCCTTATGTCTTAAAAAAAAAAAAAAAAAAAAAAAAAAAAAAAAAAAAAAAAAAAACCACTGAGGAGTTGGTGGCCACTAAATACTCACATTTAATAAGAGGTCCTGCCTTGCAACCGACAACCAGCAAGGCGTTGGTGGCCACTAAACGAGCATCTATGAACAGAAATAACAACAAAAATCTTTTATACCCATTTGTTCACTGTTTAGGAAGTCGCCATGAAGTAAAAATAAAAAATACTATATTATAAATAAAAGTACTTGAAATATAATATAGACCTAATATACAAAAAATTAAAAGAAAATTTATTACAGAAATTTTCTACATATTTTCATATTATTAAACTCATCCATAATTAGATTTGTATTAAAACCCAAAACAATGAGGAAATGGCATCAACAAGACCAAACCAAATACTGCAAATGAACCAAACATCAACCTAACTAATAAAGTTCAGTTTGGTTATTCTACTTCAATTCAGGCCTTTGGTTCCTATCCAATTAGACCGATCTGTCTTAGCCTTTTATTCAAAATAGAATGCATAAACCTTCAAAAGAAGCATGGCACCAAAACAAAACCAAAATAAAAAAGGCCTAAAACAGCAGCATAGAGAATACAAAAGCATATCTCCTGAGTCTAAATACAGACATTATTTAACAATCGCTCCTAGCACGAGCCAAACACATAAATCAGAAACTACGAGTAGTTTTGCAAAAGTCACAGTAAAATATTTATTATGATTTTAAAAAGAAGGAATAATCAGAGAACAATATGTCAATTGTCCATATAAATCTTAGGGGCTAAAAGAAAACATCCCATATCAAACTTATCATCTGCCAAATTGTGTGATAAGCAAGGACTTCACAGTTCTAGATGCAATAGATAACAGTATACAGAATATTAAATATTTCACTTCCACACAGCTAATTAACAAAATGTCATATATATATATATATATATGTGTGTGTGTGTGTGTATATATATTTTTTTTTTAAAAAAAAAATAGGGGTGGAGGAGCCACACCTGGCCCTCCAATTCCGCCCTTGGTGCAGGATTATAATTTTTTTTTGACGAAGCTATATATATATATATATATATATATTTGGAAAAAAAATTAAGTGGGTGATTTATTATTCACTTAATACTCCTTTCTTTGATGTTCAATTTCAATTTAAATGGAAAATCAATTTGCGTTTATCTGAAAAATCCAGCATAATTAGCGGTTTCTCATGCAAATAAAGGAGTGGGTGGGCGCGTCACAAGGATCATATTAAAACGCTAGGTCTATATCTTGGATACTTTTCTTCTGCCACATTGACTTTTACGTACTGAGGATTATTCCACTTTGCTCGTAAATTTGTGAGATTTTCTCTATGTAAACATCACTTCAAATAGGCTATGTTAAAAATAAATAATTATTTTACTTACTTTTTTTAATAGTTGATGGGAAATATGTTAAAAATAAAATACAAGTTTAACTTTTAACCACAATTTATCTAGAAATAGTTGTTGAAAGTTAAGTTGAAATTTTAAAAATGCCAATAGCTCCTTTTTAAATTCTATTTTTTAAAATCCAACATTAATTAGTGTCGTTAAATGAACTTTTTGTAATAGTGATGAAAAAAAGATTATGGATTTACATGGTCGGATTTGACTTAGGATGAAAACTTAGGACTTAGGTACCCTATAAAGGGATGAAATAAAGCCCAAGTAGTTTGTCACGGATAGAAATGCATGGCACATGATTGGATTTATTATTATTATTATTTTTTTTTTTTTTAAATGTATGTTACTTCTTTAAGGTTTATTATACTTGCTCTATCTTAATTGGGTTGTTTTGTTTCTTAGTCTACTTACTTCTAAACAAAGTTTGAATGCATGAGCCCACCCCATTGACTTCCTGTTAATAGTTCATGGGAAATATTTTAGAGAAATTAAGCATAGGGATGTAGACTTGGACGAAAATTTGTAATCATGCTCCATATTTCCACATATTAATCAACTTGTCATTTCTTTTAGGCGTTATTTCAACTTTTTAATTTGACAGTTGATTGTGGCTTGATATATAATCCATTGTATTGTTATGATAAATAAGTTTTCATCAGCACCGTATTAGAGACGACTTTGAAGAATGAGATGCATGCATATTGCTGTTCTGATGCTGTTACTAACGAATGGCAGGATATTTTTGGTAAAAATATATGTTGAATACTTTTTTAAGCTGTGAGGCATGTTTTGAATTTAATGAGCACTATAGATCAAATTTATCTATTTTGTATCGAAAAATAAAATTACTGATTTTATAATTCAAACTTTTTGAGGGACAAATTATCTGTGAAATTTTGTGGTCACTGCCTCACTGGTAATATCATACAAAAGATGTATTATATATCACAACTTTTTTTTTTTTTTTACAGCTGTTTCCGATGCATTAAAAAAAAAGGTTTTACGGCATGCAACTCATCAATACACTTATGTGTTAATTAATCCGGAAATTTTAAAATTTGAATAGATAAATGAACTTATGCCCGTTTGGATGGGCTTTTAAAAAAAGTGCTTTTTTTTTAAGCTCCAAATTAGAGCTTTTAAAAAAAGGAGCATCTTGGCTTTTTTTTTGTGACTTTTACTTTTCATAGAAAATATCATCAAAACACATAAATTAATTAAAAATACATTTTTTTTTGCATTAAAAAAGTGCTTTTTTTTTTAATCCAAAAAGCCCATTCAAACGGGCCCTTAATGATTCAGAACTTCTTCTTTCTTTCTTTTTTAGGATGTATGTTGGAATTTTTTTGTGGATTAGTATTAATTTATTGGACACGTTTAAGATTAAGTGATTGTGTGTGCACTTTAATTAAATGGAATTAGACCAAGTTGAATACTAGATTTGAATATTCAACAAAGTATTTCTTGGATTAAAGCTCGCTTCAAACTAATTATTTCAAATAATTAGTTGTTTGAAAAGTACTGTTAACCATGACACAATAAATTTTCTTGACAAGAGAGACCACTTACGGTGTTAATTAGCCTTCTTGGCAGATTTGGATATTTTCTTACTTTTATACTTAATAGTTAATACATCTCTTCATACACACAATCTTATCCATATATACATTCAATTATCCATTCAAATTAATGGCCATGCATTTATTATTACTTCTATTACTTATTTTTTTTTTTTTTTTTTTTTTAAAAACAAGATCATAATATATTTTTATGGTCGTAAAATTAAATGAAATAATATATTTATTTAGTTCAACGTTACAATTAGGCATCTTAAACCATTAAACCAGATGAAAAATTAAATGAAGTAAACTATGTACGCAGAGAGTATGAAGCCATGGGTACGGAAAGATGTATATCCTCTTCGTGTGTTATATTTGTGATTTGTTTTTTATATAAAAAAAAAAAAAATTGTAAAATTTGTAACATAGCTTTCCATTCTTGTATGTATTGACTTTGACTCAAACAATGAAGTCCTGGGACGTAAAGGTTATGCTAATAAAATTGAAGACAAAAACATGACAACTATTCAATGACATAAATAATTGAGAAAACTAATTCGCAGGTTCTCATAGTTTATTGATATCTTTTGACTTGGCCTCCTATACTTTAATTTTGATTTGTTAAAACCATCCATCCTTCAGAGTTAGCCCCGTTATACACGTTAGTTTTAATGAGTTGGAAACTGACTAAGCTGACACGTGGACAAAGATGACTGGAAGGCAGATGGACTAATTTTGATGCCAGCTGAGTAATTAGGTGAACAATCAGTTTTGGATAACGGCGACGAGGAGAAGATCGTCGGTGTAGATCATTTCAAATGTTATTTCCCTTGGTTAATTTATAGATTTTTCATGTCAAGGCCAAGTAAACCATCTTTTATGTTTTATGAAAAAATAAACAGGCAATTCGAAGAGTGAAATTGATGGGCACAAGAGAAGGTTCTCTCAAGGAGAAGCTAGCACCTGCATGCATAAATAAATCCATCATTCGATATCTCCAAATTTAATTAGAGAAGATTGACAGTTTGGCACAATTCTATAGTTGTGCATATCATCAAAGAAACCATAAACTATATAATGGGCAAGGGGCCTCTAATGCCCCAATGTCCCAATCTCCCAAATATATTTGTTTCCCTTTTTTCTCTTGATCATTAGATTTTTGTAAAATGAGTGACATTTTGATATTTTACAACAAAAAATGGTGCATTTTGTTTCTTAAATTAGAAAATGATGCAACTTTAAATTTATTACTCCGTACAAATTTTAAATAAATTAATTAATCATTCTTTGAAAAATTATAAAAAAAATAAATCAAAAGTGTATTCTTTTTTCCCTAAGATATCATCATGGTACTCATTTTATGTTGACCCTAATTATCAACAGAAAGAAAAAAGGAGAAGAGGGGGGGGGGGGGACATCTGGGAGGCGGTTGAGACATTAAGGGGCATTACCAAGCATTAGAGAGTGGAGCATTAGACTTGAACAGTTCTTGCAATTCGAGCTTTGGTATTTTTCTGCAGCACATCGGGTTTGGGATAACTATATTTTTTATAATCTAGCCTGGAATACCTGGATAATTATCTATCTGAATATTATATTTTAGCAAATAATACCTATTTGGAAATAGGTGAATATGTGGTTTTAAAACCTTGTAAGATACTTATTCTATTGTCTAGGGAAATTTCTAATGAAATTAGAGGGATTAAAGTGTCAAAATCCCTAAATGCAATTATGGGCCATGAAATGCCCGAAAATATTATGATAAATCCCAAGAGGCAATAAAATATTTATTGAAAATTAGAAAGTATGTTGTCTCTAATTTTAGGAATTTTTGAGATTATTTCCTTGAAAAATAATGAGGCAAAATTAAATATAATTTTGCGGAGCATAAGTTGCCCCATGATTTTTAATATGAAATGTGGGACATAAAATACCAATGTCAATGAAATAGTTGTGAGAAAATGATTAATCCTAATTAAGAAAATTATCAATAATTAGAAAGTGATTAGTTAAGTAATTAATGGCTAATTGTTTAAGCCCGAATAAGAGAATATTTAAGGTAGATTATGGAAAATCCTTTAATTAAGTGTTTATGGCTAATATTAGCATAAAGTGTGCTTGCTAATCAATTAGAAAAGATTAAGAAAAATTGGTGCGATTGAGAACATGAAAACCCTAAATCCTTAAAGATTGCTAATCATGGGATTAAGGCTCTAATTAAGCTTCTAGCTAATTTAGATAAATTAAAATAATAATAATAATAATAATAAAGGGAAGAGAAAACCGAAATTTGAGAGTGAAAAGGGTTGTGGGTTTTTCAAAAATAATATCATGATATTTTGTTAATTAAATAATAATATAATTAAGATATTTGTGGAAGAACCAGGTTGGATAAATGAGAACCGATAGAAATTAAATCCTATCTAGAAAACCATGAACTAAGTTTCTTAGGTAAGGACATATTACAAACAAGTGAATTTTTGTCCGTGAGTCGGTGTTAGCGGAAGTCATTTCCGAATCGCCGTGGGCGAATAAGGGATCGAGATGAAAAGATATTTTGTAAACAAATGGCGAGATAAGAAAAGTGAGAACCAATGGAAAATAAATCATAACTTGAAATCCTTGAACTAAGTAGAAAACAACTGGACATATTATAAAGCGTTGGATTTTTGTCCCGAATTTGGCATTACGAAGTAATTTTCCGTAATCGACGCGGTTATCCGAAAATATTCAGCAGGTTACGAAATACCCTGAATGGGATCAAAAATTTAGTTAATCCAAATATTCTTAAAGAGGAAGATTAGATCTTCAGTGAGTTGCTAAGGACTTTTTGAGATTGGTTAAGATTATGCGATTAGAACACCGAACGGGGGACTTTATCGGTAGAAGTTCATAAAGCACATGGATGACATCATGTTAGTGACATGAGGGTGACATGGGGGGGGCAAATTTGTGGTAGAGAAGAGAGGAGAGTGAATGGTTTGCAAGAAGCCACATCTTCGTCTTCTTAACCGTTGATGCAAAAGTTGATCCAAGGGTTGAGATCCATGGAAATTCTCTATAAATAGGCAACCCTCTTCACTTCATTTCTCACCAATTCACAAAGGAATCCTAGAGAGAGGTTAGAGAGAAGTGAGAGCAAAGAGGAGCTCGGACAAGGAGTAGCGAAGTCTTTGGGTAATTTCTTCGGTCTTTAGTCTTAAGCTTTCGTAGTTTTTCGGTAGTTATAGTAAAAATGTTAGTTTGATCTTTAATCTTCCAAGTATTATTTTAATATCATGTTTTAGGGTTAAATATGATATGTATTTCGAAAATTATGTTGGAGAAGGAGATATGGAAGATTAGAGTCAAAGTAACGAAGCTCTGGCGAAATTCCGCCGATTAAGGGAGTTAGGGGTAAAATGGTAATTTGGGACTAGAATGTCTGGTATAATGTTGACCATTGATTAGAAACGTCATTATCCTTATAGGATATATGTGAATACGCTCGATCAACATGCGTGCAAAGTTCCGTCAACGAAGATATGTTCGCGTCTTAACACTAACTCGATGTTATTATATGCTTGTATGTGATAGATAACTTTACATCCACTGTGTGCTTATGAGATACATCTGCTGTGTGCTTATGTACTGTTGGGATACATCTGCTGTGTGCTTATGTACTGTTGGGAAACATCTGTTGTGTGCTTATGTACGGTTGGGATACATCTGCTGTGTGCTTATGTATTGATTGTTGCTGAAACACCATGAATATCTGTCATACATATACTGTCATATTTAAGCATGAGGTTAATCGTTACCTGAGGTTCAATGGGCATTGAACCTCAGCTCCTGCTATAGCCTCAGGATCCGGAGGGATCAGGACTGAGGACAAGCAGCACCAATGAAGACCCAGCCGGAGAATTTCTTTTTGGATATGTTTTAGCATATTTTTGAATATTCGAATAAATGTACCGCTGTAGAGCAACCAGATACACCAACAGTGAAAGTTTATCAGATACTCGCTCTTTTTAATTATTCCAATGCTCTACTCTGATCAAACTATTTGAAAACACTTTTGAAAATGGGATGTTAGATAGCCTGTCGTAGATAAGATTTTCTTAGCCTTGTACATACATTTTTAAAGTACATTATCCTCTGAAAGCATATCACACGTCAATTCAAGTAACAATATGAAACTATTATTGGTCCACCCATAAGTTGCCTTTAAGTTGACTAAATGCAAAATACCTAACAAGCGTGCATACTTTGTACACACAGGGCACAAAAGTTATTTGCATCACTCCGCACACTGTCAAAAACATGCGATTATGCAAAATATTCTACTTCAAAATCATGAATCATTTTGTCCATTATATCATTAGCTATGGCATCTAAAACTTCCTTATCGTGGGACACACACTACAAAAAAATGACTATTTATAGCGGTTAAAATAACGTATTTGTAGAGTTTTAACCACTACAGACAACAATAGTAGCGATTATAAAAATCGCTACCAAATACACCATTGCAAGCTGTTTTGTAGCAGTCATATAAACCCGCTACTACATATACATTAACCACTATTGTAACTGTAGTGGTTTCGACCTACCGCTATTATAAGAGGCTGGGATGACGTAGTTTGTGAAGCATTTGTAGTGGTTAAGAAACCCTTACAATATGAAATAAACCAAAATTGTAGCGGTCACATAACCGCTACTAAATACATCACTAAAACTCTTGAAAAATGGCGGTAACTATTTGTAGCGGTTCAAAGACCACTACGAAATTAGATGAAATTTCAAAAAGGGTGCCAAAGTTTCAAATTACGGCTAACCGCTACAAAATATTTTTGCGCTTTTTTTAGAAAAAAATTTGCTACCTTTTTTAAAATCTTACCCGTGTTTGTAGCAGTTGTAAGACCGCATCAAATGGATGGATAAATTTTTGTGCGAGAATTTGTATCACTTACGAAACCGCTACAAAAAAATAGATTTTTTAAACAATATTAAAAGAGTTGTTTTAGATTATTTTATGAATTAATTGTAATATAAATTATTATATTTTAGTAAAAATTATTGATATTAAAATATTATTTGATTATATATGATTGTTATATAGGTGTAAAAAAATAAGAATGTTAAGATATAATAAGAACTAATTATGATTTCATTCAAATAATATTTAATTCTGAAAATCATATATCTAAAAGTGGAAGGAATGTTAAAAAAAGTTCCTAGAATTGTGAATTAAAAAAAAAAATTAGTATCACAAAGTTGTAAGAAAAATTACATATTTGTAAACAAATGATCCTCATATTTGATCTCGCTTGAACAACACTTACCGTCTTCAAATACTTTATCTTTTTAGGAAACGTAGACAGATGAGAGAAACTGAGAGAAAACATGTGAAGAAATAGAAGTTGAAGCATATAAAATGAGGTATAGTGGGAGTATTTATATTGATATATGCGTAACACTTGTAGCGATTTATATGACATTTTTTGTAGCAATTAAGGCGACTGTTTTTATACCGGTTTCTATATTTGTAGTGGCTGTGTTTATTTTGTAGCGGTTATAGAACCACTACAAATTCTATTATGGTGTTTTTTTTAAAAACAATAAAATAAAATAGAGGATTACAGATTAAATAAATTGTCGTAAGCATAATTTTTTATCTTAATCTTCATCACCACCCATACAAAAAAAGTATGGAGAAAATGTTACTTGTGAGTTTGATATGTTTGAACACAAATTAAATTGACATTAAATGTTATTATTTCATAAAGCGTATCTTAAAAAATGTACTGGACTATAGGTAAATTTTCATCGTCGTCTAGAAAGAAGTTTTCGAAACTAGCAAGCTGGGAGGGCTTACTCTCATAGGCGACGTTATTACCTTCGTCCATGTCATAAAAGTCCCTAGCTAGGCTTTAGGTGAACCACCATATTCCAATCCTTATGCCTCTCGTCAAAGACATAATAAACCGGATGTGCCTCTGAGGTAAGAATATATGGCTCATTATCTTTAGACTGATTAGTGTGAATAAGCAGGGAGAAATTTACTGATGTGATGCCTAAGTCATCAATCATGAGTCCCAGGTGTAACACCCCAAATTTCTTGCTACTTATTATGTTTGTTGACATGTAGTATTAGGAATATTAATAGAGTTGACAGCGTTAACAGATCAGAGTAATTTGTAACAGAGAGTATGCATTAGCATTTGGGCAATAAGTAACTGATAACATATGCTTAGACATATGCTAGTTAAATTAAATTTCCAAAGGAATATTCGTCAGATACAATTATACAAACTCAAACAATCCTCTAACTAGACCTAAAGTCATGAATCTAACTTAGTTATTCATATCAATTGGCTAGGTCAGTATGAATCTTTGTGGGAGTCCCTCCATGCTTTTGCAATGGTAACTTATTATGTAACCACTCCGACCCATCTTTCCTTAGACACCAATGGTATGAACTCACTTTATTACATTTAGTGCCAAAAACTATACCCTAATAAACTTTTTCCAGCATTTGTTCTGACCGATGTCTCTCCACGGCTCCATCCTTATCGCCTTCCTAGGTCTAGATTGCTTTCTTGAACCTTTAGTCAAGTCTCAGATTCAATCGAATTGAATCTCAAGTAACAATTAACCTCATATGCAAAGTATAAACAATATATGATAGATATTCACAACAACATTTAGCAGCCACGATACATAGCACACAACAAATGTAATGTAATTGTGGATGCACTCACCAGTGCTACATGTCCCAGACATGTATCCTCGGTGCTAGAAAATAAGCATGCAACATTATCATGTACAATAATAATCCACAGCTATATTGAATGTAAATACACATGTAACCTAAGACCCAGTCTTGTCCATGACTCCACAATTATGAATTATACAAGCATATAAAGCCATATAAGACATAGGAGAGTTAAATTTATTATACGCGAACTTAAGTTTCATCGTGTAGTTAGTAATACGCCCGTCCTTTTAATCCAATCCCGTACTTCTCGGATATCCTATAATATAATCGTCAGATTATTTCCTTTTCCATAACATATATGATATTACAATAAATATCACATGACTTATCCAAAAGGATATTTCATCACTTTTAACCTTTTTACCCTAGTGGATAAGTTATCCAATTTTTAACTTGACTTTTCCTTAACTTTCGAATTTCAGCATTCCTACCCAAATTTTTCAACAACTTTAAAAAATCATAATTAATTGTAAAACAATTCAATTTATGTTCTTCAAAAATCTAAATGACCCTTGACATGTCTATTTTTATGGAAAAATAATTCTAGATGCCATAAACATCTGAGTTATTCCCAATTCTCAAAAACATCAGGACTGTCCAGTGAGTTTTCTAGAAATGGTACTTAACTAGAAAAATCATTTTCTCTTTGTTCAAAGCTCTAAAAATTACAAATTATATATCAAAATAAAGCTCTGGATGTCTACTTTCATTCTCGAAAATTTCATGATTTTAGGACTTCATTTACTTGTTCAAAAACGGCTCACATGTTCGCTACCTCTTAGAATCTTGAATTGACAGTTTTTAAGGCTTTTGTAAAATTGATGATTTTATGTGATAAATAATCTCCTATCTCATTTTTAGCCTTTAAACATGTTTTTAAACCATTTGGACAAAACCTTCCTTTAGGATTTGAGGTTTCCAAATCAAGGATAATTTTCCATAAATTCCAACAAGTTCAAGAACACATCAAATAAGGTAAAGATCATTTCTTACTTTGACTTGATTTTTGTTTCTTGCAACTTCTCATTCCTCCTAGGCTCCAAAGGTTTCAGCCTTCTCTCCAACAACACCATACAAGAGTGTTTTTACTAAGGCTAGAGAATAAGAAAAAGCATAAGCAGAAGTACCAATACTTATAAGAACACTTACCTTAAGTGTTGGAAGCTTTCTCTTTCCTTCACTCTTCTCCATTTCGTCTCCCTCTCATTCTCTATATGATCTAATTTGTGTTTCAAGTGTGAGGATTTGCAAGGAGAGGAACCATGTATTTATAGTGGAAGATTAGCCACTTGTGGGCCCCACATATCAAATTACCACTTTGCCCTTGCAAAATATCCTCTTTCCCTAGCTTAACCACTAAGTTTTCTCTTATTCATCTACTCCACACATGCTTGGACAAAAATTTGGACTCTTTTAGAGCCCTTGGATGGATTTTCCAAATGTCCTCGTCCTATGGTCCCATTGGTCTCATTGGCTTAAGTAATTACAAGAGGATTTAGGTTTTAATTGCATGTGATAATATCTTGAGAACTTGGCTAATATTCATCCACCAATACTAAGCTAAAATATAAGACTTTTGGGGCAAATATGTGATGTCATTTGTATGACATAATGAAAGATTTAGGTGATCATAAACTCCACATGTCCATGCCTAATTGGTTTGCCAATTAATCAAGAGTATTTGTGCATTATTTCTCAAGCATACTAGTGTCTTCTATTGGCCTCTACTGGACAAAAATATCATCCTTAAAAGAAGAATTTTATTGCCTTTTACAACTTGTAAATACATTCACAAGTTCGACAAAAATCAAGTAGGTGTTTATCCCTAAGTTGACATTTGTATTTGTGGCATAAATTGCAATAAATATTATCCTTTTAATATCTACTATATTCATGGTCTTCTATCACTTGTCTATAGACAAAAATATAGCCCTAGTAGGTAGTTACAAGTGTTTGCCACTAATCTCAACTATTGCTAATCTATCAGTCAAGAATTTGTTGTTAAGAGACAACAATTTGACTAAGTGTCCTTGATTCCCTTTTTATGTCTCAATAGGTTTGTAAAAAAACCATTATTTTATGTGATTTTTCTTCACATTAACAGCCACTAAATATAGTCATATATGTAGTAATTATCAATTCATTCCGAAGTGGAATTCTAGTAGAAAATAATCAATAGATATTATTTTTCTTTGACATTCATATGCACCTTCGTATTTTGCTAATTATTCATCAAAATACAAGGATTTATGATAAAAGGAAAATCAGGGTATTACACTCGGGAAGTTCTCTTATTTGCCCACAAATACTTGATAGCGTCACGGTGAAATGGTCTTAGTAATTTATTTTGACCACATAAAGCAGCTTTCCATAATACAGGACATTATCGAATTGCATGTTCTTGTCACTGCTGCTCGTATAACTCCTTGTCCCAAATGTGCCATAAACACTCAAGTTTTAGGTAAGCAATCCTTGATCACGTGAAACCATGCAAAACTTGAAACCACTGACATTGTATGCCGTAAATCTTTAAGTGTGGTCAAGGGGGTCGAGTGCGAGAGCTATGAATTTTGGTGAGTGCAGGTTGTGGTCATTTAGTATTCTCCGCCTGAATTCTCTATGGACCTTTCTATCAATTTTGGAGGATGTTTTTGAATGGATCCTCAGTTGACACTTCACATGACTCCTGAATTCGCTACAATTAAACATGCGATGACGATCATGAAATGTAAGTATAAAATGTAAGGAAATATATAGGATAACATATATCTGTGTGCAATCCTTAATGAAGGAAAGGTTCAACTTTAGTGCAATTAATCTAGACATGTCTATGTGCTTGAAACTTCTTAGCTGTCGTTAGTTTGAAGTTCTCACTTTCGCCAACTGGTTTACCAACACGAGGGATTAACAACTCTGTTGCTGATGGCTCAGGCTCAGGACAATCATCTACATGAGATGGTCAGTTGAAAGATGTCTCAATATCATCAAAATACTTTGAACAAAAATACAGGACCTCATCGCCTATATAACCAGCTTACTGTAAGTCATATCAAATGTCTTGGACTCTACCGTTGCCAGTTTCTGGTGTTCCTCTGGGACAGAGCCTGCATGTGTTATGCACTCATTAGCAATCTTAGAAGCTCATAAATAATGTAATCTTTTTTTTTTAAAAAAAAAAAATCAATAGATAATGCAATATATTAATCAACAAATTAATTTCAATAGATAAAATAAAACATAAACTATAAATTTATAATTTGTTAAAGAAATTAATGGTGATGGGTATATATAAAGAAATTGAAGAGGATCCTAATCAAACATATTATGATTTTTGTTAAATTTATAATTTGTTCAATATAATAAATAATTATATATATAAATTTTATAAAAAGTTTTATGTTGAATATGATAAACTATAAATTTTGATATATTTGATTTCAATATGATTTAGATTTAAACTAAATTGTATCATTATTGTATTTTCATATTTAATTGCAATCAACATTAAAATTATATTCCAATAATTATTTAAAAGCACATCTATCCCGTGGGCTCCTATTGTCTTGGACAAAACTTGCTCACCGTTTGGGTCGATGCCGTCTAGGATGCTCTCATCGATTGCTTTGCAAAGGAATCATCCCATCCTTATTCATCTTATTGTAGAGACGACCCCTTTGGTTCTTCCAGCCGTCCCCTATCTTCATCAGTCAGTACCTCTTCGTGTTGGCTTGGACGTTAAACTTATGCTGCATGATAAGTTAATTATTAATTAATTTATTTAATAAATAAAATAAACCATAAATTATAACTATTTACATGTAAAATATAATTAAACAAAATAACTTACTTGCGCAACTTCCTCAAATAATGTGTCCTTCGCCCCCTTTGGAACATGCTTCCAACTTTGGAAGTGGATGGAGAACTACTCCCATATTCGCCTAGCTACATTAGGTAGATTGAACAGGTGACCAACGTTGCCGATCGACTAGTCCGTATGCTTGTTCCAGTCGACCACGACATGAGGCCCCTACATCATATTCACACCGAGAACATCCAGCGTCCTCCTACTGATCTGCAAAGTTATAAAACCATTTTTGTATTATATTTAAATATAATTTAATTAACCGTAAGGAATTTTAATTTTAATGTTCTCACAAAAATAATTATATTTACCTTCGACATCCACCTTAAATCCAGTGGAACGCAAAGACGGTAGTTAGGGGTTACTTTGGTCCTGCTCCTCCTCCCGATCAATAAACAGCTCCACCTCACCAATGGGAAAGTCAATCTCTATTTCAGCATTTTCATCATCATCATCAAGATCGCTGAGGGATAGATGATGCCCTATCCTCCCCTACAATCTTCGACTATTGGCTTGGCTCATCTGAGAAGAGCTAATCTATCTCGATCCCCACCTGTGTTGGCAGAGGGATATTTCAACCCTTACATCCCTCCCCACAACTCCTATTACGGCCCCCTCAACTACTAACGCCCCTTAGAGGCGCTCTACTGCATATAACTTGTTTCCCTTTCCCTACATTTCCCTTAGAATCCATAACTCCCAAATCTTATAGCTAAACGTAAGAGAATGAAAGTTAAAAGGCGATAAATCAAACCTTGTGTGGTTTGATTTGAGAGGAGGTGTTGTTTAAGTACGCATCATTTTTTTAGCGGGTTTCTTTAGAATCGATACTGTTACGGACCGGCCCAAAAGCCCCAAGTCCATAGCACGGCCCAGACAGAGCCAGGAAGCATGATCCGCTAATCATAAGTGGAGATCCGGAAATCTCGACTAGGCAAGATCCATCCATATCGTAACGGCCTACCGAGATACTCGCCCCATTAATGACACGTCCCATTAATGGCGTACCTCGGATATCCGCCCCATTAATGGCGTGCCCCATTAATGGCGTGCCCTGGATATCGCACCAGACACCTCTATAAATACAGAGGACAGGTAAAAAGGTGCACACAGTCTAACCTAGACTATTTACATACAGTCTCACTATGCACACACACCACCCCTTTGTCGTGTACGGTGATCCCACGCTCTCCCGGTTATCTCCTCCATAGATATTCGTGCGAGCCTATCCATCCAAGATCAATATACCAGCCCTTGGCGGACATCTCGTGTTCTATAATAGAACATTGGCGCCGACCATGGGGACCTTAAATTTCTATCCCCGTGACCACTAATGGCCAACACCAGAAGCCACAGGCAAAACCAGTGATTGGACCGGCCGCACGATGAAAGCACTTTACCACCAAATCAACCTCAGGCCGGACCAAGTCAACCGCAGACTCATGATCAACCTCCACGAGAAAAGACTCTGAAGGGTCACGTTACTGACACGGAGAGCATATCTCCTTCCAACGACAAACCTTCGCAAGAGGGGCCGCCAAGAGTCCAAGCCCCGACGGCCTCGGCTCCAAACGCTCATGTACTAGACACCGACGTCCACATTTTAAGGAGAACCCAAGAGTCGATGCTTCAGAGGTTCGAAAACAAGGAAAAACTAGATCACCTCCAACAGCAAGAGGATTTTCATGCTTTGGAATTAATGATTGAGGAAAAGCTTGAAAACGTGTTTCAAAGCGGAACCCAGAGAAGCTCTCAGAAGGGAAAGGAGGTTGTTTGCCTGGACAGTAGTAGTCCGCGTACTAGCCCAGAGTCGAATTGACGGGCCGCGACAGGAAAGAGGGGGAAGCAAAAAAGGAGCAAGAACGCCAGCCGACCCCCAGAAGGAACAAGGAAAGGCAATTGCGGATCCGGGATGCGGAAGACCGAGGCCGAGAAGACCGCCATGACGGTTATAAAGACCGTAACCTTGATAGTCATGAAGACCGAGACCTTGATCAGGACTCGGATGAGCTTCGAGAGGCAATCACGGCGCCTCGGACATGAGGGTCACCGCGCGGTATAAGATGAAGTACTTGGGCGCTCGGTGGGACCCCATTCTCCGTGCAATGGCCACGGCCCCCTACCCGAAGAATTTTGACCTAACCGATCTTCCCAAGTACGATGGGACCCGGATCCACGTCACCACCTGGAGATATTTGAAAAGTTGATGTGGGTCGGTCAATAGAGGGTCTGGTCATCTTACGGCTTTTCTCGGCCAAGTTAACCGGGCCGGCCCACAAATGGTTGAGCTCATTACCCAATAATTCCATTCGGAACTTTGAAGACCTCGGGCGTAAGTTTGAACTGCACTTTGCCATTAGTAAGAAACAACCAAAATCTCAATTCACGTTGAGTAAGGTAAAACAAAAGAAAGGCGAGACGTTGCAGAAGTACCTGGATTGGTTCAGAGACACGGTAATGCAGGTACGCTCATTATCTGAAGAGGTCCATGTACATTGCCTCGTCAACGGTCTGGACCCAACGACACGCCTGGCCAGACATCTGTACAAGAATCGAGTCTACTCATTGACTGAATTCTATACCGAAGCTAAGAAGTACCTAGATGTCGAGCAAATGGAAATTGCCAATGCAGAAGAGCCTGAGAAGGCCAGGAATTCATCACCCGAAAGAAGGGATCTGACGGACAAGCACAAGCCGGAATCCCACAGACGCGGCAGAGAGAGCTGACCCCGACAAGAGAGGATGGATAATAAGGCGAAGTACGGCAATTACACCCGCTTGAATGTTCCGCGTTCGCAGTTGTGGAAGGAGGTAGCCCAGACCGAGATGAAAAGGGTGGCCAAGCCGAGGCCTATCAGAAACCGATCCATTACAGATCGGGGAAAATTTTGCACTTTCCACGACTGCTCCGGTCATACCACTGACGAATGTTATGAACTCAGGGATGCTATCGAAAAGTTTGTGAGAGAAGGGAAACTTCGCCAATACGTCATCAAAACTCAAGGCAAAACAAGCAGGCGAAATAGTAGTCGCCGAAGCAGGAGTCCAGCTACGGACGCTCGAGAACCTGAGAAGAAATGGAAAATCGGCCTTGTCGACGGTTTCCCAGAGACTGATATCCAGTGCAACGGCATCAGCGGCGGTTTCGGAGGAGGTGGAGATACTATAAGCCAGCGCAAGAAATACCTATGGGAGGTGCTGACGATAAAAGATGTACCAAAGTTTAAAGGCAGCTCATCGAGACCGAAACCACCCCCATTAGTCTTCATGGACGAGGAGCTCAAGGAGGTTATTCCCAGCCACCAAGACAGATTGGTCATCACCGGAATCGTAGTAAATTGCCGAGTCAAACGGATCTTCGTGGATGCGGGGAGTTCGGCGACATCATAAGCCGGGACGCATACCGAGGATGCACCTCGATGTTGAAGACCTAAAGCCATGCAAATCCACCCTAATCGGGTTTAATGGAGAGCGTTCCTTTCCAAAAGGATATATTGACCTCAGATTAAAGCTGGGAACCAAGGAAGCTTTCAAGTCATAACGTGTAAGGTTCGTAGTGGCCGACTTCCGCTCTCCCTATAATATTATATTGGGCCGATCCACTATACACAATTGGGACATGCTAGCATCCACTAAGCACCAGAAATTGAAAATGATCAATGATAAGAATCAGGTGGTTGAAGTGTCCGGAGACCAGAAAGTGTCACGACAATGTTACTTCGAGCCTCTCCAAGTCCAGGAGGAAGGACCAACATCCCCGCCGCGGCTCCGAACCAACGAGGTTATGACCGATGTCAGAAATGAGGGGCAGCCCCCGTGTCGGTTAATATGGTAGAGCTGGACCTCCGTGAACCAGAAAACCCACGCCCAGAGCCGGAAGGGGAGCTGGAGGACCTAATCCTCGGGACGGATCCCTCCAAGACAACTAAAGTTGGCAGAGATATGAACGCAGGTATAAAAGCGCGACTGATCAAGTTCTTACGACAAAATCAGGACGTCTTTGCCTGGACGTAAGTCAAAATACCCAGGATCGACCCACACTTTTACTGCCACAAACTCGCCATATGGCCGGGGTCGAAGCCAGTGGCCCAGAAGAGGAGGAATATCTCAGACGACAGGCAGAAAGCCCTTGAAAGTCACATTGAAGAGCTCCTTGCCGCTGGGATTCATCGAGAGGTACAATACACAACTTGGCTCTCGAATGTGGTCATGGTCTTAAAACCGACTAGCAAATGGAGGGTGTGCACTGACTACACCAATCTGAATAAAGCGTGTCTAAAGGACTCCTACCCCATGCCCAACATTGATCAACTCGTTGATAACTCGGCCGGGTACCAGTTGCTTTCCTTCATGGATGCTTACTCCGGCTACAATCAGATTGCCATGCACCCAGAGGATCAAGAGAAGACCGCCTTTATGATCGACAAGGCTAACTATTGCTACAACGTCATGCCCTTTGGATTGAAGAACGCCGGAGCTAGTACCAGCGAATGATGAACCGCGTCTTTGAGGACCAAATCGGACAAAATGTGGAGGTCTATATAGACGACATGATCGTGAAGTCAAAACAACCAGAGGAGCATATCCGGGACCTAGAGCAGACATTTGAAAAATTAAAACGATACCGAATTAGGTTGAACCCAGCCAAATGTGCCTTCGGAGTGCCCGCTAGGAAATTCCTAGGTTTTATGCTGACCAATCAAGGGATTGAGGCTAACCCGGACAAATGTAAGGCCGTGCTAGACATTCAAGTCCCAAACTCTAAGAAGGAAGTTCAGCACTTAACAGGTCGCTTGGCTGCCCTGACAAGATTCTTACCCAGATCGGCTAAGAAGGCGTTACCTTTCTTTAAATTATTGAAGAAAGAAACTCATGGAGTATGGAATTCGGATTGTGAAACAGCCTTTGAAGAAATTAAGCGATGTCTGGCAACCCCTCCGATACTAACGAAACCGGAGCAAGGGGAGACCTTGTTCTTGTACCTGTCTGTGGGAGACGAGGCGGTAAGTGCCGCCTTGGTAAGAGAAACCGAGGCCGGACAGACACCCATCTACTTTGTGAGCAAGGCATTACAAAACGCTGAGCTCAGATACCAGAAGCTGGAAAAGATGGCATTTGCATTACGAACGACGGCGAGACGGCTTCGGCCATACTTCCAGGGACACCGGATAGTAGTCCGGACCAGTCAGCTAATCCGACAGATTTTGCACAAACCCGACCTGGCAGGGCGAATGACAAGATGGGCAATTGAACTGTCCGAGTTCGACATCACCTTTGAAGCCCAGCATGCGATCAAATCACAAGCATTGGCCGATTTCATCAGGGAATTGACTCCGATTATGGCTAGCGAGGAATGCTGGAAGGTATTTGTAGACGGATCTTCCAACCTGAAAGGCAGTGGAGCAGGAGTCATTGTTGAAATCCCCGAGGGGGTCGCTACTGAGCATTCCCTCTAGTTGGAATTCCTGACCTCCAATATCCAGGCCGGGTATGAGGCCCTCTTAGCCGGATTGCCTCAAGCAAAAGAGAGCGGAGCGCGGCGAGTGAAGGTGTTCACCGACTCACAACTCATCGCCGCACGCATTGATGGCGCTATCAAGCAAAAGGCCCCCGTTGGCTAAGTACTTGAACGAGCAAAAGAAGTAATGACATAGTTCGAAGAAGTGATTGTCTCTCATATCTCGAAGAGAAGAGAATACCCGGGCTGATATTCTCTCCAAACTCGCAAGTACCAAAGGTCCGGGAGTCATAGAACTGTGATCCAATAGAATTTGGTCGAGCCCACGTGCGTCATGACTATCTCATCCACCAGGGACTGGAGAAACCCAATCGAAGATTACCTGGAACGGGGGATCATCCCAACAGATTCCACTAAAGCAAAGAAAGCTGATGAGAGAAGCCGCCATATACACTATGGTCGATGATCAGCTCTACAGAAAAGGAGTGCACTGCCCGATGATGCGATGTCTAGGTGAGTTCGAAGCAAGGTACGTATTGACCGAGATACATGAGGGATGCAACGGCCAACACATGGGGGGCAAGGCTTTAACAAGGAAGGCATTACGCGCCGGCTATTATTGGCCCACCATGAAGCATGACACCATGGAAGCCGCCAAGCGGTGCGACAGTTGCCAGAAACATGTGGGGATCTTATGCCACCACCGACGGAGTTAAAAGGGATGCCGGCCCCCTGGCCCTTCTATAAATGGGGAATGGACATCCTCGGACTGTTCAAGCCGGCACTGACAGCTCAAATGGCTCATTGTCGCCGTAGACTATTTCACCAAATGGATTGAAGCGGAGGCATTGATTACGATCACCTCGTCTCGAATTATGAGATTCGTTCGTCATAACATCTTTGCTCGATTCGAGATACCTACGTCGAAGTCGTCACCCATAATGGAACCCGGTTCACGGACCATAGATTCCAGGCCTTAATGTCCAACTTGGACATCCAAAGAACACTTCTCCTCCATCGAACATGCGCAATCTAACGGCCGTGCCGAGTCGGCTAATAAGATCATTCTTGACGGATTAAAGAAACGCATGTTAAAGGCCGACTCCAGCTGGACCGAACAACTCCACAGCGTTCTATGGGGCTACAGGACGAGTATGCAGTCCTCGACCCAGGAAACCCCATTTCGGCTGACCTATGGATGTTAAGCAATGATCCCGGTTGAAATCAGGCAGCCATCATAGAGAAAGATCAGAGCCGGACAGGAACGACCGGCGTCAAATAACGACGCCTTAAAGACAGACCTGGACCTAATTGATGAGATCCGAATCACAAATAAGCATTGCATTGGGAACTTGCCGCCAAGCGGCTACTCGCGGCAAAATATAATCGGAAGGTTCGACCATGATCCTTTAACCGAGGTAACCTGGGTACTTTGGCGGGCCGACATCGGAAACAAGAATTCTTGAGACGGAAAAAATGGCAAAAATTAGGAAGGTCCTTATCGGGTTAAAGAAAAACTCGATGCTGGGGCATATGTTCTCGAAACCCTGGCAAGGAAGCCGATTAAGAGGACATGGAACACCGATAAGATAAAGATCTATTACAGCTAGGTCAAGGCTCGGCCTCGTAGACACCAAGGCTACTGTTCGGTTATTTCTTACTTTCCCTTATGTTTTCTCCAATTGTTCTTTATTTTGCATCTGAATAATTCATGACCATTTGTACGCTCTTTTGAGCTGCTTTATTTAATGAAGGAATCCATCAAGGAAATGCGTCAATGTGCACAATTACTTGCTTAAGCATGAAACCGAGGCCATTAACATAAAAACATCTAGATGTATGACACCGGCCGTTGTACTCCGATGTGCATTGGTAAGAGCTCGGCGAAAATGCCATACGTGGCCTTCACGAAATTGACGCATCAACGCTCGCCCGATTTAAGAAAGCGTCATCATTCCGACCCTGATCAAGTCAAAATGTTAGATTTGAGGTAATAGACACCTCGGTTGACATGTGACGGCCTCGCCCTTAATTCGGTTCCTATCAACTTTTCCGACTAGTCAAGCCGGAACGAGGTAGTGCGGTTAAGTTAACACCCCCAGAGGTTAAAACATACAACCCTGCCCCATTCTCCCACATCTACTACAGTCAACAAATCTCAATTATGGAATTTAAAAAATGGCAGAAGGGCCAATAAATAATTCATCCATAGTGTTACAAATATGTACAGAATGGCACAAAAGCCGGAAATGTTCAAAATAAAGGGGCACAGACGCCCACCAAAGAATGAAGTCAAAGTTAACTAGACGGGCCGGCCTCATGAGAGCCCTTGGTTGCCTCGCTCTCCGCGTCCGACTCTCCTCCCTCTTCTTCAGAACAGGACGCGTCGGCGAAAGGAGACTGATATGGAACTAAGACTCTGTCCTCGACAAAAGCGCGAAAATCATAGCCATCCAAGTTAAGCTTCGTTGTCAGATTCAAGAGCTGGAGCTGCTCTAGAGCATTGTCAAAGCAATCTTTGGCAGTCTGCTTTAAAAGCTCATCGGACTCCAAGCGCACCTACTGCGCTACGGTGAGGGCCTCCTCGGCTGTTGTAAGCTTAGTGGACAGCATATCACGTTGCTTCTGAAGGGCTTTCACCGCCTCAAGACTCTCGCCCAGCGCTTTCTGGGCCCGGGAACACTCAGAGGCCGACTTCTCCGCCCCTTCCCGCGCCTGTAGAAGATCCTTATCCATCTTCACGACCGCGGCCTTAGAAGCATCCCGCTCGTTCCGGGCGGCATCCCGCTCCTCTTCCAAAATGTGAAGCTTGGCCTCAGACTCGGCCAAGGCCTTTTTCGTTGATACGGCCTCCTCCAGAGCTTTTCACTTGGCTGCCACCTCTTCTTGAGACGCTCTCAAACTTTTATTCTCTGCATCCACCAAAGCATACTTCTCCTGCACGAGAATATAAGCCTGAAGCAGCCCAACAGACTTGCATAAATACCGTTGCGTCGCATAGACCTCCTCCATAAATTCCCGAGGGGGAGGAACGCGATGTCCAGCTCATTGGTCACCCCCTTGTCCCATATGAAGCTGCGAGGAAGCACGGAAGAAGGACATGAGGGCTCGGTAGAAGGAGGTGGAGGAGGCGGAGTTGGCAAAGGTGCAGGGAAAACCGATGCCGAAGGAGTAGTCGCAACAACCGTAGATACAGTTTCACCCACAGAGACAACAACCTGTTTCCCCTTCGAAGTATCGGAAACAACTTCCTGAGATGGCCCGGAGGGGATGGATGGAGCCGACTCTTCGCCGCCCGAGACCTTAGCCTTCTTTGTCACAACAGAGACATTAGCCTCGGGCGCAGCATTTTTGACGGGGACGGCCCGTTTCCGAGCCCGACGACTCGGTGATGCTGCGGCCGGATTCACTTTCTTCAAGTAACCTGGAAGAGCCCTCATGTCTTGAGCTGAAAAGGACAGGTAAAGGAAAGTCAGGAAAAAATAGAAATTACTCCAACAATATACAAAATATGACCAAAAGACAAATAACATGGCGAAGGAGGGACTCCTACAAGTAGAGGGGATTGGCCTAGATCCCTCCCCGAAAATGAAAAAGGCTGCACTCTGGATGCCATACTTCTCCACATAGGCGTCCAACCTAGGAACATCAGGAGCCGTCTCTGGCAGGAGCTCATCTTTCGAAATTTGGAAGGATGAGGGAGTAGCTTTATGGTGACTCTCCATCCAATATAGAGGGAAACACCACTCTACCTCGGCAGCCTCAACCCCTTTCAAAAAAAAGGTTTGCTTACCAGGCACGGCGACAACCTTGAAAAACGCACTCTTGAACCGTTTAAAAGAATCGGAGAAGGGCTTCATGAGCTTCCGATCGGGATTAACACGGAGGGATACCAACCCTTTTAGCTTGTCGCTTTCTTTAGGAGAGCGGGGGTAAAGGAGCCGAAGTAATAGAAGAAGAGATTGGTTGAGCAGGTAATCAGAACCGGGAAGGAGTGACACAGTTGCTCGAACACAACAAGATAAGCCCACCGTTCGGATGAAGTTGAGACGGGGCAAGTCTCAGGCGCAGCAAGGCCAGTATCTGGAAATGGGTAAAAGGGAAGCAAACACCGACCCGAGTAAGATAATCCCGGTAAAAGAAAAAGAAATTGGGACTGCCTACATCCCGTTCCGCACAAATAGGCTCATCGGCCTCCGGGCAGCGTAGGACGCACCCTTCCATGGCGGGTAGATTCAAACGGGCAATATCAGTATCCGACATCAAGGACCGGGTCTTCAAGATCTCATGGGACACCCAGGGAAACCTACGACACAGAGCCTCGGGTGGACTAGAAGAGTCCGATTCCTCGGCCTCGGTCCTTTGCTTGGAGGCGAGATTTCGAGCCATTATCCTATATGCAACATAAAATGAAATTAGCAGAGTTGGAAATACCTGGTAAAAGAATGTTAGAAGGCAAAATAGATGGCGGACTCGGACGAAAGGGTACGCCAGAAGAGGGGCCCGAAGGTTGCCGATGCCGGCAAGAACCAAGAATTGAGGAGGCTATGGAGTCTCCGCCGTGTGCAATGTGGAATGCACCCTCGGCCAAGCGGTTTCAAGAGGGACCGAGATAATCATCGGGATAAGGGTCCGAGCTCGCGAGACCCTCATGGAGGCCGGAGACATGGAGGAGCCAACCCCGGCCTATACGGGCGATAAGATAGGAACGTTGTGTGCAGAAGCTCGGACAGGAAAAGGAGACAAAACTCTAGCAGGTACGGGTTGGGGCCCGATTCGTCTTGAGTAACCGAACCCGCCTCGGAATAAAGGGGCTAACCTCTCCACTTCCAGAAGCTCGGTTCCGAGAACCCAATAAGAAGCTCGCGGGTAGCGAGTATGAAGAAACTCCTCTTCCTCAGGGGTTAGCATTGATCTGGGTTTAGGAAAATGTCTATTTCTATCCATCAGAAAGGAACTAGAACCTAAGAACTAAAGGTCTTATGTCGAAAGAGAGGCAAGCACAGACGCGTATGTGTCAAAAGCAGGCAAAACCCAGGAGATGGTCTCAAATGGATACTCAGAAAACCAGAAAGAAAAAGGAGTGGGAAACGTGGATAAGAGACCAAAGGACATATAATCGGTACGAAGTACGCCGTAAAAGAGTAAAGAAAAATAAGGAAAATACCCGTATGAGTAAGAAGAGGAGACTCGAATGACGAAATGGAGAACAAAGTGGAGTTTTGGCGGAGGAGACAATCCTATAAACCCGAGCAAGTTCACAAAAGTTGTAGCGGGAAAAGTGAAGAGACAAACACGAAACAAATACTTCATATAAGTGAAAAGGAAAGGGAACGCCGGGGGCAATTCGGTCTTTGAACCCAGACACGATGGGAAATGCACAGAATAACGTAGGAGCATTAAATGTGCATGCAAATCGGCACTCGGAGGGGCGTGACGGCAGCAGACTCTTTCCAATCAGGGCAAGCCAGGTGTAAAGCAACAATTATGACGCCTGCGGAAAGAAGGCCAAACGGCTTACCCACAAACAGGGGACTAATTATATAAGACCGAGGCCGATCAAAACGCCCCGGTCAGGCATAACCCAGGGCACCACCCAGACTGTCATAATAGGGATAGGCCACAACGTTAGAAGCCGGTCCGGATGAAGCATAGGCCCCGGACCTAAACCGGGACCGAGGGCATTACACACCTCGGCCGTCCAGAAGCCTGAACAGCCAAGCTGTGGGGCAACTGTTACGGACCGACCCAAAAGCCCCAAGTCCATAGCACGGCCCAGACCGAGCCAGGAAGCGTGATCCGCTTATCATAGGTGGAGATCCGGAAATCTCGGTTAGGCAAGATCCATCCATATCGTAACGGCCTACCGAGATACTCGCCCCATTAATGACATGTCCCATTAATGGCGTACCCTGGATATTCACCCCATTAATGGCCCCATGCCGTGCCGGATATCGCACCAAACACCTCTATAAATACGAGGACAGGTAACAAGGTGCACAAAGTCTAACCTAGACTATTTACATACAGGTCTCACCGTGCACACACACCACCCCTTTGTCGTGTACGGTGATCCCACGCTCTCCTGATTATCTCCTCCATAGATATTCAGGCAGAGCCTATCCATCCAAGATCAATATACCAGCCCTTGGCTGGACATCTGTGTTCTATAACAGAACAGATACAATACTTGACAATTAGTAGAGGTTTCATAGAAACCACTGCATGAACCACTACAAAACACAAAACCCCACCTCATTCAACGTGATATTTTGTAGTGGTTATATAATCGCTGCAAAATGATTGACCCTTGACATTCTGTAGCGGTTACTGAATAAAAACTGTCAGAAATGTTTGACAATTTGCATTTTGTAGCGGCTTTAGGGAGAAACCGCTACAAGTTTTGTTAATTATTGAAAATAGTACTGCATGCCACATGAAGATTGGATATCCAATATAGATGCCAATCTCCGATGAAAAAGTAAGTGACCTACTTTCATCAGAGCAAGGTAGCTATATTGCAACCTAATCTTCCATTGCATTCTGTACTATCTTGTAAAAAAATGTGAATGCTTGTATTTTTTGTAGCGGTTTTGTCCATAACCACTACAAAATATGTGATGGAAGATTAGGTTGCAATATAGCCACATAGTGCCTGTATATGTGATGGTTCGGAACTGTGGTTTTTTGTCAATAATAACCGTCATATATCACTATTTTTGTAGTAGTGCCTAAATATTTTAACAAAAGCGTCTCGACTTAATTTACTGAAACCTTTTCTTTCATATTACTTTTCATGTTGCTTTTCATGAAGTAATTTACATGCATATTAATAATCCCGGCACAGGAACTTTAACACTTTATAACTCACAGATTATCCAATCAATTATGTGCAGTTAGAGTACTACATTTTTTTAATCAGGATCCCCTACCATATGGAGTCATAAAAATAATATAATATTAATTAGACCAAACAAAACACGATATGACATAGATTGAGAAGATATATAAAGCCCAAATATATAATTTTACCAAAAACAAAATCAGCTGATTTATGGTTCCTTTCGTTCATCTTATAATAGGAAGCGAGGATATAATTTTCGCAAAAGTAGATGAGTG
Source organism: Acacia acuminata (assembly GCA_019022655.1). Lineage (NCBI taxonomy): Eukaryota > Viridiplantae > Streptophyta > Magnoliopsida > Fabales > Fabaceae > Acacia > Acacia acuminata. Next base: position 618,995 of record JAFJYI010000048.1, on the reverse strand, counting down.
GTAGACCATAATAATTTTGAATATTCAACTAATATTTCTTATAAGGTACCTAATATAAGTTTGATCAGGGAAAATTTGTCATCGTCACAAAAGCAAATGACTGGTATACCATAATCAGTTTGAATATTCAACTCTTGCAATAATTAGTTGTTTCTCTCCAACATCTTTTCATCTTATCTTCCAAGGTATTAAAGCGTGCTAATTTAAGGTAATTATTTCAACTTATTCTAGCTCTATTTTAATTAAGTCGGGTATTCTTTGATCTTATATGAAAATGATAGCTAACCATCAGTCAGGTGGCGTAGAATGATTAAAAAGGAAAAAAAAAATTTCTTGACCGTTGGATTTCTCCATGCTTTTTTGAAACGAGTGTCGGTTACAAGTGGACTGATGAATACCAAGAGCTTACTAGTACTTTGTATAGTTCAAATATAATTTGAATGGTTAATATTAAGATCTTTTTTTATATTTTTTTTAATAAATATTTTAATGTGCAAAAAAAAAAAAAATAATCATTTACCGTTGTATTTCTCAATGAGTATAATTTTTATTTAAAAATTATTCATTGTAAATTTTAATCTAAACTATTAAAACTATATCTGAACAATACAGATCTTGTGGTAGGAATGAGCCACATGGTGCTAAGTGCTAACTCTACCTTTTCCCAATACATCTTCTCATAATAATCTCATCCATACATTTAATAATTCATTTAATTTAATAGCCACCATTTGTTATTATTACTTAATTGGATCATAATGCTCCTTGATGATAATAATTAAATGATTAAATAATTTATAATTTAATTAGTTTAATATTATAATTAGCGATCTTACAGCACTAAATCAAATGAACAATTAAATGAAGAAATTACATATGAAAAGAGGTATTGAGATAAAGTATGAAATTAAGGATCCGCATCCTCTTCTCGGCTTATATTTGTAAAATTTGTAACTTAGCTTTCCGTTTTTACAAGTGACTTTGACTCAAACAATATAGTGAAGACCTTAGGAAGGGAAGCTTAGGTTTATTAATTATATCAAAGAAAAAGCTTACGCTAATTAAATATCTTTCCATTCTTATAAGTTGTGACTTTGACTCAAACAATGAAGTCAATCCTATGAAGTGAAGCTTACGCTAATTAAATTTTAGCATTAAACACGACAAGACTCGCAAGTCGCAACCACTTATGGAAGAAATAATTGATGTCATTGTCACTTGAGCATTATGTGATGCAAAGTCTTGTTTTTTTATTTTTATTTTGAATTAGAGGGACACACCACATACTGGCATTATGAGATTTTAGGTGGGATCAAACTCACAAATTCTTATTTAGACGGAATTAGCTTGACACGCCACAACACCATCGGCAAGGGCTCTTGTTCTTTAAACAAGAAGAAATTAAGGGATTGATTAATAATGACTTTTATTATTGTGACGGATCGAGAAATTTTAGGTTTTGGAGGCAATATATACACCTTCATATGTTATAGGGCATTAAAGTTATTATCAATGAATAATATAAGTTCCAGAGCAAGGAACCGTGGTGGCCTTGCCAAGCTTCTTCGTGCTTCGCTAAACCCACTCGTCACTCCCTAAACAAATACTTAAATATTTCGCTAACTCCAAAGCTAACGACAATGTAAGGCATGTCGCCATGGTCCAAAGAAAGCATAATTAGAAGTCTAATCTGAATAACTTATGTATTAGAGTAGGACTTGTACTGAATATACACAAGAGAGTATTAAGTAGCAGTAAAAGTGATAATTCAAGATGCTAAATTAGCTCCTATAACTATGCCTATAAAATCTAATCATATCATATATTAATACTCCTCCTCAAGTTGAAGCAAAGATGATAATCATGCATATCTTGTTACAAAGATTGTCAACCTAGGTCCCATTCAAGGCCTTAATAAGTAGATCTCCCAATTGGTCGCTAAATCATACATGCCCTATACAAATAAAGTTCTCCTTGATCTTATCTCAAACAAAGTGATAGTCAATCTCTGTTAGAAGCATTTATTGCATAGACTAGACAAAGAATGAACATGAAAAATAATTCAGAGCAGACAAATGATCATATGTTCAGAGACACCCATTCCGGGTAAAGAGTGAAAGCGACCAATGCCAGAAATATGTCGTATGAAGTGAAGTGAAAACAACTGAAAATTAAATTCTTCAATGAATACCAGTTTGTCTCTAATGGATAACTTCATCTAGCTAATGGAAAGCTAACAAGTCTATCGGACAAGTTTAACACTTCCAACGGAAATCCAATGGTCATATTCTAAACTGGAAGAATTGCTCAATGGTCGAATGCTCTTCATTAACTATAAAAGGAGAAGCATTCAAGATAGACAAAGAGACACGAGATTACAGCTTCACTATCAAAATGCTAATACTCTGACGTCTATATCACCTATTCTCCGATTATCTCAATAATCATACAATTTACCTTAGAGAGTGAGATTATTTTTAATGTACTTCAATGTTTATCTTATTCACTTCTGAAAGAGAATATTGATTGTTAATCATTTTATCTAAGAGTTACTCAAGATTAGGTGATCTTGAGTGGGAAACTGATTGTATCTTTACGGTGTGTAAGGCGAGTATCTCAGTGAGAGATTTGGCTTTACAAGTGCTGGGTGAACTTGTGGGATCACAGTGGCTTCTCTTGTGCCCGAATTAAGCAAGAATATAATTGATTTAAAATCTCAAGTGGAGCTTGGGACTGGACGTAGGTCAAGGATTAGGCTGAATCAGTATAAATCATAGTTTGCATATTCTATTTCCTTATCTACTATATTTCAAGTATATGTTTATTTGAATATTCGACTGTTGATTTAGAAGACGTGAAAAGATTTTCAAAGTTCCAAGTTTTTAATCATACACTCAATTCAACCCCGTCTTGGGTTCAATCAATTCTTACATTTTGTATTAAAGTTGGTCTTTTGTTTAAAGGACTTAACCATCTCAAGAGTCACAATGACTGATTTGGGTGTTGCTCGTTTTTAGAAGGTTTCGTTTTTACTGTTCCACTGTTTTTCAAAGATATTGATGTTTGGTTTTAGAAAGCTAGAATGACTTGTTTTATTATAGCATCTAATTTTGACATATGGAATGTTTTTACTAATGCTTTTAATTTCAAACCAAAAAAGGATTTCACATAAAAGGAAAAGGAAATGTTTTCATTGAACATTAGAGCAATGAAAATCCTTTATAGTGCCTTAGCTGAAAATGGTTTTGGGAAAATCAAATTTTGCTCTAGTGCTAAAGATATATGAGATACTCTTGATTCTATATTTGCTTCTAATAACTGTGTTAAACTTGAAAGTATTGACAATTCATCTAAGACTATTAGCTATATATCCATGATTGATGAACAAATGGATGTTGAGAATAAAGAAGGTGAAATCAGAAAATGCTTACATGATCCAGTCAACACAGAAGAACAAGAGAAAAATGATTCCTGTGAAGAGCTCATCATGCATGATTATGATGAATCACTATCTAAAGCTCAAGATACACATGTCGTAAACAATTCCAAATATTTTAGTGTTTTTAAGAAAAATGCTTTTAAAAGTTTGCATAAAATTGTTTTTCAAACAATTACTGATTCGATTATGAAAAGCAAAAATGTTTTCAATCATGCTAGAAAGTCATGTGGGAAGAAAGGATATACAAATATGGGTCATTTGATATTGCATCCACTCAACTAGCACAATTCTTGCAAAACTATTCATAATAAGCATCATCCCATTATTTGCAATTATTGTGTAAAACTGGCCATATTTCTCACACATGCTATATTAAGAAACATTCTAATGTGAGAAATAAATATGTTTGGGTTCCAAAAGGACAAGTAAGGTCCAATACTAACAGTGAAAGACCCAAGTATATGTGGGTACCAAAATGTCCATCTGTTGCCTTGTGTGTGCAGAATGATTCCAAAAAGAATGGATACAAGGGTACAAAGAAGATGAACAAAATGCCAACAATTTCTCATGCACCAATGAAGAAGATCATAACATCTTTATCAAATAGGAGAACTGGGTAGCTGATCACTTGAGTCGCATCACTCATTTGAAGATGGAATATCACCTAGAGGGGTGAATAGGTGATTCTTGATCTTTTAAACTCTTTTCTTGTGTATGAACAAAATAGATACCAATAAGATAAAAGAACACAAGAAGGTTTCTACTGGTTCGGTCAAAACACTGACCTACGTCCAATCCCCAGGAATGCTCTGGGATTCCACTAAATTCCAGAAACAATTATAGACTCTGTAAACGAAGGATGGTCACTCACTCTCTGATTCCACTCCCCCTTACAAGTTGTAATTGATACACCCTCTCTTAAGGTTCCTCAACCTTAAGATACAAACTCAATAATGAAATAAGTGTTTTAAATACTCCTCATGAGTTGATAAACAAATGATCACTGAAGAACAGATAACAAAATTGATTGCACAGTATTTCGGTAGGTGGAAAATTGAATGCTCCCACTATTTATACTTGATGCAATTAATGACCGTTGGTGAGCTTCCTGAAATAGCCGTTTAGACTCTCGAATGCGTCCATTACACAGATGATCCGTTCGTCAAGAGTTTCGCTGGTTTAAATGGTACAGCTGGAATAATCACGCCGACATTCTCTTTCATTCTTTCTGTTGTATCCGTTGTGAGATAGCATTAAATGCCAAGTTGGAGAATATCATGGTTTAGGTAGGAGCATTTAATGTTCTGACAACTGAGATAGATTAATTCAAATTCGTCGGTAACTTATGCCTAAATGATCTGAAACTCGAGCAAATTAGTTAATAGCATTTGGTAATCAAGAATAGTAATAAACAGAAGATGATTTAATCCATTCAATGTTTCACAAATTTCGCACACGGTAATTTTGAAATCAGGATGAAGTTGCTCAAGCAAAGGTCCAAGCTTGCTCGAGCAAGCTCCTTTGAAATGCTTAAGGAAGTGTGCTTGCTCGCTGATGCTCGAGTAGAAAAACTTCCTTGCTCGAGCATGATGCTCGAGTATGAAAATATCATGCTTGAGCAGGCTCGATGAAATCAGTCTAAATGCCCTTTGCTTCGTTGTTGCTCGAGCATGATTAATATCATGCTCGGGCAAGCTCTTTCTCAAACTGGAACAATTGCACTACACTCGCTGTTGCTCGAGCAGACTTCCAGACCTTGCTCGAGCAGGCCTTCTTTGGTTCACTTGGAGATGCCTGGAATGCACTGATGCTCGAGCATGAGTGAAACCATGCTCGGGCAACCCCTTTTTAAAACGAAGGAAGCGCCTGCTGCTCGACCTTGCTCGAGCAGCATTTTGGGCTTGCTCGAGCATGCTGCTCGAGAAGCACTTTTTCCTTGCTCGAGTAGAGTCTTCAGTAGAGTAAAATACACAGGTTGCTCGATGTTGCTCGAGCAATATTTTAAGCTTGCTAGAGCAAAGTGCTCGAGCATGCTTTTGTCTTCTGGACGAGCATGCTTCCTGCAGATGTTTTAGTCAGCCTAGCTCGATGTTGCTCGACCAAGACTATATGGTCTGCTCGAGCAAAGTTCTATCAGATTGCTTCTGATATGCTTTGCTCACGAAGTTGCTCGAGCAAACATTATCCTTTGCTCGAGTAACATCTTGAAGACATACTTATTGAATTCATTTGCCATGTTCTTTCTTATTTAATTTCACAAGAGAATTGTAATCATCAAAAACATAAGAGCCAACATCATTCTCCTCTGACCCTTCTGCCATTCGAGATGATTTTCCTAATGAGCAGCTTCCACAACTGGAAGGTAAGCTTCCATGGTATGCTGATCTAGTTAATTATTTGGTTGTGGTGTTTACCTACTAATTCCACTAGGGCCAAACTTTGAAATTGAAAAGTGAATCTAAATATTATGTTTGGTATGACCCTTATTTGTGGAGATTTTGTAGTGACCAAGTTGTAACACCCCCTCCAACATATGTCATACATCATGTTATTTAGTGGAATAAAAGTGTGTAATACCGTTTGGGCGTCCAAAATGAAGAAGGAAGGAGAGGTTTAATGAATAAATAAAGGGCCAAATCGGTTAGGAGAAGGAGAACAACAATTGGACATGTATTTACAACTTATTTACAATGATGCCAAATAGTTATAATTCAACTGGATCCTTAGTTCCTTTAGCTACTCCTTCTTCATCTTTCTTTTGACCCTTGACCGAAAAGTGTGTGTGTATTTAGCTTATTGATTGTTGTTCAACATAAGTCAAAGGCACTAAATTCATTCTCTTTTTTGCTTGGACATGTGGCCAAATATTGGTATATGGTTGGAAAGCTTATTCAATATTGTTCTTTGATTTTTTGACATGAAATCACCTCTTCCTTTCTTGTGTCCTTAATTTGGCCGAATTTAAGGCTTGTTGGAGAAGGAAATGACTCATTCCCTTGCCTTAATTACAAGTGCTTAAGTGTCATATACGAAGTCAACATTTTTTCCCTAGTGTGACACATGGCAACATGGATAAGAATGTCTTGATTGCATTTATGATTTAATCAAATACTTGTCAAATCATGTCAAATCCCTTTGACTTCTTAAACAAGCTTTATATGCTTCAAAAGCAACCTGGACATGTGTCACTGTTCTACTTGACCAACACAAAAGTAACTTTTTACTTGTCATGATAAGGGGACATATGTAATATTCCTATTGCGCCAATGCAAAAGTGTGTCATGATGAGACGACACGTGTCATGTTCCTATTATACTAGCATAAAAGTGACGTAATCATTAGTCATCATGACCTTGCTTTATTAGTGCTTGCTCGGGATCCTGCTCAGGTTTTATTTAGGATTGCAGTACACATACCAATACCCACCAAATGACACATAAAAGTGTATGTGTAAGCCTCCACATACCAAAAGAAGCTTGGAATTTGGGTTCTAAAAGGACGAAATAAATATCTCATTGCCTACTCAGACTCATATCATGCTGGCTACAAAATAGACAAAAAAAGCACTAATAGATAATGTGAGTTCCTTGGTGGCTCTCTCGTGTCCTAGTTCAATAAGAAGCAAAACACTATCTCGTTATCTTCCAGTGAAGCTAAGAATATAGCTGCTTCAAGTTGTTGTGCTCAATGGCTATGGCTTAAGCAACAAATTCAAGATTTGGGAATCCATCTCAAAGAAATTCCAATACTTTGTGACAAACACAAGTACAATAAGCTTGGCCGAAAATCCTGTTCAATACACAAGAACCAAGCATATTGATGTGAGACATCATTTCATCAAAGATCATGTTCAGAAGAAAGATGTTAAAGTGTTGTTCATTCCCACTCCTCAACAACTTGCTGATATATTCACTAATTTGTTGGCCAAAGATCAGTTCCTATATATCATAAGAGAATTGGGAATGATAAAACCCAATGAATTGTAAGCAATCTCTTTCATACTAGTTAATTTCAAGCTTAATTTGACAAATCATTTATAATTTAAGCATCGGAGTCACTAGAAATTTGTTTTGTAGGATGCCCTATTATCAAGATATAAAACAAGGCAAAATAGAGAGGACTGTTACTCGAGTATATGGTAACATGCTCGAGCCATATCGAGCAGATTGCCTTTTGTAACATCCTAATTTTATTTTTAGGATTTAATTTTAATTATAAAAATAATCATATGTGATTATTGTAATTAAATTGCAATTGTGAGAAAGAGAGAAATATATATATATATAATGATAATATTAAATGAGGTTTGAGCTTTTTGTGGTAATTTTTCTTTATTTCAAAAAAAAAAAAAAAAAAAAAAAGATGCTACGTGGGGAAGAAGAAAAAAAAAAAAAAGAAAAAAAAAAAAAAAAAATATTTTGGAGTAGGCAAAGACGTAATCCGTTGAAATTGGGGAGGGGTAATTATTCCCCCTCCCCCCATTTCCTATATATATATAAGTTGTGGTGTGGTGTGGGTGTGTTGGTGAGATTTAGAGAGTGTGTGTGCACATCAGCTGAGAACCGAGAGTGAGTGTGTGAGAGAGTGAGGGAAATAGAAGGAGAAGAAGGTTAGGGTAATATTTGGGTCTTCTAAGGTATGTTATTTATTTTATAAGATAATTTTGATAGTTAAATTAACTTCTTTTCAATAAATTTCCTTCATGAAAGTTGTTCCAAATATGTTTCTCTTTTCAATGAAGGTAATATCGTGTTGATTAGTGAAAATTTTGAAGTTAAGATTTTGAAAAAGTTTTGAGTTTTGACAATAGAAGACTCGTATATATGTATAGAACAATTAATAACCAATTTTCATCGGTTTAGTTTTATTGAATTGTTGATGTAGGAATTTAAATTAATTTTCTATTTAAGGAATTTAGGATTTACATCTTACCTTATATTTCTATTAATTAAGAGTTGTATAAATAACTTATTTTGGGTTAATGGAGATATTATTGAAAGTTTTAATCGGTTTAGTTTTGAAATTTAAAGAATAAAATTGTTATTCTCGCTTTTTACTATAATAACATATTATTATAATTTGTGTATTTTGAGTTACATAAGTTATCCTTGTGATAATGTAGAGCTTACCTGTGACCGGGGATTATTCACGTTTTACTCCCCAAGATAAGGTTTAGCTTGGAGTTGAGGTAACTGGGATTAATTTATTTCATATGCATGTTTTGGATTGTAAAGTGTTTACTAAACCTTATTTTCATATATACTATTGACATGTGTTTTGAAAATTATGTGTATATTTGAATATGTAGTTATTTCAGTGAAGCAATGTATTTTCTATTCTACATGTATGTATGAGTGGATCTTGTTATTGAAATTGTTGTTGTGGTGATTGTTATAACTGCTGCGAGTTGTTGTATATCGAGTAATATGTTGTACTATGTTCTGAAAATTATAGTAATAGTGACATATTGTTTATCTGTTTTGAAATATGTTGGGTTGTGTGGAAGAGATTTACGGTGAAATTGTGCCCATTGGCTCTCTCATTCCGGGCCCGAAGTTTGAGTTGAGTGTTTTGGGCGGACACCTCCCTGTTACGGTATATTGGTGGTGATGTGGGAGGGGTGTTGGGATCCGTACAACGCTGCGGATTAAAATTTCTACAAATCCCGTCCCGAGGATCACTCAGGTGCGTTTAAATCAAGGCTAGGGAATCCGGATATTACCTTTTAAGAATTCGTCCGCGTCTCGTTTTTCCTTGAACAGGTGGGCTACCTCCTCGATCAGCAGAAGACGACTCTTGGAATCCTCCTCCTCTACTGGTATCCACACGAACAATCCTCGCACACGGCTTTACGGCGTGCTAGCGCTTCTTATGCGTCTCTTTCTCTTTTCACTCTAGGGTTTCTTGCGGCTTTTCGTAATACGCTCGACCGAAAGTCCCGTAGTCTTCTAAAACCCGTTTCGGCGTATTTAATGCAAAATTAATCGTATTAATTTTGAATTCAAACTTTAGATCTGGATTAAATATATATTAATTAAATCTATCCGATAGATTTAATCCAACCTATTTATTTAATCCAAATTTAAAGCCTTCTCGATTTAATTTATCTCAATAAATTAAATCGGAGAAATGATATCTATCTATTTATTTAAATCTAAGATACCAATATCTCAATTTAAATTAAATAGACAATAATATCTTTATTCGAAAATTAAATGAGATACAATATCTCTCGTTTGTTTTAGATATTTAATTTATCAAATAAATTAAACATAAAACAAATAATATAATAATAATATTTTAATCTCAATTAAATAATATCATTATATTATTTTCGAATTTAAATATATATATATATATATATTTACCCTGCATTAAACTCAAGATTCATTAATCTCGATTAATCCGAGATTCAATGAACCCGGACACTTTTACCCGTGTTGGATTATTCTTGTGCGATTAGCAGCCCATGTGAGATTGGCAACACAACTCGTGTCGCCCACAAATCGCAAGCGGCCTCTAGCAAGACATTGCGACTACCCAACTCACATGGGGATCGATGACACAATACACCTATCGTACAACCATGTCACGTCCCTTTTGTCACGCAATAATTTGGTCAAGGATGAGGCATGGATAATGTCAACTTCCTTTTCTTGACCATTACTTTCGATTCTCGAGTAGTCTAATAAGTGAAATGGAAACTCCTTTCCATCACAAGATGGCCATACATTTCTTAGACTTACTCATCGAGGGGCCCAAAGATATCTCTCTACGAATGTGAGGGACAAATTCCATCTTGACCATTCACGTCCCTCCGCATGAAAACCACCGATCCCGATCCGAGCCTTTATCATCACCCTATTAAAGGTGACTTTTGACTAGGTCAAAGACCAGTGATTCATCATGTAGGAATCCATGATGATCTCAGTCATTCCCGCGTTATACATGAGATAAGCTTATGACTTAATCCATGCAAATTTGAGTTAGTGGGTCAGACCTTGTACTCTTACAAGTGCCCATGACTTTGATTCGTATCTCCATACCTTATCAAAGTCATATCGTCTTAACTCATCTCCCCGTATGACCGACTGTGGACATTTAGGATAATCTATAAGATATATCCAGGGATATAGTTATCACCATAAACATGCGTATGAAGTGATAACTTAATGGAGAACAATGACTTGCCCCTAGGGCATAATTTCCAACAAGGGGACAGTATTCTTGAAGTGACTAGCTAACCTTGGCCGGGTATACTAGCACTGATAGGCTGTACCATGTCCAGACAATATAAGGAGGAGTAGGATGGATAAGTGGGGATAGTTTTACTTATAATTGTTGATTATGGATTAATTAATTACTTCTTGTTGATTTTTATAAATGTGTTAGTAAACCTGCTTCTCTGACTTGCAATCTTTACCTGCATATTTGATAAATTAATTTTAGTTACTGGGACTTTATGTCTCACCCCGTCATTATCAATGTTTTTCAGGCGAGGCCTCTAATTCCACTTGTAGCAAAGGGAAGCAACCACAAGCATAATTGTTGAGAACTTTGTAGGCCTCTTTTGGTATTGGTGTTGTAATGAGTTCTATACTGCCATTCTAGGGCCCACATGTTTTGAGAATACTATTTTAACCGTTTTGGGATGACTGTTTATTTACTGTTGAACCAAAGGTTTAATTTTATACGTTATAATATTTTAGTGTTCGTTATAATATTCTAGTGGATCCACAATTAAAATTTGTGTGGGAATGTTCTGGTACACACCCTTTGATGTGAATTTGGTGTTATAAAACTCGTGGGCTGTGTATTCTTCTGCTCGACAATTGTGTCCAGAGTTTTGGATTTTGTTGTGATGAGTTTGTGTGTGAAGTTTGTGCCCTGGACTCCGTTGTGCTTACTTTTGTAAGAAAAGAGTTTTCCTTCATCTCTTGTTAATCTGGTTTAATGATTACATTATGGTTAATTATTGTTTAGTAAGGAAAGGTCTTTTCAACTTTGAAATATTTGTAGCATTCAACCATGCTCGAGCAAATAAATAAGTTACTCAAGTAATATCGAGATTGATTAATGTGTTTCAAGGTACCAAGCAAAGTTTGCTCGATCAAGATGCAAGCCTGCTCGAGCAAGCAATAGTGTCTCGAGCAAGGCACAATTTGCACGCAGAGACAATGATGTGCTCGGCAAAGAAATAGTATACTCGAGCAGCAGGCTCGTGCATGTGCTCTGTCTGATTAAGGACATGAGTAAACACCTAGCTAAAAGTTCAACACAAGTTTGAGAGCAAATAGTTAGACACTTTCGAACAACCCTCAAAGAACTTGATGAATGATCATTTCGGAAGACGTAATCAACTCACAAAGATTAAAATCTCACTTTGAAGGTTCAAGTGTTCATAGAACACACTTGAAGTAAAGTAACTCTATAGGTAGTATATAGTAACCAAGCCCGATGTACTATTCAAATCAACAAAAACAAGCAAAACAATATAACACTATAAAGCATGATTAGAGTACAAGAAGTCTAACAGAGTATAGGAAAATCATGTTCGCAGTCCCGTTAATTTTGTACATGTTAAATAGAAGACAACAGTTCATGTTTTGCTTTAATCAAGTTGAAAAACAAAAGCTTAACTGAGACCCATATGAGAAAAAACAAGGGGACAAAAAAGTCCTGAATGTTTAATTACCTTGTTTTGAAGCTGCTCTAACAGCATTGATGTTAGCAGTCCCGTTAATTTTGTACATGTATGACTTGGAGCCAAAGCCACCAACACAGGAAATGTTAGAAAATAAACACAATTTGGATGAATTCGTTAATGGGGATTCGTATCGAACCAAATGAGTAAAAAACCAAAGACAACAGCACACAATAACAAAAGAAAACTGAGTTCATAAATATGCACCGTGATGAACCTCACAGAGAAGAGAGGCGGATGGTTGGAGTTTAAATAATTGAAAGAAGAAAACGAATGAACAATATAATGAATGTTATGATAATAAATTAGCATGAATCTTTCTTATTACCACCTGGCTTCCATCCAGCCAAAATATGCCAAACATAATTTCAAACAAATGTAACTTACAATACTAGTGACCCCATTCAGAGCTTCCTTCCAGGAATCAATAGAAAGAATTGGTTCCTTGGTTGCAGTATGACAGATTTATTTAGAGACATCACAGAATCCCACATCAATGTTATCTTTAAGGAAAATTGTCATACAAGAAAGCAGACCTTAATGCCAGGTGACATTGTTAGTCCAGGAATCATGCAGATGGATGACCTACCAGACCTGGAGTAATAGACATAATGAATCATGAATGGACATACTCCGAAGAAAATGTTGAAATAAGGTAACTGTAAAGGAGGCACCAAAACCTACACAAATGGTTTAAAAACACATGATTTTTTCAGTAACACTAACAATAAGTTTGAACCTACATTCTCCTGCATACTACTCAAAAATCTCGCTACTAGCATACTACTATAGTCCTAGTAGCTTACAACAAACTATAGCATCATCTACAACTTCGCACCAATATGCCCTTATCATTGTAGAGTACCTTCTCTGTTGCGAGTGCTTATATGTGTATATAAAACAAAATTCATCCCTTCCTCCTTTTTTTTCAGCGACCTAATTCAAAAGATGTTTTTCTTTTTGCTTACTCAATAGTGGAATAAAACTTTGTACATCAGAGTCTAAATTAGTTAGCAATGAACCCAACAATAAAACTCTAACAAAGTCCACGAAAGAAAAATGCTTTACCCAATGTGTTCTTTAAAAGGTCGGAGAAGTGGATGGAATCTGTAGCTGTGATTGCAAGTGATGCTGAATTTGAGCTCCAAGATGAACTGCCGTCGACTGCAATAGTGATGATCTCGAAAATGGATGCCAGATTTGAGATCTAAGTCCAGAACGAAATTGGAAATCGAACGTGAGAAGGAAGAAGGGGAGGGGAAACAAAAACAGAAACTGAACTCAGATCTTTGAAGAATTCGAGAACGTTGAAATAGGAGAGTGCAAAGAGAGATCATACTTGCAAAATCGCCAGAGTAGGGGCAGTTCAAAGAAGAAGACGGTGAAGGCAGAGAAGACAATGACAATTCTGAGATGCAATTGAAGGCTCGTTGTTGCCGGTGAAGGCATTGTAAATCTATGCTCAGAAGAGATCAAGAAGAAGAAGAAGAAGATGCAAGACTGGGAAGAGGAAGAAGACCAAGGCGCCGAAGGGGGGAGTGGTAATGACCTAGGTTCGGCCATGGATAAAAATGAAAAAGAAGGGGAAGAGACAAGGAGAAATATGGTAGTGAGGATTGAATGAGCAAGGAAAAGAGAAAAATAGTTCCGTCACGAATGATCCATTTTTGGGACAGATTTTTTCTTCCGTCGCAATAAATATATTTGCGATAGTTTTCTTTTTGTCACAATTTGAGACAGATATTTTGTTCCATCACAATTTGTGACGGATATTTTGTTTCGTCACAATTTACAATAGATGTCTTTTCCATCGCAATTTTCATCGCCCTTTTGGTATTTTCCAGTAATGATTGTAGCATCAGTTACAAATTCCCATGGATTAAATACAAGCTATGCTTCACAAACTTATTAAGATCAATCTATATGAAAACTAAATAGGCGGAAAGTTACTTACGCTTAAGACGCTAAGCACACTAAACCGTAATTTTCTTGAAACGTATTAGCACATATCATTGTAACCACATTTCTTAAGTTACATCGGTATCATACATGCATAACAATCTATATCTACATTTTCATGAATTGGTTTTCTTTCAAGTTAGAACTAGTTCTTCTTTTTTTCCAAATTTTCTTATTGTTATAATATTAGTATTTGGTATTAGGTATTACTTATGTATAGTTTGGGCTTACAGGTTTAGCCCTGGCCCATTTAGGTCTATGTGCATGGTATTTGTTATAAATAAGAGGAATACCAGTCAATACTTGTTGGCTAGGTGAATTATTCATTTTACTTGGGTGCAAATATACTTAGTTTTCATGGTTCAGAGCCATAGCCTAGGCTATGTATTCTGTTGGTCAGATTTTCAAGATTATTTGGGCCATCTTTCAAGATCCACCACCCTCAGCCCATACCAGTTTCCAGATCCCAGGTCAGCCCACCACGCCTTCAGTTCGGGTCAGCCATCTTCCAAGATCCGATGGCCAGCCACAGATCGTGTTCCTGGTTCGACTGATTTGCAGGGGTTCCGTGCCTTCCGAGTTTCGATCGGAGCTCCTGTCTTGGTCTCTTGGATCGATTTTCTGTAGATCGTGTTCTTGGTTCGACTGATTTGCAGGGGTTCCGCGCGTTCCGAGTATGGGTATGACATGGTGAAAAAATGCCAAGTGGGTCTCAACATGAGGATGTGGCCTTTGATGATAATGACACGGATATGGATGATGGTCGCATAGAGGGAATTATTCATGATGTAGGAGAAGAGGCTTTTCATCAATCACATGCATATGGTAATATGTGCAGTGATGCAGAGACCCCGCTATACCCTGGATGTAAAAAAAATACCAATTGTTGAATGCTGTATTGAAATTGGTAAGCTTGAAGGCACGTCATGTATGGAGCGGCAAGAGTTTTTCTGAATTGCTTTAGGCTTTTAAAGACATGCTTCCGGATGATAATGTGTTGCTGCATCGATACTATGATGCTAATAAAATACTTTGTCCACTGGGGATGGAGTACAAAAAGATCCATGCATGCCCAAATGATTGCGTATTATATAGAAAAGAGTTTGAAGAGAAGCAGAATTGTCTGATATGTGAAACCCCAAGGTACAAGTCAAATAAGGGGCCTGCAAAAGTGTTGTGTTACCTTCCAATCATACCAAGGTTCAAGCAGTAGTTTGCTAATGAAAATGTTGCAAAAAATTTGAGGTGGCATGCAAATGAGAGGATTTCTTATGGAAAGCTTCGACATCCGGCCGATTCTTCTCAATGGAAGAAAATCGATCAATTATTTCCAAACTTTAGTAAAGAATCTAGGAACTTTAGGCTTGACCTTACCACAGATGGCATGAATCCTTATGGAAGCCTTAGCAGCATACATAGTTCATGGCCTGTACTCTTGATTATTTACAACTTATCTCCTATGTTATGCATGAAACAAAAGTACATCATGTTGTCTATGTTGATTTCGGGACCAAAACAACTCGGAAATGACATTGATGTTTACCTCCAGCCCTTGATCAGAGACTTGAAGGAGTTGTGGGAAGAAGGTGTCGATGTTTTTGACTCTTTCAAGAAGGAGGTGTTTCAAATGTGAACCATGATATTTTGTACTATAAACGACTTCCCAGCATATGGGAACTTGTCGAGTATAATGTAAAAGGCCATAAAGCATGTCCAGTTTGTGAAGAAGGCACATGCTACCATCAACTTCAACATGGAAGAAAGACGGTTTATCATGGACATAGGAGATTTCTTAGACGAGGCCACCCATATCGTTGATTAAAGAAAGCCTTCTTTGGTGGCCAAGAGTATGAAGATGCTCCAATGGCATTGACTGGGGAGCAAGTTTATGAAAAGGTGAAAAATATAAGTGTCATCTTCGGTAAGACTACAAAGAGTAGAAAAGAAACAAATATATAGAAAAAGATATATGTATTCTTCGATCTTCCATATTGGCGCAATTTTGATGTGAGACACTGTATTGATGTCATGCATGTGGAGAAAAACGTATGTGATAGTATTGTTGGAACGCTTCTCAACATACAGGTAGTTCCAAGGATGGTGTGAAGGCAAG
The DNA here is from genome assembly GCA_019022655.1 of Acacia acuminata. Classification (NCBI taxonomy): domain Eukaryota; kingdom Viridiplantae; phylum Streptophyta; class Magnoliopsida; order Fabales; family Fabaceae; genus Acacia; species Acacia acuminata. The sequence continues at coordinate 602,780 of JAFJYI010000048.1, read as the reverse complement.
ATTGGATTTGCAAGCAATGGGAATGCGCGAAGACTTACTGTACCCCGCTTCTCATACTTTGTCTAAGGATGAGAAACGAAGTTTTTGTGAGTGTTTACATGGCACAAAAGTTCTCTCGGGGTATTCTTCAAATTTTAAGAGGTTTGTATCAATAAAGGACTTGAAATTAGGAGACCAAAAGTCTCATGATTATCATGTCTTGATGCAACAGCTACTCCCGATAGCTATTCGAGGCATCGCCGAATATGATCTTCAACACATTTTGACTAGACTTTGTTGAGAAGCTTTTTGTTCCTACATTTTTTGACATCATGGTTCATCTAATTGTTCATCTGTGAGGGAGATAAAGTTGTGTGGCCTTATCCAATTATGGTGGATGTACCCAATTGAAAGATCTATGAAATTCCTAAAAGGGTATGTGAAGAATGTATACCGTCCAGAAGCATCAATTGTTCAAAAATATGTTTATGAAGAAGCCATAGAATTTTGTCAAAATTATTTGGCCAAAGTAAGACATATTGGGCTTCCTCAACACCAGCATGCTGAAGGGGGTAGACGAGGAGCTTCGGTAAAGAGTGTGAATCCTGATGAATTGGCAGAAGTCCACTTATACATCTTGAATAATGTTGATGAAGTTCAAGCCAACATAACTGCATATAAAGAAGCTGTAAGGAAAGAAAATCATCGAATGACTGAACAAAGGTTGATTAGGGAGCATAACAGAACTTTTGCAAACTGGTTCAAACAAAAGGTCAGGGAGAGGAAAGTGTTTCTATACAATCAAATGGTTAGCACGTGGTCCTGGGGTTGATGTCATAAGTTGAAATTCGTATGTGATCAATGGTTATACATTTTACACGAAGTCCCTAGATGATAGGAGCACCATCCGAATCAAAGGTCTTATGTTAGAGGCTGAATCTATGCACTTCTCCGATTCGAAAGACAAGAGGCCTAAATTGGCAGTCATGCCATATTATGGGGTTCTTGAAGAGATTTGGGAGGTGGACTATGTTAAAATTAAAATTTCCATTTTCAAATGCAAGTGGGTTAATGTCAATAATGGTGTTCGGATCGATCAGCTAGGATTTACATTAGTCGATGTCAATAGTAGAAGTTTTGGAAATGAACCTTTCATTATGCCAAACCAGGTGAAAAAAGTGTTCTATATCATCGATCAAGAAAATAAAATGTGGTCTGTAGCTCTCCAAGGAAAAAGAGTCATTGATATTGATGAGGAAATTCATTCAAATTATGGTCTTCCTGAGAGTACCCCTTTTTCAAGGGGTCTACCGGACATGAACGAAGAAGATGAAGCGGATAATGAACCCGGCAAAAGAAATGATCATCAGGAAGGGATATGGGAGGATATCCCATTATAAAAGAGTCAATTCATAAGGTAATATTCATATGCAGAATTCTTTCAAAACTTTAAGGTTTTAATGATATTCCTTCTATATATGTTCTTAAACAATGTCACGACTCAAGTTTGTTCTTGTTTTATTTTTGTGGCGGGATCCGATCGAAAGGGGCATGTTATAAAAGAGGATGTTACGTTGTTGGGTGGGAATCAGATGAAGGCATGGTGAATATTATATTGGGCATGTACGTTGATTTACGTGTTGTATTATATTTGTAACTCATTGTATTTCTAAGTAAGTTATCTTATTGTATAAATTAATTTAGGTGTTCTACTGTCATAGTATAATCATTAATTAAGAGGCCACATAACTCTTGGTGAATAATATTTGTATTCTTTTCCCAATTCAATTTATTCATAATGGATTGTTCATCGCTTGTAGCTTAAAGTATATATTTTTATGTACTGGATTGGGTGGTGGATTTGTGTATATATATGATTAAGAAGAACAGAATTGGGAAAAAATTCAGGAAAATTTAGACCAGAAATAAATACACCGGTCTGAAAAGTTCACATTTTAAGACCGAATGTATTTATATGTCTGGTCTTAAAAGTCCATAATTTAAGACAGCTGTACATATTAGGCCGGTCTTAAAAGTTGGCCTTTTAAGATCGTGTATTTATATGTCCGGTCTAAAAAGTTGAATTTTTAAGACCGAATGTATTAATCATCCAGTCTTGAAAGTCAGTCTTTTAAGACCGGTATAATTAGTCGTCTGGTCTTAGAAGTCGCTATTTTTAGACCGGATTGATTTTTGTTCGGTCTTAAAATGTAGATCTTTTAGAGCGGCTGCTTTTTTTGTCCGATCTTAAAAGTTTAGTTTTAGGACCGAACAAAAAAATATTTCAGGTCTATATAGTAGGACTTTTAAGACCTAATGTTTTAAATGTCCGGTCTAAAAGAGTTTCTTTAAGACCGGTTTGAGTCCGGTCTTAAAAGCTAGCCTTTTAATACCGCCAAGAACAAGACCGGTCGTGGATCCAGTCTTACAATGCCTCTTTTGTCCGGTCTTAAAATCCTTTTTTGTACCCGTGTGAGCTTAGAGACTCTATCCCAACAAAACTTGAACAACATTTACTTAATACTTTCAAATGTTACATCAAAGGCCTAGTCTCAAACAAATATGTATCAACCGAAATATTTTAAAATGAAAAATAATCCTAGTGTCATAGCAATTAGATGTAAAGCGGCATAAAGGCGCATGAGGAGCCCAATAGAGCCTTAAAGGCTAGCTCTATAGGTGTCTTCCCTTGAATGCTAGAACTTTCACCTAAAAAATGTTGATATAATAGCATGAGATTCCACATTTCAGTAATTACTGAAAGTATCTACCATACACAAGCAAACCACAATGATTTAAAAGAGAGAACTGATTACATGTATATTTGTATATATCACAATCCTCATATAAAACAAATTCAAATTAATCATCATTGTGTCAATCTTTATTTTCATCAAACATATAATATAAAATTAGTAATATGCAACCACCCATATATCACCGTCCACCTTTATATCGCTGATTGGAGCCATAGGCTAACACATAGTCAATAGAAAACCATCCATTTGACTAGATTGTCTCAAGCTCACCAGTCCTTAAGATAAACCTAGCCAAATGTGTAGAGTTTATGTCTAGACTATGACTCAACTCCTTAAAAAAAACACACGCACAACTAAAGAGGTGTTACATGTCCTACAACTCTAATGCAATCACAACCAATCGAAAATATGGAAGAAGGGGCCCTAACAAGTGCTATCTATTGTGCACTAAGTGATGTCATACCACATGGGAAAAGATCTCATCATACAAAATCATTTTTACTCCAACCTATCACAAATGCAATCGCCATGACAATTATATTCAATCAACAATAAATATAATATCATTACAAGACAGGTACAATAAATCACGCTTCCATTCGTATGAAAAATCATCACATATTCAAAAGATGCCTAGAAGGAAACAATAATCCAACAATATATTAATTATAATTAAATTATTAATATGTGAGTAAAGTGATTAATAAAGAAATTTACTTGTAACATTACTTACTTGAGAATTTGCAATATATACACATATACATATAATTTAGTCCATTTTTTATATATAAAAGATGGGATAAGGGTCTTATTGTTGGAAATTATGCCCTAGGGGCAAGTCATTGTACCTTAGACATTTATGTTATTTAAAGTATTATCTTTTAGTTATCATTTCGTTTGCATGTTTATATTGATAACTGTATCCCTGGATATATCTTATAGATTATCCTAAATGTCCCTGGTCGGTCATCTACACGGGAGCGAAGATGAAATAAGACCAGTATGACTTTGATGAGGTATGGAGATACGAATCAAAGTCATGGGCACTTGTAAGTGTACAAGGTGCTGGAATGACCCATTATGAGAAAGCTGCATGCTTTTAGTCATAAGCTTATCTCATGTATAACCGCGTCACGATGCCCTATGACATGAGATCATCATGGATTCCTACATGACAAGTCCCTGATCTTTGACCTAGTCAAAAGTCACCTTTGACCAGGTGATGATAAAGGCTTGGATCGGGATCAGTGGTTTCATGCAGAGGAATGTGAGTGGTCAAGATGGAATTTGTCCCTCACATTTGTAGAGAGATAATCTTTGGGCCCTCGATGAGTGAGTCGAAAATGTATGGCCATACTACGATGGAAAGGAGTTTCCATTTCAATTATTAGACTACTCGAGAATCGAGAAAGTAATAGTCAAGAATAGGAAGTTGACATTATCCATGCCTCATCCTTGACCAAATTATCGCGTGACAAAAGGGACGTGACATGGTTGTGCGATAGGTTGTATCGTATCATCGATCCCCATATGAACTGGGTAGTCACAATGTCTTGCTAGAGGCCGCTTGCGACTTGTGGGCTGATCCGATTAGCCATTGCCAATCTCATGTGGGCTGCGGTCGTCGCACACAAGAATAGCCCAACACGAAAGAAGTGTCCAGATTCATTGAATCTTAGATATATATAAGATTTAATGAATGCTAAATTTAATCTAGGATGGATATATATATATATATATTAAAATCAAAAATAATATAATAATATTATTTAATGTAGATTGTAATATTATTATATATTATTTATTTTGTATTTAATTTATTTGATAAATTAAATATCTAAAACAAATAGAGACATTGTATCTCACATTTAATTTTCGAATAAAGATATCATATATCTATTTAATTTAAATTGAGATATAGTATCTCATATTTAATTAAATAGATAGATATCATTTCTTGGATTTAATTTATAGAGATAAATTAAATTATAAGGCTTTTAATTGATTAAATAAATAGATTAGATTAGATCTATTAGATAGATTTAATTAATATATTTTTTAATCCAGATTCAAAATTTGAATTTCAAAATTAATGAGGATTATTTTTGAATATAATACGCCTATCGGGTTTAGAAAAACCTATGGGGCTTTTGTTGTAACACCCCTACTTTTATAACGCATGTACCGATGTAAGCTTGCTTAGTAATATAAAGCCTTGAGTTAATTTTGGAGTATTTATTCCCTATGATTATGGTGTGGAATTATTTCAAAGGCCCTAAGATGGAAAACAATGGTTAAGAGTAGGTAGCAAAGGTACTAAGTCAAAACAGGGTGGAATCCTGATCAACGGTAAGGTGACTTGCACATAAAGTAATCCCGACAAAGTAAACCGGTATAATGGATAAGTGACGAAAGGCATTATGGGGACAAGGTATGCGTGTTGAACCAAGAGAGAGGGAGAACACGTGCCGGGGACCCACTACGAAGAGAAAGTCGGTGGTGGTGGTGCTTTACGTCGGTGCGCGGCATTTCGGGGCCGGGAGTTGGATTCTGAGTAGCGCGCATTTTGAGGTGGATCCGGGTACTAGAATAAAGGTTTCTTGATCCCCAAGGTAGTATGCCCCGTCCACTTGTGGTCAGGGAAAAGTGACTAATTATCTAGGCCCACACAAGTCTAGTTGAAGGGCACGCATTACGAGGTAAGGTGGGATCGGTAGAAGGGGCCGAGTGGGGTCGGACGGAGGATTTCTGGAGTCGGGCCCGGGCCCGGACACCGATAGGGGCGAATCCCAATGGGCCCGAGAGAGAGAAAATATCTTGCCAGGTAATTATGAAGAGAGAGATTTGTCACATCAGTGTAATAATGAAGAGAGAGAGTGAATAAAATAATCCTAGGTTAAATGGGGCCACACAATTTAAACTTGATTTGACAATAAAATGACATGTAATAATGACATTAAAAGTGCAATTATGGCACATCTTGGTTCAGATTTCGTGGGTCCCAGCCTTGGAAAAGATGAACGGCGCAAAATGACCATTTTGCCCTAGCACCCTAACCTACACCTAAGTCCACCTAAGGGCAAAATTGGAACACCAATTTTTGACCATGAGCTCGTCCTTTTCTGCCCAAAAGAGAGCCCTAGATACCTCTGGAAGATCTGATTGTGTGGGCCGATGCCTTGGAAGAAGAACAAGACCAAATGACTAAACTACCCCTAACTTTAAAACTTACAATCAAAAATATCCAGGGGCAAAGCTTCGAACTTGGGGTCTATAAATAGGACCTCTCCCCTCCATTTTTCCCACACAAGCCACAAGCTAAAGGAGTCCTAGAGAGTGGTCAGCTGAAGCATTGGGTTTAGGAGGTGAAGAAGGTCACTCGCAACCGATATCCGAGTAAGTCCCTAAACCGACAAGCGAGTAATCTTCTTCTCTGCCCTGTGGTGTTTCGTGGAGATGAAGTAGGTTTTTCATGCTTTTAAGGTGTCCAATGAGTCCAGAAGGCATTTTTGTGTAGGGTTAAGAAGGATCATTTCGTTTGGAACTCCATAAACCCTAAATCTTCTTACACGAAAATCTGTCGGTTATTTCAGTTTCTGGGCAGCGAATGTAAATCTGTGGTTTTCAGTGGGTAAATGGAGTATTGTTTCTCTGAAATTTTGTATGGTGAAATTAGACATCCTAAGGATGATTTTGATATATTATTTTGTGTCATTTGGAGTTTTTAAATGAGAGATATTGAAGGCTAAAGATAACCTAAAAACTGGATGTTTCTCTCGGACCAGTGGCGAGTATTTGGTACTAAGGACGAGTTTTGAACCCAGATGACTTTGTTAGATATTTTTCCTGTAAGATATAAATTCTAAGGGTTCTAATTCCACTGATTCCATGTCAAAATGATTTTTCTGGAATTTATTAAAAATCGGTGAAGTTGGGTCAGAAATTCTGGAGAATTCTGGAGCTATGCGAATTTCATGAAACTTAAGGTAGAGTTGGAATGTGTAATTGATAGCATAATGTTTGGCTGTGTTTAGGGTATTCTCTCATGTAGGACGCATCCCCGATGTAAGAGGAAAGTTTACCGCTTTTGGAGGTGCCAGGTAGTAACTGTAAACTTGCATACTCTATGTGGCTCTTGTATGTTGTGTTTTATCATGATTGTGGGTGTAGGCTAGGTGGTAGCTATGGGACTTCGTGTCCTATGGTGGCTGCGAGGTCGAGTATGCCGGCTAGGTAGTATGCGCCAAGGGTACTAGTGAGGCCGAGGCATGGTGGCTAGGAAGTATCTCTTTTGGGGTACTTTTGAGGCCATGGCATGTGGGCTAGGTGGATCTGTGTGACTGTGTTCACGAGGTGAAGGTGAGCCCCAAGGTATATGACGCTAGGTGGAACCTATATGACTGTGTGTTTATAGGTGTCCGGTGAGGCCTGGGATAGGTGGTTAGGGTTGGCCAGCCCTAACCCACGAGAGGCCCTTTGCGCGAGTTCGGGGCTTGTCTTGACCGAGACGGTCTGCGGATGTACATGCCGGAGTTTATTTTTTCCCTGTTGTGATTTGCACTACATGCATTGCATACATATTGTATATAAGTTTGACAGTTACTCAGGGTTCAATCTTGAACTCAGGCCGCTCTGACACGGGGGTAAGACAGGTAGCGGTTGGAGGCACGAAGAAGGTAGGGCGTGAAGTGGTGGAATGAAGAAATGGGGATGCCCTATCTCATTTTGTACTTTATATTTTGGATGACTTGTTGTTTATTAACGGTACTTTATTTGGTCGACTTGGATGATGTATTAACCCTTCGGGGACTTATTTGATACTCGACTCATGAATGTTTATCGGTATGTTTAGTTTGTCCAACCGGGCCTGTGCTCTCCTGCTAACTCGAGTTATCTTTAATTGGGCTAAGTAATAAGGAAAGGTGATTAAATAAAAGGAATCCCTATAACCCGCCACCCGAAAGGGCGAGGCCGGTAGGGGTGTAACATTTGTCGAGCGTACTAGAAAGCCACGAGAAACCCTAAAAAGGAAAGAGAGAAACGCATAGTTCGAAGGAACTAGCACGTTGCCGCAGTGGTGTTCGGAGATTATTCTGTGGATACCGGTAGAGGAAGGCGATTCGTAGAGTCGACTTCTACTGATCGAGAAGGTAGCCCACCAGTTCAAATAGAGCGAGACGCACGCCCGTTCGGCATAGGTACAATTTGGATTCTCTTAACCTTGATTTAAACGTGGTTGAGCGATCCTCAGAAGGGATTCGTAAATTTTTAATTCCGCTACGTGTACAGATCCCAACAGTGGTATCAGAGCCAGGTTAACCGAGCATTGATAGCCAGTCAGAGATGGCGGTTGGTTCCAAACTGTTTAGAACGGTGGAGGATCACGCTGAATCGTCGGTCCACTCGCACCTAGGTCGTGTTTCTGAAAAGTTTGGAAACTCGATCATGCTAGGGATGTTGGGGTCGGAATCGTCGGACACACTCGATAACGATCGAACGTCAGTGATTCTCGAACGACCTGTTACATTCGCGTATTGGTCACATTCTGAAATGTTCAGAGAACGCTGATCATGCTTGATGTTGGTTAACACTAGGTCGAACGCATTAGGACTAGCAAGGGACGTTCGGGTTTGTCCTTTAACTGTGTTTTTCTGAGCTGTCTTGATTCGACGATGGTCACGTTCAACTTGACCGTGTTCGGACGTTCAAATCAACACGTTAAGAACGAATTTTTCATCCACGCGAAGGTCATGTTCGGTTTTCCTATACGGGGGACCCGGTGATTGTTGGTAGCGTGAGAATTTAAATCATGATATAATATTATATATATATATATTATATAATATAATATAAATTAGAGAATTTTTAATCATGAATAATATTTTATTTCATAATTGTATGAATTAATATATGTTGTAAATTACCTTTCAAATGTTGTTTGGGTAAGGTGAACAACATGGCTCTAGAGTTTTACAAGTGTTGTAAATTTAAATATGGCTTGCGAGCCATGCCTCTCTCTAAATATTCTTGATATACATTATCTTCTCATCTCACTCCCCTCGTATGTTAAACGAAGTTTCTCCTTATGTATTTTCTTTTATTATTTAGAGAAGTCCCCTCATTGGCTTGAGAAGACTTTAGGTTAGATGAGCCATGTTGTGTCACGAGTTTTAATTATGTTTTGATTTGATCACTTCATGATTAATTAAGATATTATATGAGATACAATAATGATTGCATTCATATGAGTAGAATTAATAGGATTAATTAGATCATATCAAATAATACCCTCTAAATAAAATCTTAAGTCACAATGCCGTCAATTAATGAATACTTGTCAAAAACTAGTCACCCATTTGTATGTTCCACCAAAGTGGATGTATCTGAGTTATCTTGGTGAGACAAGAGTAAGTAATGGTGATACTCAATATTCATTATTGTCTTGGCTTAATTGAGATCATCGTCAAGGCATTAGATGGGATTAAACATGCTAGGTCATATGATGATCGAATCCCATAAAGATCTAAGAGTTACATGTGATGTAATTGGCAAAGTAGTTGCCTACCTAAATAACTTGATTTTAAGCGTCCTACCAAAGTGGACTTAAATTTAAGCCAAATATGGATCTGAGCCCACTAATTATAATGAGGGTTGCTAATTCAATGGGAGATTATTAACTGACTTTGCATATCTTTTAATTGTATAATCATGTCGAATAGTAACACCGCAACACTTTCACTGCGATCAGTTCTTGAGAAGGACAAACTGAATGGGACAAACTTTCTTGACTGGTTTAGAAACTTGAGAATTTTTCTTAAGCAGGAAAGAAAGGTTTATGTCCTTGATCAACCCATTCCTGACGAGCTTGCAGCTAATGCTCCAAGAGCTCAGAAAGATGCTTACATGAAGCATCAGAATGACTCTGTGGATGTAGGATGCTTGATGCTTGCCACCATGGTTTAAGAACTCTAAAAAGATCTGGAACATATGGAGGCTCTCGAGATGATTGTATATCTCAAGGAAATGTTCCAGCAACAAGCAAGGCAAGAGAGGTATGAGACCACTAAGGCCTTACATTCCTGCAAGATGGCTGAAGGTGCATCAGTTAGCCCTCATGTTTTGAAGATGAAAGGCTACATTGATCACCTTGAGAGTCTGGGATTTCCCATGAACCCGGAGTTAGCTATAGATATGATCTTGAACTCACTCCCGGACAGTTATGACCAGTTTGTCATGAACTATAATATGAACAACATGAAGAAATCAATTTCTGAACTGCATGGAATTCTCAAAACAGCTGAGCAGAGCATTAAGAAGAAGCCCAACACTGTTTTGATGGTTCAGAAAGGAAAGGGTATGAAAAAGAAAGGCAAGGCCAAAAGATGGGGTAAAGGCTCAGCTGGTAAGACCAATGAGTTAAACAGGCCCGAATCTAAGCCTCCAGCCAAGAAGGCAAAGCCTCCGAAGGATGGGGTCTGCTATTTCTGCAATGAACCGAGTCATTGGAAGAGGAATTGTAAACTCTATCAAAAAGGTCTGAAAAGGAACAAGAAGGATAGCGGGGCTATCGCTTCAAGTATCTATGTCATGGATATTCATTTTTTTACTTCCTCTACATGGGTATTAGATCTGCATGTAGATCTCACATTTGTACAAATGTACAGGGTCTCAAGGACAATAGAAGATTGAACAAGGATGAAGTTGACCTACGAGTTGGAAACCGAGCGAGAGTTACTGCTTTAGCCATAGGCACTTATGAACTAGTTCTTCCCATTAGGCTTTTGTTATTATTGAATAATTGCTTTTATGTTCCTGCTTTGAGTAGTACCATTATTTCGTTTTCTTATTTGGATAAGTGATGAGCACAAATAATACCATGTTTTCCCTATACTAATTGGCTGAATTGAATGTTAAATCCAAGCTCAACTATAGATAATCTAAGCAAAAAGGCATACATTCATGAGATAGGGACTAAAGAGAAGAAATCATTTGTATGTGCTGGGAATGGAACAAATTGCTTTGTTTTTAAGAGAAATCGAATAGCAGAGCTGATACGATGCTATAGCATTCTGACAGCGATTCGAAGTGCAATACAAGGCATCCCGAATGCTATAGCGAGTAGAGGAAGCAATGCTATGCGATATGTTTTCTAACCTTTTTACCCGGATGATTTCGGAATAAAATAAAGGGCGATATTTACTGAGATGGTTCGACATAACGAAGAGAAGATGCGGAGAGGATCGAAACGAAAGATTTGAAGAATCCTGAGAATCAATAGCAAAGAATCTACTCGGATCCAAAGATATGATAGATTCTCCGACCAGTTAGGAAAGGCCCAACTCGCTGGAACTTGCGCCGCAAGAAAGGACGATTATAAAAAGAAACGGCGAGCCAACCCTAACGAGTCGGAGAGCCCTAGAACGAGATTCGACTTTCGGCGGACTCAAGAGAAGAGTGAGAGATTTCATAAGAGCACGAGACTTCCAGACCGCCCGATTCCTTCCCCGGTGAGACGGAAACAGAAGAAGACATGGAGTGGTGACGTGACGGGACCTCAACCACACCGTCGGAAATTCCATCAAGCTTTCTCGTTTTCTATTTTTCATCTTTGTTTTATTGATCATGGCTCATTACATTCTCGTTAGTGTCTTACGTGTGTCCTCGTCGGTCATGAACTAAACTCTAGATGGCCGGACGAGGATGATTCTTTAAGTTTCAAATGAACCCGATTGCAGTTCTTAATTAAATAAATTTGGTTTGCGTATCGGTGTGCTTATTACTAGTCGGTTAACGGAAGTTAAGGGCTAGATCTTAGCCTCGGCTTATTGGCAAGGAGTTGAGGTTAGACCTCTGACAAACAGTGTTTGCTAGGCCGCCCGTGCACGGTGAGACCTATTATTGTAGGCTTCGGGAATGGGTCTACCTCTCATAACTATTACACCCGAGCGTAACGCAGTCGACCCGAGAAAGTTACCATAGGAATATGGAAGGAGTATAGTTAGTATCAAATGTATCGGATGCGGAAGCTTCGGTAGATTATAGTGGTAGGTTAACCAAATAGCTTTGTAGTCGGTGTCATCTTTGTAGCAATTGCGGAAGTCGTACAATGTAGATGCTATAGCATCGGGGTAGAAAAAGCTGGGGAGTAAAGTGCTTAAGGACGATTACGAGTCTAGCCTAACTTCTCACTGATATCTTCTCTCGTTTATAGATCTTTGTTTACGTTTGCTAGTAGCATAGTTACAAAACCTCTCAACCCAATTATATTTACTTTTTGCTTTCACAACTGTCATAGCATTGGTGCGTCATTCCTCGGTATCTCAGTCTCTATGGGACGATACTCTACTTTCACTTTATTACTTGTTCGACTGGTTCACTTGACATCAAGGAAATCGACCAACAAGTTTTTGGCTCCGTTGCCGGGGACTGTTGATACCCTTTATGACGACGCCCTTTTGCTTAATAGTTGTGATCATTCAATAAAGGAGCTCACTTTTTCTGCTCTTGATTTTCAGGTACATTCTGTAGTGTATGCGCAACTCGCCTCTAGCCAATCTAGAGCCTTACGATCCTGAGATAGAATGGACCTACAAACAAAGGCGCAGAAGCCAGAACGACGGAGTCAGTCTCTTGACCCAGGAAACATGGCGGATATACCTGGAGACCACGAGCAGGAGCAACGAGAGCGCCCATTAATAAATAGGGACAACCAGGTCCCTCCACTCCAAACCTAGATGGTAACAAGGCCATCATGGAATTCAGGATTCCAGACTTAACCAAGCTAAACTCGGCCATCACACAACCGACCCTCAATGCTGGACACTTTGAAATTAAAGGTGTCATGATTCAAATGCTGAATGCAGCCAGGCAATTTAGAGGACTACCTTCCGAAGATCCACACCTTCATCTCGAAACCTTCATGGAGGTGTGTGACTCCTTTGTAATCCTTGGTATACCCCCCAACGCCGTCCGGATTAAGCTGTTTCCCTTCTCTCTGCGAGACAAGGCACAGGCATGGCTCAACAACCTACCTGCTAATTCCATCACCACGTGGAATGATCTGGGAAGAAAGTTCTTGCTCAAATTCTTTCCACCTACCAAGAACGCTCAACTCCGTGGGGACATCACCAGCTTCCAACAGAAACATGAAGAGTCTACTTATGAAACCTGGGACAGATTCAAGTACCTCTTGAGGCGATGCCCTCAGCACGGACTTTGTGAATGGGTCCAGATAGAGACATTCTACAGGGGTCTCGATGGACAGGCACGATCAATTCTAGACGCCTCATCTGGAGGATCCATCCTAATGAAGTCTTATGAGGAGGTCCACAATTTACTGGAACGGATGTCCATGAACAGCCATCAGTGGCCAGCGGACAGAGCAACTTCCTCCCGAACTGTTGCAGGGATACATGAACTAGATGCCATGACTGCTCTCACTGCGCAAGTGTCATCCTTGACTAACATGGTGAAAGGACTGACCCTTCCATCAAGCCACACGTCGCTGCAACCATCTCAGGTAGCATGTGTATGCTGTGGCGGAGAGCATTCTTACTCTCAATGCTCCGCTAACCCTGAGTCAGTGAACTACATCAACAATTTCAATAGGGGCAGCAACACCAATAACCCGTACTCCAACACGTACAACCCTAGATGGAGGCAGCATCCTAACTTCTCATGGAGTTCTCAGGTTCGCAAGCGAGCGGGGGCAATCATCGGCCCACAATACCCAAACCGAACATCAAACCCTCCGGGGTTTACCCAGTAAAGCAAGGCGGGGGCGGTGATTCGGACTCAAGAACTCCATCTTTGTCCCTTCTAAAGGACTATATGATGAAAAATGATACAATCATCTAGACTCAGCAAGTGACCTTGAGGAACCTGGAAACTCAAGTGGGACAACTCGCGACCGCTCTGAACAATAGACCCTCAAGATCCTTGCCTAGTGACATTGAAGTCCCCAGGATCCAAGGAAGAGAGGAAGTCAAGATGATTGAGCTCCGAAGTGGTAAAAGCTTAGAACCCATGAGAGCAACCAAGCACCCTATGGTTGTCGTGATCCAAGACTGAGAAACCCAAGGATGGGCAAGAAAGCACGAAGAACCACTTGAATACGAAACGAGAGGCTACCAAGATAGGCACAACCCGAACATGATCTAGGTACAACCATACTGCCTCCACGCACAGCAATTAAGGATCACATATAACACCTACTGAAGAACGCTGTCGCGCCATCATCGAGGCAGAATCCTGATCTCAGACCTCGAGCAATGCCAAGGCCACCCCCTCCTTTCCCACAACAATTGAAGAAACAAGGTCAGGAGAAACAATTCAAGCAGTTCCTTGATATGCTATGGCAATTGCACATCAATATCCCACTCGTGGAAGCTCTGGAACAAATGCCCAGTTACGTGAAGTTCATGAAGGAAATTCTTTCTAACAAGAGGCGACTGGAAGAATTTGAACAGTAGCATTGACTCAGGATTGCGGTGCCATGTTAACCAATCGGCTACCTCCGAAATCAAAGATCTGGCGGCTTTACAATTCCTTGTGCAATCGGACCCAACTACTCTGGTAAGGCTCTGTGCGACCTCGGTGCTAGCATAAATCTTATGCCCACGTCAATTTTCAAGCAATTAGCAGTAGGAGAAGCCAGGCCCACGACAGTCACATTGCGGCTAGGCGATCGCTCCATAATGCTACCTGAAGGGAAGATCGAAGACGTTCTGGTGAAAGTGGATAAATTCATCTTTCCTGTGGATTTCATCATCCTGGATTTCGAAGCAGACCACGATTTCCCAATTCTGCTGGGAAGACCTTTCATGGTCACTGGTCGTACACTGATTGATGTGGAAAAAGGGGAACTCACTATGCGCGTAAATGATGATAAGGTCACCTTCTCAATACTTAAAGCCGCAAGATTTCAAGATCCAACTGAGAAGTACTTGACTTTTTCGGATGACGGTAAAGGCACTAAAGAAGCAGGGGACCTTCCTGCACCACCATAGCATGGCCGTGCTATAGCAAAGTCAGGCTAAAGACTCTAAAACAAGCCTTATTGGGAGGTAGCCCAAAGGTATTAGTTGTTAGCATCAACACAGGAGCGAACAAGCCTAGTATGACATAGGCTACAGCATGAGGCACAACATCGAACCCCCACGGCAGGCTACCCAGTGGCACCAGGTACGCACCTCATCTCCAGTATAATTAAAATGCGCATATTATTACTTGGGTGGGCCACCCCGTTAGGCCCACTGCGCGCCAACGAGGAGGCCACATTGGCTAAGAGTCGTGGTGATTCATATTCAAAGTTTCTCTAGTCTATCTATTCCATCACCCCATACCCGCGTTTTTTCACTACCCACAGACTCCTCTCTCCTTCCACACTCCTCCACTAGAGACACCAATGGTCCGGACAAAATGCACCGCACGACATGGCCGGGCGCCCCCACCGGCCCATGCTCGTCAGCCTCCCCACCACGTTGCACCTGCGGCGCCGGGCCCTCCAGTCCCCGCCCTAATCTCGCCACCCTCCTCTTCATTCACTGAACCCTAGCAGGTATCGGGCCACACCGATTCTTCCAATCGGTCGTACATCATGACTCACGCCCATCTATACTTCTGACCGGCCATTGATATGAAGAAGCCACGCAAATTTCCGCGTCGGCTTCGTCGCCTGCGTACAGAACACAAAACCCTTCGGAAGGACAATTGGGCAGCCCTGGTGGCCCATCGTCGCCCCCTGTCTGAGGCTGTCTCCCTCTCCCGCACTCACCCCGCGATTCCCGTGGTCAACACCTTCGACACTTCGTCGGACAAGGAAGGCACCGCGTGCAGTGCCCCAGCCCCTCCAGCTCATCCGCCCCATAGTCTCTTTCTTTTCTTTTGTTTATTTTGGTTTCTTTTATTTTTTTTGTGACTTTTGGTAATCCTGACAATTCCCCGGCCCCGGCGTCCTCCCCCGGGCCCCTTTTGTGAATGCTTCTATAATTTTCTTCCTCGTTGATTTCCCCTTCTTTCTCGCCCTTAATCTTGAATACTCGCGTGCTCGATTATTGCGTATTATTCCAAATGTGGGCATTGCATCGTTCCAGTGTGGGGGGGATAGGGATATAATCTACCACTCCACTAATACCTCTGTGATTGTGTGTTTGTGCTCTGATTCAACCGCATTTAGTTTGTGTGCACCGAAAGAAATTTTTTTTGAAAAACTCCATGATAAAGCATGAATAGGGAATTGTAGCAATGGAATGAATGCTTGTGTTACTAAACATAGCACAATTGCTTAGGGGAACTGAACCTTTAGGCTTGGGAAATTGGCAGTGCTAGCCAATCTGATGTGAGGTAGAATGCCGATGAGGAAGTTTAAAGGGAAGAACCCCCAATGGAAGGATTAATTTGAGCCTAATTGTTTTATTTTGAGTGCATGTCTGCTAGCCTATGTTTGATCCTTGATTTGTCTTAGTTCTTCGATATACTAGTCAGGCATCTGAGTTTGAAGTTCGTAGGAAAAAGGCATTCATGCCATACCCATTATCCCCATATACAACCCATTGATCATCATCTCCATGTCGTCACCCCCTTGAGCTACACGAGTATGCTATAGCAGAGTAGGTTTGGTAAGAGAATTGAAGGAACTAAAAACAATGCTACGGCAGAGTGCTCTCATGAAAAGTTGCAGAAAGAATTGAAGAGCTGTTGTTTTGGTTTGCGTAAAAAAAAAAGAGAAGGAAGAACTCAAGAAAAGGCTTGAAGTAAAAGAACAGCATGAAGTACAAAGATTCAAGGAGAAGCACACGGCTGAAAACAGGGGACTTATCTGCCAAACTGCTATAGCATCCACCATCTTTTCCATCTCACAACATTTGGCCATCCACACATTACAACCCAAGAAGCCCTTTGGAGAACGAATACTCAGAATGCCAGGAAGAAATCTTAGAACTTTGACAAGGCTATGGATCTTCTCGGTCCGTTTGACAAGAGAGAACCAAGAATTCCCCTGGGTGAGTGAGTGCAAACACTGAACTATAGCATCCACCATCTTTTTCATCTTTGTTTTATTAATCATGGGTCATTCTATTAGTGTCTATTCTGTGTGTCCCTCGTCAGTCATGAACTAAACTCTAGATGGCTGGATGAGGATGATTCTTTAAGTGTCGAATAAACCCAGTTGTAGTTCCTAATTAAATAAATTTGGTTTGCGTATCGGTGTGCTTATTACTAGTCAGTTAATGGAAGTTAAGGGCTAGATCTATGGCCTCAGCTTACTGGCAAGGAGTTGAGTTTAGACCTCTGAGAAACAGTGTTTTCTAGGCCGCCCGTCCACGGCGAGACCTATTATTGTAGGCTTCAGGAATGGGTCTACCTCATAACTATTACACCCTGAGCGTAACGCAGGTCTGACTAGAAAGTTACCATAGGAATATGGAAGGAGTATAGTTAGTATCAAATGTATCGGGTGCAGAAGCTTCAGTAGATTATGGTGGTGGGTTAACCAAATAGCTTTGCAATTGGTGTCTATGCTGTAGCAATTGCAGAAGCTATACAGTGTAGATGCTATAGCATCGGGGTAGAGCAACCGGGGAGTGAAGTGCTTAAGGACGATTACGAGTCCAAATAACTTCTCACCGATATCTTCTCTCGTTTATAGATCTTTGTTTACGTTTTCTAGTAGCATAGTTACAAAACCTCTCAACCCAATTATATTTACGTTTTGCTTTCACAACTCATAGCATTGGTGCGTCATTCCTTGGTATCTCTCGGTCTACGTGGATGATACTCTACTTTCACTTTATTACTTGTTCGACTGGTTCACTTGCCATCAAGGAAATCGACCAACAATCATTAACTGCACTTCAGTGTTCATTCTTTTATCAACTCGTGAGGAGTATTTAAACACTTATTTCATTGTCAAATTTGTATCTTAGGGTTGAGGAACCTTAAGAGATGGTGTATTAATTACAAGTTGTAAGGGGGAGTGTAGTCCGAGAGTGAGAGGTGTTACACCCCTACCAGCCTCGCCCTTTCGGGTGGCGAGTTAGAGGGATTTCTTATAAACAGTTACCTTTCCTTAGTTATTAGACCATTTTGATTATAAATCAGAGCGCGCGTGACAAAGCTTATGACCGGTTTGGACAATTACTGTACTGGTAAAAGTAAAACAAACATAAAGTAAAAGTTCCCGAAGGGTTAAGGGTACAGTTATCCAAAATGAAATACCGATAACAATATACAGTCATCTCAAAAATATAGAATACAAAATGATAAGGCATTCCCTATTCTTCACTGCACCGCTGGGCCTTACCTTTTCCAAAAAGGTTCTTCTATCTCAAGCACGTTCCCCTGTGTCTACAAGAGCGTCTGGAGTCCCAAAATGGCCCCCAGAGTAACCGTCAATACTCAAATACTAAATGTGTAAGGAGTATGTAAGTTACCATGCCAGATAAAATACAGAAACATGTCAAACACATACCATATATGCATCCAGATCATACCACAGTAAAACACATACCACAATCCAAGAACCCGCATAAATTGCCTTACCAAGGCAAGCCTCGCCTCACTGGATTCTCAACCTGGAAAGCCGCCCCTCACTAGGCCAGCCCCGGACTGAAAACTCAACCCGCACAGTCGCCAATTAAGGCCGGCCTCAGCGCTAGGAATCACACAACACTGTATGCATATTTGGCACAACATATACAGAGCAAAAACACACATGGCAAACACTAACATACAACAGAACACACAAAGATATCTGAGTAAAGCGGTTACTACCTGGTGTGGTAATTCTTGTCCTTAATATTCTACTGGGCCCGTTGAATTTTCAAGGGTTCCTTTGACCTATATATCATTAAAATACACTTATTCAGTATTTACAAAAATGCCATCACATTTTTCTTGTTAAAACTGAGCCCAAACCCAAGTTTTCCAGAAATCCAGTGTTTCTGACCCAACTTGTAAGCTTTTTAATAAATTCCAAAAACATCATATTTACATGAAACTAGCACCATTTGAACCATTGAAATTTCTATTTTCCACGAAAAATATTCTTAGACCTTGAAAGTACTTTTATTTTGGCGTGGTACTCACTTTTCACACTGAAATCGAGATTTCGCCATTGCACGCAGGCTAACTTTGCCAATTTTTATCTGTCAATTGGTACATCAAAAATATATCACATTACATATCAAAATGATGCGCCATATGTCTAATTTTCACCTGTAAAATTTCAGCTCAAACAAATATCTCTACTATTCTAAAAACATTTTTTTGAAGCTTCGCCTGTAATCCGAACACCGGAAGCCTCTTCTTTGAGTTTTTGGGGTTTTTGAGTTAGAAAACTTAAACCATGGCTTAACGCCACACAAAATCATGTTTTAAACACTTTGGGACCATTAAAAACTCCAAAACCAGACCCTAAAACCAAGCTCCAACCAGCAGCACGAAATTCTAAAGTTAAAGCTTTAAAGATTCGAGTTGTCGCGAGCTACCTATTTCTAACTTTGGATTGGTGGACCAAGTGGTTGAGAGCTTGAGCTGAGCTATGGAGCTTGCTGGTCCTCTCCTCTTCTGCAGCTGGACCACAATTTTTGGGGGAGGAAATGGCTGATCAAGCTTAATAATAATATCCCAAAAGTGACCCTTTAGTTCATATAACTAATTAAATCTTCTAGTTTGGTTAGGAACAAACTATATTTACTTGAGTTAATCCCATGTGCAGATTGGTGAATCTTCTAGGAGCACAAGTGGCATATGTTTTCTGCCCATAATCAGATTTTACTATTTCAATTTTTACAAAATTTATCTTATGTGATTCTAGATGACTTTTGGGGCCCACATGCAATGACTCAATTGACTAAGCTTGAATAATCAATTTTTTGTCAATTTGGGCAGATTACATGTGCATGGGGTGTCCCAAAATCTGAACTCGACCACTTAATTCCACTCTTCCCCTTTATTGGTCAATTTCGGGTCTACCGCTCCTATCGGTCCCGTCGGGTCCAAAAATGCGTCTTTTTGTACTTTTCTCTGACTTTGCCAGATATTCTCCTCTGCTTGGGCATATTCATGTGGCGCCTTCCCTCTTTCCAAGGTGGCCCCACATTTGTCTTATTACGTCCAAAATTATCCCCTAACTGGTCCCTATTGGTCCCTTTTTTCATCGGTCTATCGCTTGTGGGTCCCGCGTCTTGTATTTGGACCAGAGTATGGGTAAAATCATCATTTTTTCTCTCCCTTCTCATATAGAACGAAATTGAATACCCAAAGGTCAAGGAATTGACCATTTTGCCCTTGCTTCATCATACCGACTTTATGCCTCACTGGTATCTTGCCTTGGGCCCGCGCCTTTTCAAACCTGGGCCCACCAAAGACTCTTTTTCCTCAAACATGCAGAGGATCTTTATCTGTCCAGGAAATTTCATACTTCCTGAACTGGGCTTAGTAGTCTGCTTAATTTAGGCTTATTCTAAATTTTCAGGGTCCAAAATTCAGGATATTACAAGAGGACAATCCTTCGTTTACGTAGTGTAATTGTTCTTGAGAAATAGTGAAATCCTAGGTGTTCTGGGGACTGGACGTAGGTCAGTGTATTGGGTCGAACCAATATAAATTGTCTTGTGTTCGTTTATCTTATTGGTCTCTATTTCATTTTTATACAAGAGAAGATTATAAATTTTAAAGATCACCTATTCACCCCTTTAGGTGATATTCCATCTTCACAAGACTCACATGTATCAAATAATTTAAAATCAAATGAGTTAAGAAATCCATCTTGATGGAGTTTTGAAATGTGTTTCTCATTTGTATGGCCTAGACGACAAGATTATAGGTAGGTCGGATTCAAATCATTTGACTTGAACCTTTTAGTAGTTATGTCATAGATTCGTCCATCATTAGGATGTTCTAAATTAAGTACATAAAGACCAGCATGCAAATCTCCATGAGCATAAAAAACATCATTATGATAAATTGAACATTTACAGTTCTTAATAATGGAAGTATAACCTTCCTTATTGTTGGTTGATTTCCTTGATGGCAAGTGAACCAGTCGAACAAGTAATAAAGTGAAAGTAGAGTATTGTCCCACAGAGACTGAGATACCGAGGAATGACGCACCAATGCTATGACAGTTCTGAAAGCAAAAAGTAAATATAATTGGGTGGAGAGGTTTTGTAACTATGCTACTAGAAAACGTAAACAAAGATCTATAAACGAGAGAAGATATCAGTGAGAAGTTAGGCTAGACTCAGAATCGTCCTTAAGTGCTTCACTCCCCTAGTTGCTCTACCCCGATGCTATAGCATCTACACTGTACAGCTTCCACAATTGCTACAGCATAGACACCAACTGCAAACTATTTGGTTAACCCACCACTATAATCTATCGAAGCTTCCGCATCAGATACATTTGATACTAACTATACTCCTTCCATATTCCTATGGTAACTTTCTAGTCGACCTGCGTTACGCTCGGGTGTAATAGTTATGAGAGGTAGACCCATTCCCGAAGCCTACAATAATAGGTCTCGCCGTGCACGGCGGCCTAGCAAACACCGTTTTTACCTCAACTCCTTGCCGATGGGCGACGCCACAGATCTAGCCCTTAACTTCCGTTAACCGACTAGTAATAAGCACACCAATACGCAAACCAAATTTATTTAATTAAAAACTGCAACTGGGTTCATTCGACACATAAAGAATCATCCTCGTCCAGCCATCTAAAGTTTAGTTCATGACTGACGAGGGACACACAGAACAGACACTAACAGAATGACCCATGATCAATAAAACAAAGATCAAAAATAGAAAACTGAAAGCTTGATAGAATTTCTGACCACGTGGTTGAGGTCCTGTCACGTCACCACTCCACGTCTTCTTCGTTCTGTCTCACTACGGAAGGAATGCTTTGGAGGTCTTGGAAGTCCGTGCTCTTGTGAAATCTCGACTCTTCTCTTGAGTCCCGCCGAAAGTCGAATCTCGTTCTAAGGCTCTCGACTCGTTAGGGTTGGCTCTACTTGTTTCCTTTTATAATCGGTCCTTTCTTGCGCCGCAAGTTCTAGCGAGTTGGGCCTTTCCTAACTGCGTCGGAATCTATCATATCTTTAGATCCGAGTAGATTGCTGCTATTGATTCTGTGAGATTCTTCAAATCTTTCAGTTTCGATCCTCCGCATCTTCTCTTCTGTTATGTCAGGAACCTATCTGTAAATATCGTCCTTTATTTTATTCCTGAAATCATCTGGGTAAAAAGGTCATAAAACATATCACATAGCATTGCTTCCTCTACTCGGCTATAGCATTCAGGATGCCTTGTATTGCACTTCGAATCGCTGTCAGAATGCTATAGCATCGTATCAGCTCTGCTATTCGATTTCTCTTAAAAACAAAGCAATTTGTTCCACTCCCAGCACATGCAAATGATTTCTTCTCTTTAGTCCCTATATCATGAATGTATGCCTTTTTGCTTAGATTATCTATAGTTGAGCTTGGATTTAACATTCAATTCAGCCAATTAGTACAAGGAAAACATGATATTATTTGTGCTCATCAATGATATAGATGAAACAACGAATGAAGTTAAACTCAAATTGATTGTACAGCTTTTGGTAGGTGGCAAATTAAATGCTCTGGCTATTTATAGTTGACACAATTAATGACCGTTGGTGAAGTTCATAAAATAGCCGTTTAGACTCTCGAATGTGTCCGTTAGACAAATGAAGTGTTCGTCAAGAGTCTCGCCGTTTGAATATTCAGATGGAATGTGCAGAGTGACATTCTCTTTCATTCCTTTTGTTTTGCCGTTGTGAGATAGTATTTAATATGCCAGCGGAATATCAGAGTTGGCTTTACTTTGCTGGAGGTTTTGGTTTCCGAGAGTATCACGGTTTAGGTAGCAGCATTTAATGTCTGATAGACGAGATCGCTTTATTCAAATTGGCTGGCAATCCATGTCTAAATGATATGAAACTTATAAACAAATTGGTTAATAGCATTTGGTAATCACAATAAGCAATAATCAGAAGAGATATTAATCCATTCAATGATTCATGAATCTCGTAGTCGGTGATTTGAAAAACAGGGGTGATATTGCTCGCGCAATGATTCATGCTTGCTCGACCAAGCTCCTTTGAAATGTACAAGAAAATGCACTTTTGGTCATTGATGCTCGAGCAGGTTGCAAAGCTAGCTCGGGCAAGCTCTTATGATTCAGTTTAAAGTACTTGAAATTCACTGATGCTCGAGCATGCTTTCCTGCTTGCTCGAGCATGAATTAAATCATGCTCGAGTAAGCTCTATTCAAACGATGAAGAACACATGTTGCTTGACCTTGCTCGAGCAACATTTTGTGCTTGCTCGAGCATGCTGCTCGAGCAGCCTTTTGTCCCCTGCTCGAGCAAGGACTTATGCAGACCAGAATACACAGGTTGTTCGATGTTGCTCGAGCAACCTTTTAAGCCTGCTCGAGCAAAGTGCTTGAGCATGCTTTAACCTTTTGCTTGAGTATGCTCAGCTCTGCCATTGTTTTGTTCTGGTTTGCTCGATGTTGTTCGAGCAAGACCATATGGGCTGTTCGAGTAAGGTTTCCTTAGATCAGATCTGATAAACCTTGCAATGATGTTGCTTGAGCAAACTTGATCCTTTGCTCGAGTAACATTCTGAAGATGCATTTATCATATTATATCCAATGTTATTGCTCATTTTAATTTAACAACTTGGAAATTGTAATCATAAAAAACACACAAGCTAACATTCTCCTCCTTTTTGATGATGACAATTCCAAGAGCTAGTTTGAAAGAAAAATAGATTTGAGTAAATTGTTAAACCAAGTGTCTGATAAATAAACTGAAATGCAATGTGATATTAATAATAAATTCATAGTTATAGCCGAATACAAAATAAGCTTAACTTAAACCAAAAGAACATCACAAGCTAAACGACTGAAACTAAACAACTGGCTGCCTAAACAAACTAGCTACCTCATAGTTACAGCCGAATACAAAATAAGCTTAACTTAAACCAAAACAACATCACAAGCTAAACAACTAAAACCAAACAACTGGCTGCCTAAACAAACAACATCACAAGCTAAACAACTGAAACTAAACAACTGGCTACCTAAACAAACTAGCTACCTACTCTCCCCCTTTGTCATCGACAAAAAGGGAGCCCTGAACAGATGGAGAGGCAGGGGAGCTATCAGGGAAATTAGAAGGAGAAGAGGAGGGAAGAGGCATAGTAGAAGGGTCAATGGTAGGCGGAGGAAGAACCGGATCCATAGCTGGAGAAGATGGAGGAGGATGAGGAGCAGGGCTAGGGGATTCTCTTAGAGGGACCAGAGTAGCCAAGACTTTGTGCTAAAGCATCCAGAGTGGCATCAAATTTTTTATGTTGCAGGACAAGAGTCTGAACCTCGGTCATGAGTTCTTGCTGTTGATCATGTAGAGCGGAGAAGCGCTGGTCCGTGTCTGACTTGAAGTCTTGGAAATCTAGGTCCATTTGAATGCCAAGATTAATCTTGAGGTTCAGCATATCTTGATGAAACCCTGTGATCATCTTCTTGGTCAATTCCTATAAACATCTAGGGAGCGCAACACAAGAGCCATGGCTTTTTGAATAGCGGCCTCAACAATAGCCTGAGTAGCAGCCTGTGAAAATGATGGCTCTGGAGTAGAAGTAGATGGACCAGCCTTAGAAGACTCTGCTTCATCCAGAGTTGTGAGGCAGATGGTATTGAGACCAATGGCTTAGACACAGCCGGTTGAGAGGAGGAAATAGGTTCCTTGCCCTTCCCTTTATTTGATGTCGCCTTAGTGAAGGATATCCTCATATTTTTCATCTGTGCCTTTGATAATTGAATATTTTATACACTTCTTTTTATCTCTTGATTAATAATTTAGGACTCTTTAGTTAATAAATAATGGCTTTTATACTTATTTAGACTTTGGGCCTTTGATTATATTTTAGCCATTATTTAATAATAAATTCCAGTTTTACATTGCTTCACTATTTTTACCATAACTCTTGAACCATATATTAGATTTGCCTCATTTTTATCTCATATTTTAGATGATTCAGAGAGCTACAATTGTTATGAAGACATGAAGAGCGAATTCGGACAAGAGGGTGGTTGATTTTGGAGCTGAAGTCATATGTATTTTTGGATTTCAGTTGGGCTCGAATTTTGTAATTAAAGCCCATTTTGTTTTAATTTCGTTTTAGGCTGACCCATTTCCATTTTAGGTTTAGGTTTAAGTTAGATGGCATCCACAAACATTGAGTCATATACGTTTTTAGACAGTTTTAGATTAAATATATAAGTGTTATTTTCTCTCAACTGTTCTTCGTGTTCATGATGAACTTCTTCATTTCTGTTCGATTTTCGTTCTGCATAACCATGACTAGCTAAGCTACTGTGATTGACCCATGGATTGAAGATTCCACTATCCAGAGGACTCGTTCTTAATGGTAACAAATTCATTTTTGTTTTGTAATTTTGGATTCGATTTATTTTCGGATTGGGTGTTAGATTTAACGCCCAGATCGACATTTCCCAAGGACGTAGTTCGAACTAGGTTAAAGTATTACTTGTGCGATCGTACGAGAGATATGCCACGATTCAAACAAATTCTGAATGATTTTTCAGTTGAAATCTCTGGGCAAATGCGAGATTTCGGTTTGTCCGAGTCGATCACAAGTTCGGTTATAAATGCTTTCGTTCTAGGAAGGGAAGTGGTGGAATTCGAAATCCTGGGTTAATCTTCTGTTTATCTGTTTAATCTGTGTTTACTTCGTTCTGTTTATGTTATTTCGTTTTTATTCTCTTTAAATCAAAACCCCCATTTTTTTATTGTTTTATTGCTGTTCGAATTGAACCGACTACGAATTCATTGGGAAACGACCCAGGTTACATTATACTGCAAATCCTTTTCTAATCTGGTTATTTTGGGAGATTACGGCAAATCTCTGTTAGGCTTCCCAAATAGCGGAGGATACACTTCTTGGTCGTCTGAGAGATACCAAACATTGTTTACCTCTAATATCCAAGAAACCAAGGAAGGATAGGGAATCGTGGCACGAAGCCGAACCTTAGCCTTTGAGAGGAATGCCATCATTTCTTCCAAGATCCACTTGCCTATATTCTGTTGCTCCATGGCAACTAGTGAGGCAAACCGTTCAAAGTCTTTTCGAACAAAGTGAGAAAAGCTCTGCCCTTTCTGAACTAGGCTTCGACTGTAGACATACTAGAGGACTCTATACTCGTCTTTCATCATGGCTGGTGTTACGTTAATTTTTGTGCCTTCCATTGGAACATCCGAGAAGAGGATATGATGACACTCAACAAGTGAGAGCTTAGGAGGATCTTCAGGAATGTCCACAATACCCAAAACAACGTTGAGATCATGAGCCGTTATCTTGATTTCATGGTCTCGAACATTTGTAACCAACACGTCCTCGTCAGATTTATTTTCCTTTTCCGGCACATACATGTTGTGGTAGAATACTCGTACAATCTCCAGGGAGTACGGCTTGCTTATACTGAGAAGAGGCATAAACTGATGTAGCCAGTCAGTAATGTTGAACTTGAATTTTTCTTTAAAGTGAGCCAAATCCACATAGACGATTGAACAAAAAGGTCTAGACTCATAATACCGCGCAAACAGACGATGATCATCTACAACAATATTACCAGTAATCATATTTGGTGAAGGTTCCGGTAGCTTACCATCCTGAGGACGACTCGTCGAAGGTTGTTCGTCTTTATTCTCAGACTCTTGAGATTTGAGTGAAAAGGAGACTTTGAGCTTTTTGCTTCTAGACCCTTGAGATCTCTGACTAAGGGAGGGCTTGAGTGGTAGAGATTGGTCCTCTTTTGATTTACCGCTAATCTCATCGAAGGTCTTCTCGGTACCGACGATTTTTGAGGACGGTGGCGATGGTGACCTTGAACGTTTGCTCTTTCCGGTAGGGAGAGACCCGTCTTCAGTCTAGTCGTTGGTTATTCCAGAGGATGCACACCCATCTTTTACTTCTCAAGTGTTTTGCAGATTTCTCGGAGACAGTGACTTTCGGCTTGTAGTAGCGTGATTTCTTCACAGGAGACGATTGGGAAGGAGAGTTTTTACTCAAACCCGCCATCAAGAGAGGAGATTTGGGTTTTTTGGAGAAGGGGGTTCGATGGTGAAGGATCCGATTGAGAGATTGTGAGAATGGAGGGAAGTGGAGAGTTTTAAGAAAATTGATCGGTTGAAACGGTTAATTTTGATGAATCGAACAGTCGTAACGGAGGAATTTGAGAATCGATTGACAAACGGACGTAACGGATCGAAGGAATTTGAGAGGAGGAAGTTAGGGTTTCAACGGCAAAAATTAGGATTTTCTGTCAAATGAAACGACATTGGGGTTTTAAGCACTTTGGTAGTCGAGCAAGCGTTTTCCATGCTCGAGCATAGTTCTTGCTCGAGCAGACTTCTAGTCTTGCTCGAGCATGTACGTATACATGCAATTTTTAATAATACAAAAGTCGTTATTTAACTATGATAAAATCATTAGGTCTAACCTCCCATCAAATGTGTACCATGAACATTTCATTTATAACCACATTTTGAAATATTGAGACTTGAGATTGATCTTTTGCTCAACTTGAACAAGATTCATCAGCGAGGCATGCTTGGGCAAACTCTGGAGGATTGCTCGAGCATTGCTTCCTATTTTCTTCATTTCCCGTTCTTGCTCGAGGAGGTGTCTGAGCTTTGCTCGAGGAAACACCATTGTTTCTTATATTCAGGAATGCAGCTTATGATGTTGCTCGAGCAAGTGGCATAGGTGTGCTTGGGCAACATTATTCATCAATTCTGCTTCTTCTTCGCTATTGCTCGAGCATTGCCTTTAGTGTGCTCAAGCAAATTCTTTCTTTCTTCATTTTTCACAGCTTTTCGTTAGTGCTGGAGCAGATATCAAGAGTGTGCTCGAGCAACCCTCTTTTCTCTATCCTTTTCTCTACTTTTTCATCACTGCTCGATCAGGTATAACAGATGTGCTTGAGCAAGTCTTTTACTTTTGCATTTCTTAACACATCTTTTTTTGGATTTTCTCGAGTATAGACTACTAAGATGCTCGAGCAAGACCTTCTCTGTTAGACTCTGTTTAACCTCTCATATTCAGAGTATCCTGCATAAACACAAACAAGAAACCCTGATGCCAAAGTCAGTAATATTCTGTTAGGAGTAGATTAACTACAAAATAAACACTTACAATTCATTGGGATTAGCCATTCCCAATTCTCTCCGAATGAATAGAAATTGCTCTTTAGCCAGTGGTTTGGTGAAGATGTCGGCCAGTTGAAGATGTGTGGGAATGAACATCACTTTGACATCTTTCTTTTGCACATGATCACGAATAAAGTGATGCCTTACATCAATATGATTGGTCCTTGTATGCTAAACTGGATTTTTCGCCATGCTAATCTTGCTCGTGTTATCACACAGAATTGGAATATCTCTCAAGTGGACTCCCAAATCAGACAATTGTTGTTTTAACCACAAGACTTGTGCACAACAGCTTGAGCCAGCAACATACTCCACTTCAGTTGATGAAACAGCTACAGTAGTCTGCTTCTTACTGAACCAAGATACAAGTGAGCCTCCGAAGAACTCACATTGCCCACTGGTGCTCTTTTTGTCAGTCTTGTATCCAGCGTGGTTAGCATCTGAGTATGCAACCAAGAACTCTTGTTGTCCTTTTGGAAACCAGAGACCCAATTCCTTTGTGTTTGAAAGATATCAAAAGATTCTTTTGACGTGCTCTGCGTGTGATTCTTTAGGAGCTGATTGGAATCTCTCACACATTCCCACACTAAACTGTATATCCGACCGACTAGCAGTCAAATAGAGCCAGGATCTGATCATTCCTCTATATTTAGTTATATTAAAGTCTTTTCCTTTTTCTTCGTCCGTATCCAGCGAGGCTGTTGAGCTCATTGGAGTGTCTGCCCCATTACAGGGCTCCAAACCAAACTTCTTGAGCAAATCTCGAAGATACTTTGTTTGTGAAATAAATATTTCATCCTTTCGTTGCTTGATTTGTAATCCAAGAAAATAATTAAGTTCTTCCATCATTGACATCTTGAACTCACCCTGCATCTTCTTGGAAAATTCCTCACAGAGAGAGTCATTAGTAGCACCAAATATTATATCATCCACGTATATTTGCACAATTAGGAGTTCATTAAGCTTATTAGTTTTGATAAAAAAGTGTTGTGTCTGCTCTTCCTCTAACAAAGCCTTGATCTAAAAGAAATTTACTTAATCGTTCATACCAACCTCTAGGAGCTTGTTTGAGACCATATAAGGCTTTCTTAAGATGATAGACATGGTCTGGATGATCTTCATTTTCAAAACTAGGAGGTTGTTCTACATATACTTTCTCCTGAATAAAACCATTTAAAAGGCACTCTTTACATCCATTTGATAGAGTTTGAACTCTTTGATACACGCAAAGGCTAAGAGTACCCGTATTGCTTCCAATCTAGCCACTGGAGCAAACTTTTCCTCATAATCAATACCTTCTTCCTGATTATAGCCTTTGGCAACCAGTCTAGCCTTATTATGGACTATAATTGCAGATTCATCTCGTTTGTTTTTTAATACCCATTTAGTGCCAATGACCGGATGGTCTTTAGGCCTAGGTACCAAATCCCAAACTTGATTTCTATCAAATTGGTGTAATTCTTCTTGCATTGCTAACACCCAATCATTATCTGATAGGGCTTTGTCAATCTTTGAAGGTTCAATGTGAGAATAAAAGCTGAAAACGTTACTTCATTTAAAGTGCTTTTTCTGGTCCTCACCCCTTGATTAACATCACCTATTACTTGGTCCAAGGATGATTCCTTATGAACCTCCAAGCTTTAGGTTGAGATTGATCAGGGTTTTCTAAATTGTTTTGAGGATCAATTTCAAAGACATCTTCAGAATTTTCAATAGAGGCAGAAGTAGATTTCGAAAATAATTGATTTTTGAAAATATTTTCTTCATCATCATCTAGAGATTCATCTAACTTAGACTCACAGAACACAATATGTATTGATTCTTCAACTACATGAGTACGCTTGTTAAATACTCTATATGCCTTACTTCTATTAGAGTAACCAAGAAATATACCTTCATCGGATTTGGGATCAAATTTTCCCAAATTGTCCTTACCATCGTTGTGAATGAAACATTTACAACCAAATATGTGAAGGTGAGCCAAGTTTGGTTTCCTCCCTTTATAGAGCTCATATGGAGTCTTATTGAGCTTTTTCCGGAGATAGGCTCAATTTGATATGTAGCTGGCTGTGCTCATAGCATCTACCCAGAACACTTGTGATGTCCTGATTCTCATTCAACATTGCACGAGTCATCTCAGTTAGCACACGGTTCTTCCTTTCGACCACACCATTCTTTGTGGTGTCCTTGGAGCCGAGAAATTGTGATTGATCCTGTGAGCATCATAGAATTCTCCGAATGCTTGATTCTCGAATTCACCTCCGTGATTCGTTCGAATGGCTGTAATACAAACACCTTTCTCATTTTGCACCTTGTTGGCAAACACAACAAACAGATCAAATGTTTCATCTTTAGAAGATAGGAAGATGGTCCAAGTAAAGCACGAGAAATCATCGACAATGACTAGAGTATATAGATGTCCGCCAAGACTTCTAACTCTTGCGGGTCCAACTAAATCCATGTGAAGTAATTGAAGAGGTCGATTAGTCGAGATTTCAAGTTTGTTTTTAAAAGATGATTTAGTTTGTTTACCCCGTTGACACGAATCACAGATTATATCATTTTTAAAATGAAGTTTGGGTAAACCAATCATTAAATCTTTTATTAACAACTTATCCAGTTGATACATGTTGACATGATCCAAACGCTTATGCCACAACCAACTTTCATCTAGGTTGCTAACAAAACATTTTTCAGAATTCATTTTTGGTAGATCTAAGGTATAACAATTTCCTTCACGAGGAGCTTTGAATAATACCTTTATTTTACCTTTATCAATTAGGAGATCATCTTTGTTGACAATGAGACATTCTTTTGAGTCAAAGATAATCCAGTTGTTCTTATCAGCACTTTGACTCACACTCAGAAGATTATGGCAGAGACCTTCCACAAGATAGACGTCTTTAATCTGCGATCCATCCTTCGTTCCGATCTCACAAATGCCAGTAATTTTTCTGGATTGATTTCCTCCAAAGGTGACCCTGCCTCCATCTTTAGATCTCATAGCAACAAACTTCTCTGCATCTCCCGTCATGTGTCTGGAGCATCTTGATTCTTGATGCTCTCAAGCACAGCTGCAAAAACAGAGGAGATCAAGCTTTAGGTACCCATCTTTTCTTGGGTCCTTTGGGGTTAGTCTGGGCCTTAGGAATGTAGGTTCCCTTAGGCACCCACTGATAATTACCAACCGGCTTATCCCTTCTATCCTTTTTATGAAAACATGATGAGGTACTATGTCCCTTTCGGTTGCAGTAATTACAATGTGCAAATGGGTTTGAAGAGTGAACAGTTTTTCAAAAGTAATTCAAATAGGATTTTCCACCCGTTTTCTTTTTGCCTTTTTGTTTATAAAAAATACGATTATATCCTATTCCTGAACGATCGTTTGTAAACCTTTGTGCTTTCAAAATCACATTGAGCATTTCACTACCTCTAGTGAACTTCTCAAGTGTTTTCGTAAGATACAAATTCCTTTTCTCCTAATCCAGGCAATCGTCACAAATACGATCCCCACTTGTGAGATTTTCAACTTGCATTTTAAGAGTTAAGTATTGCCTTTTCAAATCTATACATTCATTACAAACTTTTATGGATTCAGAGTGGATTTAATTGTATTCATCAAATAATTCATCATAGGTTGGTTGTATATCATGTACCTCACTGTCGTTTTCAGTTGGCTCTTCTTCTTCTGCTACCAGACAGATGTTGGTAGTCTCTTTCTCTTCTTCGCTCTCTTCTCCTGAGGAGTCATCTCCCCAGATTCCTGACACATATGCCTTCTTCTTAAATTGATAAGACTTCTTCTTCTTTTCTTTCTCACTATCTTTCAGTTGAGGACATTCTGACTTGTAATGACCAGGCTTCTCACATTCATAACAAATGACTTGATCTTTGTCTCTGAAGTCACGTTTGTAATTTGGATTCCCTCTTTGAAATCTATTTCTGAAGCCACGATCCTCGTCATCGTCTACTGGCCATTTCATCATCGTCTTCATCATCCTCGTCCTCTTCTTCTTTCTCCTTTAGGGCATTAAGAGCAATTCCCTTATTTCGGCTACTGTTGACATCATCCAGATCCTTTTTGAATCTCAGTTTGCTTTCATATTTAGACAAACTTCTGAATAAGGCAGCAACTGAGGCCATTGATTCTCCATGAGCCTCCTCAATTGCAATGACCTTTGCTTCCCAATCTTTTGTCAGAACATTGAGAATCTTACTGACTTGAGGACCTTGTTCATATATTTTACCCAAGGCCGCCAACTGATTTGTTAAATGAGTGTATATGAGTTGGAACTCGGTAATGGTTTCTCCTGACTTCATCCGTAGTAAGTCATACTCGGTGGTCAGAGTGTTGATACGGTTCTCCTTGATGCCGGAAGTACCTTCATATGCAATCTCTAGAGCCTTCCACATTTCTTTCGCGGTTGACAGATTACATATTCGAAAGTACTCCTTTTGACTGAGAGCACTTTGAAGCATCAGAATAGCCTTACTATTGAGAGTGATATTTTTCTTATCATTCTCATCGAATTCAGCCTTTGTCTTCGAAACATTAATTCCTCCTTCAGTTTTCATTGGTACATAGTCTCCAGTTTCTATCACTCTCCAGAGACCATATTTAGTAGCCATCACGAACACTCTAAATTTAGCTTTCCAAAAGGAATAATGTTCGCCGTTGAATCTTGGGGGTCGGTTGATTGAAGCACCATCAGGTAATATTCCTTCTATGATCTTTCTCGGGATGTTAAGCCCAACTGAGAAACCAACGCTCTGATACCAAATGAAGATGGAATATCACCTAGAAGGGGGTGAATATGTGATTTTAAAATTTATAATATTCTCTCGTGTATAAACGAAATAGAGACCAATAAGATAAAAGAACACAAGACAATTTATACTGGTTCGGCCCAATACACTGACCTACGTCCAGTCCCCAGAACACCTGGGATTTCACTATTTCTCAAGAACAATTACACTCTCTGTA
The DNA here is from genome assembly GCA_019022655.1 of Acacia acuminata. Classification (NCBI taxonomy): domain Eukaryota; kingdom Viridiplantae; phylum Streptophyta; class Magnoliopsida; order Fabales; family Fabaceae; genus Acacia; species Acacia acuminata. The sequence continues at coordinate 569,792 of JAFJYI010000048.1, read as the reverse complement.
AACGAAGGATTGTCCTCTCACTCTCGGATTACACTCCCCTTTACAAGTTGTAATTAATACACCCTCTCTTAAGGTTCCTCAACCTTAAGATACAAATTTGACAATGAAATAAGGGTTTAAATACTCCTCACGAGTTGATAAAAGAATGAACACTGAAGTGCAGTTAATGATACAGATGAAACAGCGAATGGAATTAAACTCAAATTGATTGTGCAGCATTTCGGTAGGTGGCAAATTGAGTGCTCTGGCTATTTATAGTTGACAAAATTAATGACCATTGGTGAAGTTTATAAAATAGCCATTTAGATTCTCGAATATGTCCGTTAGACAAATGAAGTGTTCGTCAAGAGTCTCGCCGTTTGAATATTCAGATGGAATGTGCAGAGTGACATTCTCTTTCATTCCTTTTGTTTTGCCATTGTGAGATAGCATTTAATGTGCCAGCAGAATATCAGAGTTGGCTTTACTTTGCTGGAGATATTGGTTTCTGAGAGTATCATGGTTTAGGTAGCAGCATTTAATGTCTCTGACAGACGAGATCGCTTTATTCAAATTGGCTGGCAACCCATGTCTAAATGATCTGCAACTTATAAACAAATTAGTTAATAGCATTTGGTAATCACAATAAGCAATAATCATAAGAGATATTAATCCATTCAATGATTCATGAATCTCGTAGTCGGTGATTTGAAAAATAGGGGTGATATTGCTCGAGCAATGATTCATGCTTGCTCGACCAAGCTCCTTTGAAATGCTCAAGAAAATGCACTTTTGGTCGTTGATGCTCGAGCAGGTTGCCAAAGCTAGCTTGGGAAAGCTTTTATGATTTAGTTGAAAGTACTTGAGATTCATTGATGCTCGAGCATGCTTTCCTACTTGCTCGAGCATGGATTAAATCATGATCGGGCAAGCTCTATTCAAACGATGAAGAACACATGTTGCTCAACCTTGCTCGAGCAACATTTTGTGCTTGCTTGAGCATGCTACTCGAGAAGCCTTTTGTCCCCTGCTAGAGCAAGGACTTATGCAGACCAGAATAGACAGGTTGCTCGATGTTGCTCGAGCAACCTTTCAAGCCTGCTCGAGCAAAGTGCTCGAGCATGCTTTAACCTTTTGCTCGAGTATGCTCAGCTCTGCCATTGTTTTGTTCTGCTTTGCTCGATGTTGCTCGAGCAAGACCATATGGGCTGCTCGAGCAAGGTTTCCTCAGATCACATATGATAAACCTTGCACATGATGTTGTTCGAGCAAACTTGATCCTTTGCTCGAGTAACATTCTGAAGATGCATTTATCAAATTATATCCAATTTTCTTTGCTCATTTTAATTTAACAACTTGGAAATTGTAATCATCAAAAACACACAAGCTAACATCTTGTTTATTGGGAAAGATGACAGACTCCTTTTACTGAACACAGTGAGAAGGCCACCGATTTGTTGGGCCTCAAACATACTGATGTGTGTGGACCAATGAATACATCTGCCAAAGGAGGTCATTTGTACTTCATTACATTTATCGACGATTTTAGTAGATATGGGTATATCTATCTAATGAAATATAAGTCTGAATCTTTTGAAATGTTCAAAATATTCCAAAATGAAGTGCAAAACCAACTTGGCAAAATAATTAAGGCACTTCGATCTGATCGAGGTGGTGAATATTTGAGCCAAAAGTTCATTGATCGTCTTAGGAGTTGTGGGATCATCTCACAACTTACTCTTCCAGGAACACCTCAATGGAATGATGTTTCTGAATGAAGGAATCGAACTCTATTAGATATGGTTCGATCTATGATGAGTCAAATAGATCTTCCACCTTCTTTTTGGGGCCATGCCCTAGAAACAGCTGCGTTCACACTAAATCGTGTTCCGCAAAGGCAGTTGAAAAGACGCCATATGAGATATGGATTGGGAAGAAACCCAGTTTGTCATTTCTTAAGATTTGGGGATGTGAGGTTTATGTTAAACAACAAGCCTCTGATAAATTATCATCTAGATCCTCAAAATGCCTTTTTGTGGGGTATCCTAAGGAAACTAAAGGATACTATGTCTACAATGCCACCGATCACAAAGTGTTTGTTATTCGGAATGGTATCTTTTTGGAAAAATAGTTTATCTCTAAAAGAACCAGTGGGAGTAAGGTGAACCTCGAAAAAGTTCTACCGAAAAAGACTCACAATAAGTTGTTGAGCCTACTTAAGTAACATAAGGCCCACGAAGGTCCGATAGGTCATAGCTACAGCCTCAGAGATATGGATTTCTGATTACTGGAAGTCGTGATGTTTTCTCATAGAACAGAGTGAGACAACTGCCTATCAAGAGGCCGTGGTGGGACCAAACTCTGAAAAATGGCTTGATGCCATGAAGTCTGAAATGCAATTCATGTACGACAATAAGGTATGGACCTTAGTCGATCCACCTGAAGGTGTAAAAACCATTGGGTGCAAGTGGGTTTTCAAAGAGAAAACTGACATTGATGGCAAAGTAAATGTCTTCAAGGCACGACTGGTTGTAAAAGGATTCACTCAAACTCATGGTGTGGACTATGATGAAACCTTTTCCCCAGTTGCAATGGCCAAATCAATCTAAAATCATTCTTGCCATTGCATCATATTTTGACTATGAGATATGGCAGATGGACGTCAAAACAGCCTTCCTTAACGGAAAGGCGCGAGGATGTGTACATGACACAACCTAAGGGTTTTGTGCGTCCAGAGGACTCGGTAAAGTATGTAAGCTTCAAAGATCCATTTATGGATTAAAGCAAGCATCTCGGAGCTGGAATCATCGTTTTGATGAAGTAGTCAGAGAGTTTGGATTCATTCAAAACATGGATGAACCTTCTGTTTACAAGAAGGTTAGTGGGAGCACAGTTGTATTTCTAGTGCTTTATGTTGATGACATCCTACTCATTGAGAATGACATTTCTACCTTGCAGAGTGTCAAGTCTTGGTTAGTAAAGTCTTTCTCAATGAAAGATTTAGGCGAATCTACTTATATCCTAGGGATCAAGATCTATAGAGATAGATCCAAGAGACTAATAGGCCTAAGTCAGAGCACATACATAGACAAGATACTGCATAGGTTCAGTATGCAGGATTCTAAAAGGGGTAACATGCCCATATCTCATGGCATTCATCTCAGTAAGGATCTGTGTCCTAGTACACAAGATCAAAGAGACCACATGAGTAAGATTTCGTATGCCTCTGCCATTGGATCTATCATGTATGTCATGTTATGTACTCGACTGGATGTGTCATTTGCCTTGAGTATGACCAGCAGATATCAACAAGATCCCGGTGAAGGTCACTGGACTGCTGTTAAGAATATCCTTAAGTACTTAAGAAGGACTAAGGACTTATTCTTGGTATATGGTGGCTTGGAGGATGAGCTCTATGTGACTGGTTACACAGATGCGAGTTTCCAAACTGACCAAGATGATTCAAGATTGCAATCAGGATATGTATTCCTGTTAAATGGTGGTGCGGTAAGCTAGAAGAGCTCTAGGTAGAGCACTGTAGCTGATTCTGCAACGGAAGCTGAGTATATAGCAGCATCAGATACAGCTAAGGAAGCCGTTTGGATCAGAAAGTTCATCACTAAACTGGGGGTGGTTCCTTCCATCTCAGATCCAATAGTCTTGTTCTGTGACAAAAGCGGCGTTATTGCGTAGACCAAGGAGCGTAGGTCACATCAAAGGACCAAGCACATACTCAGGCGATTTCATCTTATCAGAAAAATCAATGAAAGAGGTGATACAAACATATGCAAAGTACCAGGAGAAGACAATGTAGCTGATCCTCTTACTAAGTCAAGCTTGCACAAGCAAAACATGAGCATCATGTTAGGGCAATGGGAATTAGAGTAATTAATGATTGCACCTAGTGCAAGTGGGAGTCTGTTGGAAATTATGCCCTAGGGGCAAGTCATTGTACCTTAGATATTTATGTTATTTAAAACATTTTCTTTTAGTTAGCATTTTGTTTGCATGTTTATATTGATAATTGTATCCCGGATATATCTTATAGATTATCCTAAATGTCCCTGGTCAGTCATCCACGCGGGATCGAAGATGAGATAAGACCTGTATGACTTTGATGAGGTATGGAGATACGAATCAAATTCATGGGCACTTGTAAGTGTACAAGGTGCTGGACTGACCCATTATGAGAAAGTTGCATGATTTTAGTCATAAGCTTATCTCATGTATAACCGCGTCACGACGCCCCATGACATGAGATCATCATGGATTCCTACATGACAAGTCCCTGATCTTTGACCTAGTCAAAAGTCACCTTTGACCGGGTGATGATAAAGGCTTGGATCAGGATCAGTGGTTTTCATGCAGAGGAATGTGAGTGGTCAAGATGGAATTTGTCCCTCACATTTGTAGAGAGATAATACTGGCCCCCTCGATGAGTGAGTCTGAGAAATGTATGGCCATACTACGATGGAAAGGAGTTTCCATTTCAATTATTAGACTACTCGAGAATCGAGAAGTAATAGTCAAGAATAGGAAGTTGACATTATCCATGCCTCATCCTTGACTAAATTATCGCGTGACAAAAGGGACGTGACATGGTTGTGTGATAGGTTGTATCGTATCATCGATCTCCATATTAATTGGGTAGTCGCAATGTCTTGCTAGAGTTCGCTTGTGACTTGTGGGCTGGTACAGTATTGGCCCATTGCCAATCTCTTGTGGCATGCAGGGTCGCACATAAGAATAGCCCAACACGAGCAGAAGTGTCCAGATTCATTGAATCTTAGATATATCTAAGATTTAATGAATGCTGAATTTAATCTAGGATGAATATATATATATATATATATTAAATTCGAAAATAATATAATATTATTATTAAATGTAGATTATAATATTATTATATATTATTTGTTTTGTATTTAATTTATTTGATAAATTAAATAGAGATATTGTATCTCACATTTAATTTTCGAATAAAGATATCATATATCTGTTTAATTTAAATTGAGATATAGTATCACATTTAATTAAATAGATAGATATCATTTCTCAGATTTAATTTATAGAGATAAATTAAATTAGAAGGCTTTTAATTCAGATTAAATAAATAGATTAGATTAGATCTATTAGATAGATTTAATTAATATATATTTTTAATGCAGATTCAAAATTCGAATTTCAAAATTAATGAGGATTAATTTTGAATATATTACGCCTATCGGGTTTAGAAAAACCTACGGGGCTTTTGTCGAGCGTATTAGAAAGCCACGAGAAACCCCAAAGAGGAAAGAGAGAGACACATAGTTCGAAGGAACTAGCACACTGCCGCAGTGGTGTTCAGAGATTATTCTGTGGATACCGGTAGAGGAAGGCGATTCGTAGAGTCGACTTCTACTGATCGAGAAGGTAGCCCACCAGATAGAACAAGACGTACACCCGTTCGGCATAGGTATGATTCGGATTCCCTTAACCTTGATTTAAACGGGGTTGAGCGATCCTCAGAAAGGATTCGTAAAGTTTTAATTTCGCTGCGTGTATGGATCCCAAATTTGTATGGTCTTACCATGGAGTATGAGTTAGTAATTGCTATAATTAATGTAACTAAACAAAAATTTGATTTAGATACAGTAACTACAAAGCTCCCTGATTCTGAAGCTCAACAGAAATCATTTATTGCAAATTCTCTGACACAAGCTCATTATACAAATGAACCAAATCAATATTTGGATTACTCTCAGGATCATAACTTAGTCTTTGCTACTCAATCCAACAATAATCATGCTCCCATGTTAATTTGAAGAGAAGCTGCACCATCGTTTCGCTATCATTTCTCCGATGGACGAGGTCGAGGTCGTGGTCATGGCTTTCCTTTCCAAAACAAAGCATCTTGTCAAATCTATCATAAGGTTGGTCATCTGGCAGATGTATGTTTCTCTAGGTATGATTCCTCTACATCTAATTGGCCATCGCCTTAAGTTCACTATACTAATTCAAGTGCTCCTTATAACATGCCATCATATGATGTTGACAATTATGGTAGTTGGCCCTCTTAGTACACTGAAGTTCCTATTACTTATAATCAAACTGTTAGTCCTGCTTGTTATATTGCTTAAAATGTTAAACAGTCAATTGTTGTTGCTCTTGTATCTGCTTCCTCTGCTAATCCTACTATAACAGGCACTATGACTAATAGTGTATCTAATGCATCTGATCCTGAAATAATTACAAATGAAGCTTAATACCTTGACTCTGGTGCCACTCAGCATATAACTAACTCTATCAATGTACTTCAATCTACAGCACACCCAAAGATAAAAGCATGGTAATCATTTGTGGAGGTACTACTTTACATATTTCATACATTGGTCAAACTTGCTTGAATAATTACATAGCAGGGTCTAAGTTACAATTGAAAAAGGTTTTATATGTTCCCACGATGCAAAAGAACTTAGTGTCTATTGCTCAAGTCACAAAAGTAAATAGAGTTTCCATTGAATTTTTCCCTCACTCATGTGTTATAAAGGATCTGCAGACCAAGAAGCCCCTCTTGACTGGAGTTGAATCAGCTGGAATGTATAGGGTGAATGCTATAGCACCTAATGCATCCTTGCTGCATACATAAAGTCTAGGACATCAGTAGCATTCTGGTTTCTCTCACCATAGTTCTACCTTGGATACATTTGCTTTATGGCACAAGAGACTTGGCCATTCTCATGAAAATATTGTCAAAGCTGTACTAGAATCATTAAATGTTTCTGTCACCATATCACACACTAATGCTATCGGTACTGCTTGTAAAATGGGGAAGAGTCATAAACTTCATTTTGTAGCCTCCTCTACTACATAAAATAAACCATTGGAGTTAGTAACTAGGGACTTATGGGGTCCTGCATCTTTTTCTTCAAATTGATATGTCTATTATTAGCATTTGCGGATGCATATAGTAGGTTCACTTGGATCTATCTACTTCACAAAAAATCTAATGCTCTTGAAAAATTTAAGGAGTTTAAAGTTTTTGTTGAAAACAAATTAAGTACCAAAATATAACATGTTCGGAGTGACAATAGTGGAGAATTCCTATCATTTACTCCATTCTTTGTTCAATGTGGTATTCAACATAGGTTCACCATCCCTACACATCTGAGTAAAACAGGCTGGTTGAAAGACAGCACAGGTCCATTGTGGAGACCGGTTTGACATTATTAAGCACAGCCTCCCTTCCTCTTTTCTACTAGGGAGATGCCTTTCTCTCCTCTAGTTTTTTGCTAAATTGGCTGCCAACCAACTATCCTACAAGGTCTTACACCTTATGAAAAACTCTTTTGCACTAAACCAAATTATTCTTTGCTTAGAGTCTTTGGTTGTGAATGTTTTCCCTACCTTCGTCCCTATAACAGACACAAACTTGAATTCAGATCTGCCTCTGGCTTGTTCTTAGGCTATAGCTCCCATCATAAAGGTTATAAGTGTCTTAACAGAGTTACTGGTCGAGTTTACATTACACGTCATGTTCACTTCCATGAACCCATATTTCTAGCTCAAGCTCAGTTTATCATTCGCCATGCTTTCTCACAGTCAGTTATTTGTTCTTCTCCACCTAGCTTTAAACCACCTTTATTAGTCCTACCCTCTCCTACCAATGTTTCCCCATCATCCAGTACGTCACAAATAATACCATATACTCCTGGTTCACTTCCTAGTGTTGACTCATCTTCAACAGCTCAAAATTTAGCCAACACTTCTAATCAATCACCTTCTATTGGTCCTGCATCATTCAGGTCTCCTTGCTACTTCTCTTCTCAACACTTATTTTATGGTCACCCAAAGCAGTCTTTAAGCCTGAAATTTTTACTGTGGCTAATGATGTTTCTATCCCTAAAACCATTAATGAGGCTCTCTCTGATCCTAATTGGACTAAAGCTATTCAAGAAGAGTATGAAGTACTTATAAAATTCCAGACATGGGATCTTGCTCCTTTACCAACTGGTAGGAACATTATTGGCTGTCGTTGGTTGTGTAGACTCAAAACTCATGTTGATGGTTCAATTGCAAGGTATAAGGGAAAACTAGTTGCAAAAGGATACTCTTAGGAGGCTGGTACAGATTACCGTGATACCTTTAGTCTAGTGGTAAAAGCACCTACAATTTGAGCTCTCCTAACACTTGTCACCAATAATTGGAAGTTGCATCAAGTAGACTTTAATAATGCATTCTTGAATAGAGATTTGACATAAGAGGTCTTCATGCAGCAGCCACTAGGATTTGTCAAGCATGATGCATAAGGTAAGCCTTTTCTATGTAAGCTTAAGCAAGCTCTCTATGGGTTGAAGCAAGCTCTAAGAGCTTGGTTTATGAAGTTAAGCACTATCTCAAAACTCTAGGATTTATTGCAACCAAAGTAGCTTCAAGTCTATTTGTTAAGAAGACTTACCTCCTAGTCTATGTTGATGACTTGGTAATCACCGGATCAAATGAGGCCACAATTCAGCATCTTATTGTTGAGATGAGTGCAGTCTTTTCCCTAAAAGATTTAGGTGAACTTTTATTCTTCTTGGGTATTGAATTTCAAAGATCCTCAAGAGGAATTCATTTAACTCAGAAGAAATACATTCATAATATTCTTACACAAACTCATATGATTGGAGCTCACGCTTTTGGCTCTCTTATGGCTGTAAAAGTTAAATTATTTACCAATGATAGTTTGCCATTCTCTAATTCGCATTTATATCAAAGTAGATATTGCTTTCACTATCAACAAACTTAGTCAATTCCTACATGAACCAACTACGAAGCAATGGAACTTGAAGGTGAAGCTAAATCACCAAGAGGGGGTGAATTGGAGATTTTAAAATCTTTTTCGAAGTGCTCTATTTTGGACAGTGAAAACAGAGATAAACGGAAAGTAGAGTAGAAGAGCAATACACAAAGATTTATACTGGTTCGGTCCAACCTCTTGACCTACGTCTAGTCCCCAGACTCTCTGGGTTTTTCACTATCACAATTGATTACATACTCTATACTCAAGAGTAATTCTCTCACTAGAACTTACCCCCTTACAAGTTGCAATCAATGCACCCAATCACCAAGTCCCCTGACTTGTGATTCCTTACAATAAATGATTTTCAATCAAGAAACTCTCTCTAAGAGTGGATAATGATAAACACTGAAGCTTGATGTATCTGAAGATACTTTTACAAGTGAAAACTGAAAGAATGAGTGTAGACTTGAATGCAATTCATTTTCAGCAAATATGCTTAGTTGAGAAGACTTGAATGCAGCTCTATTTATACCAAGAGAGCATTAAATGACCGTTGTAATCTTCAATATAACCGTTGCCTTCATTAGACAAGGTTTTGGTTAAGTTTTGGTCTTCTTCTCTCTCTAATCTTCACTTAATCCAGCTGTGCAGAAGTTCAGTGTTGACTTGCAGCAAATTAATCTGTTGGAGTAGTAGCTACTAGATGTGGAAAACATTCTTTAATTCTTTGTAGACGTGTGCAGAAGGATTACCCAAAAGTATGCAACTTTCTGGGTTTTGCATTTAATGTGATGACGTCACTTTTTGCTTTTGCTTTAAATCTTCAATAAACATTATCTAAATCATCTGAAACTCACTAACAAAGTGATTAAACATAGCTAGGAATATTAGAGAATGATAACAGAAAGTATTAAGATCAAACAAGAAGGTTTTACAAAATCGTCAGATTTGAATTTCAAACTCTGCGTTGAAAACTCGAGTTTTGGACTTTTAATATGAAACATCGTTTTTAGTCCAAAACCTCAAAACTTGAGTTTTCATCCAAAACTAGCGGTTTTCAAAACATTAAAAACTGAAGTGCTCTCGGGTTGGCCAAAACTCGAGTTATCAAAACCAAAACTCGAGTTTCCATTTAAGTATGAAAACTTAGAGAAAACTGAGCCAAACCAAAATTGGAGGTTTTCATGAAAACTGGCGGTTTTAAATCTGGGTAAAATATGAATGCCTCTATCGGGAGTTTTCAAAAAACTCGAGTTTTCAATCAAAACTCGAGTATTCATTTAATCATGAAAACTTTGAGAGAAAACATCGTAAGTCAAAACTGGAGGTTTTCTCGAAAACCGGCGGTTTCAACTCGTGTAAAACCCGAAGGCTCTCGGCCAAGTCAAAACTCGAGTTTTGAAACCAAAACTCGAGTTTTCACAAATCTTATGAAAACTCAGAAAAACTGAAAACTGGCTCTTTTGAGCAAAACTGGAGGTTTTCAAAGGTTCAAAACTCAGGAGACTCTTTGTATGACCGAAACTTGAGTTTCCAAATGCAAACTCGAGTTTTGCATTTTTCGAGAAAATGTTGGGAAGTCTCGTATGGTGAAAACTAGAGTTTTCTCGAAAACTGGCGGTTTTGCTTAGTTCAAAGAATTTGAGCTTTTCTTTATAAAGTCAAAACTCGAGTTTTGAAACCAAAACTCGAGTTTTCCTTTGATAGTAAGTTTTTCAACTTACCAAAGAAAAACTTCATACTTTGTTTACAATTTTCAGTTATCATCAAAACACATAGAGAACTAAGATTCTCCCCTTTTTGATAATGACAACACTTATAAACAACCAGTTTCAAGAATTTGAGAAAGTTTTCATTTTGAGAAGAAATCTTTCAAACCTTAGTAGTTAGAATTTCAAAAATCTAACAGAGGTAATATTTTGAAATTCTATGTTCATTGTGAAATTGATTTTGTACATTTGATAAACCTGTCATTAAGACAAGTCAGAGATGAGCAGCAGAAACATTGAACCAACAAATGTAAATAGATAACTTCATTCATTCAGTGTAAAAGTTTATAGACTCGAAGCAGATATACAGAATGAAAACAGATTCACAAAATGAAAATACACCACTCAATCTCTCCAAACTCAGAAATCAAATTCTAGTTTTTGCCTTAACCTTTCTCTCCCCCTTTTGTCATCTTCAAAATTGAGGCTGACCAATGGGGTTGAAGGAGGGGAATCATGGGGAAAGGGTTCAGTGGCTGTGGTAGCTGGAGTTGGAGAGGCATGATGAAGAACTTTTGTAGTTGGGGTAGTGGGAGAGGAAAATGGGAGTATTTCAGTGGTAGGAGTGGATGGGTTTGGTGAAGAGGTTGGAACCTAAGGACTCGGGAAAGTGAAGGAAGGGAATGAAGAACGAGAAGCAGGACCAAAAGCGCTGGGACTAGCAGAGGTGCCAAAGGCTGAAGAAGACCCAATGTTGAAGTACTTTATGATCTGGTCCATCTTATCACTCAAGCTGGCATTAGAAACCATAAGTGTTGTGAGCTTGAGATCGTGATCCTCAACCTTTTCCTTAAGCTCAGCTGTCTGTCCAGAAACCCTTTCAATTTGCTCCTTCATGGCATCTTGAGCATCCACCATGAGATTATGTCCTCTTGTCACTTTAGCCACAAGCTTTCCAATCTCAAACTCCAAACGTATAGACAATGAAGCAATAGAAGTATCCACAATTCTTTTCACCCTTGACTCAAAGTCAGCAGGCAATGATGTCTGAGGAGGTGGAGGAGCAGATTGAGCTTCTTGAGCTTGAGATGCTCTTGGTTGAGACCTTGAGTGAGCTCGCGATTGCCCAAACCCTTCTGCCTCAAATCTTATTCTCATCAAGTTCAATTGTGCTTTCCCAAAGAAAGGAGGATATTTCAGTGAGTCTGCTACTCCAACATACCATATCTTATGATAAAATAGGATGATAGATATAAGCGAGGGAAAAGGTATGTGGGAGAGCTTCCTAGGAGTAAATTTAAATTTGAGTATCTCTTGAAAGATCCAGTGACCAAGATTGAAGGGCACTTTCTTGACAAAGGCAGTAAATAGAGGGTAGTCTTTTTGAGCGAAATGGGTGTAATTTCCACCCTTCTGAATGAAATTTCTAGAATAGACATACCAAAGTACTATATTAATATCAGACATTGACCTAGGATTAAAAGTAAGCATATGATGTTGATTTTGAGGAAAGGGCTCATTTGGTCTGAGAGTTTTGAAAATTTCTTGGTTACTAAAATTGATTGTAGGGATAGGTAGAGGGTTGTCAATTTTCAGGATTTTGTTTAAAATTGAGGCGGTGACAGTGAACTTGAATCCCTTAACAGAAGTGGTGACTCGTTCCTCAACCAATTCACCACTTGAATTCAAAACATTGTCAGACTCCATGTTATAATAGAAAAGTCTAACAAGATTAGGAGTGTAGGGAGCAGATATGGAAACAAAAGATTCATAATGGTTCAGCCAGGGAGACAAGTCCAGATGACATTCTTTGTGAAAATCCTCTAAAATTATAGCTACCACAGGACAAAATTCCCTTTTCATATAAGCCTCTTTCAATTTTTCATTTTCTTCATGAGTAAGAGTGGCAGAAGCAATAACAAAACCTCATGGAGGAGAGGGATTTCGATAGATATCTTTGATGGAATTAGTCATAACCGGAGGAACCTCCCCAGGTTGAGTGTGAGTGGAGGCAGATGCTCTGGAGGATGCTTTCCCTTGCCCAGTCGTGCGTGTCTGAGAGGCAGTAGTCCTCTTCTTTCTTACTTGCTTCGAAGCTTGAGGAACCTTCTCCTTCTCTTTGCCTTTGGGCTCTGGTTCCTTTCTCTTCTTTGAGGGAGACATGGCTGGTTCCTTGAATTTGATTTAACCCCTTTTAGATTTATGGAGGCGAATCAAAGAAGGAATTGCTCCGTCTTAGTCTTTCTACGAATCCCGTCCCAAGATCACTCGAGTTTAAATCAAGGCTAGGGAATCCGATATTACCTTTTAAGAACTCGTTCGTGGTTTCTTCTTCGTTGAACAGTGGGCTACCTTCTCGATCGCGAAGATGACTCTTAGAATCCTCTTCCTCTACCGGTATCCACACGAACAATCCTCGTACACGGCTACGGCCGAGCTAGCGCCTCTTGTGCGTCTCTCTCTCAGTTTTCACTCTAGGGTTTCTCGCGGCTTTTCAGAATACGCTCGACTGAAAGTCCCGTAGGTTTCTAAAACCTGTTCGGCGTATTTAATACAAAATTAATCGTATTAACTTTTGAATACAAACTTTAGATCTGGATTAAATATATATTAATTAAATCTATCCGATAGATCTAATATAATAATATTTATTTAATCGAATTAAAAACCAGATCTGAAATTTCGAATTCAAATCTAGATTAAAAAATAGTTAATTAAATCTATCGATAGATTTAATCCAACCTATTTATTTAATCCAAATTTAAAAGCCTTCCGATTTAATTTATCTCAATAAATTAAATCCGAGAAATGATATCTATCTATTTATTTAAATCGAGATACTAATATCTCAATTTAAATTAAATAGACAATAATATCTTTATTCGAAAATTAAATGAGATACAATATCTCGGTTTGTTTTAGATATTTAATTTATCAAATAAATTAAACATAAAACAAATAATATAATAATAATATTTTAATCTCAATTAAATAATATCATTATATTATTTTCGAATTTAAATATATATATATATATATATATATTTTACCCTGATTAAACTCAAGTATTCATTAATCTCGATTAATCGAGATTCAATGAACCTGGACACTTTTACCCGTGTTGGATTATTCTTGTGTGCGACCAAGTGCCCATATGAGATTGGCAGTGGGCCAACACTATGTCAGCCCACAAATCGCAAGCGGCCTCTAGCAAGACATTGCGACTACCCAACTCACATGGGGATCGATGACACGATACACCTATTGTACAACCATGTCACGTCCCTTTTGTCACGCGATAATTTGGTCAAGGATGAGGCATGGAGAATGTCAACTTCCTTTTCTTGACCATTACTTTCGATTCTCGAGTTAGTCTAATAAGTGAAATGGAAACTCCTTTCCATCACAAAGACGGCGGCGTACATTTCTTAGACTCACTCATCGAGGGGCCCAAGATTATCTCTCTACAAATGTGAGGGACAAATTCCATCTTGACCATTCACATCCTCCGCATGAAAACCACCGATCCCGATCCTAGCCTTTATCATCACCCTCAAAGGTGACTTTTGACTAGGTCAAAGGTCGTGACTCATCATGTAGGAATCCATGATGATCTCGAGTCATAGGGCGTCGTGACGCGGTTATACATGAGATAAGCTTATGACTAGATCCATGCAGCTTTCTCATAGTGGGTCGGTCCAGCACCTTGTACTCTTACAAGTGCCCATGACTTTGATTGTATCTCCATACCTCATCAAAGTCATACTGGTCTTAATTCATCTTCGCTCCGCGTAGATGACCGACCGAGGACATTTAGGATAATCTATAAGATGTATCCAGGGATGCAGTTATCAATACGAACATGCAGACGAAAATGATAACTAAAGAAAATACTTTAAATAACTCAAATATCCAAAGTACAATGAATTGCCCCTAGGGCATAATTTCCAACAGGAATATCTTTGCTAACACCTCTAATTGAATGATCTACACCGTGGTGAAAGCGATTAGGAACCGTTTTTATCCTTACAGGTCGTTGAGGATGAGGAGGTGGAGGAGGAGACCACGATTTGGACCCTTCTGTGTTGGAATCAGAATCGCGAACCTCATGGGTAGTTGATTTCGAGGCCATTTCTGGGTTTAGAAAGAGGGTTTTGGTCGAGGGTTGAGAGAATCATAGAAATGAGAGAAAACCTAGGGTAAAACTTGAGTTTTGAGGTGAGTTTTGAAGAACTTAAATAGTAACACATATATATATAGATGCGACAAAACTCGAGTTTTCACATCAAAAATCGAGTTTTGATGAATGGTTACTAACTTGGACTTCAAAGGTGTACTGTGAACCTTTGAACATCAGCGACCAAAACTCGAGGATTCACTTAGAAACTCGAGTTTTCACCATTCTTCAAAACATGGTTGCTTTCGGTCTGTTGGAAACTCAAGTTTCCACTGGTAAACTCGAGTTTTCAATTTCTCCAGAAATCACGGTTGTTCTCTGACCCAGGCTAATTTTGCCAAAACTCGAGTTTTGTTCCAAAACTCGAGTTTTCTCTCCTCGACAGCAAACCTCATAATTTCAAGCATCTTACATAAAACACAACTAGACACTCTAATGCTTAAGTCAATAACTATCAATCATCAAAACCATAACTAACATTGAGTTAGAAATACTTACAACTCATTGGGATTTACCATTCCCAATTCTCTTCTTATGAAATTGAATTGCTCCTTAGCCAATGGTTTGGTGAAGATGTCGGCAAGTTGAAGATGTCTTTGGGATGAACATGACTTTGACATCCTTCTTCTGAACATGATCCCTTATGAAGTGATGCCTCACATCATTATGCTTGGTTCGAGTATGTTGCACTAGATTATTGGCCAAGCTTATTGTGTTTGTGTTGTCACACAATATTGGGATCTCCATCAGGTTGATTCCCAAGTCTGATAGTTGCTGCTTGCGCCACAAAACTTGATTCCCAACTTGTGCTTTTTCTATCCATGCGGTTTGCTTCTTCTGAACCAGGATACAAGTGAGCTACCAAGAAATTCATCCCACTTGTGCTTTTTCTATCAGTCTTGTATCCAGCATGATCTGAGTCTGAATATGCCACCAAATGTTCAAGTTGACCTTTGGGAAACCACAAACCAAGGGTTTTTGTGTCAGCAAGGTATCAGAAGATTCTCTTCACATTCTCAGCATGAGACTCCTAGGGAGCAGACTGGAACCTTGCACACATTCGCACACTGAATTGGATGTCAGGATGACATGCAGTAAGATAGAGAAATGATCCAATCATTCCTCTATATTTTGTAATATTGAAGTCCTTGCCCTTTTCTTCAGCATCCAATGAAGCAGTTGAACTCATAGGAGTATCAGCACCATTGCATTGATCCACCCCAAACTTCTTCAGCAGATCATTGAGATACTTGGTCTGAGATATGAAGATTCCATCCTTCTTTTGCTTGATTTGCAGACCAAGGAAATAGTTGATTTCTCCCATCATGAACATCTCAAACTCTCCCCGCATATTCTTAGCAAACTCTTCACACAAAGCATCATTAGAAGCACCAAATATAATATCATCAACATATATTTGCACAATTAAAATTTCACCAAGCTTATTACTCTTTATGAAGAGAGTTGTATATGCTTTTCCTCTAATAAAACCTTGATCAATAAGGAATTTTCTTAATCGCTCATACCAAGCTCTATGAGCTTGCTTAAGTCCACAAAGAGCTTTCTTGAGGCGATAAACATGATCTGGATATGTTCATTTTGAAAACCAGGAGGTTGTTCAACATAAACTTCCTCTAAAACCATTCAAAAATGCACTTTTGACATCCATTTAATAGAGCTTGAATTCTTTAACACAAGCAAAGGCTAGAAGAACTCTCATGGCTTCCAATCTTGCCACTAGAGCATAAGTTTCTTCATAATCAATTCCTTCTTCTTGATTATAGCCTTTAGCAACCAATCTTGCCTTATTCCGGACAATGATTGTTGATTCATCTCGTTTGTTCTTGAATACCCATTTAGTGCCAATGACCGGATGGTCCTTAGGCCTAGGTACCAAATCCCAAACTTGATTTCTATTAAATTGATGTAACTCCTCTTGCATTGCTATCACCCAATCATTGTCTGAAAGGGCTTCATCAATCCTAGAGGGTTCAATATGATATATAAATGCAGAAAAGGTTACTTCATTCAGAGTGCTATTTCTGGTTCTTACTCCTTGATTTACATCACCTATGACTTGGTCCAAAGGATGATTCCTAATGAACTTCCAAACTTTAGGTGAGACTGATAACGATTTTCAAAATTATTTTAGGGATCAGCCTCGAAAACATTTTCAGGATTTTCAATAGATGTAGGAGTAGTTTTCGAAAAGAATTGATTTTTGAAATTATTTTCTTCACCATCATCCAAAGGCTTATTAGATTTGGATTCACAGAATACAACATGCATTGACTCTTCAACAATACGAGTGCGAGTATTAAAAACTCTATAGGCCTTACTTCTGTTTGAATAACCAAAAAATATACCTTCATCTGCCTTGGGATCAAACTTTCCCAAGTTATCCTTATCATTGTTGTGGATGAAGCACTTACATCCGAAAACATGCAGATGAGCCAAGTTGGGTTTTCTATCTTTGTACAGCTCATAGGGAGTTTTGTTCCACTTCTTCCGGAGGTATGCGCAATTAGAGATGTAGCAAGCGGTACTTATTGCATCAGCTCAAAACACTTGAGAAGTGTTATTCTCATTCAATATAGCTCTTTCCATCTCGGTGAGGACTCGATTCTTTCTCTCCACAACACCATTTTGTTGAGGATTCCTCGGGGCAGAGAAGTTGTGGTCAATTCCCATGTTGTCATAGAACTCAGCCAATGCATAGTTCTCGAATTCACCTCCATGATCAGTTCGAATTCCTGAAATAGAGAAACCTTTCTCGTTTTGGACCTTCTTGGCAAAAACAACAAACTGATCAAATGTTTCATCTTTAGAGGATAAAAATATAGCCCAAGCAAATCTAGAAAAATCATCAACTATGACCAAAGTATAAAGATTGCCACCAAGGCTTTTTACTCTAGCTGGTCCAACTAAATCCATGTGAAGTAGTTAGAGAGGTCTATTCGTTGAAATCTCATTTTTAGATTTGAAAGAAGATTTGGTTTGTTTTCCTTTTTGACAAGCATCACAAATCATGTCAGTTTTGAAACGAAGTTTAGGAACACCAATCACCAAATCCTTTTTAAGTAATTTGTTGAGTTGAATCATATTGGCATGAGCTAATCGCTTGTGTCATAGCAAACTATCCTCCAAATTACTAACAAAACATTTTTCAGAAACAGAACCATTTCTAGAAAGATTAAGTGAATAGAGCTTTAGATTTTAAGTTTTCCAAAGGGAGAAGATCCTTACTTACAATCAAGCACTCCTCAGAGTCAAAGATAACTAAGTTACCTTTATCAGTGCTTTGGCTCACACTGAGGAGATTGTGGCAAAGTCCTTCTACAAGGTAGACATCTTTGATTTGTGGTCCTTCATTGTTGCCAATTTCACCAATACCAGCAATCTTTCCAGATTGATTTCCACCAAAGGTCACCTTGCCACCATCCTTGGGCTTGATTGAGGCAAATTTAGATTGGTATCCCGTCATGTGTCTAGAGCATCCACTATCAATGTAATACTTATTGGATTTTGATGCTCTTAGACATACCTGCAAGACACAACAAATCAAGTCTTAGGTACCCATCTTTTCTTGGGTCCTTTGGGGTTAGTTTGTATCTTAGGAACCTTGTAAGATCCCTTTGGCACCCATTGATAATTCCCTGAAGGTTTATTCTTTCTTTCCTTTTTATGAAAGCAAGAAGAAGTAGTATGACCCTTTCGATTACAATAATTACAATGTGCAAAAGGGTTTGAAGATTGAACATATTTTCTAAAATAGTTCATGTAAGATTTTTCTCCAGACTTCTTTCTTCCTTTCTTTTTATCAAAATTAGGTTTGTAACCAATTCCTGATCTATCATTTCTAAACCTTTGTTGTTTCAAAATGACATTGAGCATTTGAGCATTTCACTACCTCTAGTGAATTTCTCAAGTGCCTTTGTGAGATGTAAATTCTTTTTCTTCAAATCAATGCAATCATCACAAATAAGATTTTCAGGTGAAGAGAGATTTTCCACTTGCTGTTCTAGAGTTATATTTTTCTTTATCAAAGAGAAATATTTATCAGCAAGTTTTTCAAATTCAGATTGCACAACCATGTATTCAGCAAATAACTCATCATACAATGGTTTTGAATCATATACCTCATCATTGTTGTTATGTTGCTCTTCTTCTTCTTCTTCAGCAACTAAGCAAATATTTGCTTTCTCTTCCTCATCAGCTTCATCTTCATCAGTGAACTATTTCCCCATATGGCTGAGACATAGGCTTTCCTTCTGAATTTGTTGAACTTCTTTTTCTCTTTGTCCTTGTTTGTTAGATTGGGACATTCAGACTTGATGTGGCCAGGCTTTTCACACTCGTAGCAGATGACTGGCTTCTTTGCCTCATAGCTAGAGCTACCCTTGTGAAATTTCTTGAATCCTTGGTCCTTCTTATAGAATTTCTTGAATCTCTGGACCATCATGCCTATCTCCTCATCTTCGTCTTCATCTTCATATCTGACTCCTTAGTCTCTTTGTCATGTTTGAGGGCAATCCCCTTGTTCTTGCCATGTGCTTCTTCAAGTCCCTTCTTGAACTTGAGCTTTGCCTCATATTCAGAGAGGCTGCCAAAGATGGCTGCTACAGATGCCATAGAATCTCCATGAGCTTCTTCAATGGCAGTTGAAAGTGGAGCTATATACCCAAGAGGGGGAGTGAATTGGGTATTTTAAAAACTTTTCAAATCTGCTCTGTTTTTAGATAACAAAAACAGAGATGAACAGAGTAGAGAGAAGAATAGCTGAACAAAAAGAATTTATACTTGGTTCGGTCTTAACAACTTGACCTACATCCAGTCCCGGACTCTCTCAGGGATTTTCACTATCACAAAGATTACACACTATGTACTCAAAGAGTAGTTCTCTCTCTAGAACTCACTCCCCTTACAAGTTGTAATCAATGAACTCCCAAATCACCAAGTCCCCTTGACTTGTGATTCTTTTCAATAAATGATTTACGATAAAAACTCTCTCTAAGAGTAGATGATAATAAACACTGAAGCTTATAATGTCAAAAGACGAATACAAGTGAAAACCGAAAGGTAGTTAAGAAACTTGAATCTTGTGCGTTTTCAGTTGTTGTAGTTGTTGAGAAGAATTGAATGCAGCTCTATTTATAGCTAGACAAAGCATTAATTGACCGTTGTATTGATAATCGACCGTTGGAGATGATCCACGAAGTTGTGAGCTACTTAGGTCTTCTTCTCTTTCGAAACTCACTTAGTCCAAATTGGTTGGATGGTCGAAATTGACTCTCTCGCAAATTAATCCGTTGGAGAGGATGTTGTTTAATGTAGAAATCATTCTTTAATGCTTTGCAACCATGTACAGATGGATTAACCAAAAGTATGCAAGTTTCTGGGTTGAGCATTTAATGTTCTGACATCACTTTTGCTTTTGCTTTAAACCTTCTGTAAAACTTCCTTGATCTATCTGAAACTCACTAAAAAGATTATTAAAAATATCTAGTACCAATAAGGAATAATCATGGAAAGCATTGAGATCAAACACGAAGGTATAGCAAAATCGTTAAGTTCGAATTTCAAACAACGTCCGAAACACGGAGGTTTGTCCACAAACCTCGAGGTTTGATCATTTAAGCCCCAACACGTTTTTACATCAAAACCTCAAACCCGGAGGTTTATCATTAAACCTGAAGGTTTATAATGTTGCTATCACGAAGGTTTCTCGGGTTTACTCCAAACCTCGAGGTTTGCTCAGAAACCTCGAGGTTTCACATTGTGTGTGAAACCCAACAAAGACGCGATGAAACCAAACCTGGAGGTTTCTCAAGGAACCTCAAGGTTTTAGAATGAGTGCAAGTTCATTTGCTCTCGGGTTGCCACAAAACTCGAGGTTTCCGAAATACTCGAGGTTTTTCCCAAATGACAAGGTTGTTTGTTTTGACCCAAAACACAAACCCGGAGGTTTCTATGGAAACCTCGAGGTTTTCAAATTCGTTGAAAAACCATTAGCTATCCGGAAGCCGAAACCCGGAGGGTTCGATAATAGTCGAGGTTTCTCACATAATTTTAAAATCCTCGCTTGGCGCCAAGGCACAACCTCGAGGTTTTGATGTAAACCTCGAGGTTTCACAACTTGGTGTGTGAACCGAGTTTTCTCTGGAAGATCAAAACCTCGACGTTACTTAATAAACCTCGAGGTTTCACATATTTTTGTGAAACCAAGTTTTCTCAAGTTAGAATACAGAACCTCGATACTTCCCTCATGAGGCCAAACCTCGAGGTTTTCCTAGAAACCTCGAGGTTTGCTCTCACTCAGGGTTTTCCAACTTCAGAGAGCAAATCCTTATTCTTTGTTCACAATTGTTGGCAATCATCAAAATCTCTTCGAGAACCAACAGCAGTGACTTTGGCTTCCCATTCCTTGTTGAGGATATTGAGAATTTTCCTCGACTTGACAAAGTTGCTCATACTCTTTGCCCAATGTAGCAACCTGGTTGATCAGATGAGTAAATCTCAGCTGGAAATGGCTAATGGATTCTCCAGGCTTCATTCAAAGAAGATCATACTCAGTCATGAGATTATTGACTCTATTTTGCTTCACTCCAGTAGTTCCTTCATCAGCTATTTCAAGTGCATCCCACATGGCTTTAGCAGAAGCTAAGTTGCAGACACGGAAATACTCTTGTTGACAAAGAGCACTTTGCAGTAAAAGGACAACCTTGCTGTTGAGTATGACATTCCTTCTGTCACTATCATCGAAGTCTTCTTCAGGATTTTTTAAGCCATTTGTAAGGAAAGTTGGTCTGTAATCTCCTTTCTCAAACACTCTCCAGAGACCATATTCTGTAGCCATCACAAAGACTTTGAACTTGGCTTTCCAGAATGAGTAATGCTCTCCATTGAATCCCGGTGGTCGGTTGATCGAAGCTCCATCAGGTAGAATACCTTCCATAGTAATCCTTCTCGAGTTGTTAAGCTCTTAAGAGAAGACCTTGCTCTGATACCAAATGAAGGTGGAGCTTAATCACCAAGAGGGGGTGAATTGGGGATTTTAAAATCTTTTTCGAAGTGCTCTATTTTGGACAGCGAAAACAGAGATAAACGTAAAGTAGAGTAGAAGAGAAATACACAAAGGTTTATACTGGTTCGGTCCAACCTCTTGACCTAAATCCAGTCCCCAAACTCTCTGGGTTTTTCACTATTACAATTGATTACACACTCTGTGCTCAAGAGTAATTCTCTCACTAGAACTTACTCCCCCTTACAAGTTGCAATCAATGCACCCAATCACCAAGTCCCCTGACTTGTGATTCCTTACAATAAATGATTTTCCATCAAGAAACTCTCTCTAATAGTGGATAATGATAAACACCGAAGCTTGATGTATCTCGAAGATACTTTTACAAGTGAAAACCGAAAGAATGAGTGTAGACTTGAATGCAATTCGTTTTCAAATGAGATATGTTAGTTGAGAAGACTTGAATGCAGCTGTATTTATACCAAGAGAGCATTAAATGACCGTTGTAACCTTCAAGATAACTGTTGCCTTCATTAGACAAGGTTTTTGTTAAGCTTTGGTCTTCTTCTCTTTCTAATCTTCACTTAATCCAGCTGTGCAGAAGTTCAGAGTTGACTTCCAGCAAATTAATCTGTTGGAAAAGCAACTAGTAGATGTGGAAAACATTCTTTAATTCTTTGTAGACGTGTGTAGAAGGATTACCCAAAAGTATGCAACTTTCTCGGGTTTTGCATTTAATGTGATGACGTAACTTTTTGCTTTTGCTTTAAACCTTCAATAAACATTCTCTAAATCATCTAAAACTCACTAACAAAGTGATTAAACATAGCTACGAATATTAGATAATGATAATAGAAAGTATTAAGATCAAACAAGAAGGTTTTACAAAATTGTCGATTTGAATTTCAAACTCGTGTTGAAAACTCGAGTTTTGTTTATCAAAACTTGAGTTTTGGACTTTTAATATGAAACATCATTTTTAGTCCAAAACCTCAAAACTTGAGTTTTCATCTAAAATTGGTGGTTTTCAAAACATTAAAAACTGAAGTGCTCTTGGGTTGGCCAAAACTCGAGTTATCAAAACCAAAACTCAAGTTTCCATTTAAGTATGAAAACTTAGAGAAAATTGAGCCAAACCAAAACTGGAGGGTTTCATGAAAACTCGGTTTTAAATCAAAAATATGAATGCTCTGCCAGGGCAAAACTCGAAGTTTTCGGTCAAAACTCGAGTTTTCATTTAATCATGAAAACTTTGAGAGAAAACATCCTAAGTCATGGAGGTTTTCTCGAAAACTAGCGGGTTTCAATTCTGCGTAAAACTTGAAGGCTTCGGCCAAGTCAAAACTCAAGTTTTGAAACCAAAACTCGAGTTTTCACAAATCTTATGAAAACTTTGAGAGAAAACATCCTAAGTCATCTCGAAAACCGGCGGTTTTGAGCAAACCGGAGGTTTTCAAAGGTTCAAAACTCAAGAGACTCTATGTATGACCGAAACTCGAGTTTCCAAATGCAAACTCAAGTTTTGCATTTTTCGAAAATGTTGGGAAGTCTCGTTGGAAATTATGCCCTAGGGGCAATTCATTGTACTTTGGATATTTAAGTTATTGAAAGTATTCTCTTTAGTTATCATTTTCGTTTGCATGTTCGTATTGGTAATCGCATCCCTGGATACATCTTATAGATTATCCTAAATGTCCCCGGGCCTGGTCATCTACGCGGAGTGAAGATGAGTTAAGACCCGCATGACTTTGATAAGGTATGGAGATACGAATCAAAGTCATGGGCACTTGTAAGAGTACAAGGTGCTTGGACCGACCCATTATGAGAAAGCTGCATGGATCTAGTCATAAGCTTTATCTCATGTTTAACCGCGCACGACGCCCTATGACCTGATATCATCATGGATTCCTACATGATGAATCACTGGTCTTTAAAGGTTGGGATCAGGATCAGTGGTTTTCATGCGAAGGGATGTGAATGGTCAAGATGGAATTTGTCCCTCACATTTTTAGAGAGATAATACTGGGCCCCTCGATGAGTGAGTCTAAGAAATGTATGGCCATACTGTGATGGAAAGGAGTTTCCATTTCACTTATTAGACTACTCGAGAATCGAGAAAGTAATGGTCAAGAAAAGGAAGTTGACATTATTCATGCCTCATCCTTGACCAAATTATCGCGTGACAAAAGGGACGTGACATGGTTGTACGATAGGTTGTATCGTGTCATCGATCCCCATGTGAATTGGGTAGTCGCAATGTCTTGCTAGAGGCCGCTTGCGATTTGTGGGCTGACACAGTGTTGGCCCACTGCCAATCTCTTATGGGCCTGCAGGGTCATACACAAGAATAACTCAACACGAGCGAGTGTGTCCAGATTCATTGAATCTTAAATACGTCTAAGATTTAATAAATACTAAATTTAATCTAGGATATATATATATATTAAATTCGAAATTAATATATGTTAATATTATTAATAGAGATTATAATATTAATATATTTGTTTTGTATTTAATTTATTTGATAAATTAAATATCTAAAACAAATTGAGATATTGTATCTCATTTAATTTTCGAATAAAGATATCGTATATCTGTTTAGTATTAAATTGAGATATGGTATCTCAAATTTAAATTGAATAGATAGATATTATTTCTCGATTTAATTTATAAAGATAAATTAAATCGAAGGCTTTTAATTTGGATTAAATAAATGGATTTGATTAGATCTATTAGATGGATTTAATTAATACATTTATTTAAATTCGATTCCAAATTCGAATTTCAAATCGGCTTTAATGAGAATTAAATACGTTACATCGATTTGATTGATGTAATTAATGTATTTTAATTCATATTTAAAATTTGAATTTCAAAATTAATGAGGATTAATTTTATATAACGTTGAACTAGGTTTAGAAAACTCACGGACATTTTGTCAAGCGCATTCGTAGAGCCGCGAGAAAAACCCTAGAGTGGAAAATTAAGAGAGACGCACAAGAGGCGCTTAGCACGCCGTCGTAGCCGTGTTTGGGAGTTGTTCGTGTGGATACCAGTGGAGGAAGACGATCCTACGAGTTGTCTTCTGCTGATCGAGGAGGTAGCCCACCTGTTCAACAAAGAACAAGGCGCAAACGAATTCTCCTAAGGTAATTTCGGATTCACTAGCCTAGGTTTAAACGCACCTAAGTGATCCTCGGGACGGGATTCACAAGTTTTTTAATCCGCTGCGTTGTACGAATCCCAACAGTCTCTGTATGGTGAAAACTTGAGTTTTATCTGAAAACTGGCGGTTTTGCTTAGTTCAAAGAATTTGAGCTTTTCTTTGTAAAGTCAAAACTCGAGTTTTGAAACCAAAACTCGAGTTTTCCTTTGACAGTAAGTTTTTTTCAACTTACAAAAGAAAAATTTCATACTTTGTTTACAATTGTCAGTTATCATCAAAACACATAGAGAACTAATAGAACTGTGTTGAATGGCTTCTGCGGTATTTAAATGGCACTAGTGCACATTGTTTACTCATTAAACCAGCTCAACAATTCAGCATTATTCAAGCTTATGCTGACTCTAATTTGGGAGGCATAACCACTAAGAAAAATCACAAAGATGATGAAGTTCTTGTGGTACCCGAAAACAAAAGTTCTACTAGTGGTTTTTGTATCTATCCTGGTGCAAACCCCATAATGTAGGTCTCAAAAACACATCAAGTAGTATCTCGATCTGCCATTGAAGCTAAATATAGAAGTGTGGCAGATTCTATCACTGATCTCATGTGTGTCTTATCACTTTTGAAAGAAATATATGTTGATGTAGTCAAAACTCCATGTATTTGGTGTGACAACACAGGTACCGTATCTCTATCATCCAATCCAGTTTTGCATTCCAAAACTAAACATGTAGAGCTAGATGTCCATTTTATAAGAGAAAAGGTAGCAGCAGGCATTGTCACTGTTGGATATGTGCCATCTTCCTATCAAGTTGCAGATATATTAACAAAGCCACAAGTAGATGACATGTTTGCATATTGTTGAAACAAGTTGAGTATATTCTCTCAAGATGAAGTGAACAATGGTAAGCTAAGATGGGAAAGAGATGATCCAGATCTCAGTAGGAAGAATGTTAACATAATATTCAAAGATTGCAATTAGTTAAATAAGTCTGCCACGTGTCAATTCTTAGTTACAGTATTATCATGTGTCACTCAACTTGTAAAGTTGTTATGCTTTCTGTTATTCTTCCCTATCGTATTACTCCACATTTAGTAGACTATATATTGTAAAATGTCAGCTCATTATCAATTGAATTGATTCAACTATTCAGAATCATATTTCATATTCAGATATTAATACAGCCGCGAGTTGAGAAGAGTTTGGACACGGTTAGACAGGGAACCAGAGGGAGAAGAGACTATTGTTTCACCTTTGTCAAATTCCACACACCACCAAGAATTCGGCCTTCCTCATCCTAGTCGTCGCCGGCATCCTTTTTGGAGACATAGTAGTGCTGTAAGTTCCAAAGCTTAGAATCGATATGAAGAGCTTAGAGCACCATTCGTCCTTGTTCTACGTTGTTCTACCAAAACTCTGTTATCTGCGGTGGACTTTGCTGATTTCCAGCGCTATGTGTGTATTTCCATCGGAGTTTTGCAACTTCTGGCGAGATTATAAGTTTCTGGTTCGTTTGCTTCTACTGTGTAGAGATTGTTGGGATCTTCTTATTTTCTACAGTTGCGTTCTTCTTCTTCTTCCATCCTCACCACTTGCATTACTGTCACGTTGTGTGGGTAATCTCAAACTCTTCACTTGCATTACTGTCACGTTGTGTGGGTGTATGTAGTATATTTCAATCCCTTTGTTCTGATTGTTTATGCTATTTACGTGTAAGGGGCTAAAAATAAGACATGGAGATTTTTATTAGCTATAGTGCTGAGGAAGGAAGTTTACTTTGATACATATTTTTTGCTCAAATATGGGTTGTTGATAGAGAAGAAAAAAACATGGGTTCTATTTATTTACGAGTCAAATGTTAATAAATTTAATTTATGAGACTTTGTGGTCTATGTGGATGTTTGAAGTTATTAGATCAGCTATATGAGATAATAGTGATTATTTTATGATTTGATTATGTTTAAAATGCACACAATGTGCTTGTGAAAATGCACAAGAGAGGAACTTTGTTGGGCTGGATATGTTTTAAACCTTATTAAAGAATTTGGAAGCCCATCAACTCCATGATGACGTTGGAAAGAAGATTGGTTGCAAATTTCCATAATTAAGTTTATTTATTCCTGGTGTTGCCCATTGGGATGCTAACGATGTGTTTGTATGTATTTGCTGAGTTGTTGGAGATTGCATATAATTAATTCATTTAAAGAAACAACAATGGTTGTGTTTTAGTTAATTAAACTAAAGTAACGTATATTGCTAGAATGAGAATTTTAAAGATTAAGATGGATAACAAGGATATTTATATATACTATTCCTATCCAAGTAGATGCTGAAGCAAATATGTTTCTTATTTCTCAAATTGTTATGAGCACAGAATTGTGAATGCATAAATTAATTATGGAGCTTAGGATTATATGGATATTTCAAAGTAAAGGGAAATTATGGGAAACAATGAATCTTATTGAGATATTATGAATGTTAAGTTATAACTGAAGTTGTGATATTTTTGTTTTGCACATTAGAAAAATTAAGGAGTGAATATATAAGGTTAAAGATGATTCACAGGAGTAGGTTATACCTCAGAGCTTAGTAGGTGAGTAAATAATGTCTCATTGATATCTTTATTACTTGATATTTTATTTAGCTACCGTAATTCTTGAGTACGATTTCATTAAGAAGTATTTGTCAGATTTATTTTAGTTCCCCATTGATATTGCAATGAATAAATACTAAGAGTTTATATTAAGGTTATTTGTTCCTCTCCATAGTTTATGAACTTTCAATATTATATCATCAAAGTAAGCTTGTTGGAATTTTTTTTCTTCTTATTAATACTTAAGTGTTTAATAAGATAAAGATTTTATTTAATGTTATATATATATATTACTTTTCCTTCCTATTTGTAACGAATATTTGTGCATGGAATATGAAAGAGAGGTTCTAATATGATAGTTATAAATTCTTAGGCTCAGATTTTATATTGTGAATTATTCAACTACAAACTATTATTATTTTGCTCGAAAGTGTTTAAGGCATTTTCTTGAACTTTCATGCTGGGGTATTTTACTATGCAATATCCTTCTCGACTCTTGTTGTTAAAGAAAGATTTTTGGTTATTAAAGGAAAATTTGTTAGTTCTCTAAGGGTTTTGATGATCTCCAATGATTGTAAACAAAGCATGAGGTTTTGCTCTCAATTGTTGTAAAACTCACTATAAGAGCAAACCTCGAGATTTGCACAAAAACCTCAAGGTTTGGCCTTATAGAGGAGCATTCAAGGATTCTGTCTTAACTTGAAAAATCTGGGTTTCACAAAATTGTGTGAAACCTCGAGGTTTGGCAAGAAACCTCGAGGTTTTGACCTATCAGAGGAAACTCAAGTTTTCGTTAGTTTTCAGAACCTCCAGGTTTATAGGAAACCTCCGTGTTTGAGCTCAAATGGTTTTTTTCTCAACTTTCTCAAAAATATGAGAAACCTCGAGGTTTCTGACAAACCTCGAGGTTTGTCCAGACAGAGAGATTCTGTATTTTTCCAAGTTTTCAAAACCTCGAGTTTTCTCTTAAACCTCCGGTTTCCAAAACTCGAATTTCAATGTTTAAGTAAAACCTCGAGGTTTCGGCATCCAGAGAACAAACGACTTTCCACCGATTTTGAAAACCTCCAAGTTTCTAGAAAACCTCCAGGTTTCTGTTTTGGCCCAAAACTCAGAATTTCAACATTTAAGATAAAACCTCGAGTTTTGGTGAGAACCTCGAGTTTTCTGGATCCAGAGAGTAAACGTCTTTTCACGACTTTTGAAAACCTCCGTGTTTCCGAAAACCTCCAGGTTTGCTCTTGGCAGATTTTGCAAGGTTTCACATTCAAAGTGAAACCTCGAGGACAGGCAGAGAGACTAACGCTTTTTGCAACCTTGTAGAACCTCCAGGTTTGAAGAACAAACCTCGAGGTTTCTGGGCATCTTCAGAATTTCAAATTTTGTGAATTTCTAATACCTTCTTGTTTGATCTTAATACTTCCTATGATTAATCTCTAATGTTTCTAGATATGTTTAACCACTTTATTGGTGAGTTTCGATAAATTAGAGGATGTTTATTGAAGGTTTAAAGCAAAAGCAAAAGTGATGTCAGCACATTAAATGCAAACCCAGAAAGTTACATACTTTTGGGTAATCCATCTGCACACACTTACAAACAATTAGAGAATTATTTCTACATCCAGCAGCTGCTCTTCCAACGGACAAATTTGCAGGGAGTCAACTCTGAACTTCTGCTCAGCTGGATTAAGTGAAGATTAGAGAGAGAAGAAGACCTAAACTGAATCAGAACCTTGTCTAATAAAGGCAACGGTTATAATCAACATCACAACGGTCATTTAATGCTTTCTTAGTATAAATAGAGCTGCATTCAAGTCTTCTCAACTAACACATCTGCTGAAAACGCATAGCATTCAAAGCTCTTCAACTATCTTTCGCCACTTATATTGTGTCTTTTGACATTATAAGCTTCAGTGTTTATCATTATCCACTCTTAGAGAGAGTTTCTATTTGTAAAACGTTTATTATAAAGAATCACAAGTCTGGGGACTTGGTGATTGGGTACATTGATTACAACTTGTAAGGGGGAGTGAGTTCTAGTGAGAGAACTACTCTTGAGTGCAGAGTGTGTAATCAATTGTGATAGTGAAAAACCCAGAGAGTCTGGGGACTGGATGTAGGTCAAGTGGTTGAACCAGTATAAATATTTGTGTCTAGCTCTTCTTCTCTAAACTCTGTTCATCCATGTTTTGCAGTTACAAAACAGAACAGTTTTTAAAATCCCCAATTCACCCCCCTCTTGGGTATTTTGCTCCATTTTCAAAATTTACCCCAAGCATGCTTGAAAACGTTTTTGAAAGGACCGAATACAGAACACTGGTTATTAATAGTAGTACTATTAGTCCTTGGTGCACCATGATTAGTTAACCTCGAGCTTGCTTGACATTTATGAGCACCATACTCACGCTTGATATTCATGAGATTTGTTCTCACGCTTGCTATTTGTGGGTTTTGTATCCACTCTTGTTTCATGGCTTTGAGACACACTTATTACTTACCCTCGTGGACTATGTGTCCATGTTTGTTTTCGTGGTCTCCAACCGCGCTTGGTGATTTTCCCTCATGGGCCGTGGTTCAGGTCCTACAAAAGATGAGATATGATATTTACTAGTTTTTTTAAACTGATTTTGTTAAGCAAAACTGTTTTACTACGTATTTGATTTTGTTCGTAAAATGATCTTTCATATAGTTTTATTCATGATTATAATTGTATGCACCAAAAATTGAAACTTGTCATCATGTTGTCATTTTTCAGTGTTAAATCTATTTAAATTATTTTTTATAAGTATTTTATTTAATTCTATAAATGGGACGTTATTAACCGGAAAGATTATTTTTGTCTCGAGATAGTGCAGTTGACTATGTTGCTCTTGGTGGGTACTAAAGATCCATACTACTTTTTTGAAGTTGAAGCGTCTTGTTGAAAACTCCAAACGAATGCAAAATTTAAATCTATGTGTTTATTATTTGTAATTTAAGTGCTCTACTGTTATAGTTAGGATTCTCGTCTTTTCTATATATTGTGAAATTGTTGTTATGGAGTGGAGCTCCTCTTTGCTATACCAAGTTATTGTAGAACTTTTTTGAGGTCTTGCACTGTGGCGAGATTCTCCCAAAATTTCTATAGAGAGTCTATAATATTTTGTAATATGAATTGTATTCATAGTCATTATATGATGTGTTGTAAATATGTGTATATATAAAATATGAAAAAGAAAATTATATTTAAGGTTCTAGGGATATGGTTTTCACATATTTGACACCTGCTATATATTAATTTTTGGGGCGTCGGTTCTAGACATTAAAGCCACCCCTAAAGTACACATTCTCTTCATATATAAAACACACGTGGTTTGTGGCTGCAAAGTGAAGAAGGCACGAAAATCTAATGTATAAAAGAAAGGATATATAAAATGTTTGATTGAATTGGATTATTATTTCATTCTTTGAAGTCAAAAACCAAGGAAAAACCAAGGATATGACACAAATGAAGTGAGTTTCCGAAAAAGACAAATATTATGATTTTTTTTTTTTTTTTAAAAAAAAAGAAGAAGAAATTAAGGATAAAAATCACCGTACCCACAGAATGTAGAAAATTAAAGAAAAGGAGCGTGAGACACAGTAACAAAATAATAGTGAAATGAATTTAACAAATCGAAAGAAAGCTATTCAAATAGAAAGTTATGTATGTATGTATATAGATAGATATGTACGTCTATCTAAATTATATATATATGTTGGGATCCGTACACGCAGTGGAATTTTAAAAAAAATTATGAATACCAAAGAGGATCGCTCAACCGCGTTTAAATCAAGGTGGAAAATATCCGAATCATACCTATACAAAGTGGTGTGCGTCTCCGTCAAATTTGAACTCGTGGGCTACCTACCCGATCAACCAGGAGCACACTCTACGAATCTTTCCCTCTACCGGTATCCACATGAACAACCTTCGAACACGGACCCCTAGCGTGCTAGTGCCTTCGAGTTCTCGCGTCTCTCCTTTTCTCTCTAGGGTTTCTTGCGGCTTCTCTAATTCATCTGTCCTCTTAATATGACTAGATCAATATCTATTTAAAGAGTTTCTAAAACCCTAATGATTCGTATTAAAATATTCAAAATTAATCTAATTAATCTTGAAATTCGAATATGAATTAAAATAATATAATCTGTCCAACAGATCGAATCAAATATATTTATTTAATCCGAATTATGAGCCAACATTTAATTTATCTTTATAAATTAAATCGAGATATGATATCTTTCTATTTAATTAAATCTAAGATACTATATCTCAATTTAATTAAATATGAGATACTATATCTTTATTCAAAAATTAAATCGAGATACAATATCTCAATTTATTATAGTTATTTAATTTATCAAATAAATTAAATACTATACATAAAAACATTATTATCTATAAATAATATCATTATTATTTTCAATTTTATATTATATTATATTATATTATATTATAACATATATATATATATATATATATCAACCCTATATTAATAGTATTCATTAAATCTTAGACATATCTAAGATTCAATGAATCCGGACACTATTGCTCGTGTTGGGCTATTCTTGTGTGCGACCCTGCAGGCCCACATGAAATTGGTAGCGGGCCAATGCTGTATCAGCCCATAAGTTGCAAAGGGCTGATTTGACGAAAACCTTAGTCGCCTCAGGGTCAAATCACAATTTACCACGAATTAAAATGCAATATAGTGCAAACAACTCGGGATCATTCTCTTATCAAGGAGCCTTTTATTATGAATTGCCTAGGTAAAACTAAGTGCTAAGAACATGGTTAGAAAAGGGGTTTTGACATTGATTTTATCTAAACTAAAATTCATAAAAATATAAAGAAACTGATTCTATTCTTTTTTGTATTTTTTGAAAAATAGTGAAGAATGCTTTGGATTAAAAGGGATTAATGATGGATGCTCTTGGTAATGAAGAAGATGGCTATCATTGCTTTAAAGAATATATGGGAGTTAAATTTTCATTAAGTCTAAAGAACAACCTTAAGATAAAACTTGAGTCCAATAATCTCAATTAATAGTAGCACCTATAAATATAGCAAACTACTACCTTTTGAGATATCATTAAAATCCACTTAATGTGTAATTAAAATTAGGATGATGTAGCCAGCGCCTTAGTAGTGTAGTGGCATGGGAGCTTGGCTCCCCTCCCCCATGTCCAGGGTTCGAACCCTGCTCCCCTCCCCCACTATGTGTATAAAAAAATTGGGATGATGTAAATTGTTCTTCTCAATTAGAATGTTCTAAAGAACCATTCAAAAGCTAAAGTCAACTATGATTACTAATCACCAACATGACAACAAGCATAATTTCATCAAGCATATAAAGAAATTTGGAAATTTGAACATCAAAATAATCATCCAATTAAAACTACAATAATCAATCCACATGGACACATAACATTAATCCAAGTCTCACAACTAAATAATGATAAACCTAAACAAGGAAATCAATTAGATAATCTAAGGAAAATATTGAATTAAATAACTCCCCTATTAAAGCCCCAATGCTCAAGCCACACGTCTTCATCACCAAGAAGCAAAAGGTTTAGCTACACATAGCCATGAAAGAACCCAATCTGAACTGCCCAACTGAAATAGGCATGGAAACGAGTTCAAAGAGAAAGGGACAGTGGTTAAATTAAAAAGAGTCAGAGTCGTTGGAATCTGGGTATTTTCTCATCAGAATCTGAAACGATGACTGCTCTGAATCAAGAAATCCAACTGTGCTAAGCTTTTAAAGGTCGACTCTGAGCGCTAGGAGAATGGAGGTCGCCGGTGGGTTTTCACGGTGGTGTGGGTGAGATTGAAGGAAGGAAGAAGAGGATGAAAGTGCTAGGTCGAAGGCAAGAGGGAAGGTCCCAGCTCGCAGTGGTGTGAAGGAAAAGATGATAATGGCTTGAAGTTCTCCAGGCGTTGCACATCCAGGTCCCTCCTTTCCTCATGTCACTGGAATCAATGGAGTAGAGAGCTCAACTCGCCGGTGATGGAGGTGGGTGTGGGTGATGAAGGAAGGCAAAGGTGGAGGGTGAAGGTCGTGTGCGTCAGAATGAGAGTGACGATGATGGATCGTGGATGAAGGATGAAGGACCGAGGGTCTAGTCGATGATGGAGGTCCAGCCACCCCGAAGCTCGCGGCACTCTCTCTGAATTTTTATTTAATATCCCTCAGCTCCTCTCGGGTCAGCATTTTAGGTCCAACAAGAAGTGGGACAAAGATCAGCTGCCCTAATTGTCAAAACGCAGAGTTTCATTAGGGACCTAACTGTAACTTTTAGAAAGTTTCAAAGAGGGACTAAAATAAAAATTTTATAACTTGAGCCCAAACTCCCATTTTCAAATTTGGTCTACTTTCTTCAAGTACCTACAATAAAAAGAATTAATCTCACATCAAATATTCTCAGAAAAATAAATGATTAAGAGTAATTACAATTACTTTGACAATTTTGCCCTTTTTAATCCTAATTTAATGTATTTACTTTTAATCTTAATTTATCACAAGAAATGCATTTTAGGATCAATAACTATGATAAAGTCCATTAAGAATCCCAATTTAATCATCAAAAATCATATAAAAATATGGTTCAATCAATTCCCCCACACTTGGACCTTTGTACTCCTGAACAAAGATAATTGACTCTACAATTCCAAGTCCAAATCACTAATGCATTTGAAAGATGAGCAATTGCATTATTAGACAGCAATGGATTAATTAATCAAATTCCTCAAGCCAACACCAGTGATAATCAAGTGATGAAAAGAATTTAGCCGACTACACAACTCAAAATATTAGAATTAAGCATAAGAGGACTCTCAAGGTATATTATTAGTGTTTCATTCATCTCACCTCATTGGAATAATTTCACTCTAGCTCACTTAATCAACACCTTACCATAAGCTTGTAACAACTCTAACATCTCCACTACTAATAGCAATTAATGAAATGAATCAAGAGGACTTCAAAGGCTTGTAATGCGGATGAAAGCTAAATGAAATGAATTAATTAGAAAAAATGAAATAGTTGATATGCAAGTCAAAGATAAAAGCCAAATTCATAGCATCTAAATAACTTTACAAACTTTTGCCAATTCTTTTGAAAATTCATGAACAAATGCCTTCTTGATATTTCTTTCGTTTTGTTTATTTTTTTTTTTTTTTTTGACTTATGTTTTTTTCTCTTTTCTATACACATGGCATTTCAATATATACATTGTTCAACTTTTCATTAGCAATTCACTTTTGATTTTTAGAATACTATGAACACTATGAGTTATGACATGCATATAACATAGGAAAGGCTCAAAGAGGGTAAGTAAAGGGTAGATTAATGTAGGTTTGTGTTTGGGTGAAAATGGTTTAGAATGGAATGCCTCTTTCATTTCCATAACACTAATGCAAATGTTGTTTCGAAAAAGAGTTGAAACAAGTTCTAGAAGGTGAAAAACTAAGTGAGCATGCACACATGAAAAGAATTTAAGACTCAAATATCCTGTTAGATATGATTAATTTTGATGATGTCTTATATAGATATCATTCTTAAGAGCAAAAAGGTTGCATACTACATTTATCTTCTACTTTGACTAATTCTTATATTTAATGTAGATGCAAAGTTTAATAATGGAGATTAATCAAGACGACACATGAAATTCTGGAACAAGTTAAGAATAGGCTCGGCTTTCTGGATATTGAAGAAGGTAGAAGCTGCAGAGAATGATGAGCCCAAGTTAAATAATGAAGAATGACCAAGTTGGGAGATAGAAGAAGGAAGAACTTGTTGAATGGAATGAAGATATCATTATTCAAGTTCTAAGATTGATTCTGGAAGTCTCCACGATCAAATGGCAATTAGAATGGCTCAATTCGGAGTTAAAGTCAGCAAAAATCAGCTTCTGGATGAGCAAACTCGAGTCTCAAGTATTAACCTCGAGTTTACTACCTTGCTGCAGTAATTTGCCCCTCTGATATGAACAAACTCGAGTTTAGGACTCCAAACTCAAGTTTAGGACTTCAAACTCAAAACAGCTATCACAAACTTGACTCAATAAGTGTCTTCAGCATTTTTGGCATCTCTGGACAAGACAAACTCGAGTTTATAAGTGCAACCTCGAGTTTACAGTGGTACTCAGCACTTCAGTTCAACTTTGTTTCAGACGACCTCTTGTAATTCGATGATATCTCCTAAACTAGACATCGGATTGAGGTGAAACCAATTTTGTATAAAACTAGACTCCCAATGCATCATTTTGATATAAATTAAAGCCCAAAGGAGTTCAGATCAAGGAGAAATGAATTGTGAAAGTTGACAGAGAAATCCACGCCACAAAGCAAACCAAGCTTCAATATTTTGAGTGTAACTCACAATCTACAAATCCAATTGAGCTGAAATCAGTGGCATATGAAAGTAGACTCAAAGGGATTTCCATCAATCTTTGAACAAACCAAAATGGAGTTCAGATCAGGGAGATATAACCTTTGAAAGTTGACAAAGTTGCAAACTCGAGCCAGGTCAAGTCAGAAGCAACCAAGTCACAGTACAACTTGCAAACTCAAGTTTATTAGTCACAAACTCGAGCTCGAGAGATCAAGAGAAAAAATGAACATTTGGAGAAAGCCAAACTTGAGCCTATAAGTGAACAAACTCGAGTTTAACTCAAACAGAGAGCAAGCAGGTCCCAAAGAACACCCAAACTCGAGTCTATAACTTGCAAACTCGAGTTTGCGGGTTACGAAGAGCAAACATTGGTTTTGAAGAGAACCAAACTCGAGTCTATTAGTTGGAAACTCGACTTTAGACAAGACAGAGAGCATCTGAGCTATTCAAGACAAAACCAAACTTGAGTTTTGAGAAACAAAACTCAAGTTTTCATCATTTGGATCGAAATTCAAATCGACGAATTTGTGAAATCTTCTTGTTTGATCTTAATACTTCCTATCATCATTCTTCTATATTCCTAGCTATGTTTAACCACTTTGTTAGTGAGTTTCAGATGATTTAGAAGATGTCAATTGAAGGTTAAAAGATAAAGCAAAAAGTGACATCAGCTCATTAAATGCAAAACCCAGAAAAGTTGCATACTTTTGGGTAATCCCTCTACACACGCTTGCAAGGGATTAATGTCTGCTTTCCACATCCAACAATTGCCATTCCAACGGATTTATTTTGAGGAAGTCAACTCTGAACTTCTGCACGGCTAGATTAAGAAAAGATTAGAGAGAGAAGAAGACAAAAGCTTAACCTAAACCTTGTCTAATGTAGGCAACGGTTATATTGAAGGTTCAAACGGTCATATATTGATCTCTACATACAAAAGAAGACAAATTCAATCAGAAAAATGCAGAGACACAAGCTTACATTTTAAACATGCTAATACTTTGATCTACACATCATTTACTCTCTGTTTTTCATGTTTAGTTAGCTTATCATAAAGAGTGAAGTGATTTGTATTGTTCTTCAGTATTTATTCATTCACTTTTGAGAGAGAAGATTTATTGTAATCATCCTATCCTTCTATCTGAGAGTTACTCAAGATTGGGTGATCTTGAATGGGAAACCCATTGTATTACAGCTTGTAAGGGGAGTAAGTTCTAGTGAGAGAATTACTTTGAGTACAGAGTGTGTAATCAAGTGGGTGTATTGATTACAGTTTGTAAGGGGGAGTGAATCCTAGTGAGAGGATTACTCCAAGTACAGAACGTGTAATCAAGTTGAAAGAAGATAGTGGATTGAAAATCTCAAGTAGAGCTTGAGGACTGGACGTAGGTCAAGGATTGGACCGAACCAGGATAAATCTTAGTTTGCATATTCTCTTCCCTTATCTCTTATGTTTCCAACATATATGTTTGAATGACTATCTATTGTTTTATAACTCTTTACTGTCATACAAACTGGTTTTACTGAGTTGCAAAAAGATTTTCAAAGTTCCTCAATTTTTATACTTCACCCAATTCACCCCCCTCTTGGGTTCAGCCGGTTCTTACACATCCTTCCAACAAGGTTTTTCTCCAATGCTCACTCCAACACAATCAATTGCATAGTAAGCTAACCATAAAACATCTACTTAACTATTCCAAGTTGAAAGTGGAGCTTAATCACCAAGAGGGGGTGAATTGGGGATTTTAAAATCTTTTTAAAAACTGCTCTGTTTATGACAACAAAAATAGAGATGAACATAGTGAAAGAGAGAATTGCAAGACACACGAATTTATACTGGTTCGGCCCAACCTCTTGACCTACGTCCAGTCCCCAGACTCTCTGGGATTTCCACTATATCAAATGATTACACACTTTGTACTCAAGAGTAATTCTCTAGAACTTACTCCCCCTTATAAGTTGTAATCAATGAACCCAATCACCAAGTCCCCAGACTTGTGATTCTTTACAATAAATGATTTACAGATAAAAACTCTCTCTAAGAGTGGATAATCATAAACACTGAAGTTTTGAGTAATAAAAGACACAATACAAAGTGAAAACAAAAAGGTAGTTGAAGAACTTTGAATGCTATGCGTTTTTAGCAGGTGTGTTGTTGAGAAGACTTGAATGCTTCTCTATTTATACTGAGAGAGCATTAAATGACCATTGTAATCTTGATTATAACCATTGCCTTCATTAGACAAGGTTTAGCTTAAGCTTTGGTCTTATTCTCTATCTAATCTTCACTTAATCCAGCTGTGCAGAAGTTCAGAGTTAACTCTCTACAAATTAATTCGTTGGAGTAGCAGCTGCTGAATGTGGAAATCATTATTTAATTCTTTGTAAGCATGTGCAGATGGATTATCCAAAAGTATGCAACTTTCTAGGTTTGCATTTAATGTGCAGACATCACTTTTGCTTTTGCTTTGAACCTTCAATAACCATTCTCTAATTCATCTGAAACTCACGAAAAAATGGTTAAACATATCTAGGAACATTAGAGAATAATCATGGGAAGTATTAAGATCAAACAAGAAGGTTTCAGAAATTCACAGAATTTGAAATTCTGAAGACGCGAAGAAACCTCGAGGTTTGTTCTTCAAACCTCGAGTTTTGCACTGTAGCATGTGAAGGAGATTCAAGTCCAAAACATCAAACCTGGAGGTTTCTTTCCAAAACTGGAGGTTTTCAAAATAGCAAAAGCGTCAGCCTTTTCTGTTTGGCAGAAACCTCGAGGTTTTATCAGAAACCTCGAGGTTTCACTTTGAATGTGAAACCTTGCAAAATCGCACCAAGAACAAACCTGAAGGTTTTCTAGAAACCCGAAGGTTTTCAAAATCGGTGAAAAGTCGTTTCTCTCTCGGATGCCGAAACCTCGAGATTTTCACCAAAACTCGAGGTTTCACTTAAATCTTGAAATTTCGGTTTTGGGCCAAAAACAAACCCGGAGGTTTTAAGGGAAAACTAGGAGGATTTGAAAACTTGGAAAAACACAGATCCTCTCGCTGGACAAACCTCGAGGTTTGTCCGAAACCTTGAGGTTTCTCATAATTTTGAGAAACTTGAGAAAAACACCATTTGAGCTCAAACCGGAGGTTTCCCATAAACCCGGTGGTTCTCAAAACGGCGAGAAACTGAGCTTTCTCTGGTAGGGTAAAACCTCGAGGTTTCTTACCAAACCTCGAGGTTTCACATAATTTGTGAAACCTGGATTTTTCAAGTTAGAACAGAACCTTGAGGTTTTAGGCAAAAACTGAAGGTTTAAATCTTAGGAGACTCTTTGTAAGACTAAACCTCGAGGTTTGAACAGTAACCTCGAGTTTTTCATTTTCCGAAAAATGCCGAGAAGTCTCTGTGTACTAAAACCTCGAGGTTTCTTTGGAAACCTCGAGTTTTGCTCTATCCAGAAGCTTTTAATTCTTCTCTGTAAAGCCAAACCTCGAGGTTTCTATGCAAACCTCGAGTTTTGCTCTTACAGTGAGATTTTCAATATTTGACAGCAAAACTTCATGCTTTGTTTACAATCATTGGAGATCATCAAAACCCATAGAGAACTAACATTCTCCCCTTTTTTGATGATGACAATACTTGTAAAGAAACATCTTTGAGAATTCGAGAGAGTTTTAAATTTGAAATAAACTTAGTGACTGATAGTGTTTTGAAAATTCTGATTTTGAAAAACTTGGGCATTCTGAAATGCAAGATTGTAACTGGTATAACTTAAGCACACACATAACATTCAGAGATGAGCAGCAGAAACACAATTGAACACAGTGAATATAACTTAACTTTATATTTCATATCAGTATGAATAAACCAATACAAGGTAGAATGAAATATAGAGCAAGATAAACATAGGATCTCCAAAACTCTCCAAAACTCAAAGGCTAATCCTTGTTGTTTTCTCCCCTTTGGCATCTTCAAAAGTGAGGTGGGCCAAAGGTGTAGAAGGAAGGGAAAGATGAAGAACTTCAGTTGAAGGAGTGGCCAAGGATGGAGAAGGAAGAATTTCAGTTGCTGGGGTAGATGGTGATGGTGTAGGATCTCCAACTGGAGAAGGAAAGATAGGAGTCGATAGATCAGGAGAGGTGGTAGGGATCTGAGGTGAGGTGAAGGTGAAGGAGGGTGAGGATGAACCAGAAGCAGGGCTAGAAGTGCTAGGACCAGCAGCAGTGCCATGAGGTGAATAAGGACCAATGTGCAGGTGCTTCACAATCTTGCCACCTTGTCACTAAGATCCATGTCAGAAATAATCTGAGTTGATAGCTTGACATCAATTTCTTCAGCCTTTTCTCTAATCTCAGCTGACTGACCAGAGACTGCTTCAAACTGCTCCTTCATGGCATCTTGAATCTCAATGAGACCATTGTGCCCACGAGTCATTTCAGCCCTTATTTTTCCCATCTCGAACTCCATGCGAATGGTCATTGTAGCAAGAGCAGCATCCACAATTTCCTTTATCTGTGAGGCAAAGTCAGATGGCAGTGAAGTCTGAGGAGGTGGAGGTGCCGACTGAGCCTCTTGAGCTTGTGATCTTGGATGTGATCTTGGATGTGATCTTGAAGGAGCTTGTGATTGTACAGAACCTTCCTCCCCAAACTTGATCTTCATCAAATTCAACATTGTCTTTCCAAAGAATGGGGGATACTCGAGAGTGTCAATAGTGCCCACATACCATAAGACTCAATTTTCAGCAGACATAGAACCAAGATTAAAGGTAAGCCTAAGTTGCTGGTTAGGGGGAAAGGGCTCATTTGGTCTTAGAGTTTCAAAAATTTCCTGATTACTGTAATTGAATTCAGGAATAGGTGAAGGGTTATCAATTTTCAGAATTTTATTCAGTATGGAAGCAGACAAGGTGAATTTGACATCTTTAACAACAGTGGCTACTCCTTCCTCAATCAACTCACCATATTCGCCTAGTTCATTATTATACTCCATATTGTAGTAAAACAAGTGAACAAGATTTGGAGTATAAGGAGCTGATATGGAAATGAAAGACTCATACTGTTTCAGCCAGGGAGACAGATCAAAATGAAATTCTTTGAGAAAATCTTTCAAATCGATAGCAACCACAAGACAGAAATCTTGATGTAGATATGCTTCCCTAAATCTTTCATTTTCTTCCTTAGAAAGAGTAGCAGAGGTAATTTTAAAACCTTTGGGTAGAGAAGGATTGCGGTAGATTTCTGAAATGGCATCTTCGATGACTGAAGGCACATCCTCTTCTTCCTCTTGATCTTGAGCAGAAGCAGTTGCTTGAGATGAAGCTTGGCCTCGTGAGGTTTACCCATACTGGGACACAAAAGACCTCTTCGTTCTCGCTGGTTTGGAAGGTTTTGAAGCCACAGAAGTTTTCGCCTTTCCTTTTCCCTTGGGCTCTGGTTTAGGAGCTTACCCTTTGCTTTTCTCTTTGGGTTCAGGTTCCTTCCTCTTCTTGGCTGGTGATTTTGGTGGTTCTTTGAACGAAACCCCTTTCTTTTTGGTGTTTGGCGCTGAAGCCTCAGGGATTCTGCCCTATATTCCTCGAATTGCATGGTCTGCACCGAGGTGGAGATGATTGGGGATGGTTTTTATCCTCATTGGTCGTTGATGAGGAGGAGGAGGAGGAGGAGACCATGATTTCGTCCCTGCCTGACTGGAATCAGAGTCAGAAATGACTTGGGGTTTGGATTTTGAAGCCATTAGAAGGTTGAGAAAGGGAAATTAGGTCGGGAGATGAGAGATTCAGAGAGAAGAGAGAAGAGCGAGTTCAAAACCTAAAGGTTTAGGTCGAGTTTTGAAGAACATGAACAGTGCACACATATATATAGTCACTATCAAAACTCGAGGTTTTATGCCAAACCTCGAGGTTTGATGAACAATCACCAACCTAGACTTCAAAGGTGTTCCGTGAACCTTTGAACCGTCAGCGTCCAAACCTCGAGGTTTTCTCCAAAACCTCGAGGTTTTGCAACCCTTCAGAACTGGTTAGCTCTCTGTCTCATGAAAACTCGAGGTTTTTGTGAAGCCTCGAGGTTTCTGCTTTCTTCAAAAATTTTAGCTGTTCTCTGACCCCGACAGTTCATGACCAAACCTCGAGGTTTTCTTCAAAACCTCGAGGTTTTGCTCCTTGACAGCAAAACCCAGATTTTCAACATCCTGCATAAAACAAGTCTAGATACTCCGATGCTTAAGTCAGTGATTTTCAATCATCAAAACCATAACTAACATTGGGTAAGAAACCCTTACTACTCATTGGGATTTACCATTCCCAATTCTCTTCTTATGAAATTGAATTGCTCCTTAGCCAACGGTTAGGTGAAGATGTCATCAAGTTGAAGATGAGTTGGGATGAACATGACTTTGACATCTTTCTTCTGAACATGATCCCTTATGAAATGATGTCTCACATCAATATGCTTGGTCCGAGTATGTTGAACTGGATTCTTTGCCAAGCTTATTGTGCTTGTGTTATCACACAATATTGGGATCTCCTTCAAGTTGATTCCCAAGTCTGATAGTTGCTGCTTGAGCCACAAAACTTGAGCACAGCAACTTGAGGCAGCTACATATTCAGCTTCAGTCGATGATACAGCCACACTGGTTTGCTTCTTGCTGAACCATGACACAAGGGAGCCACCAAGGAACTCACATTGGCCACTTGTGTTTTTTCGATTAGTCTTGTACCCAGCATGGTCTGAATCTGAATATCCCACCAAATGTTCAAGTTGACCTTTGGGAAACCACAGTCCTAGTGTCTTTGTGTCAGCAAGGTATCTGAAGATTCTCTTCACATGTTCAGCATAAGACTCCTTAGGAGCACACTAGAACCTTGCACACATCCCAACACTGAATTGGATGTCAGGACGACTTGCAGTAAGATAGAGCAATAATCTAATCATTCCTCGATATCTTGTAATGTTGAAGTCCTTGCCCTCTTCATCAACATCCAATGAAGCGGTGGAACTCATTGGAGTGTCAGCACCATTGCATTGGTCCATCCCAAACTTCTTCAGCAGATCATTGAGATACTTGGTCTGAGATATGAAGATTCAATTCTTCCTTTGCTTGATTTGCAGACCAATGAAATAGTTGAGCTCTCCCGTCATGGACATCTCAAACTCTCCCTGCATATTCTTAGATAATTCTTCACACAAAGCATCATTAGAAGCACCAAATATAATATCATCAACATATATTTGGACAATCAAAGATTCACCAAGCTTATTACTCTATATGAAGAGAGTTGTATATGCTTTTCCTCTAATAAAACCTTGATCAAGAAGGAATTTGCTCAATTGCTCATACCAAGCTCTAGGAGCTTGTTTAAGGCCATAGAGGGCTTTCTTGAGATGATAAACATGATCTGGATGATGTTCACTTTGAAAACCGGGAGGTTGTTCTACATAAACTTCCTCTTGAATAAAACCATTTAGAAAAGCACTCTTCACATCCATTTGATAGAATTTAAAACCTTTGACACAAGCAAAGGCTATAAGAACTCTTATTGCTTCCAATCTTGCCACTGGAGCATAAGTTTCTTCATAATCAATTCCTTCTTGTTGATTATAGCCTTTAGCAACCAATCTTGCCTTATTACGGACAATGATTACTGACTCATCTCGTTTGTTCTTGAATACCTATTTAGTGCCAATGATCGGATGGTCCTTAGGCCTAGGTACCAAATCCCAAACTTGATTTCTATCAAATTGATGTAACTCCTCCTGCATTGCTATCACCCAATCATTGTCTAAAAGGGCTTCATCAATCGTAGAGGGTTCAATATGTGATATAAAAGTAGAAAATGTTACTTCATTTAAAGTACTATTTCCGGTTCTTACTCCTTGATTTACATCACCTATAACTTGGTCCAAAGGGTGGTTTCTTATGAACTTCCAAGCTCTAGGCTGAGACTGATCAGAATTTTCAAGATTGTCTTGGGGATCAGCCTCGAAAATATTTTCAGGATTTTCAATAGATGCTGGAGTAGTTTTCGAAAAGAATTGGTTTTTGAAAACATTTTCTTCATCATCATCCAAAGGTTTATCATATTTAGATTCATAGAAAACAACATGCATAGACTCTTTAACAATACGAGTACGAGTATTAAAGACTCTATAAACTTTACTCCTATTTGAATAGCCCAAAAATATACCTTCATCTGCCTTGGGATCAAACTTTCCCAAGTTATCCTTACCATTGTTGTTGCTGAAGCACTTACATCTAAACACATACAGATGAGCTAGATTTGGTTTTCTTCCTTTGTACAACTCATAGGGAGTCTTGTCCAACTTCTTTTGGAGGTATGCCTAATTTGAGATGTAGCAAGCGATGCTCATTGCATCAGCCCAAAACACTTTAGAAGTGTTGTTCTCATTCAGCATAGCTCTTGCC
Organism: Acacia acuminata; assembly: GCA_019022655.1. Lineage (NCBI taxonomy): Eukaryota > Viridiplantae > Streptophyta > Magnoliopsida > Fabales > Fabaceae > Acacia > Acacia acuminata. Next base: position 525,544 of record JAFJYI010000048.1, on the reverse strand, counting down.
ATCTCAGTGAGGACTCGATTCTTTCTCTCCACAACACCATTTTGTTGAGGAGTCCTTGGGGCTGAGAAGTTGTGGTCTATCCCCATGCTGTCACAAAACTCAGCAAATGCATTGTTTTCAAATTCTCCTCCATGGTCAGTTCTAATTCCTGAAATAGAGAAACCTTTCTCGTTCTGGACCTTCTTGGAAAACACAACAAACTGATCAAATGTTTCATCTTTAGAAGATAAAAATATTGTCCATGCAAATCTAGAAAAATCATCAACTAAGACCAAAGTGTAAAGATTGTCACCAAGGTTTTTTACTCTAGCTAGTCCAACTAGATCCATGTGAAGTAGTTGGAGAGGTCTATTGGTTGAAATCTCATTTTTAGATTTGAAAGACGATTTGGTTTGTTTCCCTTTTTGATAAGCATCACAAAGCATGTCATTGTTAAAACGAAGTTTAGGAACACCAATCACCAAATCCTTTTTCAGTAATCTGTCAAGTTGAATCATATTGACTGAGCTAATCGCTTGTGACATAGCCAACTGTCATCCAAATTGCTTACAAAACATTTTTCAGAGACAGAACCATTACTAGAGAGGTTAAGTGTATAACAGTTGCCATCTCTAGGGGCTCTAAATAAAGCTTTTGATTTTATGTTTTCTAAAGGGAGAATATCCTTACTCACAATCAAGCACTCCTCAGAATCGAAGATAACTAAGTTACCTTTATCAGTGCTTTGACTCACACTAAGGAGATTGTGGCAAAGTCCTTCCACAAGGTAGACATCTTTGATTAGTGGTCCTTCATTATTGCCAATTTCACCAATTCCAACAATCTTTCTAGATTGATCTCCACCAAAGGTTACCTTGCCACCATCCTTGGGCTTGATTGAGGCAAATTTGGATTGGTCTCTCGTCATGTGCCTAGAGCATCCACTGTCAATGTACCATTTGTTGGATTTTGATGCTCTTAGACAAACCTGCAAGACACAACAAATCAGGGCTTAGGTACCCATCTTTTCTTAGGTCCTTTGGGGTTAGTTTGTGTCTTAGGAATCTTGTAAGATCCCTTTGGCACCCATTGATAATTTCCTGAAGGTTTAATCTTTCTTTCCTTCTTATGAAAACAAGAAGAAGTAGTATGACCCTTTCTATTGCAGTAATGATAGTGTGCAAAAGGATTTGAAGAATGAACCGATTTTGTAAAATAGTTCATATAAGATTTTTCTCCAGACTTCTTTCTTCCTTTCTTTTTATCAAAATCAGGTTTGTAACCAATTCCTAATCTGTCATTTATAAATCTTTGTTGTTTCAAAATGACATTGAGCATTTCACTTCCTCTAGTGAATTTCTCAAGTGCCTTTGTAAGATGTAAATTCTTTTTCTTCAAATCAGGACAATCTTTACAAGTAAGATATTCAGAGGAAGAAAGTTTTTCAACTTGCAACTCAAGAGTTGTATTCTTCTTTTTCAAATTGAAATATTTTTCAGCAAGTTTTTCAAACTCGGATTGCAAACAATATACTCAGCAAATAACTCATCATAAGATGGTTTGGAATCATATACCTCATCATTGTTAGCATGTTGCTCTTCTTCTTCAGCAACCAAGCAAATGTTTGCTTTCTCTTTCTCATCCTCATCATCTTCATCAGATGAGCTATCACCCCAAATACCAGAGACATATGCCTTCTTTTTGAATCTGTTGAACTTCTTCTTTTCTTTGTCTTTGTTCTTCAGATTGGGGCATTCTGATTTGATGTGATTGGGCTTTTCACACTCATAGCAAATGATCGGTTTCTTTGCCTCATAGCTGGAGCTACCCTTGTGAAACTTCTTGAAACCTTGGTCCTTCTTGTAGAACTTCTTGAATCTTTGGACCATCATGTCTATCTCCTCATCTTCGTCTTCATCTTCATCATCTGACTCTTTGGTCTTTTTGACAGCTTTGAGGGCAATCATATGTTTCTTCAAGTCCCTTCTTGAACTTGAGTTTTGCCTCATATTTAGAGAGACTCCCAAAGAGTGTTACTACAGACGCCATAGAATCTCCATGAGCTTCTTCAATGGCAGTGACTTTGGCTTCCCATTCCTTAATGAGGATGTTGAGAATCTTCCTCACTTGGACAGGTTGGTCATATTATTTGCCCAATGCAGCAAGCTGATTAGTGAGATGGGTGAATTTCAGCTGGAAATCACCAATGGATTCTCCAGGCTTCATACGAAGAAGATCATACTCAGTCATTAGAGTATTGACTCTATTTTGCTTCACTCCAGCAGTTCCTTCATGGGCAGTTTCAAGTGCATCCCACATGGCTTTAATAGAGGTTAAGTTGCAGACACGAAAATACTCTTGTTGACTAAGAGCACTTTTCAGTAGGAGGACAACCTTGCTGTTGAGTGTGACATTTCTTTTATCATTTTCATCATACTCTTCTTCATCTTTTGGAACCCTGAGACCATTTTCCATAACAGTTGGATTGTAGTCTCCTCTTTCGAATACTCTCCAGAGGCCATATTCTGTAGCCATCACAAAGACTTTAAACTTAGCTTTCCAAAAGGAGTAATGCTCTCCATTGAACCCTGGTGGTCGGTTGATCGAAGCTCCATCAGGTAGAATATCTTCCATGGTGATCCTTCTCGAGTTGTTAAGCTCTTAAGAGAAGACCTTGCTCTGATACCAAATTAAAGTGGAGCTTAATCACCAAGAGGGGGTGAATTGGGGATTTTAAACTCTTTTTAAAAACTGCTCTGTTTATGACAGCAAAAACAGAGATAAACAGAGTCAAAGAGAGAATTGCAAGACACATGAATTTATACTGGCTCGGTCCAACCTCTTGACCTACGTCCAGTCCCCAGACTCTCTGGGATTTCCACTATATCAAATAATTACATACTCTGTACTCAAGAGTAATTCTCTCACTAGAACTTACTCCCCTTACAAGTTGTAATCAATGAACCCAATCACCAAAAAAGGGTTAAACATATCTAGGAACTTTCTGGGTTTGCATTTAATGTGCTAACATCACTTTTGCTTTTGCTTTGAACCTTCAATAATCATTCTCTAATTAATTTGAAACTCACTAAAAAAAGGGTTAAACATATCTAGGAACATTAGAGAATAATCATGGGAAGTATTAAGATCAAACAAGAAGGTTTCAGAAATTCTCAGAATTTGAAATTCTGAAGACGCGAAGAAACCTCGAGGTTTGTTCTTCAAACCTCAAGTTTTCGGACCGTAGCATGTGAAGGAGATTCAAGTCCAAAACATCAAACCTGGAGGTTTCTTTCCAAAAATCGAGGTTTTCAAAACAAAGCAAAGCGTCGGCCTTTACGTTTGACGAAACCTCGAGGTTTTATCGAAACCCTCGAGGTTTCACTTTGAATGTGAAACCTTGCAAAATCACGCCAAGAACAAACCTGGAGGTTTTCTAGAAACCTGGAGGTTTTCAAAATCAGTGAAAATTCATTTGCTCTCTGGATGCCAGAAACCTCGAGATTTTCACCAAAACTCGAGGTTTCACTTAAATCTTGAAATTCTCAGTTTTGGGCCAAAACAGAAACCTGGAGGTTTTAAGGGAAAACTGGAGGTTTTGAAAACTTGGAAAAACACAGATCCTCTCTCTCCTCGAGGTTTGTCAAACCTCGAGGTTTCTCATAATTTTGAGAAACTTGAGAAAAACACCATTTGAGCTCAAACCCGAGGTTTCCCATAAACCCGGAGGTTCTCAAAACCGGAGAGAAATTGAGCTTTCTGCGGTAGGGCAAAACCTCGAGGTTTCTTACCAAACCTCGAGGTTTCACATAATTTGTGAAACCTGGATTTCTCAAGTTAGAACAGAACCTTGAGGTTTTAGGCAAAAACTGGAGGTTTAAATCTTAGGAGACTCTCTCAGTAAGACTAAACCTCGAGGTTTGAACAAGAACCTCGAGTTTTTCATTTTCCGAAAAAATGCCGAGAAGTCTCTATGTACTAAAACCTTGAGGTTTCTATGGAATCCTCGAGTTTTGCTCTGTCCAGAAGCTTTTAATTCTTCTCTGTAAGGCCAAACCTCGAGGTTTCTATGCAAACCTCGAGTTCTGCTCTTACAGTGAGATTTTCAATATTTGAGAGCAAAACTTCATGCTTTGTTTACAATCATTGGAGATCATCAAAACCCATAGAGAACTAACACAAGTGCTAACCTTATAAACACAACCAATCAAAACATTGCAATTAGTTAAAATATTGCTCAACTCCTAAAAGCACTAATGATGTAGAAACTCTCTTTTTCAAAATAAGGAGCAAATAAAAATCCAATTGTGGGTTCATTTCTCTTCCCATTCACTTGAAAAACAAAACATGGTTTGATAAAGTTGCCAAATCACTAGATCTCATGAAAGCTCAAAGAATTTCCCACAATTTACACTTCCAAAATGGCAAATGCGACCCTTTACCACTTAGGACATGCATTAAGGCAAGTCATTCTTGAAATTTTTTCTATTTTTAGACATTTTCTCATTTAAAAACAACCAATTAATTGGGATTCAAAATGTATTCCCCTCCCCCACACACTTAATCAACACATTGTCCTCAATGTTTGTAAGGCACTTCTATTATTCTAACTTGTCCCTTAATGAAGTGGAAAGTTGTGAAGTCCAATTGCAATTGAAGCACAACACATCAACATCTTAAAGAGAGAAGAGAGAAGAAACAAACCATAATAACAGAGAAAATTAGAGTGAAGAGGCACAATGGTAATTAAGCAAGGTAGTGGCTAAGATGCAAAGCATAGATTGGGAGTTCTTATTCTAATAACTAAACTATACTACTTCTACTTTTCTACTGAGATAGCCCCTCCCCCACATTTATTTCAAGCATTCAGAATCACGAATGAATTCAACAATTCAATTTAGAGAATGTAAGTGAAGGAAAGAAACAACCTAGCCTCAAGGAGGCTTTGATGATGAATCATAGTAGAGCTTGAGGAGATGTCCATTGACTTGAAATTCCTTTCCAGTAGTCTCGTCAAGCAGCTCTACCATGCCAAATGAATGCACTTTGGTGATAATGAAAGGGCCATACCATTTATCTTTAAGCTTCCTATCCAACAACTTGAATCGGGCCCTATATAGCAAAACTTGATCACCAACTTTGAAATCTTTCTGTAAAATCTTCTTATTATGAAGTAGCTTGGTCTTTTCTTTGTAAATGCGGGAACTCTCATAAGCTTCTAATCACATTTCCTCAAGTTCTTGCATTTGTAACTTCTTTTCCAAGCCAGCTTCTTCCACATCCATATTGCACATTTTCACAGCCCAATAGGTTTTGTGCTCCAATTCTACCGGAATATGACATGCTTTACCAAAGATAAGCTGGTAAGGAGACATTCCTATTGGTGTCTTGAAGGCAATTCTATAGGCCCATAGTGCTTCCTCCAACCTTGAGCTCCAATCCTTTCTTGAAGGCTTGACAATCTTTTCCAATATGAGTTTGATCTCTCGGTTGGATACTTCTGCTTGCCCATTCGTCTGTGGATGATAGGGAGTGGACTTTTTATGGGTTACCCCAAGCTTAACAAGTAAGTTATCAATAACTGTATTGCAAAAATGGGAACCTTTATCACTCACTATAGCCCTTGGTACTCCAAATCTACAGAAGATGTTAGACTTAAAAAACTTGGAAACCGTTTGGGCATCATCTTTCCTAGTGGGAATGACTTCTACCCACCTAGAAAGGTAATCTACGGCTAAGAGAATGTAGATAAAGCCAAATGATGGTGGAAAAGGACCCACGAAATCGATACCCCAAACATCAAATACCTCGCAAAAGAGCATGGGTTGTTGTGGCATCTCATGCCGTTTACCTAACCCCCCCAAACCTTTGGCATTTATCATATGCCTTACAATACAGATATGCATCCTTAAACAGGGTAGGCCAATAAAACCTATAATCTAACACTTGTTGGGATCCGTACAACGCAGCGGATTAAAATTTCTACGAATCCCTTCCCGGATCACTCGTAGCGCGTTTAAACCAAGGCTAGGGAAACCGGATATTACCTTTTAAGAACTCGTTCGTGGTTTCTTCTTCGTTGAACAGGTGGGCTACCTCCTCGATCGAGAGAAGACGACTCTTAGAATCCTCTTCCTCTACTTTGGTATCCACACGAACAATCCTCGTACACGGCTACGCGGCGTGCTAGCGCCTCTTGTGCGTCTCTCTCTCGCCACTCTAGGGTTTCTCGCGGCTTTTCGAATACGCTCGGTGAAAGTCCCATAGGTTTCTAAAACTGTTGGCGTATTTAATACAAAATTAATCGTATTAACTTTTTGAATTCAAACTTTAGATCTGGATTAAATATATATTAATTAAATCTATCCGATAGATCTAATATAATAATATTTATTTAATCGAATTAAAAACCAGATCTGAAATTTCGAATTCAAATCTAGATTAAAAAATAGTTAATTAAATCTATCGATAGATTTAATCCAACCTATTTATTTAATCCAAATTTAAAAACCTTCGATTTAATTTATCTCAATAAATTAAATCCGAGAAATGATATCTATCTATTTATTTAAATCGAGATACTAATATCTCAATTTAAATTAAATAGACAATAATATCTTTATTCGAAAATTAAATGAGATACAATATCTCGGTTTGTTTTAGATATTTAATTTATCAAATAAATTAAACATAAAACAAATAATATAATAATATTTTAATCTCAATTAAAATAATATCATTATATTATTTTCGAATTTAAATATATATATATATATATTTACCCTGCATTAAACTCGAGTATTCATTAATCTCGATTAATCGAGATTCAATGAACCTGGACACTTTTACCCGTGTTGGATTATTCTTGTGTGCGACCTGCAGCCCATATGAGATTGGCGGTGGGCCAACACTGTCGACCCACAAATCGCAAGCGGCCTCTAGCAAGACATTGCGACTACCCAATTCACATGGGGATCGATGACACGATACACCTATCGTACAACCATGTCACGTCCCTTTTTGTCACGCGATAATTTGGTCAAGGATGAGGCATGGAGAATGTCAACTTCCTTTTCTTGACCATTACTTTCTCGATTCTCGAGTTAGTCTAATAAGTGAAATGGAAACTCCTTTCCATCACGATGCAGCCGTACATTTCTTAGACTCACTCATCGAGGGGCCCAAGATTATCTCTCTACAAATGTGAGGGACAAATTCCATCTTGACCATTCACATCCTCCGCATGAAAACCACCGATCCCGATCCTAGCCTTTATCATCACCCGGTCAAAGGTGACTTTTGACTAGGTCAAAGGTCGATGACTCATCATGTAGGAATCCATGATGATCTCGAGTCATAGGGCGTCGTGACGTGGTTATACATGAGATAAGCTTATGACTAGATCCATGCGGCTTTCTCATAGTGGGTCGGTCCGGCCCTTGTACTCTTACAAGTGCCCATGACTTTGATTGTATCTCCATACCTCATCAAAGCCATGCGGTCTTAATTCATCTTCGCTCCGCGTAGATGACCGACCCGGACATTTAGGATAATCTATAAGATGTATCCGGGGATGCAGTTATCAATACGAACATGCAAACGAAAATGATAACTAAAGAAAATAATTTAAATAACTTAAATATTCAAAGTACAATGAATTGCCCCTAGGGCATAATTTCCAACAACACTTTCCTAGAGGTCTTATGAGCACTAAAGTGCCCACCACAAACCATGGAATGGCAAGTAGAGAGTATGTCCTTGGACTCGGTCTCTGAAATGCACCTCCTGATAACTTGGTCATTGCATAGTCTCCACAAATAGGGCTCATCCCAAATGTAATGTTCAGCTTCTCATTTAAGTTTTTGAGCCTGAAAGGGAGACATATGCTCAGGAATGAGACCGATCACAATATAATTCATATGGGGATCAATGATACGATACAACCTATCGTATAACCATGTCACGTCCCTTTTGTCACACGATAATTTGGTCAAGGATGAGGTATAGCTAATGTCAACTTCCTGTTCTTGACCATTACTTTCTCGATTCTTGAGTAGTCTGATTGAAATGGAAACTCCTTTCCATCGTAGTATGACCATACGTTTCTCAGACTCACTCATCGAAGGGCCTAGTATTATCTTTCTACAAATGTGATGTACAAATTCCATCTTGACCGTACTATTCACATTCCTCTGCATGAAAACCATTGATCCCGATCATAGCCTTTATTATCACCCGGTCAAAGGTGACTTTTGACTAGGTCAAAGATCAGCAACTCATCATGTAGGAATCCATGATGAACTTAGGTCATAGGGCGCATTGTGACGTAGTTATACATGAGATAAGCTTATGACTAAATCCATGCAGCTTTCTCATAGTGGGTCGGTCCAGCACCTTGTACTCTTACAAGTGCCTATGACTTTGATTTGTATCTCCATACCTCATCAAAGTCATACTGATCTTATTTCATCTTGGCTCCCGCATAGATGACCGACCAGGGACATTTAGGATAATCTATAAGATATATCCAAGGATACAGTTATCACTATAAACATGCAAATGAAATGATAACTAAAGGAGAATACTTTAAATAACATAAACGTTTAAAGTACAATGACTTGCCCCTAGGGCATAATTTCCAACAATATAATATATATATATATATATATATACTCACAATTCATGAGTTCATAATAATACTAATAATAATTAATAAAATAAAAAGACAAAAACAGTTCAACAGTGGGTGTGTTCTAAAGAATTCACACAAAAAGAAAGAGCGAAAGAGGTTAAAAGATATACAGTATATATACACACTCAGTTCGACGGAAGGGGAGATGGGGTTTTAAAGAAATAACAAGAGGAAAAAGGGAAAAAAAAAATGTGTGTGCGCGCCATCATAAATAAATAGGACGAGGTGAGACATGAAGAAGGACTTTATTATTATTCTTTTATTTTTTTAATAAAAATAGAAAACAACATATCCACACTTCCACAGTAAGGAGAATGAGTGATATGGCAAGATTACAATAAACAAAGAAAGAAGAGCACGAAAGGTTTGACAAGACTAATTATGAGGGTAGAGGTTGAGATAAATGAACAAGAAGAAGAAATTGAAAGAGAGAAAAAAAGAGCACTTATATTATTCTTTCCTTAGAATAATATTATTTTTAAAAGTTTAAATAAATAACAAAGTAATATTCAGACTTCATTTTTTTTTTATTTACCACGCACAAGCTTACTCACACATATCCATAAATTTAATATAATCACTTTAAGAAGTTAATTCATTTGTATTTATTTCTTTTACATAGATTAAATACTTTGATAAAAAAAAAAAAAAAAAAACTTTAGCTACAACTTTCTCTAAGTGCTAACAAAAATAAACATGTTAAATAAGGAACTAAAATGAAACTTGACACAAATATAAAGGGTTAAATGTATACTGTAACTTTTTGTTTTTGTATTTTAAATTTTTTTAGGGATAAATATCATTTTTTCTATGGAAGTTTAGCTTAAAGAGTACTATTCACCCGAAAGTCTTTTTTTCAAATTTTTACCTTGGAAGTTAACAAAACGGAGCAATTTGCCCCATAAGTTTGTTTTAGGAGCAATTTTTCCCCTTTTAGGAGCAATTATGCCTTTAGAAATTTACAAATTAGAGGAACAATTTAACAGTCAAGATCAAACGAAAGGCGAGAATGCTATGTTTTTAAACTTCTGGGGTAAGAATGAGACCAAAAAACTTTCGTAACTAGTGCTCCTTAGGCTATACTTCCATTGCAAAAAAGATATTTAGCCCATTTTTATAATCGATCATCAATTTTAAAAGTTCAATCTGAGTAATAACATTACAACCAACTCTTGAGTCCAACTTGGGTTCTTTAATGAGTAAAGCAAATTTTGTGAAGTTGTCCTATTTCAAGTGCGGTATGCGTTATTCACCATTGGCTTTCATCTTTAATGTTTGTTTTTTCCCGCCATCCTTCCATCTTTAACGTTGATTGATTAGTCTCGAGATAGCACTAGAAACACTATTTTATCAGAAGCTTTATAAGTATCATATTATTATTATTAGACACACATGTAATAATTGATTCATATTTCACACAGCTACAATTTAAGTAAACAGTCTAAGTCGTCTTTTCATAGCGCAGTGTTATTCTTAAAGACTTAAAGTCTTCAATTAATTTTCACACCTCACTTGCGCAATTAATAGTGCCAAACTTGTTCACACCTACCTACCTCTTTTGTTTTAATTACATTATACTTTTTTTTATATATATAAAATGATCAATTATATATAAGCAAAGAAGACTATACAGCCAAAGTTAAGAGTAGGGTTTAGGGAATGGGAGTTAACAGTACAGCAGTTTATATAAGGAGGGAAGCACTTTTTTTTTTTTTTTTTAATACGAATAAATCAAACAGCTAAAAACAAATAGACAAAGGAAAAGACAAAAAGGGGACTAAGGTCCCAACCCAGGAGGGAAGCACATAAGGTTTTCAAGTTCACATTAGGTGTTTGTCCTTATGTGTTTATTACATGCTTGTCCCTCTAATTAGAGGGATGCGATTTTTTTTTTTATATATTTTATTAATTTAGATTAAATTATACGCAACTTTCTTGGGAAAAAAATTGTACTAGTATCTCCAATTAAATAGTTTTTAGGATATTGGTGTTACATATTTCGAAGCAAGACTGAAAAATAATTAATTTGAGATACTGGGTGTAAATTTTTTATTTTTCAGAAAGTAGCATATAATTTAATCTAAAAAAATAAAATATATGAAAAACTGAAAAAAAAAATTATCTCATCCCTCTAATGAGAGAGACAAACATATAAGAAACACATAAAGAAGAAGCCCGGAGAATCACATAAGGTGCTTCCGTGACTCAGCTAAATCACATGCATGCTTCAGGGGAGAGAAACAAATGGTTATGTCCATGAGATATATCTTCATGGGTCCCCACAAAGATTACAAGTAAAAGGGGTTCCATTAAAAAAAAAAAAAAAAAAAAAAAAAAAAAAAAAAAAAAAAAAAAAAAAAAAACTATAATATGATAAGGACAACGTCCACTAACTATTGTTGAGATAAGAATAACAAAAAAGTACAGGAATGAAGAATGATCCAACAAAACCAATAATGATCGGTTGGATTTGTTGGGATTCTATTTTGCCCGCTCAATATTGAATAAATATGATAAACGAATTAAAGAATTATAATATAAAATATTTTTTTTTTTTTTTTGGGTCTCATAATGCTAAAATATAACATATCAATATTATGTATGTAAGAGCAGTTAATAATGACGCCCTATTTTTCACCAACAATATTTTGACATTTTGTATGACGTTGTTTTATATTTGCACTTGTTAAGAAGTGTACCACGAATGATATTTATAAACTACATGATGAAACTTTGATCCAGTTGCATATATCCATTAGAGCTAGTTCATAGGTGAATTTATAACTGGAAATAGGCATTTTGACAAATAATAATAGTAGAATAATAAATGTTCATATTTCTTAGAGGTGAATTTACAAGTTATATAAGCATTTTGATAACTAAATAGAAAAATAACAAGTGTCCATATAAAATTTTACAAATCATGAGTTACATTGTAAGAGCTTATACAAAAATTGATAAGTGTTCATAAGTGAATTTAAAAGTACACATGTATTTTAACAACTAACAATAGCAAAATAACATGTGTCATCAGAGAACATGACCTAATGGATATAAGCATCTTGACCAAATTAAAGTTTGGTCCTAAGCTAAATTGTCTAATTTTTGTTTCATAAATTCGGGTAGATATTAATATCTTTGGACTTTCTAATTAATAACATAAGAGATAAAAGAGTAAGGAAAAGAATCATTTGAATCAAAATTTTATGCATGTCGAATCTGTGGTTCACAAGAGTACAAGACAGTTCTAGAAGAGATGATGCCATATACATCAAGACGGAAACAGGAAAAAAAAAAAAAAAGTGACTTAGGTACGGTGACTCAGCTCAATCATGCCTATGCTTCAAAAGAGAATAAATGGTAAAGTATAGGAAATAATTCATGAATCTCCACCAAAAGACAATTAAAAGTTAAAGGGAACACACCAAAAAGAAACGCTACATTATGGAAATGGACAATTTCCACTTACTATTGTTGAGATAGTTACGAGAGGAAAAACTAAAAGAATGAAGAATTAATGATTCAACCAGTAACCCACCCAGACAGTCCTATCCCATATGAAAAGTCATCTGCTACCATGAGAGTATATTTTCCATCTGCTACGCAACAGTCTTTGCGTAGGGAGAAGAACTGACACTGACAAAGACAACCCATCTACCCAAAAAGACTCCAACCATCTGCACAAATCATTCCTCAACCTGAAGCCACTAGATATGAGCAAAAGAACTATAAGCTTGCGCCAACCAGGCCAAGTCAGAGAAAATGCAGCAAAGAAACATACCTGGTTGAAAATCACCAGCTCACTTTGACCCTTTCATCCCCCACAACAGCGCCATCCAACCCGTCCCCGTTAACCAATCCCGCTTGATGAAGTCAAGGAAAGGCGATGAGATAATTTCATATCAATGCCTTTGATTTTCCTTCCTCCACATAGCTGCTAGCCGCCTTACCATGTCTGGTATTGCCCTCCTTCAACTAAATATGATGTTCAAGCTTTTTTACCCTTATGTTTTGGTTTCCATTTTCAACTGATCACGATTTCAAATGAAATCATTTTTAGTGGGCACAAAGTTTGACATATTCAAGCAGTAATAAAGTGAAGAGATATGAGTCTCAGTGGTGCGAAACCATATCCCACCCCTCAGTAATAACTAATTATTCCATCTGTTTCACTTCATTGGTCGTTTTTGGAGTCAATTGCAAAAATAAATGAACCTCATTAAATATAGTTGGAAACCTTAATTTTTTCAAACATAAGTACTCCATCCCTTCAGTCGTTTTTATAAAATACAAATAACCCAATTGTATTGATAAAAAATCTGGTTATAAATAGTTAACAACAGTATGTAAAATATGCAACTATTTTTTATTTTTTTTAAATAAAAGCACCCTTATTAATGGGGATGGAGAGTGTGAGACAAAAAGAGTGGGAAAAAGCAGATGAGTGCTAAATGAGTGAGAAAAAGAGATGAGTGAGACATATAATTAATTAGTGTTAAAAATGGAAAATGTTGATTAAAATTTAAAACATCATCTTAAAATTTCAAACATCATCGAATTTTACAAAACTTATAAAAAGGACCATTCATATTAAAAAATTGTAACTCATGGAAAGGAGCGGAGGGAGGGTAATTCTCAAAAATACCCTTCATTTGAAGCTAACCCCTAATTAACTCGCACTTAATTAATATAAAGGATTTTTTTTTTTTTTGCAATAAGGTTATTAATGAATCATTGTTTTCTTTAACATATCTTCTATTACATAACATGAAATAAATCACTCCAAAAAAATTTATAGATAGAAACGAGGAAAGCGATTTTTTTTTTTTTTTTTTTTTTTTTTTTTTTTTTTTTTTTTTGGGGGGGGGGGTGTTTGGGAGGCTTGCGTGCATCTGTAATTTTATGTCTCTCTTGTCATTAGTCATTACTATGGAGAATTTATCAAGAAAAGACAATAAACTCTTTTCATAGGAACTGGATTTTATCTATTTAAAATAGAGATTAGTGGGAAATCGGGGCAACTTTCTTTCTTCATTTTAAATTTGAATTTACTTATTTTGTATCGAGATGCCCTTTTGGGACTACTAATGACAAAATACATTAAACAAAGAATTAAAATCTCCTAGCTACGAATTATTTTAAAGCTTGACAAATTATTTACATATGATTTTTTGCCCGATATTCACATATTATATAAAGCTTTAATGATTCTCGTGTATAAAACATTATTTATTAAATAACAGAACTGACATAGTAATAAACTAAAACTAAAGAGGGCCAACAAAAAGAAACCTCTAAAACTGTGTATGGGATCAATCTATAAGACTCGGTCATCAATGACACCTAAAGACAAATTAAAAGTCAACAAAGACTTGTAATATTCGTGGTTTTATTATATAGAGATAGAGCTCTGAGAAGGTAGACGGTAATAAATAATTATATTTTGTGGACCTAAGCCTTCAATAATACAAGGTACTACTATTTCCATTTCCATTGAATTAATTAATTTTACCACTCACCCTCTATAATTCAATCTCCTTCACTCTCACAAGTCACAACACCAAACTCAAAAATTGCTCGATCTCCTCATCTTCCTCATCATGTCTCGCCGTTTACTGGGAAATTTCTCGCCTGAAAATCTTATTCGAGGCCTAAACTTGATTCCACGCTCAGAACAATCCTCGTTCCTGTTAGTACTTTTAGCTTTCTGCTTCAATAACCTCTCTCTTTCTTCTTCCTCTTATCATTTCCTTTTCCAGAGATTCTTTTTTCATCAAAATCTAACTAGCTTTTCTCGTTCTCTTCTTTCTATTTTGAATGTTTTGTTTCGGATCAGACGTCGCGTGGGATCTAGAAGACCGGGCCCCACCAAAGGACCACCTCCTCAACATAACTTCACCTTCATGAGGTCTATGGCCTCAAAGCTTATGCACAGTGACTCAACCACAATGGAGGACCCAAAGGAAACTACTGAGGGTAAAGTCAACGGTAGCTGATTCAGGAAGCGTTCACTTAGGGTTGTACTACTATTAAGGATGTAATTCTCATTTTTATACGAAGATCAATCAATAACTGTAGTTGGAGTTTTGATCTGTAATATTTCAGTGTGGATTTGAAAATGCCTCGTGCTTTTGTTTGGGTTATTCTTTCAAAAAAATTATTACAAATAAAAGTACTTATTATTTTTAAGGGGTTTAAACTTCTCATGTTGTATGAAAAGAAGAAGATTCCTACATACACATGAAATGGTGGGAACTACATATATATATAATGCTAATTATATATATATGTGGGTCTCATTATTTCATGTGTGTGTGACATGAGAATACACTTCTCCTAGAACATGAGAAGTGTTTTTCCCTATTTTTAATTGTTTATGGATTTTAATGCTTCCAAGTGACTCTTTACTTTAATTTTTTTCATTCTTTTTGTTTATGATAAAAAATCAATAAAAATCATTTTTGATTATTGGCTTTGATAATTAAGATATTTTTATTATTGTTAATTTAATCTTTTTCAATCTTTTTTTTGGCAAGTGATCAATTTTAAAAGTTCAGTCAGAGCAATGTTACACCATAGTGGTCAAACTTGAAAGCAGACTCTTTGATATTACCAATTTTACATTTGTAGCTTATAAAATTAAGTTCATTTGTACTTAAACTCGTCTTAGCTATAAACTCGTTAAACTCGCAAGTTTACATATTGAGTTTACTTTTTTTCGTTTTTACCTTATAAAATTGTGTCAACTCACGCTTAAATTCGTGATGGTTTGTTTGTTTTGATCATGTTTAATGGCTTTGTATACGAACTTCATAGGAATTTCTTCCTTTTTTTTTTATATAATAAATCATAAATTTTGATGGATTTAATTTTAATTATTCATATTTTAAATATATCTTAATTAAATGATTGTCTTTTTATTTTTTAATTATCTTTTACATACATTTAACCACTATTTACTAATAAAAGTAAACTCTTGCGAGTTTACGATTTGAGTTTACAATCCAAGTTTATATTATTATCACGAGTTTACTTAAACTCTTTGACAACCTTTGTTACAACCAACTATTGAGTTCAACTTGGGTTCGTTGGCAAAGCAAATTTTGTGGAGCTTTCTGTGTTTAAAGTGCATGCATTATTTATCCAAGGCTTTCATATCTTCGATGTTGATTAGACTCGAGATGGCGCTAGAAACACATTACTATATCAGAAACGTTATATGCATCATATTATCATTAGTTGCACAGATAACGATTGTTTCACATTTCATACAGTGGTAGATATTGAAGCGACAGTCTAAGTCGTCTTTTAATTGTGCTTCTTATTGTTACAGACTTAGTAATGAGATATGGAATGATGGCTGATTGCCTGATTAGGAATTTCAGGTATTTCATATTTAGCTATTATGAGGGAATATTTGGTTTTAATTTTAATTTGATTGTTATCTTTTATCATTAATTGTTATTTACATTTAACTTTAGGATTAAAATGTTCACCCATTAATTTCTAGGGTTAGAGTGAGATCTATAAATCAATGTTTTAAAAGCCAATATGAATTGAACTGAAGAGGCTAGTGGGTCACAGTTGAAACCGTCGGATCGGTTGGATCATTAAGTCGGACCAGTGACGTAATAATTAAATAAAAAAAATAATGTTATAAACATATATTGTAAAATTAAAATATCGAATCGTTAGATAATTTGAAAAAAGAATTAAATATAGTTCAATATCATGGTCTCTAAGAAGCAACCCGACCTATCATAATTAAAATAATACTAATTACTTTAAAAATAAATAAAAATTAATTTTATCTTACTTCGAATATAATTAAACTAAAAATGAATTTGCAATCCATGTGACTTAATTGTGGTGAATTGGTGATACATAAAAATAAAGGATATTCATTTAAAAAAATTATACCCGCATTAAACAGTTTAACAGAAAAGATCGGTGACTTTAAATAAACAGTAATAAATTCAGGTAAGAAAGATAAACAATGAATACGTATTTTTTTAATTGAAAATTTACACTGATGATGACTACCTTTGGATAGCGATGACTTTTTCCCAAAATGCCCCTAATTAAATAACTATTTACCAAAATGTCTCTGCTTTCCAAACTTTTCCCACTTTACCCCTGTTTGGCCCTATTTAGATTCCTTTTTTTTTACTTCGAGATTTAGTCGACTAAGCTACGCTTAGTCTTAGTCAACTAAATCTCGGACGAGTCGTGTCATAATGGAACCCTTTCGACTAAAGCATTGTTGCTTAGTTGACTAAATCACTTTTTAGTCGACTAAATGAAAAAAGATAAAACCCCCCGAATATAATATTTTTTTTGCAAATTGTAAATGTGATTTCAAAATTTCGATGAAAAGAAACCTCCACAATTATGCCTCAACAACAATATTGGATAACTTTTTAATATTACTCGATAGATTCTTGTTTAGAATAATGGGGTTTTAAAAGTCGACTAAGCAATCGTAGCTTAGTCGACTAAATCTCGGGAAATTTTTTTAAAAAGGAGCCCGCGTTTTAATCGACTAAATCATGATTTAGTTGACTAAACAGGGGCAAACAAAGGGGGCGAGTGGGAAATAGTTTGAAAACATTTTGGAAATAAAAAATTTTGGGAAAAAAGCCTACTTTTTTCTAAATGAGCTTTTGTAAATGAAAAAAAGATAAAAGTCAAATTGTAAATGTAATTTGTATTTAGAAGAACAGTGGGTAACTTTTTTTCTGATGGATTCTTGTTTGGAATAGCGGTTGAAAAGTTAGTTGAGATAAAAAATGACTAAAAAGGACACATCTTATATATATATATATATATTAGTTGTATATTATGTGATGATTGAAGAAAAAATTTAAATTTAAATGTAAATTTTAAAAAAATAGTACAATTACCATAACAAAATAAATGTAAATTTGCTAAAAGAATAGTAAATTTTCTAAAATTACCACACACACATATATATATATATATATATATAGTTGTTGTATATCATCTTCATTGCCCATGTTTCATTAACCTAAGGTCTTGAAATTGAATAGCAAATCATCATCCACATCCACCTCGTCGATATAGACTCGTCCTTCAACTCCCTTATAAAGTCAACTTCAAAATCATCGTCTTAATCCTTGAATACAGATCTAGCAGGCTTCAAGAATTTCTTCCCACAACTGGGTTTCTTCAAATCCAGCCACAGGATATCAGCAGTCAGTCGGCGAGGCCTGGCCTTCAGTGTTGGAATGAAGTCGGAGATAATAGCACCTCCACACATCTCTCTTTCTCCAAAACCAGTAAAAGATTATGCCTATTTTTCTCTCACATAAACAGAGCCAAGGAAAATTATTTGCAAAAAGCTGAAAATTTCTTTAGCTTAATGAAGACTGATGAAGGAAACTATAAAAGACAAAAGGCTTGCTAAAGAAATGGAACCACTGTGTGCAACGGTCCAAATTGATGACAAAGAAGTTGAGAAAAGTGGCTTCTATGAGAAGCCACCATAGAAGCCACTTTTTTCCAATAAGTCCATCAGACCTAGAAGCTATCCCACACGATCCACAAGTAGCTTATTTTCCCTCACTTGGCTTTTGGGCTGTCCCACTGAGCTTTTGGGCTCTCTTTCTCCAAAAATTTGCTAAGTTTTGCAATATGATGATGAATCGATGTGCATGTTTGGGATAACGGTGACAGAAGTGACTTTTTTCCAAAAGGGCTTTTGCAAACGGAATATAAGATAAAAGTCAAATTATAGATGTGATTTGTGTTTGGGATAAAGATGGTAGAAGTGACTTTTTTCCAGATGGGATCTTGTTTGGAAAAGTGTTTCAAAAGTTAGTTGAGATAGAAAAGGACTGAAAAAGACATGAATTATATTGTGATAATTGAAGATAAAAATTTAAATTTAAATTTGATAAAAAAATAAATTATTACTAAAAAAAGGTTTGTCTCTGATGCTATTAGGAACATGATTTATTTGACCCAATTTTGTTGATGTGCATGGCACTAGTTTTGCCACATCATCACCATTTTATTTCCTGAGACTTCCTCTGTTCCTTCCATAACTAAATCCCCCATCTTTTCTTCTCACTGGTAGAAGTCACTGCCCTCTGCAAAAACAAATCACCATCTTTCTTCTCACTCCTTTCACTTCTGAAAGCAAATCACCATCTTACCCAAAATAAGTCACTGCCCTCTGCAAAAACAAATCACAATCTTGGAAAAGTGCAGGGTTTGATCTTCGTCTCTGTTTTCCATCACAACAAAGATAGCTTCTGATTGTGATGACTGTGGAGATCGACATTGTAGATGGTGGCACTACTACAAAAAAAAAAATGGAAATTTTTTCCCTAAAAAATGTCCTTATTTTAAGAAGGGAAGTAAAACTTGTAGGCGGTGGCATTCTCCTAATAATTTGCCTAAACTTTGAGACTTTTAGGATGTCTAAAACTAATTTAGGAGTCCCAAAATATATTTAGGACACCTAAAATTAGTTATTTGGCATGTTTTGGGAAATTTTTTTAGCGTCGAAATTTTTTTGGCGTCCTAAAATATATTTAGGATGCCTTAAATATAATTTTTGGCATCGTAAAAAACATTGGGATGCCAAAAATCATATTTAAGGCGTCCCAATCATGGTTTGGGATGCCAAAGATAAACTTTTGGCGGATTTCTTGGTGCTAGGGAACTTTTTGGCGTCTAGAACTCCTTAAATATCATTTTTGGCGTTCTAAAATATATTTGGGATGCCTAAGTCACATATCCTTTAACCCGTGACTTTATTTTTTAAAAAATATATATATATATTTTTATTCTCAGTGCACACATCCCATCCGGTGACCAGAAGGCAAAGACTCTCTCTCACGTTTCATCATTGTAGACTTCACTCGTCCATCGGTCCTCTCTGCCTTCAGTCGCTGACGCTCGTTGTTCAGTATTCCTCGCCATAAGTCTTTGCCATCCCTCGTCGTTCAATCGATCGAGAGAGATACCTAGGCTGTCATTCTTCATTTAATCTTTGTCATTGTCCTCCTCCTCGAACATAGTAATTTGTTTTAAGGTCGACTGGAATCACCGTGAGAAAGCAATCTACCGCCGTTGATTTCAGATCTACAAAATTCACCTCAGGACAATCACTTCTGTTGGCTTCTTTTCTCCAAGTTATTTTTTCTTTCTAGCTTTGTTGAGTGCATGGATGGGTTTGGTTGATGATTTGTTGAATAATCATCTTTTGATTGTTTATTAACTTCAATTCTTTGTTTGATTCATTTCTATTAGCGATTCCAATATGATTAAGCACATATCTGCATCATGAGAGTGGGGTTTGGTCCGTCGAGAGCGCCGAGATGCTGATCTTCCTCAGCCCAAATCGTGGCTTGTTGTGTCTTCGATCTGCTTCTCTTAGTAGCTCCCCGAATTTGAGGTTTGGGTTTTTTTTTTAAAAAAAAAAAAATTGTAATATGGTTCCCAAATAAATTTTGGGATGCCTTAGCTCTAGACTTTCTACACCCCTGCTTAGATGTCCTCTAGATTAAGGACGTAAAAAGGGTAAAAATAAGGATGTTATAAAGCTTTTTTGTAGTAGTGTGGTGGTGTGAGTTTCGTTCTCGTTCTCTTTCTTCTCTAATTTCCTCATTTTTTCTCCATCTTTCTTCGCTCAAAACTTTGTCTGAGTCTCATAGCGTCAATAATGAAGGTTTCGGTGATGATGGGGAGTGAGGATCGAGGGGGTCGATGGAGGTGGAGGTTGATGGTGAAGAGAGAAGAAAGTGATGGTGGTGGTGCTTGGTGAAGTCGTTCGGTGGTGGTGGTGCTTGGTGAAGTCATTCAGTGATGGTGGTGCTTGGTAAAGAGGGAAGAAAGTGATGGTGATGGTGGTGGTGGTGCTTGGTGAAGTCCGATATTGATGATCGAAAAGCTGCCAACGCTGGAGAAGCTAGAATTTTGGGCTTCTCCCATTAACTCTTTTTTTTTTTTTTTAGATAAGCCAATCTTGACTTGAAGCTTTCCCAAACACCATGAAATGAGCCACTGGACTTCTCCTATTGGAAATTATGCCTTAGGGGCCAATCATTGTACTTTAAACATTATTGTTATTTAACATATTTCTCCATTTTGTTATCATATCATTTGCATGTTTGTTATGATGACTATATCCTTAGGTGTATCATAAAGATTGTTCTAAATGTCCCTAGTTGGTCATGTATGTGGGAGCGAAGATGAAATAAGACCAGTATGACTTTGATGAGGTATGGAGATACAAATCAAAGTCTTAGGCACTTGTAAGAGTACAAGGTGCTAGACCGACCTACTATGAGAAAGTTGCATGGATTAAGTCATAAGCTTATCTCATGTGTAACCACGTCACACTGCCCTTTGACCTAAGTTCATCATGGATTCCTACATGAGAGTCGTTGATCTTTGACCTAGTAGTCAAAAGTCACCTTTCACCGGGTGATGATAAAGGCTTTGATTGAGATTAGTGGTTTTCATGCAGATGAATGTGAATGGTCAAAATGGGATTTGTCCCTCACATTTGTAGAGAGATATTATTGGCCTCCTCAATGATTAAGTCTAAGAAAAGTATGACCATACTATGATGGAAAAAGTTTCCATTTCAATTGTTAGACTACTCAAGAATCGAGAAATTAATGGTTAAGAATAGGAGGATGACACTATCCATGCTTCATCTTTAACCAAATTATCACGTGACAAAAGAGACGTGACATGGTTGTATGATAGGTTGTATCGTATCATCGATCCTCATATGAATTGGGTAGTCTAATGTCTAGCTAGAGGCCACTTTCAACTTCTGGGCTGGTACAGTGTTGGCTCGCTGCCAATTTTATGTGGGCCTATAGGGTCGCACACAAGAATAGCCTAACATGAGCTATAATGTCCAAATTCATTAAATCTAAGATATGTCTAAAATTTAATAAATACAACGTTTAATCTAAGGAGGATGGATATATATATATATATATATATATAAAATATAAATTTGAAAATAATAATAATATTATCTATAGAGATAATAATATTATTATGTAGTATTTGTTTTGTATATAATTTATTTAATAAATTAAATAACTAAAACTAATATAGATATCGTATCTTATATTTAATTTTCAAAGATAGATATCATATCTCAAATTTAATTTACGAAAATAAATTAAATCGGATGGCTTTTAATTTGGATCAAATAAATAGATTAGATCTGTTGGACAAATTTAATTAATATTATTTTAATCCAATTCAAATTTCAAAATTAATTAAGATTAATTTTGAATATATAATACGGCCTATTAGGGCTTGAAAACCCTATAAGACAATAAGTAAGACGTATTTGAGAGGTCACAAGAGAGAAACCCTAGACGATACGGAGAACAACGTTAGCGGCGCTAGGACGTTGCTTGTGTTTAGGTCCTGTTCGTGTGGATATCGGTAGAGGGAGCTGGTTCGTTCAATTGGCTCCTAGCGATCAAACAAGACGCATACGGAAGAAAGGTACAATTCTGACTACTCGAATTAAATGTCATTGATAGATCCTCGATTGGAATTCGAAATTTATTTTGATAAATTTCTTCCGCTGCATGTTTGAATCCCTTCATCTCCTCCGTGAACTAGGGTTTTGATGGGTTTTGATGCTATACCAAACGGGCCGATGATGATGAAATATGTGTTTATTTGAAATTATCATATGTCCTTTCTTGTCATTGTTGCGTTTTACTTATGTACTCTCTTTAGCCTCCTAATCATCTTATCATGGTATTTTAAATCTTAACATGAAAAATCTTCCTGTATGAAGGTAGGATTTTTTAGCACAATTTCTATTCATCATTTTGATGAGCAAAAATGTGCTCATCGCCCATCTACACCATTGCATTAATTTAAAATGGTCCAAATTTTATTTTATTTAATTATTATATTTGAAATAAAATTTTTAATTTAATATATGTAAAATTAAAAATATAGACAATCTTATCTGTACCATTTCTTATAAAAATAAATTTATCATTTAAATCTTTCTCTCTTTTCGATCCACTGTTTAGTTTTTACCCTCCTCACCATCTGATGATGGCTTTACAAATCTCAAGAAGAACAATATAGTCTCCCCCCACAGCACCCGTAAAGCTTATCTGTTCTTTCTCTTGACTCTTGAGTCTCCTTCCCGTAAACCTTGACTCCTTCACTCCTCTGTTATCTCTCTGTTCTTTATTTGAAGTTTTATTCCTCCCCATTATTATCAGCTTCTCCTCCTTTAAGATTCGGATTTGACGAACAAAAAAATGAGAGTAGAGAAGCAAATTCAAAATCGTAAGTGGCAAACCGCAAAGTCATAGACAGAGCATTGGGTACAAGCAATACCATCTCCGGTGGAAGTTTGGATGAGATTCTAGCCAGACGGTTTTCCCAAACTCGCTCCAGTTTCCGGCTTTATGGTTGACGGCCTAATAGCGGCCTAATGACGGGCAAACATGGGTCAACCTCTCAGCCGAAGGCGGGACCGTCCGGTCCAGTTCGGCTCTTTAAATATTGCTATAAATATCACATCAACCCAATAATTTGGCATACCTATAACTACCAGAAGTAACGAGGTAGATGTTAATTGTTTGACTTACTGATCAATAAAAAAAGAGATAAAAGAGTAAAGAACAAAAATCATCTGAATCAATATTTTATGCAAAAAAAACTGTACCATTCAAGACTGGTCTAGAAGCGACGACGCCAGATATTTCGGAAAAGAAAACTCAGTCATTGCGAAGAAAGAAAATGATTTTTTCTCCATGAAGAAGAAGCTAGAAAAAAGTGACTCAAGGTAAAATGACTCAGCTCAATCATATGCATATCTCATTATTTCATGGATCACCATTAAAAAAGATTAAAAGTAAAAAGGGAACCCACCAAAAAGAAACACAACATTGTAGAAATGGGCAACTTCTTCTACTTGATTAATATTGAGATAATAGCAAATTAAAAAGTAAAGTAGTCTAAATGATACAAAATTGCAACGGATCCTTATACAATTGATCTCCTCTTAGAACAAATATGAAAATAAATTATGCAGTTGTGAAGTTCCTCTTTTGCCCTTCATTAAACTCCAAAATGACATCTTTGACCTTGACCAATTGACAAGGGTTGCTCCAAAATGACATCTTTGACCTTGACCAATTGACAAGGGTTGTGCCACATTATCACCTAAAATTGAAAACAGAAGAAGTTTAAAAGGATTCAGTGACATTTTTGAAATCTTATCTTAACATTCAACGGCTGTTTCAATAAAAATAGTCATTACAAGACATTTTCAACGGTTGTTCTTAAAAACAATTGAAGAAATTAAAGCCCAATTTTTTTAAAAAATAATATTTTTTAGTTACAATGATTGCTTTTTAAAGCCATTCATTGAAACTTGCAATTCAATGGCTGGTTTTGTTAACCTAGTCATTAAAACTCAATGCATTTTTTATTTATTTTGGGAGAGACGTTGAAACTCAATACATTTTTTGGCTAGAGGGTGGAATCCAATATGATGAGGATTGATTTGTTTTCTTTTTTTATTTGCCCTCTCTCTTCCATTTTTCTTTTCTTCTTATACCTGAGGAAAGCCTATATCATATCAAATGGTTGTTGTCACCTATGTGAGCATCAACACCAGCGGCTAGAGGATACAATCAAATGTGATTTGATTATTGTTTTTTTTTTTTAACCTTCCTCTGTCCTCTAGTTTTCTTCCTTTGTTATTTTTTTTTTCCCGATTATCTTTCTTTGTGTTGACTCCTCCTATGAATAAGGCTAAGGTATACTTATTTAAGCTCCAGATACATCTGCTTTCATGATCTTCTTTGAATCCTCAAATGCATTGATTTTTTCCTTTGTTACTTACCCTCGTGGACTGTACGTGTGTCCACAGTTGTATCTGTGCTTAGTTAGTTACCCTTGTGGATTGTGTGAGCATGTTTGCCACTTCATTCTATTGAAGTCCTAAAAAAAGAGATTTGAGAACTACTGTTTTAAGCTGATTTCGTAAACAAATTCTTTCAAATGTACTTGTCTTTATTCAATAAATGATCTTTTCTATAGTTTTATTTGTGTGTATGATCGTGAACTGTAGAAATTGAAATATATTGTCATGTTTTTATTCAAGGTTAAATCTGATCGAATGATTTCTTTTAGTATTTTATTACTCTCTATAATAGGACTTGATTTACAGGAAAATATTTTTGGCCTTAGATAGTGTAGCCTGCTATGTTCTTATTGCTGATCGCTGATGAACTATACTGCTGTTTGAAGTTAAAGTAGCCTCACGTTGAAAATTCCAGGTTAATGTAAAATCTAAACTTACATATTTATTTTTATGAATTAGGTGCTCCATGTAAGCTATAGATAGGATCCTTGCCTTATCTACATGATGTGTATTTATTGGAAAGGAGCAAAGGTTCTCTTGACTTTATTGAGTTGTTTTTGAAATTCTTGGGAGGTCTCACTTTCAATATAATTGAGGTTCTGCCCAAAATTTCTATAGAAGTTAATTTTTTATTAGATGAAAGATATTTATAAACTTCATATTATATACTGTAAATATGTTTATATGTAAGCATTATATACTTGAGGCTTAAGGTATGTGAGTATTCTCATATTCCCTACCAGTCATACCTTTGTGAAACTTCCCATGGTCCCCCAGCAACAAAGTCAGGTAGTTGCTCTATCTAAACTTTCTCAAGAAGATCATCATTCAAGAAAGCATTTGTAACATCCAACTGATAAATGTTTCAAAAGTGGAGCTATATACCCAAGAGGGGGGGTGAATTGGGTATTTTAAAAACTTTTGTAAATTGCTCTGTTTTTAGACAACAAAAACCGAGATGAACAGAGTAAAGGGAAGAACAGTGAACACGAGAGATTTATACTTGGTTCGGTCTTAACAACTTGACCTACATCCAAATCCCGGACTCTCTCGGATTTTCACTATCACAAAGATTACACACTCGTACTTAAAGAGTAGTTCTCTCTCTAGAACTCACTCCCCTTACAAGTTGTAATCAATGAACTCCCAAATCACCAAGTCCCCTTGACTTGTGATTCTTTTCAATAAATGAATTACAGATAAAAGCTCTCTAAGAGTGGATAATAATAAACACTAAGCTTATAATGTCAAAAGACGAATACAAGTGAAAACAGAAAGGTAGTTGAGAAACTTGAATGCTTGTGCGTTTTCAGATGTTCTGGTTGTTGGTGAGACTTGAATGCAGTCCTATTTATACTCAAAGATCATTAAATGACCGTTGCCATCCCAATAAATCCGTTGGAGAAGTTCAGACAAGATTAGCAGATGGTTTAGGCATCTTCTCTCTCTAATCTTCACTTAACCCGGTGGCTAGATGATCGAGTTGACTCTGTGAATTTGTCCGTTGGAATAGCAGATTGCTTGTTGTAGAAATTATTCTTTAATGCTTTGCAACCGTGTGCAGATGGATTAACCAAAAGGATGCAAGTTTCTGGGTTCAGCATTTAATGTTCTGACATCACCTTTTGCTTTTGCTTTTAAACTTCAAAAATCATTCTTTAAGCAGTCTGAAACTCTCTAAACAGATGGTTAAACGTAGCAGGGAATAGTAGAGAATAATCCTGGAAGATATTATAATCAAAGATTAAGGATTTACAAATTCGTCTGATTTGATTTTCAAACTTAGCGTTCAATACGCGAGTATGTTCATCAATACTCGAGTGTGTCACTGTGCACTTAAGTCAATACTTGAGTATTCATTCTGATACTCGAGTATTCTTCTTATAGAGAGGAGTCATCGTGACTTGAACTTGAACAATGTTTTTGAAATAGGACCAATACTCGAGTATCCAATCCAATACTCGAGTTTTGAACTTTTAATATGAAAACAAGTTTAAGTTCAAAACTTCAATACTCGAGTATTGATTTCAATACTTGAGTGTTCAAATTGTTGTCAAAGATGAAAGCTCTCTGTATGCCCAATACTCGAGTTTCCAACTCAATACTCGAGTATTCATTTGTTTTAGAAAACCTTGTGAAATCTTTCCCAAGTCAACACTTGAGTATTGAAGTGAATACTTGAGTATTCAATATATGCATAAAACTTGTAGTCTTTAAATCGGTCAACACTCGAGTGTGGATACCAATACTCGAGTATTGTAGGTGCTTGAAAACTTTGATAAATTGATGACAAGACAATACTTGAGTTTTCAAAAGGATACTTGAGTGTTCATAAACACATGTTAAATATGAAAGCTTTGTGAAAGTCCAATACTCGAGTATGCAAAACCAATACTCGAGTGTCCGTAGGATGAAAAACTTGATATCTCTCTGTATGGCCAATACTCGAGTATTCAATGGAATACTTGAGTATTGAAAACTAAAGTCATCATTGAAATTGTCTCGTGTGTTCAACACTCGAGTATGCATATCAATACTCGAGTTTGGCTCGAGGCAAAAACGTGGAGTGCTCTTCGTAAGTCCAATACTCGAGTATTGTGTCCAATACTTGAGTATTGCTTTGTGTAATGATTTTTGAGCAACTCTCTTGTCAAGTCAATACTCGAGTATTGGAACAAATACTCGAGTGTGGCTTTGACAGTAAGTTTTCCAACTTGCCAAAGACCAACTTCAATGAATGTTTACAATTGTTAATTATCATCAAAACACATAGAGAACTAACAATTTCATCCAATAGGCCTTCAGACGTTCTAGGGTGCCATCGGCTTTTGTTTTAACCATGAACGCCTAATCACAACCAATAGCCCTCTTTCCTATAGGCAAAATTAACTAGAGTTAAGGTACCTGCTTAATCAAGAGTCATCATCTCTTCTTCCATCGTAGCATGCCAATTAATCGGGGTGAGCTAATGTTGGTTAATTTTGCCTATTACATGACTTTCATGTAAAGTTTCATGAGGTTGAAAACAAAAATTTTGTTTAATCGATGCGGAAAGCCGTAACTCTTTATGGTCCTCATGAATTATTAACCTTAACTCATTACGCTAATTAGTTAATAATTATTAATTCGTAACTCTTTACGGTACTCATGAGAATTCATAACAATTTATAATACTCATGAGTTTTAGGATTACTCGTTAAAATAACTATTAGGGTTTAGGATAATTTGATGAAACAATTATTGGAGATTAGAATACCTTAGATCACTCGAAGACTTCAAGGTTGTTGATGTCCTCTAACGTTGATCCACACAAACTATCCCCGATTGCAATGAGAACTCCTTCTCTTGAAACCTCCCACTCCTTGAATGCTTGCTAGGTGAAGACAAGGTTGAGTTGTGGTTTCCTTGGGTTTTTATCTTTTTAAGAAGATGATGGTTTCTTAGGATCAGGTTAAAGATAGGAGGAGCAAGATCATTGGAACCTTGCCTTTCTATGGATGGTGCCTTTTTCTCTCTAAACCTTTGGTA
Organism: Acacia acuminata; assembly: GCA_019022655.1. Taxonomy (NCBI): domain Eukaryota; kingdom Viridiplantae; phylum Streptophyta; class Magnoliopsida; order Fabales; family Fabaceae; genus Acacia; species Acacia acuminata. The sequence continues at coordinate 497,438 of JAFJYI010000048.1, read as the reverse complement.
AAGACTGAAATTTAGAGAGCATAAGGATCTTGTTTTTCTCTCAGAAAAACGTGTAGGAAAAAGGCACACCAAAAATCAGCACTTTATAAGAGTCTAACCCTAATTTAAGTGCTCACAAGAAAGGCCCAATCCAAGCTTGAATTGGACAATCCAAATCATAATGAATTGAATTCATATCTTGATTGATTGATTGAATTTAAGATGATGAATCACATTCATATCTTGATTGATTGTTTGAATCAATCATTTAAGATGATGGATTACATTTATTTCTTTTCTTCTTGAAAAAACGTCCATAAAAAGGGCACTTAAAAAATCAGCACTTTATAAGAGTCTAACCCTAATTTAAGTGCTTACAAGAAAGGCCCAATCAAACTTGATTTGGAAAATCCAAATCATAATGAATTAAATTCATATCTTGATTGAATAATAATTTAAGATGATGAATCACATTCATCTCTTAAACTAAAATTCAAAATCATTTCAATCAATCCTCATTTATTATTTCTCCTATCTTCATCCAATCATCATTGGATCTTAATATATATATATATATATATATATTAGATAATTCAGAATTATCTTTTATAACCTAACCTCTTGAATTTAAATTCAAATTTAAAATTCAAACTTAAATTCAAAATTCGAATTCCAAATTCAACTTGGCCTAAGACCCCATTGGGTCTTCCAACACATTTGGGCCCTTTTGTGGAGAAACTGATTTCCCACTCGGGACACCATATATGACGTCATTTTCTCCTCATTAGGCTTGGAGTCTCACTCCAACCCAAATACACATTTACTCTTGATAAAGCTCAATAACAATTATTGTCCCAAGTTTGCTAATTTTAAACAATCGGAAATAACCTTTTGTGTGTGACCCATTAGGCCCAATTAGTGACTGGCATAAATAAACTTGGACCAATTAAAAACCCTTTCAACGAGCCCAATTTATCTAATGACCTCATAAGACACTAGCAATGCTCTGCGGCCCCAGAACTAATTGAGTTGATCGAGTGATCTACCTTTCATATTTGGATACTGTGCAAGCATCATCCCTCACATCCTCATTCACATTTAGTCGAGAGCAAAGATAGAGTATCATCTCTCTTAATTGACTAAATGTAGCTATTTCACAGAACCAAGAATCTTCTTATATTAACTCTGTAAGGGATCATGACTCTTCATGATCATTTTTTGTGCGCACAGACTCTCAAGTTAATTAAAAACTATCCAAGCTCTACCGGTCTTGTGAATGACTAATCCCTTGTAGGGGACTGTGAGTCCTCTCAGCATGTCCATCTATACTCATGCATTCGAGTTACACCCAAGAGTACACTGTTCTCCCCATTTTCAGGTGGATAGAGTTGTACGGTCAAAGTATAACCCTATGACATAGTGTTCGATGACATCCTTAAGTCTAGGACGATCTGTACTACCAAACGATGAGAGACTTTACATATCCAATGATACTCTCTACAATGAATCTTTGTGGAGTCTCCCGGTGGGTCAGTTCGGTACTATCTGTTCTCTAACAGATCTACACACGACATCAGCTAAGGCATCTCCATGCTTGCATTCCATGAGGTCCCTACCTTGTATCTCTATACAAGTAGACGATGTCGTACTAGTCTTATTGAGATCAACAATGCCCTTTCTTGGTGATTCAAGACTAGGAACAAGTTTTAGGCAATAGATATCCGGTGTTCTCGAGTCCTCATGATCATGATCTCTATCATTGATCCTCAAGAATAACACATGTTCTATTCCTAGGGCTTTTATCTTCAAACACATATTTACCTTAAAATAAAGGCGAGACATAAATATGATAAAGATAAAATATGCTCATTTATTAATAATGAAATACTATAACGTAGAAATGGTGCTGATTTGTCTTTACAAATTGTCTCTAGGACACCTAAATACTAACAGCTAAGGCTTTGTGAAGAGTGGTGGGGAATATAATTTGAATGGTATATTATTCATGATCAGAATAGGTGTTTATATACAAGTATGAGGAGCCTAGATATTAACGGCTCATTGATATTACCCTAATTATAATCCCTAATTATACTCTGATCTCTATGTACATTAATGGTGTTGGAATTTTTGGATAAAATCCCATGGGTTATGAATAAGAAGAAGGATGGAAAAGAAGAGGAAAAAGGAAGAAGGAATGTATGTGAGAGAATAGTCCCACATTGCTTAGTTGGAGAGAAGTTGGAGGGTATATAAGCCCCAACTTGGCTCCTACTAATGGGCCCTTGGGCCAACCCACTTTTGTGGAGGGGTGAGGACTTAGGTGACCCTTGGTCCACCACACACGCTGTAGCCTGCCCATACCCTGCCGTCCGTCCGGCGGCTCGGCTCGGTTCGTTGGTTGGCATATACCCGCCCGCCGCCCGGTCCCGGTCGGTCATGTGTGAAATAAAATATTAATTTTTTATTAAATTATTTTTCGGATTAAAAAATAATTTTTTATTAAATTATTTTTTGAATTTCCGAACGTTTAGATATTCCCGTTGTGCCTCTCCGACTTTTCCAACCCGGGGCCGCGTTTTTGCAATCCGTTCGGATCGTCCGCCGTGAACAGATGCGGGTCGCCTCCGTTAAACTTCGTTCGGTGTGACTGTTCGTCAAGACGCACCAATTCACCGTGAACGTACGCGGGTCGCCTGCATTCGTTCCGTTCGTGTGCGTCTGTTTGCACAACGCACCGGTTCGCGGCAACGACGAGACTTGTCCATCGATCGTGGTCTTTCGAGTCTATAAATAGGGCGCCCTAGTCACGGTTTAGACACACAATTTCTCTCCGCATACTCTCTCTCTCGCATTCTGCATAAACACTCTGTGCGTTCAAAGCAGACTCATTGGCTTCGCTTGGGCTTCGATGAGACAGAGCCATCTTTCCGAGACGAATAATCCGCTCTATCCTGGGAGGCAATTGCTCGAAAAACCTTCGGCATCCGTATTGAGGGAGCAAAATTGTCTTAAGGACACAACGAAAGTTGGGCCCGGATTTCTGCATTTTTCCATTCCATATCGCCCGAGTCTTGTGAGTTCGTTTCTGACTTTTTATTTTATACGAGACTAAGTGAATGTTCCCCGTATGCTTTATTTCATAATACTGATTCTTGTTTTGATAGTCTCGTGTACTTTATATTCAATTTCTACCTACTCATTATATTAGAAACAAGAATCTTAAGACAATTTTGTTTATTGAAATCGGTTTATGTTAATTTATTTGATTGCTTGATTTCATACGTTGGTAGAAGTATTGAATTGAATCGTGATTAGGTTTTGTTAATATTATTATTATATCGTTAGTGAATTAATCTGTGTGATTAATTAGAATTTCTTTTAACAACGAAATGGCAAGTGCAAGTACCAATCGATTAACCCAAGTGGTCCTGTTCCAATGCATGGTGAAAAACCGAAAAAGTTCAATGGCAATGATTTTAAAAGATGGCAACAGAAAATGTTTTTCTATTTAACCACATTGAACTTGGCACGGTTTCTCACTGAGGATGCTCCAAAATTGGAAGAAGGACAACAGGCTGACAAGGAAAAGGTTCTGCGATAGATGCTTGGAAGCATTCTCGATTTCCTTTGTAGAAACTACATTCTCAATGGTCTGGACAACACACTTGTATACTTGTATATAGTGCTTTGGATACAACTAAAGCATTATGGGAGAGTCTCGGACAAGAAGTACAAAAACGAAGATCTTGGTTTGAAGAAATTCATTGTTGGCAGATTTTTGGACTTCAAGATGCTTGATTCTAAATCGTGGTGAGTCAAGTTGAAGAACTTCAATTGGTTGTGCATGAGATTCATGCCGAAGGGATGTCTCTTAGCGAGTCTTTCCAAGTCGCTGCATTTATTGAAAAATTGCCACCGTCTTGGAAAGACTTCAAGAATTACCTCAAGCACAAGCGTAAGGAGATGTCACTTGAAGATTTGATCGTAAGACTGAGAATAGAAGAAGACAACAAGGTTTCTGAAAAGAAACTTGGCAGCAACCCTATAGTTTCGAAGGCTAACATTGTGGAAGATGGAACGAAGCCCAAGAAACGCAAACGCTCTAATGAGGGATCATTTAAACAAGGCCATAACAAAGGCCCTAGCAAAGGCCGAAATTCAAAGGCAAGTGTTATAATTGCGGGAAGACTGGTCACCGTGCTAAGGAGTGCAAGAAGCCAAAGAATTTCAAGAAGAAGAACACTTGAAGCCAATATGGTTGACAATACCACGATATGATGGATAGTATGAGTCTTTCAGGCAGTTGTAATGCAATGCGACTTGGTTGGAAATACCAAGGAGTGGTGGGTGGACACTCTTGGTGCCACCAGGCATGTATGTGCAAACAAATGGATGTTTTCTTCTTACACTCTGCGAAGCAAGATGAACAACTTTATATGGGAAATTCTTCGCTTCAAAGGTTGAAGGTTCCTGGGAAAGTCGTCTTGAAGATGACTTACGGAAAAGTCGTGACACTTAAGGATGTGCTTCATGTGCCTGATATTCGCAAGAATATGATATCTGGATCCCTCTTAAGTAAGAATGGTTTTAAGCTTGTATTTGTTTCTGATAAGTTTATACTCTCTAGGAATGATATGTATGTTGGAAAAGGTTACCTTAGTGAGGGCCTTTTCAAAGTTAATGTAATGATTTGTCACCAATAACGGTGCTATTAATAATAATATTGGTTCTATCTATATGCTTGAGTCCTCTAATTTATGGCATCAAAGATTAGGACATGTTAATTATAAATCAATTAAAAATTTAATTCATTTAGAATTATTGCCTAAAGTTGATTGTTCAAATAAAGATAAATGTCAAGTATGCATTGAATCAAAATTTTCTAAGTTGCCTTTTTCTTCTCGTTGAAAGATCAAGTTTGTTAGATTTAATACATACTTGATATATGTGATATGAAATCTGTACCATCTAGGGGTAATAAGAAATATTTTATTACATTTATTGATGATTGCGGTAGATATTGTTATGTGTATTTGCTTAATAGTAAAGATGAGGCTATTATAGCTTTTAAACAATATAAAACTGAAGTTGAAAATCAACTTAACAAGAAAATTAAAATAGTAAGGAGTGATCGTGGGGGAGAATTTGATGGCCCCTTCAAGAATTCTGTATAGAATCTCGTATTATACACCGACTACTGACTCCTTATGCTCCTCAATCAAATGGGATTGCGAGAGAGGAAAAATCGGACATTGAAAGAAATGATGAATGCATTATTAATTGAGTCCGGTTTACCACAAAATATGTGGGGAGAAGCCATTCGACGGCTAACTTTCTAATCAACGAGTGCCTCATAAAACGATAAAAAACATACCATACGAAATATGGAAAGGAAAGAAACCTTCCTTGAATTATTTGAAAGTGTGGGGGTGTTTGGCAAAGGTTGAGATTCCCAAGCCTAAACGGTTAAGAATCGGACCTAAGACAAGACCGTGTGTTTATTGGCTATGCTCATAATAGTAGTGCATATCGCTTCCTAGTTTATAAGTCCGATGTATCAGATATCCATGTGAACACGGTTATTGAGTCAAGGAATGCAAGGTTCTTTGAAAACGTATTTCCGTACAATAAAAATAATGATAATAACAACACCGTGATATCTCCGGATACAATAACTAATGATAACCTTGAACAAGAGGAACCTAGACGTAGCACTAGGCAAAGGACTTTAACATCCTTTGGTCCTGATTTTATGACTTATCTACTAGAAAATGAGCCTCGAACATTTGGAGAGGCTATGGGTTCCCCTGAAGCGCCATTTTGGGAAGAGGCTATCAATAGTGAAGTAGAATCCATTATGTCAAACCACACTTGGGAGTTGGTTGACCTTCCTCCCCGGCAATAAGCCTCTAGGAACTAAATGGATCTTCAAAAAGAAGATGAAAGCAGATGGCACTATTGATAAATACAAAGCTAGGCTAGTAGTAAAAGGCTATAGACAACGTGAAGGCCTAGACTACTTTGATACCTATTCACCTCGTTACAAGAATTACATCCATTCGGATGCTAATCGCATTAGCGACATTGAATGGATCGGAGTTACATCAAATGGATGTAAAGACACCTTCTTGAATGGTGAATTAGAGGAAGAAATTTATCTAGAACAACCTGAGGGATTTGTTGTCTCAGGACAAGAACGGAAAGTTTGTCGCTTAATAAAGTCCCTTTATGGACTTAAACAAGCCCCAAAACAATGGCATGCGAAATTTGATGAAGTTATGTTATCAAATGGTTTTAGTATTAACGAATGTGACAAGTGTGTATACATTCGAAATACGGAGAAAATGGGTTTGCCATAGTTTGTCTTTATGTAGATGACATGTTGATAACGGGTAGTAATAATCAAATGATTGAAGCTACTAAGCAATTGCTTACCGATAAGTTCGACATGAAAGATATGGGTCTAGCAGATGTTATTTTAGGAATAAAAATCCATAGAACATCTGAAGGGTTAGCTTTATCCCAAACACACTATGTTTCTAAAATTCTTGAGAAATTCAAGAGTTTAAACATAGCTCCTGTATCGACTCCTATAGAAACTAGTATTCGACTATTAAAAAATACTCGGTGAAGCTATTAAACAAAAAGAGTATGCTCAAGTGCTAGGCGAGTCTTATGTATGTTATGAACCGCACTAGACCCGATATTGCTTATGCGATAAGCATGTTGAGTCGCTTTACAAGTAATCCAAATGAGCTTCATTGGAGAGCTATGATAAGAGTTTTGGGTTACTTAAAGCAAACTCAAAACTTTGCCTTGCATTATGAAAAGTACCTGCGGTATTAGAAGGGTATTGTGATGCGAATTGGATAACCGACTCTAATGACACAAGATCCACAAGTGGATATGTGTTCACCCTTGGTGGGGGTGCTTGTGTCTTGGAAGTCATCTAAGCAGACTTGCATTGCAAGATCAACTATGGAAGCAGAATTCATTGCATTAGATAAAGCTGGTGAGGAAGCCGAGTGGCTTCGTAACTTTCTTGAAGACATTCCTAATTGGCCGAAACCGGTACCAAAGAGTGTGTATACATTGTGATAGTCAAGCAAACCTATTGGTAGAGCCAAGAATGTCATGTACAACGGCAAGTCTAGACATATACGTCGTAGACATGATACCGTTAGACAACTACTTTCTAATGGAATCATCTCAATTGATTATGTGAAATCAAAAGAGAATATAGCGGATCCGTTGACTAAAGGGATTCCTAGAAAGTTAGTTAGAAAATTGTCCAAAGGAATGGGTTTAAGGCCGATACATTGTTGATTATCGCGGTAACTCTACCTAGTAGAGTGGAGATCCCACGAACTAGGTTCAAAGAGACAACTAAGTCTTAATCGATCAAGTTAACACCGTGGAGTTTTAAACTCATACTCATTCCTAGACAAACAAAGTGCATATATATAAAGGGTAAGCTTCTAAGCTTTTAATGGTTTCTTAGTCGATGTGTTCGAGATGATGTATGATGACATACATCACAAGGAATCACCTATGTGAGTGTGAAGTGCGGGCCGCTTCTATGAGAATTTAAAACGGCCGATTCTCTAGAACACTCACGAGAACCGGGCGGTGTCCGGGGCCAAAATGGACACAAGATGAGAACCAATGATGCTAGAGGAGCAACCGTGTAACTCCTATTGTCTTGGTATACACTAAAAGGTCAACGGTTCAAGACAAATAAGTGTCACCCATTGACCGGATATCCGATAGGTTTTTACTAGAGAAGGTTCAAAGGTAACCCCTACCTTTCTCGATGCGCTTGTTTCTCGTAGAGGAACCGTACTTTGCATACATGATCATTTGCATTTGGTCATGATGGACTAACTTCTTATCCATGTGGGGATTGTTGGAATTTTTGGATAAAATCCCATGGGTTATGAATAAGAAGAAGGATGGAAAAGAAGAGGAAAAAGGAAGAAGGAATGTATGTGAGAGAATAGTCCCACATTGCTTAGTTGGAGAGAAGTTGGAGGGTATATAAGCCCCAACTTGGCTCCTACTAATTGGGCCCTTGGGCCAACCCACTTTTGTGGAGGGGTGAGGACTTAGGTGACCCTTGGTCCACCACACACGCCAGCATCATGCCCGCACTGCCGTCCGTCCGGCTGGCTCGGCTCGGTTTTCGGTCATGCGCTTGCCGCCCGCCCGGTCCGGTCGGTCCGCGCGTGTGAAATAAAATATTAATTTTTTATTAAATTATTTTTTTCGGATTAAAAAATAATTTTTTATTAAATTATTTTTTGAATTTCCGAACGTTTAGATATTCCCGTTGTGCCTCTCCGACTTTTCCAACCAGCGGCTGCGTTTTTGCAATCCGTTCGGATCGTCCGCCGTGAACGTGCGGGTCGCCTCCGTTCGCTTCGTTCGGGTGTGACTTTCGTCAAGACGCACCAATTCACCGTGGAATGACGCGGGTCGCCTCGTTCGTTCGTTCCGTGCGTCTGTTTGCACAACGCACCAGTTCGCAGCAGCAGACTTGTCCATCTGATCGTGGTCTTTCAGAGTCTATAAATAGGGCGCCCTAGTCACAGTTTAGACACACAATTTCTCTGCATACTCTCTCTCTGCATTCTGCATAAACACTCTGTGCGTTCCGAAAGCAGACTCATTGGCTTCGCTTGGGCTTCAGACAGACAGAGCCATCTTTCTGGAGACGAATAATCCGCTCTATCCTGGGAGGCAATTGCTCAGAAAACCTTCGGCATCCGTATTGAGGGAGCAAAATTGTCTTAAGGACACAACGAAAGTTGGGCCCGGATTTCTGCATTTTTCCATTCCATATCGCCGAGTCTTGTGAGTTCGTTTTACTGACTTTTTATTTTATACAGACTAAGTGAATGTTCCCTGTATGCTTTATTTAATAATACAGATTCTTGTTTTGATAGTCTGTGTACTTTATATTCAATTTCTACCTACTCATTATATTAGAAACAAGAAATGGTCTATCACTATGCATAATATTCTTTATCGAAGCCTAGCACAGAAACTTTGTACCTTTGGAGCGTCATACCAAAATGATTAACTTGGTGCGATTGATTATATTTGCTGATGATGAGTTTTGATTTAATTGAACAAACAAAGTACTTGGTAATCTGAATTGGAATTGCAAACCTAGAAGATAATGTGTTGTCTTACCATATGGTAATAATGTTGCTGCAATCCTAGCTACTTGACGCAACTATAAGTACAATATCTCTTTCTACACACAATGATGATGCCAATGCGTTCTACAAGAATATATTTCTAGATCCACCATATCCATATATGAAGAATAACACCTCCCATCCTTTCTCAAAGATGAGGTCACTTTGTCAAAAATTTATTTCTACTTGGGATTTACTGACCTCATCAAGAGTTCAGTTGCTTCTTATTGTTGACCTTTTCAATAATAACTCAATCTCTGTAAGATAAGATGATTCATTACATCGATTAGTGTAGTAGTTTCTTTAGTTAATGGCATAAAAGGAAAGTCATGAAGACTCTTCTTCCCATTTTGGTGCATCAAAGAATCAATTTCTTTCATAGAAGCTTGTTTCTTATCATAAGAAGCGATATGCACACTTCGCAATTTCAATAGAATAAATCAATATATGAAAATTTGTATATACTATTACGTAAAGTAGAAGCTATAGTGTATGTACATACTTGATTACGTGGGATCATTGCGAGGAATGGACAACAAATCTTCCGAAAGTACTTGAGGTCCTTTTCCATACATAATCAGGATGTTGAAGATATAAGCATAAATAATATAGTGACGAAAAACTTCCTCAATGAAGTTTTGGAAGCCCCAACAGATGCTTCTTTGATTGCTGATATGTATTCAAATGAAAAACACGTTGTGGATAATATTATCAACTAATTTGATCTCTTCAAATGGATGGGGTCCATTGACTTTGGTGAGCAAAACATGGAGCTAGTATAATTCTCCTAAGGATGGTGATGCATGTGTCATTCTACCTTCCATTTTTGTCTTCGCTTCCATTTTCTTTTATTGATTTGGTAAACATAATTATTAGGAAATTATGTATAATTCAGAGTTCTAGCAAATTCATAATCCTTGTTTAATTGTGGACTACCCAAAAATGTGAGGTGGTTTTGGTGCATATCGATGGTGTTGAGTACTGAAATCTGGACCATCCATATCTTTTCACTTTTCCTTTTTTTATACCACCCATATCTAATTTAAACTGTTCTGTTCTGGTTTATTTTTAAAAAAAATTATATGAATGCATACAAAATCTAAAATAATAAAAATATTTTATTTATCATTTTTCTTAAAAAATGAGTTATTTATTTATTATTATTATTGTTTAAAAATCATGAGTTGAGAATTTGAAGTTTGAACAATGAAAAATGTATTTGCACGGTGCATATCCCACCGATGAACATCAAAACTGATTCTGCAAAAGCTGGGGCAATAAACATAGTGTGCGGAGAGATATCACTGACAACCCAACAATGAGAAACAAACACACATTACTCATAATTCATAATCAGAGACAAAGTAGGATCCATTTGATAGAATATTATCTTCCAATGGCACTATGGAAGAAGCTATGAAACTACTCTTCTCACCATCGATATTTGAAAAATTCTTATACAACATCAAAAGAATAAAAATATTTACATATTTCTCTCAAGATGAAGGGTTATTCTTCCAATAGTACTCTGTACACCATATATTACACTTCTTTATACATATTCCAATGGCACTATGGAAGAAGTTATGAAACTACTCTTCTCACCATCGATATTTGAAACATTCTTATATTACATCAAAAGGAAACAAAAAAAAAAAATATTTACATATTTCTCTCAACATGAAGGGTTATTCTTCCAATTGTACTCTGTATACCATTACACTTCTTTATACATATTGATACACACACACACACACACACAAAACATAATATATGAAACATGCTATCCCTGTGTAATTCCTTTCTGATTATATATGTAAGGTTTTGCATTGATGATGAATGAAATCAGTCCTATCACACTGAGCCCAGCAAGTAACCAATAAAAATAATCAATATGTGCCTGATTGAGATTATCATCAAACCATCCATTTTTTCCATCTTTCCTAGTTATTTCCTCTATCAAAGAGATCAGAAAGCTGCTTAAAAAGCTCCCCATGCCAATCACACTCAAGTAAAGGGCAAGACCCATGCTTCTTAATTCATTTGGGATCTGATCATAGAAGAATTCTTGGAGACCAATCATGGTGAAAACTTCAGCTACTCCAAATAAAAGTATTGGGGAATCAACCACCACACACTCATTGGTACAATTTCATTTGGCTTATCAACAAGATCAAATTCAACAGCTACTTCTAGTCTTTTCATCTCAACAAGAGCTGCCATTACTAAGGTAATTATAGATAAAAATATTCCAGTTCCAATCCTTTGTAGCATTGTAATTCCAGAGGGTTTCTTAGTGATAGCTCTTGCTATTGGTACAAATATCCGATCATAGACGAAGCTGAATATAACAATGGCCAAAGTGACAATGGATTGTAAAGAAGCAGCAGGGATAACAAAACCTGGAAGAATTTTTCTGTCCATATTAGCCCCTTGTTCGGTGAAGAAAGTTCGAACTTGAGCATAAACAATACCAAACACCAAACTAGCAGCCCAAATTGGAAGAAGCCTAAGTACAGCTTTTGTTTCTTCCACCTCACTAACGCTACATGTATCCTCTTCTTTAGATGCTTTTGGTGTCAACAATGCTTTGTTCAAGAACCTGCCATAATAATTGACAATTAAAAGCTACTCAGTCAAATATGCCACTATCAATTGATACAATATTGCATGAATCTTATGATTCCTTACTTGAATTGTTTGGAACATTGGTGAGTGACGATGTCGCAAGCTTCATCTTTGGTAATTCGTCGGTTTCTTATAGCTAGAGCGAAAACTCGGCCAATTCTAATGAATGGACTTTTTCTATTACCTTCATTTTGAAATCTGTAGGTCTTAGTTCCAAACAAGAAAACAACCAAAGCAATGAGCATTACAAGACAAGGGATTCCGAATCCAAGAACCCAGCTAAGATTTTCTTGTATGTAGTTCAAGAAAGAGAGAGTGAGCAAGCAGCCTGCAGACATAGTAAAATACCACCAATTGAAGAATGAGCTTCTGGCTTTGCTTTCTTTTGGATGATGATTATCAAATTGGTCAGCTCCAAAAGCTTGAAGACAAGGCTTATGTCCTCCTTGTCCAATGGCAATTAGGTAAAGCGAGAAGAAGAACAATATCACTTGCATATTTGGAGAACATGATGCTAACTTAGTCTCAAGTTTTAACTCATTAGTAGTGGGACACGAAGGAAGCGTGGTTGACAGAGTCAACATGCCTAGACCCTGAAATTAAAAATATGCCCAAGTGTGTTACCAGCTAATAAACATACGCACCAACACAAATCGATCCACTCATATTGATTATGTACTAAAGCCTATGGTTCTTAATATAAGTAATCCCAAAGCGCACCCTTTGAGACATCTAGACAGAAACTTCCAAAGCCTCACCAATAGAACGACATGAAAATTAGGATAGTATAGCAATACCTATATTTCTAAATGTAAAAGTTAGATAACTATTTTTTTTTTTAAAAAAAAAAAATAGAACAACAGTTAATTTAGTTATATTTGTTAAAAAAATGTATGTTAATTACCCTAAAATACCATCTTTAATTACTTTGATCTATTGGACATCGCTTGTTGATGGAAACCTACTTTAGTATATGCAATCAGTAGAGATTATGTAAAAAAAATATAAATTTAGGACATAAAATTATTTAATGTCTTACATTTAGAAGTAAATCAAGACTCTCAACTAGCTCTTATATTTATAATTAAAAGAAATATTAGGATTTTGGGAGGAAGGAAAAAATTTATTTGAATGTATTTTCTTTTCTTTTTTTCGCTTACCTCTTTTGAATGTATTTTCTCAATCTTTAAATTGTAATTAACGGTACGGAAACAAGTCAAATCAGACCAAACTTTGACTAAATAAGCCTGAACTTCTAACAAAGGCCTAAAACATAAGCTTGAACTTAGCCTAAGTCTATATACATGTTTTTTATTTTAGACTCGTTCAAAAGGCCTTTAGGCTTTTTTTACGCGCCTACTTACAATGTAAGTTTTTAAATATGCTTAAAAATTAGGGCTTAAAGGCTTATAATTTAAAGCCTACAATGTGATTTAAATAAAATTTAATTCTTATAACTTAATAAATTAAAATTAAAATTAATTCAAAAAGCTATTATTTGAGTTTTAAATTATAGACAACCAATCCACTATGATAATTTAATAATTTTATTTTTAAATTAAAATAAAAATGATAAAAATATAATATAACATAGACAATATAATATAAATGAAATTATATTTTTAAATGTGTAAATAGTAGGTGTTCATAAAATAGGTCATGCCTATTTATATATTTAGGCTTCTAAATAGACTTTAACCTAGCCTTTTTATTAAATAAGTCAAACCAGCCGTAGGCCATCTTGATAGAGACCTAACTTATTTTATCCCTAATAATAATAGGATAAAATCCATTTTAATGCAAGAGCTATTTGCTATTGCATTTAATTTTCATACATTCTCCCTCTTCAACATAACTAAGGACATTTTTGGCAAAAGAAATTTAAATTTTAACATCTTTATTTTCTTCAACTAATTTTAACCAACTTTTTCAATAACGTAATTTATTTCATTATTCTTTTAAAAAAGGAACGGAATAAGTATAGAAAAGACAAAAAAGGACTTTAATAACTTATATTTAAGATTAAAATCAAAACTTCTCCAGTACTTTCTACATTTAGGATCGGAGTATTAAAGAAAAGATATATATAGATGGTGAGAGAACATGAATAGTTTGCTTTTTTTTTTTCTTTTCTTTTTTTGTGATATATCATACATTGTTAATTTTTTTCCCGAAAAGATACAGTGTGTTAATTAATATTAAACTAACAGCAACATAATTTAGCTTTTCATTGATAAGTCTTTAACCTTCCTACATCTTATGTTTATCATTCCCTGGCTTGTTTGTGGGCATCGAAGCATAGAAAGCACACCTAGAATGGCAGAAGCAGAACTCTTAAAAGGCAAAAAATGCAAGCTTTAATGGGTGTACCCGCACGAATAAATTAATATTCTTTCAATCTTAAATATAAGACCTAGTTTGAAAGTGAATTTTGGTTTTGGATATAAGACATATTTTTTATTTTTTTCCTCTTATATTTATGATTTTTCTCCAAACTAATTTATCTGACTTATATAATAATATATAATATAATGTTACATATAACTGTTTTAGAGAAATAATGTCATATATGTTATAAGTAAGCAATGGCCGGTCTTTACTGATACAATGAGGCCATCCCCCCCCCCCCCCCCAAAAAAGTCCCAAATGTCTAATGTAAATTAGATTGTTTTAAATATATTTGGCCCAAAATTTATACATTCCCCCCCCCCCCAAAAAATATTTATCTTAAGGTCCACCACTGTAAGTAAGTAATCTATTTAACTTTCCTAATCTCTCCTACTTAGATAAATAAGTCTTATAATTTTTACATATATGTTTGTATCTTAAAAACTATTAATCCCTCTTGTTTTAATTATAAAACAACATTTTTTGAGTTTATTTTGGTCCCAATTATAGGACTACATTTAATTTTTATTAATTTCTTCCTAAAATATCCCTATTGATATAAATAAAGGATTATATGAAATCAACAAGGTAATTGAAGTGCAAAATTTATATAAGGATATTTTAAAAAAATGAGTAAAATTAACTAATTTAACTCCGATCTTAATCCCCAAAATCGATTAAATATCTCTTATAATTAGGACCAGGATGGAAGTAAAAAACAATCTTAGGAAACAAAATTGAGAAAGAGATCGAAGAAGACAATGACAACAAATAGTTATAATTCAGTTTAACGAAATAATTATATATTTTTTTTAAAGAAAATAAGTTAGATAATGAAATATGTTTTAAAGATGAAAAAAAAATATGTTGTTGATAAATTTGAAAATATAATATCTATAGTCGGTCCAAAATTTACAAGAATATGCTAACTTATTAGCTAACCATATGCTATTGTTGACCTTGAAGTTCATAATTGCTAAAAAAGTTGAAACATAAAAAATGATACACTACCTAAAGCTCCGGCAATTATGCAAAAGATGAAAACGACTTGTGAAGTACACATTGAGAGAGAGAGAGATCGAAGAGCCGTGTCAACGCACAAGAGAAAAATATCCCCTTGTTAGTGCCCGAGTGGGGCATATACAATTTACAAATGCATATGTTCTTATTGTCATTAAATTTTAAATCCAAATTTTATAGATTGTATTTTTAATACAAAATTAACATTTTGCGCAGAAATGTAAATTTTTAATTAAAAAATTTATATAGTAATGTATAAAATTTAAAATTTAAAATATTTTTGAAAATACATATAGCACACTAAATTATTTTAGGGTATAAATTTGCCCCTCATATATTAAAAGTATATCGATTTCACCCTAAAAGTATCGTACCCACAAACGCCGTTACATCCCGTGTTCAGAAAAAGAACTTCCGTCTGAACCATTATGGTGGGGTCCAGGTCAGTGCTGGGTTGTTACCGACCACCGGCAGCACTGCCGATCTCATTGAAGGTGATGAGTAAATACGATGGTAATCTTGTTTAAGCCTTCAGAGATCCTGATAGCATCCATGAACAAAGCACCCAAAAGAGGTAGCAAACATAAAACAACAAAATTAAAACAAAGCTAAATAAAAGGGAAAGATCCCCTGATAAACATAGTCATTTTCTAATCGCTCTTCCATTTTTTGCATTTGTAACCAAGCGTTTCTCTTCATCTCAGATACCTCGAATTCAACTTAAGTTTCTAAAATTCAAAGGTGATTCTTAAAAAGAAAACCCCCAAGAATAAAACTGACCTCAGACAGACCATGAAACATCAGCAACAAGAAGAATGAGAAATTAATGATACAAAGAAGAGGTTGCAGTTTCCACTTTGACAGATTCAATGAAACAAAACTAGACTACCCTATGTGCTGGTTTCTAGTAGCCAAAGACATAACTACTGGGAAAAGATGCCGAAATGATACATGGAAGAATTTAAAATAAATCACAACGCCTAATGGAGATGAAGAAGAAATAGGGAAATTCTGGGTAAGCTTAATTTTAAAACAATTGAATCAAAGAGCTAGAGAAAAATGAAGACTTATGATCTCTACCGTAGAAATAGATGCTTTGATCTCTGCACTATTCATACAGGACACCATTGCGGTCTCCATTGTTTTACTCATCAACCTCGTTGTCTCCTACAGGCAGTTCCTCTCACCAGAATCATCAAGTATGTACAACGGCAGGTCCGGCATAGAGATTGATGGCGCGGCCGGTGATGAGCCACTCCGGCGCGCCATTATGGTTCAGACGGAAGCCTTTTTTTTTTTTTTTTTTTTTCCCAGTACTCTAGGGATGTAACGGCGTTTGTGGGTCTGTCAATTTGAGGGTGAAATTAATTCATTTTAATATGTAAGAGGTAAAATTGAACTCTAAAATATTTATATTTTTGAGTGTTAGATGCACCTTGAAAAACATTTCAGTGCAGCATACAACTCAACCCTTTTTTTTTTTATAAGAATATATGTTTTCTGTCAAAATATATTAAAATAAAATTTGAAAAATTTAAATGAATTATTTTCAAATAAATTAGTTTCCAAAAAATTATGTCGGGCACAATTACGAGAAAGATGAAATTTATATAGAATCCTCCCCTCTTTTTTTGGTTGGTCAGACCCTCACCTTGATTTATAAAACATATATTTTTTGATGATTCTTAACATGGTTGAAAATATATTTTAACGATATTTAAAGATTTTTTAATTAATTGAAAAGTGTAGAAAATAATATAAAAATTTTAACCTACCCCATAATGTAATTAAATGGATGCTAACATGTATTAGATTTAAAAATAATAAATTTTAGAATAAATTAAAGTAAATAAATATATTAAATTTAAAGTTGAAAAAAATAACTTAAAATATTACTAAATGAATATTTATGTTAAGCAAACATATTTTAAATTCAACCCCATGCAATAAATTATTTGTAAACCTGGTGCATTCTGCTGATTCAAGTGGTTGGTTGGTATTTATCAAAAAAAAAAAAAAAAGTGGTTGGTTGGTATTTAGTAAAGTAATCCAATGTAATTATTATTGCAACGGATTATGATGACAAATCATGAAAACCCATTAATTACGTAGCTTTGACTATGTAATCCAAACTCAAGCTTATATAAATTAACGTATGAACATTAATACCATCATGAATTAATATTTAGATATTTATATTTTTTTTTTTCCTTAATTCGGTTAAAAAGATTATTTCACATTTTTTAATTTCTTCTATAAAATGTAACTTTAATCAACAAAATAATTCTCGAAAATAAAGGACTTGAAAATCAGTTACATAAAATAGAAGCGAACAAAAAAAAAAAAAAAAAAAAAAAAAAAGATAGAGAATGAATGAACTGACCCAGATGTAGACGAGAGAAGCTCCAACAATGGTACGATAGCGTCCAAGATAGGAATCAGCAATGAAAGCACCCAACAGAGGCAGCAACGCCGCAGTTCCTTGCCATATATTCACATTCTTCGCCGCAGCCGCCGTGTTTTGTTGAAGCGGCCCTGTCAAGAACGTGATGAGGTTGGAGGCTACCCCGTAGTACGCAATCCTCTCTGCCGCTTCCACACCTTCAATACATATATGTTGAACAAATCAATCAATATATATCACCTAAACAGAGAAAGAAGAGAGATAAAGATCGAGTGTGAGAATACCTATGATCAACCATGCTGATCTCCAATAGCCATACTTCGATCTGATCGCCGGTCGACCTTTGTAGTCCACCGCGCTGTTCACGGTATCATGTTGCTGCAGAAGCTGAGTTCCGAGTTCGGAATCATTCTGAGAAACAACATCGGTTCCGTTGACAATTGCCATTAGTTCCTAAGTTGGTCCGAAAGGAAGGTTTCAGATTAATGGAGGAACTATAATAAATAACGGTGAGGATGAGAGAGAACTAAAGCGCTATTAATGCAATAATTCAGTGGTGATATCACAGAAGAGAATGGAGGGTCCATCGCTTGCTTTTTCATGGCCAATGATCCATTTTGTTGAATTTTAGCATTGTCAAAGTGACTTTACTTTCTGTGCCTGAAATATTCATTCAATTCCGTAAAAGAGATATAAAATTGTCAACCACACATGAAGTAGATAAGGGTGATTCCAAATTTCCCATATGAAATAGACCATTTAAATACTCTTTCTGGTCATAAATATCAGACTTAGTTGACATTTTTTTGAGATGTTAAAGAAGTTAAATATATTACTTAATCATAGTATATGTTTATATATATTATTAGATTATATATCAATTTATAAGTTAAACTAATTAGTTTAAAGAAAAATGATATATATAAATATTTTAAAATAATTTATTTAATTTTCCTATTCTTTTTTAAAAATAAACTATATCTTATATTCATAAAATATCTTATATTCATTACAATATACGTAGGTAGTTCATTTCATGGCACATTATGATTTATACTCACCATATGATGAACGGATTCTAGGAGGAGAGGCCCCACCATCCCCTTTCTTCTATCAACCTTGGATTCTTCATTGCAAAAAACGAAAGAAAAACCCAACATAATTTTAATCTAGACTGGAAATTATCACTTTAGTAAGAGGATGCATGTTCCATTGCAATAGTGGACGGTAAACTAGATTTTTGATTATTTTTAAAAATTACAAATCAATATATACAATCAAGAATTCATCTAAACAATTTAGACATAGAAAACTTAAATCGTACAAGGTTGAAATTGTAACGCCTTGAAAATCAAAGGGTGGCTGGAGAGAAAATCACATTCTTTAAGCCTGAAAACGTGAAATGACTTGCCCGATCAACATAATAACTATAATATGAAATATATGTTCCCTACTCCCAATTCACATCTACATATACTGTATAATCAAAATATAGTAAATCCATTGTAGAAATTTTGACAGGGTCTCCTTTGTAAATAAGAGTTCCCAAAAATTCTACAATGAATTGAAATATCAAAACAACACTCACAACTCTACTCCACCACTTTATATACATATACATATATTCCAAATACAAGAAAGAAAATGATCCTGCCCTAGGCTACGTGGAGTATCTTGCTTTTAAGACTAATAAAAAATTTAGATTTATGATTACATTAAATGATAGCTACAAAATGAGTCAGCAAACTTTGAATCACCAAGGAGGCTATTTATTACTTAGTTAGAGGTACAGTGTTTGCAGTATTATTTGAGGCCAAAACAAAATTTCAGGTGAATAATATTCCATTAAAACAACTCATTAATACAACTCCAAAAAAAAAAAAAAAACACTAAAGGGAATATTTAAACATGATTAACTTTGAATAATAAATCATGATACTAAATCTCCACTTCTAAATTGCACAATCATAAATATAAATCTAACTATATCAACGACTATTAGTCGAATAAAACCAAGGTCATAACAGTTTATTTTAAAAGAATTAGTTCAAAATATCAAATCTCAAAATCTCATCCATTCTTAGGACTTGATGAACATAACGGATAACAAGTGTGGAGACAATCTACAAGGGTAACTAACCAAGCCAACTTAAAGCCATGAATACAAGTGTCGACACACAATCACGAGGGTAACTAACCAAACTCTCAAATATGATTAGTTTTGATGATGTCATAGATGCTAAATATTAAAAGCAAAAAAAAATTCCTATTATACATTTGTCCCCTACATTGACTAATTACTATATTTAATGTAGATTAGTCAAGAAAAGAAAGAATATATGAAGTTGGCATATGGAGACCGACCAAAAGGAAAAGTAAGAGGACATTGTAGAATGAAGTTATCAACTATGGGAACAACGAACAAAGAAAAAAAGAAGTTATTGAGCTAGATTGTGAAGAATGATCATCAAGAGAAAAAGATGAAGAAGAAAAAGTGAAGAAAGAAGAACCTTCATCATATTAGTCAAAAAAAAAATGAAGTTGGATTATAATGAAGGATTCAAAGGAAGAAAGAAGGATTTATATGTTAAGAAAATCAAGGAGATATCAAAAGGATAGTGGAGAATAATCATTGAAGAAAGAAGAAATTGCAATATATTATAGGAATATCAAAATTTAAGTCCTTATATGTGATATTGGAGGTCTCTATGGTCAAATGGAGGTTGGAATTGTTCAATAAAAACTTAATAAGATGCCTTATATGGAAGACACACCAACTCCACTTGAGTGGCACTTCTAGAGATGATTACTCAAGTGGTGACGACCACTTTGTTGTGCTTTGTTTTTGTTCAGCATGACATAGGTTCAGTGTTTTTGGATGTATCTCTCAAACCACACATCTATTGAGATAAAACTTGTTATATTTGAAACTAGACTCCAATTTTGACACACAGACCCCAAGGTTAAGCTCAAAGGAGTTCCAATGAAAAAGATATGAGTTTTGAAAAATGATGCATTATTCTAGAATATATTTATTAATTTGGACATATCTCCTATACCACAACTTCAAATGAGGTGAAACTAGCTAAATATGAAAGGAACTCTAAATTTGTTTCACAAAATTGAGATCAACTCAAAGAGGCTCAAACAAAAGATATATGGATCTCGGAAGTTGACACTTGATGTTATCATGATGTCCAAAACAATTGTAATTATTTGGATCATAACTTTCCTAAGATAATGAGTTTAGGACTGAAATTTGTTACATATAAAACTAAACTCAAGTGGTGTTTCAAAGACATCAAGATAACTTTCATCATAAGTCAATTAGAAGAGATATAAATTTTGGAATTTTACAGTCTTATAAAGACACTGTCCCAAACGAGTTGCTATGAATTTGATCGTGCCTTTCAAAATATAACGAATTTTGAGCCGATTCTCTACATTGAAATGTAGACTTCAAGAGATTTCTAATGATAGATCATTTGGAATCACTACTACACAAAAAAAAAAAAAGGATATTACTTCCCAAAAGAACGCCGTTTTCTAAGAATGGAAGTAAAATATGAAGACGGTGGCATTTTTGTAATTATTTGAAGAAAACCTGACAAATTAGGCGTCCCTTTAATTTTTAGGACGCAAAAAGTGGACTTAAGGCACCCTAATATAATTTTAGGACTCCAAAAGTGGCCAAAAAGAAAGGGAATTTGGTAGCATGGGCTACAAATAAAAAGTTTGGCACCAAAAGGCGCTACTTTTGGCATCCTAAATTTTCTTAGGATGCCAAAAGCAGTGGTTTTGGCATCATAAATATATTTTAGGATGCCTCAACTTGTGGTTTTGGCATCTTAATTCATTTTAGGATGCCAAAATGGAAAAATTTTCAAATCCGTCTATTCTCTTGGGCCCTCTCTTAAAAACATTTCATATTTTGCCTCTCTCATCCTCCCTTTGTCCATGCTCCCTCTATCCATCTATCCTCTCTCATTTTAGGTCTCATGCTCCCTTTGTCCTTGCTCCTCCATCCATGCTCCCTCAATCTCGCTTGATCTATCTCTAGCGTGTGAAGCTCACCCTAGATTTATGTTTAGCGTGTGAAGCTCGGGTGAGATTTGTCTCTAAATCCATATTTATCAATCTGCTTTTGTTTTGGGGGGGATTTTGTTGGAGTTGATATCTTCAATTTTTTGGGATTTTTTTCTTTGATTTTGTTAGAGTGAAATTGCTATTTGTTTGTTTTAAGAACTGAGATGATATTCTGAGATTTTTATATTACCTAAAAACATTGATGGCACTTTGATTAGCCATTTTCTATGAGGCACTTTGTTTGCAATTACCTTATCTCTAAATCTGTATCTCTTGATGGCACTTTA
Source organism: Acacia acuminata (assembly GCA_019022655.1). NCBI lineage: Eukaryota > Viridiplantae > Streptophyta > Magnoliopsida > Fabales > Fabaceae > Acacia > Acacia acuminata. The sequence goes on along the minus strand of JAFJYI010000048.1, from coordinate 475,440 downwards.
TTTGCAATCACCTGAAATTAAATTGCTACAAGATTTTGTTTGCGATTTTTTGTGTCTATTCGATTGTTGTATGTGGTCATTCTCATATGCAAACATTCTACTTTGAAATGTTAACACAGTTTCTTGATCTTCATGTTCATTGTTTTTCATTGTTGTTCTGTCACCGTTATGAAGAGAAAAGAAAAATATATATGTTTAAATTAGGCATTTTCAGTGTCCTAAATTAAAATTTAGGACACCGTAGTAAAACAATATTTAGGGCGCCGTAAGCTCCACTTACTACACTTCCTAGAAAGTGCCCCCTGAAAAAGGACATCAAAAGTGGGGGAAAAAAAAGAACGTCATAACCCTTTTTTCTAGTAGTGAATATTTCGATTCAAAATGAGTTTATCATTAGTTGATCACTCAAGTGATGTTTCAAGTGCTCTCTAAGATCACTCGAGTGACCACCCAAGTGATCTCATTTTGTGCATCACTTGCACATCACTCTAGTGATCCATCCAATACTATCTAAGGTTTTCAAACTTCTAAGAGATGATCACTCCATTAATGCTTTCCAAGAAAACAAAGCATAGCTTTGAAACTTCTCATTGCAACGATTGTGCAACTTGCTCTTCTTACTTCTAATCACTCTAACTCGTTATATTAGTACTTAACTATTTTCTAAGTGATTTAACAAGTATTAATACAAAAATTGGAAAAAAGAACTTTTGTGTTAGAAGTTTCTAATGGCTATTTAAACAGTTATATTTTGTAAGCCTCAACGAAAGAAGAAAAGCTCAATGGTCATCAAACTTTATCAACTATAAATATGAGAGCTTTCGAAATTGAAGTAGAAGAGAGCAAGTGCATAAATCATCAAATCACCAAAACTCTAATTTCAACATTCACTCACATACTCTCTATTTCTATGTGTTTACATAATATACTTTAAAGAGAGATTTTAAAGAGAGATTATTTGTTTATGATTCAATGATCATCATTATTTACTTCTGAGATAGAAGATTCATTGTAATCATTTATCATCAAAGTTGTATCCTTACGGTGTGTAAGGGGAGTTCTTACCTTGGTATGAGAAAGTTGAAGTTGAATAGAAGACTTCGCAAGTGCTCAACTAAACTTGTAAGATTGTAGTAGCTTCTCTTGTACCGGAATTAAACAAGAAGATAGTGGATTGACAATCTCAAGTAGAGCTTAGGAACTGGATGTAAGTCATCAAGGATTGGACTGAATCAATATAAATCATAGTTTGCATATTTTATTCCTTTTTCTCTTATAATTCCAGCATTAGTGATTGAATATTTTGTAGGGATTCGTACAACGCAGCGGATTAAAATTTATACGAATCCGTCCCGAGGATCACTCAGGTGTGTTTAAATCAAGGCTAGGGAATCCGAGATATTACCTTTGAAAACTCGTTCGCGATTTCTACTTCGTTGAACAATTGGGCTACCTTTTTCGATCGCCAGAAGACGACTCTTAGAATCCTCTTCCTCTACTTGTATCCACACGAACAATCTTCGTTCACGGCTATGGCAACGTGCTAGCGCCTCTTTTGCGTCTCTCTCTGTTTTTTACTCTAGGGTTTCTCGCGGCTTTTTAGAATACGCTCGACTGAAAGTCCCGTAGGTTTCTAAAACTTTGTTCGGCGTATTTAATACAAAATTAATCGTATTAACTTTTGAATTCAAACTTTAGATCTGGATTAAATATATATATTAATTAAATCTATCCGATAGATCTAATATAATAATATTTATTTAATCGAATTAAAAACCGATCTGAAATTTCGAATTCAAATCTAGATTAAAAAATAGTTAATTAAATCTATCGATAGATTTAATCCAACCTATTTATTTAATCCAAATTTAAAAGCCTTGATTTAATTTATCTCAATAAATTAAATCGAGAAATGATATCTATCTATTTATTTAAATCTGAGATACTAATATCTCAATTTAAATTAAATAGACAATAATATCTTTATTCGAAAATTAAATGAGATACAATATCTCGGTTTGTTTTAGATATTTAATTTATCAAATAAATTAAACATAAAACAAATAATATAATAATAATATTTTAATCTCAATTAAATAATATCATTATATTATTTTCGAATTTAAATATATATATATATATATATATATTTACCCTGTTAAAACTCGGTATTCATTAATCTCGCATTAATCGAGATTCAATGAACCCGGACACTTTTACCCGTGTTGGATTATTCTTGTGTGCGACCTATGACCGAGCCCATGTGAGATTGGCGGTGGGCCAACACCGTGTCGACCCACAAATCGCAAGCGGCCTCTAGCAAGACATTGCGACTACCCAACTCACATGGGGATCGATGACACGATACACCTATCGTACAACCATGTCACGTCCCTTTTGTCACGCGATAATTTGGTCAAGGATGAGGCATGGATAATGTCAACTTCCTTTTCTTGACCATTACTTTCGATTCTCGAGTAGTCTAATAAGTGAAATGGAAACTCCTTTCCATCACAAAGATGGCCATACATTTCTTAGACTCACTCATTGAGGGGCCCAAAGATTATCTCTCTACAAATGTGAGGGACAAATTCCATCTTGACCATTCACATCCCTCCGCATGAAAACCACGATCCCGATCCTAGCCTTTATCATCACCCGGTCAAAGGTGACTTTTGACTAGGTCAAAGGTCGATGACTCATCATGTAGGAATCCATGATGATCTCGGGTCATAGGGCGTCGTGACGCGTTATACATGAGATAAGCTTATGACTAGATCCATGCGCTTTCTCATAGTGGGTGGTCCGGCACCTTGTACTCTTACAAGTGCCCATGACTTTGATTGTATCTCCATACCTCATCAAAGTCATATCAATCTTAATTCATCTTCGCTCCCGCGTAGATGACCGACCGAGACATTTAGGATAATCTATAAGATGTATCCGGGGATGCGATTATCAATACGAACATGCGAGACGAAAATGATAACTAAAGAAAATACTTTAAATAACTCAAATATCCAAAGTACAATGAATTGCCCCTAGGGCATAATTTCCAACATATTTCAGTATGCAATTATGGTTCATTATTTACATATTCATTGCTTTCATTAAGATGCAAAAAGGTTTCTAAAGTAATTATCTTACACCCAATTCACTTTATCTTAAGATGTTAGCCAATTCTAACATTTGGTTTTAGAGCATGTCTCTTGTTTAAAGGACTTAACCATCTTAAGAGTTTATAATGGATGATTTTGGGGGTTACTTGTTTTGGGAAGGTTTTCATTATATAGATCAACCTTTTAAAAGATATCGATTTTTTGGTTTTGAAAAGCTAGAATGACATATTTTATAAAAACCTTTGATTTTGATATGTGAAATGTTATCACAAATGTTTTTTGATTTCAAACAGAGAAGAATTTGGACTAAAAAATAAAAGAAAATGTTTTCATTAAACATTAAAGCAATGAAAATTTTGTATAGTGCTTTTAACCGAAAATGATTTTGAGAAAATTAGATTTTGCTCTACTACTAGAGATCACTAATATAAGAGGTTGAAAGGCGAATCATTTGTAAGTATTACATGACAGTTCTTTCGTAAGAAGCATAATATTTCTCAGTAAATAAATGATGATTATTAACTACAATCATTATTGTTTTGTTTTCACAGATTATGCCTCTCAATACATAATGGTGGGCATTTTTAGCCGTTAAGTTTTAGCATTATATTGAGCAACCTCTATCTCAACATACATGATGTTTATCAATTATAACTGTTATTTATTAAGCGTTATATATGCCCAAAGTTGTAGTGGTGTAATCTTGTAAAATCACCTTCCTAATCATGGAAGAGATGCAATAGGCTTAAGTGGTGGACATAGGGTCCATCTAAAGAATATAAGTCTTAAGTTAACACATATAGGTCCAAACCATAATGTAATTTGTCCCAAAAGCATTCTTCAGGTCTTATTTTTCATTAATCATTCAACTTGGGTAAAGTTCTACACCTTTTCTAGGGTTTATCATCCTCTTTCAATGCTTGATTGTCTTTTTTATTTTAATTCCTTAATTTCTTTACAATAAACATGACCAAAACTACCTTCGAGTAAAATCAATTTAATCTAGAAAAATAAAAATATGACAATTATATCCTTTTTAGCATTTATTTTGTGCAATGCCTTCTAATCCAAAATAATTAGAATATTTACATTTAGGCACAATAACAATGATTAACTCCCATAAATGGATATAAAAATATATAATAAAATAGGGACATATCACTTGGGCTACATGCTGATGGTTGGGATATTATCCTTCATGAATATAAAAAATAGAGGAAACCTTTCTATCATGGAATCATATGTTTTTAGAAGCATCATCTTAAGAAATTTCTGTGGCAAACCAATGGTAAATCGGGAGATTATTTCTTTTTAAAATGTGTCAAAGCTGCTCTCTTACTAGTTTCATCAACCACAATCAAAAGCCTCCAATCACAATTTTCTTTGTTAATAAGTGTTTCAAAGCATACATCAAAACACCGTCGCGAGATGTGGCCTACGTACAATTCAACCACAAGCACAAGCACCATACCTATTGCTTATTTCAACAATATCGATCGATCTAAAATCATTCTTAAATGATTCATATGGAGAAAGGGAATTATTACAATGAATTCAATTTCGGGATGGTCAGAGCTCTAGAAAATGTCATGGTCCATCACCACGAAATTCCTAGAAATGGTGTCGCCGTCATGTAAAATGTTCTTCGATTCACATTCCCTTTCAATCAGACGGATTGAGACAGTCATCTTCTTCCTACTCCCTCACGCTTTTGAAAATTATTAAAAATAAGAGATTTTTTAATCAAGAAACAATTCATAGTAACAGTTGGGAGAAACCAAGAGAGTAGAGAGAAAAGAAAAGGCAATTGGTAATGCCAATGCAAAAGAAAGCTCAATGCTTCGCCAAATCCGATTCCACACAATTAAAACAACAACTCCTCTAATTCGAATGGGACTTATTGGCTCAAGAAGCAATGGGAGCTAGCCCTCGTCCTCAATCTTCCTACTCCCTCATGCTTCTGAAAAAGATCTCAATGTGGCGTGAGTGTGAGATCGCTGACTACAGTTGGTCGGATCTTGAAAAGTATCAGGTTCAGGCATGGTGGAAGGGGTTGAGTAAGATCTAGGGTTTTCATAGGGTTATCATCTCTCTGTCTCACAACATGAAAAGGGTGAAGGGAATGGATGGCAATAAGGCGGTGATAGAGAAGAGGAGATGTCGGCAAATAGAAAGATGACGGCGGACAAACTGTGGTACCAATGAAGGGTGACGGAGGACTTAGATAAATGAAGGAGGCAGGATATGATTTGGGGGAAATGGGCCATGACACAGTAGATAAATTTGTTGCAAGTTTTTTCTGATTTTTGTGACAAACTTTTTTTTGGCATCCCAATTTGCAATGGAATTTATTTTCTATTGCAAAACCTTGCGACGAACTTGTTTTTCCGTCGCAAAAACTTTGCGACGGACTTGTTTTACCGTCGTAATTTGTGATAGAATTTATTTTCCATTGCAAATTACTTGTTTTTTTGTCGCAAATTTGTTTTCCGTCACAAAGCGTTGCGACGGACTTGTTTTTCTGTCGCAAATTGAGACGGAATTGAAAGACCTGGCTATCATCCAAGAGGGGGTGAATTGGGTGTTTGATAACATTTAAGGAACTTTGAAAATCTTTTCGCAACTTATTGAAAGCAGTTTGAAACTTGAAGTAATCCTCTCACTAGGATTCACTCCCCTTACAAGCTGTAATCAACACAATGTGTTTCCCACTCAAGATCACCCAATCTTGAGTAACTCTCAGATAGAAGGATATAATGGTTACAATAAATCTTCTCTTTCAAAAGTGAATGAATAAACACTGAAGAACAATAAGAATCACTTCACTCTCTAAGATGTCTAAACATGAAAAACAGAGAGTAAATGATGTGAGGATCAGAGTATTAGCATATTGAAGTTGTAAGGTTGTGTCTCTATATTTTCTGTCTTGAATCTGTCTTCTTTTATAGGTAGAGATCAATATATGAACGTTTGAATCTTCAATATAATCGTTGCCTTCATTAGACAAGGTTTAGGTTAAGCTTTTGTCTTCTTCTCTCTCTAGTCTTTTCTTAATCCAGCTGTGCAGAAGTTCAGAGTTGACTTCTTGCAAATTAATCCGTTGGAGTAGCAGCTGCTAGATGTGGAAAACATTCTTTAATCCTTTGCAAGCGTGTGCAGATGGATTACCCAAAAGTATGCAACTTTCTGGGTTTTGCATTTAATGTGCTGACATCACTTTTTGCTTTTGCTTTAAGCCTTTAATAAACATTCTCTAAAATATCTGAAACTTATTAACAAAGTGGTTAAACATAGCTAGAAATATAGAAGAATGATAATGGGAAGTATTAAGATCAAACAAGAAGGTTTTACAAAATCGTCAAATTTGAATTTCAGATCCAGCAATGAAAACTCGAGTTTTGGACTTTAGCATGTAAAATCGATTTAAGTCCGAAACATCGAAACTGAAGGTTTTCATCCAAAACCGGAGGTTTTCAACACATCAAAAACTGCAATGCTCTCGGGTTGGCCAAAACTCGAGGTTTCATATAAAAACTCGAGTTTCCTCCATCCAGAGAGGAAAGTCGTGATTTTGAGCTTTGGAACACATTTTGAGCGAAACGTAAACTCGAGTCTATTAGTGAGTAGCCTCGAGTTTGTCACTGTTCATGTTAAAAATCAGTTTTAATTCTCAAAGAGTAAACCGGAGGTTTCCAAAGTGCAAACTCTAGAGTTTTCTTAAGTTAAAATCATATTGCTCTCGTAAGCCGCAAACTCGAGTTTGACATATTAAGCTTGAGTTTTCTTGACTAAGAAAACTTTTGGAAAACTCTCGGCCGACATAAACTAGAGTCTAAACATATAGTCTCGAGTTTGCTTAAGTTATAAAACATTGAAAGCTCTCGGCCAAGTAGAAACTCGAGTTTGCAACATCAAACTCGAGTTTACAAGTTTTGTAAACTTTTGTAGATTTTCGAGTGATGGAAAAATCTACACAAAAATGAATAGTGTTGAGTTTATGAAAATGTCTCATTTTGAAAAATTCTTCCCGCCCGGAGAGCAAAACTCGAGTTTGTCTCCACAAACTCGAGTTTACATATTTGTAAACTCTTTGGAGGTTTTTTCGGAGGTTGCAAACTTGAGGTTTAGAAATAAGAGTCTCGAGTTTAAAAATGTTTACCAATCAAAATGCTCTTGGTCTCTCGCAAACTCGAGCTTCCAAGAGTGAACTCGAGTTTACTCAAAATATGGGAAAACTTTGTAAAAATTCTCAAGTTCAAGTTTAAGGTCCAGTCTCGAGTTTAAAGTGCAAAGTGGCGAGTTTTGCTCTATGTCAGTGGCAAACTCGAGTTTGCCAATCTAGGCTCGAGTTTGGCGCTGACAGAATGTTTTTGGTTGAAAAAAACAAGTTTTAACAATCAATTAGCTTATCCAAAAACATCCATACATTGTTTACAATTGTCGGTTATCATCAAAACACATAAAGAACTACAAGAATTTGTTTTTCGTTGTAAAATGTTGCGACAGACGTGTTTTTGCGACGGAATTTGTTTTCCTCGCAAATTGTGACGGATTTTTTTTCCCTAGCAAATTCCGTCGCTATTTTGGTATTTACTTGTAGTGCATTTAGTACTTGAATTTCCTTAAAATTTGTTGAATCTTGTATGGGATTAAATTCTTACACATGGTAAGGGAGAGTTGAGGCCCAAACTTAAAGTGTGATATTGTACAAAGATTCTAATAGTCTTATTTAATCCTTGGAGTATTGTGAAATTTTTAGAGGTTTTTTCTAGATCTGTAATTGGTATCCGAAAGGATGATGAATCTCGCTAGATTTTTTGTCAATGATTTTAACTAGACATGAACCAAAAAGTTAGAGTAGGATCAATTGTTTTTCGGGCGTGTTGAAGCAGATAATGTAAAATCTCAAATTCAACACCCAAAATTTTTGAAATACATTCAACAGGGATAATCAATATCCAAATCATTAAATTACATAACCATTTAAAATAAAATTCATAATACATAATCAAAAATAAATTTCCAAAAATGTTTTAGAGTTTAATACAAAGCGGAAGTCTTAGGTTTATGGCAAATAAAATAACATAACATAAACTATAGGACTACAAAAGAGCCTTCAAAGCTCACTCCATAGGTGCCTTCTCTTGCTCCCTACTAGAATATTCACCTGAAAAAATGTTAAAATAGGATGAGATTCCACGTCTCAGTAACTACTAAAAGTTTCTACCGTACACAAGCAAATTACATATGACAAAAAGCAAGAGCTAATTTCAAATATATTTGTATTTACCATAATTTCTCATACAAAACTATTTTACAAAAGTAATCATCATTATGTCGAATTGTGAACTATACAATTATACAATATGCAATATGCAGCCTCCCTTATATCACCGTCCACCCTTGTACCGCTGACTTGAGCCATAGTCTAACACATAGTCCAATAGAAACTCATTCATTTGACTGGATGGTTCCAAGCTCACCAAAACTCAAGATACACCCGTCCAAAGGTATAGAGCTTAAGTTTGGACTTGGCTTCCCTCTTTAAAAATAACAATTAAGGAGGTGTCACATGTCCTACAACTCCAATGCAATCCCAGCCAGAGGAAAACATGAAGAAGGGGCTCTCATAAGTACCATCCACTGTGCACCGAGTGGAGGCATAAAGAAATCTTATCATTGAAATTCCTCCTTACTCCAACCCATCAAAAGGTAGGTGCCGCTCCTCCTCATTTTCAAAGAGGGTAGGCACCCTCTTTTAAATTTTCAAGTGTGGACCCCACCCACTTTTCCCCTTTCTCTTTCACTTTTTTTTGTCCTTCCGTCACTTTTCCTTTTGTTCCTCTCCATAGATATATATATATAATATTATTATATAATTAAAATATAATATTTTTGTGTGTATACATACATACATATATATATATATATTTTCTAACTTTAGACAATTTACTCATACTGAATACATGGTAAATTAATTATCATCAATTAATTTATCTTATAATATTATAATTCAAAAATAAAAATTCAGGATGTTACAGATAATGATGAATTGCGAGTTGGGTTTTAGGTTATGTGATTTCCTTGATTCATGGGCTTTATGTGAAATCATTGTTGTCCATGACTAGAGCTTTCGGTCTCTCTAGTTTTGTTTAAATCCACCTCTTCTTTTGATTCTTTTCATCGAACATGATATCGGCTTAGGTTTTGGATAAGATCCTTCAATTTTGTCGATGATGATGAATTGAGAGTGGAGGGTGATGAATCAAGAGGCTAGAGGAAGAGTGTTTTTTTTTTTTTTTTTATAAAAAAAAATGAGTTAAGGGGTATTTTGGTATTTTCAAAGTGTAACTAACGTCTCATAACCAAACCGACGACGATGGTATTTTGGCCCCAATTTTGAAAGTTCAAGTGTACTTCTGCACCTAAAAAAAATATTTTGTGTTAGGCGCTCCTAAGGGTAAAACACATGTGCATTTCTACACCTTTACGCTAATAAAAATTTAAACTTAAGCAAAAACTTAATGAAGAGAGTAAAGTTAGAAAAATATCACCAAAGGTGGACACAAGAGATTTATACTAGTTCGGTCCAATCCACTTAACCGACATCTAGTGCTTAAAAGCATTTTTAAAGAGTTTCACTATTCTTTCAAGATTCATAGGGCTCTTAGTGCCTCAGTACAATTAGACTCCTTCACAAGGAAGACTCACTCCCCCTTACACTTTGCAATTAATACCCACATTGAAAGTCTTACTACCTTGAGTAACTCACAATAAGAGTAATAAATGGTTTTACAAAGACTCTCTCAACGAGTATATATGTTAAACATTGAAGTACAAAGAATATTAGAAGAACAGAGCACACAAACTTTATGCAATATTGAAATTTCTGTAGGTTGTTGGCTTCGTCTTGAATGCTTTAGTATTTATAGCCTGAGGACAATTAATGACCGTTAAAGCATTTGAATGTATATGTTACAGAGATGATATAGCCATTGGTGAAAGAAAGCATTTGGGTTAGTTGAGCTTAACTGCATTTAATACCTCTAACACAAAAGTGTTTTATGCAATTTAGTGTTTAATCCTGGTTTAAACATCTGAAACTTATACACAAGTGTGATTAATAAATTTTAGGAGTAGTAAGAAGTATCATTGTAAGTTTCTAACAGACTTTCAATGGGTGTCAAAACTTTCAAGATGCTGTTTCAAAATTTTGTTACCAATATGACTGGAGTAACACTACTTTATCACTTGAGTGATGTTGCATCTCACCAAAGAGGTACTGGCTAATTATTTTTGAAAATCTATAAGTATATGGGTCACTGTCTGGTAACTTCTTAGTGAAAAATTGTTTCACTCGAGTAGTCTCTATGTCACTAGAGTGGCTTTCTTTTTAATGCAAAACATACTCGATCACGGGTTGGGTTTTTCTCATTGTCATCTTTATCATTTTCTTCTCATCATCTTATATTCACCGTTATATTAACACAATATGTGGTTCAGATTTAGTCTTTTATAAAATCATTTCTATAAATATAAATAGGCATTAACATATCTGAATTTACTGCAAATATGTTTATGAAGCAAGCCTAAGCACACCGTTTCATTTTTTAATGCTTATTTCAATAATCAAACGAGCAATGAGACTGATTTGGCTTATTGGGAATAAAACATGCTGTTTATAATAAAATAGGGTGGCTGATTTAGCGCTTTGTAAATGGTCTATTGCCATCGGCATGTTCGCGGGAGGATGGTTGACACTGACAAAGTGCCTTCTTCTTCTTTGGGAACGCAGCCTACTCCTTTCCCCATAAAGAACAAGAAGATAACACTAGCAATAATACTGAGAAAATCTCACCCAAACTCTCTAAAAAACAATGATAGTTTTAATTTAATCCAAATCGAGGAGGTTTGAATTAATTGGAGAAGTGATGATCTTTTTGGGCCTAAAAAAGATAATTTCTTTTATGAAAGGGCGCGACAGATATGACTGAAACTCAAAGGGTTCAAGCTTTCAACTAGGGGACTATACTGCAAAATTGAGAATTGAGCATTCACACCTTTTGATTGTAATAAGCCACCTTATTAAAAAAAATGAAACGCTGTGTTTAGGCTTGCTGCAAAAACATATCTGCAGTAAATGCAAATATGTTAATCCCATATAAATAAGTAAATAGATAAGGGTCTTATTTTACCTGGAAGTTTTGCCTAAGGAGCACTAGGTGGACGAAATTATTTTTTGGAAGCAAAATTGGTACGGAAGTTAACAAAACATAGCAGTTTTGTCCCTCTGTTAATTTTGACTTTTAAGGTTAACTGAGTGCACACGTGGTATGCCACCTCATCAATCAAATAAGAGTTAAGTATCATTTTTGCCTCGTAAGTCTTCGCTGAGGAGCAATTTTGCCCAAAAAGTTTACAAAACGTAGCAATTTTGCCCTTCTGTCCCCCAATATTAAATTTGGCTATTCAAAGAACACACAAGTCATGCCTTGAAAAGTTTAATAAAGGCCGGATTGCTTTAGTCAACATCCCGTGTTGATCCTCTTTCTAATAATCGTAACTCATTAACAAATTGATTAAATGCAATTAAGTATAATAATAAGTAAAGATTTGAAGCAATGAAATCAAAATCATTTGATTTTGATTTTCCTGAGAACTATGATTAAAAAGATATGACTGGAGGAGCATGACTGGAGGCATATTAATTGACTGGAGGTAGGAATAAAGCATTTGAAGATTTTGCCTTGAGTAAAAAATATGATGCCTTGAGTTATCATGACTAGAGGTAATATCTTTCTGACTAGAGGCAAATACGATATTAGTGTGAAAACAAGCAAGAGGACAATTTGCCTAGAGTTAATATGACTAGAGGTAGATGATAAATGACTAGAGTCATAGTCTTTGATATAACTGGAAATAGCGACGACTTGACTGGAGGTAAGAACAAAATGCCTTGAGTCAAGTTGCCTTGAGGAATAAATAAATGACTTGAGGCAATTCATGATAGTTTTAAAAGATGAAATAAGAAATGCCTAGAGTCATATATTTATGCCTTGAGTCATGTACCTAGAGGCATGAGTTACTTGACTAGAGGCAAAAATGAGAGCATAGAAATATTGGATAAAAGAATGGTTTGTCGGAGAATGCCTAGAGTCATTGCCTAGAGGCAATTATGTAGTGACTAGAGTCATGAGGTGAAGTTCAGCGAAATTACAATTTTGCCATTAAAAGTGAATTTCAAAGTAATTACGATTTTGCCATTATATGTGAATTTTCCAAAACTTGCGGGGAGTGACTTGAGGCAAAACTAATTGACTAGAGGCAAAGAGTGAAAGTTCAACATATTTACGATTTTTCCATTAGAGTGAATTTTCACCATAATTACGATTTTCCCATTTTCAAGTGGATTTTCCAAAACATATGCCTAGAGGTAAAATATTGGATGACTTGAGTCAATTACATAATTGACTGGAGTCAAAAACGTTTGTTTAAAAGCTTTCCAAATAATCAACTCGAAAGCATATCGATTTTAACTTGAGGCAAATATATCTCAAACTTATTAACTCCAAATCAAACACATTTTAACTGAGGCACATGAGATCAAAACAATTTTCTTTTAGATCATAACATCTCATGACTCGAGGTAATTAAATAATTGACTTGAGTTAACCATATTATTTAAATCATTTCCATCATTTAACTAGAGGGAACTAATGCAAAACTTCCAAACACATTATAGATTCAAGTTAACTATATAAAACATGATTTAACTATGAATCTATTAACTTATTTACATTATATTTGTCATCATCAAAACATAAAAAAACATAGAGAACTAACATTCTCCCCTTTTTTATGATGACAACACTTATAATGTTTTGAAGTTTTGAAGGCAAATATTTTTGAAAGTTGAAATATGAAAGTTCAAGATAGGCACGAGATAGTATGAACTAGATCGGAAAAATTTAAAACAAACTATCTGAACTACATGATCAAATATTAGATAATGCATACAACTGTCACAGATCATAAGTAATGTCTTATAACTGAATCTATCAACTGAAAAACATCATCTGTACTAACTTCTCCCCCTTTGTCATCAGCAAATAGGGTTGAGGAGTTATCAAAAGGAGAAGGAAGATTCTGTGAAAATATATCAATTAAAAGTTGTTAAAAAAAATAATGTAATGCCTTGGTAGTAACTTGAGGAAAGTGAATGTGTAACTCGAAGCACTAAGTAATTTTTGCTCTCTGGCTTCATTTTCCTCAAGGTAATCACGATAGTAACTTGAGGCAGCTAGTCATTTGAAATGCCTTGCTCTCTGCTTCTCCTAAACTTGAGGCGCTACTCCAACAACCCTTGGGGCATCTTAACTTGGAATTACAACTTTGTAACTTCAAATTACATAATATTGGTTGAATTAACTCGAGGCACAAGGATCAACAAATGGAGTCATTCTTAACTCAGTTTGCCTCTGTTTTTCATCTTCTAAATAGAGTCCTGCAAAACAACAATATATGCTCTTTGGTACCCTATGTTTCTTGAGTCCACATAAGATTAGACATTGCAGCTCTTAAACACGCTCTTACATAATTGAAACATATTATATTTGAGCAAGGAGAATATCAGCAATAATGGTATCCAATTGATTCATGACATTGAACATACAGGTCAACGGATAAATGATACCAAGAAAGTTATTTCTCAATGACAATTTGTAAATACACTTTATGTAGGAAAGTATGTCATTGATATGAATCTTACGTAAACCACGGATGAGATTGAATTTTCAAAAATAATAATGAAACATGCAAATAGCTTCAAATCTCATATATTCTTTCGAATCATGATAATGCATTATGAAATTGAGATTTTGAAGATATGCAAACTCATTTTTGAAATATGTTTAAAAACAATGCTCTCTCAAAACAATGGATGTCAACATGTGAGAGAATATATAAGAATACTTCAATTTTGAAGAACATGTCGAACATAGAAGTTGACAAGTAGAAGAATTTCCCAAAAGCAAATATCATAAGACATGCTTAGCACAGTAGAGATATATATATGCAAAACGACTTTGCAATTGATCAAGATATAATCTTGCCTCTTAGAATAGAATCTTGAAATATATAAACATTCAAGGCAAGAATTTGAATATAGTTACTCAAAAATGGATGAAGACAAAGTTGATGTATTTGAGTAACAAAATGATTACTAGGATTCATAGATGATGAAGCACATAATCATTAGTCCAAATGACTAGAGTTCCAGAACATCATCCTAGTAAGTTATTCCACTAATGGTTAATTCATTAAGATTCAATGCATTAATGAACATCGTAAAGATTGGAATAACTAGACCAACTAAGAATTTATGCTTTAAGTATAACAGTTTCAAAAATTGAATTCTTTTCTTAAAGATAGGCTTGAAACTCATATTTGTTAGACATGAGGTCCAACTAGATCGAGAATGAAACTAAAGAGTTCAAGCAACGCATTGAATTCCAAAGATCAATAGGAAAAACTCAACTAGACAAATATGAAGTATATCCGACATTCAAAGATATTAACTTCCAATTTTGAAACACTATTTGAATGCAATCAAAGTATGAATATTTTTCAAAACTTTTGTATGCATTTTCACAAAGCAGAATGAATTGACATCAAAAACAAATTTTAGAATTGTGCATTTCACAAAAAATAAACTCAGAAAGTTATGCACAAATTCATTTACTGTCCATTTAGCAATCTGAAAAACATTTTGAAAGCCATAAATGATTTATTGCTAATGGAATGCAATAATGGACAAGTATTCATTACCCAAATATGAATTTCATATAAGCATAGTATAGGGTAAGGTTAAATATCACCATAATTCCTCTTGTCCTTATAGAGAGGCTTGCTTGATTAAGGTAGATTGATATAGATGTCTCCTTCTTCGACGTTCACCATCAACATCAAGCATTGCTTCTTCACTTCCTCAAGAGTCGAATTATTTCACTATGTAGTTGCTCTCTTGAGAAGCTTTTTTGATCCTACAAAACCGTATAAGTCTTTTTCTCTCTTGGTATCCAACCTTGCTTGGATCCAATCATTGTTAGCGTGTAGGAACAAGATCATATGCTATAACTAATTCGAACAACCGAGCACGTAGAATTAAGCATGACTCTATAAAAGAAATAATTTATTTTCAAATTATCATGTCTGCATAAAGAATTAAACTTTTTGAACATTGCAATCCCTTTATGAATAAATCTGTCAAATGGATTTTCAAGGGATAAGAAAGAAATCAATTTTAAAATAGTTTTCAATGCTCATTCATAATATCCAAAGTATAAAACCTCAATAATTATTACGGATAATAGCATAGGAGGTTTTACCATTGTATACCTTATACCTTAGGCACTTTGAGGATTGACTTTGCTTACCCACTACCTCTTCTTCATTTGTCTTTCCATGGGTATCTGGAAAGTTCTCTTAGAGGGTATAGACTTCAAGAGTCTTCTGCTTGACACTTGAGAGGATCTCCATTTCGGTTCATAAGAAACTCTTTGACTCTTAATCTTCTCCATACTTTATGTCCATTCTTCTTGGAATCAATCTGCACACACAAGGCAATGAATGGACATTTTGGTACCCACTTATACTTGGGTCCTTCATTGTTAGTTCTAGCCTTAGGAAAAACATAAGTTCCCTTTGGTACCCATTGATAATTACCAACGGGTTTATCTCTTCTTTCTTTCTTATGAAAACAAGATGAAGTATTATGTCCCTTTCGGTTAAAATAATTACAATGAGCAAAGGGGTTCGAAGAGTGGACAATTTTTTGAAAATAGTTTAAGTAGGATTTTCCACCACTTTTCTTTTTCCCTTTCTTTTTGTCAAAAATGGGATTGTAACCTATGCCTGATCGATCATTTGTAAATCTTTGAGCTTTTAAAATAACATTGAGCACTTCACTACCTTTAGTGAACTTCTCAAGTGTTTTCGTAAGATAAATGTTTTTCTTCTCAAGATTAGAGCACTTTTCACAAACCAGAGGAGTATCTTTAGCCTGTTGTTCAAGCAATTTGATTTTCCTCTTTGAAGAAATAAGCTCTTTCACAATTCTTTCAAACTCAGAATGCAGTTCATTATATTCAGAAAGCAACTCATCATAGGTAGGTTCAGAATCGTATACCTCATCGTCATTTTCTGGTTGTTCTTCCTCCTCAACAACTAGACATACATTAGCAACCGCTTCTTCCTCGCTTTCTTTTTCATCCGAGGAATTATCTCCCCATATGCCAGATACGTAGGCTTTTTCCAAAGCTTTCCACATCTCCTTAGCACTTGATAAGTTACAGATGCGTAAATACTCCTTTTGACTAAGAGCACTCTGGAGCATCAGTATGGCTTTACTGTTAAAAGTTATTTTCCTTTTGTCATCCCCGTTGAACTCATCTTTAGTCTTTGGAACATTAATTCTGCCTTCTATTCTTGTGGGAACATAATCCTCATTCTCTATTACTTGCCAGAGACCATACTCTGTGGCGAACGCAAACACTCTGAAATTTGCTTTCCAGAACGAATAATGTTCGCCGTCGAAGCTAGGTGGTCGGTTGATTAAGGCACCCTCAGGTAATATTCCTTCCATGATCTATCTCAGGATGTTAAGCCCAATAGAGAAACCTATGCTCTGATACCAAATGAAGGTGGAATATCACCTAGAGGGGGGTGAATAGGTGATTATAAAATTATTTCGCTAATTTCTCAAGAATACTTAAATAGAGAAGGAGAGAAGAGCAATGAACACAAGAGATTATACTGGTTTGGTCCAACTCTTTGACCTACGTCTAGTCCCTAGAAACACTCTGGGATTTCACTATCTTGAGACTTGACTACACACTCTATAAATCTCGAGTAATCCTCTCACTAGGACTTACTCCTCTTTACAAGTTGTAATCAAATAAACACAGACACAATTACACACTCTGTACTTGAGATGATCCTTTCACTAGGACTCACTCTCCCTTACAAGTTGTAATTGTACACCGACACTTAAGGTTTCACAACCTTAAGATTTTACAATACAATAATCAAATAAGTGTTTTCAAACTCCTCACTAGTAGATAAAGATAAACACTGAGGTACAAGATATTAGAAGATGCGAAACAATCGAATACAATAAGTTTGTATAAAATGCACAATGTTTTTCGATGATTCTGATGAATTCAAAACTCCAGGTATATATAGTTGATCTCATGACCGTTGAGAAGCTTGAAAACTGTATCCATTGATGCTCTTTAAAATGGTCGGAATTAATCGCCGTCATTTATTCCCGTGATTGTGATTATGACCGTTGAGACCCAGTAAAGGAAATGAAATATTCTTCCCATAACGTTGCAGAGGTATGTCTATTGGTTGAGGTCCTCGAATAGGAAAGTTTAATAAAGGCTGGATTGCTTTAGTCAACATCTTGTGTTGATCCTCTTTCTAATAATCTGTAACTCATTAACAAATTGATTAAATGCAATTAAGTATAATAATGAGTAATGATTTGAAGCAATGAAATCAAAATCAATTGATTTTGATTTTCCGAGACCGTGATTAAAAAGATATGACTCGAGGAGCATGAATGGAGGCATATTAATTGACTCAAGGTAAGAATAAAGCATTTGAAGATTTTGCCTTGAGTCAAAAATATGATGCCTTGAGTTATCATGACTAGAGGTAATATCTTTCTGACTAGAGGCAAATACGATATTAGTGTGAAAACAAGCAAGAGGACAATTTGCCTAGAGTCAATTAATAGATGCCTAGAGTTAATATGACTAGAGGTAGATGATAAATGACTAGAGTCATAGTCTTTGATATAACTGGAAATAGCAACGACTTGACTGGAGGTAAGAACAAAATGCCTTGAGGAATAAATAAATGACTTGAGGCAATTCATGATAGTTTTAAAAGATGAAATAAGAAATGCCTAGAGTCATATATTTATGCCTTGAGACATGTACCTAGAGGCATGAGTTACTTGACTAGAGGCAAAAACGAGAGCATAGAAATATTGGATAAAAGAATGGTTTGTCGGAGAATGCCTAGAGTCATTGCCTAGAGGCAATTATGTAGTGACTAGAGTCATGAGGTGAAGTTCAGCGAAATTACAATTTTGCCATTAAAAGTGAATTTCAAAGTAATTACGATTTTGCCATTATATGTGAATTTTCCAAAACTTGCGGGAGTGACTTGAGGCAAAACTAATTGACTAGATGCAAAGAGTGAAAGTTCAACATATTTACGATTTTTCCATTAGAGTGAATTTTCACCATAATTACGATTTTCCCATTTTCAAGTGGATTTTCCAAAACATATGCCTAGAGGTAAAATATTGGATGACTTGAGTCAATCACATAATTGACTGGAGTCAAAAACGTTTGTTTAAAAGCTTTCCAAATAATCAACTCGAAAGCATATCAATTTTAACTTGAGGCAAATATATCTCAAACTTATTAACTCCAAATCAAACACATTTTAACCGAGGCACATGAGATCAAAACAATTTTCTTTTAGATCATAACATCTCATGACTCGAGGCAATTAAATAATTGACTTGAGTTAGCCATATTATTTAAATCATTTCCATCATTTAACTAGAGGGAACTAATGCAAAACTTCCAAACACATTATAGATTCAAGTTAACTATATAAAACATGATTTAACCATGAATCTATTAACTTATTTACATTATATTTGTTATCACCAAAACATCAAAAACATAGAGAACTAACAAAGTCATCACTGTCTAGTTACTGGATGGTAAATCAAAGATTCGAGTGCTTGGCCAACTTTTCCCAAAATATCATTCATTGTCATATATCTTGATGGTGCTTGTTTAGAAAACAAAGTCATCACTCTAGTGACTTGCCATCACTCGAGTGATCTTTTGTTTTTAGAGTGAAGATAGTTCGATCATTAGTTGGTACCTAGCCAGTGCTATAAAATTCTATGTCATCACTCGAGTGACATTACTGTGCACTAAAAGATTTTCCCAAAATCACTCATTCGCTAGCAAGTTACTTCCCGGTGACAAAATTGGCAACCATCACTCTAGTGACACATTCTCACTCGAGTGGTCTATATCAGCAAGTTTTCAAATCCGTTTTAATTATTCAAAAACAATATTCTTAAGATTTGTTATCATCAAAATATGTGTTCTAACATACTTTTCTCCCTGATTCAATTCATATTGGTGAAATCTATTTTCTCTCAATCTCATTTATTTGTTTCTTCATTAAAAATTTTAATTCCTATAAAATTTTATAATCCGCTAACCCAATGAACCCACCCTTGTGAGATGAAGTTGTACACTAACACATGAAAATTGATATCCGAAATGATTAAAATCTATATAACAAAATGTTTATATAATAATTTTAAGGGATAAGGGTCTTAAATGTCATGGAAGTTTTCGCTCAGGAGTACTAGTAAGACGGAAGTTTTTTTTGAACAAAAAATGCCACGGAAGTTCACAAAATGTAGCAATTTTGCCCCTCCGTTAATTTTGACCATTAAGTTTAACTAAGTGCACACGTGGCATGCCACCTGATCACAATCAAATTAGTTAAGTGCACACGTGGCATGCCACCTGATCACAATCAAATTAGTTAAGTATTATCTTTGCCCCAGAAGTTTTCACTGAGGAGCAATTTTGCCTTAGAAGTTTTCACTAGGAAGCAATTTTGCCTCAGAAGTTTACAAAACGTAGCAATTTTGTCCTTCTGTCCCCCAATATTAAATTTGACTATTAAATCAGTTAAAGACCACACATGTCATGCCTTAAAAAGGTCGAACTTGGAGTCAGAGAAGGAGATCCTTGAAATGTTGAGCTCAAGGAGACCAGAATTTGTGAAGCCGAACTGGTCAAAGGGACTGAAAGGTCTGTCTCAAAACCCAGTGGAAGCATCACTTATAATTTAAGCAAATGATCAGTCTATACAAACGTAAATATGATCACTATTGATTTGTTTTACTGAACCAATTTTTGGAACAATTCATTTCTTGTTTTGCATTTCATTTGCTTAGATCATAAGTAATGCTTTTTAAGTTTTGCGATGACCTTTCAATCCTTTCGACTGGGCCTTGGCTTCACAAATTCTCGTCGTCTTGAGCTCAACATCTCAAAGATCTCCTTCTTTTGACTCCAAGTTCGACCTTTTCAAGGCATGACATGTTGTGATCTTTGACCGATTTAATAGTCAAATTTAATATCGGGGGACATAAGGGCAAAATTGATACGCTTTTGTAAACTTTCGGGGCAAAATTGCTCCTTAGTGAAAACTTCCGGGGCAAAAATGATACTTTTGATTGATAAGGTGGCATGCCACGTGTGCAGTCAGTTAAACTTAACGGTCAAAATTAATGGAGAGGCAAAATTGCTACGTTTGTAAACTTCCGTGGCATTTTTGGTCCCAAAAAACTTCCATTTTACTAGTGCTTCTAAGCAAAAACTTCCATGGCATGTAAGACCCTTATCCCTAATTTTAATAACAAAAAATAAATTTGAAGCTTTTTAAGAAACATAATAATGAACATAAATAAATAAATAAATAAATAAATAAACCTTTTTGAATATATTTGAGAAACATAATAATGAATATATTTCTTTTCAATGTAGTCAGTAGACCACCACTACATTAAAGCTACACCATAGAACCATTGACATCTTGTAAAGTTGCATAGAAAAAACTGTTTACAAAGCTGAAGCAGATGAAAAAAAAAAAAAAAAAAAAAAAAAAAAAAAAAAAAATCCATATTTACACTGAACAGCAACTGAGATCACTAGTAGGAAAAAAAATGAGTTGATATATTTTTTTATCCCAAAGTTTGCTCTGACTTTAGTTATAGTTCCTCAAGTTTAAAATAATGAGTTTTGGTCTCTTATAATTAAAAATGGTTCAAATTTTTATTAAATTATAAGGACTGATATTTTAAACCAAATCCTATTGTCTTGAATGACCAAAACTAAAATAAAAAGAAATTTGAAGATTTAAAGATTGTATTAAAAAAAGGAAAAAAATAGAGAAAGAATCTTGAAATTGTAAAATTTCAAATCCACTTGTTATTAATAATTGATAAAGGAATGACGAAATTTGATAAATAATTAATAATTTATTTTTTCAAAAATACTTGATTTGAAATTTTATAAATTGAGTTTTTTTTTTAAAAAAAAAAAAAAAAAAAATCTTTTTCCCCTTAAAAAATGTCTTGAGCCGTTTCCGGATTCCACGAGATGGACTTTCCCACTTGACATTTAGAAAAACAATTGATGGACTATTCTTCCTACAATAATACATGACCTTCTCTGATAAACCGTCCTTTCCAACAAAAAACCAGAAATGACCCTCCTCCATCGATCCGACGCCGTTTCGCAGGATTCCGAACTTGCAGCTCCGTTTCTGCAACACGAGACAGTGAACGGCGCCGTTGACTACAAAGGCCGACCGGCGATCAGATCCAAGTCTGGCAATTGGAGATCAGCATGCTTCATCATAGGTATTCACATACTCGTTCTCTCTCTCTCTCTATATATATACTGTAGGAAATTAATTTGTTTGATGTATTGAAATTGCAGGTGTGGAAGTGGGAGAGAGAATTGCATTCTACGGGATAGGGTCCAACCTCATCATGTTCTTGACGGGACCGCTTCATCAGAGCACGGCGGCGGCGGCGAGGAATGTGAATGTTTGGGAAGGAACGGCGTCGTTGCTGCCTCTGTTGGGTGCATTTATTGCTGATTCCTATCTAGGACGTTATCGCACCATTATTGGAGCTTCTCTGGTCTACATCTTGGTTAGTCCACTTCAGTCCTTTTCCATCTCCCTATTCTCTATGCAACATGCATCAGCCGGAGAATATATCCGTCGAATCTTTTTGCCTTTTATTTTAAATAAATCAATCAACGTCGAGATTAAATTAATTAATATAAGATTAAATTGATTTTTTTTAAAAAAATTATTTAATTATATTATATGTTGTGTATTATTAAATTATATATCTGTTTATAAATTAAATAAATTAATTTTGAGAAAAAATAAAAACATTAATAAATTTTAAATAATTTAATTAACTTATTTAATTTTTCTAAAAAAATCAATTTTATCTTATAAATAGAGAGTAATACTTTAAATTAAGAGTGTCTGAAATTAATTTGAATGATTTTGATTTTGTTTGGTATGCTATTACCCGGCAAGCGGTTTTTTACAAGGTTACAAAATCGGACCTAAGTTCTCAACCAAATAATGTCTTAGGTTAAGGGTTAATGGGTGAAATCGAGTCAAACCAAGTATTATTTAAAAATATAATTTAATTAAAATAAAAAAATATATTCATATTTTAATAATAAAAAATACTTTATGGTTCAAATATAAGAGGGTGCGATACTGCGATGTGACTAAACACTATTGGAAGATGTGAAATATTGTACCAGTGTGGATTTTTTTTGTACTAGTATTGATTTAAAGCAGAGGTTTTTTTTTTTTTTTTTTTTGGCTCGGAGATTTAAATTAGAGATCAAAGCTACCTTCCGTGTTTTGCCCCATTTTCATTTTTATCACTAATGTTCCAACTTTGTCCCTTACACGTGTCACACTCACTTGAATAGAGGCATTGAACAGAAGGGACAAACCCATCAATTTCACAATTTTGTATGTCCAAAATCGTCCTACAATCTTAGCATTGGAAAGTGACGCGCCAACCTAGACGACCCCTGTTGTCAAATCCTAAAGGCTCTTTAGCACGTACCAATGACCCATTCTTACTATCCTACATATTAATGAATCGTGTCCATCAATTTAGTAATTTTCAAACGTCAATGGCTTTGATCTCTTAATGTGACACTGTAGACATTTTCACTTCAAAGGGTTACTTCATCATTTGACAGAGTCCCCGCGAGGTGATGATTTCTTTCACTCTCTCTGGCTCCATTTCAGTTTTGACTTTCCACCAGCTCCTCCTTCACGCTCTGATTGTCTTTTTTTTAGGGTTTTGTCTCGCTGCTCTCTCTCATTCACTGTGACTAGTAAGAAGGTTAGGAATTTTTAGTTGTTCATGGAGTTTCATGGTCTACGACACTTCAGATCTCTCTCTCTCTCTCTTTTTTTTTTTTGGATAATATAGGCAAGCTGAAGCTTGATAATGTGAAATAGGAACTAGAAATAAGGCTCTAGCCCCTAATACAAAAATCAGAGAATACTAAAAGTGGCAGGATCGCTGATCCTTCAAAACCATATCCAGGCAACCTCTCGGGATAGTTGGAATCGAACTAAGTCGCCCAAGACAAATGGCAACGCTATGGCCCTCCTTGGCCATGTAATCAAGACAAGAAATGTTTTCTCTTGTGTGTGATAAAGCTCCACAACCTAGTCTCGGAACAAAAGGTCTCTAGTCTCCCTAATAATGTCTTTAAGAGGATGATCAGTGGGGCAATCTCTCATAAAGATATTGGCAGCATTGAGAGAATCAAAGTATATGACAATTCTCTGTAACCCCATCTGGAGGCCAATCTGTAACCCTATCATGATAAGCATAAATTTCAGCTTTGAATGACAAAGAAGACCAAGGGGTTTGTAGAAACCCATCAACCATTCCCCTTGAGAATTTCTTAGAACTCCCCCACACGCAGCTTGGTGTTGTTGAAGCACCGATCCATCCACATCAATGCGAACCATGTTCTCAGGAGGGGGTGTCCAAGATTTCTCCTCTGTCTTGTCCAGTTTGAAGATTTGATGGTTGAGCTTTTGATTCGCTCTGTTTTCCATGAGAAGGTAGCTACACTGGTGTAGCATCTCCCTTGTTTCTGTGCTCTCTCCTTGAAATACAAATTTGCATCTGGTTGTCCAAAGAATCCAGCACCCCAGGCTAAAGATTCTTGTCCATGAGAAGTTCAAATCTTCCTTTGCCAGGGTTGTGCCCGGTGTTCCAGCTTAAGCCAAATCTGCAAGTTCCGCTGAGAAAAACGAGAGAAATAGTTAGGTTTTAAAATAAGTTTCCATGAGTTCCTAGCTCTCTCACAATATCGAATTATGTGAATTACACTTTCCTCACTATTTCATTGAAAAGGGCAACCATTATTGTTGGTAAGGCCTCTCCCGGCCCGAAGAGAGTTGGTGACAAGTCTATCGTGACCAACTTCAGATCTCTCTCTACACCCTCTCAAACTTCAGTTTTCAAATCTCTCTCCCTCCCTCCCTCTTCATGATCTTTAGATCTGACTGTCTCTCTCCCCTCCTTCTCGTTTTCCTTCCCTCCATAGATTGTTGCTCCTTCAGATCAGTCGAATTTTTTTTAAAGGCCGATCTTTTGTACTCTCGACTAATCGCCAACTCGGCCGGTTCAAGCCGATTGACCGAGCTGACTCCGAGTCAACTCGTGACCCAGCTTCAACCCCAACTCGAACCGGTTTTTCGCCGGCGCCGGTTTCCTGGCTCAACCTAGTCGGTCCGGTTCGGGTTTAATAACCTTAGTTTTTTATGAAATGTTTGAATTAAAATAATGGATTTAAATGTTTTAAATTCAAATTAAATAAATCTTAATGTCAAATATATAAAATTTTAATTAGCTGTCAGCGTGTCAGTATCATGGATGCTTTTTGTTGACGTAACTGTCATAGCTTTTGGCAGTATCCATCCATCTTCAACGCTTCAACTTTTTCTTGGTTTTGTCTCCCACGTTACGGGTTCACAAGTCATAACTGTCAACAATAGCATCTTTAGTTGGTAAATTAAACTGTTACTGTCTTCAAAAATTATATTTTTAGCTAAATAGCTAACAAGTTTTTATCAGAAAATAATTTATAATATAAATTAGATTACAAATTATTTCTTATATTTAAGATGGAATGAGTACTATGTTAAAAAAATTTCAGTCAACAAAAGTCTTGTATAACTGAATTCTTATAGTGGATAGTATCTTTGATATTTTAAGTTTGTTCTAATTTTGATTTTGGTTTTTTAAGTTTTAAATCATTGGTTTTATATTGAGTTATAGAAACTAATATTTTAATTAAAATAAAATTTGAGAGATCAAAACTTTAGTTTGAAGCTTGAGGGATTAAGAGCCTGTTTGGCATTCCTCAAAACTTAAGTTTTGTCAAAATTTTGTCAAACACCCCAATTTTTTTCCAAAATCATTTTTCATCCAAAACCTAGGTTTTGCCAAATCCAAATTTTTTTTTTTTTTCACTTTTCACCTTTTCAAACTCATTTTGCAGAATTGTGGCACCACCATAATTAGAGAAACCCCAAAATACCCCTATTATATTCATACGTACCACCAACAATAACGTGCTTTTTTTTCCTTTTTTTTTTTGGCTCAGAAACAACAACGTGCTTCACTCAATAACTAATGTGCTGGGTCTGTTGGGGTTGCTCATAATGTTAAAAATTATATATTAAAAAAAAAAAAAGCACAATGGAATTACTAAAAATTATACCAAAATGTTTTTATATGACAAAATATTTTTGTCAATTTATTTATACATATATATTTGATCTAATTTTTATCATGTTACATAATTTCTTAATGGTATAAATATAATATTTATAATATTTAAAATACAATATTTATGATATTTTTGAAATATAATGTTTATAATATTTAAAATACAACCTTATTCTTTTAAATGTAATTATACAAAAACTAATGTCCTTTTTTAGTAAATTTGATCCCCCAAAAGCTATTTTGATAAAAACATCCAAACACTATCATTTTTTTTCAAAATCATTCTTCAAAAGCTATTCTCCAAAACTTAGGTTTTACCTCATAAATGGTAAAAATCATTTTCTAAAAGAACTCCCAAACGGACCCTAAAACCAAAATGAGGACAAATTTTACGATCAAAGATTATATTAACTCATTTCTATTTATAAAGATATTCTCTCTATAATATAAGTAACTCCTTTTTTTATTCATGTCTCAAATTTAAACTACGTTTTCCTTTTCTAACTCTATTAAGTACTTATTTTTATATTAATGAACTCTACTAATTATCTTTCATTTAATTATTTATTACTCATTCTCTATCCTATACTCTTTTTGTAAATATGAGTATACTTTAAAAAAAAAAATTTACATTTTCGACACATTATTGTTTTCAATTAATTTTAACTGACAATTTATTTTGCACAATCAAGATAATATAATTGTTGCATATAAAAAGGATGGTAGGGATTAGTGGGTAAATTATAGATCTTTATTTTCAAATTTATTAAAAATCTAATTTTCTTGATTTTTTAATGGAAACTTAATGTTTTATTTTCATAGTTTTAACTCACTGTAATTTAATTCTTATAATTTTATCTTGGTGGCAACAAAGTGTCTCGAATTTAAGTCATTGTGACTCACTCTATAATTTTTACAATTTTGTAATTTAATCCCTTAGCTTATCATATACAAGTTTCATTCAAATCCTAATTAAACTTATGGGTATAGTATTTGTATGGAGCCCGTGTTTATATGAGATAAAAACTCTTCAGGCAAAAAAAGTTAAGATAAAAATTTAGAAAAATATCATTGAGGTTATAAGAAAAAATAATATCAGAAAAAGTCACAAAACTTATCAACAATAGCTTTTTACTTGTCAGTGATAGATCTTTTATTTGTCAATGATTTCTTTCTGATATTATTTTATGTAATCAATATTTCAGTAAAAAATAAAAATCCTTGGTTTTCCTAATAAATGGGCATATTAATGCCATTTAATTATCGCCAGAGAAGGCTGCTGTATGGAGCCCACACAGAGCAAATCCAAGTTTGAAAGGATGATTTTCTGCCATGGAATCTCCGTTTTGTCCTTTCTCTTGAAGCCATGGTTCCAAGCTGTGGGAAATATCTCATGTGGTCATTTTTTATAAGAATATGAAATTTAAATTATTTGAAATTTTTATTCAGAGTTGTCTGAACATTTATAAGATCCTCTAATAAAAAAGACGAGAAGGAGTAATAATGAATAAAGAATAGTTGCTCTAGAGTACTGAGTACAATCCATACGTTGAAGTTT
This sequence comes from Acacia acuminata, assembly GCA_019022655.1. NCBI lineage: Eukaryota > Viridiplantae > Streptophyta > Magnoliopsida > Fabales > Fabaceae > Acacia > Acacia acuminata. The sequence goes on along the minus strand of JAFJYI010000048.1, from coordinate 448,277 downwards.
GAAAATATTTGCGACTCCACCTATAAATCGGCCATCATTGAAAATATGCACTAATAATTTTTATTAGTTTTATTTTATTTTTTATAGATTTTTTAGACAAATCATACTTTTAAACATGGATGAAATTCAAAATTATTGTCATTTCTAAATTATTATGATTTAATTATTTCTTTTTGTTGTGATGAGATAATTAGGCATAAACTATATCACTCTAGTCCTATTTATAAGTCTCATTTTGACCAAATCACACATATCAAGGAGAGGTAGGTAGCTCAATGATTATAGGGTAAAATTTCAACTTTACCCTCATTTATGATTGGGCACCTTTTAACTTTTTCTTTTCTCTCTATTTTCATTGGTACAATAATATGGGCAAAATTGTCACAATCTCATTTATTTAGTCAAAAGGAACTTATAAATAAGACCAAATTTTTTTGGTCAAACGAGATTTATAAATAGGATCTAGAGTGGTATTAAGTTTGGAGAGGGTATAATTTGATTTTCATATATTATCACAACTAAGTATATTTGTTTATTTGACGGAATTTGAGATAACATTTAGGACCCGTTTGGTACAGAGAACTCACCGGAGGGAAGGGGAACTTAACAGAGTTCCCATGGAAAATACCCGTTTGATGCGCAACTCTCCCTCCAACCTGAGTTCCCGACTAGCCTCATCTTCCCTTAAACGTGGGAAGATGAAATCCCTCTGAAAGTGGCGGGATCTGATCATCTTCCCGAGAAAGATATTTCATAGGACCAAAAAGCCCCTGTATGAGAAAGTTGAAGGTCCGATCTAAGGAGGGGCGCCGGCGATGGCGGAGGACGCAGAGGCGCCGGCGAAGTGGAGGATGAAGCAGACGAAGCAGAGGTGAGAGTGAGACGCCGGCGAGTTGGAGGACGAAGCAGACAAAGCAGAGGCGAGAGTGAGACGAGCACGAGAGAGACGAGACTCACGAGAGGAGATATGAGAGTGTGAGGCGGTGGTGGTTTTAATTTTAAGGGGTGTATTATAGGTATTTTACCTCTTCTCCCACTTAACCAACTTCATTTTCTTCCTACCAAACATTTTATTTTCCCTCAACTTAGGTTCCTTCCCATGTCTACCAAACAACTCAACTTTTTAAGTTCCCTCTCAATCTTCCCTTCCATTCCTTTCCCTCCTCTAAGTTCCTTTCTCTTCTTAAATCTTCTTTGTACCAACTAGGCCTTCATTAGGTTGTACTTGTACTATTTTGTAAAATTTATTGTTTTTAGTAGAACCTTTTAAAAAAAAGGTTTAATGTTTTTGCTTTTGTTACATAAATATTTTTCTTTTACAACACTCATATAAAAGTGAGTGGGTCCCACTAATATTTTCTTTCTATTCTCTTTACAATGGAACACACTTATTTTTATGTGAGTTCTTAAAAAGCCATTGATATTTCTCCAAATTTATGTTCAGGCTTGAATTCACATTAGAAACCTATAAATAAAAGGGAAAAAATAACAACGATGGTATAAAATTTCTATATTTTATTTATAATATAAAATTTCAACAAGTTTCAATATTTTAATCAAATTCTAGAATAAGTTATAGATGAATTTTGGTTTCAATAGTAAATTCATCCTAGAAGTATAGAGCCAGAGTTATTACCATCCACCTTCACTATCTCCTATTCAAACCTTAGCACAAAATAGCCAAGTCGGCGGAGATACAGAAAAGTAGAAAAACAAGAATAAGGATGGGTTGGTGTACTAACAGAAACAAAAATCTAAAGGAGGAGAACACCTTGCATCTAAAGCACCAAAGGAGTCAAAACTGACGGTTGTTCCTATAGTATCAGCAGAGGTAGAAACGGTAGTATCTAAAGAGGTTAGTGAACAATCTAATCTTAATCTGCCAATTGCTCTCAAGAAACAGCCTCGATCTTGCACATTGCATCCAATTCAGAAAACATGTCTTATAAGGCTCTCTCTCCTCGTTACCGGCATTTGTTACTAATCTGGATAAAGTATGCATTCCCAATAATATCCAAGAGGCAATGGAGATACCAGAATGGAGAAAAGCGGTTATAGAGGAGATCAGAGCACTAAAAAGAATGGAACGTGGGATATAGTTGAAAAACCTAGAGGCAAGAAACTTGTAAGTTGCAAATGGGTGTTTACCCATAAATATTTGGCTGATGGTACTCTAAACAAGTTAAAACCCCACCTGGTAGCAAGAGGGTTCACTTAGACATTTGGTCTAGACTATTAAGAGACATTTGCATCAGTAGCAAAGTTAAACACTATTAGATTTTTATTGTCACTAGCAGCCAACCTAGAGTGGACACTTCACCAGCTAGACATTAATAACGCCTTTCTAAATGGATAACTAAAAGAAGTATACATGAATCTACCTCCACGTTTTGAAAAGTGAAGAATTGATCAAGTGTGCAAGCTGAAGAAATCGTTATATGGTTTGAAGTAGTCTCCTAAGGCATGGTTTGGCAGGTTCTCAAAATTCTTCGAGTCAGAGGGTTACAAACAAGGATTATCAGATCATACAATGTTCGTCAAAGTAGAGGACGAAAAGAAGTGCATCCTCATTATGTATGTTGATGACATATCCTTACAGGAGTTATCTAAGATAAAAGTTGCACTTGGGAAAGAATTTGAAGTCAATTAAGGATCTTAGAAACTTGAAATACTTCCTTGTGATAGAGGTTGCTAGGTCAAGATTAGGCATTTATGTCTCTCAGAGGAAGTAAATACTTGATCTTTTAAAAGTAACATGGATATTTGGTTGCAGTCCCAAGCCAACTCTTATTGCGGTGCAGAAAAAGAGGAAGAAGAAATCCAAACAAAACAATATAGAGGAGTCATAAGAAGATGACTCAGAGGATGAGATTGAAGAAAAAGATCAAGACCAATAAGAAATAAAGCTGTTGATAAAGGAAGATATCAGAGACTTGCAAGTAGTTGATTTATCTCTCTTATAGAAGAATGGATATAGCCTTTGTAGTAAGTGTGGCTAGTCAATACATGAGTGAGCCAAAAAGAAGCACATGGATGCAGCTTACAGAATTTTGAGATATCTGAAGGGCACTCCTGGTAGAAGGTTGTTCTTCCGAAAGTAGGATCGAAGAATTGTAGAAGTATACACTAATGCAGATTGGGGAGGAACTCACCTAATAGGAGATCAACCTTTGGTTATTTCTCCTTCGTATGGGAAACCTAGTTACTAGGAAAAGCCAAAAACAAAGGGTTGTATCTAAGAGTAGTGCTGAAGCTGAGTTGAGGGCACTAGCTCAAGGGATGATAGAGGATTGTGGCTCAAATGGGTCCTAGTTGAGATACAAGTCAATGTGGATTTACCATTGAAACTCTATTGTGACAATAAGTCCACTATAAGCATGGCCTTAAATCCTATTCAGCACAAACAATCAAAACATGTGGAGATAGATAGACATTTTATCAGGAAAAAGTAGAAGGGATCATATGTCTTATGTACTTACAAATTTTCAAACTGCTGATGTGTTGACAAAAGAATTAGTCAAATTTGAATGAAAGTTGCATAAGCAAGTTGTACATGATTAACATTTATGATCCAACTTGGGGGAGAGTGTGGGAATATTGTGTATTTATTATAAATATTCTCTATTTATTAGTAGTTATTAGCTAATTAGTAATCAGTAGTAATTATTAGTAATTATTAGTCTTTACTATTATGTTCCTCTCTTTTGTATATAAATAGGTGATTGTACCACAACATTTCATGCAATGAGAATATATTAATAGTGATATGCTGTATGTATCATAAAAAGCATGCTGATTTGTAGGGGAGTTTATTAGCTACGAAGTAAAACCTTTACTTTGGCATATTTTAAATTTCAGGGACTAGGCATGTTGACACTGTCGGCTATGCTTCCTTCATGCACTACTCCTGAGTTAAAATTTGAGACTAAGTTGGCTTCATGTTCTACAAAGTTGCAAGTGATATTGTTCTTCTTGTCGCTTTACCTAGTAGCCATTGGACAAGGAGGTCATAAACCTTGTGTTCAAGCTTTTGGAGCTGATCAATTTGATAATCACCATCCAAAAGAATGCAAAGCCAGAAGCTCATTCTTTAATTGGTGGTATTTCACCATGTGTGCAGGCTGCTTGCTCACTCTCTCTCTTTTGAACTACGTCCAAGAAAACCTTAGCTGGGTTCTTGGATTCGGAATCCCTTGTATTGCAATGCTCATTGCTTTGGTTGTTTTCTTGTTTGGAACTAAGACTTACAGATTTCACTTTGAAAGGAACAAAAAGAGTCCATTTGTTAGAATTGGCAGAGTTTTTGCCACAGCTATAAGAAACCGGCGGATCGCTGTGTCGGAAACTGCAATCAAAGATGAAGCTTGTAATATCATCCCTCACCAATGTTCCGAACAATTCAAGTAAGACATTGAAAAGATTCATGTAATATTGCACCAATGATTGTGGCCTCTTTAACTGAGTATTTTTTTTTTGGTCAACTATGCAGGTTCCTGAACAAGTCACTGTATGCAACAAAAGAATCTAAAGAAGAGGAGGCCTGTAGCGTTAGCGAGGTTGAAGAAGCAAAGGCTGTACTTAGGCTTGTTCCTATCTGGGCTACAAGTTTGGTGTTTGGTATTGTTTATGCTCAAGTGCGAACTTTCTTCACCAAACAAGGTTTTAATATGGACAGAACAATTTTTCCAGGTTTTGTTATGCCTGCAGCTGCTTTGCAATCCCTTGTCACCTTGGCCATTGTTATTTTCAGTCCGATCTATGATCGAATCTTTGTACCAATAGCAAGAGCTATCACTAAGAAACCCACAGGAATCACAATGCTACAAAGGATTGGAACTGGAATATTTCTATCTATAATTACCATGGTGATTGCGGCTCTTGTTGAGTTGAAAAGACTGGAAGTAGCTACTGAATTTGATCTAGTTGATAAACCAAATGCAAGTTTACCAATGAGTGTGTGGTGGTTGATTCCCCAATTCTTCTTATTTGGGGTTTGTGAGGTTTTCACCATGGTTGGTCTCCAAGAATTTTTCTATGATCAGGTTCCAAATGAACTAAGAAGCATGGGTCTTGCTCTTTACTTGAGTGTAATTGGTGTGGGGAGTTTTTTAAGCAGCTTTCTAATATCTGTGATAGAGGAAATTGCTGGCATATATGGAAATAGTAGCTGGTTTGATGATAATCTAAACAAGGCACATATTGATTACTTTTATTGGTTACTTGCTGGGCTCAGTGTGATGGGGTTGATTTTATTCATCTTCAATGCAAAATCTTACATATATAATCACAAAGGTATTGCACAGGGATAGCATGTTTGATTTTTTTCATTTCAAAATGTATTAAGACGTATAATGTATTGTGTTCAGTGTACTGGTAAACTATAACAAGACTTCATGTGAGCAAAATCTGTAGTGAAAATTTTATTCTTTTGATGTAATATGAAATTTTTTGAATAATTTGTTAATAATAGTTCAATGGAGGGCATGGAACCAACAGGTAGTTATAGATGAGAGTAGCCTCATAACTTATTTCTTAATGCCGTTGGAAGATAATGTTCTACCCTTCATAGCAGCAGAAAATCCTTTCATGATTGAAACTTAGAAGTGTCATAAGAGAAGGGAAAAGAGAGAGTTTTAGGTGAGATGACCTTCACTAATTTTCTTCCTCTCAATTAGAGAAACCTTTTAATTGGTTTTGTTTTCTATTTTGGAGGAGTTTGAAACGGTTAGCATTCTGATTTTTGTTGTTTTTATGATTCGTTTAAAATCGGTCAGCAATATGTGGATGAATGGAAAGAAAATTCTGTGACCTGTGCTTCTGTTTTGATTTTAGCCTTGAGCAAGAGTGAACCAGAGGGGAGGTGATTTCCTTCTGAGCAGCTGAAGAGTTTTGTTTGGTTATCACTTGAAATCTTAATATGCTGTTATCTATCGATTGCTATAGTTCAACAATATAATTAAACTATATATAGCATGAATGTGCAGAATGTTAGCTGTTGATCTAGCTAGTTACATTACTAAATTGTTGCTTAAAAGGGGTTTGAATGCCATGGTTATATATGGAAATTGACAAGTAACTTTGTCAAAATAGCTTTAAGCATTGCAACAGAAGGGATTTTGATAGCTATAATCTGAGTTTTAAAATCTCAACAGGGAGTTGCCATGTCAAATTTTGATTCAGTGACGTTGGGACGATAATCATTTTGGTTTTCAAATGTCTTAACCAAATGAAATTTGCTTGCAATAGGGTTTTGTTTGGAACTGGTTTGAATGCCGCTAGAGTAATCAAAAGAGCCCATTTTCACTTCCTCAGGCCAAATTGGACAGTTTGAGGAATGTGACCAATGGATGGGTCAAATAGTTGAATTATAGATTGAGTTTTGCTGTTTCGGTATGACATTGGACCTTATTTAGATGTATCTAGATTCTTAACAAGCCTAATTTTTTGGCAATTAGGAGAATTGAAATCCCAAGAGAGAGAAAAGGCATTTTTTTTTTTTTTAAATAGAAAAGGCATTCTTGTGTAATAACAGCGACAAAGATTATCTGAGCAGCAAACAAAGAGTTTATTCTATGTTAATAAAAGCTAAATTAGAAAATTTAAATATCAAGTGAACATTGACTGGATTTTTTTACAATAAGTAATTGTGTTTAGAAAATGTAAAATAGAATTGTATAAACAATTACAAATAAATAGCTATGGCAATCAATGCATAAATAACTATACTTTTTATTGGCTTAAGATTCATCAACAGTACTAGAAAAAAGACATTTAAGACTACCACATCTAAGGCCTCTTTATAGGCGGGATGGTTTAAAAACTATTACTGGTAACATTTTTATAAACATATGTAAATTTTTAGACCGGTTCGGCATATAACAGCCTAAAATATACTTTTAAAACCGGTTGCTTTTACAATCGGTCTAAAATAAATTAAAATGTTTTTATAAAAATAATATTTATAGGCTGTTTAGACATGTTTTGCATACAACCCATCTAAAATATACTTGGTGTTGTACAACCGATGAAAAAAAAATCACAAGTATTATTTTAAGAAAATATTTACAAGCTTTTATATAGGATTTTGTTAGCAAAATATGGTATATAAAATTATTTAAACCCTAAAAACAATTATATAGACTTCACTCGCCTGCCCCTTTGAAACCAAATTTCACGATTTTTGTGTCTTTTCATCAAAGTTTGCCATATTTATGAAGTGCCTCCTTTCTCATTTCATCACTCATGATCTCCTCTCCAACTACTTCAAGAGGAACAATTTCTCCACCTTCATTCGACGGCTTCCTTGACACTAGTTTTCTTCTTTGTGCCCATCACTTCTTTGTGCTTGTTGGCTTCTAGTTCTATGCTCGTCATGTCTAGATGCGTGCTCATCGAGTCCAAATCTAGGCTCTTCATATCCTTGGACGGCTTCCTCGACACTAGTTTTTTGCTTTCAGAAGTTGTGTTTCAAGGTTTGGATCGTTGAGGAGCTTGATCAGTTGCAACACAAAATCATTCTTACGCTTTGTCATTTGGAGATGATCTTTCCTCCATCTTTTTTCACGTGATGATTAACCTGATAGTCCACCTTGTTTACGAAACAAAGCTTGCTGACCTAGTTCAATATCGATGGATATATTCTATTAAGAGGTACTCATTTTACATATGCGCATCAACATTACTTTCTAAATTTGCTAGTCACACATTTAAGCATTTATTAACATTTTTTCTACTTTACTTTATAGGTTTCTTAGGAAAATGAAATCTTACGTTAGGAATAAGGCGTAGTCAAAAGGTTCTATAGCTGAAGGTTATATAGGGGATAAAGTCCTATATTTTTATTCAAGATACTTTGATGACATTAAGACGTCTTTTAGCCAACTCCCTTGTGTAGACGATTGAGTTGTTAATTCATCGTGTTGGTAATTTAGTTGGAGGAAGTGAGAACTTCAAACTGATAGCAACTGAGAAGTTGCAAGCTATTGGTCGAATTCCCTTATGGCAAGTGAACTAGTCGAACAAGTAATAAAGAGTGAGTAGAGTATCGTCCCACAGAGACTGTGATACTGTAGATACTTTCAGTTTCCAATGCAAGTTGTGTATAAGTAAAGTTGATTTTAGTTGTTTTGCTATTACTAGTAATGAGAAATAAACAAGTGATCGGGAGTCGAAGGGAATTATCAGTTTAACAATAGGGTGAGCTCATATTTCATCTTAAGTCATATCATTCCCCTAGTTTGCCTTACAACGCATTGCTATAGCAACTATGTTGTGCAGTGTCTGCAATGCTACAACATAACCACCTTTTACAACGTTATCCGGCTAACCTGCCTCTATCATATACAGAAGCTTCCGCAATCCTATAAATATAGTCCTAGCCTTACTCTCCCATATTCCTATGGCGATTTCCAGTTTAGTTTGTCTAATTATCTCTAGGCATTTTGGTTATGAGCGGTAAATCCATTCCTGGCATCTACAATTTTAGGTCAAGTTGTGCATGGGCTCGCCCAGCAAGTGCTACTTAACAGAAGTCTAATCCTGACTCCCTTACAGTCTGTCAAAGACCACTGGGATAATCCTTAGTGCCCATTAATCGGCTTTGATGTAAAACACTGTTAAAGCAAATTGGATTTATTAAATGAAGAACTAACAAACTGGGTTTATTCTATAACTTAGGAATTCATCCTTACTCAACCAAAGGGAATTTAGTTCATGACTATAAGGGACACATAACATAGAGTACTATAGAATAGCCCATAACAGAATTATGAAATCAAGAAATAACAAAGGAAACAAGGAGCTTGTCGAAAGGTTGACGGTGTAAGAAGTGTCCTATCACGTGACATCTCTACGTCTTCTACAAATTGTCTTGCTCTAAGGAAGAACTTGGTCTGATCTCCTGTCCTCTTAGTTTGTCGTCTCTCTTGTTCTCTTGCGGCTTCCAACCTCTTCTAGGTTTTGCCGTGTGCTTTCCTTTTATAGTTAGGTCTCCTTTGTTGCGCGTTTAGTTAGTTGGACCTTCCAAATTTGTCGGGTCCAGGATCTTAGATTCAGTTGATTGATATTTCTTTATTATAGGAGGATTATCCAAATCTTTCCTTCAAATCTCTACATCTTCTGGATTTAGCTTCAATCAATCACCGTCTCTACGTGTGCCTGGATGACCTGTCTTAATTTTCTGAAAACTCACGAGGAAATGTTTGAATAACTTAGTGCATAAGTCTGCATCCTTTACGGTGCTATAGCATAAAGGTCGCATTATATTGCTAGCCATGTGTGGGCATACCTTATGTTATAACATTGTATCAACTTCTTTATGCGCTCTCACAGAAAACCACAAAGTGGTCTTTTCTTATGCACATGAGTATGATAATGATATGAATACAACTTTTTGTGAGTTCTATCCTCTCTTTCCCTATGTGCATGAATTCTTAATTATTCTATTAGATAGTAAACAATAAGGCTTAGCTTCAGCATTCAAAACTGTCGAAACACATAGGAAAAATATGGCATAAATATCACTCATCACAAATACATAGACATGTCTTGATTAATTGCACTAAAGTTGAATTCTTCGTTCAGTAAGAATTGTACACTCATATGTTATCCTATATATTTCCTTACATTTTATACTTACATTTCATTATCACCATCTCATGATTAATTGCAGGAATTCAAAAGTCATTTATATTTCCTTACCTTTTATACTTATATTATCTATACATTCTCAATATTATATCTATATAACATTTATATTTATCTAACTTAAGTTAATCATTTTTTAAATATTAACTATTATCATTTAAATTGTCACTTAAATAATAAAATACTTGTAAAAATGGACTCAATTTTTTTTTCCAGTTTTTTGTAATATTTAGAATCGCTACAAATTTTAATTCAAATTCCCCTTAAAATTGGGCAACATTATAGTGGTTATTATTTCGCTCCTAAGTGCATCCACAAATTCACCCCACATAGTCTTTGAAAACTCTTGGCAAAGATAATCATTCGTAGAACCAAATATGATGTCATCAATATAAATTTGCACAATTAATAAATCATTTTTCTTGTGCTTGATGAAGAGAGTTGTGTTAACCTTACCTCGACTAAGCCTTGTTCTATGAGGAATTTGCTCAGCCTTTCATACCAAGTTCGGGAGTCTCTGTTTAAGACCATAGAGAGCCTTTTTAAGTATGAAAACATGGTCTGGTTTGGACAAATTTTCAAAACCGGGGTTGCTCAACATTGACTTCTTCCATAATGTAACCATTTAAGAAGGTGTTCTTAGCATCCATTTGATAGAGTTTGAATACTTTAATGCATGCAAGGGCTAGGAGTACTCATATGGCTTCCAACTCGCAACTAGAGCATATGTTTACTCATAATAAATTCCTTCTTCTTGATTATAGCCTTTGACCACCAATCTTGCCTTGTTTTTGATAGTGATTACAGATTTATCTCGTTTGTTCTTGAATACCCATTTAATGCCAATGATTGGATGGTCTTTAGGCCTGGATACCAAGTCCTAAACTTGATTTCTCTCAAATTGATTTAATTCCTCTTGCATTGCTATCACCCAATTATTGTTTGAGAAGGCTTCTTTAATGTTAGTGGGTTCTAACTCAGATATAAAAGCTGAAAAACTCACTTCATTGAGAGTTTTGTTTTTTGTTTTCACTCTTTACTGACATCACCTATCACTTGGTCTAAGGGATGATTCTTGTTATATCTCCAAGCTCTAGGTTGGTTTTGATTGGATGGTTCAGGATCCTTTTCGGATTATTTTCTAAGGAAAGTATTTTTGAATTAATTTGATGTTCCTCTTGATGAATCATTTTTGGATCATCATCCAAAGGTTTGACTAGAGGTTCATTTTTGGAAAACATAACATATGATTCTTCAATAATACAAGTATGTTTGATATAAATTATATATGCTTTACTTAGATTAAATAGCTTAGAAATATACATTCATCGATTTAAGATCAAATTTTCCTAAATTGTTCATACCATTGTTGTGAATGAAGCATTTGTTGCAATGTGTGTGAATATATGTAGATAGGCAAGACTTGGTTTTCTTCCTTTGCATAACTCATAAGGAGTCTAATCAAGCCTCTTATGATATAAGTTTTATTTGAGATGTAGCGAGCTGTACTCATTGTATCTACCCAGAATACTTGGTAGACACTCTTTTCATTTAGCATGGCTCTAGCCATCTCTGTGAGAACCTTGTTCTTTCTCTCTACAAATCCATTTTGTTGAGTGGTTCTCAGAATTGAGAAATTATGGTTAATACCGTTTAAATCATAGTATTCTCCAAAACCTTGATTTTCAAATTCTCCTCCATGGTCTGTTCTTATTCTTGAAATGCACATACCTTTTTCATTTCGCACTTTGTTGGAAAAAACAATAAATTGATCAAAGGTTTCATCGTTGGATGAAAGAAAGATGGTCCAAGTAAATCTAGAGTAATCATCAACAATGACCAAAGTATAGAGATTGCCACCACGACTTTTAACTCTTGCTGGCCAAACTAAATCAATATGGAGAAGTTGAAGTAATTATTTTGTCGTGACCTCGTCTTTTTATTTGAAAGAAGATTTAGTCTATTTACCAATTTAGCAAGCTTCAAAATTGAATCATTTTTTAATTGAAGATTGGGTAAACCAAGAACTAATTCATTTTTTAGTAACTTGCCTAGTTGGTTCATATTGACACGTGCCAATCTTTTATGCCATAACCAACTTTCATTGTTGTTGCTAAGAAAACAATTTTTAGAATTATTATTAGAGCTAGGCATATTGATAGTATAGCAGTTACCATCTCTTGAGGCTTTGATTAAAACTTTGAGTTGATATTTGTTTATTTGGAGATCCTTCTTGTTCATAATAAAACATTCTTCTAAATCAAAGATGATCTAGTTATCTTTATCTGCACTCTAACTGATACTAAGGAGGTTATATCAAAGACCTTTTACATAGTAGACATCTTTTATTTGAACTCCTTCATTCTCTCCAATTTCACCTATCTAGACTATTTTGCTAGATTGGTTTCCTTCGTAGCTCACTTTACCACCAACTTTTGATCTTATTGTAACAAATTTGGTCTGATCTCTAGTCATGTGTTTAGAGCAACCACTATCAATGTACCATTTGTTGGTCTTTGATGCTCTTAAACATACTTGCAGAAATTGACAATTGAGTCTTAGGTACCCATCTTTCCTTACATGCTTTGTGGTTAGTCTAGACCATAGAAGGAACATATGATCCTTTTGGTACTCATTTATAGGTACCTATTGGTTTTTCTTTCTTATGAAAGCAGGAGGATGTGTTGTGCCCCTTTCTATTGCAATAGTTGCAATGAGCGAAGGGATTAGATGAGTGCACAGATTTTTGAAAGTAATTCAACTATGATTTACCTCCCTTTTTCTTTTTACCTTTCTTCTTGTCCAGTTTTGGATTGTAGCCTATTCCAGATCTATCATTAGTGAACCTTTGAGCCTTGAAGATAACCTTGAGAATTTCACTTCCTCTAGTGAATTTTTCAAGAGTCTTGTTGAGATTGGAGTTTTTTCTTTCAAACTCGGGACAAGTTTCACAAGAGATCGAAGGAGTATCTTTGATTTGTTGCTCAAGAACTTTAATTCTTTTCTTTGAACTCACAAGTTCTTTAATAATTTTATAAATTCCAAATATAAAGCATTATATTCAAGTAATAGTGCATCATAATTAGGTTAAGAACCCTTTACCTCTTCACCTTGTGATTCTTCATGAGCTACGAGGCAAATGTTCGCCATTTCTTCTTCCTTACTTTCTTCATCTGATGAGCTATCTCCCCATATGGTAGAGACATAAGCTTTCTTTTTGAAATGGTTGCTCTTTTTTTCTCCTTGCTCTTCTTAAGTAGACATTCAAATTTGATATGTTCTAGGTTTTGGCATTCATAACAAATGATTGGATGTTTTGATTCTCGTGTGCTAGTTGAGCCACCTTTATGAAATTTGCAAAATCCTTGATCTTTTCTGTAGAACTTCTTGAATCTCCGAACGATTATTCTGAGCTCATCCTCTTCTTCAAGTTCCTCCACTTCCTTAAGTTCTTTTTCTTTCATGGCATTGAAGCTACGCCTTTATTCTTGTTGTTGTTGTTGTTGTTTTTAATTTCATCTAATCCTTTCTTGAACTTCATCTTTCCCACATATTCAAAAAGACTTCCAAATAATGCAGCTACAAATCTCATTGCTTCGCCTCTAGCTTCTTTAATGGCTATGACCTTCGCCTCCCATTCCTTCATGAGAATATTTAAGATTTTTCTCACTTGGAAATAATGATAATATGTTTCCCCCAAGGTAGCTAGCTGGTTTATCATATATGTAAATCTAAGTTCAAACTCAGCTATAGATTCACTAGACTTCATTCTAGGTAGATGTACACATAATAAATATATTATTTTTTATTCCTCATCTTTTAGATCGGTTATTGTTAACAAATGGTCTTAAAAGTTTTATTTTTTAGACTAATAAAACAATACAACCAATTTTAAAAGTAATCAAATTTTTTTTAAAAAACTTTTTAGATAGGTTGTTTGGGAAACCAGTTTAAATAATACTCCCTCCAATCTTATTTATAAGAGCTAGTTGATTTTTTTTGGAGAGATTAAGGAAGCTAATTAAATTACTTTAGAGTATTTTTATTTTTATTTTTTTCTTCAAACTAATTAGTTTAACTAATAAACTAATATATGATTTAAGAATACACAACATATGAAATGATTAAGTAACTTATTTACCTTCCTTAATCTCTCCAAAGAAATTCAACTAGCTCTTATAATTATAACCGGAGGTAGTATCTTTTAGATCTCATATTAAAGGAATCAGTTTAAAAAGTTCTTTATATTTATGAAACTACCACCGGTTATACTTTTCAAACCTAATCCTTTATAACTAGTCTAAATGCGATGATCTAAAAGCCCTTTTTTGTACCAATGATTGTCACACTTCCTCAACCTACTAACCCTCCTCCAGCATTATCTAGGTAACCCATGTCTCCTCAAACCATTTCCTACATGACAAATGAAACTTTCGTGGTCAACCTCACTACTGAAAATGTGACAAACATGTTCTTAGCTCCTCATGCCTGCAGGCCTCCTCAAACTCGGTCCTCATGTGAAAGATTGTTTATTCTTGTCAATCTCCCAAGGTTCTGATACTGCAAGGAAAAGGAGGTCTCAACCCAAGAAGAGCACTTCAAAGAGGTAGAAGACTAATTAGTGTTCATTCATTTTATGTTTTGTAATTGCCCTCCCCTTAATTGACATAGACACTTAGAACTTCACTTGTATTGGTGACCCTTGTCTATGTATTTTAGGCAATGGTGGGAACAAATTGATTGTATTTAAGTTGCTTTTGTCAAATTTATCTCTTTCCCTTTAACTTCAATTGCTTCAAAGTAGTTATACATTTCACCTTCACTAATGAAAGTTATCATGTTTTGTGTCTTTTTTCCTATTTATGTACTTAAACAAGCAGCTCATACATAATATATATATATATATATATCACATCCTATCTTAGATTCATAAAAATTATATTCATATACGTAGAACCTTATCATTTTGTCCTGCATCTCCTTGTAATTCACATATACATACAGATTACACTATTATTAAAACCATAAATATAACTGATAAGTGTATATTTTATGATTAAATAGGTGTATATTTTATGAGAATTAGTTGGAATTATTGATATTATATACCTATTTAATTATCTTTTATTGACTTTTCTATCATTGAATCAAACTTAGGATCAAAGAATAAATCGACATAAAATATACTCATATCCTATTTTTAATGTGCATGAAATATTAGCTGATTTGGAAAGTAGAAAAAGCAATAAAGAGGGCAATTAAGAGGATATGCAATCAATCAAACTCGGTGGTCCAACGCAAGTAAAATAGAAACAAAATCAATTGCCTGATCTGGTGGAATTGATTACAAGATATAAGATATCTTTTTAATAAGCAAAGGAGAATCAATGACCCAAGACCTAAATTATAAATAGGGAGGCAAAGACAAGCAAGAGATCACAGAGGAGCAGATCAGAGAGAGACGTAGAACGAGTGGAACAAAGAAGCAGAGGAGTAGCGGCTGAGCATTTCGATTCTCTTCATCATCTCCATGAAAAGACGAGAGGACTGTGGAGGCGACGAAGAAATTTTCTTTCCTCTCTTCTTATTCTTTGAACCTGAATTCTTGTCTCTTTGTTATTAGTTTTGTTAGAGCCATGTTTGGCTAGTTGGTTTTTGCAACCTCGAGGACCTATGAACTTTTGGGTGAATTGGATTTTGTTTTCATTGTTTAGTTAAATTTAATATTAATTTCGGTTACTTAATCTTGGTTAGTTTTATCTATTTTGTGATTCGCCATCATTGAATATGATTTTGAGCATTAGGATTTACCTTGACGAAAGGGATTTTAATTAGGCTCTGGGATTAAGTAATATGGGATTAGATTACGATTTAATTTACAGTTAGGATAGACATATACCTAATGGCCCCATATAATTGTTGAAGAGTGTGTTCGAGTTTTGTTGCCTCTTGAGTAACTATGTTAGACATAACAAGTTATACTCAAGAGAGGGTTGTAAGTGGACCGACAAGCACTTATAGCTATTTATACTCGAGATTAACAAAATTGATATCAAAGCTAATTAAATTAGTGAAAACAAGGTTTATGAAGCTAATAAGGGATTAGTAACTCTAGGTTGCTCATTTGATTATTGTGGTAGTTTTCTTATTTTTATTTTAGTTTTGATTTTCTTTTCCTTTATCTTAATTAAATTCAATTTGTTTTACTCAACTTAAACGAAATTGTGAAATTAATGCTTAACTAAAGTTGTGATACTAAGTCCTCGTGGGAACGATACTTTTCTTATAACTTTATTACTTGATACGGCCTGTGCACTTACAGAGTTTATAGGCTATAAAGTTTTACACAATCATTTATTTGAGCATTGTCCATATAGTACAACTAGTCATTTTGTGAGAGATGATTTTACTAGGGACCAAACCTATTTTGATAACTCATTTTGTCCTAGTGAAGGTTTTGAGCAACAAAATTTTAGGGATCCAAATGTCTATTGTTCTTATGAAAATACCCCTCCTTGTTACTCTTATCCATATGTTGAAGAACACACCATGGAGTATAAGGAAAAATCTAATTTAGAAAGATTGTGCGCTGTAATAACCTGAATTTTGGGACCCTGAGAAGTGAAAATAAGCCTGAAATAGGCGGACGACTAGGCCCAGTTTGGGAAGAGTCCCAAGAAGGTCGAGGCATAGGAAGCCTCTCTAGGACTAAGTAACTCGACCATACAGCCGTCGAGACATAGTATCTTTGAAGCCGTGGAACTAAGGTACGACGTAAAATGGGTACGAAAGATGTATACGGTGTAAGTCCGGTCGGAAAGATGCCGCCCAACTATGTCCCGAGGTATAGGATACTTAGTTGAGCAAAAATATGCCGCATGTGGAGTAAGTATACGGCATTTTCGGGGTAGTCATGGGAGCCCTACGTTTTTGAAGGAAACAAGAAGGGAATAGAGAGAAAAGGTGTATCTGGACCCAGAAGGGAAGGAAAAGTTAGTAGTAGTAGTGCTACGTCG
The DNA here is from genome assembly GCA_019022655.1 of Acacia acuminata. Taxonomy (NCBI): domain Eukaryota; kingdom Viridiplantae; phylum Streptophyta; class Magnoliopsida; order Fabales; family Fabaceae; genus Acacia; species Acacia acuminata. The sequence goes on along the minus strand of JAFJYI010000048.1, from coordinate 431,616 downwards.
GACACGTGGCATTTCGGGGCCATAAGTTGGATTATCGGGTAGCACGCATTACGAGGTGGATCTGGGGTGCTGGAATAAAGGTTTCTTGATCCCCAAGGTAGTATGCCCCGTCCACTTGTGGTCTGGGAAAAGTGACTAATGATCCGGGCCCACACAAGTCCGGTTGAAGGGCACGCATCACGAGGTAAGGTGGGGCCGGAACCGAGCCGAGCGGGCCGGACAGGATTTTCGAGTCGAGCGCGCGCCCGACACACGATAGGGGCGAAATTCCAGTGGGCCCGGAGGAGAGAGAAAATATCCGGTCATGTAATTATGAAGAGAGAAATGTCACATCAAGTCATTATGATGAGAGAGAAAGAATAAAATAATCCGGATTAATCTGGACCACATATTTGAATCTGATGTGACAAGGTGAAGGACAAGTAATTATGACTAATTATGGCATATCTTGGGCAGATTTCGTGGACCTCACTGCCTTAGAAGAAGAACGACGCAAAATGACCATTTTGCCCCTACATCTTAAACCTACAACTAAGGCCACCTAGGGGCAAAATGGAACCCTATTTTTGGCATGGGAATGCATTATTTTCTGCCCATGGAAGACCCTAGAAGGATTCTAGAAGATCTGATTTTGTGGGCCCCATGCTTTGGAAGATGAACAAGGCAAAATGACCAATTTACCCCTAACCCTAAAACATACAACTAAAAATATCTAGGGGCAAAGTTTGGAACTTGGGGCCTATAAATAGGACACTCCTCCCTCCATTTTGGCTGCCCTATTTCGTGCTCAAGGTGAGGGAGAGGAGGTCCATCTGAAGGTCTTGCTCCAAGGAAGAAGAAAACACCCGCAACCGAAATCCCGAGGTAAGTCTCCTAACCGGCAACCTAGCTACTCTTGCTTCTGCTCTATGGTGATTTTCATTGAGTTGCTGTAGTATTTTGGTATCTTTGAGGTTTCCATTGAGTCCAGAAGGTGTTTTTGTGCAGGGACATGTTGGATCACCTTTTTCTAAACCCTAAAAGCTTAAGTCTTTGTTATATGAAAATCTGTCGGTTCTTATGGTTTCTGGGCAGCAAAGATAGATCGGTGGATTTAAAATAGTAAATGAAGTCTAAATGATCTGATATTTTACATGGTGAAATTAGACATCCTAAGGATTATTTTGATATAAGATTTTGTGTCATTTGGAGTTTCCAACAGAGATATCTTTTAAGTTGAAAATGACCTAAAAACCTGGACTCTGTCTCAGACCAGTGGCTAAGTTTTAAGAATATAGAGAGGACTCGAACCAAGATGGCTTTGGTAATTATTTTTATGGTAAAATAGACATTCTAAGGGTTCAATTTCCACTGATTTCATGTCGATACGAGTTTTCTAGAATTTATTACAAATCGGCAAAGTCGGGTCAGCGTTTCTGGAAAATTCTGAAGTTAGGCGAAATTATGGATCTTGAAGTCAAAGTTTGGATATATGACTAAAAGCATGATGTTTGGCTGTATCTAGGGTGTTTTAACGCGGGGACCCTATTTTCAACGTCAAGGGAAGAGTTTATTATTTCGAGGCTTGCCAGGTAGTAACTGTAAACTTGCTTACTCTATGTGGCTCTTGTATGTTCTGTGTTATCATGATTGTGGATGTAGGCTAGGTAGTAGCTTTGGGACTCATGTCCTATGGTGGCTACCGAGGCCCGAGGTATGCCGACTAGGTAGTAGCGGTAGAGGCACTACCGAGGCCGTGGCATGTGGGCTAGGTGGATCCCGTGTGACCGTGTGTTCACAGTGAAGGTGAGGCCCGTGGCATGGGGCTAGGTGGATCCCGTGTGACTGTGTGTTCACAGGTGAAGGTGAGGCCCAAGGTATGTGAGGATAGGTGGAACCTATATGACTGTGTGTTTATAGGTATCCTCTGAGGCCCTAGGCTAGGGGTTGGGGTCGCTCCCTGACTACTGTGGCCTGTTTGCGCGCTGAGTCCGGGGGCTTGTCTTGACCAGGCGGTCCTGCGGAGTACATGCCATGTTTGTTGTGTTCCTGATTGTGATTTACATTACATGCATTGCATACATATTGTATATGAGTTTAACAGTTACTTTGGGGTTCAACCTTGAACTCCAGACTGGCTTGAAAGATACAGGTGTAAGGCGGTAAGCTGGTTGGACGGTGGAAAGGATATGGGTAAGAGCAATGAAGACGAAGATTGAAGACTTATGGAAGTCCTTGTCTCATTGTAATTTTTATGACTGTATGAACTACTTATTACCCAATATTTGTCTTGGACGATTGTACCCTTACCTACGGATTATTTTATGTAACTATTGTATCTTTACCAGTATATTGTAAGTTGTCCAAACCGATCCAATGCTCTGCCGTGCATACTCTGATATATGTTTTAAGGGTTTAGGGTTTAAAAATGAAGAAAAAAAAATCATAATAAGCAATGAGGATCCCTCTAACCCGCCACCTGAGAGGGCGATGCCGGTAGGGGTGTAACATGCGCAGAATATATGGAATCCTTAGAGAGAGCTAATAGAGAGAGAAAGGAGTTTGCCACTAGCATTGAGTCAAGTTTTCAAAGTATTGGGGTATATGTGAGTCAAATTCTTTCTACCCTTGAGACTATGGGGCAAGATAATTCCTTAAACATGGTTACCACTTCTTATGATGATAATGATTATTGTGAGGAAGTTGAAGGTGTGGAATTGCATGAGACTATGGGTAATGTAGAAAGTGATTGTGAGCTTGAAATTGATTTAAATGAGAGTAGAGGAGGTGTGGAATTTCATGAGACTATGGATAATGTAGAAAGTGATTGTGAGCTTGAGATTGATTTAAATGAGAATATTGGATGTTTAGAAGAGGTTCCGGCTATGGAGCCTAAGGTTTGTGATGTTGGTGATCAAATTGATGTAGATGTCCCAATTGTTGTTGTTTATGACCCTCCTCTTGTAGTGTTTACTCTTACTGATGAGAGTCAAGTAGATTTTGTTGGATGCTCTAAATTTTTGGAAGTGCCTATATTTATTTTCAAAGATATGCATGTTGTGCTTAATTTGAATTCAAGAATACTTGTATTCCAAGATTGTCTATGATTGAGGAAGTACAAGTAATTAACTTGAATAATCAATTTTTTTGTGTGATACCTTGTTATTGCTTGAAAAGAAATGAAGACAAGGTAATTATGGTGTTTGATACTTATGATTAGTGGTTTGTTTTGAGAAGTCTGGCTGAAGACTATAAATTTAGTGCTTCTTGGGAGGCAACCCAAGGGTTTTGCTTGCATATTTTATTCTTGATTTTTCTTTCTTTCTTTCAGTTTTATTCAGGTTTGAAGAAAATCACTCCTCTTGTTGCTGTAAGGTCTTGCTTGAGCACTCTCTTCTCCCTAAAAATTTGAAATATCATGGATGGTACTAGGGAAAGCACTCCACATCAGAGTTCGAGGCCTAAACCAGGGGAGTACTAGTTCCTTTCCCTCTTTATATTTTTGCAACATTGAGGACAATGTTTGATTTAAGTGTGGGGGAGGGATATAATTTCTTTGGTTATGCTTGTCCTTATGCAATTGAAAAGATTTTTTTTTTTTTTAGATTTTTGCATTGTTGAGGATTGACCTTAATTTTGAGCTTCCCCATCTTAGAGAATATTATCAAGTTAAAAATTAAAATAGAAAAAAAATGTCTCAACCAAGTCTCTAAGCCTTGAGTTTTTTTTTATTATTATTATTTTATTTTGTGCAATCTTGAGATGGACTATGAGAATAAGGATTAGTTTGTAATGTGAGCAACAATTATTAGTTCTTAGATATTTTGCTACATGACTTCTTTAGAAAATTAGATGATGACCTTTGTCGCCTAAGTAAAACTTTTGTGTAGGGAAATGACTTTTTTTAAACAAAAAACAAAAAACAACTAAAATGACTTCTCTAGACCTCACTTAGTAATCGGGGGCACTTCATCACCAATGTTGGCACTCGCGTCAAACGGTAAAGTCAAAAGATGGTTATGAGTTGGGCTAAAAGCCTCTTGAGGTGCCTATTGGAGTAACCGAGTAACCGGCCGCATCACCCATGTGCGTGGTCGCGTCAAAAGGGGACCTACAACGGCTCAAGAAAAAAAAAAAAAAAAGAGAAAGAAAAAAAGGAAAAAAAAAAAAAAAAAAGACAAAATAAGTTATTTCCTACCCGAGGATCCTTAGTAAATTAAATGGAAAGCTTGGTTTTCGGGGCATTTGAATTTTTCTAGAGGAGTTAAGTAGCATGATACCCCTCTTCTAATCTTATTGTTGCACTTATTGCTTGCCGATCTTTTGATCATGGGACGTTAAGAGATTGTTACAACTCTATTGGCTTAGTGAGACATTAACTTAAATAAGATTTGATTATATGATCCAAGTGTGATGGTTTTTTGCTCTCTATTTAGGAATTTCATAGGCAATGTTCTTTTCAGATAATGAATTCTCTTTCTTTTGCTTGAGGACAAGCCAATGTTTAAGTGTGGGGGAGTTTGATAAGTGTATATTTTATGATTAAATAGGTGTATATTTTATGAGAATTAATTGGAATTATTGATATTATATACCTATTTAATTATTTTTTATTGACTTTTCCATCATTGAATCAAACTTTGGATCAAAGAATAAATCAACATAAAATCTACTCATATCCTATTTTTAATGCGTGAAATATTAGCCGATTTGGAAAGAAGTAGAAAAAGGAATTAAGAGGGCAATTAAGAGGATATGCAATCAACCAAACTCGATGGTCCCACGCAAGAAAAAAATAGAAACAAAATCAATTGCCTAATCTGTGGAGTTGATTACAAGATATAAGATATCTTTTTAATAAGAAAAGGAGAATGAGTGACCCAAGACCTAAATTATAAATAGGGAGGCAAAGACAAGCAAGAAATCATGAAAAAGAAGATCTGGGACACGCAGAACAAGGAAGGAATGAAGAAGTAGAGGAGTAAGCCGAGTGTTTCAGCTTCTCTTCATCATCTCCACGGAAGAACGGAAGGATCGTGGAGGCGACAGAGAATCTTTCTTTCTCCTCTCTCTCTTTATTCTTTGAACCCGAATTCTTATCTTTTTGTTATATATGGATTTTATTAGAGCCATGTGTGGTTAGTTGGTTTTGCAACCTAAAGGACCTATGAACTTGTGGGTGAATTGCATTTTGTTTTCATTATTTAGTTAAATTTGATATTAAATTTGGTTACTTAATCTTGGTTAGTTTTATCTATTTTGTGATTGGCCATCATTGAATATGATTTTGAGCATTATGATTTACCTTGACGAAGGGGATTTTAATTAGGCTCTGGGATTAAGTAATATGGAATTAGATTACGATTTAATTTGCGGTTAGGATAGACATGTACCTAATGGCCCCATATGATTGTTGAAGAGTGTGTCCAAGTTTTGTTGCCTCTTGAGTAATTATGTTAGACATAACAAGTTATACTCAAGAGAGGATTATAAGTGGACCGACAGGCACTTATAGGCATCTATACTCGAGATTAACAAAATTGATATTGAAGCTGATTAAATTAGTGAAAACAAGGTTTATGAAGCTAACAAGGGATTAGTGACTCTAAGTTGCTCATTTGATTATTGTGGTAGTTTTCTTATTTTTATTTTAGTTTTGATTTTTTTTCCTTTATCTTAATTAAATTCAATTGGTTTTACTCAACTTAAACGAAATTGTGAAATTAATGCTTAACTACTAAAGTTGTGATACTAAGTCCTCATGTGAACGATACTTTTCTTATAACTTTATTACTTGATACGGCCCGTGCACTTACGAAGTTTATAGGCTATAAAGTTTTGCCCTATCAAGTTTTTGGATATAACTTTCAAAATAGAGTTAAGGAGCATTTTTACCAACAAACTATTGGTCCAGGAGCACTCAACACAATAAACTCCCTTGTGGACCTTAAATGCCAACCAACTTTTAAAAACATTAAATTTACACAAAACTCAAGTTAGTTGCAATCAAACAGACGTTACACGCCTGGTTCATGCGATTTCTGGGTTCTTTCTGGATTCTTTGAAAACTCAATCCATCCGGTCATGATTTATTAATCAATTGCAAAATCCAAAACCCAAACCGATGGCAACACATCATCGAAGAACTATAGCCTCCTTCTTGCGTTTTCTTACCCGATGGATTTCAAATGCAAAATCGAAAACCCAGACCAAAACAACTAAATGCGAAAATCCAGATTCAAAGCATAAACATGGAATTGATTAAGAGCATTCAATAATGGCGATACAATTCCAGCCAGGTTTCATAAAATCATCAATCGACGGAACCATGAGAAAATTAACTATGGTGATGATTTTGAAGAGAAGAGAACAAAACTCCTCATCACATATCCAAACTGAAAACCCAGACCAAATCAAGGCATTAAGCATATATCCAGACTGAAAACCCATGAAAATCGAATGAACCCTAAGCTGCTAAAAAATAAGTTGGAGCGATTTCAGAAGGGACGAAGGAGAGAAGGATCATAGGCAAAAGAACCAAAATCAAAAGAAGGAGAGGAAGCCGATGAGGATGAGTCGAATCGAGGAGCAAGGAACCTGCTACCGCCGAGACAACCACCACCAGTACTTCCACCACTGTCGACACCTTCGCCTTCAACGACTCCGGGTGTGGCATCACCGATTTGTGAGATCTGAAATTCTAGCTCGCTGGCGACGAGAATGGAGGACAGATCCAAATCCGATGACGGTGTGTGGTGCCAGCGACGGAGGAAGAAGCTCCGATCGGTGGTCTATTCCGAGCTTCGCTGGAGTTTCGAGGACATTGATGAGGGTGATTGTTGAGATCTCGGGTGGGAGAAAGACGCCAATGGAAGTGGGTTCTGAGCAAAAAAAAAAAAAAAAAAAAAAAAAGTGATAAAGTGGGAGAGTTTTTCTTTTTTTTGATCGAATAAAGTGGAAGGAGCTTCAGAGTTGACCCAGAGCAGTAGAGCAGTATAACACTGTTTGATTGCAACTAACGGTTTTGTGTAAATTTAATGTTTTTAAAAGTTGGTTGGCATTTAAGGTCCACAAAGGAGTTTATTGTGTTGAGTGCTCTTGGACCAATAGTTTGTTGGTAAAAATGCTCCTTAACCCTTCAAAATAAGGCAACATATGAGAATTGCATTACTTTGAAGTTGTTGGTATACAGGTTAATCATACCACATTACAATATTCCGAAGACTAAAGCACTCCATTCTCTTATTCACAAGCAAACTCAAAAACAGTACATATGCATTCTTCATCTTCCAAATGCTACTAAATGAAACACCACCCTAATTCTAACTTTGCACATTATCTAAATCTATCTCAGAAACATTAAATTTGCACTCTTCTTGACAAAAGCTACCAAATCAAACACCACTTCGCTTCAACCGGATATTCATATTTTTTTGTATTCTCCATGAATAGCATAGCTTTTCAAAATATGGAAAACATTTGCTATTAAACTTGCAGCCCTGCGATCAACCTGAAAAAATCCCACAACACCAATCTAATTTCAATTTTTATTTATGTCTCACATCTATGCCAAAAAAGAAAAAGAAAAAAAGATTGCACTTAATTACTTGCATAAGCATCCCAGATATGTTCATCTCCCATTACACGATGTTTCAGACTATCCCAACTAAATCATTTTGCATTTTCCACATTTAACATCTCAACCACGATCATCCGATCACCCTTCAACCTCCATAAGCAATTATGAATATCACTCTTCCCTTTCAACACAAAACTTGGAAGCCTTTCTTCCATCGTATTCTCTATTTGCATTAACTTAGCGGCCAACCACAATGATGTCCTCAAATTGTTTCCTGCTTTTTGTAGCTCAACAAGCACATATCCACAAGCAACACATCCTCTTCACTCATCCACACCTGAGCCTGATGGCCTATCACATTAACAAAATTACCCTTCTTAAACCTCAATAAAAATTTTCCATTTCCCCTCATCCTCTTCACTGCATATATTCCATTTCCCCTAAATTCAACCTCAATAAAAACTTTCAATTGCTGAAACATGCCACATAACTTACCTCTCAAACCTATAGCAATGACGATGAAGGACTCATTCATCCCCTCTCGGTTGTTCTTCATGCCACTATCAACAACTACTTCCATTGGGTTCATCGCCGGTGAACAATCCCTTGCAGGAATTGATCGTTTTTTTCCCTTCCTGCAACAACGAGTACTGCAATTCAGGGTCGACACTTGCAACTTCGATTTATTAAAAAACCTTTTTCCTTTTCCTTTTTAATTAATTACTTTTAAGGATAAAATAGTTATTTGCCTTTTTTTTTCCCAACTGCCACCCCTCAATTTTCTTCCAACCAAATGTAACATCTTCCCTCAACCCATCTTCCTCTCACCCCTCAAAATTTTCACTTCCCTTCCCTTCTATTCACTTCAATTCTTTTCCCTCATCAAAATTTTCTTGTACGAAACAGGCTGTAAACAAGCAAAAGGCATGGGGTAAGTGTACGGGATATACTCATTATGAAGTGGTGACAGCTTTCTCTGCCCTTGATAAGGGAGCTACCACCTAATGTTATAAAAGAAAAAACTAACTCCTCTTCTTTTGGAAATAAAAATTTAATTTAGTTAACTTCGATCACGATATGGCTCACTAGAGCCAAGACATGCCTCAGGCACTATTTTTCAGTCTGATGTATAACACAAGGCTTTCGCTTTGATACATAACTTTCTCTTCCTTCCATGTTTGTTGTGTTCATTGGGTAACATAAACCGAGTCCAGACTGTGATTCCGTTTTGCAAGCAGCAGTGTTGATGAATTGGAGATAAAGAGAGAAGCATATCGCTACAGCATCCTACCATATGGAGCATGAAACTTGAATGTGTCAGTGAATGCCTTCATTAACGGTGAAGCCGATGAAAGAAGAGAGAGAGTGGATAAATTTTAAATTGAAAAATGAAGAACAGGGGTGAGTTTGATAGTTACTTCATCCATGAACCAAAATGTTTCTTTATACTCTTGAAACAACTCTATATCTACAGTGAAAAGAGATGGAAATAACAAAATTTGTAGTTAGATCATTCAATTTAATACATCACTGTATCTCAATTTCCCTACGCAGAACAAAATTGTTATCATTAGCATTTATAATAACAGAAAATTTAACCTGTTCAGCAAATTCAATTTTGTTGTAGTTGTTGTACTGTTATTGTTATTACTTGTTAGGTGTCAAATAATTATAAAAAAGAACTATATTTTGGCTAGAAGAAATAAATTAATCATTATTCTAGTGAAACCAAGTTGCATTGTCAAATGAAATGGAAATATTAGAGTACCACATACACCAACACTAACTAATCATGGATCAATATAAATTCCCTCATTACAGAATTGAAAAACTTAATTAAGCTTCTTTTCCCAGAAGTGTGAGAAGAAACTTCTTGTAATCTCCAGAAACTTCCTTGGCCACAGAATTCTCCAGATGCTCACTGTTCCTCTTATAGTAAAGATCTTTTATATCCTTCAAATCTTTCTCGGCCCTTGTTACGATCACACGAGTGAGTGCATCCTCATAATTCCCAATCCTTTTAATCGCGTTCCGCAGAACCTATAAATAATGGCAAATTTTCTAGCCAAGTTAATCCTTGCATCATCGGAAATGTAAAAAAATTCTCTTGGTCATTAAAAGACCTAATTAGAGAGTTTATCATGATTCTAGATGTAAGACCTATTTCCTATATTTATCAATTTTTTTACCAAATGATCCTTTATTGATAGTCCCTCAACAATAATCAAAGTAAAAGAAAAAGAGATGAATTAAGGAAGAAGATTAGGGCATTTTAGAGGAGAGGGGACAATGTCATATTGGTTAGTTAAGGAAAAAAAAACATGTCATTGGTTAACTTGACTAACTTATTTAATCTAATCAAATTAATTAAATAGGTTCGACATTAAGAATCAAAGGATTAAGAACCAGAGGAATATTAGAATTGATTGGATTTGAAGCTAGGTTTTATATATTATATGTTGTTTAATAGAATTCATCCTTAAGTTGTGCTTATTTATCTCTCTATTGTCACACATACAAGTTTGAACTTCTTAACTTAATCAAGGAATTAAATTATTATACCTTTTCATAGTACTTCTTATGGTCATCGATGCAACGAATGGCAGTGTGCAATGCCCTGAGGAAATCATCAGATGCGTCATCCAGCAATTTCTGCATAAAAAAGGAAGTAGTTACTATCTATGAATATAAATGAAAAGTTTCAATATTAATTAACGGCTGTTTTAATGTTAATAATGATTTAATTTGATGCAACAACAATAATTATCTTTTAATTATAAAGCCAGATAATAGCTAGATAAATATATAAAAACTGTACATGCAGATATAATTAATGAAGTATAATTGTTGAACCTTAGTGATGGAAGTGGCATTATCATCTCTGTAGCGATTGAAAGTTGCAACAAGCTGAGCTTTGCTTCTTGTAGTAAGAATCCTTATAACTTCTTCGTAATTACCGTTCTTGTGTTTCAGAGCATCATGAAGAATATTAGCCTCAGTTTGTGCCAACCTCGCATTAACCTCCTCACCTTCGTACCTGTACGAGCTCACTAACCCTACCAATAGCTGCTCAAAAAAAAAAAAAAAAAAAAAAAAAAAAAAAAAAAAAAAAAAAAAAAAAAAAAAAAAAAAAAAAAAAAAGAGGAAAAATTCTACTAGCATTAATATTTACTCATCCTTCTAATACACACACATATATCTTTAGTCCTATAAACTTATAGGAATTTCAGTCTGGTCCTTTAATTTTAAAATATATCTTATCATTGTTAGTTTCAAAACCATTGTTATTTTAAAGAGAGTAAAATACGTAAATTTTCCTTATATTTACTATAAATTACATAGACCTCTCTTCGGATCTCCTTTAAAATAAAAATATAAATTAGATTAAAAAAAACCCTTATAGTATTGGGATTCAACTTTCATCTATCCAAACCGTTAGTTGACCGTTAAATTAGAATTTTTTTAATTTTTCCATAAATTTAAATGTTTAATATCAATTTTTTATTCAAATTTATTTATGATAAACTCTTTTAAATTGGTTGGCTAAAATTTTTTCCAATCATGTATTTTCAATGAAATTACAAAATTAAAAGATGATATAGTTTTGAGATCCTTTAAAATAAAAATTATTGAGAGAACTTTATCACTCTTGTGTTCTACATGACACATATTAATAAGCTTTCAATATATATACACACAGACACATATATACACAAACACACACACAACATATATAGATGTACATACATACATATATGTATGTATGTATGTATGTATGTATGTATGTACATGCATATATATACACATACATATATATGTATGTATGTGTATATATATAATTATAAAGATATACATACATATGTATGTATATCTATGATATACATACATATATATATATGTGTGTACACACACATACAAATACACACACACAGACAAATATAAACACACACATAAATAGCCCTAATTAGGGAATACTTGCCTGGCGAAGATAACCACTGGTATAAGAAGCCACATCCTCTTCCAAGGAATGCTTATAGCGATTGAGATAGGCTTGTCTCACAGCCAAGAGCTCTTGAGATGAATAGATACAAGCCAATTCCACTATCACATTGTAATCAACTTTCTTGCCATTTCTAATGGCAACATTTGCCAACACTGCTTTACGATCTGTTGGTTCCAACACCCATCGATAAACTGCTCTCTGCATTTTTGCCCAAACTAGTAAACACATCAGTGAACAAAAGAAAAGAATTAATTATAAGAAAGATGTGTGTATATAGATATATGCACCTCAAAGTCACCAGAGAGCTCAGATTCGAGGCGTTTAATGAAGTTCTCTTCGTAAAGTTCTTCATAAGCTTGTCTGATTAGCTGAATTTGAAAGGCATTTCTGTGACCCAATATTGTTATTACTGCCTTCTCATCAGTACCCAATCCTATAAAAATAATCTCCACATCAGTAATATTACATTCTATATAATCAAAGGGATTTATATCAGGTTTTGAGTTCAAAAATTGTGGATGAGAAAAAATGACTTTATTTAAAACCCGTCCTAACTTAAAACTCGGTTAGCTTGCAGTATTAAACTCGCCTGCTTAGTAACACCACTTTTTCTGTAATCAAACCTATGCAAAATTTTCACTTTCATGAACAGCAATTAATGGGATCAAATGGAAGGAATTTAGGAATAATTTGAAATTTGAATAGTTGGTAGCTAGCACCAAAAACTGAACAATTTGATTAAAAACTTGATAAATTAGATGTTATACCTTTGAAGGCCTTGTGCAGAGCTTCCGCGTCTTGAACGGGAGAGATTTCTTTAGGAGCAACCAAGGTAGCCATTGATGAAATTTCTTGGATCTTCCTTTCACACTTCACAGATATATATAGATGAAGAAGAAAAGTGATGTATTATGGTGAATTTAGGGGCTAATGGAAACCTCAATTTATAAGCCAAACTAGCTTCATCGAAAATAACGCCTGCTCATGCTTGTCATGTTTTTGAACTTTATATAATTAATTTTGATTTAATTAATAAATTGCGAATTATTATTTCTTAACTGCCAAGGACAAATAATGAATAATTAGTAACAACAAGTTGGTTGATTTGGTAAACCGTTAGCTGCTTCACATATAATTGTAAGGAGGAAAATATTAGTTCAAGACTTAGGAAGTGTGCTTACTATTTAGTTTATTGAAAAAGATAAAAATCCTTTACATTCTAAGCTTCTTTAAAGAAATTTGTCTCAAGTCTAAATGATTTGCAGATCAGATATATTGATAAAGTTTTTTTTTTTAAAAAAAAAAAAAAGAAAAAAAAAAAGAGGACCTTGATTCCCTTACTTCAATGGCTCAAGGTTCTTTCCTTGGAAAAATAAATACGCTGCTACATATGAAATGACAATTCATGAGCGGAGTTTTTGGCTCCTTATGATTGCATGGGGGACATTTGGCAATTTCTTTATTAATAATTTTATTTACTTAATTATTTTTATTTGTCTACTATGTTAAAGGGAAGCAATTAATATATCAGTATGAAATATAAAATAATAACAAACAAAATTGTATCGGTAAATCATAAATATTATAATATATTTTAGATTTTTTGTACCAAAAAATGTCTAGAAGATTGGACCAAAAAAAAAAGGAAATCTCTTTAAGTGGGGTGAGGAGTGTTGGCTACCATAGTTTTCCCCTTTAATATATTAAAACAATGCTTGGAATTTGATGTTAACGAAACAATTTTCATGAAGTTGTCTCCAAGCCCGAAAAAATCTCTCCAAAATTAAAAATTTATAAAATACTTCTCCATCCTTATTTATAAGATCCTATTAACAGGAATAATATTGTTCAAGAAAATAGGTGGCAAATCTATTGTTTTTCAAATACACCCTTATTTATAAGTGGATAAATGAAAGAGGGCTATAATAAGAAAAATGATCAAAAAGAATGTATGAGGAAAATTAATAAGGACTAAAATTGATAAAAATGAATTTAATGCTCAAACAACTTGAAAGAAGATTTCAGAAAAGGAGTCAGCACAATTTTATTTATTTATTTTTTTTAAAAAAAAGATCTTATAAGAAGGGAGTATTTCACGGGTGCAACATGATTTTGAAATGTTAATTTAGTAGTGCGACGGGAAGGAGATTAGACTGAAAGTCACGTGAAGCATTTTGGAAGGTTGTGGTTTCATTTTGCATTGGGTTGATCGATTCGACCAAATCCAAAAATTCCATTTATATGCTTTTGTCAGATTTGAATTCCTCTACAATTTCTTTTTAAAAATTGATAGGTTTATTAGTTATTGATTTGAAATTATTTTATCCCATCTAGTATGGTGTGTGAGACTCAATCATTCCTATAGTTTGTTCTTTTAATTGTTTTTCTTTTTATCTTTTTTCCAGAATATCATATGCTGAATGTAAAGAGAGCTCTATATTTTCATTTTTTTACAAATGTTTTACCAGAATACAATCATAAATCATTCGGTGGCCAAATTTAATATAGGGGACATAAATAAACAGGGTTTTTTCATTAGTCATTTGCTTCTAGAATATTCTTAATTTTTAGTGTTAATTATGACAAAAATAGTTAGCATATATTTAACATGGAAATATAGTTTTCATTAGTAAAAACATATTATTATTTTTTTCGTACAGGTTTAAATTAAAAAATGAAAAATATTCTTTTGATCCACTACAAAAGACCAGCCAATTACGGACGGTAAAGTCCTTTGTTAATTGGTCGCTAAGTCCATCGCTAAATTAACATTACAGAATTAAATGTTGGTCATTCTAACAAGTTTTTGAAATTCTTAATACTTTATTTTAGAGATAACCTTTATTAGATAAAAAAATATTAAATATCTAGTAGAAATTGGAATATTAAATTGGAAGCATATGTGTAAAAGAATTTCAATTTGTGACACATTTAAAAAATTTATTGCAAAACTATATGATTAATTCTAATGAATTTTTTGACCTTCTTATTAATTCTAATTAATTAAATATTAAATCGAATGTAGTAATGCAATTTGGAAAAAAAAAATATCAACACAACCCACTTTTATTATTTCCTCTTTTCCTTATTATAAGAATCTCCCACATATTTCATACTATAACATGTTTTTTAGGATACTAATTTTTAGCTAACAAGAAATTTTTTAACTACCTAACTGAATTTCTTAAACATTATTTTTTTTTATTGAGAGAAATTTTGATATTTACAATAAATAACCATCTTTAATTAACATCTTAACTTGTGTAAGTTTGCCGCTAAAATATAATACTCCATCTGATTTATTTTACAAGACGTTTCTAACTAATTCATGCGTATCAATGAAAATATTTAAAAATTATTAAATTCGTCATAAAATTTAAGTTATTTTCAATATTATTCCTATTAATCATACTAAAATCCAACACCATACTCCCATGGATTCTTTTAGAAAAGTTTGAAATTTGAATTGTCTTGATCCTTTTTATAAGATCCTACTGCATTTAATGTGTTTTATCATTTTGACCCTAATTAATTCTATTCACTCTCATAATCTTTTTCCCATAAAACATTCTATTTCATATTTTCTCATTACAATTATAATTCTCTCTCTTAAGGGCATACTTTAAAAAAAAAAAAAAAAAAAAAAAAAAAAAAAAATTCACTTCTTACCTATCTATTACTTGTAGTTCATTTTAATTGTTTTCTTAAACCACGTAATTCAGTCATTAAGCTGTTATATAAGAAGGATTGGAGGAAGTAGTACTTATGTTCCCCTCACTACCGTTGTTTAATATGGGCATATAAAAAATAATAATAATAATAATGCTCATTGAAACTATCAAAACTACTTATAAAAAAGACTAAAAATATTTTCTAGATGACATCCTATAAAATTGACAAGAGTGAAAAATGTGAGTTTTTCAGAGAGTTTTAAAATATTTAATTAATTATTTGGCCAAAAATGTAATAATTTATTGTAATTATTGAAAAAAAAAATAGAAGTGTTAATTTCACATTTGAAAAACACTGCATTCTTAAGAGAGCTATGCTCTCCATATTTGTTACAAACTCAAAAGTGATTGCATGTAGGGGACAAATTATTTAAAAATGAGGTAAAATATTTAAGAAAATACATGTTTGGATGATAATAAAATTATAAAAGAATTTTTTGCAGAATAATATCATAATTCGCATAAAAATATGTCTTAATATATACTCTATGTTTCAAGTACCACTAAAAAAAGGGGAAAAAAAGCCTTTAGCGATGAACAAAATCCATCGCCCGAAAGACAAAATCCATTGCAAAAAGGCTTTTTACGTGGGAAAAACCGTCATCGCAAAAACCCTCGTTGGAAATGAAATTTGCAACAGATTTTGAGCCATCAAAATCCGTTGCAAATTGCAACGGGTATATTCGGACACAAAATTGTGTAAATTGTTGCAACAGGCGTGCTTGCCCGCATTTGAAAAATTGTGTAAATCCGTCACAAATTGCGAGGAAATATTGGAAAAAAATTCTATCACAAAATGAAGAATTAGAACCAAAAAAAAAAAAAATTATAATTATTAGGGCTCTTCCACAAAGAACCACTCAAATAAAGAAAATAATATTATGAAATAAACAATACTAAATTATGTATTAAAAAAAGTGTATATGAAGAGATATATAAGTAGCAATCCTAAAAAATTATACATAAATCAAACGAAATATAAACAACAATGTTGCCAACAAAATAAACTAAAAAGCAAAAAAATCATAAATAAGCTCATCATCATCACCCGGAACCAACCCCTTATCTTCGTTGTTTTCCTTCTCATCCTTCAATAGGGCTTGGAGCGATTCCTGCATTTGCTTCATCATCTCCGCTAGCTAATTCACTAGTTGTGTCGTAACATCAAGCTGCTGTGTGGTAGCATTGAGCTACTGTTCCAATGCCTTCATCATTTTAAGATCATTTGCAAATACATCATTAGGAAGTAAGTTTATTTTTTGTACTTTATTTAAATCGATCAAGGAGTGAAAATGTAAACCAATTAAGCTCAGAAGCATTACGTTTACCTACAAAAACTCTTTATAACAATTCAAAACATTTTGTATTAAGACAAATTCCATAAGCAACCTTGTGTACTCAAACTTCCACAAAGTTCAACTCATAAGTGCACAAAATTTAGAGTATAGGACTTTGCAAAGATACTCAACAATGTAGCAATTGAGTGTTTCGGAATAACGGAAGAAATGCCAAAAATATTTTTTTTTCAGAAAATTCTAGGTAAACAATCCACAAAGTGGAACTCAAGAATTTTCAAAACTTCTAAAACTTACCTCAAAATTTCAGCAAGAGAAGCATTGATTCCAAAAGCTTATCAATCCAATAGCAAGTGACCAAGACAATTTAATCACATCCAATTCAATCCCTTGAGTTCAAACCTCAAGCCATGCAATAGAATGGTTTAAACCAAATTTGGGTGTTCAAACCTCAATTTTTTTTTTTCCAATAAATTTCAACTCATGACAGCAGCCATAGGATTCGAAATTCAGTTTCACTAAGCACAAATTCTACCCTCAGATCAATGTCCCAATTAGAATTCAGTCACAGCTATGTGAATTACAAAACACAACAAAATGATGGTAAATAACAGCAGCTTATAACCACCACCAATATGATAGCAAGCAAAGCACAATTCGGATTTAATTTTTAGTAGTAAACAACCAATATAAACCAAAAATGAGTTCCAGTAAGATTTGCTTAATGCAGAGGCCAAAATCAAGGCAAAAGTTGTTAGTCTTAGTCAAGAATGTTGACAACATTCAAACACAAGCCACCATCCGAATGTGGAAGCTCACATTTGGCTCAGCAAGTAATGTTTAAATGCAGTTAACCAACTTGTAGTCTTCCTTTTAGAGACTACCCAATCAAGCAATACAAAACATAATAACCCTCAGATCAAAACTCACCAGTTCAAGCATCAGTTTAGCATGCTTTAACACTTAATCAAAACCACATAGGCATCATACTACTACTGCCTTCAAACTCAACTCTATTCTAACCAAATCCAACCTAAAAATAGATAAAGGCACAAACTTTACCTAAAAAAAAAGAAGAACATGAACAAACCAAAAGAGCACGACAAAGAGTGATGTTGAAAGAAAGAGAGAGAGAGACGATGGCTAAAACACTGTTACTTCGTCTTTGAACCTAACAAGATGAAGCAGAGGAGCGCGTGAGGGTGACGATTCGAAGGTGATGGCGTGGCAAAGGAAGGAGGCGGGTGACAGCTTGGTTGGGTTTTTGTGAGAGAGCGAAGGCGGATTTGGTTCTGAGAATGGCAAATTTTACGAACACAGGGGATGAACGAATTTCAGCGACTAAAGGCAGAGAGAGTGGATGAGGAAGGATTGGGTAAGGGAACGGTTGAAGACAAGACGAAAATAGAAGAGGGTTGTGTAGATCGAGCAAGAGAGAAGATTAAGCATGGAAGAAGAAGGTCGCCGCTTCATCAAACTCGTGGCTCCGTGCAATCTGTTATGTGGGTGAGAGCGAGGCAATATATAATGGTGGAAGGAACTTAGGGTTTGGCCATGGAGAAAAATGTGAAAGAAGGGGACTGAATGGGTAGGAGGAAGATGTTACCACTTTTTTCTGTCGCAAAATCCCGTTTTGCGATAGATTTTTTTTTTCGTCACAATTTGCGACGGTCTAACGATAGACTTGCCATGAACTCTGTGATGATAGTTTCGTGATGGAATTTTAGCCTATTTTCTGTTGCATTTTTTTTGGCAGTCACAAATTCCGTTGCTAATGGCGATAGATTTTTTTTTTCCTTACAAATTCTGTCGCCCTTGAGGTATTTTCTAGTAGCGTACCCCAGCCTGATTTAGATTGTAATCACACAAGTTACCTCACTATGTCTTGGGATGTTCTGTAGGTAATTTGAAGTTCTAAATCATATTAATATTTGAACTCATCTAATCCAAGTTACATCCAATCTTAACTGGCTTGTTTGTCAAAGCTATTGAACTCTCAGTCAAAGTCTACTAAAATGTAAATTTCAAATGATAAAGCTTTGATTCCATCTTAGACTTTGGGTACATGTCGACTAGAGGTCAAATTATAGTAACATGAGTCAGTTGACTTTGATTCAACTTCAAAAATGACCTAACTTCAAGTTAATATATCTAAGGTAAACCTGAGTTACAAAGCGTGTCTTTAAATTATTGCATGTACGCGATCGAGTTCAGTATATTCAACCTCAAGTTCCTTCCTCATTGTATTTAGTTGTCACATATCAACATCAGGTTATTCTTTGTCAAATCTGTTCAAGCTCTTATCTCTGAAACTATTCATGTTTTACTCAAGGATGCATTAACATGAAGCTACTCTCTTCGGTTGTAACTAATCTTCATTCAAATTGAAGTTATTCTTTGTTCATCTCGAGTCAAGCCCTTCATCTTTCAGATCCTTCATGTTCAACTTGAGCCAGTTGTGTTTAATTTGAAGTTGCCCTCAAAGATGCTTGAGTAAGCCAACATGCTTGGAATAGAGAGTAATACTTTTTCACTGCCATATATCTTAAGATTACTGATAGTTGATGTTCTTATTTATCATTGTTTGATTGTATCATTTGCAACCATTAAGATTCAGCGTCATAGAATATGTCCCATTCAAGTAAGCCCTTATTCAACGTGAGTTAGAATGCTCTGAATCTCATAACAACGCTTTGGAAATTTCAAATTTAGTCCAATTAATATCAGTCAAAGTTGTTTCAATCCTTTCGTAAGTGTTTCTAAGTGTATTAAGACATAAAAGAACATATTAAAACAACTTTGCAGGTGTTTACGCAACAGATTGATGATCATCAACTGCCACATTACATGTGACAATTGCTTTGTGTCAGAAGCATTTAATGCTCACATATAGTAAGACATCGCATGCTTAACAAGAAGATGAAATCCCGGCCTCAATGGAAAGAAGAATGAACCTAACGGTAATCCGACAACCTTCAACTATAAAAAGACAAACATTTTTATTGGAATGACGTGTATGTTTTCAAACTCAAGTTGTTTGGTCGACAAAGGAGCAAAAAATTATAGGTCACTGTATTTATTTTTTGGAGGATAGGGGATAAATTAATGTCTAGGTGGGTTTTGTGGTTTTTTTTTTTTTTTTTTTTTTTTTTTTTTTTTTAACCTCAGGAAATAGAGGTGTGTTTTTTGGCTTTGATTATGACTCTAATTATAATTATAAATCAATTTAAAACTTTATTACTGAAAAAATCCACACCAACTCATCCCACTAACTCCGGTCTTTAATATAAGATATATATTAATTTAGTTAGATTAAGACAATATAATAAATTATTTATTTGTTAAAAATGTATGTTGGTTTCATAAAATACCCTTTTAAATCATTAATTACAATGAAGTCACTTGTTGATGCAAACTCTCTCAACATATGCAGTCAAAAGGGATAATTAGGGGAAAGAAGATAATATAGGATAACAAAGTATATTTAAGACACCATTTAACCTCTAACTAGCTTTTTATATTAGGGGACCAAAAAGTAGTTCTATTCAGGAATCACTCAACTACAAGTATCGGTTTTCTCATGTAACACCCCGTTTTTAAAAGCGGATTTAAAATTTTCATCAGAGTAGAGCGTCGGAACAATTTAAAAGAGCGAGTATCTAATAAATTTTCACTGTTGGTGTATCTGGTTGCTTTTAACAGCGGTACAATTATCCCAATATTCAAAAGTACGTTAATACATATCCAAAAAGAAATTCTCCAGCCGGGTCCTCACTTTGCTTGCTTACCCTTGTCCTCGGTCCCCGATTCCTCCGGATCCCGAGGCTATAGTAGGAGAGCGAGGTCCAATGCCCATTGGACCTCGGTAATCGGTTAACCTTATGCTTAAATATGACGGTATATGTATGACAGATATTCATGGCATTTCAGCAATAATCAATTTATAGGCACACAGCAGATGTATCCCAACAGTACATAAGCACACAGCAGATGTATCCCAACAGTATAGAAGCACACAGCAGATGTATCTCAACAGTACATAAGCACACAACAGATGTATCCCAACAGGACATAAGCACACAGTAGATGTAAAGTTATCATCTATCACATATAAGCATACATTAAGCATCAGAGTTAGTGTTACAATACGCGAACGTACCTTTGTCGGTGATCGCGGTACGTACGTCGGTCGGCATGTGTTCACGGATCGCCTATAATAGTAATATCGCATTATTTTCGTACAAATCACATCCTAAGAGATATTTTGGCTACTAATGACTATTTTACCCTTGGTGGATTCATTATCTCAATTAAACTCCTTAATTTCGTGAAAAACGTTGTTTCAGCATTTCTGGCAAATTTTCGCTTAACTTCGATAAATCATAATTAGTTCTACATGAGGTTCCGTAAAATTATTTGGAAACCTTAACATGTCTATTTTCAGGTAAAAATACTTATTTTCACCTAGAATTAGTGAATCATTCCCAGTTTAACATTTTTTAACCTCTGCCCGGAATTTCTCCAAAAACGTAGCCTAACTTTGAGAATTTCTATCTCCATGCACAAAATTTGAAATAATATGTTTGTGGAATATTTGAAAAGCCCTATATGTCTATTTTAACCATGAATATTTTCAGAATTGTAGCATCTCATCTTCATTATAAAAGTATGACGTTTTTGCTATTTGTTTTTAAATCCCTAACCGATGAATTTTCGCGAGCTTCGCTATTTTGCTTTTCGACTCCCAAAAATTTTGCCATACTATATGGCTCATTTTATTTTCTAAATATTAATATTTCTAACTATAAAAACATGATACTAACATTATTCTAAGATATCTAAGATCAAAGCCACTTCTATCTAAGAAATTAAGAACTACAACTTAAAGAACTTACTTGCAAATGCTAGACTCCTTCAAGAAGCTCCTCACTCTTGCTCTCTTCCCTCTATATTCAGATTTCTATTTCTTGTTTTGGTGTGAAAATTTATAAAGGCCAATGCCCCTATTTATAGTAATTTGTCATGGCATCATGGTAAATTTTCACAACCTATCTCTTCTCAAGTTTGAATTTCAAATCCACATGTGTGAAATACTCTTGGCTCCAAGAATGACATTGGTGGCTTCTCCCCCTTCATGCATTCTCAAGCAAGCCTTGGTGGCCTCTCCACCTTCATGCATTTCCAACTTGGTGCTTTAATTCCCTAGTTACTCTAAGCATATTTGTAACTAGATGACCTTGGTGATTGGTTAGCAATTAAGCAAAATGCTCTTAGGGTTTAGTTTGGAGTCTAATCCAATTCCCTAATTATTTTTTTGATTCTTGAACATTATGGCTTAATTAGAAGTATTTAATTACCCCTTCATCATTTTAGAATTTATTGTATTTGTTAGGTAACCATCAAGATGATAATTCATCCTAAGCCAAATTTGTGTTCTTGTCTTGGATTAATGCTTGTACTTAATCTAGGATTAAAATCCCTTAATTGTCTTTGATAATACTTAATTGAGTAATTAATTGACTTATGGACTTATCATGAGGATTAGTGGTTATTTAGGCAAATTTTACTTCTCTTTAATTGGCTTGAGATTTTTACTAATGGAACACTTGATTCCCAATGAGCCAACAAGGCTATTCTTCTTTAATCACATGTGTTTTAACTTAGGAAATTTTCGGATTTTCTCCTCCTCTTGCTTTATTTTTCCATGGTCCACAATCATCCACACACAAGCCTTTGTTGCCTCTCGAATTTTCACTTAGGTTTAGTCTTTAATTAGCTAAATCTTTGGTCATAAATCCTAAAATGGTGTTTTAGGTGTTATTGAATTTATTTGATTGGCTACTATATTAATCATGATCATTAGTAATCATCTTTATGCTAATCTTGGCCCTTCATTAGCCATTGGTCTTTAATTAGGGTCACACATCCCAATTTATGACCTTAAAACATGTTATTAAATTAATTATGGAAGTTCTATTAATCTAATTAATGTAGATTTAATTATCTACTAATTGTTGGTAATTTTCTTTAATTGGTTTAATTATTTTCTCACAACTTTTTGATTTTCTATAGCCATTTATGCACCATGCATTTATTTAATAATCATAGGGCAACTTATGGTCCCTAAAATAGTATTAGATTTTTGCCTCTTTAATTTCCAAGGAAAATAATCAAATAAATTACTAAAATTAGAGACAACATACTTTCTTATTTTAAATAGGTATTAATTTGCCAAAATATAATATCCAAGAGAAATATAAATTCTCGGTATTACATCTTGCACAAAGTGGTACGAACGGGGCTGTGTTTGGGAGGAAACTTAATTTAAAAACTAGACAAGACTAAACATTTATTAATTTCAAAAAATGTATTAATGTAAATGATATATAAAAATATAATCTAGAAGAAAGGTTGATTCTAGTTTTTTAGACAAAATGACAAGGCTAAAGTATATGTATGGCTCTCTAAATTTATATTAGTATTAAATTTTAATCTAGTTCTTTAAGTTTATAAAGTGTATTTTTAACCCTTTAATGTTAACACCAAAGTTTCCTTAGCAGAAGATACTGACACAAAAAATTTAAATGATGTGTTGGCAGTTAAATGCGGAATATTAATCTTTAATTTAAAATTTTGTAAATTTAAAAAATATTTAAAATAGAATACAATGAAGATTCACTTTTGACATCAACTCATATTTCAAAATATAAAAATATCATTTTAAAATATTAAATTTTAAGTATGCTTTCTCAGTATAGTTGCAGAATCGTCATTTCAATTCGATGAATGATCATTTTTACTTAATGAGACTAAAAATGTTAGTATCAAGGAACTAAAAACACGCTTTATGAACTTAATAAACCAAACTGAAATTTGAGAGAAATTTATACTACAACAACAACATTAATGAGAATGAGATGATGATAATATATTGTGGCGTAAAGGGCATGTATGCGGCTGGGTAGGCACTAGAGAGAAAGATTTAATTCATGAGATTTTTTTTTCAACAAAAATTGAAGTTCCTCTAATGATAATTTCCTTAGTTAAAATCTGTTTATTTTCTATTCAAAAATTACAAAAATAGTAATTAATTAATAAAAACTGTCAAGACTATAACGAAAATACATCAATAATAAAAATTATTATGTCTTAATAATTTAAATAAAGAAGAATAGACAGTATATTGTTATGCACATAAAAGAAACGACTTTGTTTTGAGAAAGTAGATGAACTAATCTTGAAATCCCTTCCAATCACAAAAAGGCCATACTTCCTTTCAGTTCTCCCACCTTCTTTGTGCACAACACTTCGTTTTTATTCATTCTCTTGGTTTTACAGGGTAGAAGTTCCGCGTTTTCCTCATTCAAAAATTTCATCTGGTTTAAATTTTGATTGGCAACGTATGACAATACTCCTCCAATCTTTAAATATATGAGCTGATTGAGAAGTTTGATCTTATTCTAAATATAAGATCTCAATACACTTTGCCTCCTTATCCATAATTTTTTCTCAACAAAATGGTTTTCATTACACTACTACAGATTTAAGTACATATAGCGCTTAATATAACGGTCACAATGAATAAACATTATGTATGTCGAGGCGAAGGTCGTACAAGAATATATAATATTTAAAAGTAACAATTAATTATATGAATTATCATGTATTGCAAGGTGAAGTTTGTAAAAACAAAAAAATAATAGTTGTAGTTAAAACCGTCATTTATGTAGTAACAAAAATGACAGTTCCTTCAAAACAACCATCATGTAACACTAACAAACGAATTGTCTTCCAACCTCTAATATCAACAAAGGCAAAACATAATTGTATTAAGAAACAACCATTATTTAACATTTTCATAACCTTTCGTAATGTCATCAAACATTCATAAGTCATAACCCTTTGTAATATGATACATCTCTATTTAAACTCATATATTCCTAATGATTCTTACTACTTTTCTTTATCACCCTCCTACCTCTTTCATTCATCATGTTAAGATCCCAGGGAGTTCCTCCCCACCACCACCACCATCTCCTCCTCCTCCTCCTGAAATGGAGGCTTTGATGCAGTTATTAGCAGGCCTTGACTGCCAAGGCCTGCCATGTAAGACATCTTGTGGCATATGCCAACAAGATGAACATGAAGTTGAACTTGATACTTCATACAACACTACTATAAAAAATAAATTTAACGACATTGATTAATGCCCATTTTCAGAAAACATAAGTTAAAAGGAGGTGGTGCGATTTTTTAAAATTTGGCTTAACTTTCAATGACTATTTCCAGATAAACAATCGTTGAAAGTTAAACTTTCAACCATTTTTATAAAAACAGTCATTAAAAGTTACTTTCAACGACTATTATTAAAAAAAAAAAAAATCATTAAAATTTAAGGTGAAATTTCATAAAATAGGAATATTTTTTAGTTTCAACAATTATTATGTAACACCCCCACTATTGTAAACAATGTATTTGTAATTACTGATGAATTAATGAAAAGATCTTGCTGTTAATTTAATAATTATTATTTTATTTCATATTTAAAATTGAAATATATTAATTGTAAAAAGGTTCCACAACCTTAAGATTTTATAACACAATAATCAAATGGAGAACTCCTCAGGAGATAAAGGATTCTAAAAGGCCCAAAAAGTCACCCACTATGACTAGAGAAAAAAATGTATCCGTTGAAACTATGGCGGGACCCAGGTTTGGAAAGGAGCAGGTATGTCACTTGGTTGAGGTAACATAAAGTTGCTTTAGTCAACATCCCGTATCCTCTTTCTAATAATCTGTAATTCATTAACAAATTAATTAAATGCAATTAAGTATAATAATGAGTAATGATTTGAAGCAATGAAACAAAATCAATTGATTTTGATTTTCCTGGGAAAAATGACAAAACACAGGCATATTAATGACATAGGACATTTGAAGATTTTGTATGATGCCATTATCATGACTAAAGGTCGAGAGGCAAGAAAGGGACAAGCAAAAAATTCATACGCCAAAAATATGACAAGAGTAGATGATAAATGACTAATTATTACACTGGACACATGTCACCAGGTAAGAACAAAATGCCTTGAGTCAAGTGCGTTAAATGACTTGAGAAAAAGTAAAAGGAAAAATAGTCAATTTATTGTCCTTTCAACATTGAATTTCATTCACCATGAGGCAGAAGAGAAAAAATCCGATGATTTTATTCATATTGCCTAGAGGCAATCCAAACACAAAACAATTTTGCCATTAAAATGATCCCATAGTAATTACGATTTTGTCATTGTATGTGAATTTTCCAAAACTTGCGGGAGTGACTTGAGGCAAAACTAATTGACTGAATGCCTAGAGTCATTGCCTAGAGGCAATTATGTAGTGACTAGAGTCATGAGGTGAAGTTCAGCGTAATTACAATTTTGCCATTAAAGTGAATTTCATAGTAATTACGATTTTGTCATTGTATGTGAATTTTCCAAAACTTACGGGAGTGACTTGAGGCAAAACTAATTGACTAGAAAAGTAAAGTTCAACATATTTACGGCCATTAGGGTGAATTTTCACCATAATTATGATTTTATCATTTTCAAGTGGATTTTCCAAAACATATGCCTAGAGGTAAAATATTGGATGACTAGAAAACCAGAAACTCCAAATTTTCATCTAAAATTAAGATTCAATTACATTATAATTGTTATCATCAAAACATCAAAAACATGAGAACTAACAGAAAGGACCGGTTGACCAACAATTGGACAGATAAAGTGGAAAATGGAATTAAATGCAAGGGACCAGATTTGTTGGCCCCATTAGGTGCCACCTAGTCCCCTTAATCATTAAAATTCATTTGGAGAAAAAGACAAAGAAAATAAAGGAGTTACGGGTCAAAACTGGTAATTTACATAACTCCCAGGCCAAAGTAGGTAATTTTCTCCAAATGAAAATTAAAAATCTAGATATTTTGAAGGGGGCATGCCACTTTGCAGACCTAGAACCCTCTAGAATTTTTCTTGGAGAAAAAGTAAAGTCCAATCAGTCCATTAATCAAGATGTGGGCTCTACCGATTGGTCAAAAAGGTGTTTTGGGTCAAAATAAGTAATTTTCACCAAACAAAAAGATAAAATATGATGGAAGAGGCTAGGGATGTGCCACCTCAACCTAGAGTCCTCTGAATTTCTTGCAAGATAACCAAAATATTAGATCCAACTAGACAGAATTTACACTAGTTATTTTAGACAGTTGAGATTCGTTTAACCATTTTAAAAAGGAGATAAACTCTTCATTTTCTCCTCAAAAGAAACATGCCCCAGCTGAAGGAAAGATAAAGGTTCAGCAAGCTTCCATAACCAAGACCAAGCACCCAATCACTTAGACTACCAAGCTAAAGCTCCAAATCAGGTAAACACCAGAAACCCGCACCTATGGAACTTAAACTTGTGGTTTTCATCCAACTGGTTAGGGTTTGGTGTTGAGGTCTGATTTTGGAGTTTTTGATGGTCCCAAATTTTTTAAAACGTGATTTTGTATGAGGTTAAGTTTAAGTTTAAGTTTCCGAACTCAAAATCACCGAAAAACCTAGAAACAAAGCTTGCTTTGCCAGTTCGAAAATGCGGCGAAGAAGCTTCAACTAAATTTTTAAAGGGTAAATGAACTTGGTTTTGGCTAACATTTTACAGGTAGAAATTAAAATTCCTGAGCTTCACTGTGATATATAATTTTGTGTCTTTTGGATTTTTCTACTAAGAGATAAAAATTGTTAAATTTGGCTCTGGAAGCAACAAGGCAAATCTGGGACCAGGGAGTGAACAATTGGCTACACACCAAAATATGTGTACTTTTGGTCTCTAAACATATTTTTCCTAAAACATAGACATATTAATGGTTCATATGGCATTGGTTTTATACAAAAATGAGTTTTTTTGGAATTTATTAAAAATTCTTGAAGTTGGGCCAAATCCACTGGATTTCTGGAAAGTCTGTGTGAGCTCGGTTTTTGACAAAATAATGCAAGGGTATTTTTGGAAATACTAAAAATGGTGTATTTTGATTTTATTTAGGTCAAGGGCATTCTTGGAAAAATTTTCAAGCTTAATAAAATATTAAGGGCAATATATACCACACCATGTATTAATCATTTTACTCAGATATCTTTATGTGTTGTGTTGTATGTTTGCATTTCCATGTATGTATGTTTTTGTGTTTGTGCCAAATATGCAATCAGAGCTTGTTGGGTTAGAGTCCCTAACTATGTGTTTCCTAGTGCTGAGAAAGATCAGTTCATAGCTAGCCTTAGTTGGCGGCTGTACGGGTTGATAGGTCCGGGGCTGTCCTGGTGCAAGCATCTTTACGGGTCGTGACTCCGGTAAGCTTGAGGCTTGCCTTGTAAGGCAACCTGACGGCACGTGGTAGTCGGTAATGTATATGTTTCTGTTTGCATATGTGGTATATTTGGCATGTTCTATTGACTTTATATCTGGCATGGTTACCTGCATACACTCTTCACATTTAGTATTTGAGTATTGACGGTTACTCTGGGGGCCACTATCGGACTCCAGACGCTTCTGTAGCTGCAGGAGAACGTGCCTACAGTAAAGACCCCTTTTTGGAAAGGTAGGGCCCGACGGTGCAGTGAAGAATAGGGAATGCCCTATCATTTTGTATTTTACTTTTGGATGACTATATCTATTATTTTGGTATTTATCTTGGATAACTCTATCCTTAACCCTTCGGGGGCTTATACTTTTTGTTCTTTTTACTTTTACTAGTATAGTAGTTAGTCCAAACCGGTCCTATGCTCTGTTGCAGTTTACTCTGATAAACATTAAATGGACTTATTTATAAAGAAAAGGTAACTAATTAAAGGAATCTCTCTAACCCGCCACCCGAAAGAGCGAGGCCTGGAGATGTAACATATTATACTAAAACAGTCGTTGAAATAAAACTTTCAACGAGTAAAATATTCATTGTAACTGAATTTTTTTTTTTTTTTCATTTTTCGGCTTAACTTTTAACAATTGTTTTTTCAAAAATAATCATTGAGAGTAAAAATATATTCATATTTTTCAACCTCTTACTCTTGTGCCTCCGAATTTTGTACAAAAGCTCTTTGTCGCGTCTCCTCTTCTTCTCTCCATCTCTGAACCACCTCCAAGCCCTTGTTAGAGCAAATCACTTCTCCCAACCCCTCTTCAAATTCCAAACGTGAACTTATTTATTGAAGACCTCATTCCTATGCCTGCAACAAAGCTCTCATCAATCCTCATTCGTTTACGTGCCAAAGCCCTCTTGCCGTCATCATCGTCTGTGGTCACCATTTGTCAAGTGGTTGTGACTCCTTCAGGTATCATCATTGTTGTCATTTTGAATGTTTAAAACTTTATTTTGTAAAATCTTTTTGTTTTTTGCTACTACTGATTCTTTTGGATATTATTGGGTATTGTAGCTATCTAAAACTTATTTTTGGTCATTGAAATATGAGTTGTGTCTGGCTAGCTAGATTTTTCTAGGTTATCCCTGGTTTGTAGAAATTTGAATCTGCAAGGGATTTCTTTTTGCGGTAAGTATCATACCCCTTGTAATTACGACATTTATCAGAGTATTGCAGTGAATGATAGTGAGTAACACAAGGATAAAATAGTCAACTGATAAATAGAACATACTTGGTTGTGTGTAGGAATAATCTACTGAGTTCTTAATACAGTGATCTATGAATGTATTGGTACCAAAATATTAAGATTTCAAATTCAGCAGGAATAAAACAAAACATGTCTATATATTTCCAAGCTTATTAAAGTCTAAACAGTAGCCATTAGTAATCCATACTTGCTGCCTTTCCTTTGGAACTTTGTTTACCACAATGACCATGCCTGGATCCTGAGCTCTTAGGGAAATCTGGGATTCAATTTGAATCCCAGAGTAACAGTTAATCTCACCAATAGAATATAAACAGTATATGATAGTCAATCATAACAAGTAGTCCACAACAACATAGCATTCAATAAACATAGTGCGATCTCATGCAACAAAAACAGCAAACACAAATTACATAACCATAGTGTTAGGTATACCATGTAGCCTATACCGAGATTCCCCTTGTACACCGGAGTTCTCAATCGAAACACCAAACTAGGAATAGTAGACTAGAACCTACCGAGAGTTCCCTGGAACCACCAAGGTTCTCAATCGGAAGCATCCGAGTCCTCTAAATGCAACTGTGTTAGCCACCTAAGGACTTCTGTTCAATAGGCCCTACCCCAATTCCCTCCACCAAGAAGGTACTCCATGGTCAGCCCTTCCGCTTAATCGAGTTGTGAGTGATGCTAGTCCACACAGGACAGGACAATCACATGTATGATTTAAGACAGACGTACACAACCATAGAAAGTGTGTGAATATTAAGTTATTATCTGACTACTTCAAAGTCTTCAACTGGCTTCACATCCGTTTGATTGGCTCGACAACTATCACATCCTATAAATATACATTTACAGACGGCGGGTTACTATTTGTCTAAACTCTTCATAATCTCTCATTTGGAATAAAATCATTCATCCACTTAATTGCAAATATTGAATAGATATTAGAAACTAATCATTAATTCCATAATTTTTAGGCCTAAAATTATCCTTTACGAATATTTCTTGAACTTAATCTTTTACTAAAATAAATTTAAGGAAAAATAGGCCTTAATTTCTATTAATTATTTTGGCCAAATCTCATAATTTAATTTCCATATAATGTTCCAATTTTCAAATTCCAGAAATTTTGGGATGCTATAGCAAGCATTAGGGAATTTGGTCATTACTTGTTGCCAAATGCAGACATGTGCATGCTCATCAAGTTGAGGTTTCAATGGTTGCAAATGTGATTTTATAAGTTGAATTGGAGGGGATTGCATAAACTCTGTGATCATAGCTGCTGTGGGCTTGCTCTTAAGCTGTGATTTAAAAACGAACAACATTATTCGTTGGGTTTGGTGCTGTTTTTGAAGCTGCTCCGCTTTGTTCTATGTTTTTCATGAGTGCAAATCTAAAAATATGATTGCTAAAGTGCTTCACAATTATCTATTGTTACTTATTGTTGTCTCTAACCTTTTTCCAAGTTCAATCAACTGAAACATTATCAAACTCCATTGTGTGCATTGGTTTGAAATTCCAGAATTAATTGCAAAACCAATTTGGAACTGAATTTCTAGGACCGTAGCATCATTATTTGAGAACATATAAGCATTGCTTTTAGTTATATGGGATTCCTAAATTTTGCTACAATAGCAATTGATGTAAGAGAACCTCAATTTGCTGCTGCGTCTTCTTGTTCTGCATCCTGGAACAATTTATCCCCTAGCTGTAACAAGGTTTTACTTGTAACTTTGAATCAAATCTTGCTTGCTGATTATAAAATATTGTTTGCGTGTACTTGCATATCTTAAGTTGCTGTTTTTACTGTCAAAAGTGGCTGATAGGTTGCATATCCTTGCACGTCTGAATTTTTGCATAGCTGATTGCATTTTAAGACAAACTTTCACTTGCTGCCTCTGTTAAATGCTGAAATACAGATCTAAAATTAATTGCTGGAAATTTTGTTCTTTAAAGATCAGACTTAAAGTGATATATCATTGAGAAGTACGAAGATGATTTTGAAGAGCAAAGACATGATTTTATTTGTTTGTTTTAACTCTCAATTTCAGAGTTCATAAACTGATTATTAAGTAGGAAACAAGTTTATATGTTGGAATGTGGAATCTGTTTCAGCAGATTTCTGACTTGCAAGTCATTGTGATTGAAGGAAACAATTCAGCATTATTTCAGGAGGCAAATTGGGACAATGTGATCGATTTTAATTTTTAATTCCAATAATTTAGATGCTAGTTGACATCCAATATAACTCCATTTGTAAAATCAGAAAGAACTACATGATTAGAGTGATAATTGATGTCATACCACTCAAAACTAAAGAGATGTTTTTAAAGCACACCCTTTTTATATCTTCTCATGAAAACCTTCAATTTTTATACAGAATAAAGACATGTTGTTTTAACTATTCTCTTCAAATCTTATCTTTTTCCTGTAGTCAAATGGTATCTGAATGAATGAACTTCTATGTATATTGACTAGTTTAATTTTTTGTAGTCAAAAGTCATCATTCAATCAATTACTCCCTCGAATTCTTTTTATAGTAGCCTAAAATTTGAATTTTCTTAGTTCGTTTTATAAGAACCGACAAAAGTTGTATGAACATTAAATGAGTTTTTTTTTTTTTGCCCCTCATTGATTACATAAATTCCATCAATTAAAAGGTTTGGTTGTACCTATATTTAGTCAATTTATCTCTCTTACTTGCCTCTCATAAATAAGGGCATACCTAGAAAAACAAAGTTTATTTTAGACATACTTATTGTTTTTAACTAATTTTAACCACTTTTTAAACTAAATAATTTGATTATTAAACTCTTATAAATAAGATTGGAGAGAGTACCACTATCCTTTTCTTTTATCTCCTACCGTGTCCACTTCCTAGGTTTCAGTAATGGGATGTTGAATTTTAGAAGTTGACCTTGTTTTATGGTAAATGGAATTGGAAAATTGATTGGTACACTGATTGACAACAAATTGATTAGCCTCGGCAGACAATTTTGACTATAGCTAGTTTCTCGCCCATCATAATGATCGGAGGCACCAATCAAGGATGTATTTGGTTCACTGTTATATACTTGTTTCAATTCATATATTTTTATATGCTAATTGCTGCATCTCCTGTATCCGTAACATAATATATATTTACTTAATTTAATTAGATTAGGAAAGTTAGTTAAATCACTTTATGACAAATATTTTTTAAAATACCCTAGTTATCTTCCTTAATTCCTTCTTATCTTTGATTATTATGAGCCTGTCTATTCAAGCTTAAGGCAAAAAACAAAACTATTTTTGATAAGGTACACATCAAACAACCATCATTTTGCAAAGGCCCTCAATCTTTTGTTAATACGCTAAGCGAAGTGATTTATCAAAACAGTGTTAAAAAAAAAAAAATAAGTTGAAAACATTTTTTAAGCTTATTAAAGTCATAGTTATTTCTTGTTTCATTTAATTATCGAAATCACTTTTTCCCCTTTAGATTAAACAAGCAGGCCCTGAATCATTTAACATAATTGTTAGTGAACTTATTTCAAATTTTGAATAAGGGTGATCATTTCTTGATTCTCAAACGATTTTCATTTTTGTTCTTAAAAGTGAATTGTTACTTATTTTATTAAATTGATTTATTTATATTAATGTATTCTTCAATTTACCCCCAATTTTTTTGTTATAAGGAACCCTACACAAGTGAAGAGATCAATTTGATCTAAGACTTTTTGGTGGGACATCTTCTACAGAAGATAAAAGATGTGTAGAGATCGATAAAAGTTTTTATTTTTTTAGAAAAATTGTGGGCATTTATTTTATTTATATTAACCATGTATAGTTTTGGAGCATATTACTTGATTATAAAAATACTTGTGCACATACTTGATTATATTAACTTGTGTATTAGTGCAAATTCTTATATTAATCATGTTTAGAGAACTTTTGTATATAGATAGGGTGTTATAATGTGATGTCACTTAATTTTCTTTATTCTCTATTTTAGGAATTGTTTGCTTTTACTTAGTTTTCTTTATTCTCTATTCTGGTTGTTTTTTAAAGGCTATGGATAGAAAATATGAATTTCAATTTTTTTAAAAAATGACTTTCAACGTGTGATTTTTAAAAACCAATTGTTGTAAAAGAATTACAACGATTGTTTTTTAAAAATGGTGGTTGTTAGTATGACTTACAACAACTTTTTTTCAAAAACAAATCATTATAAGTCTTGTTATAAGTTAATTACAACGACGGTTTTATAT
Source organism: Acacia acuminata (assembly GCA_019022655.1). NCBI lineage: Eukaryota > Viridiplantae > Streptophyta > Magnoliopsida > Fabales > Fabaceae > Acacia > Acacia acuminata. The sequence goes on along the minus strand of JAFJYI010000048.1, from coordinate 398,143 downwards.
AAAATCGACATTGTATGTTCTAATTGACAACAACTATTTTCTAAAAATAGTCGTTAAAAGTAAATTACAACGACAATTTAAAAATAGACATCTATTTTAAAACTTTTAACAACACTCACATACACTATCCCTTGAAAACAGTCATCTAAGGGCCTTAAAAATGAACATTAAAATTGCCTTCTATAGTAGTGCAATGATGTTGAATATGACTTGCAGTTAGACCCTTCATCCCCTTCGTTCAATGATGAGAATGAGGAGGAGGAGGGCGGCCGTCATGGTGAGGACTGAACACCACTATTGTATTTTAAAAATATTAAAAACTTAACTAAAAAACAACTTCATACTTCACGGTTATTAATTAATAATCGTAAAAAATACTTGTAACGTGGTTACAAATAACACCAATATACATAACAGTTCTGACTTAATAAACATTAATTAGATATTTCGAAACCCTTTTCATTCTCTTCCCCATGCTGACTCTGAGTGCCTCCTCGTTATTTGGTGATCGTCAAGAGAACTAGGTACCCTTTCACATTACGTCTTGTTAAACTTACAATGCATGCAATGATAGTTTGTTCACGTCCTTTTTAGATGTCTATTTAAACTCCTCATTATCATTTGTTTTTCATATGTTTTCTTCATCGTTCAATCACTCTTTGTTCTCTCAATCGCTAAGATGAAATGTTTCACAAAAGACTAATAAGAAAGCTCTCAACATCATTGGGATTGGCTATGATCCTAACAATGATCCTAGTCAATCCTTTGGGGACGAGTAGGCTCAAAACTGAGTTCATCAAAACTTGAGTTTTGGACTACTGAAAACGCCACTATTCTTTTTTTTTATTCATTTTAAATATATTATTAAATAAGAATATATCTAATGGTTCTTCCCAAAAAAAAAAAAAAAAAAAACAGCCATGAAATAAAATAAATGGCAGTTCTTAAACTATTCTTTCTAAACAAATTTCATGAATCTAGAAAAAAATAATAATAACGGCTTCCTTGAAACAATTGTCACATAACTCATGGCATGGAAAACACAATGATAGTTTTCATAAATCTCTAATTAAATTCACCTATTTAAATTTTTTTTTCTGTAATATGTTGGTTGGTATATGCAACTAGGCACACAAGAAAATAAAATAAAATATAATTACATAACGGCTTTTAAGAAAAACCTTTGACTTATTAGAATACAACTTCAAATTCCTAACGGTTATTAAAAACTAAATGTCACCATTTATAAAATATAATGATCTGTAAATCCAAAGGACACAATGGCTCGATAATCTACGAAACACATTCTATATAAAATCTAAAAATTGAACTCCACTTCTCCACTTCCATTTCAACTTTTTATAGCCAACCGCAAGCATTTGTTCTTCTTCACCAAACTTATGGACATGCATAAGAGAACTTCTACTTCATCATCTCAGGACAATTCAAAAGATGAACTCCCTCCACTAACAAGCATTGAAGGACTCATCAACTCAATCCACGAGCTCCATCATATGGTCCAGGTTTACTTGCAAGAGCAAGGATGCATGGGCTAGTGCTTGAAGGAACTTACCACTATTATTGGCTCTTTGAACGAGAAGGTGGGTAAGTCATTAGAGAAGAAAGAATCTAAAGATGGATCAAATTCTTAAAACATCTCCATAACTTGTTATTTTTATTTTTATTTTTTTACATATTTTGTCTTTTTTTTTTTTTTTTTTTGTAAAATGGTGGTGGTTGCACTAATGAACCACAAATTTTTTTAAGAAAATGAAATACATATGGTTATTAAGTAAAAACTATCACATATTATAATACCATACAAATAAATAATGGTTGTTATTAGTAACTATTATATTTCATCTTAAATAATGACGGATGGTAGACAGAAACCATCATGATGGTTCAAAACATTTCCCCTTCTCCACACAGATGATAATAATATTTACATGCTTCTTCGTTCTTCGTACCCATTCATTACCCACCACTACACGCGACTACTCCTCTTCAACGTAACTTCCAACGTGTGCAATGATGGTTTGAACCCCGTCACTTCCAAACTATTTTAGCTCCCATTTCCTTATGCTTTTCATATTATTTCTTCATCTATCACAGGGTGATATTTTTTTGTTTTGTTTTTATGAAATATAAAAATGTAATTATCTAGGCACCATAAGCCCAATTTTTTAAAAAATATATATATAACATACCTCACAGTTATTAACAAGTAACTGTTATAAATGTAAAACAATAAATAATAGTTTTTATAGATGAATGATGATGTAAATTCTTAGGCACTTTAACCCAAAAATCCTTGTCATTCCTCTTTGATTTAAATGTCTGAAACATAATACACTTGACACTTAGTCTGTTCAAATAACGAAACCCACTAACATCATAACCCTAGAACTCCTATTCTCTTTTATAGCCATGGAGGGTCATTTTTAGTTGAACCACACCATAAAAAGCCTTCTTCTGACTTCTCAGCGACAACTGTACTAGTGAATACACTTGATCCTTGTCTTAGCAACTATTGCACGAGTTTCTATGCTTTCCCTAACTCATGTTTTAATTTGTGAGCCCTAGCTAGGTATACACTTGACCCTTGCAGTGTTGAACCAGGCTAATTGGGTTGCCTTTTTGAAGTCACAACTGTTAGTATTTAGGTGTCCTAGAGACAATCTGTGAGAACAGATCAGCACCATTTCTACGTTATAGTATTTCGTTATTAATAAATGAAAAGATTTTATATTTATCATATTTATGTCTCGTCTTTATTTTTAAGGTAAATATGTGTTTGAAGATAAAAGCCCTAGGAATAGAATATGCGTTAATCTCGAGGATCAATCATAGAGATCATGATCATGAGGACTCGAGAACACTGTATATCTATTACCTAAAACTTGTTCCTAGTCTTGAATCACCAAGAAAGGGCATTGGTGATCTCAATAAGACTAGTACAACATCGTCTACTTGTATAGAGATACAAGGTAGGGACCTCATGGAATGCAGGCATGGAGATACCTTAGCTGATGTCATGAGTAGATCTATTAGAGAACAGATAGTACCGAACAGACCCGCTGAGAGACTCCACAAAGATTCATTGTAGAGAGTATCGTTGGATATATAAAGTCTCTCATCATTTGGTAGTACGGATCGTCCTGGACTTAAGGATGTCATCGAACACTATGTCCTAGGGTTACACTTTGACTATACAACTCTATCCACCTGAAAAATAGGGAGAATAGTATGCTCTTAGGTGTAAATCGAATACATGAGTATAGATGGACATGTTGAGAGGACTCACAGTCCCCTACAAGGGATTAGTCATTCACAAGACCGATAGAGTTTGGATAGCTTCTAATTAACTCAAGAGTTTGTGCGCACAGCAAGTGATCATGAAGAGTCATGATCTATTATAGAGTTAATATAAGAAGATTCCTAGTTCTGTGAAATAGCTACATTTAGTCAATTAAGAGAGATGATACTCTATCTTTACTCTCGACTAAATGTGAATGACAGTGTGAGGGATGATACCTGCACGGTATCCAAATATGAAAGGTTGATCACTTGATCAACTCAATTAGTTCTAATTGGGCCTAATGGGTCACACACAAAGAGTCATGATGCAGAGCATTGCTAGTGTCTTATAGGGTCATTAAATAAATTGGGCCCGTTAAAGGGGTTTTTAATTGGTCCAAGTTTATTTATGTTAGTAACTAATTGGGCCTAATGGGTCACACACAAAAGGTTATTCCCGATTGTTTAAAATTAGCAAACTTTGGACAATAATTGTTATTGAGCTTTATCAAGAGTAAATGTGTATTTGGGTTGGACTGGACTCCAATCCCAATGAGAAGAAAATGGTGTCATATATGGTGTCCCTAGTGAGAAATCAGTTTCTCCACAAAAGTGCCCAAATGTATTGGAAGACCCAACGAGATCTTAGGGCAAGTTGAATTTGGAATTTGAATTTTAAATTTAAGTTTGAATTTTAATTTTGAATTTAAATTCAAGAGGTTAGGTTATAAAGATAATTCTGAATTATATATATATATATATATAAAAGATCCAATAATGTTGGATGAAGATAGGAGAAATAATAAATGAGGATTGATTGAAATGATTTTGAATTTTAGTTTGAGAGATGAATGTGATTCATCATCTTAAATTATTATTCAATTAAGATATGAATTTAATTCATTATGATTTGGATTTTCCAAATCAAGTTTGGATTGGGCCTTTCTTGTGAGCACTTAATTTAGGGCTAGACTCTTATATAGTGCTGATTTTTTATGTGCCCTTTTTATGGACGTTTAAAAAAGGAAATAAATATAATCCATCATCTTAAATGATTGATTCAATCAATCAATCAAGATATGAATGTGATTCATCATCTTAAATTCAATCAATCAATCAAGATATGAATTCAATTCATTGTGATTTGGATTTTCCAATTCAAGCTTGGATTGAGCCTTTCTTGTGAGCACTTAAATTAGGGTTAGACTCTTATAAAGTGCTGATTGTTGGTGTGTCTTTTTCCTACACGTTTTTCTAAGAGAAAAGCAAGATCCTTATGCTCTCTAAATTTCGGTCTTTACCAAAGGTTTAGAGAGAAAAAGACACCATCCATAGAAAGACAAGGTTCCAATGATCTTGCTCCTCCTATCTTTAACCTAATCCTAAGAAGTCATCATCTTCTTGAAAAGATAAAAACCCAAGGAAACCACAACTCAACCTTGTCTTCACCTAGCAAGCATTCAAAGAGCGGGAGGTTTCAAGAGAATGAGTTCTCATTGCAATCGGGGATAGTTTGTGTGGATCAACGTTAGAGGACATCAACAACCTTGAAGTATTCAAGTGATATAAGGTATTCTAATCTCCAATAATCATTTTATGAAATTATCCTAAACCCCAATAGTTGTTTTAACAAGTAATCCTAAAACTCATGAATATTTAAATTGTTATGAATTCTCATGAGTACCGTAAAGAGTTACGGATTAATAATTATTAACTAATTAGTGTAATGAGTTAAGGTTAATAATTCATGAGGACCATAAGGAGTTATGGGTTCTCACAACGATTAAACAAATTTTTTGTTTTCAACCTCATGAAAGTCATGTAATAGGCAAAATTAACCATCACAACACGATAAAGTATCCAAGGTGACATTAAATTACTTTCACAAAGTTATGTTTTTTGTAAAAATTAGTATTGCTATGATCTAAGGTTCCTTAAATTGCTTTTGTGAAGTTATGTTTGTTTTGGAAAACCTAATATTGCTTTGATCGAAGGTTCCTTTCATATTACAGGAAGTTGTCAACACATTGCTTTGATTCACGGTTCCTACTCTATTGATTTTTTTTTTAAGTGACTTCTAGAGATATGGATGCTTAAGCAAATACCTCCTTTCTTAGAAGTATCCATATCACTAGAAGTTACTTCAAAAAGATCAATAGGGATGTAATGAATAAAAGTTGTAATTGTAAACTAGTTCCTCTCCCTAGGACTAACTCCCCCTTACAAGTTGTATCTTACAATCGATACCCACTCGTAAACGAAGGATGCTCCTCAACCTAGGACACACTCCCCTTTACAAGTTGTACTCGATTTTCCCAATCTCCAAGTCACCCGACTTGAGATTGTTACAATGAATGAAATACAAGGAAACAAACTCTCTAAGAGTAGATATGATAAGCACCAAGCTCAATGTATCACAAGATACTACACAGATAAAAACTAAAGAAATAAATATGAGACTTGAATGATTTTCGTCTTCAGCAGGTGTGTCTATTTGAGAAGAAGTTAATGCACTCTATTTATAGGTAGAGAACATTAAATGACCGTTGCTTGATGAATCCAACCGTCAGTAGGTGATTAGCTTAAGGTCTCGGTCATCTTCTCTCTCTAAACTTCGCTAATCCAGGTGTTAATTTGATCTCGATGTGATTCTCGAGAATTTGCCCGTTGGAGATTACTTTGCTTGTTGTAGTAAGCATTCTTTAACGAGCAAAGTAGGTAGATTTGCAGGTGCATTAAATGCACCGAGCACCTTTTTGCTTTTTGCCTTGATCTTCATTAATCATAAAAAATCACTCAATGGGAACAAAACAAGAGTGATTTGCAAATTCGTGAATAGCATACGTGTAGTGTGAATTTTTGTAAAGTAGCATTCTACCCATACCAAGTGAAGGTGATAAACCTATACTGCAGTATTGACTTAACTTGAAAAACTTGGTTGCTTTCGGATGTCCAATACATTAAATTGCTTTTGATCTTGACACCTTTAGACTTGATGAAATTATGTTTTTTAGAAAACCCATTATTGCTTTTAAGTTTCAAACTCAAGAAACTCGAGATCCCGAGGTTCCTCTCCTAACTTTCTTTATTGAGTAACGATATCTTCACTTCATTCAACAAGGATCATTCTCCATAACTCTAACTCTTTCTTTCTTCTCTTCTCTTGGCACCAAGTTAAAAGCTTTGAAATTAAATATTTTGATCAACTTGAACTAATCTACATTAAACATAGTAGTTAGTCAATGTGACTCTTTAATAATGACATCCATATAAGATCATCAAAACTAATCATAACCAACATCCATATCACTAGAAGTTTCTCAATAGCTACTTGGTCATTGACTCATATCTAATAAATTATCTTTTTTTAGTAATACTTCCTATTTCCTTATTGAGTAGGTGGCATCAAGTGGCCATTGGTCACTTATCTAATAAAGGATGGATCAAGATTTTTCAAGCTTTATGGCTAACATCAATCGTACTTCTGATCTACATATTATCTCATAATGTTAGTGTTCATCACCTATACATTGTATCTCTTCAGCAATTAAGCCAAGAAAGTAATGGATGGGTGAAAAGTAGCATTATCAAGCCTCAATACATAATGTGCATGTCATAGCATCATCAAGCCTCAATACATAATGGGCAATGGTGGACCGAAGGGGGGCTAGGGTGGGCCCCTGCCCCCCTCCTCCTTTTTTTTTTTAAAAAAAAAGAAATAAAAGAGAAACGAGGGAGGGAGCTAATTCGTTGAGATTCTCAAACCTAAATGATTCACATTATTTCTCTTTTCTCTTGAATGACTTTTTTCCGGATTCGTTGAGATTCATGTAATCATATAGGGGTTATTTCCAAATTGTTACTGTGTAATGCTGCTATGGTTATTTCTCATTCATGTATCTTCTATTTGCCCCCCTTCATGTGGTGATTTTTCTACTGAAAATTTTTATAAGGTAAATATCTTTTTTGCTATAATTGATTATCAATTGCAAGTTCAATGATAATACTGTTAAATTACTTGCTTTGAGCATAACTTTAGATCCAAGAAACATATACAAATAATTTAATACTGATGATATTTGCAAACTTGTTGATAAATTTTATTCTAGAGATTTCACAGAACAGGAAGAATTGCAATTAAAGATGGAGTTACAACATTTTGAGCTTGACATCCCTAAACATCCATATTTCATTAATTTATCAACTACATCTGAATTAGCAAAAACTGAAAAAGTCCATGATTTACATTCTTATTGATAGAATGATTAGACTTGTACTCACTCTTCCAATTTCTACAGCAACTACTGAAAGATCTTTCTCTACTATAAAGACAATTAAGACCCTACTTCAAAATAGAATGAAAGATCGATTTTTTGATAATTCTTTGATTACATACATTGAAAAAGAACTTGTTTTGAGTTTTAGCATGGATTCAATTATAGATGAGTTTAACAATATAAAAACACATAGAATAAGAGTCAAATGAAATGATTTTAATTTCTATAATAAATTTCTTTCAATTTTTTGTATAGTAGGTTTATATTGTATTTTAAGTATTTTTATTTATGATATAAGATTTTATATTTTCACCCCCCGTTATTAAAATTCCTGGGTCCATCCCTGATAATGGGTGTTATTTCAGAATCGTTATAATAGGTTCAAAATAAATAACGATTCGGAACTGTAATTTATCTCTGTCAAGCATATATAGCGCCCACATATATGACGATTGAACGTGATTTATGGCCAATAATAAGCGTCATGTATCGTGATTTTTGTATTACTTTTAATCAGGTAGTTTCACGGAAAATGATTAAATAGGGTGTTTTAGAAAATTTAACTATTTTTTTCACAAATAAATAATTTAATCTTCTAATTTTTAATCCTTATAAATTAGTTACCTAGCTACTACACATTTAGAATGGTAGGAGTACTAAGGTTTAACGCATGTACAAGAAATTTCTCCTAAAAACAGTATGGGCATCTATCCACATCCTCAACTTATCAAACCCCCACTATTGATAAATGTCTATATTTTAAGTTGGATAAGTATATATTTTATAATTAAATAGATGTAGATTTTAAGATATATTTGATTAAATTCATGGATATTTTATGTCTATTTAATTATTTTTATATATTTTTCCTCTCTTCCATCACTTATAGGGTAATAAGAGATTTCATTATAAAATCTACTCATATCTTAGTTTATTTTGCCGGAGATATTTTGAAATTTAAGGAGAATGAAAAATAAGATAAAAAGTAGAAAAGGAAGCGCACAAAGTAAACTAGCAATATATATATAAGAAAAAACATTGCTATGTTGTAGGAGAAGTGTATTCTCATGTCACACACACATGAAATGGTGGGACCCACATATATATGTGGGTCCCACCATTTCATGTGTTTGTAGGAATCTTCTTCTTCTCATACAACATGAGAAGTTTAAACCCCATATATATAATAGACGGAAGATTTCGTTTGAATCACATGTCCATTAGAGACGTGGGCCCATGAGCATTAAAAAGGAATCCAAGATATACCTCACGCGCCCAAAGTCACTGAAGGAAGAGGGGAGATTTGGCGACATGAAAAGAGAGAACGGCAGCAGCGAGCAAGACATATTCGGACGGTAGGAAAAGATAGAAGACAAGAACCAACAGCAGAACGAGCCATACTGAGAGGGGTTTCAACGCTGCCGGAGCAGAATCTTGAAGCAAGACATCTTGGCTCTCTTCTTCTGCGACAGCAAGAAGAAGCCTCCACAGTTTTGCGATCTATTGGCTCTTTCTTCTACTTTTCTTTGACTCTGGATATTATTTTATTTTTTTGTTATGGATTTTAATCTAGTCATGTGTGGCTTATTCTCTTTTAGATCTAAAGAAATTAGGAACTCACTAGCAAACTAGATTTTGTTCTCATTTATTAGTTATGATTTATCTTAATTTTAGTTATTTAATCTTGTTTTATTATGTCTATTACTGGCCACCATTAGATGTGAATTCGAAAATATGGATTTGCCTTGATGAATAAAATTTTAATTAAGCTCTGAGGTTAAAAAATATGCGATTAGATTACAATCTAATTTTTCATTAGGATAGACATATACCTGATAGACACATATAATTGATGACGAGTGTGTTGGAATTGTTTTGCCTCTTGGATAGTTGTGCTAAATGTAGCCTTTATTTGAGAGAGTGTTATAATTGAACCGATAGGCACATATAGCTATTAATACATGAGATTAACAAACTAATTAAATGAAAATAAGATCTAGGGAGTTAGTAAGGGAATAGTAACTCTGTTGCTTTTGCCATTAGGAGTTTTCATTATTTAAATTTCCTTTGAAAGTAATCATAAAATAGAATCCCTTGACTTAAAAGAAATTTGAAAATTTATTATATTACCTAAAAATTAATTCACTTGATTCCTCATGGGAATGCGACCCGTGCACTTGTGGTGTGCATCGAAGTTACTCATAGGAGAAAATTTTGATCCCAAATATAATAGTTTATATAAGTCATTTGGAGGCTTATTAAATATTATTTCCAAGTTTGATTCCTCGTGGGAATGTGACCAGGACACTTGTGGTGTGCATCCTAGTTACTCATAGGAGAAAAGTTTGACATACCAAATAGTATAAGTCATTTGGAGGCTTATTAAATATTATTTTTCAATTTTCACCCCATTTAATTTATGTTGAAAATAGAGGAAGAAAATGTTTTCACATCTAAGCTGTTTGAGAATCCGTCATAGATTAATGTTTCCGTGGCGCCTACATACGGTGGCCACAAAAATGTTATGGAGATTAATCTAAAGGTTAAATTAATGATCTTACGTACGGACTAAATTTTGGCTCTAAAGCGTTCTAGTAAGGGATACATTTAGAAACATGTGATCGTCGACTTCGAACTCTAGTTGTCATTTCTTACGCGCATTGTCTTTTGAGGAGTTTCTCATTATTTAAATTTTTGCCTTTTCGATCGTATAAACTCGTAATCTATACTATGCATGCTTGCTTGGCATGAAATATTCAAATAATCTTATTCATTTAAGACTTATTCAAACATAGGACCTTCTCGTCCTTCCTCATCGTGTTTGGTTTGAAAATTTTGCTAGACCGGGACGTACTCTAAGGTCTTGGATAAGTACTATTGTCTTAAGGCTTAGGAATCATAGTGTACCGTTTGTGCCATATTAAAGGCTTGATACTAGTTTCTATACAAGAATTATTGACATCTTTTCTTTGCTAAGGAGTTACTAAATTTTATCATAAACGAGATTTTATGTTCCATGTTGCAAATATAATAATCGTAGTTTCAATATAACAACCTTTTTAAGTTCCACTTAGGTTCCATGAATTCCACATGCTTACAAATTTCATGTCCAATATTATTTGCAAATAACAAGTTTGATTCCTCGTTCAACACAACATATTCGGGAAAAGTAGTGACAACAACAATACTAACTCTTAATTAATCCAGGACACTTTTTATATTTAGAGCTGGGAATGGCTGCATAAATTCAAATTTGTCAAGCTAAATAGTTCATGTATGTTAACTTGAAGACGTTCATCAAAATTTCGAAATGAAACAAGGATATATAATGCATGGTTATCTCATTATGATATAGTAATAAGAAATCTTAAGTTCAATTGATCCAATGTATTTCAAAACGTAATAAGTCATTTCACCAAGTGTCATTTCAATAATCAAAAGAAAGAGGGGTGAGAATCATTTGTAAACAGAGAAAAGTTTAATAAGGAAAAATTTAAAAAATTTAATCAATTCAAGACATATTTAATAATTTAATTATCATTGCTTGACATGTGAGAGTGATTTACGGAAGGAGATCCTCTACTAATCTTTTTTTTTTTTCTTATTTTCTCTTATCAACTCATATGAGCCTTTGATTGAGAAAATGAGAAAAAAGTGAACGTAGTATTGTATTGATTGACAGATATTATTTAAAAATTATGAGAGATTATGAGAAAAAGATAAGGAGAGAAACTCAACCAGTTATTTATCCATCCGTACTTAAAATGAAGACAGGGAAGTGGTGGTTGAGAATTTACACCACCTCAGTCATTAAAGACTCGTTACTTTATTTCTGAGTAGTAATAAGAAAACGAGGTAGGACTAACTTATTATTGGATCAAGGGCAAAACACAACCTTATAGTTGGTTCCTCCTGGGCAAGTGAAAAGGCTTGTAGCATCATCCTTAGGATAACTATAAGCATCAGGACACCTATTCTTGAAGAATCTAGAATATTCCGTAGGTCCACAGCTCCCAGAGTTGCAACAATAGTTATCTGTCTTGAACACTGTGCATGGATTGTTACAGCCTCCCGGAGCTTTCAACTGGTTAGGGCACTGTCCGATGATATCTGCGGTGCAACGAATGCCACGTGTACATCCATTAGAGGTTGGGCTGAAGTCCATGGGAACGTTGAAGCCGTCGACAAGTGAAATGTCGATAAAGTCCCTGTTCATGTATTGGTTGAGGCCAAATTCTGCAAGGGTATTTGGGGGTGTCCCATAAGCTTTGCATTGAAGCAAGCCTCCACAATCACCTGTCTCGCAGTGTCCACGTCCTGATCCGTCGAAGTTACAGTTGGTTCGAGCCCATATGCGAGCCCCTTTGGTTCCTGCAGCCACGTTAATGGTCCACGTTTCACCGGAGTTTAGTTGTCGGCCACCACCAGTGGGTACTGCGGCTGCCCACACGGTGTAGGGGCATTTGTTTGTGACAGCAAATGTGGCGGCTTCGGTGAGAGTGAAGGTGAGAGACAGAAGGAACAGGGAGAACACAGGAAGGCTTTTGATGATTTCTCTCATTTTTGTGTTTAATGCTTTGTGACTATAAAGGTTTGCGAGGATGGGTATATATAGGGTTCAAGTGAGGGAGCAGCATTAGAGCTTAGCAAGTTGCCCATATCCTAGTAAGTGCGCTCAGGTCAAGTAGAAAATTGCTAACTTTGGCCCACCCAAGAAAAGTCCATTCGGGCAGGCTAAAATAGGTGAACTTGTGTATAAAACGGGACGGACTACATGCAGAACCTCGGGTTGCCCGTCCCTACCGATGTGTGTTTATTATTTAAGTATATATTTCGACAAATGAGCTCATATTAATTTAATTATATGTGAGATAAAGTATATATTAAAATATAAATATATTATATTAAGTTGCTTTGGAAGCAATTTTGCCTAATGTGATACAACATGTAATCAAATTGAAGAAGATTTTGTATATCTTACGTTGCTTATATGATAGTTTTATTACTTGTAATGAAACATCTCGATCTTAGTCTAAGTCAACATTAGAGCAAAGTGGACGATAGTGTTTATGATGGAAATATTTTAGTTCCACAGGTTGAAAATAAAATGTCCTTGTCTGCCATTGAACACACACTTAAGAAGCTTTTAAACGGTGTAAAGACTGTGACTAAAAAGGCTAAGCAACTTTCAAAACTAGATGAATATCTTCAAGCCAATTTAATTGAATAATGTGAATCAAAATTTGACCTTTCGGCATGATGGAAAGCGCATACTTCCAAGTATAAAGTTAAATTTTGATTTACGTGATTTGTTGGCTGCATCAGTCTCCTCAGTGTCTTTAGAATCCACTTTTAGAATTAAGGGTCTGAGTACTAGATACTTTTAGAAGCTTTTTATCTTCAAAGATGGTTGAGGTACTCATATGTAAAATTGGCTATGCACAAGTCCTCCAAATTGAAGGAGGTTGATGATTTTGGGTATGTCTTTTCATGTGTGGTTTCAGTGAAGAATGATTAGGATTATAATACTTTATTATTAGTATTTTTTGTAATTTATTTAAGAAATTAACGACAACAATGTAATAAAAATGTAGTTACATATTGAGTTTTTTTTTTTTTTTTTTTTTTTTTTTTAAAAATGTAGGATCGGGCTACCCGCACCCATTCAAACCCATATAGGTTAAACCCAACCCTTTTAACATCGGCTTTAATAGGCATTTGACCAGTATAGCTAGAAAATAAATGGCTGTGCTACAGGCTCACCAATCAACTCATTACATAGTCTTAAGTAGCATACAGGTTGGCTTTGAAAATTCAACCATAGAGCAGCATACAAGTTGGCTTTGAAAATTCAACCATAGAGCTTTGAATAAAATGTACTCGATTGGGCCAGTCCGTATAGTTATTAGGATGTGGGCATAAATTAGGGAAAATCCTGTTCGGGCCCATATTATCAAAAAATACGAAAAAAGGCCCAAGATTCTGAAATTCCGAAAAAGGCCCAAGGTGAGTTGTTAATGGGGACATCAGTTGTTAGCGGAGGGGTGATTTAGTTGTTAAAAATAAAAAATTTTAACAATTAAATCAGCCCCCCGCTAACAACTTGATCGCCCCATTAACAACTTCGTAAATTCTCAAGGACCTTTTCCCGTATTGTCGAAATCCTTGGGCCTTTTTACGAATTTTCAGATTGTTTGGGCCTTTTTCTGGAATTTTTGGCTAATAGGGGCCCGAACGGATTTTCTCCATAAATTATCATAGCTAATTTGGTTCAAGTGATGATGAATTTCAATTTAATATTATTCGGCTTTGATTTAGTAATTTACATTTAGCAAAATTTTAATTCGTACGCCACCCAACTGTAATTTTAAACAGAATTTATTTTGAGCCTATATGTAATGAATTCTGTCAATGTTAATTTAGGGCAAATGATACGTGACACTGACAGCCTTTAATTTCAAGAATATCATATTAATTAATTATAGTTATGATCTGAATTTTTGAAATTCTGAGTTTTAGAACTCTTTTTATAATCATCTTTAGTTCTTCTAATCAACTTTGATCTCTTAAATATTTATTTTTAAAAATTTGTTAACTCTCATGCACATTTGATATTTTTGATATCACCTTGCTTTTATATTTTGGGATAGGATATTGTCACTACCACTTTTTCATTATTAGATTAAAATCTCAATAGGAGAGAGAAATGATAAAAGTAGATGAAATTCTGATCTAACGGTGGAAAAGTGGTAGTGACCAAAATTAGTAGTGACAATATCCTTTCCCTTATAATTTTAGTACTTTGCTTTTATTGTTTTCATTATTGAAAATATCAAAGATGATCCATATTGAAAAAAAAAATTAAAATTGAGTATGATAATATTGAAAATTAAATATGAGTACTGAAAAAATAGACCAAAAGGACTAATTTCAGCCAAGAACTTAATTCTTTTGTAATTTTAAAAAAATTTAAGTTATTTAATTATAATTGATATTTTTAGAGGGGTCTTCAATTGTTGTTTTTCTATTCATGTATGTGAGGTTGTCATCATGTCCATGTACTATACGTGTGTAGGACATCTTATTGTTTACTCTTATTGGATGCACATGGCGAGTGGCGAACGCAATTATAGGAATAATGAGGAAAAATATAGAGGTTTCTTGTACTTGTAAAATGTCTTATAAGTCAAAACAAGTAATTAAAGGCAGCTGCCTACCCTCAAATGTGTATAGGTTCTTCACCCCTTGGTGTACCAAAAAAGAATGCAATAGATGCTGTAAATTGGACTAGTCCACACCTTTTTTCCGTCACTAAATATAATTAAATACGAAAGTTTTATCTTCATCATGTTAATAAAAAAACCATAATATCCACAAAGTCATATTTAATACATTGTGTGATCTATTTTTTGAATCACGTACAAGAAATTAACAAGACCCATTATTTTTTATAATTAAGGAAAAAATGATATTGATAAATAGAAGAATACACAACAAAATACTATATATGATGATAGGGGAAGAGATTGACAAGGTTGTCACAAAGGGAGGCAGTGAAAAAAGAAACAGGCGAAAAACAAGGCATATTATTTTCTTGGCTTCTTTTTGTTGTTTAATAATGATTCTTTGTTAATTTAATTTGATATTTTCGTTTTGTTCCTTTTTATAAGTTATGTACCAGTAATTATTTATGTTTCTATTTATATATCATTTAGTAAAATTTACGAGGCAATAGATATTTTTTTAATAGCATTTTGGAAAAATTACTACAAGACATCCGTTGGGGAGATTTTTTTTTTTTTTTTTATTTTTTTAAATATATAATATAAGTACGTCTATCTTCCTATTGAAAGCAATCATATCCGGAAAATATCATGCAAGCACTAAATAGAGGGATTTTTTTAAAAACAAATTAATATACATGTCTCTAATGACTTCTCACTTATCCTGTAAAAGAGGAAATTGCCTAGATATTTTGCAACACATCAATGTGGTTGTGGACAAAGAGGAAAAAACAATAATTTATGAATGGTGTCCATGCATCTCCAAGTCAAGTCAACTTGTATAACACTACATTGGCCAAGATAACACGGCAGGATAACTTGGAATTTATTACTTATCCGGTCCTTAATATATGACCTAATTGGAGAGTTTATATTGATCTTAAATATAATATTTGATTTTTATATTTGTCAATTTTTTTCCTAATTCAACCTATCAATATTCCCTTAACAATAATCATGTAAGAGAAAGTTTTGGGAATTAAGAAATATGATCGGCACATTTTAAAAAAATATATCATATTAAATAACTTAACTAACTTTTTCAAAAAAAATAAAAAATAAAAAATTTGTTGCCAACTACTAATTTTCTTAATATAATCAAATTAGGTAATTAGATCTTACATTAAGGATGGGAAGGATTAGAACTAAAATATGGGACACCAATTTTCTTTCATATCCACATGTACGATTTACTATTTTACTTGAACCATTCATTATGATCGACTAGTTTAACTACATCACACCAAACAAAAACCATAATTTTCTAGTTTATTTCCCTAGTACTTTTAAAATTTATTCTTTTTGTGTTACAGTTTACCCTCGTAATATCGAATGCCAATCGTTAATTATTTAAATGTACTAATAATTTTGATGCCCAATTGGAGCCGGTTTCCTGCTAAGCACTTTACTTAGTGTTAGTTTCCCTATGTTTTAGTGTTTTGATGATAACAATTATAATGTAAAGATTCAAAGAAAAATGTTTTTAAATCTCTCCTAAATCAATAAATGTTTGTGAAGGTTCAGTAAAACGTTTTGCCTCAAGTCAAACTTATTTTACCTCGAGTTAATTGTTTCAGCAAATTGATTTGCTTCTAATTTGCCTTGAGGTTAATCGGTTTTAACTGGAAGTTAATTAGTTCTCATAATATCTAACTCAAGTCAAACTTGTTTTTACCTCGAGTTATTGCTCAGCAAAGTTTTGAACTTATTTCTTTTTAACTCCAGATTTTTTTGTTTAAACTCTAGTCAGTTTTAACTTAAAATTTTAAAAATAATTAACTTGAGTTAAAATCATTCTTGGCTTGAGTTAACTGATTTGAAAAGTTTAAATATTTGTTTCACGGTTAATTTTACCTCAAGTCAGATTATATATTGCCTCAAGTCAATTTAACTCTAGACATTTATTTTTTTGACTCCAGTTAAACCCTTGCTGCTTTAACTTGTGTTCTTGACTTTCACAGGAAATTATTGCCTTAAGTCATTTTAACTCCAGGCACTTTTTTCTCTGATATGCTTTAACTTGCGATAAAACCTGATTTGCCTCAAGTCATTTTTGCAAGTTAACTTTACTCTTTCCATTCAATATATCAAGTTAACTTTCTCTGTATCATTTGAAAATTGCCTCGAGTCATATTTGTTTCTACCTCGAGTCAATTTAACTCAAGGCAACCCTATTCTAACTGGAAGTTAATTTTCCTGATTTCAAAATCACCATCTTTGTAAAATCCAAAATGATTGATTGTGATTTCATTTCTACATATCATCACTCATTATTATTCCTAGTTATTTTTAATCAATTTGTTAATGAGTTTCGTATGATTATTCAAATAACATCAAATTATTGTAAAGTAATTTGTGTGTCAGAATGCATTTAACGCAGTTGCCTTATCGAGACACAATCTTAGCAACCATACCTCTGAGCAATCGAAAGACGTTCCTGCTATTTCATTCATACAATAAATGTTGTTTTACAACAGGCAAAACAATATGAATGAAAAAATGTCGTGACAGCACAATTTCACTTGGAACATTAACGACGAATGTGATTATCAAAGCTTCATCTATCTAACGGCTATTTTTGAAGAGTCACAACGGATAATCATCAAGCTTCACCAATGGTCATTAATGGCAATCTATAAATACCATAAGCATTGAATTCGCCAACTACCAAAACTTTGCGCATTCCATTTGAACTTATTGCAATATACTATTTCATTAGTTTCATTTAATATCTTCGGATATCATTGTACTTCAGTGTTTATTTTTCTATCCACTCTGTGAGAGAGCTTAAACACTTATTTCATTAAGTGATTATTTGTTTAATCTCAAGGTACTAGGACCTTGAGTATGGGTGTACAATTACAACTTGTAAGGGGGAGTGAATCATAGTGTGAAAGGATTACTTTGAGTACAAAGTGTGTAATTGTAACCATGTTTGTGAGTTAATGAAACTCCCAGAGCGTCTGGGGACTAGACGTAGGTCAAGGAGTTAGACTGAACCAATATAATCTTGTTGTGTCATTTCTCTCTATCTCTATCTCTGTTTCATTACCTTTATCTTATTCGCAAAAGAATTTTGAGATCACTTATTTACCACCAAGTGATATTCCACTTTCATTTGGTATTGAGCTGACATTCTCAGTTGGGCTTAATGTTGGTCGATTTCCTTGATGGCAAGTGAACCAGTCGAACAAGTAATAAAGTGTAAATAGAGTATCGTGCCATAGAGACTTAGATACCAAGAAGTGACGCTCGATTGCTATGATAGTTGTGCAAACAGAAAGTAAATATAATTGGTTTGAGAGGTTTTTGTAATTATGCTAATAATAGAAGTAAACAAAGTATTGTAGGTTGAAGAAGATATCAGTAGAAGTTAGGCTGAACTCGGAATCACCCTTAAGTGCATCAATCCCCCAGTTGCTCTACCCATTGCTATAGCATCTATGCTGCACAGTGTCCGAAATGCTACAACATAGCTTCTAACTACAATGCTATTCGGTTAACCCACCACTATAATCTATCGAAACTTCCGCGTCCGATACATATGATACTAACTATACTCCTTCCATATTCCTATGGCAACTTTCTAGTTAGATCTACATTACACATAGGGTGTCATGGTTATGAGAGTAGACCCATTCCTGAAGCCTACAATAATAGGTCAAGCCTTGCACCAGCTGCCTAGCAAATATTGTTTCTCAGAGGTCTAACCTCGACTCCTTGCCAGTAAGCCGAGGCCACAAATCTAGCCATCAACTTCCGTTAATTGACTAGTAATTAATTCACTGATAAGCAAACCGAATCTATTAAATTAAGAACTTGCAACCGGGTTCATTTAACACTTAAGAATTCATCCTCATTCAACATAGGAGAATCGGTTCATGACCGACAAGGAAAACACAAAACAGATAGTAACGAAATGACCCATGATCTAAATACTAAAAATAAAGAAGAAACAGAAAGCTTGACGAAGTTCCAACGGCGTGAAAGAAGCCCTGTCACGTCACCACTCCACGTCTTCTTCTCTCCGTCGTCTTTAACGGGGAAGGATGCTGGGTTGTCCTGGAAATCTCTTGCCTTGTGAAATATCTCACTCTTCTTTTGAGCCCGCCGAATGTGGAATCTCGTTCGGGCTCTGTGCGACTCTCTTACGGTTGTCTTTATGTTTCCTTTTATAATCGACTTTTCTTGTGGCGCAAGTTCCAGCGAGCTGGGCTTTCCAAATTTGTTGAGGTCCATCGAATCTTCTGTCCTTGGTAGATTGATTTTGCTGATCCTCGCGGGATTCTTCAAATCTTTCGTTTTGATCCTCCGCATCTTCTATTTTATTACGTCGACCAATCTACCTCGCTCTCGACCTTCTTTATTCCCGAAATCATCTAGATAAAAATGTCGTAAAATATGCCGCATAGCATTGCATCCTTTACCTTGCTATAGCTTTCGTGATGTCTTTTATTGCACTTCGAGTTGCTGTCAGAATCCTATAGCATAGTATCAGCTTTGCTATATGTTCTCTCTTAAAAACCATGTAAGTTGCCCCTTTCTTAGGACATGTTTAGGATATAAATGGTTTCTATCCTTCAGTTCCCTATATCATGAATGTATCCTTTTTGCTTGGATTGTTTGCGTTTAAGCTTATATTTACCATACAATTCGGTCATTAAACATAGGGAAAACATGGCATAAACTGTGCTTATCACTTAACATCCCAAGAAAGATCATGGAAGGAATATTGCCTGACGGTGCCTTGATCAATTGACCACCTGGTTTCAATGGCGAACAATATTCATTTTGGAAAGCAAAATTCAAAGTGTTTGTGTTAGCTACGGAGTATGGTCTCTGGCAAGTGATAGAGGATGGAGATTGTTGAGATCCGTATAACGCAATGGATTAAAAAACTTACGAATCCCGTTCCGAGGATCACTCGGTGCGTTTAAACAAGGCTAGGGAATCCGAAATTACCTTAGGAGAATTCGTTTGCGGCTTGTTCTTCGTTGAACAGGTGGGCTACCTCCTCGATCAGCAGAAGACAACTCGTAGGATCGTCTTCCTCCACCGGTATCCACACGAACAACTCCCGAACATGGCTACCGCAGCGTGCTAGCGCCTCTTGTGCGTGTCTCTTGATTTTTTTCACTCTAGGGTTTTTCTCGCGGCTTTTTGAATGCGCGACAAAATGTCCCGTGAGTTTTCCAAACCCGTTCAAATATTATATAAAATTAATCCTCATTAATTTTGAAATTCAAATTTCAAATATGGATTAAAATACATTAATTACATCAATCAAATCGATGTAACGTATTTAATCCGCATTAAAAGATGATTTGAAATTCGAATTCTGAATCTGATTAAAATAAATGTATTAATTAAATCCATCTAATAGATCTAATCAAATCCATTTATTCAATCCAAAATTAAAAGCCTTCTCGATTTAATTTATCTCTATAAATTAAATCCGAAATAATATCTATCTATTTAATTTAAATTTGAGATACCATATCTCAATTTAATATTAAACAGATATACGATATTTTTATTCGAAAATTAAATGCGATACAATATCTCAATTTGTTTTAGATATTTAATTTATCAAATAAATTAAATACAAAACAAATATTATATATATTAATATTATAATCTCTATTAATAATATTAACATATATTAATTTCGAATTTAATATATATATATCCTATATTAAATTCAATTCATTAAAACTTAGACGTATCTAAGATTCAATGAATCTGGACACATTTGCTCGTGTTGAGTTATTCTTGTGTGCGACCACTATGTTTCCCATATGAGATTGGCGGTGGACCAACACATTGTCGACCCCACAAGTCGCAAGCGGCCTCTAGCAAGACATTGCGACTACCCAATTCACATGGGGATCAATGACACGATACAACCTATCGTACAACCATGTCAATCCCTTTTGTCACGCGATAATTTGGTCAAGGATGAGGCATGGATAATGTCAACTTCCTTTTCTTGACCACTACTTTCTCGATTCTCGAGTAGTCTAATAAGTGAAAATGGAAACTCCTTTCCATCACAGTATGGCCGTACATTTCTTAGACTCACTCATCGAGGGGCCCAATATTATCTCTCTACAAATGTGAGGGACAAATTCCATCTTGACCATTCACATTCCTCTGCATGAAAACCACTGATCCCGATCCCAGCTTTATCATCATCCGGTCAAAGGTTAGTGACTCATCATGTAGGAATCCATGATGGTCTCAGGTCATAGGGCGTTGTGACGCGGTTATACATGAGATAAGCTTATGACTAAATCCATGCGCTTTCTCATAGTGGGTCCTGGTCCAATTACCTTGTACTCTTACAGTGCCCATGACTTTGATTCGTATCTCCATACGTCATCAAAGTCATATCGGTCTTACCTCATCTTCGCTCCCCGCGTAGATGACCGATCGGACATTTAGGATATCATCTATAAGATATATCCAGGGATCAGTTATCACTGTAAACATGCGAATGAAGTGATAACTTAATGCAGAACAATGACTTGCCCTAGGGCATAATTTCCAACAGAGATTATGTTCCCATGAGGATTGAAGGTGGAATCCACGTTCCAATGACTGAAGACAAGTTTGATGAGAATGATAGAAGAAAAATTACTCTTAATAGTAAAGCTGTTTTGATGCTACAAAGTGCTATAGCCAAAATGAGTACTTTCGGATATGTAATTTGTCAAGTACGAAAGATATGTGGAAAGCATTAGAAATAGCCTATGAATGAACTTCACATCAACACGTTAACAATCGAGTACGATCTTCTTTGAATGAAGACCGAGAATCTATTGAAGAATTCCAACTACGCTTTACCCATCTGATCAATCAACTATCGGCGTTGGGTAAAACGTACGAGCAAGCCCCTCAAGTCAGAAAAATCCTCAATGTCCTAATGAAAGATTGGGAAGCCAGAGTTACAGCAATCAAAGAAGCCTGTGGAGAATCAATGCAATCAGTAGCTGCTCTATTCGGAAGCTTATATGAATATGAAGACAAACTGAAATTTAAGAAGGGCTTGGACAAAATCAACAACAACAGAAGCAAAGGTGTTGCTCTGAATGCTGTGAAAGAGAAGGAAGACAAAGACAAAGATAACGATGAGATGGGGATATTCGTACGAAGATTCAAGAAATTCTACAAGAATGATCAAGGCTTCAGAAATCGATTCCAGAAGGGAAGCTCAAGCAACAGACGTGAGTTCAAGGAAAAAGATTAGATTATCTACTATGAATGCGAGAAGCCGGCCCATATCAAATCCGAATGTCCTCAGTTGAAGGGCAAAGAAAAGGAGAAGAAGAAAAAGTTTAATCACTTCAAGAAAAGGCCTATGTATCTGCCATATAGGGAGACAGTTCCTCAGATAAAGAAGAAAGTAAGGAAGAAGAGGTTGCAAATGTATGTTTGGTTGCAGAAGAAGAGCAACCTGAAAACGACGAAGAAGTATATGATTCTGAACCCACCTATGATGAGTTGCTTTCTGAATATAATGACTTACATTTTGAATTTGAAAAGATTGCGAAAGATCGTATTGCCTCTAAGAAGAAAATCAAATTGCATGAAAAACAAGTTAAAGATTCTCCTCCCACTTGTGAAAACTTGATTTGCAAAAATTGTCCTGATCTTATAAAGAAGAATGCTTATCTTATGAAAACTCTTGAGAAGTTCACTAACGGTAGTGAAATGCTCGATGTAATTTTAAAAGCTCAAAGGTTTATAAATGATCGATCAGCCATAGGTTACAATCCTATTTTTGACAAAAAGCAAGGGAAAAAGAAAACTAGAGGAAGATCTTACTTGAACTATTTTTAGAAATCCATTCACTCTTCAAACCCCTTTGCTCATTGTAACTATTGTAACCATAAGGGGCATAATATTTCATCATGCTTTCATAAGAAAGAAAAAAGAAATAAACTTGTTGGTAACTATCAAATGTGGGTACCTAAGAGAACCTATGTTTTCCCGAGGCCTAAACTAACCCAAAAGGACCTAAGAAAAGATGGGTACCTAAGGCTTGACATTGTCTTAATAGCAGGTTTGTTTGAGAGCCTCAAGATCCAAAAAGTGGTACATTGACAGCAGATGCTCCAGACACATGACAAGGGATGAATCCAAGTTCGTGCCAATGAAAGCAAAGGATGGTGGCAAAGTAACCTTTGAGGGAAATCAAACTAGAAAGATCGTTGGATTGGCGAAATTGGTGAAAAAGAAGGACCCCTAATCAAGGATGTGTATTATGTTGAAGGACTTTGTCATAACCTCTTGAGTGTGAGCCAAAGTGAAGACAAGAACAATTGGATCATCTTCAATTCAGAAGAATGTCTCATTGTCAACAAGGATGATCTTCCAATCGACAAAGGTAACCTTAAAACTTTGTTTAAGGCACCAAGAGAAGGTAATTGCTATACCTTAAATCTTCCCAAAGTCAATTCTGAAAATTGTTTTGTTAGCAACAACTTGGATGAAAGTTGGCTGTGGCATAAGCGTTTGGCTCATGTTAACATGTTTCAACTTGACAAGTTGTTAAGAAAAGATTTAGTCCTCAGTTTACCTAAACTTCATTTTTAAAATGAAATAGTATGTGAGTCCTATTAAAGAGGTAAAGAAACTAAATCATCTTTCAAAACTAAATTTAAAATCTCCGCCAATCGACCACTCCAACTACTTCATATGGATTTGGTTGGACTAGCGAGAGTAAAGAGCCTTGTAGGAAATTTGTATACTTTGGCCATTGTCGATGATTTCTCAAGATTTACTTAGGATATCTTTTTCTATTCTAAGGATGAAACATTTGATCTGTTTATCGTGTTTGCCAAGAAAGTGCAAAACAAGAAAGGTGTTTGCATTTCAGGTATTCGGACTGATCATGGAAGAGAATTCGAGAATCAAGCTTTCAGGGAATTCTGTGATGCTCATGGAATTAATCACAACTTCTCAAACCTAAGGACTCCTCAATAGAATGGTGTGGTTGAAAGAAAGAACCGAGTCCTCACTGAAATCGCTCGAGCAATGTTGAATGAGAACAAGACTTCTCAAGTGTTCTGGGTGGATGCAATGAGCACAACGTGCTATGTTTCAAATTGAGCATACCTTCAAAAGAAGCTCAACAAAACTCCATATGAACTTTACAAAGAAAGGAAGCCGAATCAATCTCATCTACATATCTTCGGCTGTAAAATTTCGTTCACAACAATGGTAAGGATAACTTGGGAAAGTTTGATCCCAAGTCCGACGAAGGTATATTTCTTGGTTACTTTAGTAGAAGTAAGGCGTATAGAGTTTTTAATTTGTGAACTCGTATTGTAGAAGAATCGATTCATGTTGTGTTCTGTGAATCTTAGCTTGATAAATCTCTTGATGAAGATGAACCTATTTTTCAAACTCAACCACTTTCTAAAACTCCATCTATTCCTAAAAATCTTGAAAAAGTTTTAGAAATCGATCCTGAAAATGTATACAAAAACACTGTTCAATCTCAACCTCGCGCCTAGAGATACAGTAGGAGTCATCCACTGGATCAAGTGATAGGTGATGTGAATGAAGGTGTGAGAACCAAGAGAAGTACTTTAAACGAAGTAACTTTGTTTGCCTTTATCTCTGAGATTGAACCCTCTAAGATTGACGAAGTCCTATCGGACAATGATTGGATCTTACCAATGCAAGAGGAATTACACCAATTTGAAAGAAATCAAGTTTGGGACTTGTTACCTAGGCCTAAAGACCATCTGGTCATTGCCACTAAATGGATATTCAATAACAAACATGATGAATCCGCAATCATAGTAAAAAACAAGGCTAGAGTGGTTGCCAAAGGCTATAATCAAGAAGAAGGTATTGATTATGAGGAAACGTATGCTCTATGGCTAGATTGGAAGCTATACGAGTACTCTTAGCCTTTACGTGTATCAAAGGATTCAAACTCTATCAAATGGATGTTAAGAGTGCTTTTTTTAAATGGATTCATTCCAAGAAGAAGTTTATGTAGAACAACCTCTCTATTTTGAAAGTGAATCTCATCCTGACTATGTTTATCGTTTGAAAAAGGCTCTATATGATCTTAAACAAGCTCCTAAGCTTGGTATGAGAGATTAAGTAAATTTCTTCTTGATCAAGGTTTTGTCAGAGGTAAATCAAACACAACTCAATTCATTAAATGTAGTAAGAAAAATGATTTGATTTTAGTTCAACTATATGTAGATGATATTATTTTTGGATTCACTAATGAGTCTCTACGCAAGGATTTCTCAAAGACAATGCAGGGTGAATTTGAAATGTTTATAATGGGTGAATTGAATTGTTTCCTTGGTCTTCAAATTAAACAAAGAAAGGATGAGATATTCATCTCCCAAACCAAGTATCTAAGAGACTTGTTGAAGAAATATGGTCTTGATCAATGTAATGGAGCAAATACCCCGATGAGTTCAATTGCTTCATTGAACGCGGATGAAAAGGGAAAAGACTTCAACATCACTAGATACCGAGGAATGATTGGTTCACTGCTATACTTGACAGCAAGTTGTCTAGACATTCAATTCAGTGTGCGGATTGAAAGGAGGAATATCATAAGAGGGTGAATTAGGTGATCTAAAAATTGCTTCAAAAATCTCTGAAACTAGCTACTAAAAACAAAGTATAACAGAGAAGGATAGAGAAAGATTAGACACACGAGATTTATACTGGTTCGGTCCAAATCCTTGACCTACGTCAAATCCCCAAACTCTCTGGGATTTCACTAACTCAAATGATTACATACTTTGTAAAACTCGGAGCAATTCTCTCACTAGGACTTACTCCCCATTACAAGTTGTAATCAATTGTCTCAATCCCAAAGTCCCAATACTTTGAGATTCTTTCAAAGATTGATAATCAATAATAAACTCTCTAAAAGAGCAGATGCATAAACACTAAAGATTTAAATATCTAAAGATATTGTCTGTAAGAGTAGAAATAGTAAATGCTTAAATTGCTAATTGAATGCGCAGAGTTTTGGTAGGTGAAGAATTAAATGCTTCTGCCTTTTATAGTTGATGGAATTAATGACCGTTGAAGAGAGATTAATGAGCTGTTGAGTGAAATGAATATATCCATTGAAGTCGAACGTTACTCCATCTCTTCGTATTCTTCCGATATTAACTGTTATCCTTCATTGACATTCTTCATTCTATTTATCTATTAAGACTCAGTTAGAATGTTCACTGGAAATAGACAAAATACTTTATGCTTGCTCAGAAGATCATTTTCTGAGCAAGCATAAAGTATAATCAATTAAACTTTGTTACTCATTATTATATGAATGGAATAGCAGGAATGTCTTTCGATTGCTCAGAGATATGGTTGCTGAGATTGTGCTTCGTCTCTGCTAATCATTTAATGCATTCTGACACATATTTGCTTTAGAGAAATTTGATCTTTAAAACTTGTTAATCATATTTGAAACTCATTAGCAAACTCATTAAACTTTGTTAGAAATAGCAATAATCAATAATATGAAGTACCCAAAGTATAATCAATGAATTATAGATTACAAGAACGAGGATTTCAAAAACTGACAAAGTTGACTCGAGTCATCCATTGTTGACTCGAGTTGCTTGACTCGAGTCATACTCACTAGACTTAAGTCACTGATTAATTTTGAAAGCAAAGAAGAGTTTTGCAATAACTTGACTCGAGTGACAATGACTTAACTCAAGTCATCCTTTTCAAAAATTCATTTGGAGCTCTTTGTAACTCACTTGACTCGAGTTAAGACATATATGACTCGAGTCATATCAATTTCTCAAAAAGCTACTATCGAGTTTGGACTTTGGAGAGACTTAAAAAAACATACTATAACTTGAGTCATTAAATGACTAACTCGACTCATCTTTGATCATCAAATATATCTTTAAAATGCTTAGACATCTGACTTGAGTCAAAAGCTTTTCACAAAGCTGTGACTCGAGTCAAGACTCGAGTCATATGACCTTGACTCGAGTCACTTCATTCAAATATCATTTGGCTTTTGACACAGAGAGGTACGACTTGAGTTATAAAACTCTGACTTGAGTCATATCAGTACAAAGAGATGCATTGTTATTGAGCCAAGTTATCTTTCAAAATAAAACACTTTGGCTTGAACCAAGTTATCATGCCACGTGTGCTCTCAGTTAAACTTAACGGTCAAAATTTATGGAGGGCAAAATTGCTACGTTTTGTAAACTTCCGTGGCAATTTTGATCCCAAAAAAAAAATTCCATCCACCCAGTGCTCCTGAGAAAAAACTTCCATGGCAAATAAGACCTTTATCCCTTAATTGCCAAATTACTTTTTCTCTGAACTAGTTTATGCCTTCATATTTTTTCTCAAAAATTTAAAACTTCACACTACATTATAAGTGTTGTCATCATCGGGGGGGATGCTAGTTTCCCTATGTTTTGGTGTTTTGATGATAACAATTATAATGTAAAGATTCAAAGAAAAATGTTTTTAAATCTATCCTAAATCAATAAATGTTTGTGAAGGTTCGGTAAAACGTTTTGCCTCAAGTCAAACTTATTTTACCTCGAGTTAATTGTTTCAACAAATTGACTTGCTTCGATTTGCCTTGAGGTTAACTAGTTTTAACTGGAAGTTTATTAGTTCTCATAATATCTAACTCGAGTCAAACTTGTTTTTTCCTCAAGTTATCACTCTGCAAAGTTTTGAACTTATTTCTTTTTAACTCCAAGCATTTTTTGTTTAAACTCGAGTCGGTTTTAACTTGAAATTTTAAAAATAATTAACTCGAGCTAAAATCGTTCTTAGCTTGAGTTAACTGATTTGAAAAGTTTAAATATTTGTTTCACGGTTAATTTTACCTCGAGTCAAATTATATATTGCCTCAAGTCAGTTTAAATCCAGGCATTTTTTTTTTGACTCCATTTAAACCCTTGCTACTTTAACTTGTGTTCTTGACTTTCACAAGACATTATTGCCTCAAGTCATTTTGACTCTAGGTACCTTTTTCTCTGATATGCTTTAACTTGCGATAAAACCTGCTTTGCCTCAAGTCATTTTTGCAAGTTAACTTTCAAGTCAACTTTACTCTTTCCATTCAACATATCAAGTTAACTTTCTCTCAGTATCATTTGAAAATTGCCTCGTGTCATATTTATTTCTACCTCGAGTCAGTTTAACTCAACGCAACCCTATTCTAACAGGAAGTTAATTTTCCTGATTTCAAAATCACCATCTTTGTAAAATCCAAAATGATTGATTGATTGTGATTTCATTTCTTCATATCATCACTCATTATTATTCCTAGTTATTTTTAATCAGTTTGCTAATGAGTTTCAGATGATTATTCAAAGGATTAACATCAAATTATTGTAAAGCAATTTGTGTCTCAGAATGCATTTAATGCAATTGCATTATCGAGACACAATCTCAGCAACCATATCTCTAAGCAATCGAAAGACATTCCTGCTATTCCATTCATATAATAAATGTTGTTTCACAATGAGAAAAACATAAGGAATGAAAGAATGTCGTGACGGCACAATTTCACCTGGAACATTAACGGCGAATGTGATTATCAAAGCTTCATCTATCTAATGGCTATTTTTGAAGAGTCACAAGGGATAATCGTCAAGTTCAGCAATGGTCATTAATGGCAATCTATAAATATCAGAAGTATTGAATTCGCCAACCACCAAAACTTTGCGCATTCAATTCAAACTTGTTGCAATCTATTGTTTCATTAGTTTCATTTAATATCTTCGGATATCATTGTACTTCAGTGTTTATTTTTCTATCTACTATGTGAGAGAGCTTAAACACTTATTTCATTAAGTGATTATTTGTTTAATCTCAAGGTACTGGGACCTTAAGTATGAGTGTACAATTACAACTTATAAGGGGGAGTGAATCTTGGTGTGAAAGGATTACTTGAGTCGACAACAAAAACACATAAATTCCAAATACCACAATATGCAATAACAAAATATACCATTTTTAGTATTTACAAAAATGCCCTTACATTTATTTTGTGTAATTGTAATCATTTTGTGAGTTAGGGAAACTCCCGGTTAGAGTATCTCGGGGAACCTTTAAGAAGTTTAATTTCTTCCTGAAAAAATTTCAGCTTCATTCAAGGTCATTTACTATTTTAAAAACCGAGTTGAAGCATCACTACCACTGGACGTTGGAGGTCAAAAAATCAAACCCTATCACCAAGCACCAACCTTTTGCACGAGTTGGACCGAGCTTTACTGGAAATTTTGTGCTCAAGGGTGAAAAGATGAAGGAATTTACCTTTTTAATAAATGTGAATATAATCTCATTGTGTCATTTCTCTCCCAAAAGGACCTTTATGGCGCTCATCTCCCAAATTAATTCTTACACATTTATTCCCATTTCGTCTGTTTCATTGCCTTTATCTTATTCGTAAAGAATTTTGAGATCACCTATTCACTCCCCTATGACTTAAATCACTTGGTTTTCTCTTTCTTTCTCATGAGGGACAAAATTCAACATTAAAAGTGATATTCCACCTTCACTTAGTACGAATACCTAATCAGATTTGGGTTGTCCTCTAGATGGACCATATTTAATTTTTTTGTTTTTTTAAGTCTATATATATATATATATATTAAAAAAAACATATCTTAATGGGTATTGAATATAAAATGAAAATAATATGTTGACTGTTATTTTTTTTTTTAAAAAAATGATTTTTCATTTAAAAAATCATCATTTATAAAAACTCAAATTAGCTATAAAAAAACTCAAATATGGATAGCCTAAATTTAGTTAGCTCTCCCTACTAAGCAAGGCATTTTAGGTAAAAATATACTATATTCTCTACAAAATGGTTTGTAAATTAAACATAAATGTTAAAAAATGGTCAAATAATAATAAATGGAGGGATGTATTATTAGAGTAGAATGCATGTCTCCTCTCATAGTAGAGGTCATGGGTAAGAAAATTAAAAAATGATGTTCGGGATATATAAACTAACTCTATTCTATAGAAAAACTAAAAAGAACAATAAGAAATACTAGTATTTGCAATAAGCACGAAACTAAATTTTATATTAAAAAAATTGTTCAGCTAAATTTAACAAACGTTTAGAGAAATTAACTTTTCCGGATCTATTTCCTCCTAACAAATAGGCACAGTACTGAAAAATTTAATACAACAAAAAAGTTCAGGACCAGTAAAAAGTATAGAAGAGGCCCCTATGTTGGAATCACATTGACCAAGGAGAGTGGAGGCCTTTCCAAGGATTTCTAGAGAGGGGTCAATCAATCAGTGCATATAATGAAAGGGAGTTTTGATGCGAAACAGCATATAAAGTATTCTGCTAGGAGGTAATAGCGTCCTAAATTTAATTATGGTCTAATTTTACCGATTACCAAAAAAAAAAAAAAAAAAAAAAAAAAAAAAAAAAAAAAAAAAAAAAGAAAAAAATCCTAAAAATGTAACGGAGGACAAACATCAATTGAATAAGAACAACAAGTTGCCATGATTTCAGATTTTATCATGGGCCAAGAGAAGATATGAGTGGGGAAAGAAATGGGCCAAGAAAATAAAAGGCCCAAGTCATTAGTTAGAAGCAATGTAGGGCTATTTAGAAAATAATAAACTATTAACATCTCGACGATCCATTTTTAAATTTAAAGGTGGAGATGATGTTTTGAGATGAAAAAGGAAAAAAAAAAAATTATGAGAGTATTCTATTTCAACTGTATTGGGTGCAGCTGCAGCATGAAAGTGATGGTGAATTTGGTGATAACTGTTCTCCTCTCTATGTGTTTGTTTTGTTTCTTATCTCCCTGAAACTTCTCTAAAATTTCTTCTTGACTGTGATTCTCTCTACATTAGCCTATGACCGAACAGTTGGCTACAAATGCGCATGCATATATATAGATAGATATAGATCAAGGTTCTGAAACCCAGACCGATGACTAAACCGATTGGGGTTCTGGGTTAAGGGTTAGTGGGTCAGACCAAAGTCAAATTGGTCAAGGTACTACCAAGACATATAAGATATACAATGAAAAAAGAGGGAAAATAAATTTTGAAAAATGTAGTATATAAGATATAAGATATAAATTTTCAAAATGCGGCTCGGTCAACTCAGCCGGTTCAGACCGAGTTGACCCCAGGAATCCGGTTTTGCCTTAACTCGGACGGGTTTTCCAGCCAGTTCGATGGTTTCTGGTCCGAACCGGCCAGTCCGGTCCGGGTTTCAAAACCTTGATATAGATAGACACATACACATACAGTAGATTTTTGGGAAAATGATAGAAAAATATCATTTAAACTTTAAAATCTTATTGACAACAACGGTAATAAGATTAACAAGACTAGTAAAACAATTGACAACTGGTTTTGTTGTGAAATCATCTATTTGACATTTTGAAGTTCAAGTGATATTTTCTTGAGTTTTCATTAGATTTTTCGCCATTTGAATCTACCCATAGTGAGACATTAATACATTAATCCAAAATAGACAAATGATAAACGATAAAAATACAGTCTATTTACTCATATTTTTCCAAAAAGTTCCTTCTGTTGTAACCCTTACAACTACATCTTTCATCTTGATCCCGATCCACTACCTGTCTCTTTCATGTGATCTAGAGTTCAAATGAATGAACCACAAGGGTAACAGTTAATTTTATTTGCAAGTATGAAATATAATGACAACATATCACATGTTTATAGAATAATTCACAAGAAACAACTCGCACCGTAACGGTAGCTATCGGCCAAGGATCGTAGCCCTTAAGGACACATCCATATTTTAGGACACGCACCCTACGGGATACGCAACCCCTATCCATAGTTGGGAAACAAACATGTAAATTATCTAGCAAACATGATCAGTCATACATGAATACATACATACATACAAGCTAATAAGATAACAGTTACCCACCTCAAGCTTGAATCCTTAACTTTGTCTGGAGGTGTTGGGATCAGTAGAAGTGTCAAGGTATGCCTATAAACGTTCATCATTATCATTAGTCACTTCTTGCGTCACAAAATAACTAACTACATGAATTATTTTTTTAGAGAATTAAAAGTAGTTATTAACCCCTAAAATTCCCTTATTAACCATACCCTTTTTAATTTATTACTTATTTCCTTTCCTAATAATAATAATAATAATAATAATAATAATAATAATAATAATAATAATAATAATTTATTTATTATTATTTTCTTTTCTTTTCTTTTTTTATTATTTCTCTACAATTATTTTAAACCCTCGGGAGCTATTCCAACACTTTAAATCAGGAGTTTTATAAATACTAACACTATGTGAAATATGCTTTGTTGTGATACACTTATACATATATAGCTATCTATATAACAGCAAGCTTTTTTTCATGTTATATATATATATATATATATATATAACACTATATTTCATATACTTGTATATGTATATGACATAAGCAAATGCATTTATATAAGACCATTTTTTTTCTTTTAACATTACCATATGCAGCGTATCTTTGCTCGTTCTCTCTTTTGTATGTGAGCATCGTTTATATATATAGTTAGTCTCCTCTTTTCTTTCCTATATGTAGCGACGTGTATCTGTGTCCACTAGTATATCATCAAAACTTCCTAATATGTAAATATTTATGCAACGATGGTATATATATATATATATATTTCTATGACAGTAAGCTTTGATCCCTAATATATATACACATACATATATAAGACAGTGAGCAAATCTCGTATATATATGACAGCAATAAATATCAGCAAGTTCCCTCTCTTTTATTCCATGTGCAACAACTTATTTGTATGCCAGCAAGCTAAGTTTCCTTTTCTCTTTTCACAATCCGCTACGTACACACACACATACACACACACATATGGGTTAAGGTACAGATTGTCCAACGAATTATTACCTGATAAGCATCTAGCACAAACATTAATTGAGGATACTTTAATTATCAATCAACAATTAAAAAGTAAAAAAAAAAAAAAACACACATACACACACACAATGCCGTTCAACTACCCTGTCACTATCTTGGTGTCTTCGTCTTCCATTGACTATCACAGTGTGGGCGACGTCGGCGTCTCAAAAGCTTCCATTGTTGCTAGGTGTTCCACTCACCCTCTTAAACTCATCAAGGTCCGTATGCAACTTCAGGGCAAGAATCACGCACCAAAAACCAAATCCAGCAATCCACAGCTTTCGACCGACATACGCCTTGCACCCTGGTTCCTTCCCTCCAATGCCACAAGCAGCAACTGCTGCCGCTGCCACAACGCTTGCTCACATAGGTCCCATATCTGTTGGTGTTTGCCTTATCCAACAAGAAGGCATAACCGCTCTTTTCTCCAGCGTCTTTGCCATCGTCCTTCGTCAGTGTCTCATATTTTAATGTAATTGTGATAGCTTTTTTTTAATTGTTATTAGGTACTTATTTTCACTTTTTAATTGTTGATTGATAATTAAGATACCCTCAATTAATGTTTGTGCCAAATGCTCCTCGAGTAATAGTTCGTTCATCAATCTGCACCTTAACCCTATATATATATTGTGTGCAATGAAACATAAATTCAAAGACACAAACTAGTTTCATTTATTTTCCCCGAGCATCGGTATATATATATATATATATATATATGCATATATTTATGTATGTATATATGTATATGTATATATATATATATATATATCTACACACACACACACATATAGCACATGACAATAGCAAACGTCGGGCTACCGGCTTGAAGGCTGAGCTTCGTTGATCACCGCTGCCTCTGTTTTTTGTTGGTTAAAATAAAGGAAATAGTTGTGTTTCTGCCACTCACTTTCTCTTTCTCTTTCTTACTTTCTCTCAGCCTCTCACTCTCACTTTCCCTCTCGCTCTCGGTTGCACTTGGGCTGATCAAAGTGAATGAATGAAGATCAAGGAACAATGTTTAAATACGGACTCACGGTCTAGTCTAAGAAGAGGAGTGACCAGTGGTTCACGGCGTAGAGCTCAAAATGTATGGTGTTGCTGGTTTGTGTATAGTTGTTGCTGGTCGAGAAGATATGCTGACGAAGTGGTAAGGCTGCATCTGACTCTTCTGTGTTTTACTTAAATGACATTGATCTCTCACTGGTTTTACGTGATCTGGTTTTTTCTTTTCTTTTCTCACAATGCAGTTGGCCGAGAAGTAAGATGAGAGTGAGATTAATTTGGGAATGCATTGGTTTGGGTTGAAGAGAGGAGAATGAATATATGTCTTGCTAATCTATAATTGTCACATGCTGGGCTATGAGAATGAATAGAGAAATGAGATTGGTTAGGTATTATTCATGGGCTTTTGGGTTACATGGTTGGCCAATCTGTTGGGCTATGAGAGCTTATATAATCCGTTGGACTATGGAAGTATATATATAAGCTTGTTGTCTCAATTAAATAATAAGAGGGTGTTTGTTGTGGTGTGGGTCCTATTTCAAAATTATCTCTTCCAAATATTTCCTTGATTATATTCTTTTTTCTAAATATTACAAGGAAAAGTAGTTCCTAATTTTTCAAATAATTAATTTAATCCTTTGCCCAAATTCTACCGTTTAATTCTCATATATTACTTCTATAATTTTTAGGCATAATTTATTCCTTATTTGAATTATTCTTTTCCCAAAATAAATTAAGGGGAAAATAAGCCTAAATTTCCAATAATTATTCTCATAATTATTTTAAACCAGATTTCAAAAATCAATTTCCATATAATATTTCAACTTTTCATATCCGAAAATTTAGGATGTTACATCATGAAGAATCACTCTTGGTCATAAATGTATCACAGTGAATCCAACAAGCAAAATAAATGTATGACGAGGAAAATAAATGCATAGTATGAAGGTCTTGTGGACTCACCTGTAGCATATAAATTCAAATGCCTTTGCTGAGGATTTCTTCTCCACAAACATTGCTTTTGCAAACAACAAAAGTAACCCTAAAAACACTTGTTGGTTAGTTGGATAGGTCTCAAGTGCAAATATAATCTTAAAAATACAATATTAATTAACAACATAGGAACCCACAAGAACATTTCATTGATTTCATTCAACCCATGAAAAAACCAAAACAATAAGAAGAAAACTCAAAAAGTTATATCAATCCGAAACACCTCTTACAACTTGGTCTATCGCCGTTGAGTTAAGAAACCAGAAAGTGATAAGCTAACTAGCACTAGCTTTTCGAGAGAGCAACACGAAGTAGAGATGAAGCAACACACAAACACTGGAGACAAAACATGAGTTATCACTTTCAACACGACAAGAAGAATGTTCGGATAGGGAAATTTAATTTTTTGTGCGACTAAGACATTTTTTAGTGTTTTGGGATTTTATTAAGGCCGGTTAATTATAAAGTATCCGGTCCTAAATGTATGCATCTGATGTATTCTATTAATTTAATTTTAAGACTGGAGGTGTATAAAGAATCCGGTCCTAACATTTTTTATTCATTTAATTTTAAGATTAGAGTTTTGTAAAATATCTGGTCCTAAAATTCTATATTGTATTTTGTCTTTTTGAATACTTTTAAAACCAATTTCTTTTAAAGTATTTGGTCCTAAAGGTCCTCATTTACTTTAAAAAGGAACAACAAAAGAGATGATTGGCGACTGAATGAAAATAAAGGGAATTGGAGAATAAGCTTCTTCCATTACTTGAGAATATGAACAAAAGAAGATACAAGCTTAGTTCTTTATGCTTCTTACATTACTGGAGAATATGCACGTATAAAAGAAAAATAAGAAAAACAAACTAAAAATTAACAACAACAAGAATGTGACTAAAAATCCTAAAGCTTATTATTAGCCAATGCCTTGGTGGCATCGACATGAGCAGCATTAATGTCCTGCCGGAGATCAGCATGTTGTTGTCTTATATGCATCAACATCAATGCATCATTAGAGGAAAGAGGGGAAGGGTCAGCGGTAGGCGCGCTGGGCCAAGAGATTGTCGAATATAGGCTGAAGGCTGGAGAGGGGGAGCGGGAACCTCTTCGTGGTTTGAAGGCTAGAGGGGGTGGCAATCTCATCATTGTTTGAAATAACAATGGGTCCAATGACCCGTGACTCTTCCGTCAGAATAGAAGACACTCTCTTTTCATGTACCATGGATATCGATCTATGAAAGGCACGGGCATCAAAAGTACCCCTGTGAGCAATTGTCTTGTATCTAACCATTGTTTGAGCAAAGATGACGATTAGGGACAAAGAGGATTATCAAGATAGGGTAAGGAGTTAAAGCAGAGAGGTACAAAATGGATTACATTGAGAATGAATGGGATTCAATTGGTTTTTAAGTTTCAATTTGTAAATATTTTTAGACTGGATTTCACCAATGTCCGGTCCTAAAAATACTATTAAGACCGGAATTGTAAAATATCAGGTCCTAAGAGTCTATCCTTAATTTCTTAAAAAATTAAGAATTTTTTCTTATAAAAAATATTTATAAGACCAGTTATTTTAAACTATCCGATCTTAAAAGTTCAATCGTTTTAAATTCTTCATATAGAGTCGTATCCTTACACTCTGTGTTCAATGCCTCAGAGTCTCTCGGCTTCCAAGTAAACTAATAGGGGATGTTGATGGTGGCAACAACATCGATGAAAGGGGTGGTTGATGGTTCATGGGTCATGAAAGTAGAAGGACAACAAGCTTGAAGGAGAGCAAAAATGAATTGTGTAAGTACTGGCTGAACCCAAGAGGGGGGTGAATTGGGTGAAGTATAAAAACTTAGATTCTTTGAAAATCTTTTCGTAACTCACTGAAATCAGTTTATAAAGTGATAATCAGACATTTAAATGTATATGCACATTCAAACATATATGATGGAAATGTAAGAGATAAGGGAAGAGAATGTGCACACTGATTTATACTGGTTCGGCCCAATCCTTGACCTACATCCAAATCCCAAGCCACACTTGGGATTTTCAATCCACTATCTTCTTTCAACTTGATTACACGTTCAGAATCGAAGTAATCCTCTCACTAGGATTCACTCCCCCTTACAAACCGTAATCAACACACCGCTTGATTACACACTCGTATTTGAAGTAATCCTCTAACTAGGATTCACTCCCCTTACAAGGTGTAATCAACACAATGTGTTTCCCACTCAAGATCACCCAATCTTGAGTAACTCTCGAAGAATAGAATGATTACAATAAATCTTCTCTCTTAGAAGTGAATAGATAAACACCGAAGATCAAATACAAATTACTTCACTCTCTAAGTTATCTAAACATGAAAAACAGAGAGTAAATGATGTGAGAGCAGAGTATCAGCATGTTGGAAGTGTAAGCTTGTATCTCCACATTTTTCTGCTTGAATCTGTCCTCTTTTATAGGTAGAGAACACTATATGACCGTTTATAACCGTTGCCTATATCAGACAAGGTTTGGGTTGAGCTTTGGTCTTCTTCTCTCTCTAGTTTCTGCTTAATCCAGCTGTGCAGAAGTTCAGAGTTGACTTCTTGACAATAGATCCGTTGGAATGGCAGCTGCTGGATGTAGAAAGCATTCTTTAATTCCTTGTAAACGTGTGTAGAAGGATTACCCAAAAGTATGCAACTTTTCTGGGTCTTGCTTTTAAAGTGCTAACGTCACTTTTTGCTTTTGCTTTAAACCTTCACTAAACATCTTCTAAATCATCTGAAACTCACCAACAAAGTGATTAACATATCTAGGAACATAGAAGAATGATAATGGAAAGTATTAAGATCAATCATGAAGGTTTTGCAAAATCGTCGAATTTGAATTTCAGATTCAGCGATGCAAACTTGAGGTTTGTTTTTCCAAACTCGAGTTTGGACTTTAATGTGAAAAGTTGATCTTAGTCCAGAACATCAAAACCGAAGGTTTTCAGTCTAAACCTGAGGTTTTCAGCACATTAAAAATTGAAATGCTCTCGGGTTGGCCAAAACTTGAGTTTACAACTAATAGACTCGAGTTTGGTTCTCTTTAAAACCAATGTTTGCTCTTCGAACTCGCAAACTCGAGTTTGTTACTTATAGACTCGAGTTTGGATGTTCTTTGGGACCTGGTTGCTCTCTGTTTGAGCTAAACTCGAGTTTGTTCACTTATAGGCTCGAGTTTGGCTTTTTCCAAATGTTCATTTCTTCTTCTGGAACTCTCAAGCTCGAGTTTGTGACTGATAAACTCGAGTTTGCAAGTTGTACTGTGACTTGGTTGCTTTTGACTTGGCCTGGTCTTGAGTTTGCAACTTTGTCAAATTTTGAGGGCCATATCTCCCTGGTCTAAACTCCATTTTGGTCTGTTAAAATCTTGATGGAAAGCCCTTTGAGTCTAATTTCATATGCCACTAATTTCAGATCAATTGGATTTGTAGATTGTGAGTTACATTCAAAACATTGAAGCTTGGTTTTCTGTGTGGCGTGGATTTCTCTGTCAACTTCCACAATTCATATCTCCTTGATCTGAACTCCTTTAGGCTTGATATATATATAAAAATTACGCATTGGGAGTCTAGTTTCATATGCCACTGGTTTCACCTCAATCCGATCTCTGGTTTGTGAGATATCATCGAAATACCAAACCTCGCCCGTGCTGAACGTGAAACAGAGTGGAGCTGAAATGCTGATGACGCTGTAAACTCGAGTTTGCACTTATAGGCTCGAGTTTGCCTAGTCTAGAGACACCAAAAATGTTGAAGGCACTTATTGGCTCAAGTTTGTAGTGGCTTTCTAGAGTTTGAAGTCCTAAACTCGAGTTTGCACTCCTAAACTCGAGTTTGCTCATATCAGATAGGCAAATTACTGCAGCAAGGTAGTAAACTCGAGTTTAATACTTGGAGACTCGAGTTTGCTCATCCTGAACCTCATTTTTGCTTGTTTTAACTCTGAATTGAGTCATTCCAACTTCCATATAATCTTGGAGGCTTCTAGCTTCAACATAAGAACTTGAATAATTATATCTTCATTCCATTCAGCAAGTTCTTCCTTCTTCCATCTCCCAACTTGATCATTCTTCATCATTTAACTTGGAATGACATCTTGCTTCCTTGACAACCTCTCGCAAGTTCTTTTTTCTTTAATGTTTCTTCTTCTTCTTGAACTTGACATTTTCTTCAATTTCTTCTTTTTATAATCTCTTATCTCCTTCTTGATCTATAATTCAACTTGAACTAATCTACATTAAACATAGTAGTTAGTCAATGTAGGAGATAAATATATCATCAAAACTTTTTGCTCTTATAAAGGCATCTACCAAATTGTAGGTCATGGAATTGAAAGTCTTGGATTCTTTATGGATGAATTACACAAAAGGAAAGATGAACAAAGAGATGATGATTTGCACATAAGATGGATTGCATAAAGGGAAGATCATTTTCACGTAAGGGAAGATGGTCATGCACAAAATATGGTTTGCACACCAAAAATTATTTTTTCACATATTGAAGATGGATTGCACGTAGGGAAAGATAGTGTGCACTTG
Organism: Acacia acuminata; assembly: GCA_019022655.1. Taxonomy (NCBI): domain Eukaryota; kingdom Viridiplantae; phylum Streptophyta; class Magnoliopsida; order Fabales; family Fabaceae; genus Acacia; species Acacia acuminata. The sequence continues at coordinate 358,792 of JAFJYI010000048.1, read as the reverse complement.
GAAAGATGGATTGTACAAAAGGGAAGATAGTTTTCACTTAGGAAGATGGATTGCATAAAAGATCACTTGCACATAAGGAAAAATCACTTGCATTAATGGAAGATGGTTTACACATGAGGGACTAATTTTGCAACATAAGAGAAGATAGATAGCACAAAAAAGAAAGGATAAATTGCACAAAAATGAATGTTATCATAGTAGTTGTGGTGGGGCCAAGAGGTTGGAGAGGGGGAGCGGGAACCTCTTCATCATCCGAAGAAATAACAATGGGTCCAACGACCCAAGACTCTTCTGTCACAATAGGACGTATAACGATCGACGGAAGGCACGAGCATCACGACTAAGAGCACCCCTACAAGCGGTTCTCTTGTATCTAACCATGGTTTGAGCAGTTGGGGCAGAGAGGTATGAGGAGTTAATTAATAAAGGCAGAGAGCTGTTCTCAGATAGCCACGTACGTAGTTTGGAGTTACGAGGTAGTGAGGAATTAATAAGGAGTTATAGGTACGCGGTATAAAATTCCATTATTTAATATTTTTGCAATTCATTTTATTTTAAGACCGACCTTTTATCATTAACCCGGTACTTATAGGTATGCGGTATAAAATTCTATTATTTATTTTTTTTAAGACCGATCTTTTATAATAAGTCCGGTCCTAAAAGTCTTACTTTTAAGACCGACCTTTTATCATTTACCCTACTTACACACTTGTTCAAATGAATGATGCGAGTCTCTTTGGCTTCCGATAAACTTCCCAACTAGGCGTCTCCTCGTATTCGATGAACAATGCGTCTCCTCATTAAAGTTTCCGGCGTTTCACATTGTTCGGATGGGTTCTCTATTTAAACCCGTTGTTACTTGTACTTTCTTCACATTCTTCTCCCCCAAGTCCTCCGTTTCCTCCTCCTCCTCTTCAACCTTAGCCCCCACCGTAATGGCTGCTCCCCCGGCCCTCCGTTTCCTCCTCCTTCTCTTCAACCTCAGCCCCCCGCCACCGCCTCCTCCAAATCCGACCGTGAAGGCGTTGGTGCGATCAGGTGGCCCGCGTCGATCAAATCGATCGACATTTGGGCCAATTGGTTCAGCTTGCTCATACCATGAACAACAAGCTAAACATGGTACTCCACGCCAATGACATGAAGTACGATCCCGCCGAAGATGACTCCGACAACTCCGACGACTCCGACGCCCCCTCCCTCTCCGACTACGAGAGGGATTAGTTTTTTTTTTTTGCATTTTTTTTTGTTTTTTTGTGATCGCTGCCCCATAAAAAATTAGTAAATAAAATATTTTTAAATTTTGTTCTCGTGCGAGTTTAGTACTTTATCCATTATCTCGAACTGGAAAGCAATAAACAAGGCAACTATGAAGGATGGATAATGGCGAGACTAAAAAACCTAAAATAAAAGAACGAAGACTTTAGTTAGTAAATCGACGGTCCTAAAAACACTTTGCCATTTTTGTCAACTTTGGTTTCCATATCCGATTGCCTCTTGTCCTTTTCATTATCGTCTTTCTTTTTCCGACAAAAAAGGAAACAAAAAAAACATTGTCCTCGTGTAAATCCAACAACAGAAATTCGCGAGAATACGCTTAAGAACATACAAAAAAAAGGATCTTTTACCTTATTCGAATAAGAACAAACAAAGTGACTATTCTTCTCAAGGTTGGACCTTCGTTATCGTCGGTTTTACCTCCCCATGTTAGAAACAAAGTGTCCTTTTCATTATCTTCCTTCTTTTTCCGACTAAAAGACAAAAGACAAAATAAAAGGGACACCGATAATGTTTGCTCTACACATGGAAAGGAAAAAATGACGATAATGAAGGACCTAGCTTGAGCAGAACGCCAGAACCTCGGTTGTCTTCAACCCTATCCATTTAATTTGTCTGAAAAGAGGTATTTAAAGGTGATTGACTTTTAAGATCGCACAAATAAAAACATACGGTCCTAAAAGTTAAGCAGACTTGTAAGCAAAGGACTTTTAAGACCGATTATTTATAATAATACGGTCCTAAAAGTTAAGTGACTTTTAAGACCGACCTTTTATAATACATCCGACCTAAAAGTTCATGCGGACTTTTAAGCTTTTAGGAGCGGACACTAAAGCAATATACGGTCCTAAAAGTCTCATACTTTTTACACCGAAGACTTTTGTGGACCTTTAAGACCGGACATGCTATTAATGAACGGTCCTAAAAGTCTCAAATTTCAAACACTAAATTAAATAGCTATATCCACCATCCAATAATACATTCAGAAACCCAAAATGGACACAAGAAAATTGTTTGAAAAATTAACTAAATTTATTTATTGAATTTTACATTGCCTATGTATATTTACAAATGAATTGTTCAAAAAAATAAACAAATTTACGAAAGATCGATTATTGTTGCTACGTAATATACTTACAAATGAATTTAGGACATTAATTATTGTCCTTTTTGTGACTCTAAGATCAGACCATACGAGATATTCACAAAACACATTGCGTATGTGCTCCGAGTTCATCATGAGAAAAGGGAGTTTTGCATTGAAACATCTGTAACATCAAAGACAAGAACTAAATTAACTTGCGTGCATATTTCATTTGTAACAAGATAGCGAAACTGAATTAACTTGCATAATATGTAACATCAAATACATTTACCTTTGCGCTTAATTTAGTATCCCCTCGCATGGTAATATCATACATGTGTTTCATGATGTACTTGCCACATAAGCCGGACGCCGTGGTTGCCGACGGGTCTAAAAAGAACAAGAAATATATATAAGAGCATATATATAGCTTAATGACCAAGTTCAAAAGGCGTGTGCTACAAATATTGTACCAACCTCTGGTCTGTACCATATGGGGTCTTTGTCCTGAGTACCACGCCTTTTCTTTTCTACTCTTTGGAAGGTCCTCATGGCACTATCATCAAAATCACAAATTTATCAATGATTCACTGAAAATTCACAGCAGAGATTTCAGACAAGAGAATCAAAATGACATGCTTACTCGTTGATGGTCTGCACCAATGTAGGCAATGGCTCACCGTGAGTGGAGCATAAGAAGATAACTTTATGCTCCTCCATGCACATGAGGACCAACGCCGATGGCGGCTGAAAATTCACGAAGTAAACTATACTCGATATATGTAGCATAATTAAGTGAATTGAGGACAAGATTTTTGATATGTACCGTGGAAGAATGGATAAAAGTACAACTTTCTTCTCACTTCACACAACCTCTTTGATATGTACTCATGTCTCTCCTCCATGGATGTTTGACTTGAATAGACAGGGCACAAGAATCCAAAATCTTTGATCCTGCCATTTTGAACCAATTCATGATGCAAGAACCTACAATAATGACATCGATCAGGGAATTAGTATATATGTATGTATGTCTAAACGATGCATTTAAATTATGTACTCATAGACAGAAGATACTTACTTCATAAAAATTTGAACAACTGCATCAGTAAGCTCCTGTCGAGGAAGCAGTAGGGACTCAACATCAATGGTGTCAACTTGAACGGGCTGAGGATGAGGGACGCCTACTACTTCATTGGCAGGCCACGATTTATCCTTAAAATATCCACTCTTCATCGATCGGATATTTTTTTCCCTAGCAGCCAGACCAACTTAGCGTAGGGGATAGAGCTTGAGGAGGGGATGGAGCTTGACGAGGGGATGGAACTTGAGGAGGAGGGGTTGAAGCTTCGGGAGCGGTAGAGACATGTACAAGCATCACCGGCCAAGGGATGAAGGTTCCCTTGACATCACTCACAAGCTTCAGCTCATCAGTTTGGAGAGGAAGCGGTGCATCAATGATCACCTTTTCAACTGACACTCTGACTTCATCATCAGGCATTTTGTTGGTGGTGTACAGTTGATCCCAAGTTGTGAACAGTCCCTTTTGCAACTAATAATCATCCATCATGATGATCGGGATCCTCCACATAAAGGTCACAAGGTTGCTCGACACCAACAATGCAGCTCCTCTAGTGCTCGCTTACGGTTGCAGTGAGTGTGTGAAGGGAACACCGGTCTCGGACGATTGCTCAAAAGCAGCCTCATCTCGACTCGGTTCCTCCCTCATCCGGCTCATCTAGGATTGAAACATTGCGCCATTGAAGCTTCTTTAGCAGCCGGCGTCGGTCCATCTCCTCCCGGTAACCATACTTTGTCTATGGCGTTTGGATGTACCAAAGACTTGCTTTATGCCTACCCGTCCTCCAATCCCCCTTACACGCCCGGGTAATCCGGTTTTCCGGCCGCAACGGCCGAACATCATTCCTCCCGTCCGACACAAAAGATCCCTCTGCTTCTTTCTTTTTAAGATCTTCCCGTAAGATACGATAACGAGAAGCTTAGTAATGAAACATGTTTAGTAACTAAAAAATAACAATAACGATACTTACAATTCTTTTCAAAGAACTAGACGAGTTTGTTCACTCGTGTAGGCGCCGCTTGGCTTTTGCCGAATATGCAACCACAACTCCTCGCGACGTATTGGAGATGGAGGATCATGTATCACAGAAGGATTGGATTCTGCTTCATCATCCAATCTCTTCCGCTTGGCCGCCATCAAATCTTTTTTCAGCCTTTTGATATCCACCGCGAGAAGCCCTATGAGGCAATCATTCTTTCTACCTATCTCCCGTGCTTGTTCCCTTCTTTTTTGTGAATCGGATTGAAAACATCTATTAATTATGAATTCCAGCCATGAATGTCACTAACAAATTAGAGAACTTCGCTTCATATGAACGTCAATCAAACAAGTCAAATTCTTCACTTCATCAAGTTTCAACATTTTATTTAAGGAAGATGTAGAATTGTAGAAGAAATTGGAGCTATGTTTTGTAGTGCTAGCTAGATAGATAGGTTAAGAAACAAAAGAGAATTATGCTTATATAATAATACAAACTTGATCCTTTTTAAGGCATCCAAATGGGATCAGCCGCCCCCATTAGATAGTAACAATTGGGTATATAAAGTTTCCCCCTTTTAAGACTATTCATTTCCTCCTTTGCAAGACAAACCATTACACAATTAATACCTTCTCATCGTAATTTACCTTTTCGGGGTTGACGTATCGGACTTGCATAGACAAAGGCGGAAATGTATACTTCTATTCACACACCGAACCATTCTATAACTAACAGGATTACATGAACACAATAACATTCACATATCCGCACAAAGTTAATAAGCAAACAAAAGGGAAAACAAAACTAAATATAAACTCACCAGAGCTTCGAGTGGTCCGTAAGAACAAATTGTCGCCAAATTCATTCATCAATAAATGTGTAAACTTCCCAAGGATGTTTGGCGGCGGAACCTTGGAGAAAATATACGTGTTAGTGAGAAAGGTCTTAAACTTCCTCCACCGATCAGCACAATAAGACAATGTCTTGTCTTTCAACTTCGACGATCGGGACGGTGTATGTAACCCGGATAGTCTCCCAAATAGGATCCTTTACATTCTTAGAGTCTACACTTTTCCACTCATCCGTCAAGATGCTAACCTTGCTGCGTGCTAGACAAAATGACAAAACTATTATATTTGCTTTTATTAGGACCGACGTGTTCCAACCCCGCATCAAACTGAATCTCGAGCTTTGACCCGGAAGTCGACTTAGGGTCACATCCATCATTCGTGTGCCTCTTCTACCACGGCGTGCGGGGCGATTACGAGCCTCATTGTGAGATGAAGAGGGTTCGTTCTCACTCACACCCGCCACACGAACCGGCGTTGCGAACACGAATAGAATCATTTTCACCGTCCATTTTGAGACAGAAGAGAGGAATGCCCGAGCAAATGAGAGAGTAACAGGGGCTAATGGCACGTGGGCGAGGAAGAGAGGTAATGCAACAGGAACGTGAACAGAGGTTCTCCACAGAGTAACAAAAGCTTTCGCGCGAAGAAATGTATATCTTGCGTTGATTTTTAAGACCGGATGCAAAAGAGACGGTCTTAATATTTACATTAATCCCGGTCATATTAAAAGTCCGATCTTAAAAGTTTAACCTTTAAGACCGTTCCTTATAAAACGCCGGTCTTAATATTAATGAACTTTTTTCGTAATCGGAAGTATCATATGTCCGATCTTAAAAGAAAACTTTTAAGACCGTCTTTTTGATAAGTTCGGTCTTAAAAATTTAGACTTTTTATATTTAAATTTTTCCTTATTATGTTTTACCGCAAAAATATAAGTACGGCTATATGAGATATATTTAGTAAGTAATTGAAATTTCAATTCAATTTTTAAGACCGGTTGTTTTATAGTCGGTCTCAATAATGTTTTTAAGAACGGTGAGAAATTGGTCCGGTGCAAGAAGTTCTTTATATTTATGGAACTGCCACCGGTCATTCCTTTAAGACCGGGTGTCGATTCTCCGCTCTAAATGAGGCGGTCTTAAAGCCCCTTTTTTGCACTAGTGAAATATGGTCAATAATAATTTATAAGTAATGCATAATTGCAAATATCCAACAACAAATTTATTTTAATATTTTTAATTTTTAGAGTTTTAATCTTTTTTATGTTGGTGTTTCTTCTAGAATCTTTAATTTTAACAATAAATAAATTAATTTCATCATTATCCAAAGTTTGAAATTTTTGGGATTCAAACAAAAAATAAAAATAAATGTATATTCTTAAAATAATGTGGAAAAAATATGTTAATTTGACTCTACTCTTATTTTTCATATATTTATTAGAATAAATTACATAATTACTCTTTACATACAATTGTGGGATCTTTAGACAATTTTGTGGAGCCTTGATGCATCCTCTTTATGCCTGATAAATCATATTTCTGCCATACATTTCTACTATGTGATGATTGTTTTGCATGTTGTTTATGAGCTTATATGTATTTGAGATGATAAAATATGAGTACATTTATGTATATGTGGAAATAGAGATTAGTTGAGTTAAAACTTTGCATCTTAGATGTTATCTCGCATGTAGGTAAAAATGAACTTAATTATGATGCACTTCTGAACTAACCTACCAATGCTAACTCAATGCTACAACATCATAAGTAAATGCCTATGTAGTAGCATCGTGATGTTGTTTTGATGCTACAACATCACATGGACAGTCATCTATGATATCATACTATATTATGCATTGATATTTTCTTAAGAATATTTTAGAAGATAATTGCAAGAAATAAGGTTGAACATCTAGAAGACGATTGACTCAACTGAGACAAACATAAAGAGTACGAAGAATCAGAATGAAGATCTAATAGAATCCCGCATAATTAAAAGAGAATCATTCAATTGAATCTGGAGAGTTGGACCAAACAAAATTGGAAAGCCCAACTCATTGGACATACAACACTAAGATCCTCACCATAAAAGGAAACACAACTAGACCTAAGAGTAGACTCGAGAGTTGGCGTAGAATCGGATTCACGAGAGATAATATCAGAAGTATGTTAAGAGCTTGAAAAAGGACAATTATGACAAAAGTTAGGCTAAACGGAAGAAGACACAGATGCATTGTGTGACAAACGTCACACAGAGGCATTGCATGACAAACATCCCTTGTGTTGTCAAACCCTTCGACTATCTTTCTCTGTTTTAGTTTCTTCTTCTCTGTATTCATGAATTATATTCTATTTGTTTACTTGTATCCTTCTTGTCAGCTATGAACTAAATTTTCATTGGGTGAGTAATGATGAAACCTTAGTTTGTAATTCAAACCCAAAATGTGAGTTTTGTTTTATATAAATTCAGTTTGCTTAATTTTGTATGTTACGTAGATCTTGTGCATTAGTTAGCCACTAACAAGTAAGAGTTGTGGCTTTATCTTACTGGAAAGGAGTTAGGGTTAGAACTTTGTTAAGCAATGTGTGCTAGTGGAGTTTGTGCAGAACTCTATCTAAACTATAAACTACAGGAATGAGTTTATCTCACATAGCCATTACACCTAGGTTAAAATGATGTTTTGAGCTTGAAAATCTAGGAATATGAAATAGTGAGAAAAATGTATTTAGTAAAGAAATTTAGTGGTATTTAACTAAATAACGTAGGCATTTTGGTGTAGCATTGCGTGCCGCTACAGTACATTGGTGTAGCATTGGGTTAAATCAATCCGGGGCGAAAAATGCAAATTAAGGGAAAATCTGAGCTCTGCCTATTTTAAATTTGATTTATCTCATCCGTACTCAAGATCATTTTGTTTTATTAAGTTTGTTAGAAATAGTAGCCATCAAACCAACTCTTTATATTTTACCATCACACAACTTTCAATCATTAATTGGCAGCATAACTGGTATTCCAATCTCTGTGAGACAATACTCTACTTTATTACTTGTTCAATTGGTTCACTTGCTATAAGAGGATTTTGATCAAGAATGCTTATATGGGTTAATAGTATTAATAAGGAAAATCAAAAAAAAAAAAATACCTACTTGAATTTCAAAATCTTGTTGCCCACAAAAGTAATAGGATTAACAACAATAGTAAAGCAATTGACAACTTGTTTTAATAGGAAATCCCTTATTTGAGATTTTGAAGTTCAAGTGGCATTGTTTTTGTCACTTTCCCTATTAATAACCTTACATGTTTGAAAACTGATTGTGTACCAGATGAATAACCTAATCTCCTCCAAATTATTTCCCATGTAAAAATTTGTGTAAAACGTACTTAGGGATTGCACAAAGTCATCGGCTTATTGCCAAGTGAGCAAATTCATATTTACCCTAACACTTATTTATTATTTGGCCACGTAGCATTTATATACATACATACATATATAATATTAAATGTGGGCATATCATTTGAACACTAGTATAACATTGTCAATTTTTTTAAACTAAGTACATGCATCCCCCTTATTAAAAGAAATCATACTCAATTACACCAAAAAAAATGATATTTTGTAGCGATGAAAACTATGCATTTGTAGCAGTTTCAACCACTACTAACGATATTGGTAGTGATCAGAGAAACCGCAACGTGGCAAGCTATTTTGTAGCAATTAAAATAATCCGCTATCAAGTAACATCACCGCTATTGAAATTGTAGTGGTTACAGAACACAACTATTGAATGACATCCGGATGACATACTATGTTAACATTTTGTAGGGCGTACAAACCGCAAAAAGTGAGATTGCAAATATTTGTAGCGGTAAAGAGACACTACTTATTATGTTGAATTTTTACAAATAGGCAGGAAAAGTGGTGGCAGAGGCAAAAAAAAATTTAAAAATTGGTACCCAACACAAACAACAATATTGGATGAAATTGTCAACGGCGCCAAAATTTTGAATTTAAATTGTAGCATTCAAAACCACTACAATTTGTTCCGCCAATTTTAAAAATTTAAAATATGTGTCAAAAGTTTTATAAAGTTTGTAATGGTTATATAACCCTACAAATAATTTTTTTAAAAAAGAAATCAATAACTGTAGTTCTTTTTTTTTATTATTATTTTGACATCTTTGTTTTATTAGTTAATTGATAAATTTTAATATTTTAAAAAATAATATTGTTGATATTTGATTTAATTATGGATATTATAAAAATTTATTATTTTATTATTTTGTGAAGAAATTTCAATTTGATTATGAAATGAATGTTAATGATTATAGAAGGAATGTTAAGGGATGTCATTCTAGAAATAAAAAATAGTGAATATCAAATAATAATAAGAAAATAAGAATTTCAAATAAAACACATAGAAAAAACTATTTACCATATTTGATAAACTTAATCGACATACCCTCTTTTGAAAACATTGACAAAAAAAAAAAGAGAGAGAAGTAGGGGAGAAAGAAGTGAAGAAGTGTGTGAATAAGGTGTAGTGGTGGTATTTATAGGGATATTTGTGTCAAAAGTGTAGTGGTTAATGCGATAATTTTTGTAGCGTTGTTATTGGTAGGGGCTAATAATTGGATGGTTTGTCTTGTTGTAGTGGTTTATTGCATTTTTTATCGATTTGGGTTTGTCGACCGCTACAACAAATACAATGGTTTTTAAAAAAGAAAAAAGAAAAAACATAGATGGATTACAATAAGACAAGCATTTTTTAAAATGAATCTTCATCGCCATCACTACAAAAAAGATAGGGAGAAAATGTCAGAGTTGAGTTTAATACGTTTGAAGACAAAGAAAACTTGATTAATTGATTATGAAGCGTAACTTAAAAAAAATGACCGAACAATAGGTAAACTCTCATCGCCTTAAGGGAGGAAGTCTTCAAAATTGGCGGGCTTGAATGACTCACTCTCGTAGGTGATGTTAACACCATCGCCCATATCATAAAGGTCCCGAGGATTTAAGTGATTCACCATATTCCAATCCTTGTGCCTATGATCCTCGACATAATAAACCTAGTGTGCTTCTAAGGAAAGAATATATGGCTTATCATCTTCAAACTAACCATTGTGAATTGGTTGGGAGAAATGTACTGATGTGATGCTTAAGTCATCAGTTGTGAGTCCCTGGGAAGTTTTCGTATTTGCCCATGAACACTTGAAAAGCATCACACAAAAATGGCCCTGGTAATTTATTTCGATGACATCAAGAAGCTTTCCATAATACAGGACCTCTCCCAACTGCTTGTTGTCGTCACTATTGCTACTCGAATAACTCCTTGTCAAAGGTGCCATAAATACCAGAGCTTTAGGTTTGCAATCCTTAATCTCATGAAACTATGCAAAATTTGAAACCATTAACGTGATATGATGTAAACTTGGTTGCAGGGTCAAGAGGGCCGAGTGCAAGAGCTCTGAAATCTGGGAGTGCGGGTTATGGTCATCTAATACTCTCCATGCAAACCATCTTAGAAATTCTTTATGGACTTTTCTATCAATTTTGGAGGATGTTGGTGTACGGATCTTGATTTGATGCTTCACATGACTTCTAAATTCCTTGTGATGGCGATAATGAAATGTAAGTATAAGATGTAAAGAAATATATAACATAACATATAAGTGTACAATGCTTACTGAAGGAAGGGTTCAAATTTTGTGCAATTAATCAAGACATGTCTATATGCTTACAACTTCTCAGTTGTCGTTAGTTCAATCTCTTACTTTCTCCAACTGGTTTACTAACATGAGGGATTAATAAATGTGAAGATTTTGTAGCGGTTTAATAAACCGCTACAAATGTGAAGACTGTTTGCATCCTGTAGCAGTTGAATCGAACCATAAAGTTTATTGTGAGTTTGAAGAACAATAGCAAGAAGCCATACATTAGTGTGAAAGTAGTTGCCACTCTTGATAAGATGCAAATGTGATGCCAAGTAACATGATACCAAGCACAACCCATTTGCAACTTTTCAAGAAGGTAGCTGCTTTTAACCCAATGTGTGTTTCCTGCAGCTAATTCTTCAAAGAATAAATTTTTTGTTGAGGGTTATATATAGGCTTCAAATGTGTAGCGGTTTTTGTATTAAACCACCACAAGTTGACCAATAATTTGCAGTCTGTAGCGGTTATTAGTTATTACCGCTACAAACATTCAAACTCTTTACATTCTATATGGTTGTACCTAATAACCACTACAAACTTTCGTCATTTGTAAAGGAAGAGTAGCATGAAGTGAAACACTAGTTTGAAAGTACTTGCCAACCTCCAAGGAAAAAACAAATGTGGTCCTAGGTAACATGATACGTATAACATGTTACCACGCACAACACATTTGTCTTTTTTCCATGAAAGGGAGGCATCTACTTTGAAATCAATGTTTGGCTTCATGCTGCAAATACTTCATAGAATCATTTGCGTGGAGAACTATTGTTTATTTATAGGTTTCAAATATGTAGTGGTTTTTTAAATACCCACTACAAATATTCAGATTCTTTACATTCTGTAGCGGGGTCTTCCTGTAAATTGCCACAAACTTTGCGCCACATGGCGCCAAGCTGGTGCACTTTTGTTTTGGTTTTCATTTAGGAAACCACAACAAATTCACCACTACAATTTTGGTGTCAGTTTGGCGCAAAATTGTGTAGCTTAATTCATGATAGCAATTACAAAGTTTGTTTCCTAACCAGTGTGCCACTTGGCGCGAGTTGTCCCCGTAGCAATTATGTAATGGTTTCGACAAAAACCGCTACAAAATATGACATTTGTAGCGGTTTATCTTAACCGTTATGATTTCACCTCTACAAAACGACAGTTTTGTTATAGTGAATGCATGTCGGTCATTAAAAATGGACACATCTTAACATGTTACATGGATTTAAAATTTGATTCACCATGTTGTGAGGAACTAGCTTTTATTGTTATGGCTCTATAAGAAAAAGTTAAGGTTCTCAATTGTATTCAAACTAGTTTTAATTTGATTGAATAAGATACTAACACCCGTTCTTTAATATAAGAACTATTTAACCAATTTGAGTAGATTAAGAAAATTAGTTAAGTTAGTTATTTGTAACAAAAACAAGTTTATTTCCAAAAAATACCCTTTTCAATCATAACTACCCTTACATGTATGTAGACTCCTTATGTATTATCAACATGGATACTTTGGAATAAAATTTTTTAAAATTTGGGAGGCAAATTTGAAGTGCATTGGAGTCTTATATTCTCATATCCAAATTGGCTCTTACATTAATGGCATGAGGAAGTACTACTTTTTTTTTTTTTGCTCCAGAAAGGAAGTACTATTTTTCCAAGTCTCTTCCTTCTCTCGTTTCTCTTCTCCCTCTCTCCCTCACTTTTTGTTTTCCTAATACCTAAATACATATTTTATGTGGAATTATGAGCATATCTCCCAATTAGGACTTGATTTTTACATCATGGTGGGACCCTCCCAACCAAACTCCCATCCCCCTCTTTTCTCCTTCTCTATGAGCATATCTCCCAATTAGGACTTGATTTTTACATCATGGTGGGACCCTCCCAAAAACTCCCATTTTGAGATTTGGACGGTTCCACTTTTTTCTTCTTCTTTTTTTTTTTAAAAAAAAAATCAATCCAATTTGTATTTTGAAATATCTTTTTAATACCAACAGATCCTAAAATAATTTTTCAAGATCATGAAAAAAAATTTAGTACCCAGAAATGTCTTTTTAGTATTAGTCAGTACCTTGAACTATTTTTTCAAGATTTGAAAAAATATTTTAGGGTATTGATTGGCGTCGAAAAATTCTTTCATAACCTTGAAAAATTATTTTAGGCGGTACCTTAAAATATTTTTTTAAGATCATGCGAGAATTTTTCAATACTAGTAAGTACTCGAAGTATCTTTTTAGTAGAAATTAGTTCCCTTAAATATATTTTCGGATCTTTAAAAAAATATTTCAATGTACTAACGATAGTGAAAAATTCTTCATGATCTTGAAAAATTACTTTAGGCCAGTCCAAAAAAATAATTTTTTGACATCCTAAAATAATTTTTCAAGATCCTAAAATAATTTTTCAAAATTTTTTAAAATATTTTTTTAAGATCCCGAAAAATATTTTAGGGTATTAACAACTCTTAAAAAAACTACTTCAATACTTACTAATACCGAAAAATTCTTCATGATCTTGAAAAATTATTTTAGAGTCTTAAAATGATACGAAAACGATATTTCGGATATTGACCTTTATTAAAAAAAATTTCCAAAAAAGAGAAAAAACCTGGACTGTCTCAATCTCAAAATGAAATATAAAGGCCAGGCACTAGTCCTTGAAAAGACGAGCAGGGAAACGTGGTCCCTCTTCTCTCTTTCCCACTCTCCCACTTTACCCTTCCAATGTCCCCTCACAAGTCATGTTCTTATGAGCGGGGAGAAAATAATATATTTACTCCATGTTTATTTGATCTTCTCACATTCTCTCTCCTACATGTTATTAAGCCTGCTTTTATCTTCATTCGTCCCTTTAGGTATGTTTGGTCTGGGGGGGGGAGGGAAGGGGGAGGAAAATGGAGAAAAAATAGTAAAAGGGGAGAAAATTTTTGTGGGCCCACCACAAATAACTTTTCTCTTCTCTCCATTTAGATAAATATTATATTTTTATAAATAATATATATTTTTAACCATTCTCAAAATACCGAATAATTTTTCTCAAAATTTTGCCTTCTCCCCTCCGAGACCAGGTCCTTGCCAAACGTATTTAGAACATGATTATATTGCATCCAATTAAAAGGGAAAATCAGACCCAAGTTATTAAAATATTGTTTAAAAAGTCCAAAGAAAAATCAAATATTAGAAAGAGTCTTTTCTAGTATTATTTCAGAAAACGTTATATTGATATAATTATTAATGTGTACTGATTTAGTTGTTAAGATATAAATATTAATATATATTAATTTAGTTGTTAATGTTATACTAATATAATTGTTAAAGTTTCAAATAATACTAGAAAATATCCTAAAACCTTTTTCAACATGTGACTTTTTTTGTATGTCTTTTTAAAAATATTTTATGTTTTGGGTCCTGAGGGGGATTTTCCCCAATTAAAAATAAAAAATGAAAAAAAGGGTCTTTTAAAATCAAGGAGAAAAAAATCTTGAAGTGGCCGAGATAGAAAGTTAATTAAAGAATAGGAACCCTGAGTGCGTTTGTTGGCCGATATGACATTACATTTTAAAAAATTAAAACAAACGCAATATTAATAAAGGGGCCCCATCAAAGCTGGAACTAATAGTAGCCACATGTTTTTTTTATCAGAAAATAGTAGCCACATTTAATAATTGCACTAACCAAACAGTCCTACATCACATTCTTGGAACTGGCTGCGACTAAGGGACTAAGGGTATGTTTGGTTGGGGGAGGAGAGGGGAGGGAGGGGGAGGAAAATGGAGGGAAAATGTTAAAAGGAGAGAATTTGTGGGCCCCACCACAAATAATTTTTCTCTCTCTCATTTTCTCTCCCATTCCCTCCCCTCCCCTCCCCCCAACCAAACATACCCTAATGGTCTGCTGCGATCCTCTGCACGAAGCGGTGTCGTTTTTTGGCTTAAATGGATGATCTGATCCCTTTATAAAAAACAAGAAAACAAAATTAAGATACTACCAGATAGTAAAAAGATAATTCAAGATACTGAATAATATAAAAAAATTCTTCATGATCTTGAAAATTTATTTTGGGATCTTGAAAAAATATTCTAGGTACTGGATGGTACTAAAAGGATACTTGATCTTAAAAAAATAATTCATGATCTTAACAAAATTATTTGAGGATCTTGAAAAAATATTTCAAGTATTTACTCGCTACTAAGAATATACTTTATGTTTTGTTTTAGATCATAAAATAATTTTTTTAAGATCATGAATTATTTTTCGCACGGCCAAGATCTCCGAGATACTTTTAGTACTAACCTACCTTAAAATATTTTTTCAAGATCCCAAAATAAATTTTTAAGATCATAAAGAATTTTTCGTATTATTCAAGATCCCGAATTATCTTTTTACTACTTGATAGTACTTTAAAATTTTTCTTTTTTTTTTTTTTAATAAAGGGATCAGGTCATCCATTTAAGCCAAAAACCGCCTCGCGGATCATAAGCCGAAAACGCCTCACCACCATGCCTCTATCTCTAGTTCTCTCTATGAACCCAATTGGCAAAATCGATTCCAAATAAATAATATATTTTATTAACCATTCTCAAAATACCGAATAATTTCTCTCAAAATTTTGCCTTCTTCCCTCCGAGACCAGACCAGGTCACATGTTTAGCACATGATTATATTGCATCCAATTAAAAAATACAAAATGAAAAAAAGGGTCTTTTAAAATCAAGGAGAACAAAATCTTGAAGTTAGCTGAGATAGAAAGTTAGTTAAAGAAAAGGAACCCAGAGTGCATTTGTTGGCTGATATTCATATAACATTACATTTTGAAAAAATTAAAACAAACGCAAAATTAAACTGGAACTAATAGTAGCCACATGTATTTTTTTTTTTTTAATCAGAAAATAGTAGCCACATTTAATAATTGCACTAACCAAACAGTCCTAAATCACATTATCTCACGTAAAATGGTGGAGCTCATGTTACATTAGAGCTGGGATCGAGGTGGGCCCTACGCGCTCGAAAATTACTATTTCAAATTTTAATTATTTTTTTCCTCGGTTTTTTCCAAAGAAATATAATTAGTAAATTGCAACCATTAAAGTTCTAATCTATCAAATAAATATTATCAATATTAATATTTAAATAATACAAATCATCCAACAAATAAACACATTCATTAATTCGTAATAAAAACAAACCAGTGTCCACAATTGTCTCACATAAAACGTAAGAAGCATTAAACTCAAAGAACATTAAATAACTCACATAAAATATAGAAGCATACCACTATCATTGTCAATTGTCAGTTTGTCACCTTCTTATTTCATAGATATTTGATTGTGTTTCACTTTGAGCAGAAGGTTGTGCTTCACTCTTTGACTAATTTTTTTTTTTTTAAAAAATGAAAATGCTACGTAAACAACGGGGCCTAACGGGCCGGCCCCGATTAGTTCCCGAGGCCCTACGGTGCCGGCCTGCGGCCGATTTCAAATTTTAGGCATATTTTTCAAGCCCGAGCCCTACAGGACCAGGGATTAAAAGGGCCGACCCGACGGGCCCGGCCCGATTTCCCGGCTCTATGTTACATGGATCCTGATAACGTCTTACAACTAACAGTCCTTGGCCCCATTTGATACATGGATTTAGTGGGTAGGGAAAGAAACATTAATAAGTTCCTCTATGTGCTTATACCTTTAATTAGAGGTATAAGCAATTTTTTTTATTTTTTTATATATTATATTTATTTAGATTTAAATCATATCTTGCTTTTTGAGATTTTTTTTGCACCCGCATCTCAAATTAATTAATTTTCATAATACCGGTGTTACGTATAAATACGAACTAGAAATTAATTAGTTTGAGATACGGGTGCAAAAAAACATCTCAAAGAAGCGCATATGATTTAAATCTAAATAAATACAATATATAAAAAAATTAAAAAAATTGCTTATACCTCTAATTAGAGCTATAAGACATAAATAAAGATATAAGTATAAGCACATAATGTGGACTCCTATTTGGTATACATTTAGGACAAATTTTCTTAGGAATCCAAATTCCGGGCCCACCAATCTTCCCTCAAATATGGGAAGATCAGATCACACCAAAATTGGTGGGATCTCAAGTTTCTACCGTTCACATTTTTTGACAAATATACCTCTCAAATTTGAACTTAAAAGGACAATTTGAACTTGGTAGGAAAGTTGAATTTGACAGAAATTTTTTTTACACGAATTCAAAACAAGAAAGATATTTTTTTGAAATATATTTTAGCAAAAAAATTATTATTATTTTTTATTTTGAATTAATTACTTTTGAGGGTAAAATAAACATTTCTTGATTCTTTACTAACTACTACCCTTCATTTTCTTCTTACCAAACAACTCATCTTCTCTTAAGTGATTTTCCCTCCTCTTTCAAAATCTTCCATTCTCTCCCTTTCTTTCCTCTAAGTTTCTTCTCTTCGTCAGATTTTTCCCGGAACGGGGCCCTTGTTAGTTGTATATTTTTTTCCCTTCAATTGCAGGGATCCCACCTCTTCCACTTTTGAACCAGGCTATTCAAGGCCTTATTAACAGTTTATGATTAATATTGTTATGTTTTCAAACTTTTAATAACATTAAATCAGGAAAAAAAAAAAAAAAAACTTCCGGTATAAATTTTCAAACTTAACCCATTTCTATTCTAGCTAATCACAACGATCACAAAACTGACACTACTGACTTCCATTTCACTCTGAATAAAGTTTCAATTAGTCCACGTTTCAACCAACTTGTTCAACGATTTTGTCGATGAACCAAATGTGCCTCTTGCTGATTCAGCCAAGTTTTTCATCTTCAAGCTTCTTTCCCTCATTTCTTTTCCATTCTCCGATTCCATAAGCTCTCTCACTTTCTTCTCCAATTCATCACCTTTCACAAACCCATCTTCGTCTCTGTGCTCCAATCCTATCGCCATCTTCATGTCCTCCACCAGCAAATTCCTATTCAGGTGCTGCTCGGCGTACAGCGGCCACCCGATCATCGGCACTCCGGCCACCACCGCCTCCAGCACTGAGTTCCACCCACAGTGAGTCACAAACCCGCCGACGGATTCCCGGGCCAGCACCTCCACTTGTGGGGCCCACGACCTCACCACCATGCCTCTATCTCTAGTTCTCTCTAAGAACCCAATTGGCAAAATCGATTCCAAATTGAAATTCGCCGTTGTGTCCTCCGTCTGCTTCGTTCTCTCATCAATCGGTGGCCTCTTCACGACCCACAAGAATCTCTGCTCACTGTTTTCTAATCCATGAGCGATCTCCTTCAATTGTTCCACCGACATCGAGCCACGGCTTCCGAAACACACGTAGATCACGCTTCGGCTCGGCTGCTTGTCAAGCCACGTCAAACAGTTCTGGATTCTTTCATGATCCTCTGCTTCTGCTCCTTCTTCGTTTCGATCTTTAGGCTCTGCAATTAGAGGACCGATGTAGTAAACAGGAGGTACTTGTTTTGGATCTGGAAAGCAATCACCTTCAAATATGACCTTAACGGCTATGGGCTCGAGCTCTTGAAATGTATTAACAATGATACCACTTGATTTTGGAAGATTGGAACAAAAATATAAGAAGTCCCAGTATGCTGGATCGTCTCTGTCAAGCAATGGTTCTACCATGTGAAAGGCCTTCAGCGGGGGATTTGCTGGGAAATGAAGATCTATGGAGAGATCCTTGAAGCTCTTGGTGGTTTGTTCGTGAATCTTTGGAAAGTACGAGAAAGCCGAAAGAACGGCAGCTCCGGAGGTGAAGAAGTAGTAAATAGGGATACCAAGAGAAGAACCTACGTTCATTGCGGATGTACAGAACAGATCGATGACGAAAGCTCGAACATTGGAGGTTTGTGAGATGTCCTTGAGAGCTGAAGCCACGTTGGTGTCGTTGAGCCGAATGAATTCAAAGCCGATTGCCGCTCGGCTACGACGCGAGGCGGACGGTTCCACGGCGAGGAAAGGGAAGCGGCGGAAGGAGATGGAGGGGTAGGATTGAGAGATGCGGTGGATGTAGGAATCAATGAAGGGTTTGTCAAGGAAACCGGTGGTGAGGAGGATGATGATGGAGGAAAAGTGAGATTGATGTTGAAGAAGGAGCTTGCCAAGCTCGACCATGGAGATTATATGGCCTATACCTGGAGCTGGATAGAGGACGATGGTTTGTTCCATGTTTGGGAGGTAGAGAGATCAATGATTGCTGGCTGAGGCTACTAGATAACTTGGTATTTTCTCGGGACATACAAGATGAGATTAGATACGTAGATATATGCCCTTTTATTATTAGTCCGTCAATAAAATAAAATAAAAAGTTGGTTACAATTAATTAAATATAATAAATATGAAAAAACAATGTATCTCGTTTTTTTAAAACATTCTTGTTTATATAAATTGTAAGTGGAAGAGAAATTGACCCGCAAAATGACAAGAGTGAATAAGTGCAAAAAAGTGATAATGTAATTAATTGAAGGGACAAATAAAAAAATGTATCAAATATTTATAAGTCTTAAAAAATTATATTATACAAAGGACCATATACCCATTCATGAAATGTTTATCTTATAAAAAGCAGCGCCCGAGGAGTATATAACAAGACAAAGTACGAGTTTGGGTTCTCTGCCCATTCATTCTCTATCTATCCTTCCTCATCGTTAGATCTTGACCGTTAAAATTTTAATCTAAGGTTCCATATCATATTTTTCAAACTACGCATGTGGTAAGAAGGGGAGCAACTATGGTCCTCTGCGAAGGACCATTCACTTGCCCCCAAGGCGGTGAATCTGCCTCCTTTTTTTTTAAAGAAAAAAAAAAATTGCTATGGTCCCCGTTCTGTCATAAGAACACAGATAGATCGGACTTGACCTAGGAACAATTCCTAGGGCCTACGTACCCTTCAGAGGGATCAAAGTCCACGTAGTTCGATATACATATAGGGGGTGGGGTGTGTGCTCTGTGTGTAAATAGCAGGAGAGAATATTTGTTGTGTACCGTTCACCTCTTTTGGGAATGTTTCCTTATGTATATTTATAGCGATCATACTGGTCCGAGTTACGTGGGAGCGTGTTTCCACTACTCCATGTTCTAAGCCCCCACTACTAGCACCATTGCAAACGTGGGTATGACCGTGGGATAGCTCTCTTTCAATTGGGCCTGACTTCTGTAAGCCCATTTCCGAGGTCCATAACAGTTGCCCCCCAGCCCGGTAGTTCAGGTCTCTAGCTGTAGGGATGCATTAATTGTTTGATTGTGAAACACGATTTGGCCGAGACGTATCCACTTATCCGGGTTGTGTGAGAAGAAATAAGATCCCTTGATTGCTTTTGTAGCAATTTTTCTCGCCTATATTCCTAAGCATTTAATAATATGTAAGCAAATCACAATAAATGGAAAATACTTACCGTTTACGCAAATCGTTCAACTTGCTCATTTTGAATGCTTGTATGAGTTTGATTTCCGTTCTGGTTTCCATTAGCCCCAACTATTGATAATTTGCATTTCTGCTAACAACTCATTGCCCCCCACGGTGGTTCAGGTCTCGAGTAGGGATGCATTGATAGTTTAACTTGGCTCTCCACACGAAACTCGATTTTAACTTTACATAGAGCTCGATTTTGACTATAACCACCTTACATGGAGCCCGGATTTTAACTAGATTCGCTTAAAACCAAGCCTTCCTTTAAAACTTTTCACAAATCCCTAATTTAAACTAGATTTAGTTCAAAGCAAGTCCGTCTTCATAACTTTACGCGGATCCCGAACGTTAACTAGATTCAGTTAACCGAGTCTGACTTCAAAAACGTTACGCGGATCCCAAACGTTAACTAGATTCAGATTAACGGGTCCGCCTTCAAAAATTCAAACGGAGCCGGATTTTAACCAGATTCGGTATAAAACCGGGTCCGCCTTCAAAAATGTTATGCGGATTCCAAACGTTAACTAGATTCAGCTAACGGGTCCGCCTTCAAAAATTCAAACGGAGCCGGGATTTTAACTAGATTCAGTATAAACCGGGTCCATCTTCAAAACTTTATCAATAAAATGAATCGCCTCCCAATCCGGGTTGACACAAATGAATTGCCCCCAAATCCGGTTGAATTTAAATTTGACATGATTCATGAAAACATGTTTGCGTACCTCGGATTTATGCATGTATATAAACTTGACATGATTCATGAAAATGGTTTGCATACCTCGAATTCATGCATGTATATGAACTTGACATGACTCATGAAAACGGGTTTGTGTACCTCGGATTCATGCATGTTTATAAACTTGACATGATTCATGAAAACAGGTTTGTGTACCTTGGATTCATGCATGTATATAAACTTGACATGATTCATGAAAACGGGTTTGTGTACCTCGGATTCATGCATGTTTATAAACTTGACATGATTCATGAAAACGGGTTTGTGTACCTCGGATTCATGCATGTATATGAACTTGACATGACTCATGAAAACGGGTTTGTGTACCTCGGATTCATGCATGTTTATAAACTTGACATGATTCATGAAAACGGGTTTGTGTACCTCGGATTCATGCATGTATATAAACTTGACATGATTCATGAAAAACGGGTTTGTGTACCTCGGATCCATGCATGTTTATAAACTTGACATGATTCATGAAAACGGGTTTGTGTACCTCGGATTCATGCATGTTTATAAACTTGACATGATTCATGAAAACGGGTTTGTGTACCTCGGATTCATGCATGTTTAATTTGAACATGATTTTGGAAAACTGGTTTCTTCACCATGAATTCATACATGTTTTGTCCACGTCGTAAGGGTTCATTTCATACGGAACTCGGGTTTTAAGCAATCGTGTAATCGGGTTCCGCCTTGAAACTCGTCGAGTTTTATTTGATGACTGGGCCAGAGTCAGAAATTTGCTGCGCAGAATACAGGTCTGGGACCACCCATGAGCTATCAACCCGCCTGAGTGACTTACCAGAAATCATCGGCTTTACCGTGTTCCGAAGGAAGCACGTTTTAACCTTTACATGATTTTCGGAAACGGGTTTTATATACCTCAGATTCCTACATGTTTAACTTTTACATGATTTTCGGAAACGGGTTTGTGTACCTGGGATCCTACATGTTTGGCCTTGTGGTATTTTCGACGCACATGGAGCCCGAGTTCTAACCAGATTCAGTTTAACCGGGTTCCATCTTCGTTCCCTTTTGTAGGGACGGACTCCACACGGATCCCTTTCTTCGACATGATTTTCGGAAACGGGTTTATGTACCTCGGGTTCCTACATGTTTAGCTTTGACATGATTTTTGGAACGGGTTTGTGTACCTCGAGTTCCTACATGTTTAGTTTTAGCGGCATTGCCGTTGCACACGGATCACGGAGATTAATTAGATTCGGTTAACTTAGGGATGGCTTTAAAATTTACACGGGCCGGGTTACAACTAGATTCAGTTTTAACCGGGGTCTTCCGTCCCAAGGCATATACATTTCAAGTCTTGAAATATCCAACGAAAACAAACTAGTTTCGGACATATGAACCCTAGCAATAATTTGCCTAGATTTTTATCTCTACTAGTGTAGCAGTTATCATTGAGAACAGTCAAAAGGCCACTATGCGTTCATTATCCAGCACTAAGCAGATTATGAAATAAAGTAGGAGCATGCATTACCTCATGTACAATTTTAGCATTAGCTTGAATTATAACAATACTAACAGTACCTTTACTTTCAACCTGGAGATGCTGTTTGAGAATAATGCAACATTCAGTTCAGTGAATGTTATAATTATCTGCAAAGCAAACAATTCCACGTGCTCTACCACTGAGCTAGGACAGCATTTCTTTGAAGAACGCTCCTATCACTTGTGTTGGGTTTCCATGTAGGCATGCACTCTTCATAAGCGATTCAATGCCAAAGAGTAAATCTTAAGATCATCATGTGTCGTAGCATGAGTGACTAATCCAGACTTCAAAGTGTGACTATGCGTCTATCTTGCTATATGTAAACATCTTATAATGTTTAACTTTGCAGCCATACAATGCTCATCTGGTGCAACGCCTTCTTGTAACATTGAAAAGAATGATTCAACTGCCTTTCTAGAATTTTGATTGTAAGCATAATCAGACATCATTGCAGCCCATATGCGCATGTCTTTCACCTTATTTATCTCGTTGGAAGCTGAACCAAAAAGTCCAACTTATACTTTAATATTGATCAAGGTAGCTTGGAAAGTTGCTTCCTTGATTTGAGACGTGTCTCCTTAATTTGAGACGTGTCTTTCCCATAAGTTTGATCAAAGAAATGGAAACTAAAGCTGAAGAAACATCTTGCTGCTATGACCTTCTTGAATTGTGAATTAATGAATTTAATTCACATTGAACTTTACATTCACAAACGCCAAAAAGCATTAATGAATTGGAACTTTACATTCACAATTTACTTTCGAAAATGGAGCCGAAGGTATATGTGGCAACTTCCCTTTGCTTCCGATCTGGTTTTGTTATATTCTTATCAATATGTAGCAGCTTCCCATTGCAAAAAGAAGAGAAATATACATGGTCCCGATTTATTTGCTGACTCCAAGTAGGATTGTGCCCGAATTTTATGACACTCCGATGCAACTTTGCGGCATACCCGAGAGCAAGCTGAATGCAAATAATAGCTACAATGTAGAGCTCTGACTGGAGCACTAGATGTGAATAAGAAATCACAACAAACTGGACAGTTCACTTCCAAACTTTTCTCCAAGCATGTGTGAGATTCTAATTTAATTTCTTGACAGCAATTGCATTTCCTCGAACGGATTCCATTTGCTAGAGTCTGCAAGTCATGCCTCTCTTTTAGTGGGATTCGGAGCACCAAGAATAATCATTGGGTCCTCCTTGCACGCTGCAAGTTACTCTTCAGATTGCCCTTCATCGTCTAGGAATTTGAGTTTTCAGAATAAGAAGCGGTAGATGAATTCTTCTCGTTCTGACTTTCCTTTCCCAATACGAAGTTGCAATAATAATTGGGGAGAAAGATTGCCTTCATCTCCTTTACTTTCCTTGCAACATTAGAATTTTAATCCACGCGGATGTGCTTTCTAAAGTCGAAAACGAACATAGGTTGCTTTCCCTGTTCACATTCTTTCCTGGAGAAACAATAAACTATAACAAAATCCTTATGTGTTGTTAATGTCAACATGCATGTCGGGATCCATAAAGCCGTCACACCCGAACATGTCCCGAATAAAGACAACAAAGGACCGACAACAAGAACAACCCCATCACGAACGGCAAAAGCGGTAGGCCGAGACTCGATCCACCACGGGAAAGGATGATGGAGCCAACTATGTCAGAATTTTTGCTCTTGTCACGAGAAGCTTCATTTGAACAAACTTTCCCAGATTCAACTGAGGCATCGATGCCTTTATAGCCAGGATCATCATCGTCCATAGAGTGCTCAGCGAGTGCAAACTCGCCACGGCCTTTGCCCTGACGTAAGCCAATTTTTTTTAAAACCCTCAATGCTTGTTTCGTTTACTGTAGCTTGATTGAGATGCAAAAACAGCTTGATGACGCAATTGAGCAACAGCAGCAACTATTTTCCAAAGATACTCCTGTGCAAAATCATTTGCCAACCATGCCACTTCCTCATGGGCAAAATCAGAATTTTGATTTCACGAATAGCAGTAATAGGAAACCATAAGTACTCTCCCCACACTTTGCTCCAAATTTTCGAAGCAATTAAACAAAATAGATGTCGGGGGTAGGTTGAATCACATTCGCATAAACTCATTCTTGGAGGCCTTCCCGGACTTGGCAAGCGTCCGGAGGTAGACAACCCCGTTATAATTTTCTTTGAAATGGAGTGCAATAACCACGATAATACTATCGCATTTCAGCGCTCATCCCGTATAAGAATGAATCTCGGACGAACCAAGCAACCGATGTTGGATCTCGGCACAACATCATCTACCAGACTTGAAAGACCTCGGCTCAATATCAAAGTGAGCCTCTGGTATTTGGACCTTGGTTGACTGGCTTTCTTGGAGGTCCCATCATCGCCTACTAGACTCGAAGGACCTCGGCACAACCTCATCGCCTACCATGCTGACTTTAATTATATCGGCTTCAGTTGTCTCGCTTCGTCACCATGTCGGCTTCAATTATCTCCTTTCGTAGGATCTCGGCTCTGTTTTGACAGCATGGCGAAGCACCCCGGCTTTGTGTTTATCTTGGTTTCCTTGCCATGATCTCGGGTGCCGGCTTTAGTTAAAGGATCTGTACATATGAATACAGCTGCCGACTTCAGGTAACAGGTCCTCTCGGATCAACATCAAAACAAGACCCCTCCTTTTGAATTCGAACGAAAATCTTCTTTAACCTGAAACAAAGCTAAGAATATGATGCTTAGGGCAAAATAATAGGCCGATATTCAAAGAATGCAGAGATTCTGACTGAGATGCTGAGATTCATCCCATTTGCCCGAGATGTCAATTCAATGTAGCCGAGATTGTACAATGCTGCCATGGGCGAATCCTAAAAATCTTCCAAGGAGCATGCCGAGATTACTAGATGCATGCCAGATATATCGCGTATTACTCTGAGGTGCACACTGGGATCATTATTATGCCAGAGATTAGGGAACGCTGAGATAATAAATGAAGTTGAGAAATATCCAGTTGGTTGTCGCTGGTGGTGAAAGCCGACGTTGTAAAAACTGAGATGATGAAGTGGGG
Organism: Acacia acuminata; assembly: GCA_019022655.1. NCBI lineage: Eukaryota > Viridiplantae > Streptophyta > Magnoliopsida > Fabales > Fabaceae > Acacia > Acacia acuminata. Next base: position 333,097 of record JAFJYI010000048.1, on the reverse strand, counting down.
ATTGTAATATGACGAAATGGTGATTTTGTGCCGAGGTATATGGAGATGCCGACATCCTCTCTAATTCTGTGAACGAGTTCCCCTTGCCGAGATCAGGATTCCGAAGGAGGGTGTATACCGACATGCTCTCTGATTCTGTAAGCAATGTCCGCATGCCAAGATTTTGAGTTATGGAAAGTTGAAGCCGAACAAGTCTCTGTTATGTGTATGTAGGCGTTCTCACAGGGTTGCTTTTTATAAGGAAAAGGTGGTCCATGGTCAAAGATGGCCTTTGCTGTTTTAATGATGGTCCACGTTCTCGCAAAAGCCGACGTACGAAAGAGCCGAGATCGATCAACTCGGCAAAGCAGTGAGGCCGAAATCCTGGGAAAAGCAAGTTCGGCCGTTGCCCTAAGCATCATATTCTTAGCTTCATTTCAGGTTAAAGAAGATTTTCGTTCGAATTCAAAAGGAGGGGTCTTGTTTTGATGTTGATCCGAGAGGACTGTTACACGAAGTCGGCAAAATATTCATATGTACGGATCCTTTAACTAAAGCCGGCACCCGAGATCATGGCAAGGAAACCAAGATAAACACAAAGCCGGGGTGCTTCGCCATGCTGTCAAAACAGAGCCGAGATCCTACGAAAGGAGATAATTGAAGCCGACATGGTGACGAAGCGAGACAACTGAAGCCGATATAATTAAAGTCAACATGGTAGGCGATGAGGTTGTGCCGAGGTCCTTCGAGTCTAGTAGGCGATGATGGGACCTCCAAGAAAGCCGATCAACCAAGGTCCAAATACCAGAGGCTCACTTTGATATTGAGCCGAGGTCTTTCAAGTCTGGTAGATGATGTTGTGCCGAGATCCAACATCGGTTGCTTGGTTCGTCCGAGATTCATTCTTATACGGGATGAGCGCTGAAATGCGATAGTATTATCGTGGTTATTGCACTCCATTTCAAAGAAAATTATAACAGGGTTGTCTACCTCCAGACGCTTGCCAAGTCTGGGAAGGCCTCCAAGAATGAGTTTATGCGAATGTGATTCAACCTACCCCTGACATCTATTTTGTTTAATTGCTTCGAAAAGCTTTGGAGCGATTAATGGGGGAGAGTACTTATGGTTTCCTATTACTGCTATTCGTGAAATCAAAATTCTGATTTTGCCCATGAGGAAGTGGCATGGTTGGCAAATGATTTTGCACGAGGAGTATCTTTGGAAAATAGTTGCTGCTGTTGCTCAATTGCGTCATCAAGCTGTTTTTGCATCTCAATCAAGCTACAGTAAACGAAACAAGCATTGAGGGTTTTAAAAAAAATTGGCTTACGTCAGGACAAAGGCTGCGTGGCAGTTTCGGCACTCAGTTGAGCACTCTATGGACGATGATGATCCTGGCTATAAAGGCATCGATGCCTCAGTTGAATCTGGGAAAGTTTGTTCAAATGAAGCTTCTCGTGACAAGAGCAAAAATTCTGACATAGTTGGGCTCCATCATCCTTTCCCGTGGTGGATCAGAGTCTCAGCTACCAGCTTTTGCCGTTCTCTGTGATGGGGTTGTTCTTGTTGTCAGTCCTTTGCTGTCTTTATTCAGGACATGTTCTGGGTGTGACGGCTTTATGGATCCCGACATGCATGTTGACATTAACAACACATAAGGATTTTGTTATAGTTTATTGTTTCTCCGGAAAGAATGTGAACAGGGAAAGCAACCTATGTTCGTTTTCGACTTTAGAAAGCACATCCGCGTGGATTAAAATTCTAATGTTGCAAGGAAAGTAAAGGAGATGAAGGCAATCTTTCTCCCCAATTATTATTGCAACTTCGTATTGGGAAAGGAAAGTCGAACGAGAAGAATTCATCTACCGCTTCTTATTCTGAAAACTCAAATTCCTAGACGATGAAGGGCAATCGAAGAGTAACTTGCGCGTGCAAGGAGGACCCAATGATTATTCTTGGTGCTCCGAATCCCACTAAAAGAGAGGCATGACTTGCGCACTCTAGCAAATGGAATCCGTTCGAGGAAATGCAATTGTCTTTGTCAAGAAATTAAATTAGAATCTCACACATGCTTGGAGAAAAGTTTGGAAGTGAACTGTCCAGGTTTGTTGTGATTTCTTATTCACATCTAGTGCTCCAAATCGAGCTCTACATTGTAGCTATTATTTGCATTCAGCTTGCTCTCGGGTATGCCGCAAAGTTGCATCGGAGTGTCATAAAATTCGGGCACAATCCTACTTGGAGTCGCAAATAAATCGGGACCATGTATATTTCTCTTCTTTTTGCAATGGGAAGTCTACATATTGATAAGAATATAACAAAACCAGATCGGAAGCAAAGGGAAGTTGCCACATATACCTTCGGCTCCATTTTCGAAAGTAAATTGTGAATGTAAAGTTCCAATTCATTAATGCTTTTTGGCGTTTGTGAATGTAAAGTTCAATGTGAATTAAATTCATTAATTCACAATTCAAGAAGGTCATAGCGGCAAGATGTTTCTTCACTTTTAGTTTCCATTTCTTTGATCAAACTTATGGGAAAGACACGTCTCAAATTAAGGAGACACGTCTCAAATCAAGGAAGCAACTTTCCAAGCTACCTTGATCAATATTAAAGTATAAGTTGGACTTTTTGGTTCAAATTCCAACGAGATAAATAAGGTGAAAGACATGCGCATATGGGCTGCAATGATGTCTCGATTATGCTTACAATCAAAATTCTAGAAAGGCGGTTGAATCATTCTTTTCAATGTTACAAGAAGGCGTTGCACCGATGAGCATTGTATGGCTGCAAAGTTAAACATTATAAGATGTTTACATATAGCAAGATAGACGCATAGTCACACTTTGAAGTCTCTGGATTAGTCACTCATGCTACGACACATGATGATCTTAAGATTTACTCTTTGGCATTGAATCCCTTAAGAAGAGTGCATGCCTACATGGAAACCCAACACAAGTGATAGGAGCGTTCTTCAAAGAAATGCCGTCCTAGCTCGATGGTAGAGCACGTGGAATTGTTTGCTTTGCAGATACTTATAACATTCACCAAACCGAATGTTGCATTATTCTCAAACAAAGATCTCCAGGTTGAAAGTAAAGGTACTGTTAGTATTGTTATAATTCAAGCTAATGCTAAAATTGTACATGAGGTAATGCATGCTCCTACTTTATTTCATAATCTGCTTAGTCTTTGGATAATGAACGCATAGTGGCCTTTTTGACTTGTTCTCAATGATAACCGCTACACTAGTAGAGATAAAAATCTAGGCAAATTATTGCTAGGGTTCATATGTCCGAAACTAGTTTGTTTTCGTTGGATATTTCAAGACTTGAAATGTATATGCCTTGGGACGGAAGACCCCGGTTAAAACTGAATCTAGTTGTAACCCGGGCTCCGTGTAAATTTTTAAAGCCGATCCGTTAACCGAATCTAGTTAATCTCCGTGATCCGTGTGCAACGGCAATGCCGCTAAAACTAAACATGTAGGAACCTGAGGTACACAAACCCGTTCCAAAAATCATGTCAAAGCTAAACATGTAGGAACCCGAGGTACATAAACCCGTTTCCGAAAATCATGTCGAAGAAAGGGATCCGTGTGAGTCCGTCCCTACAAAAGGGAACGAAGATGGAACCCTAGTTAAACTGAATCTGGTTAGAACTCGGGCTCCATGTGCGTCGAAAATACCACAAGGCCAAACATGTAGGATCCCAGTACACAAACCCGTTTCCGAAAATCATGTAAAAGTTAAACATGTAGGAATCGAGGTATATAAAACCCGTTTCCGAAAATCATGTAAAGGTTAAAACGTGCTTCCTTCGGAACACGGTAAAGCCGATGATTTACGGTAAGTCACTCAAAGCGGTTGATAGCTCATGGGTGGTCCCGCACTGTATTCTGCGCAGCAAATTTTTGACTCGGCCCATCATCAAATAAAACTCGACGAGTTTGTGGCGGAACCCGATTACACGATTACGTTAAAACCCGAGTTCCGTATGAAATGAACCCTTACGACAGGGACAAAACATGTATGAATTCATGGTGAAGAAACCAGTTTTCCAAAATCATGTTCAAATTAAACATGCATGAATCCGAGGTACACAAACCCGTTTTCATGAATCATGTCAAGTTTATAAACATGCATGAATCCGAGGTACACAAACCCGTTTTCATGAATCATGTCAAGTTTATAAACATGCATGAATCCGAGGTACACAAACCCGTTTTCATGAATCATGTCAAGTTTATAAACATGCATGGATCCGAGGTACACAAACCCGTTTTCATGAATCATGTCAAGTTTATATACATGCATGAATCCGAGGTACACAAACCCGTTTTCATGAATCATGTCAAGTTTATAAACATGCATGAATCTCGAGGTACACAAACCCGTTTTCATGAGTCATGTCAAGTTCATATACATGCATGAATCCGAGGTACACAAACCCGTTTTCATGAATCATGTCAAGTTTATAAACATGCATGAATCCGAGGTACACAAACCCGTTTTCATGAATCATGTCAAGTTTATATACATGCATGAATCCAAGGTACACAAACCTGTTTTCATGAATCATGTCAAGTTTATAAACATGCATGAATCCGAGGTACACAAACCCGTTTTCATGAGTCATGTCAAGTTCATATACATGCATGAATTCGAGGTACGCAAACCATTTTCATGAATCATGTCAAGTTTATATACATGCATAAATCCGAGGTACGCAAACATGTTTTCATGAATCATGTCAAATTTAAATTCAACCCGGATTTGGGGGCAATTCATTTGTGTCAACCCGGATTGGGAGGCGATTCATTTTATTGATAAAGTTTTGAAGACGGACCCGGTTTATACCGAATCTAGTTAAAATCCCGGCTCCGTTTGAATTTTTGAAGGCGGACCCGTTAACTGAATCTAGTTAACGTTTGGAATCCGCATAACATTTTTGAAGGCGGACCCGGTTTATACCGAATCTGGTTAAAATCCCGGCTCCGTTTGAATTTTTGAAGGCGGACCCGTTAACTGAATCTAGTTAACGTTTGGGATCCGCGTAACGTTTTGAAGTCGACTCGGTTAACTGAATCTAGTTAACGTTCGGGATCCGCGTAAAGTTATGAAGACGGACTTGCTTTGAACTAAATCTAGTTTAAATTAGGGATTTGTGAAAAGTTTTAAAGGAAGGCTTGGTTTTAACTGAATCTAGTTAAAATCCGGGCTCCATGTAAGGTGGTTATAGTCAAAATCTGAGCTCCTATGTAAAGTTAAAATCTGAGTTCTGTGTGGAGAGCCAAGTTAAACTATCAATGCATCCCGGCAGCTCAGAGACCTGAACCACCGTGCTGGGGGGCAATGAGTTGTTAGCAGAAATGCAAATTATCAATAGTTGGGGCTAATGGAAACCAGAACGGAAATCAAACTCGTACAAGCATTCAAAATGAGCAAGTTGAACGATTTGCGTAAACAGTAAGTATTTTCCATTTATTGTGATTTGCTTACATATTATTAAATGCAGGAATATAGACCGAGAAAAATTGCTACAAAAGCAATCAAGGGATCTTATTTCTTCTCACACAACCCGGATAAGCTGGATACGTCTCGGCCAAATCTGTGTTTCACAATCAAACAATTAATGCATCCCGGCAGCTCAGAGACCTGAACTACCGGGCTGGGGGGCAACTGTTATGGACCTCGGAAATGGGCTTACAGAGGTCAGGCCCAATTGAAAGAGAGCTATCCCACGGTCATACCCACGTTTGCAATGGTGCTAGTAGTGGGGGCTTAGAACATGGAGTAGTGGAAACACGCTCCCACGTAACTCGGACCGATGATGATCTTTGTTATAAATATACATAAGGAAACATTCCCAAAAGAGGTGAACGGTACACAACAAATATTCTCTCCTGCTATTTACACACAGAGCACACACCCCACCCCCTATATATATATATCGAACTACGTGGACTTTGATCCCTCTGAAGGGTACGTAGGCCCTAGGAATTGTTCCTAGGTCAAGTCCGATCTATCTGTGTTCTTATGACAGAACAAATGTTCCGTACTGGAACACAAATGTCTCAGCCCTGGAGGCTGGTTAACTTCAATATAGGATCTGATAGGCTTATCCAATGTTATCTATGGCACAGATAACAATGGACAAGATGATCACTGTACACAACAGAGGTGTGGGGTGTGTGCACGGTGGGACGATATCTAAAGAGTAAGGGAGAATACGTGTGTACCGTTCACCGGGGTGTGCCCCTATTTATAGCCAAGCCGGGTTGATCCGACTCACTAGGTAGCACGTTCCCATGATGTAGTGCGCTGTGCCCCCACTTCCAAAGACTACTAAGGTAGTGGGGATAACCGTGGGGTAGTTAGCCTTCTAGTGGGCTTGACTTGGTCTGGCGCATTTCCGAGGTCCACAACAGTTGCCCCCAAAGTCGGCTACTCGGGCTTACGAATTGCCGAGTTTTACTTCGGTGTGGCCCCGATTTTCCAGGCCCTTATTTCCCTTAGAACCATTTTGGGTGCCAATTTCAATTGGCCGTAACCGCATCCTATATTTGCGCTGAGTAGAGATTTGCACAGGCGTTGCCGCCAATCTTATGTATCAGATCCCGACCTCGTGCATTAGAACCCGACCTCGAACGTTTCCTGGCCGCCTCGGTCTCGTCGTTTTAGGATCTTCATTCGAAGTAATCAACCTATCTCGGCCGTTATACGACTTGGTATTCGGCTCGAGGTTTTGAGCATTGATGCCGACATACTAGCAAACGTGACCGTTCGCCTAGCTAAGTGTCTTTTCGTTTGCTCGCGTCGCATCGTATAACCGTCGTTTCCGATTATAATGACACGTGCCTTCAAGCGCCGCCTTTGGTTAACGCGCCCATTAATGCCCTACGTCATATCGTCATCATAGCTTTCTAGGGTTTTTCTTTTACCCCTTCGTAACCGATGTAACGTATCGGCTTCTAAACGTCATATCTCTAGAATTTTTATAAGTGCTCCTCACACCCTTCATCATCACTTTTCTTCATCTTCTCAACTTTGAAGAATCGTACCAGGACTTCCCTTTTTCGGAATCCGCTTCTTGCTCTCTCGTTCTCTTGCTTCCGGTATTGTTTTCTCGCTTGTTCTTGAAACACAAGCATGTTATAATTCGTATTTTGCTCTTTGGCCTGGGTGTTGAGGTGTTGAACGACTGTGATGACTGTGAATTCCTCTCCAAACGAAAAATGTCGAACGCCATTTTGAACTCTGCTTGTCTGAGTTGCTTCGACACCATTTATTTTTTTGCTAATTCACTCCTTCTGGCTTTGAATTATTCGATGCTTTATTGTCTGCCGTTCTGCATTTGAGTGATTTTGATTTGTTGAGTCCTTCACAATCTGGGCAAATTTGGGAAGTCTGGGCTATCTGGGTTTGATATGCATATATTCGTTCATGTTTTAACATGCTATATAACTTGTTCCCAAGATGGATCCAAAACCCCCACTAGTAGACATGTATGGTAATCCTATTCCGGAAGAAGATAGAGAGATTCTTGAACGCGTGCACAGTCGAACCAAACTTTGGCTATGGTCCATTCTTCCCACGGAAGAAGAGAGGATGGAAAATTTACTCCGATCTCGGGAAGCGGGAGTAGGACAAGCGTACGATTTCCTTCTTCACCCGATGCCGAACCCCTAATTCTCCTTCGCCCGCATTGTCGGCTTCTCCCGAGGTTATTCCCCCGTCTTCGAACACGGGCCCTTCGGTCCTTGTGAAGACCGTTGCCACAAAGCGATCGAGCTTGCTCGTCATGGCCATGACAGAAGCCGAGTCTCTATTGGATAAATGTCGCCGCAATAATCCGACGCATACCTCTTCACTTGGGCCCTTGCTTGTTCAAGCTCGTCCTGAAATTCCTGTCTTGTCAGGTATACTTCGTAGTTCTGATTCTGGGCTTTGTTTTTATTTTAGGTTTAAATGTCTTCACACCAAACCACTCAATCCGAGATCGAAGAGTCCGCCCTTCCGGAGGACCTTCACGAATGTCTTCCCTCGTAGACTATGCTTGTGAGCAACATAGTACTTGACCGTAAGAATAAGATGTCTCGGGAAAGTGCTTTCGCGGATTGTCCGAAGTGGAGAGGGGTATGATGTGTGCTTGCCTCGGCCGCCGAGTCCGTGGCTTCGGGTCGATCCAACGATGAGTCCCGCCACTTTTTTTATTTTTACAAGGATTTGATCACCTATCTCGGGGTTGAATTCCCCTTTTCCGACTTCCAAATGAGCCTTCTCACCCATTTCCGCCTTGCACCTTCTCAGTTACACCCCAATGGTTGGGCCGCCGCAATTGCTTTTGAAAAGTATTGCCTGACTCATAAGCTCGAGTGTTCCGTCTCCGTGTTTTGTAGCTTCTTCACTCCCTTAGATATTAAGACTACTACGGACGGGGAAAATAAATGGTTCTCGTTGGACCTCACTTCGGGCGTCTCATGGTCGCAAGTTTCTTAAGCCTTTTAAAGATTCTTGGAAAGGCTTCAAAACATCTTACTTCAAAGTTATCGCGAAGCTTGGGATATACCGTGGTTCCTTCGAACCCAGGACGTCTGGTGAACTTGAGGAACGCTTCCCTTTATACTGGTCTGATGAACACCATAAGTTTGACGCAAAAGATTTTTTGCCAACTAAATCGCAATTATCCGCTGCCGAGAGAGAAACCATCAGCGCCCTTATTACCTTAGTCCGAAAGACAATTTGGTGGATTCGGCCGAGTACATTACATCCCGTAGGTGTTTATAGGGCTCCCCTCCCCCATTTTATCCTTTTGTGGGTGTTTGGTCGGATTTTGACTTCTTTGATTTTGCTTTTCGGTACACCGATGGGAAAAAGACCCGAGTATCCGGACGTGACGATTCCTACCACTCGTCCAACAACTCCGGGTTCTAAACGAAAAGCGCCCGCGACAAATGATGACTCTTCTACCGCCAAGAAAACCAAAGCTCCGAAGAGGAAGAAGAATGACAATCCATCAACCAGCAAGGATATTCCTATCCCGACTTCTCCCGCTCGAGATCCGGGGGATCATGAGCCTGAAACTCTTGCCCCTGATGTCCGTCCGACCATTCAGCTCCCTCGTTCCTATTTTTGGGGACATAAAATACCCAACTCCCTCCGTAAGGGTATTCGCCCGCCTGACCATTGGTATGACGGGCAGACCTTGTCGGAGGCGGAGACGACAGAGTTGAAGGAGATTGAGCATGCCAACTTGAAGAACGTCGGCCTTTGTCAACTGGTGGCACATCTCAAAGAGAAGGTCGGTCAGAATGAGAAAGATCTGGACTTCTTTGAGGAAGAGAAGAAGAAGAACGACGAGGCATTAACTCAAGCACGGAGGATCTGCAAGTGGCGAGAGCCGAGAAGGAAAGCCTCTCGACGAGCCGGTTAAAGTCCGTGATGCGCTACACTTGTCCGAGTCTGAGCTTACTCGAAGGGCGCAGGTCCACGAGAGTGACATGGAGTCCATTGCCAGATATAAAAACTTTATTGACGAACAGGCGACGGAGCTCAATGCTTGTAAGCAAGCCCTCACAGCCGCTCAGGCCAATCTCGGTTCCAGACCGAGGCGCCCTTGATGTCGCCGAGGTTAATATTTCCAAGCTAACGGCAGCGTTAAGGAGGCCTTCGAGAATGCCGTGGAACAAGTTCGCTTCCCGAATTCCTCAATCGATTTGAATTTAGAAGGAGTGCACATGAACGCGTACGTTGAAGACGGAATATTTATTCCGGCTCCGCCCGTGGTTGATGATGCCAGCCTTGCCGAGACGGTTCAGGAAGAAGAAGCTGGCGGCCAATCTCCGTCTGTTCAACAATAGTCGGCAATTTGCCATTTTGCACCTTACAGCTTTGTCTGTAGGTTATGTAAACGCTGCTTTGCCCGTGTAGGGCTTTAATTTGTAAACGTTTGATTTGACCGCTTTAATCATATGCGCTTATTTTCCATTTAGCGTCTTTCGAATTGAAGGTTTCCTGACGTGATCAAGGTCAAGGAAACACTCCTTTCTGGTATGCCTATTTTTGACATATTCGGCATTTAAATGGTGTATACACTAAACTTGGCGGCTATGCCGCTACATGATTTACGAAAATGGGCGTTCGCCAATTCGCACATGTTTACTTTGGCCAACGTGGATAATCTGATAAACACGAATTGAGTAATCCGAGTTCCACCAATCCTATCATTTGGCTCTTTGTTGCCACGATCCCGTAAATGTGCTTACTAGGATATTTATTCTGGCTTTTCTTTTACATGATTCATGGACTTTGGTCCATACATGTTATGTCCGACTTCCTTACGCGAGATAGTTTCTTTTACATGATTTATGAACTTTGGTCCATACATGTTTTGCCCGACTTCCTTATGCAAGATAGTTTCCTTTACATGATTTATGAACTTTGGTCCATACATGTTTTGCCCGACTTCCTTTGAACAAGTTGCGGAATACGGGTACTAATGCCCGTCCTTTTGATTCATTCATTGTTCGGCTTTACATCGACTCGATTCCCGTAGGAATTTGATACATATTCATGATGAAGTAAGCCTGAAAGTCAAGTTAATATAGGAAAATACTGAAATTAACTGAAAACGAAACATTGAAAACAAACGAGTGCATCGACTTCGATAATCAGCTATAGTAAGCCCTAAGTTTGTCGGCATTCCAAGTCCTTTTGATTGCTTCCCCTTTCGGATTCGAGCACATAAGCACCGTTTCCGAGTTCATGTCGGATGCGGTAAGGACCTTCCTAATTTGCGCGAGCTTCCCGTCTCGGGAATTTCGGTTGCCTATATCGGCCCTTCGCAAAGCACCAAGTCATCCTTGTTGAAGGAACGGGGATTAATCTTCTTATTGAACCGAGCCGCGACGAGTTGTTTTGTGGCTAAGTCTCGCAAGTGAGCCGTGGTTCTAACTTCGTCGATCAGATCTAGCTCGATCTGCGATAGCCTCGTCATTTTCCCGCCTTTGCCGCGAAGTCGTCGCTTTTCTCCATGAGGGTTTGTCGATTTCTCTTTGGAATCATGGCCTCACAAATAGTACGTCGGCTGAACGGCGTCTCTCCCGTGGATGTTTGAACCGTGGTCCGACAACCCCACAAGACCGCATAGAGATGTTCCACCCAACTTTCCCGTTCCTCGGTCATTCGCTTTTTAAGTCCGTTGACGATGACTTTGTTTGTCTTTCCTCGGCTTGTCCGTTGGATTGTGGGTGTTCCACTAAGCGAAATGATGCTTCACATTAAGGGCGGACATCATTTGCTTTGGAAGCCTCTCGTCCATGAATTGCGTTCCATTGTCCGTGACTATTTCCGCCGGAATCCCAAATCGTGATATAATATTCCTTTGTAGGAATTTCTGCACTCTAGCCGAGGTAATGGTCGCCAGAGGTTCAGCTTCGATCCACTTAGTAAAGTAATCGACCGCGACGATCAGCCACTTCAATTGGCCTGGAGCTGGTTTAAACGGTCCCAACAAGTCCATGCCCCATTTGTAGAATGGCCATGGAGCCGTGATCTCGTCAACTCGGATGGTGGAACCCACAATATCTTGCCGTGCTTCCGGCAACTATTGCATCTTTGAACATGATATTTAGCATCTTGAGCCATTGTAGGCCAATAGTATCCCGCCCGAACGCTTTACGGGCCAAAGCTTTCGCCCCCATGTGTTGTCCGTTTATGCCTTCGTGGATTTCCGCCAAAACGTATTGAGCTTGATCTTCGTTGAGACATTTAGCCATGGGGGAATGCACGCCTTTACGATACAACCGATCGTTCACCATCACATAGGCGCGGCCGTTCGACTAGGGTTCTTGATTCGGCCGCATCCTCGGGGTTATCCCCCTTTCCGAGATAATCGCAATTGGTTTTCTCCAATCCCCGAATCTGAAATCGCATCACGCAAGTTGGTTTCGGTAGGTTCTGCTGGACAATTGTGCGGAGATTTCTCGGGCACTTCGTGCTAGCTAGCTTCGAGAGGATGTCGGCCCTCATATTTTCTGCCCGAGGAATGTGCGCCACCGTCACCTCGTCGAAATATGTCATAATGTCTTTCACCTTTGTCAAGTATTTAGCCAACAGGGCCCCCTCACTTGATAGGTCCCTTGGATTTGGGAAGCGACCACCGAGAGTCCGTGGATACATGGACTTGCCGAGCTCCGTTTTCTTTGGCTCACAGCAACCCGGCAATGAGGGCCTCATATTCCGCTTGATTATTCGATGTTGGGAAATCAAGTCGGAGAGATAATTCCATCGCCACGCCTTCGGACTTTCCACAATAACTCCGGCACCACCTCCTTTATGTTAGACGATCCGTCCACGAATACTTTCCATGGTTCGGCTCCCGTCTTCTCATTCTGAACCGAGGTTAGCTCCACTAAGAAATCAGCCAAAGCTTGTGACTTGATTGCTTGCCGGGCCTCATATGTGATATCAAACTCGGACAATTCAATTGCCCAAGCTATCATCCTGCCAGCCAAGTCTGGTTTATGTAAAACTTGTCGGATGGGTTGATTCGTTCTTACCACAATCGAATGGCCAAGGAAATAATGGCGAAGTCGTCTTGCCGTCGTTAATAGTGCAAAGGCCATTTTCTCCAGTTTCTGATATCTCAACTCGGAACTTTGCAGTGCCCGACTTACGAAGTATACGGTTTCGCCGTCTTCGGTATCTCGAACTAAGACCGCGCTTACGCCTTTTCCCCTACCGACAAATACAAAGAACAATTTATCCCCGACTTCCGGCCGTGATAACACCGGCGGAGATGCTAAGCATTGCTTTATTCGTCGAATGCTTCTTCACACTCCGAGTTCCATCCTTCCCGAGCTTCCTTCTTCAAGAGCTTAAAGAATGGGAGGGATTTTTCTCGCGACTTGGGCAAGAACCTTGTCAAGGCCGCCAATCGCCCGTCAACCGTTGTAATTCTTTCTTGTTCTCCGGGGTCTCATTTCCATCACGGCCCCGCACTTTTCTCGGGTTAGCTTCAATGCCTCGGTTGGTCAAGAGGAAACCCAAGAATTTTCCCCGACGGAACTCCGAAAGCACATTTTGTCGGATTCAACCGACCGATGCTTCCTCAATTTTTCGAAAGTTTGTTGTAGATCATGAACATGGTCGTTCCGCTCTTTAGATTTAACTATCATATCATCAATGTAGACTTCCACGTTTTTTCCCAGCCTGATCCGAAAAGACCTTTGTCATCATTCTCCGGTAAGTTGCCCCCGCATTCTTGAGGCCGAATGGCATCACGTTGTAGATAGTTCGCATTGTCCGTGATGAAGGCCGTTTTTCTTGATCCTCGGGATGCATGGCAATCTGGTTGTATCCCGAGTATGCATCCATGAATGACAAAAGTTGAAAGCCGGCCGACCGATCAACCAATTGGTCAATGTTAGGCATGGGAAATGCATCCTTCGGACATACCTTGTTCAAGTCTTTGTAGTCCGTGCATACGCGCCATTTGCCGTTCGGTTTTTTGACCATGACCACGTTTGATGACCACGTCGTATATTGCACTTCCCTAATAAATCCGGGGCCGTGATCAACTCCTGGACATGCGCTTCCAAGGCTTTACCCCGGTCCGCACCCTGTTTCCTCTTTTTCTGAGCTACCGGGTTTGACCCATGGTGGATGGCCAATTTGTGACAACAAAACTCGGGGTCAATTCCTGAAATTTCAGATGGCGTCCATGCAAATACGTCTTTGTTTGCTCGCAGGAACAACTCCAATTTCGCTCGCATCTCGGGATCCAATGTTTTTCCGATTTTGGTGGTCTCGCTCCTGGTTCATCCCCCGGACGAAATCTTCTGTCTCTTCATTAGGCTCGGACCTTTGCATCTTGTCTTCTTCCCTCAAGTCTAACTCTACTATGTAAACAGGCTTACTGTCCGCCATCTTTTCACCTCCTTTGGCAGGGTCCGTCTTTGGAATTTTCACCGCTTCAAAGTAGCATTGCCGAGAGTCTCTTTGATCTCCTTTTACGGTAACGACCTGATTCTCTCTATCATAAAATCTCAACTTCGGTGATTAGACGATACCAAAGCATGTTCCAATCATGGATAGTCGGTCGTCGAGAATAATATTGTAGGGAGACGGGAAGTCGGCCACAACGAAACGGACTATCCCTGACTTGAATGCCTCTTTCGTCCCCAACGTCAATTTGAGGTCGATGTATCCCTTTGGACGGGTGTCTTCTCCATTAAAGCCTGTTAGGGTGGTCCTACATGGTTTGAGGTCTTCCGAATCGAATCGCATGCGTTTAAACGCATCCCGCAGGATTATATCCACCGCGCTTCCATTATCAATAAAAATCTTCTTAACTCGGCAATCTTTGACGATTCCTTATGACGAGCCCGTCGTGGTGTCCCGGCATGACATCCTCCAAGTCTTCTTCGCAAAACCCGAGCATTGGCAAATTTGGTTTTGCGAGACTCCTTTTAAATCTCGGACGGTCAACTACGGATAGAACCTCTTTCAAGTATTTTTTTCTTTGATTGGCGGAATCTCCTCCTCCGCCGAAACCTCCAACAATCCCATTGCGCCATATTTTGACTCGGGATACTCATCATGTGCTTCTCTTCCTTTTTTTCTCGTTCTCGTCTTCTTTTTTCAGCCGGCGGACTTCTACTTCGTTCTCCTCCGCGCTTGCCCTGCCGCCCTTGCATTTGGATCAGATATTTACGGAGCTTTCCCTCTCGTATGAATTTCTCGATGGCGTCCCTCAAATCCCAACAGATAGATCGGACTTGACCTAGGAACAATTCCTAGGGCCTACGTACCCTTCAGAGGGATCAAAGTCCACGTAGTTCGATATATATATAGGGGGTGGGGTGTGTGCTCTGTGTGTAAATAGCAGGAGAGAATATTTGTTGTGTACCGTTCACCTCTTTTGGGAATGTTTCCTTATGTATATTTATAACAGCATCATACTGGTCCGAGTTCTGTGGGAGCGTGTTTCCACTACTCCATGTTCTAAGCCCCCACTACTAATGAGTTGTTAGCAGAAATGCAAATTATCAATAGTTGGGGCTAATGGAAACCAGAACGGAAATCAAACTCGTATAAGCATTCAAAATGAGCAAGTTGAATGATTTGCGTAAACAGTAAGTATTTTCCATTTATTGTGATTTGCTTACATATTATTAAATGCAGGAATATAGACCGAGAAAAATTGCTACAAAAGCAATCAAGGGATCTTATTTCTTCTCACACAACCCGGATAAGCTGGATACGTCTCGGCATTCTTTGAATATCGGCCTCTAATCGTCTCGGTACCATAACTCTCAAAGCCTCATCATAGATTTTGTAACTTGTGCTAACTTGAAGGCTTGAATCGTTCCAAGATGTTGCTCCATGCATAATCACTTTGAACCTTTCCCAGCTCATGACTCATTACCCAGATCAAGATGAACGTCCAGCGAACTAATCCTTAGGCATCTCGGATATCGCAGCCAACTCGGATATCTCAGCCATCTTGGACATTATCATCTCAGATTTTGAAACACTCGTCCTGGTAGTGGAGTTCTGGACGTGCACGCACATGGAAAATCTCGGCATAATTTTGCTTGACTTCAGTTATCTTAGACTTCAAAACAGGACAAGTTGATTTCCCGAACTTACTTCCTCAGATAACAAACAGGACATGTTGATTCTGGGAACAAAGAGGTGCGCCTTCCGTCCGTTGATGGCGATAATACTGGGTTCTCTCATCATTATCGCCGTGTTGATGAGTTTCATAGTGGTGTTCCTCCTTATCAACGTTCCCTTCATGAAAGAGTGCCCAAATGTTGAGCACCAAACCTTCACGTCTGTCCATGTCGCCCACAGAGGAAACCATCTTTGGTCTCTGGATGGTGTTTAAAAAAAAAAAAACCACCTCCCTTGCGAACCATGATTAGGGCTCGTTGGAGGTTCTTGCACAATCAGATTTCAACCTCCAGAATTTGGCGTTTTTTGCCCTCCTCAACACTCTGTCCCCCGTTGAATCGAAAACCAGAGTTCTTCCTGTATGGAAAAATTCGAATCCTTCGTTGCTTTTTCAAAAGCTAATCAGATCTAGAATCAATTGACCACTGGTTGCGGGAATCAAAAATTTACCGATTCCCCACAGAAGGCGCCAATGTTCTGTCATAAGAACACAGATAGATCGGACTTGACCTAGGAACAATTCCTAGGGCCTACGTACCCTTCAGAGGGATCAAAGTCCACGTAGTTCGATATATATATATAGGGGGTGGGGTGTGTGCTCGTGTGTAAATAGCGGAGAGAATATTTGTTGTGTACCGTTCACCTCTTTTGGGAATGTTTCCTTATGTATATTTATAACAAAGATCATACCGGTCCGAGTTACTGGGAGCGTGTTTCCACTACTCCATGTTCTAAGCCCCCACTACTAGCACCATTGCAAACGTGGGTATGACCGTGGGATAGCTCTCTTTCAATTGGGCCTGACTTCTGTAAGCCCATTTCCGAGGTCCATAACAGGTCCTCTGCGGATTCACTGCCTTGGGGGGCAGTGAATGGTCCTCCGCAGAGGACCATAGCTGCTCCCGGTAAGAAGAGGGATGGATAGAGAAGAGATGGGGAGAGTATTTGCTTCCGACAAAGTACCATCCATTTAAGCTTGAAAAATTGAAAGTTGGGTATATGGCTGTTAGCTCGTCAGCTTCGTTCCATAGGATTCTGGATTCTCAAGACTGAATTATTGGTACAGAATCCAGATGATTTGTCCGTGTGGTTGTTAAAGATGCAACTTGATTTATAAAATGGAAAAGGCGAGAAGAAAGCAGGAAAGCGACGGCGTATCGTATACAGTGAAAAGAGGGAGAGAATTAATTTGTCTTTCGTAACAATGAAAAATTCCCATTTATGCCCCAAGAAAACTAATTTGATTAGTAAACTTATATTTAATTGGATGCAAATATAGAAGTAAATGATAAATTATCGTTTTTATTATAACAAAATAATTATTTTTTAATTTCTTTGAAAAAAATGCAGCGTGCCAAAGTAATCGTTGTTAGTAATCATTTTTTATAAAATATCATGAAATAAATAACTTTAATTATCCATTATGAAAGAAAAGGGATAAATACCAATATAAAGTTGGTCTAGTGGTGTATATAAAGTCCGCTAGATCCCTATGGATCTTGAGTTTGATTTTTAGGAGAGACACTTATATTGTGAGAGGCAATCATGAACCTTATACTGGATACTAGATAATAATATTAAAAAGAAAAGAAAAAAAGAAAAGAAATATTACAACATCTTTTTTTAATTTTTTTTTTTGAAAATATTCACATTATAAAGAAATATTACAACACTTGTCTACTCAAACTCTATTAAATATGAATAGATATATGTCTATAAATGTCCTTAATCACTACAACTTGCCTCTAGAGAGTTTCCCAGTTTTAATAAAATAGTATACATTCTATGCGATCTCCTAATTTTACTAGAAAAATAATTATCGATATATTTATGGTTGGGTAATCTTGTCTTATAATTTCAATTCAATTATATCCAAGGTTATCAAACTCACGGGTTTAAACAAACTCGTGACACCGACGTAAACTTATGTCATGAATTCGAATCGTAAACTCGTAAGATGGACACTGTACGTTTTCGTTGAATGAAATTCTCTTTTCACTATATATAAAAAAAAAATAAAAAAAAAAAATCTGTACAGAACATGTCAAAAGCTACAGGGGAAAATGGTTATGCAAAAGACAATATTAAAAAAAAAAAAAAAAAAAAAAAAAAACACCCATTTCTTCCTTCTTCCTCTAACTATTCCGTCATCTATTTATCTCTCTTCTATTTGGGTTTTTCCTGATCCTGTTCTTCCTTTTTCCTTTTGCCTACCTTGCAACAATCCTCGTCTTCTTTCTTCCACCTCAATCTCGAACCAATCTCTCCCTTCTTCCACCTCCATTGCTGCACAATACATCTCCTGTGGGTCTGGTTTG
This sequence comes from Acacia acuminata, assembly GCA_019022655.1. Lineage (NCBI taxonomy): Eukaryota > Viridiplantae > Streptophyta > Magnoliopsida > Fabales > Fabaceae > Acacia > Acacia acuminata. Next base: position 315,117 of record JAFJYI010000048.1, on the reverse strand, counting down.
AGATTGGCGGGAAATTTGGCAGAGATAAGCAAATATACGGGCGGGAGTGAAGACCAGATGAGAGAACACGTGAAGGCCTGAAGGGGCAACTAACACACATGACGACATCGTTTTATTAAACGGAACTACGTCGTTTGGACGATGGCAATATGGTTTCTCATCGGGCTGATTAGCATGGAATGCGGATGCATTTATTTTCTATCTATCTTATCATCATTTTCAAGCTACCAAGTATAAATTTTCCCATTAAACCATCTTTTATTCCAGCGCATACCAAACATGTCAGCGGTAAAAAAACAAATTTCATACCCTTCCCTTTAACATCAAGACCACACAAGGGATTTGGGCTTAGATGGGGCCTAATGAGGAGCCCAAAGCAATTGTCTACATAATTGTGTAAAATGAAATTATCTTAAGGGAACTAAACCGTGTAGACTTGAAAAATTGATAGTATTGGATTGTTCAATATACGACAAAGTGATAGTGAGGGAGAATACATAGTTAAGCCACATGTACAGCCTAAATTTTCATAAGTCAGTGAGCATGTCTGCTAGTTTTAAGAACTATCTTTGGTTTGTCTTATTTCTTTGGTTTTGCTATCTTGCATCTGAATAGAATTGCATAGGATAAAGGCATCCATTTTTCACCCATAAATCCCACACATAAGCCGCTGATATCATGATCTCATTGCTACCCCTTTGAGCCATACACACATTGCTATAACAAGAACAAGCAACCAGTTTAATTTATAGATGCGTGTTAAAATGTTGTAGCATACTACTCATAGTGCAAAAGTTGTGACGAAGTGATGCCTTGAAAAGAAGGGAGGAGATTATTGTAGTGTAAACACAAGGTAGCAACATAAAAGAGGGCCTACTGAAGTGCAGCATCCTGTTTCTAAAGGCTTGTCTAGCGCCTTGCTATAGCATGTTTCATTTCAATCACCATCTACACACACAACCAGCCACTTCATTACATTACAACCTAAGAAAGCCCTTTTGATGCAATTATGTCCAAATGCCAGGAAGTAACCTTGGAACTTTGACAAGCCTATAGAACTTCTAGGGTAGCATGACAGAGAGAAACAAGTCCCTCGATGTGAGAAGGCGAATATACACTTCACCTGAAAGTCTCTTGACGCTCCCTTGCTAGAGCAATGCCTTGCATTACATTCCACTAGTGCTAGGCAGTGGGATTGTTTACATGAGTTAATTATACTTAAGACAATGGCAGGATACATGGTTCCTAAAATAGGAGTGAAGCTGCAAGGTTATTTCTGTTCTATCTTTTTATCCATGTTTTGCCCAGAAGTACAAAAAGCTGAGTGTAGGGGAGTTTGATGAGTCATATTTATGCCATGTTTTCCCTATGTGTTTTGACTGTTTTGAATATTGATTCTGAGCTTAATAGCGCTTGATCTAATTGAATGTGAAAGAATTCACTCATATAGGGAAATATACGGTAGATTCTACAAATTGTTGCATCCACATCATTATCCTGCTCATGTGCATGAGAAAAGGGCCATTTTATGCTTTACTGCAAAAGTGCATAAGAAAGCTGATATAATGCTATAGCATATGGTATACTCAAATCCGTGCTAACAATACAATGTGACCATTATGGTGTAACATAGTAAGTGATGCAGAGTTATACGCTACATTACTCTAACCTTTCCTCAAGAGTTTTTAGGAATTTAATAAAAGTCATCCAGACAGACGTTTAGACGGCGGTTGAATTGATGAAGGCTGAATCAGAAGATGTGGAGAATCGAAGGGAAAGATTTGAAAAATGCCACAGTATTAAAAGAGGATCAAGCAACCGAATCTAAGGATTTGGACCTAACAGATATGGAAGGCCCAATTTACTAGACGTACGGTACATAAGGACTTGACTATAAGAGGAAAGATAAGCTAAACCTAAAAGGTCATCAAAGTCATGAGAATCAAAGTAGTAAGTACAATTCCAATTCGACTGGACTCACACCAGAGGAACGAGAGAAATACTGAGTAAGAGAACTGTAGACAAAATCTGTCTCTTCCCTGATGTTAGACGGACTGTAGAAGACCTAAAGATGTCACGTGACAGGATGCTCCCTATTCCATCGATCATTCCGACGAGTTTTTTTGTTTTTTGTTTATCTTGTTAACATTTCCATGGGCTGTTCTGCTTTACTCGTTTTGTGTTTCCTTCATCAGTCATAAACTAAACTTCCATTGACTGAGTGAGGATAGGTTTCTAAGTTGTAGAATAAACCCAGTTTATTAAGTTCTTAATTTAATACATTCAGTTTGTTTAGCTGTAATCTGACATCTAGTTTGTTAGTGGCCGCTAAGAGCTAGATCAGTGGCCTTGGCTGACCATAATGGAGCTGAGGTTAGAACTTTGTTAGACAGTGTTTGCTAGGCGAACTTGTGTAGGCTCGATCTAAATTTTAGACTATAGGAATGGATCTGCCGCTCATAACCGGAACACCTAGGTTAAAATCGACAGTCTAAACTGGAAATTTTTTATAGGAATATGGAGGAATATGGGAGAAGTAGAGTGAGAATTATATTTACAGAATGTGGACGCTTCTGTATAGGATAATGGTGGGTTAACTGAATAAGGTTGTGAAAGGCATTTTTGCTATAGTATTGCGAAAGTCATGTGCGAATTGCTATAGCAATGCATTGTGTGCAAAATGCGGGAGTAATGCAACTTAGGATGAAATCTGAACTCAATCTATTTTTAAATTGATATCTTCCTTCTGACTTTCGATCATTTGTTTACTTATTTGTCATTAGTAATAGTTAAAAAAAACAAAAAAACAAACCATACTCTCATCATACACAACTTTCATAAGAAACTGACATCATCTTTGGTATCAACAGTCTCTATGGGACGATAACTCTACTTACTCTTTATTACTTGTTCGATTGGTTCACTTGCCACAAGGAAATCGACCAACACCCCTACAAAGACTAGAGCCACTTCTACTAGAGCAGATGAGTCTCAGTCTTCATTGGCAACTATTCCCTCTACTTCCACTCAGGCACCCCTTCTATGTTTGGTGCATCTCTTCAAGCCATGATTGAGAAGGTTGTAATAGCAGCAGTCAGTTCTTTGTAAACTTCTATGATTGCCTCATTCTATCAACTAACTTTTGATTTGGAGACTGAGATAGGCAGATTTGTTGATAAGGTCAATTCCAACTACAACAAGTCTATTGAGATTCAAGATGAGTTTGCTCAGAGGTTACAAAGGATTGAGGATACTCAAGTTGAGATAAGAGGAGGTTTACTCTACTTGAGGACATGTTTCATAGATTGGGTTTCCCAGCTGATGGTGCTAGTTGTTCAGGGTCTTCCCTTTCTCTTCAACCTTCTCCCATTCCTGCTCCCGCTGATCTTATACTTACTAATCCACTTCTTTCTCAGCTTGTTCCTGAACTTACACTTCACTTTTCTTATTTTTCTTCCTTATCCTCATCATCCTCTACCACCACCATTCCTCCACCACTTGCCACTACCTCACCACTTGCTACTACTTCTTCCCCTCCTATCACTACCATTTTTCTACCAGAGACTTCCACTCCTCCACCTTCCAATGCCGTCACCATATTTACCCCACCTCCTGCTCTTGTTCATACCTATACTCCCATTTACTTTGCACCTTCCTATAATTCCTCCTTTTTGCCTGATGACAAAGGCGGAGAAGAGTGATATATGTATTTCAGTTTCATCATGTATTCACTATTTCATTTTGGATTATGTTGATTATGTACTAACTCCTTGTTTAGCTATACAAATGGTTTTTTCAATTTGTACTTAGTTTATTATATTTTACAATATAGATTGCTTAACGTATTCCTTGGTGATTTCAATTTTAGCGAAAATATTTTTCAAATTTTTTGACAAGTGTTGTCGTCATCAAAAAAGGGAGAATGTTAGTTTTTGGTTTTAAGTTTTGATGATAACAACCACTTGCCACAAAAGAGAATTTAATGATTCAAGACAACTCGAGTTTACACTTGCAAAACTCGAGTTCTCAAACTGTTATTAAAATTGTCTTGAGTCAGGAAGTTAGACAACTCAAGTTATGGTTTTTCAAAGTCAATTCAAAGTGCTCCAATGGCTACTCCTACTCATTCTAGAACAATAAGGTACTAACTCAAGTTACTAATGTACAACTCGAGTTTTGAGCTATCTCTTCAACTCTTCTCTGATATTGTCTATACTTAATGAATGCTATAGAATTTGAGTTTCACTTTATGAAACTTGAGTTGGTAACTCAAGTTTGAATAGGGACAACTCAAGTTCTTATATTTTTCAAAGGACTTACGATTTCAGCAAAACCTTTAAAATGCTAACAACTCGATTCTACTTTATTCAACTCGAGTTTGAACAATTACGGCTCGAGTTCTTGTTATTTTTCAAAGAGTTATGATTTTAGCCAAATGCTACAACTCGAGTTCTATCTTTGAGAGCATATTTATAAACTGAAATTATTTGTTAAGAGTTTTGTCCAGAGAACAAAACTCGAATCAATAACTCGAGTCATATTTGACAACTCTAGTCATTTATATATATATATATATATATATATGATATGGCTAAAAGCTAGAAATTGACATAAGAAAATTACAGAGGTGGGGAAATTAATCCCAAAGATTCTTGCTCAACCCAAACTCTAAGGGAGGTTGGGCAAGCATCTAGCAAAGAAGATTTAGAAATTCCCAGTTTTGCCAAAGCATCCGCAATACGGTTAATTTCCCTAGGGACATGTCTAACTAACACATGCCAATTCCTATCCAGTAGTTCCCTAATATCAAAAACTAAGAGGCTTCTAGATGCATCAAGACTTTGATGAATAATTGCAATAGCTTCACTAGCATCGACTCAACAATCACCTGTCTGAAACCCATGTCCCAAGCGATTGAAAGGCATTCCTTTATCGCCCATATCTCAGCGAGTAAGTTGTCACAGATGCCGAGCTGTCTGGAAAACCCAACAACCCAAACTCTTGCATCATCTCTTATAATACCTCCACAACCAGCCATACCCGAGCGCCTATTCACTGCTCCATCAACATTTATCTTCCACCAATTTGCATCAGGTTTCATCCAACGCAGGCAAGTCTGATCCATTATGCTCACTGGATTTAGAGGCGGATCACTCCTCAAAGCAAATGCATGCCAAATCTAAGGGATAACAACCTCGGGTTGGCAAGTTTAGTGAAATTGTCACCAAAGATTGACTGGTTACGCTAGTCCCAGAGTTTCCACATAGCAACTCCAAATACAATCTGCCAGCAATAATAGAGTTCCTTTCCAAGCTTCCTTTTAAGGTTCATTGCTACCCAGTCCTTAAGCCCAGCACTGAAAAATGAAGAGACATACCTTTGTTGGATGAGCTTTAACCACATATTTGACAACTCTAGTCATATTGTTACTGTAGATTATCACTCATAACTATTCTCAATACTTTTAATCATGTTTATTAGTGAGTTTTAGATTATCAAACAAAAGTTTACATGAAAATCTTCAAAAAGAAAATCTTTGTCATAAGCATTTATTACATAGTAGAAACAAAGCATGAACACGAAAACTAATTCAGAGTAGACAAATGATCATATGTTCGTAGACCCATTCCAAATAAAGCAAAAGCCACTCTACCTTAGTCAAATACTCAAACCAAAAGCATGTCATGCAAAGACTGTCAACGACAATATGAAAACAACATTTCATCAAATCTTCCAATGATTCCAGCGTGTGTCTAATGGAAAACTTTTGAGTCCAACGGAGCATTTGAAATCTCTTAACGGAAATTGCCCTGGAAATGCCATGTGCACACCTATACTAGCACATGATCAATCATCTCTTAGAGTTTTGCCCTGGAAATGCCATGTGTGTTAGTTATGCTTACTTTTAATGATGACAAATATGCTTATCAATATCAAGAGAAAAAAGTTTTCATACTACATTTATCTTCTACTTTGACTAATTCTTATATTTAATGTAGATGTGAAGTTTAATAATGAAGAATGATCAAGAAAGGAGATTGAAGAAGTGCTGAATGGAATGAGAATATCATTATTCAAGTTCTTAGATTGATACTATAAGTCTTCATGATCAAATGAAAGTTAGAATGACTCAATTTGGAATTAAAATAAGCAAAATCAAACTTCAGGATGAGCAAACTCAAGTGTTGAATGTTAACTCGAGTCCCCTAATTTGTTACAGTGATCTACTCCGAAGCTATAATGATTTTTCAGCTTAACTTGAGTAAAAATTTCATGAGTCAAGTTGGCAACTCGAGTTAAGCCACTAAATGACTCAAGTTGAAGTGTATTCCAGCCACTATGTTCATCCCTGTTCAGCGTTTCACTTGGGCGAGCTCTGGTTATTCGATGATATCTCCCAAACTAGAGATCCGATTGAGGTGAAATCAATTTTGTGTGAAACTAGACTTCCAATGCGTCATTTTGACATAAAAGTCAAGTCCAAAGGAGTTTAGATAAAGGAGAAATGAATTTTGGAAGTTGACAGTGAAATCAATATCACACAAAGCCAAGCTTTGGTATTTTGGGTGTGTCTCACAAAATACACATCCAATTGAGCTAAAACCTGTTCCATTGGAAACTAGACTCAACATTTTCATAAACATCAAGATCATGAAAAACAAAGAACAATTAAAGTAGATATGATGTTTTGAATTTGATAGCCAGTTTAGGATATTGCAAAAATGTTGTTCATGAACAGCCTTCATTCATCGGATCATAACGGTCAGAATACAATGAGTTTGGAGCTGATCCTTTTTGCATTGGAAGGAAGACTTAAAGAGCTATATGGGGATAGGTGGTTTTCCAAATTTGGATCTATATCAAAGACAAAGATCAAAGTATGTTAAGAAGTCTTGTTGCCTCAAGTCATATACATAATTACCTCGAGTCAAGAACGAGCAGAGAGCAAATCACATTAGACAAGAGCTACTACCTCGAGTTGGCCACATCATTACCTCAAGTTAAAGAACTCTGTTCAAGTATTCTCAACACATACTTGAAGTCCAGGTAAGTGAATTTATATGATCAACTCGAGTGAATATTTCTTTAACTCAAGGTACCAACTTGAAGTCAATGTTATTACCTCGAGTTATCTTTGTCTGAAATGTTTTCAATATCAGTTATGAATCATAACAAATTAACTTGAAGTTAAATTATAATTAACTCCAGTCAATGACTCTAGGCATTCTTTTCTTAACTCAAGTTAAGTATTACTTTCTTATTCAACTTGTCTTTTAACTCTCAAAGAAAATAATTGCCTCCAGTCAATGTCTCAAGTTAACTCCTTTTCTGAACCCAAGTTAATTACTTACAGAGACATCTTCTCTTATATCTCTTATACAACTTAACTCTTTTTATGAGAAGATCATGGAGTGACTCTAGTCAGCTTATTTCTGCCTCGAATCATTAACTCAAGTTAACATTGATTTAACTTGAGTTAACTTTACTAGTTTTGGAAATCACTTTTTTCGTAAATCTAAAATCATTAATTGTGATCTCATTACTTCTTACCATCACTCATTACTATTCCTAACTACCTTTAATCAGTTTGTTAGTGAGTTTCAGATGATTATATGAAGGATTACTTGTGAATCCTCAAAATGTCAGATTTATGTCAGAACATTAAATGCTGCGATAGAAGCTTCAATGGCTACATCCAACTGATCTCCAGCAGTCGAATGCTCACAATGGTCGAAACACAAATGCCTATAAATTGCGAAGTCTTTAAACCGGGAGGGATGATGATTGATGAATGACTCTACGAAGCCAATGAAATGATTTTACTACTTACCATCAATATGTCAATACACGCTTAACTCATATACTCTCTGTTTCCCAATGTTTATAAAGTTTACAGTAGAGAGTGAGATGATCGATTATGTACTTCAGTGTTAATCATATTCTCTTCCAAGAAAGAAGATTCATTATAATCATTTTATCTGAGAGTTACTCAAGATTGAGTGAACTTGAGTAGGAAACTAATTGTATTCTTACAAAGGTGTAGGGGGAGTATCTTGGTGAGAGATTCGGCTTCACAAGTTCCTGGGTGGACTTATGGGATTGTATAGGCTTCTCTTGTGTCCGGATTAAACAAGAGCATCATGGATTGAAAATAAAGGAATGTAATTGTAGCAAAATGGAGGGAAAGTAATTTTAATTTAGGTGATTACTACTTCCTCTCATTCTTAATATAAGATCTAGATGATTTTCTTTGGAGATATTAAAGAAGCTAAATAAATTACAATTTTTATATTTATATTTTTTCTCAAAATTAATTTATTTAAACAGTATTCTCCCTCCGGTCTCTTTTTATAAGAGTCTGAAATTTAAGTTGTTTTGGTTCTTTTTATCATCTAATGAGTTTTTTTTTTTTTCATTTGAGCCCCTCATTAATTATATATTTTGCATTAATTAAAGGGTTGGTGAAACTCATGTTTACTATATTTCTCTCTCTTACTTGCCCTTTATAAATAAAAGCATACTTGGAAAAAAGTTTATTTCAAGATATAATTATTATTTATAACTAATTGTAACCGATTTCTTGAACCACATAATTCAGTTATCGGGCTCTTATAAATAAGATTTGAGAGATTTTAATATAATGATATACAACATATGTTATGAGTTAAGTAATTAATGTTATTTCATTAATCTCTTTAAAAAAGTCAACTAGCTCTTATATTAAGGATCGGAGGTAATACTAGTGGTGGTATTAATACTTTTTTGGTCATATATATAGGCGGTGGGAAAAGCTTTGTTTTTTTAATCATATTTATAAGACACCTCATTGAAGTTTTAAGGTGAATGTTCAATTTAACCCTTCATTTATTATTTTGTTGATTTTATTTTCATTTAGTATTATGTATATTAAATAGAGGTGGAGTCAAAAAATTGTTGAGTTTTATATTAAAGTTAATAAAATTTAAGGTTTTTCTTGATGTGCTAAAAAATATTGAAAGTATCCCATAAATAGGATAAGTGAGTAAGTCTTGAGGATCATAGTATTAAATAAGTCATCACCGCCCTTTATTCACCCGCAAAATCTAGTGGTCTAAGAGGAGGTTCTTTCTTTTCTTTTCTTTTTGCCCCAAAACAGTCAATTTTATTAATAACCAAATCAAAGATTACAATCACTAATAGCCGAAGCCAAGAAAAAACCTCAACAAACCTATCATTACAAACTAACACACATCTTACCAAAATAAACCTATACTATTAAAAAAACAAAAAAGACCCGGACCTATCAATTAGCCAATTTCATCCCTCTCATTCACATCATTTGAATGCATGCAGGTTGATCTTGACTAACTCGAGTCTTGGAAAAGAATCTTGCATAAGGAAAATGGAGCTAAATCCACTCAATTTTGCTTTGGTACATCTTACTTGTAGCCATTCTTGCTAACCAATCTCGCAAAGATAATTCCCTTGCCGTGCCACCAGTGACAACGACACACCTCCTACCGAGTCAAGTAATCCAAACACCTCCTGTACCAGATCCCAACATTTCCATTAGCAACCAGAAAGAGACTTGCTTGTCAACACCTTGTACAACACCTCGCAATCAGTCTCAATAATGACTAACGACACATCAAATATACTTCTCTGCAATAAAGCTTCTTTAACAGCCATGCATTCAGCCATGAAAGGTGAGCTTGCCACCACTAATTTAGCTAGGCCCCCCTTAAATTCCCTGGTAGAGTTCTTATAAATCAGCCCCACACCCGCTACCCCGAGCCTTCCTTAAACGCACCATCGACATTCATTTTAAGAGAATCAGCGGCAAGTCCTAACCATTGACAGTTCCTAGTTACACCAGTTAAGAAAATGTGTTTAGCAGACTTATGGCCCTTGGTCTTAGAGCTCCAAAACTCCTCTACTTGCAGATTCACAAGCCTTATAACCTCTCTAGCATCTGCCTGAAGACCACCAAAAACCCAACTATACTTCTTATTCCAAATCCACCAACACATGGTGGAGAAAAGAGACTTCCATAGTTATCCAACACACGCCTTCAAATAACATCTCATTCAAAGAGTTTCACACCTTTTCACAGACCATTTATTAAAATTCAAACCTAAAGGTTACCCAAAGCAGCAGAGCTTAGTCCAAGGGCACAAAAACAAAATATGCTCAATGGTTTCAGATTCAACTAAACATATGGGACATAGAGGAGTTTTTGGCACATTTACGTCTAAAGAGCCCTTCTTGTCTAGCCACTGCCCTGGCCCCAAGTCTCCATAAAAAATGTTGAACTTTTGGAGGAACCACCACCCTCCAAATGCATTTCCACAGACTTTTAGGAACCGAAAAGGACATACCTGGATCCTTGCGTTTAATCTCCTCCATATTGCTCTTTGCCACTAGGTAACTAGACTTGACTAAGTAGGAACCATCTCTGTTTGCCAGCCAGACTGCATGATCAGGACCTCCCATGTTAGAAGTTGTCATTTTTAAGATCAATGCTTCTTCCTTAGGGGAAATAAGTGAGTCGATAGCACCGAGATCCCAGCATCCATCACTAAGGAGATCAGCAACCTTTAGGTGCTCATTCATAATGCCTCCCTCTCTCGGATGTAAAACACCTTCAGCCAGACCATGCACCCATTTGTCTTTCCACACATTAATAGACCTACCATTCCTGAGCTTCCAAAAAAAAATTCCTTCCTTAAGAGTTCTCTGCCTTCCAGTAGACTACTCCAAGACCAAGAGGCGCGTCCACCCTTTTTGGCTTGAAGGAAGCATGATTTAGGAAAGTAAATGCCTTTAATTACCCTGCACCAAAGGTCATTCGGGTGGTTAATCAGCTTGCACGCTGTCTTTGCTAATAAAGCTTTGTTAAAGCATAGTAGGTCCCTCAAACCTAACCCTCCATCACCTTTATGCAATGTCATGCTCCTCCAATTCTTCCAATGTATAGCCCCTGATTCTCCATCCTGACCCCACCAAAAATTAGAGATTAGGCTGTCGATTTCCATACAAACTTTCTTTGGGACTAGAAAGCAAGTCATAAGATAGGTTGGAATTGAATCGACAACCGCCTTGATCAAAACCTCACGACCAGCAAAAGATAACAATTTTTCCCCTAGCCTTGAAGTTTCATACCTATCCGATCCCGTACAAAGGCCAATGCAGCCACTTTGGACCTACCCCAACTTTAAGGTAATCCCAAATACTTCCCTAAATGCATAGAGTGCTGAATTCCTAGGCATGCAGAGACACCATCCTTGACATACAATGAGGTATTTGCTGAGACGAATATACTGGACTTCTCCAAGTTCACAATTCAACTCGAAGCTGCACAATAAACATCCAAGATTCTTTTCAAGACTCTGCAGTTAATTTCCTCAGCACTCAGGAAAAGAATATCATCATCCACAAAAAAGTAATGAGATAAGGTAGGAGAAGACCGAGCCACCTTCATCCCTTTTAAATCTTTGTTATCGATATGACGCTGGATCATGAGTGATAATACTTCAGAGACCAAGATGAACATGTAAGGGGATAAGGGGTCCCCTTGCCTCACTCCTCGTTCATGATTAAAAGCATCTACTGTGCGCCCATCAATTTGTAGATTAAATGCTACCGTAGTAATGCACCCCATGACCCAATGTACCCAATCTCTACAGAAGCCCATCTTCAACATTACTGCCTCAAGAAAATCTCACTCTATGCGGTCATATGCTTTATTTATATTGATCTTCAATGCAAATTCCCAGCGAGAACCAGATTTCTTGTGGCTCAAATGATGAAAAGTCTCATGCGTGATAAGGATGTTATCCTGGATCATTTGTCCCGCAAGGAAAGCTCTTTGATTAGGGGAGATGATTCTTCTCATAAGTTCCTTCAACCTGCTAGTCAGTATCTTAGCAATGATATTATAAGCTACATTACACACTCCAATGGGTCTAAAGTGATTAACCCCTTCCAGTTTGTCCACTTTTGGGATTAGAACTATATTAGTAGTATTAATCTGATTTAAGCCAACTTTCCTAGCAAAGAAATCATGAATCATGCCATAAACCTCTCGGTGTATCTCCTTCCAAGCTGACTGGTAAAAAATTGCAGAGAAACCATCGGGACCCGGTGTCTTCATAGCTCCTACCTGAAACACAGCAGTCTCAATTTCCTAATCAGTCACCGGAACCATAAGTCTTGCATTATCCTCCGTTGACACTACCTCCTTCACGTAAGATAGAGCCTGACTCATAGACCGAGTATCCCTAGACCTGAACAAATTTTGGTAAAACATACTAAAAGACTTGTTGATTCTCTTTCTTCAAGCCATACCCTATTCTCATCTTTAAGCCTCAAGACTTTGTAACATTGCCTTCGTTGTATGACACTACTCTGGAAGAATTCAGTGTTCCTATCGCCACACATCAGCCAGCTAATTCTCGATCTTTGCCACCAATAGGACTCCTCTCTATCCCACACTTCTTCTAATTGATGCACCAGGCCCTCTGCTTCAAGGAGTTTACCACCAAATAACTGTCCTGCATAACAGCTGCTTAGTTGGCTGCGTAGTGCTCAATAACCATCTTAAAATTTGGAAAGGCAGATCTACTCCATTGCAAGAGACTCCTCCTACATGTTTCCAATCTTCGAATTTAGTTCTCCATAGATCCTATTACCCCATTCCATCCCTCCGTCACAACCTGCATATAGTCCTCATGCCGAACCCATGACTCCTAAAACCCGAAAGTGCGTGGGCATTTATCTTCATAAAACCAAAATCAACAACTAGAGCATGATGGTTTGAGCCTACTGGCTCTATATTAAAAACCATAGCATAGTCGAATTCATCCCAAAAGGCCACATTACCGAACGCCCTGTCCAGTCGCTCCCTCACCAAGCCATTCGGTCTATTGTTGCACCAAGTAAATTTGGAGCCTTTGAATTCCAAATCAATTAGATTGCAGTCAGAAACTAACCTCTGGAAGTTGATTATTTTCCTCATTGACCTTAAAGACCCACCCTCTTTTTCAGACTGTGACAGGAGATCGTTAAAATCCCCTACGGCTAGCCAAGAATCGTGCTCATTAGCTGCCAAAGATCTCAACGTATCCCAGGCTAGGCGTCTCTCTCTTTCCTTAGGCGGGCCATAAACAAACATGACAATCTTGCGTACCTTCAAGCTAGCAGATTCAATCAACACATGAATAATGTTTTTCGATTTAAACAAAACAGCCAGACCGATACTCTCCTTCTACCAAACAGCCAACCCACCAGACAAACCCAACAGCTCCACATACAAATCATGGTGAAAACCATTTCTTCTACGTAACTTCATAGCTTTTGATAAACACATCTTTGTTTCCATGAGGAAGATTATAGAGGGATTAAATTTCTTCAATAAATCCCTCAGATTTTTAACTGTCAAGGCTCTCCTTAGGCCTTGACAGGTTCCAAGATATTACTTTCATGGCGCCTTGGTGGTCAAACAAAGCCAGCCACCAACACCTTTAGTAGAAACGATAGCTCTCTTACCTTTCTTCGCTTTAAAAATGAATTCAGAATCATTAGGTCCCATAGTATTAGGCATCTCAAGATCCTCATCTTGCCCAGATTCCTCTATCATGAAGTTTTCCTTCCCCCTCTTTCCCTTGCACCTCTCCGTCCTACGAATTCTTGCTTTAGTTTTTCCCAGATTGGCCGCATAATCAAAAATATCATTCACCATCTGAGCATTATTAGAATCTAGCTTCCTTCTCTTCGGACCTTCAACAGGTTCCTTATCATCAGCCGTCCTCTTCAAACCAAGGCAATCCAGACCATTAGTCGCATCAGTCAATGCCCGCCCCTCATATACCACCATGGCCATAGGATTTTCCAATGGAACTAGCACACTTCCACCAAGGACATCCCTAGCCTTTCTCAATCCAGTTCCATTTGAGGAATCCTGAAACCAAGTGCCATCCTCTGTTCCATCCCCTGTAACTTCCTTTGGATCTCCCAGAGATTTTGACACCTTGCTTCTACCGCCCAAACACACCCCCTGCTGCTACCTTCACTACTTGGAGCCATCCTTCCCTTCTCATTAGACACAAGGCCTGAAGAGTCCAACTCCACATCCACATAACTTATCGGCAGAACCTCCTCCCTGCCTCCAGGAATTGAATTATGGACTTTGATCAGAAATAGCTCATCGTTATCAGCTGCATTCCTTTTACTATCATGTTGTTTCTCATTGTTCTTCTTCCTATTTAATGCTTCATTCTTCCTTTTTCATAATCGATCCAGCTTCTGCCCAATTCTCATTAACCACTACCATGACCTCGTCCCAATTACGACAAGTGATCGTAGAGTTCCAGCTCCTATACCGAGGTTCAGAAGGATTGATTAGAGACATTAGCTTATCAAACTTGCAAATCTTAATGTCATGGCCAAACCTACCACAGTTATAGCAGAATTGTTGCAGTTTCTCAAAGAAAATTGAGACCCATACCTTACGGCCAACCGGTCTAGGTAACCAAAATCCACACGCTAACGGCTTCCTTAGGTCCAACAACTCTCACCCATAAGAAGTTGCGAAGAAGCCTTCCATTATAAACAGGATCCTCAACCAATATCACCGCTCCAACATAGCATCCAATAGTGAATGCATTTTCCAGGCACATAGCTTCCATCGGCACATTGTGCATTGTATCCAAAAAGGACAATGGCTGAAGTCAAACTCCTCGAACGATTTATACTTTGACCTCTCCATTAGATTTAGGAGACAGCCATTAACGGACCATGGCCAAATCGCAGATTCTATCAAATTCATCGATCGCCGCAAATTTCACCATAAATGTGTTGCCGCTAATTTCAACGATATCAAATCCTTCCTGTAAGTTCCATGCCTTCCGAAAGATTGCTTCAATAGCAAATTTTGAATATACTTTACTAGACAGAACTTTGCCTACAAGTATTTTCTCTGAATCCGTCTCCTTCTAGATAATGGAGACGAGATCTGACATTCCTCCATGACGCGAACGAGAGATAATACTACGCCCGATCCGCAACGTAGCAACTTTGAGACTCAGAAATAAACCCTGTTACACCACCTAACCTCCGGTCACCAGCTCTGACCACCCTCCATACCACCACCACCCATTCTCACACTTGGCGGAGAGAACAAGACTCCCACACGTGTGTGCAGGGAGAACTTTGGATGCTTTTTCTACTTGGTCCTAAGAAGAGGTTCTTTAAGAACAATAAATTCACTATATCGTGAATCTTCTTTTTGGTTTGAAATGATCAAAACCATTAATTTCAACTACGTTAGAATCATAAAAGCATAACAAGGACACCGAGATCGCCCTCTCACATGCCAACATAGGATATAGCTCATCATAATTTTTATTTTTATTTTACTGATTTTCATAAAATTAATGTATGAGAATATAAAACAATCAAAATTTATGAAGGTCTAAGAACTATTTGAAGTCTCATGATAAACAAAAATATTTTAAGTCTTACAAAAGTTTTCTTGAGGAGAAAAGAAATGTGAAACATGTCAATTCCAAGGGATTCTTTTCCTTTTTTAAAAAAAATAATTTTGAATTTCTTTTGGAATCTTCACAAACAAACTTGAGAAAACCAACCATTTTATTTTTTATTTATTTATAAGTCACATCATTAAAATTTTTATATCGTTGTACAATTTTTCATTAAATGTCGAAATTTGTACAAGTCTAATTTCTTTTATGAGCAAATTTTTCCCATTTATATTATTGTTACTACTATAGAAAATGTTTTTTATGACGGTTATCATCTATCATATATAATGATTCTGAACTGTCAGATATATGGGACCTATAAATGCTCCAAGTAGATAAATTACACCTCCAAACCATTATATTGTAATGATTATAATATAAGGGAAATACACTTTTCATGTTGCAGGAGAAGTGTATCCTTATGTCATAGATACTTCGATTTCTGTACTTGAGTTTTTTTTAATAAAAAAGATGTGGGTCCCACCATTTCATGTGTGTGTAGGAATCTTTTTCTTCTCATGCAATATGAGAAGTGTAAACCCCATAATATAATACCTATTATGTATTGAAGCTTGGTGAGGTCATGATATACGCATTGTTGTAATAATAATTAACATGCACACATAAACAACCACAATAAAATACGGTAATGCTTGCATAATACTAACAGTTCTACTTTAACAACCGTTATATATTTATAGTAATGCTAACAAATAGTTGATGTATATAATAGTTGTTAGGTAACAAATGTGATGTATTGAAGCTATTTTTTTTTTTTAAAAAAAAAAATAGGGGGTTCTGCTTTCAGTATCCCCTTGCATATATATTTTTCTAGAATGAATCAAAATATATGTTTACAATCATTCTTATATAGAACAATACCAAAGATCTAAATAAATTTACAATCTTCATGTCTACATGTAGACAATATTAAATCAAAAAATTTAAAACAAGCAAATCAAGTCCTAGAAATTTACAAATCATTTGAAGGTTTCACTCTCTCACTAATATTGCAAAGATGTCCAAACTCTTTAGACACTTCTTCCATTTGTGAGTTGCTAAATCTCATGCAAGAGGCATTAAAATACTGTGTGCAAAAGGAAACAAAAAATGAAGTGAGATATTATAATATATATAGCTGACTAAATGTATATATGAATGAGTTGAGCATAATATACCTTATTTGGATCAATATTTGTCGAAACCATGCATGATTATGTCTTTCATGAACAACATCACACAATGCCCATAATTGTTGTTGTTTTCTTGTTTCCGTGAGCACTATAAAGGAATGAGAGGAAAAATTTGTCGATAAGTCATATATAAACTATATGTGTGTTTCAATTTACTATTATAGTCAATGGTAAATAATATGTATACCTTCGGACTCATCCATTAGAAGGCGTATCTCGTAGAGACCAAAGAACATGGTTGTATTTGGTGGAGTCAAGACTATTTTGCATATGGTACTTGTACACCGCTTTGAGAAGTTACAATAACAAATATATATATATATATATATATATATATATTATAAACATGAAAGTTGAATTGATTTATAAGAGGTGATAAATGGATAACTTACTGGTTGAATGTCTCCTACATGTATGGTCTCATGTTTGGAACCCCACTTTTAGAGTCACAATACCAAATCCTTTTGCGTAATGGATTTACCACTATTAGCATCTAGTGTACCCTAAGTACAATAATAGATCACACCATCAAGTCAATTACAAAATAAATAAAAACTAATTTAAATAGAGTTAATGATGTACCCACCCTTGAACGTAAGGCACAAAGAAGTAAATGTCTCTTTTGTCTGCTATCCTCCTAATGAATTCATCTCCCAGAAACCTCACTTGAGATTGCTTCACATCTTCCTTCATGCCCTCACCCTAGTTATTGAACTTGATCTTGTCCTGGAGGTCGTAGGGGAGGATGTATGTAATACCCCTCAATGTACAGACTATTATCAGAGTCATAACGCACAGTTCAATGGAAAAACAGAAATATAGCACAATATATTGATAAACTGTACTTGATTACATTACAAGGATTCCCACAGGGTTATACAAACTCTTGACACACCACTCACGGCTCGATTAAGCGAAAGGGTTGACCGTGGAGTACCTTCCCATTGGCTAGGTGTAAGGCTATTGGACCGATAGCCTTTGGGCAGCAAATCTAGTTGCATTCAGAAGACTTGGGCGGTTCAAAGTTGATCTTTCCTAGTAGTGTGGTTTGTGATTATGTGATCTTGTTTGTAGTTGTTGCTACATGTGATTTGTGTTGTGACTTCTGAATACTGTTATGTTGTCATGGACTAAGTTCTGTTTGTGGTTAACCGTCATATGTTGTTTATACATTGTGTATGAGATTAACTATTACTCTGGGAACCTTTGGGATCCTAGCTCTTGTTACTACTTGTGGAATGTGGCTCCCAGGGCAAGGCAGTGGACATCAGCAGTCGATGGTTCCAGTCCGGATCAAGACTCGACGCTAGTCATTTGTACTAGTGTAATAGTATTAAGAAATGTTAAAATTTCGGCCCCGTATGGGACAGGACTTTCACATACATGGTTCAAACATACATATACAATCATACAAATATGTGAGAATTAGAGTTACTACCTGGACGCTTTACTAATTCTTAATTTGCCTGCCCAATCCGTTCGTCGTCTCGGGCAATGTCGAATCCTATCAATAATACAGGTTTATAGATGATAGGTCATTATTTATCCAAACTTTTCACAATCTCTAATGATATTGCACTAGGCTCTATGCGAAGCTAATGGGCCTATATTAATTCCCAAGACTTCCTATTAACCCTTGAAGATCAAACTATTTACTTCGGGCCTTACTTTTCCATTTTCGCCCCTTTGATCCAATTTTGCAAGATTTTTCTGCAAATTTTGAAAAATCATATCTTATTGTACAAATGTCCAAATGGAGTGGTTTCAAAGGCTATATAATCATTGTTGAGTCTATTTTCAAGAAAAAATAATTCCAAAAGTCACATATATGCACATTAATCCAGGTTCAACAATAATTACATATTGCCCAGAATGACTTTCCAGAATCATAAGTCATTTTCAACAATTCATATCTCTATGAGCACAAATCCAAATGAGGATACCATTTTCGTAGTCATTAGATACCATTTACTCATTCAAAACATGATGCAATATATTTGCCTCATAGGAAACCATCACATGGCAAATTAGGGTTTTGTACAATTTACTTCAAATGCTTCCAAAATCACATCCTAACTCTTATCCAACACAATTTTTCATTTTAAACACATTGTAAGCATCAAAATGGGCAAAATCGCACTCCTCATTGGTACCCTATTCTAGCTTAAATATAGAGTTTTTTGTTTTTGTTTTTTAATCAAAACAAAATTGTTTTATCAAGTTTCAATTCTAGAACACCATAACTTAGTCTCTAATTACACCCTAACTTGTTAGTTAGGCTTTAATCTCGCTTTCACCCATTTTTAGACAAATGGAAAGAAACTTCCTTTAAGGTTTAGGGCTTCCAAAATCTCTAGAAAGTGAGAAGAAAACACCACAAACCAACATAAGTCTAAATATACAACAAGAAGGCTAGGAAAGCACTCACCTTACTTTGTCTTGTACTTGAAATTTTCCTTCCACCTTGGCTATTAAGGATTTTGCCCCTCTTGTCTAAACACCATAAACAAGAGCTTTCAAGAGGCTAAAGTTTGATATAGGTGAAGAACTAGAAGAGATGGAATCATAGACACCATACTCACTTGTGTCTTCAAGTTTCCTCTTTCTCTTCTTCTTCTCTAAGTTTTGGTTTACTTCCTCTTTGCCTCTCCTTGGTGTGCTTGACCGACTTTTGGGGGAGGAAGAAGTGATTTAATGAACACAAAGAGGGTCTCAATCGGTCAAGAGGTGGAGGGAAACATTTGGGCTCTAACTAACCACATAATTACGAGCATGCCACTTGGTTACAACCCAACCATCTAATTAGTGTCTTTGGGCTTTTCCTTCCTCTTCACTCTTGGGCTTTTGACAGAAATTAAGGCATAAGAGAGGAGTTTAGAGTGTTCTTGAATTGATTGGAGGCCAAGTTCATGGGCCCCAAAAGCCTATTACCTGATTTGACCATTTTACCCTAACAAAACTCATTTTCCCACAAACTAGCAGAATTTTCAACTAACTTTGAAAATTCATATCTTATGGTACAAATATCCAATTATAGTGATTTTAAAGTTTGTGACCATTAATAAGTTTATTTTCAGGGAAAATACCTCCCACAATCAATTACATGTCAACTATTCCAAAATCAACATTTTACACACACAGTCCGTAAAACATTTCAAATTGTAGGGCTAACTTTAAAAATTAAGTAACTTATGATAAACAAGTCATATTGACCTATATGACACATGAAAATAAACCTTATCATTTGTACTTTGATTTTGGAAAGTTTCATATCCATTGAATTTCTTTTGCTTAGTCAAAAGCACGTCATAAATTGACTGCCTTCCAGGAAATTCAGTCTGCAAGCATAAAAGGGAAATCCATATTGTTACACTTCCTAAAATGGGCTTAGTCATCTACCTAATACAGGCTTATCTTCAAGTCTGTAGGCCCTAAATTCAGTTTATTACAATGTAAGTATGGTACAGGTGCCTAAAATGCCGAAAACAACATATTAAAATATAATCAAAGTTCTAAGTAGCCAACTATTTAATCACAATTGAAGAAATACCTCATAAAGAAGTTGACATAGATTTTACTTGCCATCTCCTTATTCAAGACCTCATAAACAAGTTCTTGGTTTACAACTTCCTTTTACTCTAGTAGGTCGGAGACCTTTCTCTCAAATTTGATAAATGGAAATGGGTTTAAATTGAAAAAGTTGTCAGCAAACTCCTAGAAGTACTTCTGAGCAAATTGACTAATGGGCTTATTCTAATTGAATGACTTCTTCCGGTATTAATCATTAGGGTGGGATGCTTGCTTTTCTTGGATTAAATGTGGGTTTGGGATTGATTGGGGGTTTAAGATTGAGCGAGGGACTATGACTGTTTGATGGTCTTGGACTTGGTAGGCAGCTTCTTTTAAGCTAGGGACTTGGACTGATTGACGGTCTTGGACTTGGTAAGTAGCTTCTTTTGAGCGGTACTAGGTTGACTTGTATACTTGAAGTAAACAGGAGGCCACTCAATGTAGCTGACCATAGCCCTTCCTACTATATCTGTCTTTGGTAGCCAAAGTAAACAGATTGATGGGGTTGATGTTGGTATTGATTTATATATTTAGATTGTCAAGAGACAAATGCTTGGTATGATTCATGTTATCCTCTGGATAATTAAACATTCGCTCTATTGTAACTGTATGTGCTAGGGCTATCAAGAAAAACATTCAACTTTTGCCAATCCCTCTCCGGTAGATCATGGCTTGAAAATGTGCAGCTTCCTTTATAATTGGGCTTCTATATCCCCCTTGCTGCATCATACAACTCTCCTTCATCAGCTCTTATATGATAAACACTATTTGTTTATGCATTTCATTGCATTGTTTTTGGAGCTTTTCATAATTTTTGTCCTTATTTCTTTAAGGTTGCTAAGGACCTTAATATTTTATCTTGGTCAATCCAAAGCCGGCACCCTAAAGAAGACTGAGATGGTCTAGCCCCAATGTCTTGGCCAATATGTCCTCATATAAAGAAAGATAGCCCTAAATAGTAACTTCCTAGGACATGACTTACTTGTTGCATTTAACAATAACATTAATATTGATAGTTAATTGAAGACATTACTTCTATAAATTAGGGACTAATATTAATAGTTACCATTTCATCGATGACCTCCTTCACTTAAGGAATGTCAGAAGAGCTGTCTTTATTTTGCCTCGCCACTAACAAGAGTTCTTGACAGGACGTCAACTACAGTCCCCACTCTTAATGGACAACTATTGAGAAATGCGAGCATACCCCATTAACCTGCCTTGTAGGGATACTTTTTTTTCTTCTGCATTTCCTTATTCACATGTCTTATTTCCTAAAACAATACACAACACTCTAGTTAATATTAAACATATACATGCAAGTCTGATAAATTACTAATAACTATTACCTGGAATGACAGCTAGCAACATGAGATGATAAATTTCTCCACTCACTTGGTTTGACCATGGATCGAAAATCATGAGGAACTATTGTATCATCGACCTTTTCGGATTCTACAAGTACACTTTCTCAATACATGACAAAATGCGCATAGTGCTTGCCCATCCTTCTTGAGACAAATTTGTTGGAAGTTTCGTCTATATCATATGCAGACTACAAAGCACATAATTCAAGTTAACCTGTTTACAAGTACATTGCAAGTAATTAGTAGGCATATATACCTTACCCTGATATTATCTCAAATAACATCTATGTACTCATTTTGTCCCCAATGCCAGTTACCTAACGTGATAAGAACGGTATCCTTGTCGTTAAGCCAATGTAGCTTATGAAGTATAACAACTCAAGAGCTTGACCCTCATCATTCCATATCATATCAAAATTTCTCCCTGAAGTCCTCACTTTTTTCACCAAATGGCCCTTCCTTATAATGTCCCATAATCGTTATAACACATGTGCTTGGGTCAAGTTTTTGGTTTGACCAAGGCAATATTAATACTAGGGGGAGTATTAGTACTAAGGGAATTATTAGCACTAAAGGCATTATCCATGTTGGAGGAACTAGAACTAACCATTTTAGCTAGGAAATAAAACTCATTTAGTCAGCCATAAGGAATAGAGCAAAGGGTTTTCCAAGAGAACATGATGAACGACTAAGGTCAAAATTTAGCTAGGCAAGACATAGGGAAAAAAAGGAGAATGTGGAATGCAGAATGCAGAATGCAAATACAGAAGAGAAATCACACCTAAAAATAAAGAGAACAGAGCACGTAAATAATTTGACCTATCTAAGGCTCCAAAATGAAAATTGAGTTAGGGAAATCAAAGCAACTCATATGGCTATCAAACTGAAGTTCAAAGAAAGAAGAGGACGATGTGATTTTCCTAAAAGTAATTGTCGACGACAGGAAAATTCTAGAGTTGTGGGATTCCAATAATGGTGGGTAACGTTCGACCAAAGACAAGAATAGTAACTTAGGAATGTGAAGAGGCGCCAGAAAGCGGGTGTTTTAGAAGACTTGGTGAAACTTGCTCATGGTTATAGGTTTGGAACTATTATGAAAAATGACATCTTCTTAAAGTTCTTAATTACAAAACTAATGATTCTCTAAGCAAAAGTTCACACAAGTTTTACATTACAATTGTTAGGTGTTGTAAACGGCGACCATTGTTTTTTAATAACCGATAAGTATTTTTGACATGATATTCTAGAAAGTGATGGTTTTACTTAATAACCGTAATTTATTTGACTTTTTTAAATAATTTTTGAAGTTTATTATTCAACCCTATAATACAAGCAAAAAATTAAAAAAGAAAATGATCTGCTGCATCATTAGATTCATCCTTCTCTAGTAATTTGTCTACCTTCTCATTCATAGAGCAAACAAGAGAGGTCAATTCCTTCAAATACTTGTTATTGTGTCCTTGCTCTCCCATGCAATCATTAACCGTACGTTGGAGATAATAATTCGCGTGGATAAGCCCTTCAATGCTTATCGGCAATCATCTTTTTATTTTACCCTAATGAGATCAAAAGATGATGAACCAAAAGATCTCTTGCGATTGCACATGATATCAATGGAAAAAAAGTCAAACGTTGGATATGAGAAGTTAAAATAGAAGTGGAAAAGTGGAATTCTTTTTTTGGACTTTTAAATAAGAAGGGTTACGTGGATTATCTTACTGCTAAATATGTACTTTAGTATTAAAGATGATTTCTTGTTAATTAAATAGAAGTGGAATGGAAAGGGTTGTAAGGGTTGTCCAGTAGAACATGTCCTTTGGAATGGAAGGGTTATATGACCGAACGTGTCCTTATAAAGTGCCATAAGTAATAGTTGTTGACTAATAACCGTTAAGGTGACCTTCATTAGTAATGGTTGTTTAATAATAATCATTAAGTAGTAATTGGCTTTTTTTAAAAAAATTTTGGACTACTTGACTATAACAATTAGTTTTTTAATACTTAAAAAGAAGTAGTGGTTTTCAATCATCACCACTATTGTTATCATCATCATATTTAGCTATCATAATGGCTGGAGTTGTGAAACTTGACATAGTGACAATGATGCAATATAATTGTATCATTTTCATAATGACAAGTTTCACAAATCCAGTCATCATTGTTTCATGTTTGTGGTATATTAACTGAATCTTGTTTGCCATGCCTTTGTTCTTTTTTCAAGTAATTTTTTTAGATCCCAATTCTTGAAAGGGCTTAGGTCATTGTTGATTGTCGAGTGGGATTAACTGTTGTAATTTTAACCCCTATGTGTGGAAGTTGTTGATGTGAAGTTTATATAGAAGGGCTATCCTTATAGAAAAGTGTAGCAACACTTGGATTGGGTGCTAAGTTTACTAATCTTAGGCATTATAGTTCTTTTGAGTTTTTAGGTAGAATATGGTTCTAGTCTACCTCAGCTTTAGGCGATAAATGTGGAGTATCTTATTTAATGAAGATGAGTCCAATATAGCTTATATACAAACTTGAGAATTCTACTTTGTAAGGTTGAATATGGTTGTGTGATGAGGTTTTGGTTGAGAGGGAATTCAAAATGAAGGCCAATAATATGGAGCTACCCAACTAGGTAGCGTTACTAGTGATGGGTTGATGATTAAGATGTCAGAATTAGATGATGGAAAATATAGGATGGATGATCTACATGCTTGCAAGGAAAAATTCATTGCACGAGATTATAACCTAGTCCAACAAATTCGTCCTCACAAGTGATAATCATCAAGCCAATGTTTTTATCCTCCAATTTAGAGTTTTAAATCCTCAGCTCGTCACTAGTATTTCCACCTAGTCAGTTATTTCCTTATTACTAGGCTTCAACTTGTTTTCCATCTTATCCAAAACCTGATCACGATATCAAATTCACTCATATAAAATCCAATTCTAATATATGTATATTAACTCTATTATACTCGTGTTCATTAAATAAAAATATTCACCTTTAGGACCTGAAACTAGGGTAGAGTAGAGCTATGTTTCATATTTGAGGTCTAGAAGAATAAAAATATATAAGTAAGGTAACCTAGCACCTTGTCTATGGATAGTTGTATTCAACTTTAGGGATGTTCACAATATAAATCATCTCGCCAATAGCATGCATATGCCAAGTCAAAAGTTGCATCCACTATATCCAACACTAAAAAATAATCAAATTACTTTAGATGAGGGGAAATTGCAACCAAAAAAAGTAAACCTTGAAAAAACAAATGTCTAAATTAAGATTCAATTATCTAATAATATTAGTAAGATTCATGGTTAGTTATAATTATTTTCTACATCGATTGCATTTGTATTTTTTAGGGTTGTCTGCTGAATTTATATTGCATAATATAACTTTTAGATATAATAATCCAATAGGGCTTCAGTGAAATAAAATAAAATGTACATTTTAAAAAAAAATGGCCATTTTTTAGAACAAGTATGAAATTACCTTGGCTAAAAAGTGGGCATTTTTTTATTATGATTTGAAAGTTTTTAAAACCGACCATTAAAACAACCGGTATGAAAAATTAACTTTTGAGACAGGTGTTAGGGAAGGTCTTAATAAAAACAGGTTTTATAAACCGATCGATATAAAATCGAACCTAACCCGGTCTAAAAAGCCATATCAATCAATCTAAAAGACCTTTTTTCTAGTAGTGAAACTTTGGTTTCATGGGTATGATATACAATAAATATGGATAAAATTAGAAATTCTTTAAATTCTAAGGCTTAATTAATGAGGTTTAAGGTTTTCCTTGATTCCCATAAAATATGATGGAAATAATTTATAAATAGGATTAGAGGACTAATTAATTAGACTAAGTATATAATTGGTTCTTTAAGTTTGGATCAAGTTTCAATGTAGTCCTTTAAGTTTATAAAATGCACTTTTAGTTCCTTAAACTTAACCTCGTTAATTTTATTTAATGGAAAATGTTGACTTAACAATTTTATATGATGATTGTGAAATTCAATAACTATAGCATGAGGTATCATGATTTAATTTACCTTATTTTTTTAAAATAAAGTCATATTATTCATTGTGCCTTTTCTTTTCCTTTCCTTTCCTAGGCTCTCCCTCCCCGGACTTAGATCCTCGTATATTATTTTTCTCGTCTGCTTCCATCCTTTACTCTCTTTGTGATCATTGGATCAACATCTAATGGTGTACACTTAATATTTTATAAAAATATTATTACAATAGAGAAAATGATGGAAAGGAAATAGAGAGAAGGATGGAAAGAAAATATTAAATGTGGACCATTAGATCTTGATCCAATGGTCATGAATGTGGTAAAGGAAGGGAGTGGATGGGGGAAAAAAGGAGAAAAGCCAAGTCCCCCTCCTCCGTAAGAAATTGGGCTTTCCCCAATTGGCTTCGCCCATCTCACCTTATTTTCTTCTTAGCACAATACTCTTTGCTCTTTATTATCCTTCCTCCATTGATGATTGTAACTGAGAAATTAATTTATATATACATTAATTTACAAAGAGTTGCAAAAGTTGTTAAGAATATACGTCCAAGAATGTGCTATGTGTCTCATGAGTAGCTTTTATAGCAGTTCATATACTGGTGACATTTTTTATCTACTCTTCATATTGATATTGTGAAGGGGTATTCACTAGTACAAAAAAGAGCTTTAAGACCGCCTCATTTAGACCGGATTATAGAGAATCGGGTCTTAAAAGTATGACCAGTGGCAGTTTCGTAAATATAAAGGACTTTTTGGACTGAATTATAAAGGATCCGATCTAAAAGTATGACCGTGGCACTTTCGTAAATATATAGAACACTTTTAAGATCGGATTATAAAAGATCCTATTCTTAAAAGTATGACTCAACACTTTCGTAAATATATAGAACACTTTTAAGACCGGATTATAAAAGATCTGGTCTTAAAGTATGACTGTGGCACTTTCATAAATATATAGAACACTTTTAAGACCGGATTATAAAGGATCCGGTTTTAAAAGTATGACCGGTGGCAATTTTGTAAATATATAGAACAATTTTAAGACTGGATTATAAAAGACCCTATTAAAAGTATGACTGTGGCAATTTCGTAAATATATAGAACACTTTTAAGACCAGATTATAAAAGATCCGGTCTTAAAAGTATGACCGGTGGCAATTTCATAAATATATAGAATACTTTTAAGACCGGATTATAAAGGACCCGGTCTTTAAAATATACTTTTAAGACCAGTTTTTACAAACAACCGGTCTTAAAAGTGAAAAAAAAAAAGCTAAATTCGCTAAACCCGTTAAGTCTCGTGAGTGTGCTTGTCTTCTTGGTGATATAACATTTGCTTAGTTATAGATTCAACGAGTGTCCCAAGAGCCTCACAGGTCAAATCCTCAGCAAGAATGCCATCATCTTCCTCTAACCTACTTGCAATATTTGTAAGTCATCCCAAAAGCCACACAATCAAATCCTTGGCAACGTTGGCGGTGAGATGCTTCGAGGGTTTTGCGATGGCGTCGACTCCAGTCCTCAGCAATGCTTCGAGGATTTTGGACGATGGCGACTCCTTCCTCTTCAATCTTTGGCTCCTCCCACGCCGCCTTTTCACGGTCCGGCTTAAAATCAAACACAGATCTCTTCTTGCTTACGTCTGTTTGTTCCTACCTTGACCACTCCTACTCAAATCTGGACTTCGATTTTGGTTGCTTGAAGCTTTGTCAGCAATGACAAGAGAATCCTGCTCAGATTTGGTTGCTTTAAGCTTGTGATTTTTTTGTAGATCTGGACTTCAATTTCACTTCTGATTTTATATTGATTCAACAAATTCGATTTCCATGGTGAATGATTTCTATTTCTTGTTATGTTTTCTTATTTTTGGACTTTGTATTCTTTTTTTTCTTGTTGGTGTTGCTTCCAATCTTCTCTTGGTTCTCCATCGTTGATGATGGAGGGACATCCAAAATGTTGCCAGATCTGGTGATTTGGGACCGGTTGTTTCATTTGGAGTTTATTATTATTATTCTGAAACACTTTTAAGACCAGATATTTCAAAAGTTTGGTCTAAATTCTTAAGATCGGTCATTCATCGGTCTTAAAAGACCGGCGGAGATCCTGGTCTTACGATACCTCTTCCGTCCGGTCATAAAATTGTTTTTTGTACCGTGATCATGTTAAGTAACATTATAACTGAAGGATGGTGTAAAGTCCTACATCAATTGAGAAGGGGAACAAATGATGTCTTATAAGGATTCAGATGCCTGCCTTCTTGACGCATTTTAAATCTATGAGGGGCAACAGGGTCTAAAGTAGATAATATTGAGAGCGAGTACAATTGGTGTCAGAACTCCCCTCTTGGTGTGTTTTATTTTATAGATGGCTTCAAAATGATTGATCAGAATAGATCTCCAAAAGAATGGAATGCAATTTTGCATAATAAATATTAGAACAAAAGAGGAGAAAGAATAAATTCTGATAAGCAAAGTACTGCTCTGAGAGGAAGGATGATAGGGAGCCTCAACTCCACGCCTGAGAAGAAAATGAGGAGAGATGGAGGAAGCGATGGAGATGTAGGAAGACACTATATGGGGGAGAGAATATGCAAATGAAAGGAAAAGGCACGGTGAACCATATTGGTTTTTTTTTTTGGTTTACCATGCCTTTTCCTTTAAGGTCCTAAGGTATCAAAAAAATTATAAAAAAGTCCTACAGAAAATTTCCTCTAAAACATGTCCTAAGAGACATTTGTGATATTAATTATAGTTGTGAAATTACCATCTTGCCCTCTTTAATCTCTGCAATCCGACACCTCTAGGTAAGCGCAATTTTCCCTAAAATAAACTCATGTTTCATCGTGCCCAGAATTTGCCATCTTTCTATATCATTCTTCTTCTCTCTTCCTATGTTGTTGGAATGAACGTTCAAATCCACAAGACAAGATTGATTCATTTGTTTCTGAGTCTCTAGAAATATTATCTCTCTCCCTGAAGATTTTCTCAGATCAGATCATAAATCAAATTCTCTGGAAACAAAGTATACATGAGATGGGTTTAGCACTAGAAGGGCTCCAATTCTTGAGCATTTCGGATATTCTTAGAGAATCGATTTCAATCCCCAGGAGATCTTCCAAAACCTTCGCTCTCGTCACCTTTGCCCTATTTTTTCCTCTTTCTTTTGCAATTTTAGCTCATTCCCTGTTCATGCACCCTATTCTTGCCAAGTTTGATTCGTTGTATGACGATCTATCTCATACCTCATGAATAGACCCTCCTTCTCATTTATCAATTTTGCTACCTCATTTTCCTATTTTCCTTCTCTCTTCTCTCCATAGCGCCTTTGTTTTCACTGTCGCATCACTCTATACCTCAAAGCCCGTTTCATTCTCCTTAACCATATCTAATATCGTGAAGGTTTTTAAGCGTTTGTTCGTCACTTTTCTATGGGTATCGCTCTTGATATTCCTCTACAACTTGATATTACTTGTTTCCCTTGTCTTGATGATTATAGCTATCGATACTAAGAATTCCTTTTTGCTTTTCTATGCTTTGATTGTGGAGACGGAGTTGTAAAAAACCTGGAGAATGAGTAGTTGTTAAAATGTGGAGATTATGTTGTCAAAAACCTAGAAAAGGAGTTGTTAAAATTTGGAGTAGTTGTCAAAACCTGGAGATGGAGTTGTCAAAAACCTTGAGATGGAGTTGTCAAAACTTGGAGATGGAGTAGTTGTCAAAAGCTGGAGATTGAGTTGTTAAAACGTGCATATGGAGTTATTAAAACATGGAGATAGAGTTCTTAAAACCCTGGAGATGGAGTTGTTAAAACGTAGAAATTGAGTTGTTTTAAACCTAGAGATGGAGTTGTTAAAACGTGCAAATGGAGTTGTCAAAATGTGAAAAAGGAGTTATCAAAACCCAATATAAGGAGTTGTCAAAACCCAACAGAAGGAGTTGTCAAAATGTTGTGATAGAGTTGTCAATAACTAGAAAATCAATTGTCAAACCTGGAGATGGAGTTGTTAAAACGTGATATAGAATGAGTGGTCAAAATGTGGAGATGGAGTTTTTAAGTCCTAGAGAAGGAGTTGTAACAAACTTGGAGATGGAGTTGTTAAAATGTTGTAATGGAGTTATTAAAACCTTGTGATGGAGTCGTTAAAATGTTGTGATGTTGTTAAACTGTTGTGATGTAGTTGTTAGAAATTGAAGATGTAGTTGTAAAAATGTTTTGATAGAGTTGTTAAAACTTAGAGATGTAGTTGTTAAAATCTTTTGATGGAGTTGTTCAAAACTTGGACATGGACATGTTAACTTTTGGATATTCACTTAGCAAAAGCAGTCCATGGATTTGTCAAATTAAAACCTAGACATCGACATCACACCATTCTATATACATATTACATAACATTGACAAAGCACACTGAGCCACCAAAAATTTCATCATGTAACTGAAAAAAAAAAAAATCAAGTCAATACAAATGCACCTTTACACAAATACAAATTGTCAACAATATTGTCATCAATACAAATATCCTTTTACACAAATATAAGCATATTGTGAAATTCAAAGAAGCCTCACAACCTTCCACATATAATTATTGTACAAACAAACACAATAAAAGTCGCACTTATGCCAAATCCAATCATTATGGTCACCGAATTGGTGTTTGAGCCCAACATGTCCAATATTCCCTGCCTCACACAATCAAAAACCAAAACCCACTCTTATCAACAGAGGAAAAAAAAAAAAAAAAAAAAAAAAAAAAAAAAAAAAAAAAACCAAAACACAAAAAAAACAAAAACAAAACAAAACACTAACAGACCTAGAAGCCAAAATTAGCAACCCTCTTCATAGTTCCAAGAAAAGATGAAAGCGGAACAAAGGGAAATTAACAGAGACCCAAACAGAGCAATAACTCAGAAATGGCGATTTGTGATGCAAGCAGAGAGAATAAAAAGTAAAGATGGAATCGGAGTCACCTAAAATAACAACCTTGAACATTGTGTACTTCTGCGCCGCCTCCAAATTAGCCTTCAAAATGCTCGATTCAGCCCAAGGATAAAGATCTCGGTAGATCGCCGCAAAGAATTCTGCGCACTTCTCGACCGGTTTAGAGGACATCTTTACAAAACGACGTCGTTGTTTCTTCGTCGAATGTCCTGAGTGGAAATATGTGCCATGGCATTGGTTTCAAGTTGTGCCTCACCCCTGTTTTAGTATGCGAGACAACGTCATTGACCTGTTGGATGGAATTTCCATTTGAAAAACCAGTTCATCAACAAGTAATTATAACAGCAAAGTAAACAAACAAAAACACAGAGAGGTCCAAATGAAGGAAATTAATCAACAAAAAAGTGAGAAACATTGTATTAGATGAGTGCAATGAGGGGGAAGAGAGAGATGATCATCAGGAGGAAAGGGAAGATATGAGGTAGGCGTAGCGGAGGACGAAGACGAAAGGACTTAGAAGGGCACAACACCGAGGATGTTTACGTAATTTAACAATTGCATTCTAAGACACAAAAGTCTCAAAGGACATGGCAGCAATTTTGCTTTTTCCTAGGACTTTTTTTTTAATCATATTTTTGGTACTTTATGACCATAAAGGAATTTTTCCAAAAAATAATGTGAATTGAATCACACCACATCAGACTATAATTATATAAGTATGTTTGATCAGCAATTAATTGTATAATAATCACTTAAAATTGCTAAGTCAGCATTTTCTATTAAATAAGGTTAATGGTGTTATGTTTAATGGACTAAAAATACACATTTTATAAACTTAAATTATTAAATTAAAACTTGATACAATCTTAAAGCGACAAACGTGTACTTTAGACAATTAATTAAAAAAATCCAAATATTCAAACACCTCTATATGCATTTTGATGTATACGTGATGAAATCAATCATAAACCCATTACCAAGCTAAGAAACTACCCAATCTAATCCATTTTATAAGGCATTTCTAACTAATTCTTACGTATCAATAAAAATAAAAATAAAAAAATTAAATGTAATATGTTTGCCAAAAATTCATGTAATTTCCAACATCACTCTTATTAACCACTATAAACTCCAATATCTTACTAATTTATATTTTCTTTCACTATCCTTATTAAACATGAGCTTATACCGAAAAAAATATTTAATGGGGAAAATGAAAAAAAAAAAAATCATTTGAATTACAAAAACATCAAAATGTCAACTAAAGTAACAAAAAGATAAATAGGTGATCAGGTAGAATATGAGATTTTAAACTTTTGGTGTTGATAACTTGAATATTATTAATAACTACTGAAGAAATAATAATTAGTAAATTGGATATACAATAATAACTTGGGGAGCTCAAGTTGTTATTATTTATACCCAAGTTACTAATTCCTATATTTAATTGTTAACACTCAAACTTCCAAATTTCATATTCATTCAAAATTACATGTTTTTCCTTTTTTGTGATATTTTGGAGTTTTTTTAATTCAAATAGTTTTTTTTTTTGGGTCATTTTTCCTGTTTAATACTCTATGTCAAAATGCAACATAAGAAAACAACAACAAAAACCTTCTAGATGACTTTGTTTTTTATAAAATGAATTGGAAGAAGTTAGTTATAAGGATAATGATACATAAATAACAAGTGAAATTTTAAAACCCAGAAATGTCTACTAAAAAGGAAAAAGACAAAGAGATTGGTATGTTAAAATCTGAGTTTTAAATATTTGGATAAAAGATCAAACTAGCCTTCTTTTTATTTTTCTCTTTCCACTGTGAGACGTGCTACGACTGAAAGCTGGGGACAAGAGAGAGAGGTTTGGAAAACAGAGATGATTGCGCTCTAATCTAACGGTGAGTGAGGAGGAAGAACACCACCTTACTGATTGATTCAAATAATTGACTGTCTGTTTTAGACTGTTGTGAAAAAATAGTCGTTGAATTAAAGGATAATAATATCAGTTGCGTGGTTAATATTCTTTTGTATTCTTCTTTTTCCACAAAGATATTTAGAAACGTGCTGTACTATTATATTCTATGCTTAAACAAAACAGTGCTCTTTTTAACTTTTTGAAAGGGTACGTACCTGAGTGATACAACTTCCAAATCCCATGTCTCCACAAAATTGATGAAAAGTCTAAGCAAACCACTAAAGGCCTTATAATTGTGGGATTCCAATCACGTGGTGTCTGACAAATAGTCACAAGGATGTTCTCTGCGCTTGATTTAAACAATTCAACGATTGTTGTGCAAAGAAGCAGTGGTTGAATTGAAGTAGAAACATAGACATTCCACATCGGTTTTTACAAAAACGCGTTATAAGGTAGCTTTTTATGAATGTTAACTTTCAACATCCGTTTTCAAAAAAGAGATATTGAAATAAAGAAAAAATTATAACAATGTGACTGTTTACTTTTTAACGTCTTTTTTTTTTTTTTTTTTTTTTTAAAAAGATACCAATTGGGGACGTTAGATCCCTACTTTGTAGTAATGCTTCTTCTTCATCCTGACAAATAAACTTATTACTCTCATTATTGAACTTGTTAATATCATTAAAGAACTTATTGTTCTTATTATGAAATTTGTTAATTGTGCTCAAATTTTAGTTTCAAAGAAAAGTGACATGTGTTTCCCTTGAAGAATAAACTTGTTATTCTCATTGTTGAATTTGTTAATAACATTAAAGAACTTGTTATTTCTATTACGAAATTTGTTAATTATAATCAGATTTTAGTTTCAGCAGAGTGACATGTGTTCCTTCTGACGAATGAACTTCTATTCCCATTACTAAATTTATTAATATCATTAAAGAACTTGTTATTCCTATTATAAAATTTGTTAATTGTGCTTAGATTTTGGTTTTAGTAGGGCGACATATGTTTTTCTGTCAAATGAACTTGTTATTCCTATTAAATAACTTATTATTCCTATTAATAAACTTGTTATTTTCATTATGACTTTTATAAAATGTCAAGTTACTATTTACCTCCTTCTTTATCTCTTCTTCGTTCCCTTTCCAATAATGAAGTCCAGCCCCAACAACCACCATATCCTAAAAGATTAAAATTTTACAAAATCAAATCAGAAACAAACTTCTTTGGTATTTTTGTGAAACCTAGAAGCACAACCCAAAACAAAGCAAAACCCCACCTCCGTCGACTTTGTGTTTGCCCCAATCTCAACGTGGTTGCCGCCATCAAGCTGAGGAATATGATTTCATGAATCAAAACCTTTCTTGATTCCGTCCCATTTGAATGCCGAGGTTGTTAAGAATATTCTATGGAGGTTGAGCTGGCTTTTGACGACGGCAACAAGGGAGGTAGCGATGACGACGGTGGGGTGAGCTTCATCTCCATGCATCACAGCGCCCATGGAATTACAGGAAGATCGAATGAGGGAGAGAGATGACGAGGAAGAATTTCAGTTAGTACAAAAATGTGAAAGACAATGTGGACTTTTCTCCAAAATTTTCATATCTATAATTGTCCCTTATCCTTTTTCTATCAGTTCAATGAGCTTCTTATTTAACTGTCATTTTCCATAAATTATACATTTCACCTGCATTGGCTACGTGGTAAAATAAAATCGGCAAGATCTCACAAGTGAACGTATGATATACCTAAGCACACGATGCCATTAATGGTGGGGCCGGGATTGAATATAATAAACAATTTTAATCTCTATCAACAACTCCCAAATAATTAGTCGACCAGGTATCAATTATTGATTAGCTTTAGTAACTATGCCTTTTCAAAATCCAACTAATTTTTGAATATTGTGAATTGTAAGCGAATACGATACCCATTATTATTATTTTGTTATTATATTTTTTCCAAAAGAGGAGTCCATAAACCAAAAAATTTCAATCAGGCTGATCTCATGGATTTGTATTTTTGTCGCAGTACAAATATTACCGTTTCCACTACCAAATCATTAGGCTGGGCATATGCATTTTCATTGGCTAAGTTCTACAGATTTTTACTTCAATAAACAAATACCCAAATCCATTTTGAACTGCTTTTTACAAGATTTTTTTAATGATTCTCAATATAATACTATCTCTGATCCTTAATATAAGATTTAGCTTATAGTATAAATTATTGCACTACATACAAATTAGTCTTTATATTAACTGCTAGAGGTACGTAGTACATTATTTTCTAATTAAGTGCTGTTTGGCTTGAGTAATTTGGAAGAGAGGGATGAGAAAATTTTATGAGTTGTATCTAGGAAAATTTAGAGAAATGAAGTTAACATTTTTTTAACTAATTTTTCTAGCTCTTTTATCTTATATCTTCACTTTTTGAAATTATAACTTCTATATTTATTTTTGAAATCTAACCCAAAAGTTTCTCCTCACCTTCAACTCCCTCGTACCAAAAAGCCTTCAAAGGATTTATTTTTAAAAAACATAATTTTCTTTAATATTTTCTAATAAAGTAAATAATCTAATAACTAGCTAAACAATCCCTAAGTATAAATTTAATTTTTTTTTAAGAAAATTAACTTAATTTTACTGAATCTTTTAAATTATGTACACTTAACTAAATTCTTTAATTCAATCAAATTAATTAATATAATATGTAATTTTTAAGACATTCCGGTTATATTTTTTGATTCCCTCATTTTCTCTCCTTCTCCTTGAATATTATTGATGGAGTATTAATGAGAATAAATTAAAAAAATAGGCCCATCAACCCTTCAAAATGGTATTTAGAAGCTCAATCAAGGGGAGTAATAATTCTGCCAAAGTTCATGCTCCGTGAAAGCATATCATTTTCTGAACCAACCAAAATAAAAAAAGATGCATATCATTTGGCTGACAACTTGCACATTTACGTACACCACTCGTTGAGTTCCACATAATATATTTATGTGTGCGCTTGTGAATCTAGCCTTCACCATATTGTTCCTATCCCAACAGCTTTACGCCCTGAAAAAAATCCGGCCCAAAAATGATACAAACCATAGTCCTCTATCCTGCACCAGGCATAGGCCATATAGTCTCCATGGTTGAGCTTGGCAAGCTCCTTCTTCTTCATCATTCCCACTCTTTCTCCATCACCATCCTCCTCACCACCGGTTTTCTCGACAAACCGTCCCTCGATTCTTACATCCGCCGCATCTCTCAGTCCTACCCCTCCATCTCCTTCCGCCGCTTCCCTTTCCTCGCCGTCAAACCTACCACCTCGCCTCAAAGCTTTGCCGCCACCATCTTCGAGTTCATCCGGCACAACGACACCAACGTGGCTTCAGCTCTTAAGGACATCTCACAAACGTCCAACGTCCGAGCTTTGGTCATCGATCTGTTCTGTACATTCGCGATGAACATAAGTTCCTCTCTTGGGATTCCTGTCTACTACTTCTTCACCTCTGGAGCCGCCGTTCTTTCCGCTTTCTCGTACTTTCCGAAGATTCATGAGCAAACCACTAATAACTTCAAGGACCTCTCCATAGATCTTCACTTTCCAGCTAACCCCCCAATTAAGGCCTTTCACATGGCAGAACCAACACTTGAAAGAGACGATCCAGCTTACTGGGACTTCTTGTATTTCTGTTCCCATCTTCCTAAATCATGTGGCATCATTATTAACACGTTTCAAGAGCTCGAGCCCATAGCCGTTAACGTTATATCTGAAGCTGCTTGCTTTCCGGATCCAAAACAAGCACCTCCTGTTTACTACATCGGTCCTCTGATTGCAGAGCCTAAAGATCGAAACGAAGAAGAAGGAGAAGAAGCAGAAGATCGTGGAAGAATCCAGAACTGTTTGAAGTGGCTTGACAAACAGCCGAGCCAAAGCGTTGTTTACTTGTGTTTCGGAAGCCGTGGCTCGATGTCAATGGAACAATTGAAGGAGATAGCTTATGGATTGGAAAACAGTGAGCAGAGATTCTTGTGGGTTGTGAAGAGGCCACCCATTGATGAGAGAACGAAGCAGACGTTGGACACAACGGGAGAGTTCAATTTGGAATCGGTTTTGCCGAGTGGGTTCACGGAGAGAACTAAAGATAGAGGGATGGTGTTGAGGTCGTGGGCCCCACAAGTGGAGGTGCTGGCCAGAAAATCCGTCGGCGGGTTTGTGACTCACTGTGGATGGAACTCGGTCCTGGAGGCAGTGGTTGCCGGAGTGCCATTGATTGCATGGCCGCTGCATTCCGAGCAGCACATGAATAGGAATTTGCTGGTGGAGGACATGAAGATAGCGATAGGATTGGAGCACAGAAACGAAGATGGGTTTGTGAAAGGTGATGAATTGGAGAAGAAAGTGAGAGAACTTATGGAATCGGAGAAAGGAAAAGAAATGAGGGAAAGAAGCTTGAAGATGAAAAACTTGGCTGAATCAGCAAGAGGTACATTTGGTTCATCCACAAAATCGTTGAACAAGTTGATTGAAACGTGGAATAATTGAAACTTTATTCAGAGTGAAATGGAAGTCAGTGTCAGTTTTGTGATCGTTGTGATTCACTGAAATAAAAATGGGCTAAGCTTACAATTTGTCCCAGAAGTTTTCATAAGCAGTATTGTAATAATTTTTTTTTTCAAATTCAATGTTATCTAAGAGTTTCAAAACATATATAGCAATGTTGTTTTATACTATTAAAAAACCTAATATTGAGATCATTAAAAAATTAATGTTAACAATTAATTTTTTAACAGAAACTGACACACTTTGAACACTTTCGAAGCAATATTGCATCTCAAAAAACTTCTAAAAAGCAGCCAAAACTTCCGAAATAAATTTACACCTTAACCGAATAAAAATCAAGGAAAAAAATTTGCTTGGCCATTGGTGGGTGTGGGACATATCCATTTCAGGGAAATAATATTTTAAATAATTTAAGCAGGTCATATGTGTTGTTTGACTATCGTATGTTTCCTTATGAGATCACTTGCTTGTAATTTATTTAATGTAACTAATCTGTAATTATTTTTGTTTTCTATATACAAATTCACCATGCACATGTTAGTAATTTTAGAATACATAACCATAAGTTATACAATAGGTAATATATTTACTTCTTAACACTGAATATAGTACATAGTTTGTAGTTCACAATTCTTGTATTTAGGACAGGTAGTAACATTTTTCTATTTGATTAAAAATTGGAATTTGGTACCTCCTACAAATTCAAATTTGAACATTGTCATATCTAAAATTAGAGATATTTCTTATAATATGATTATTTTTTTTCATTTATAAAACAAACCATAAATATTACTACCTCCGGTCCTAATTATGATACCATTTTTGCGGTGCAATTTGCATTGTAAAAGTGGTCTTATAATTAGAACTAGTGGGAATATTGTTTGAGAGGTGTAATAAGCCCCGCAACCCAACCCACAATAATATTTTATTACATTATGTATTTAAATTGTTTTCATCAATTTTACATTTTTATTTTTTGAAATATTTTTATTTTTAGAATATCATTACACGGTCATTATCATCATAATATTTGATCTTCAACTCGTAATTATAATGATAGCTTTGTTTTCTGGAGAAAAGTCGAATTCATTATTGAGAATCGTTGCCGTGGAAAAAGAATTTTAACATTAGTTAAAAATGATTTTTTTACAGGGGAAATTATTGAGTTTTCGATGTAGAAAGTTATAACTTTACACTATAAACATTGCATTAAGATGCAGATGAGTTAAAGAAACAGAAAGAAATATTTTATTCACATTCTATTCTAAAAGGTACAACCAATATTTGGAACAGATCTATTTTTTTAATTATCCCTCATGAACCCATATGAGCCGTTGAAAGGAAAGAAGAAAAAAAGTTAAAACAGTATTATAACTCTTCACATAATTAGATGGACATGATTTAAAGATTATAAAATATAATAAGAAAATAATGATAAAAGAAATGACTCTATAATATTCCTCAACCTTCTACACCAAGTAAATGTCATCACCAGCGTAGAAAGTTTAACCTGTTTTTTTTTTTTACCGTTTATTGTCACTATCAATATAATTAAAAAAAGGCATATTTTCCGGAAAGTATAAACATTAAAATGGGGTACTATTCATTCATCAAATGCATTCTTATACATTACCCCTTGACACTATCCATTATCTTTGGGAAACAGTCTAATTGAAGAAAATGGGTTGCAGTCAATTTTCTGAAATTTTATGAAGCTCAATTCACTTGATTATATCCCTTCTTTACTTTCAAATTTTAGTTTGAATATTGTTATTACACTTTCTTGCTACCAAACCCCCAATTCTTTAATTATCATTTGAAAAGTAATTTACTCTATGCACCTCTCAGTTTAACGCAACCAAAAAAAAAAAAAAAAAAAAAAAAAAAAAATTCATTGCCTTCGAACGTACTTTAACAAATCATGATCTTTGCCAAATTATTGCCTTACTTTTGCAACTTTTTCCACATCATATTAACTTTTGGCCCCGAAACCTCATAAGGCGTGAGAGAAGCATCTTTCGCCATTCTTATTTCAACTTACTTGACCACGAACTTTGTAGAATCCATATCGCCTTCCAACACCTTCATTTACACATACTTAAACAACATCTTTACTATTTCAAACTTTCTCGAGTCATTTAACAACAATTTTCAATAACTCAAAATAGGATTGCACTCATAATTTATATTTGCACCTGTTTCCATGCAACCTTAAGCTTATCGTATGGTACCCATCAAGGGAAAAATGTCTTTCATCAAATTTATTGAGCACACTTGAAGGTTCCATTAAGAAAAACAAGTTTCACATAATTTCTACTTAACCTCCTATAATTTCTCTTTCGTTCATTCAATCAAACACCTTGAGAGGACATTCAAAACTAAAATGTAGAGCAACTCCAAAACTCATAAATTACCAGTGATACAAAACTTTTGATATCACATTGTTCCCTCAATTCAAATTCCTAATAAAATCCAGCTTATAACTCACTAATTATGTGTGTGTATTCATAATTCCACAATTTCTAAGCTACAAAATATAAATTGAACAACTCAAATCCCAAATTTTTGTCCACAATACATTGGTCATACTAAACTGCATGCTCCCATTCCAGCAAAATTCTTCTCATACACACTTTATCAAACAATTGAGATGCAACCAACATTTAATTATAATAAAGTCTGATATTATCAAAATATGAGCCAAATAAACTTCTTCCATCAAAACTCATGCTCCTAATGAGATTTGGGCTTAATATATAACAACTAGCATCCCCATCCAATTTTTGACAATATGATAAACAGTAAATAAAGAATCAACCCCTAAGTCCTTCACTTTAGACACCGCAACAATCATGGAAAAAAGGACCCATATAAGTTCCACTAGTCTTTTATATATTATTTCCCTTTGTTGCATTGCCAACAAACATTTTATATTTAACTATTTTATCTCACAATGATATCATAATTTCATAACTATAATGTAATTATCCTATTTAAATTTCTGAGTCATCACAGTTACTGAGTTTGGTTTCTGTCCTCAGCTTTTCTCTCCTCATCCCTTATCTACATCATTGATTTCATCAAATGTTAATCTTGGCCATCCATTTTATCTTTACCGCATGCGATTTTTTTACTGCATGAAGTATAAAACGAATGGCCAAGATTAACATGTAAATGAAATCAATGATGCAGATGAGGGATGAGGAGAGAAACAATGAAAGAAACCGCTTCCCCCAGTTGTCACCTCTGAACTTCTTTGCTCTGTGCCTCTCATTTCCCATCGCAACTGAAAAGCCGCAGCATCTACCCACCGATTGATCCTTCGAACCTTTCATTTGACTGTGGGTCTAGAGCACTCCACCTCGACCCATAAATCGCCGCTGAGATCCTTGGAGAGGACGCAGAAAGGAGCCACCATGTGGCGGAATAGTAGTTAAAAAGTACTCGTATTTTCTATACGCTGGTTAACTGGTGTAGGAAATTAACTGCCACATAATTTATTCACACACCCAAAAATATATATATATATATATATATATATATATATCATCGCCTGCACTTTCTGCAACACTTTTCTTTTTTGTCAGTTTATAATAATCCTGCTGTTGAAAAAGCATTCTTCACTAGTGGATAATTATTAAAAGGAAATATCATATAAAATAAAACAATTCAATACAAATTCTCAATTATAAGTTCGATATGCATTTGGCCACAAAACAAAGTTATAGTGAAAGGCGTCCCAAGGATAAGATGTGAACCTAATTAAAGAATCAATTCGGTACTATCATGTGATGGTGTCATACAATATTCTCATTATTTCTTTAATGATTTATCAAACCCTTGGATACTCGATATATTGCTCCAATATATTATTAAAAAAATTATATGTCAAATAAACAAAAAATACCAAACTAGACTACTCTACTCTAGACTTCTAGGCTATCCATTATTTTTTTTATATAAAATAAATTTAGCATTAAATAATGTAAGTATGAAATACAAACATACTAAGCATGTTTGGTGTATCGTACAGGAGAAAACTAAGTTTCCAGTGGGACTATGATATCATTTCAGGCAAGTATCTTGATGTGAGAGAGTTTTACTAGCCCCTGTAACTTTTCTCTATTAGCTCCTACCGTGTTGAAAGAGGAAAGTTAAATAATTTAATAAGAAAAGAGATAAGTGTTCTGTACATGTCTAGCCCGATGGACTAGTGTATTAATATAGGATCAGATGACTACTCCAAGTTACCTATGAGTTAGATACCCAGAAGAATGATGGATCATTGTGCACGTATAAGGCTTTCGCCTAAAAGGGGTGGTGTATGTGCACAGTGACGGCTGAATAATAAATGAGAATAGAATGAATGTGCATACCTTTTAGGTTTACCTCTTATTTATAGAGATTACCTTAAGGTTTAAACTGATGAGCTCTGTACGCCTTACAACTCAAGTATTATAACGTCACACCTGCAAGTTGTCATCCCTAATTAGGATATTCCTTGATTATAGCTTATCATCCCGTAAATGGGCCTCATATAAGTCCATAACAATAGATATCTATAAAATGGTTTTCTCTTTAAAATCAATGGAATATATCTCTAAAACCTGATTTATTCGAAAGAGGATTTTCTACTTTCCCATTATATTTCCTTGTTTTGTAGGGATTCTCTCCACGAGTTCTTGAAAATTATTCATCCATAGGGATGTTGTACAAGAAGCCCAACCTAGCTGGCTCAATCTAATTTCTGCAATCTAAAACGGACTATACCTCGTCTCTCTTTTTTTTTTTTTTTTTTTTTTTTAAAAACAAAAATGGTGGCAAAGTGTGCAACCACTCCGGGCCGGGAAATTGTTAACGGCAAAGACTTCCCAAACGATCGACTCTAGGAATTGAACCTTTACCTCGTCTCTTATTTTCAAAAAAGAAATTTAAGTATGTTGTATGTTTTCCTTTCTAATTTGATGTAATT
Source organism: Acacia acuminata (assembly GCA_019022655.1). NCBI lineage: Eukaryota > Viridiplantae > Streptophyta > Magnoliopsida > Fabales > Fabaceae > Acacia > Acacia acuminata. The sequence continues at coordinate 273,080 of JAFJYI010000048.1, read as the reverse complement.
AACGTTAATTTGTAGTTGTTTCCTGAGTAATAGAAATTTAAACACTTTCTGCCAAAACAAATTCGTAGCCATGTTAAAATCCTTTTTGACACACTTAGATTCCTAAATTATCAATCTCGTCTCAGTAAATCAATAAAAGTATGCAAATACGATTTTGGGTTCAAATTCAGGTAACGCAGAACTATATTATAACCAATTAACCAATGCCCCTTCAAGACGGCTACGGTGCGAAGGAGGATTAGTCTTTCTTTGTCGGCGGAGGACATCCCTAATTTCTAAAAAAAAAAAAAACTATATTTATAAGTACCAGCAGCCAAAAAAGAGCATAAATCAGGGACTCTTGAGTTCAAAAACGGGTACCCCGAAGATAAAGATGTGTATGAGTTTAAATCTCACTATGGGAAAAACAAAACAGTGCATTAATGGCAGAATTTGATTATTTCATTACTGAAAAAGACTGTCACAATTCCGTTGTCAATTCACTGTTTTTTTTAGTGTCTATGGATTTTGAGTTCAAACATCGCTACTCCAAAGATGTGCGTTAATGCGTGTGAAAGAGAGAGAGAGAGATCAGAAATTGGCAAGGTTTCACAAATAAGCTGCAACTTCTATTAACCGTATAAAGCACTTCCTTGTACAGATCAGAAACGTAGCACAAACCTTTTCCTAAAGCATCTCAATTCTAAAGCCAACTAAAGCTAAGGTATATTGTCTGAACATTACAACATGATGTTCGGTAACTGAACTCATAAACCAACGTTTAAAACATGAAAGAGACACAACTAAAAATACTACAACAGGTATTTACAAACACACAACACAGAATATATATGTAGCAGCTACCACTAATTGGCTCAACAATTGGGGTGAAGGCATTGAGCCAAATAAACCAGATGCCAAGTGAGGGACATCAAATTAAGAATATTTAGCAGAGATGAATATGAATTAAGCCTCTTTAGCTTGTCGTTCAGCCTAATAATCCGGGATCGGACCACGTCATGCTCTGCTTCCTTCGTTGGGGTGGTGGCGGTAGCGGTGGTGTCAGCAGTTGTGGAAGGACTATTTGTGCCGGTTGGAGTAGAGTGATGACTCCCTTTCCCAAGTTCAGAGGCAAGATCTTCCCTTCCCCTTCCTTCTTCTTTCTCTATTTTCATCCTCTCAAACATAACCTGTCCATTAATAAAACAAAGGAAGAATCAAGACCAAAAATTATGTTATTATAATTTGAACATTATTTAGTCCAATAAAACAAGAGTAATGCAGTAGATGATGAGATTTATAGGCCAGAGATCAAATGATGATGTTACTCTTTCATTTTCAGCAGCACAGAGCAAATCAAACATAAATTGAAGAAGTTGGGGACAATTATGGCAATATTTTATATGCCTACCATCTAGAAAGTTAAACCCCAATATATATATACACACACACACACTCGATGGTTTGTGAGTTTGATATCTAAAAATCTGGGCCTACAATGCAGGACAAACAATCAAATAAATGCTTGGTCTGAGTACAAGAACTCTAATTCGTCTTGCTCTAATGTTTTAATGCACTTTAAAACATCCCAACATCCTTAAGATTATTTTTAATTTTTTTTTTCCAAGTGATTAGGTTCTACATAAAAACTAGTGACATTTTGATATTTTGTTGATAAAAAAGAGCAGTTTAAAATCGTAAAAACATATATCAACATAAATGTGAAAATGTCACTGTAAAATCTAATCATTAAAAAAAAAAAAAAATTGGGAAGTTGGGTTGGGGCATTATGGGGTGTATTCATAATTTATCAACTTTTGATACCAATGCAAACAGAATTTGAAGATCAAGAGATGATACTCATAGCATATAAATCATCACCTGCAAGACTCATTCCAAGATAATGTCTCACTTAAGTGCAAACAGAGAAGCATGCTCGAAGGAAAACCATCACAATTATTTGAAAAAAAAAAAAAAATGATAATATATACATACCTTAGTGGCACGAGGCTCCAAGTACATGGAATTGACAAAAAGAGTGAGGAGCGAAGCCAAAAGATTATGAACTTGCAACATTTCAGCCTTGCTAAAGAACAAAGTACTCCGATGCCTCATAACATGCCCAAACAAAGCCAATCCAACACTATAACTCATAGTCCTAAAATAAACCGGATAAATCTTACTCTGAACCACCCCAAATTGTTGCCTTGGCATAGCCCTACACAACACATAGCTTGAAACAAACGTAACCCAAACACATAACCCATAAGCATTCGCAAAACCCATCAAATTTGCAACACTCATCACATTATCTATTATGGTCTCCGTCTTTGACCCTATATAGCTTCCAACATTCTTCACCGCTTCTGAAACATTGCCCGAAACATCTTTCCTAAGAGTATTTCCAGTTTCCTTCGCCTCTTTTAAGGTGTCTTTCGTTTTTTCTTGGACGGAATGTGTCCTATGTGATACTGTATCTTTGAAACTACCAACCGTATCTGCCATGGTTTCTCCAACTTCCTTTGCTTCTTTCAAAGTATCTTTGGCTTTTGCTTGGACGTTATTTGCTGCTTCAGTGAAACTCTCACGAACTTCTTTTGCGTCGTCCTTCTTCGTGTCTATGGCCTCTTTTGCACTATCCTTAGCTCTTCCCATGGCGTCGGAAATTTTATGTTTGCATTTTCCATAGGCGTCACAGATGAGTTCTTTAGGAGCGTGAAGAAAGGAGCCACCTTGGGGAAGATCTTGTTGAGAAGAGAGGCCATGGCCTATGTTTGGGAGAACTGAAGCGGCTTCTTTAAATCTCTCCTTGGTGTCGGCGAACATGCCGCCGGAGTGATGATCGCTGCCGCTGCCATCGATGATGTGTTTCTCGCTGCCGTGTGGTGGTTGGTCTGGGGTGATGGAGATTTTGGTGTTGCGGTGGCCGTCTTGGTCGTATTCCACCACGACCACTCTGTGACCTTCCTTGACGATGGTCTGTTCGGCGTCGTTTTGATGACGGAATTGTGGGGTGGGAGAGAAGACACCGGCTCCGGCGAGGGAAGCCATTAGAAGACTAAGAGCCACGAGGTTGATCATTTCTTTGGCGGGTTTTTTGTCTTTGGTAGTGGTGTGTGATTTCTTTGGACAATGATAATTGGTTCTTCGCGTTACTGCTAGCGATATAGTGTTTCAGAAATCTGAGATTGGGTTCGGTTGAAGTAAGCAAAACAGAAATAGATCGGCGTCGGCAAGATAGAGAAGACACGTGGCAGGGATGAAGTGACACGTGTCAGGTGGGGCTTGTGCTGTGGCACACGTAGCATAATACACCACGTGTCGAGATTGAACAATGCGATTTATGAGCCTATGTTGGAAGGTCCGGATGTCTCCTTTAACTGTCTCTTGATTTTGAAGTTCTATATTTGCGCGGCTGAAAACCTATTTCATATTCATGCCAAATAATAATTAAAAAATTTTGGATTTCTTTTCATTCTAGAAAAAAATAATTCTATGTAAACTAGAGCTAGGAATCAAGGCCGGTTCATGAAGGGTCGGGGCCTAACAGGGCCGGCCCTCCAGAACTCGGGGGTAAGAAAAAGATCTTTTTTCAAAGTCCGGTCCGAGAGTATCTGAGATGGAGGGCGGCCCTCCAGGGCCCAGAAGTTAATATTCCAAATTTTAATTAGTTTTTTCAAAGAAATATCATTAGTAAATTACAACAATTGAAGTTCTAATTTATTAAATAAATGTTGTCAACATTAACATTAAAACAATACGATCATCCAACAAATAAAGCACAGTCACTAATTCATAATTTAAAGCAAACTATGTTCACAAATAACTCACATAAAATATAAGAAGCATATCGCTAAGCGACATTAGTACGATGACGATTATTGTCGTCATCTTCGCCACTATCATCAATTTCAACGACATTTGATTGTCTTCGCTTTAAGTAGGTTTTGGTGTATGAGTAAGAATATCATGAATTTCGCCTCCCACATCATGAATACATCCATAATGTTTATCTCGCAACAAATAATAAACCAAATCATAAAATTAGAGTATAGTTATTATGTATTTGTGTATTTGTACTTAAATGGATAAATAATTCTATATCAAATACAAAAACATATAAATTAGTAAATTACCATCATATGTAAATCCATGCATCCCAAAAATAATAATAATAAATTAAAAGGGCTTGCTCTAATGTTAACATATAATCATTGGCCCTACAATTAAGGTGGGCATCATAATCATGGCTTATTTCATTAAGCACTTCTATAATTTTCAAGCTTAAATAGTTTTCTTTATCCTTATTTGAAGGGTGAGTTAAAAGGTTTGCCCAATGCTTTTCTTTTTCTTGATTTTCCATTCTAATGTTAACATATAATCATTGGCAATAAAAAAACAATTAACAATCATCATAATCAATTAACAATTAATTGGATATGATGATCACTACTTGACTATATCACCTGCTATTTCAATACATGAAGAAGAATGTAAAAGTATTTGATAAGCATTAGATAGGGACAAAAAGCAACAGCTTTTAACGTTACAAATTAGAATAAAATTTAAAATGTGAGGGTTTTGGTGGGTTTTTGTATACTATAGTCTAATTGTTTTAATCCATATCAAATGTCACATCATGCTTATTTGCAAAAGTAATAGCAGTGTTTTTAATTTTAAAAATTAAAATGTGAAGGAGGTTAAATTCAACCTTCAAAATAAAACTAAAAATGTTAAGAGGTTAAATTCAACCTTTAAATTGTCTAGTGTTATATTCAAGGTGTTATAAGCAATTGATTTGAGACTCATGAGGTTTTGTATATTTGAATCAAATATTAAATATGATAACCAAATGCATTTTCTGCTAAATTTATATTTTTTCACTAGACTCCCCATGTTCATTACATTTAAGGATATTTTTCTAATCAAGAAAATTGTTTCTAAAGAAAAAGATTAAAATTGGTGCTTTAGTTTACCAAAAAAAATTGGTGCTTTAGAAAATCCACGCACATTATAAAATTTGTTATAATTTGTAAGGTTAAACACCATGCTATATTTGGTCTCTCTATCTTGATCTCTATGTATACATCTCTAACACACACAAATACACATTGATTGGAGATTCTTTTTCTTGATTTTTCTCCATAAATAAATTGATTTCTTGATGATCATGACTTTTATCATGATTTAGATCTTTAACAGTGTATTTAAAAATTATCACAAAAGAGTTTAGTTAAAGTGTTACCCACACATAGCGGAAAAGGCAAAAAGACTAAGCAGGTCACATGACAAAAAGATCTTAAAAGAGCAAGGTGGGGAAAAACCCATCTTGTCAGGACTCAGGACTAAAAGAGGAGTGGCATTATAAAATTAAGTGAGGAAGATGAAAGATAACAGCAATATTTACAGAATCTTAAAACTTCCATCAATGTCACAATGTTTTCTATATCCCCGGGAAGCTCAGTTAGTGAAATCCTCAATTCGTTTGGTGTTAAGGCAAAAAAGTCTCACATCATTAACCCAACTCTTTCTTTTCATATTATCACTTTACACAATCCAGATTTCAACTAGCAAGGGATTATCCAGCATCTCAGTTTCCCGTCCTAGCCGCAGGAGTCGAGATTTTGCTGTATAAAATGCCTCCTTGAGTTCAATGTTGAAGTACAGGGAATTTTGTAGGGATGCAGATAGAAAGAGAGCTGAGCCCACATGAGACATGCTAGAGTAAATCCCATTCCTTGCCATTGGTATTACTAGAGCCACCTGTAAACAAAAGGGATAGTTCAGTACCAGAAGAATTTGATCCAAGCTCAAATAACATCACGCTTTTGGTGTAGATCAAAAGAAGTTTTAAGCCTTGCTATTATACCATAAAAAGAATTAAACCTTGTGATCAGACCTCGTCAGTAATTTAATTATTCAAACAGTATGTATCAGTCAATTTACAAGGTGCTTTAATTGAATAATTTGGACTGTCCAAGCTTATGTTTATTTATTTTTTTCATTTTTTTAAAGTTATCAAAATAACGAGTGGTGAGGTTGCAAAAACAGATGCTGACTTAACATGTTTTGATAAAGCCAAGGACCATTAAAGTGGGGCTTTTTCTCAAGTTATAGCCGCAGAGTTCAGGTATAAAAAACTGTTGGGACACATGAGAACACAGGTTACGGCTACAGGAGTACACCAATTACAAGTGTGAACATGAGTTCAATCCAAGGAAGAAGATTCAAGCGGTACATGAGACAGTTGTACATAGTTGTATTCCTCCGTCCTTAATGTAGGACCTAATTGGAGAGTTGATTTTGGTCCTTAGCGTAAAACCTATTTCTCATATTTGTCAATCTTTTCCAAGATTGCTTCTATTTATACTCCCTCAACAATAATCAAGAGAAAGATGGAGGGAATAATGGAAGATTATTAGGGTATTTTAAAAAATATATGTCATATTAACGAATTTCCTTAATAAAATCAAATTAGATAAATATGTTTTACATTAAAGACTAGAGTAGCAGCATTTAATGTACAGAAATGTAAACTTCCTAGTCCCACGAATTGCAATTTTTGTGCAAGTCACGACTATCAGTAATACATTATTGATTCTAGGATTTTTCCAATGTTTTCTCTCAAGTTTTACATAGGAATAGGATGACTATATGAGAGCCAAAGGATAACCCTCAGCATCCATCTTTTGTTTCAGTTTCTTGTGAAATACTCACTCCGGTCCTAATTATAAAACATAGTTGACTTTTTTAGAAATATTAAGAAACCTAATTAAATTACTTTAGAGTACTTGTATCTTTATTTTTTTCCTTCAAACTAATTAGTTTGACTAATGAACTAATATATAATCTATAGTTTGACTAATGAACTAATATATAATCTAAGAATACACAACATATGAAATGATTAAGTAACTTATTTAACTTCTTTAATCTCTCCAAAAAAAGTCAACTATATCTTATAATTAAGACCAGGTAGTATCTGTAATGGGTCTAGCTTTGAAGAGTTTTGGAACTCGACTCCAGAATTACACTCAAACCATGGGTAACCATGGTTTGATCTTGCAATTTGCAATTTGCAATTTGATCCATCCCTTGTACCATGGTGGGGTAAAACACAAGGTTGTTAAAATCGAGAGTTTAAGTAAACTTGTGATATAGATCTAATCTTGAAATGTAAGTTTGAATTGTAAACTCATAAGAATTTACATATTAATGAACAAAATTACCAGAAAGTATCATACATGATCGGATTAAAATAAGATACAAATTTGTTCCAACCCTTGAACTGTGGTGGGGTGAAACAGTTAGCTTGAAGGTTTGCTAGCTAAGTTAGCTTCTAAGCCAATGAATCCATGCATCTAGTCATAGTCCACGAGGTTTTTCATTTAGGAAAGACAAAAATAATAGTGGATGAGGAAAGAAAGCAATACACTAAAGTAAAAATACATAAGGCAAGAAAAACTGAGTTGAGTCATGACAGTTTTGAAGAAATCAGAAAAAATATTAACAACTAATAATTGAATCAGAAGAAAAGATTACATACCAAAACAGCTCTAGTCAGAATCTTCATCTTCAGGAACAAGAAATCTACGGAAGTATGCCGAATGATGAAAAGAAACTCCACTTTTATTTGGCATTACTGATCGTTTTTGCTTACCCGAAAAACCATTCCCAGAAATTGCATCGTGTAAGCACCCCATGTCCATTTCTTTTCTAGTGCCAGTATTTTCATTCAAAGTGCTGCATAAAGGCAATTTAATTATGTGATTCAGAACCTATGCTTCAAGAGATGTTAATGTTGATCAAGAGACTGTTATCTTATTCACATAATGTACAGGGATTTCTACAGAGTGGGAAGTAATCAGATCCCACGAAGTTAGGAGAGAAATCAGGAAAAAACATGCTGACATAGTCTAATATCCTGTCTAGTATGCTCTCCATAGAATCAGAAGAATAATCTTAATTTTTTACAAAGACATTAAATTAAGTCAGCCCAAACACAGTTAACAAACATGTGATTCACCACTTCAAATTATAATCAGCTAGGAAATGTGTCCCAAATTACTTTTCGATGAACATCTCAATCACAGGCAAAAGCCACCTTTAGCTATTCAGCCCACTATATGTGCAATGGAATTTATAGCAATGATGTAATAAACATAAACTTGTGGAATAATTAAAATAAAGATATAAATGTTTCTTCTCTGCTTATTGGCTTCGGCTTCAATGAGTATTTAATTTCTAGTCAAAATAAAACTTTAGAGTATATACTCTTTTGTAGAAAAATAAAGTTTACAGGAATAAAGAGAAAAAGAGCAAAATCAAAATAAACGGGGGGAAAAACACACACACACACACACACACAAAAACAGAAAAGGAAACAGAGCTTTTTCTTGGGGAAAAGTCTCCCATTAAAAATTTATTGATTGGAGGGACTTAATAAAGTTTTATACCCATAAAGTAATGATACTCTATAGATTTTGTGCACAAAGTGATGCGTGGAAGTTGGGGAGTGAAGAGAAATATAGACACCCATATAAGTGTACCCTATTCTGGTTGTTGAATAAAGAAATCATTTCAGTTCTCTACAACCTCTCTTGTTACTATGTACCGAATGGTATTAGAGCCATTCTTTAGACAGCCTCCACCGGAGGTTGCCGGCAGGTCGATATTCCAAGCCATCACAAAATTAGGATGATTCAAGCATGTTTCAACAATGAAGGGGGATACCAAGCACTTCAAAGACCTCTTACCATTTGCACACATTTGGTACAGAGTGCACAGAGAGAGAACTATATCGATTTCTTATTCAACAACCATAATAGAGTAGACGTGTAGTTTTGATATTGTTCCCTAATCATTTAATCTACTGACTGACTAATGAGATGTGGTTACAACTCCTTGTGCAATTGCCTTGTAGATTTAGGTACTCTCACTAATAAAATTTTCAACGGCAGACTTTTCTCCAATTTTCCCTTCTCTTTTTAGAAACTGTATTAAGACAAAAATATTATTTAATAGACCAATGAGAACTCCTCAAACGAAAAAAAGTATCAATTTGAAACAGACAAATCAAACAAAAGCACTACAAAAACTAGATGTAAAGAACAGTTGTCCAGTATCTTTGAAATTCAGAAATAGTGAAACCCTAAAAGGCTATACACAAAGCACCAAGGAGAAAACATTGCATAATTCTATCCTATGATAGATTTAAGACAGAAATGTCCTTGAGTATGGACAAGTAAACTACAAATTCCGTTAGCCTGCACACTTTCCACAAAAACTTGTCTACCTTTTCGATTAGCATGGGTTCAAATGAACAACAAAAGTGCCCAATTTCTATTCATATTCAACGGAGAAACCTATCTGTAATAAACATGAGCAAGGCAGCAAAAGAGAAAAGAGACAGAACCTTATGCCAGAAGCTGAAGACAGAAAAACACCCCTAAAGTTCATCCATGTATCTATTTCAAGCCAGATTATAAAGTGTACTAAATGAAAATAAATCATTAAGAACTATTTAGGCTGCCTTTAGAGGTCACATATCTGTGGATAAGTTAATTAAATAACTCCAGGGGGAACCTACAACAAAAATTATTGGCTTCTCAAAGATATATGTTTAGCTATCACATCATTTTGTGAATATTATGGCTTTACCAAAAGATACTGATGGAGCCTGATTAAATGAAAATTTTATTATATCAAACGGAAAAACAAAATCAGCTATCTAACATGCTAAAACCACTCTATTAATCACAGAATACTTTTCTCTCCTTAATCTCAACTGTTAATCACCAAAGTTGACACTTAATCAGTAATCCCTAAATGTTAGGGATCAAGACAATACTTGTTCAACTACATTGGATAACAGGAAAAAATAACAAAGTGCATGAACGATGTAAACAATGATGCGAATAAGGAACATTTAGAAACTCAAAATATTGTAAAAGGTGCAAATAATGATTATATTACATTTATATCCTCCCTATATATATAATGTGCTAGAAGGAATGACAAAAGGGCAGTACAAAGCTGACACAGACAGTACAACAGCCATTTCTTCATTAATTACAGCTACAAATATTTATATAATATTTCAACTAATTGAGGTTAACATGTATATAAAGATTAAATTTCTCAGACTTTTATTCATAGAAAAACCGTGTAGAGGCTGAGCTATTCATGCTGTTCTGGTTACTTCCACAAATAGATAATGAAAATAAAAAATCTAAACGTATACTAATCCCATATAATTAGGGATACACAAAAAACTGGACAAATAAAATGAAGCATTAAACTCTGTATTGGGCATTGGGGAGTGGCCCAAGATACCATCCAACAAAAAGAACATTAAATATTAAGTAATTCAAGAATATACATACCGTTGACGAATTATTTTAAAAGCTTCAAGCGTTGCATAAGGCAGCCCAGTCTGCGGATCACGGTACCTACATTATTCCAATGACAATGCATTAAGAACAAGTTATACGATGGCTATAGACAAAGATAAGTCTTTCAAGACCTTCAGTTAGTAACAGTGAAGGCAGTCATAAGAGGAAGAATCATTATTATAATTAGTTTTGAGATTCAAATCACAAGCAAATGCAACCATCTGTTCTCATTATTATTCTCTAGCTATCCTCTGTTTCTTATCTACTCTTTGTAAACTCTTCTTCTCCATTTTAATTAAAAGGAAACCCATACCAGGCCCTCAGTCAATGTATTAACAAGAATCGAGCCAAGACATACATAAATACAAAATTACAACCTTTCAAAGTATCCTTGAGCGCTAATATCCTGATAGAGTCCCGAGTTTGAAGTTTTTGTGCATAAATTAAATTAGTTTGATTTTATTTTATTCATATTTGCTTTAATTATTATTATTGGCTTAAGTAGCTGAAAATAAGTGGAATATCTCACTAGTAAGATTTAGTATTATCTTTAGGAAATTAGGAAATAAGTGGAATATCCCCTTAAATAGATTTAGTTACTAGAATCTAGAATAATGAGCAACTTCAATTTCGTATGTTGGATTTCGTATTTGAATTTTGAATTTGAGTCTTTCTCTCCGTAAATTATCCTTATAAATTGGCATATTGCCTCATCAATTAAGGCATCGAATATTTCAGAGAGTAAATTGGTTTAGGAGATTCTCTATGGTTGTTTTAGAGACGACGTGAGATTCTTGCATACTCTTTATCTCAGAATTTCTCACAGCCTTCTCAACTTATTGTCTCTAATCAACTTTAGTTATCTCAATTTAAACTCTCATATAACCTTCCCATCAACTTACTGATATCGGTATCTTATCATATCCACACTTTGGCAATACATAGCAAGATTTGGACAAAGTTGGAGTTATCCATTGCCAAAGTCACTATTTCTTACCAAGACAATATTAAGAAACCCAAAACGAAAAACTATCAAGCAAGGTCTTCACTAGTAATTTGCACAAAATTCCAAAATTATGACTTTCAAATCCTCAATCCTCCGAACCATTTCTACTATGTCTAGAAGACACAACTACACTCCACACAAAACAACAACAACAAAAACTCTCATGCCCTTTTACATCCCAAATAGTAAGAACAATGAAACAGGAAATACCAAATTGGTACATGATTACTTACTTGGCAGGCAAACCTGTAATTGCACAAACAGATTTCTCAGGATCTGAAAAGTAATATGAGAAGATCAAATAAATTTTAAAAAAAACAGAAGAAAAAGTAATAATGACCTAGTTCATGCTTTTCTCAATCAAAAGAACAGGCTAAACGTAGAATTTATCAATGCCGATAACACATTGAACAGTCAAAGGTCATTATAAAAGTATGACAGCCAGTGAAAATTCTAGAGTTGTTAGTTTGCTAAGGATAACTAGCGAATGTTCAAGTCTTCTTGATTGCATTTTATTATTTCTTATAACGAATTATGAAGACTAGAAAAAATTAAAAAAAGTATAAGAGTTTAGTCAGCAAAAGAAGATCATCTGAGTAGCTCATAAAGATATGGGAAAATTACGTTTAAGGACCAAATTTACAAATCTTCTATTTTTCAGGACCCTGAATATGTGAAAATATTATGAAAGTAGATGGTCCTTCAGACCAAATTGCCTTTGTGTTAAGCAATAGAAGTCGCCTAGTAGTATAAACCCTCAATCTGGTGTTAAATAATGGAACTGGTAGCAGTAAAAACTTTTTTGTCTAAGTGTTAAATAATGAAATTGGCACTTTTTTAAAATATTCGGTCGCCTTCATTATTTTTTAAGGCGGCAAATATTTACAACTTCCACTTCCAATACTCATACTTCAGGTACAATTCCATTATCTAATACTAAGACGAAAAAAAATGTACAACTACCATTTCTATTATTTAACACTCATACTTTGAAAATTTACAACTACCACTACTATTATTTAATACCAAGGCAATTTGGCCCGCATATATAGTTTGTTTTTTTAGAGAAGGACCATGGGCTTTCATAATAATTTCACATATTTGAGATCCTTTGGAATAAAAAAAGTGTAAATTTGGTCCTTAGACATAAGTTTCCCTAAAGATATTGCCATAAGCAATGGTATATTTTCTGGCACAAAGAAAATTTCATCACTTAAGAAATAAATAAATACAAAAACACAGGACCAGAATATCTCAAAAGAAACAAGGATGACAAAAGCAATGATGTCAGCAGTTTCTATCACGGGCGGTGATTTTCATTTGCCACGCTCCAAATTCTTAGATCAAGAAACTGCATTCACATATTCTAAAATGAATGTACACCAATGATATTGTCAGATTCAAACTGCAACAGAAGCATAAGATGGACTCACAAGGCACAGATTTTGTGGATATTTCAGACTGAAATGACAACCCCTTGCTGAACTCCAAAAATGAACAGCCTGAAACAGTTTTTCATGTAAATAAGACAAGTCAATGTCACCAAATCCATAGAACATATAATGCAGTGTCTAAAGAAAAGATCATCATGCATTAAAAATTTCTTGCCATCTTTTGATATGTATCGACACTGTGGACCATTATAGACAGCTTTATGTACAATTGCTCTTCTCTTAACTTCTTCCTCTCTAGCCAAAACACGCTCCAAATTTCGTAAGTTCATGATCTCTGCAAAGTATAATTAGTTCAATAGAAATTATAAGGATCGTCACAACTTAAGAACTTCCAAACAATCAATAGTTCTTATGTCATAGTTCAAACCTGTTTGAGCAGCTTCCAAAAGCATTTCCTCTTGTGTCATTTTCTTCTCTTCACCTTCCTTTTTTCTTTTGACTGGCTGACAAGGAAAACAACAAATCATCTTCAGTCCAAGAAATTAATCATACAAATTATTAAATAGAAAAAAAACAATTTAAATTGAAAAAATAAAAAAAAAAAATACTCATTTAAATTCAGCATCTTAAAGCAAGCAGAGATGGCTTATTAAGTTCGAAATCATGTAATTCAACATCAAAATTATCTAGATTGTAATGACAGATTCTGCTCTAGTGTGAATGAATATGTTAGTTCACATGCCTGCTGTCTAAAATAAATTTGAGTATAGGCTTTGTATAATCGATTACATGTCTTCGAATTTCATTGAGTTGCTTTCAGTCTGAAACGCAGTCAAATATATTTGAGATATACTCGAGTCTGTGTCTTTGTAAATGACCATATTTGACTACACATCTTAATTCTTAGCATACTTCAAGTGAAGAAGTTTAATGAAGTTGCATTCAAGTATAAGTATTCCTATTTCTAAGAGTTTACTTTTGTCTAAAACATACTCGAGTGCAATCCAATGCATTCAACTATGTTGTGCCTTGTTTTCAAAATGCTCATTTTTTGTCTAAAACATAGGTGAATATAATGTTGTGTGCATTCAAATACACTTCTCTGGAAACTTGAAGAACACTTGTATTGGACTACATTCTCTAAAATATTCAAGTACATGTGTTCTCATTCTTTGAGGAAATACTTTTCAAGGTCTCAATATTTGAATATTATTTCCTCTATATTAGAATATTTTAATTTAATTTTGTATTTGGAAGTTTCCTTGTGAGTGTATACTCGAAATATACTCAAGCTATTTGACTACACGTGTGAGTAATGTTTAAACTTTGTTTCTAATGGGCATCAACTTGCAAAAACTACCAATAGAACCATCATTTAAGTCTAGTGGTGAGAGATTACTTGAAAAATTTATTGCTTTGACCAGTTTGCTACTCTCACAGTTTGATACCAAGGTTTCAGGAATCTTGAGATGGATTCTGTAAGCAGCTTGAGATCTTGCAAAAATTTTAAAACACCCGATTCACACCCCTCTAAAGTGATCAGTCATTCTTTCACTTATCTGCCAATACGGTGACTAATGATTGAAGCACAATTCCGTTATCTGCACCAACTAATTTTGTTTTCAGATGATGATTTTCCTATTCTCACCTGAGTTATAATTTTTCAGTAACCATTGTCCATCATTGCCCTATCATGACTTTGTATCCTCAATGTCCAATGTTTCAACCCCTCAAACTACTCAAGAATCCCTCCTCACCCTTTTTGCAAACAAGCTATATCAATGTAGTTGCATGTTCCAATCCATAAAGTTCATAAAATTGTATGTTCAATGTCCTATGTTTCAATCCTAATGGTGCTTAGTAAGTTGTATAGATTACCCCCAATAATATTACTGTTGGTTGTCAATGGGCTTAAACTATTGACCACAAAAAGGCCCATCTTGTTGTTAAAGGCCATACATTGAAAAAGGCATCTGGATTCCCATTCACAGAACCTCACAGAATTGAACAACCAAGCCCTCGGTGTTATACTATCTATTTGCCACTTCTCCACATTGGCCTCTTCACCAACAACTTTGAAACCAATAAATGCAACCGTCCTTCATCAAATCTAGAGAAAGATATTTGCATTGAGTGACCTCTATTGTTATCCTTGGCAATGGTAAAGAAAGACTGATTGACCTCTATCATTTCAGTTTTAAATAATACATTTGTTTACTTGCAAAACTGTCAGAAACTTATAAACTTTTCTCAGCATTCTAGGTATTCAGAGGATTTAGCAACATAAAAGATTTATGGGACATAAGATATGTATGAATCCAAAAAAGAAGAGCGAAACATTTAATGGAATCACCATCAGGTTAAAGTAGAAATGACCCCTTCATTTTCTTCACTTCTTTCATAATGTTGCTTTCTTTTCCTTTCCCGTAAATTCATATCATAGGTTAATCAATCCTCATAAAAAACTTAAAATAACAAAGCACATTAATTTCTCTTCAGAAAGATTTGCAGCAAACCAAAATACCATATCACTTTCTACAGCCAAAAAAAGGAAAAAGAAAGGAAGAAATACCACTAGATCATTATGTAAATGACATAAGGAAGAAGAACGGTTGAGAAAAGGAATTAAACTCTCATATACCAATTAAGAATAAAGGGCGCGTTTTCATGCATGCATAGCAAGTATGAAGGTTAGGAATATGACTGACCTTCATTGTTGCTTGAAGGGCAGCACGTATTGCATCTCTCTCAGCTTGCCTAACTATCACTGAAGTTCTAGTGGACTTCCTTATCATTCTCTCCCTGCATCATCTGGTACATCATGATGCTCCTCTGCTGGGGACTGTTCGTCTGCTTTATCATCCTCAGTAGCATTTTCCAATTTAGATAGGGTTTTCTTCTTTTTCTTCTTAGGCAGTCTCTTCCCTGGAAATATTAATCGCTTCTTTTTTGGCTCCCTATTAAAACAACTCAACTTTAGATAGATAAGCATATCACAATACCAAAATCTGAACATTACAAGTTTGGGCCAAGAGAAAAAGATTTACCTTTCAACAGCATCATTTTCACCTTCTTCATCAGGCTCGGGTTCCTAAGGGAAATTAGAATTCATTATCAACACTAAATATTATCTAGAGCAACCAAAACATCTACAATAATGAAATATGAGCATTACACCAAGTAGCTCTTCGTATAATTAATCTACAATTAAACAATAATTCTAGCACATAATCACAGAAAGGCACTTGGAAGTAACTCACATCTTCATCAAAATCGCTATCATATTCATCTGCAACTTCTGGCTCCTCTTCATAATTGTCATCATTCTCTTCCTGCAAAACAAATTTACAATTATGCATGCAGCAGATCACCTTAGCTGGCGCCCCTTCTTTTCAAACTCAAGGCTAAGGATATTTATAACATGTTAAAAATTAGTAACATGTTAAAAAGTTTATGGCACATAACATTTTCCGACCCAACACCCAGAATAAGAAAATAATCTGAAAAGCAAACAACCAAACCACACAAAAATAGCTTCATGCTCCTATCATTAAATAAATATAGGAACAATTACCCTTCATCCGAAAAACATGAGCTTCATTAATGAACATAAAAAAGAAGCAAGGAACAGCGGCTCAAACAAACTAGATCAGCTAACCACTGGCTTTGCTTCTATTAATCTTAACAATGCAACCGAGTAGATAAAATGGGGGAAATTTTGTTAATTTACATTTCCGTTGACTAAATGCTAACCATGCTTCTTGTTGAAACATTGATTCCACTTCAAAAATAAATAAATAATACAGAATGATAATCACCTCTTTAAGAGCATCCTGATTCCAGAACATCTCATCATCTTCAAATTCCTCATCAAGCAGCTTTGTCATCCTTTTCCCTCTGGTGGCCCGTGAAGTCCGGTCAAGGAATACAGGTGTCTCATCTTTGTCCGAGCTCTCCATGGCAATCGAGGAACAGAATAACGATCGTACCTTCGTATATTTGCCGATTTTGAAAGGACCGCAATACTTGATTTCACCGTTTTGTTGCAACAAAATTTTGGAACTAACAAAGCATCAACAACGAATTGGGGACTCGTTTCGTGAGAGCCAGAAGCAGAAGCAGTCCCCCCTAGAGTATTCCCGAACCTCTGTGTTTCTCAGACTCCAGGATACACTAAACCCCGTCGTATTGGGTTCATGAGTGATAAGCCGGTCCTGAATTAGCAGCGCCGTGAGCTCTTTTAATTATTAGAGTTAAGATATAACAAGCACCTCAAAAGTTTTTTCCAGAGGTGAAACAAATGGGAAAATGCAGGAACATAAAAAATTATAAAAAGTACTAACAGAAATTTACATATCAAAAAAAATTTTAAGATACTTTTTTTGATATTATTTGTATTGAAATAAAATTCAGATTTTTAAATTTTATCAGAATATAACATTTCACGTTGTGAATAGCGCTTTTTCTCATTTGTGAATGGCAAAGTTTAAAATTTTATTATGAATATAAGACTTTCATTGTAAATTAGTTTTTTCATTGTAAATTACCTTGTACGCTTGGACTTGAATATGAAACAAAATTCAAGTGTTTAAGTTTTTGTTGTGAATATGACACTTTATCGTGAATATAGTTTTTCACTATGAATAAATAAGTTTTTAAATTTTATTATAAATACAACACTTCTTGTTAATAATAGATTTATATATGAATTCCTCTTGAAACTTTTTTTAATTTTTTATGGTCCTTGGGACCTGACTGTGGTTTTCCCATTAAAGTATCGTAGGGTGTAATGTTAACCCAATATATTTAAAGAAAAATATTCAAAAAAAAAAAACCACTTGAACATTAAAAACATATTGAAAATAACAATACCAGATTAACAAAAACAGTGAAATAATTAACGAATCATTTTGTTGCTAAATCATCCATTTAGAATTTTAAAATTCAATATTTTCTTGAGATTTTTCCTATATTTAAATGGGTGTAATTTCACCACAAACTAACAGAGTTGGAAAAGTCTTTCCACTTCCACTTTGGATGTATTTGGGATAGTATCTGATGGGAAAATAAATCTATCAAACAGGAAAAAAAGCAAGTCAAGAGAGAAAACCTAATAATTGAGTGTTTGGATAAGAATTTGACAGGGCGTTTGATGTGGATTTTTTTTTTAAGTTCATGTTAGAACTTCTCCGTACTTCACAGTGATTTCCATACTAAACACAAATCACATCGTAAAAAAATCCATTAAAAAAAAAAAAAAAAAAATCAATCAGGAAAAGTCGATTAGAAATAAAAATCACTTCCGCTTTCTTAGGGCCGTTCCTCTTTGTCATCAACAAGCTTATTAATATATATTTAAATTAATACTAGAAGCTACTTTTCCTTTCCGATGATTAGAGAGGAAGCCCAAACCTCCACATCGGCTTCTACCGAAACCAGTTGAAACTGATACCTTTAATTGTGACTATAATGGCAAGGCAGTAAAAGACTGTGAACCATTTAAACCCAAACGACCGAGAAGACCGCAGTACAGAGGTGTTCGACTCAGAAACTCCGGGAAATGGGCGGCGGAGATTCGTCATATGAATGGTTGGGTACTTTTTGATACTCCAAAGGAGGCCTCTCAAGCTTATGAAGCCAAAAGAAGAGTTTAAAGCATCTGATTTATCTCAGAAGAGTCCTTTTTTCTGTTACTTTTTCTCTATTCTCAGTCACCACCACCCTCTGTTCTTGAAGTTTATACTTCACTTAACAATGGTTGTATTTCAACAAAAGAAGTCGATCATTATGATTCTCCTCTTGCAGCTTTGCAAATGCCTGGCTCGGTTTTCAAATTCTTCAGAGGATTACAAGAATTCAGGGGATGATGGAGACAATGATTTGGAATGTGGATTGCAGCTCCACAAATCATAGAAGAACCAAATGATTTGAGTATGTTGAGAAATAACACTACTGAGTTGGCATCCATCAAAGAAGAAGCGAAGGATTTGGCGTCTGAACTTGAAGCAAGTTTGAAAACACCAGATTTGACTATCATTTCAGAAGTGTCAATTCCAGTATGTTCAGAGCCTCACATGTATGATCTAGATTGTTTATCGGTGAATGATTTGAAGCAGTGTTTTGAAGATGACGATGATCTTTCTGGGTTGCAGGTGGAATTTGTGGGTTTAATGATGATGATGGACCTTGTTAGCTTTCTGATTTTTGATTTTCCCGATTTAGTGCTGATAATGAGTTTGCAGGTTGAATTGAGGAATCCCGCTACCTTGTGCATGAGATTTTTTTGCAGATCTACATAGAAATAACCTAGTTTATGTGTGTATGAAAATTTTTGTTTTGTTTAATCGTCTTTATTCTCTCCTGGGAGGAACGAACCTGAGGAACTAGAAAACAGACGTTTCCAAGTTCGTTAGTTTGATGTGAAATTGCACTCATTTAAATGGAGTATATCAGAGGCAAAATTGCTCTCTAAAATATTTTAGGGTGTTGGTTGCACTGGAAAAATACCTTTTTTTTGTTTTATATACAATTAGGAAGCCAATAAACTTAACTACGTAATATCTTTCGCAAGCACTCCCTCAAGGTCCATCGCCTGAGGACAACCCGAAATCTTGGCATCGAAGAGAGCTCGCTTTAGCCAACCAATCCGCAGCGAGTTAGCCGCTAGCCAGCGACTTATCCACCCACTTCAACTCTCCAATCCCGGGCGATAACACTGTGTATCTCAGCAATAAGATCCCTATCCTCGTGCGCCTCATTCAGTGGCCTCTTGATCAGGTCAATGGCATCAACGGAGTCAGCTTCGAGAAGAACTTTACGAAATCCCATATCCCATGCCAACTTGAGCCCATGCAAACAGCCCCCATAATTCAGCCGATAGAATATCCCCTCCTCTCCTTTAAACACAAAAGCTCTCGAGAACTTGCCGTACTCATCTCTTAAAATGCCTCCGCTCGCTATTCCCCTCATTCGACGAGAGAGAGCCCCATCGCATTCAACTTGACCCACCTGCCGGGAGGCGCCCGCCACGCTTCCCATTCGCCTTACTCACGATACCGAGCTATGATTCTTCAAGCAAGATTGTGCGCGCCTCCTTCGAGTTATTAAAATAGCAGAAACACTGGATAGAACTTGATGATTGGATATCCGTTTATCCTCAAACACTGCACTATTCCAACGCCTCCATAGCCACCAGCATACTACAGCAAAGATATGCCTCCATTCCTCAACTTGTTTGTTCACGCCCATAGTGCTTAGGTTCCAACGAACCCAGTGGTCATAATGCAAGCCACAAAATTTCGTCCACATCGGGCATGGAACGATTAGCTTCCATGAGCACTAGTTTCTGGGCAATCCTGCAAGATATGTTGTATGGTTTCTGCTTCCTCACTACAAACCGGGCACCTATTATCAGTAGATAAGCCCCGTTTACACCTCGCTACATTAGTTAATAGTCGTCCATGAACCGCAAGCCACATAAACATCTTACATCTCTCCGAACCCTTAGCTTCCAAATCCTCCCCCATATAGGATCGGGGTTGGTACATGATTGCCGAGTGCGTGGTAGGCGATTTACCGTAGAACACCCCGATCTTAGTCCACTTCCATCTCGCTTTATCATGCGCTATGACCTCGCCTCTTCATAGACCTTATCCCAAGTACTCTTAATTCCACTCCAAATATTAGATCTAGGTCTTCCCTTTTCAATCTCGAGAGCAACTCGATCCACAGCTTATATTTATTTCGAATGATTTTCACCTAACTCATCCCTTTTTGCTGCTAAACACCATCCTAGCTTCATGAAATAAGCCTGGTTAGCGATCTTCGTATGGCGGAGCCCAAGCCCACCATGCACTCTCGGCTTGCAAACAATGTCCCATGCGACTAAATGGATCTTCCGTTGTCCCTCAGATTGACCCCACAAGAATTGACGATTACTCCTATCCAAGGTATCACACGTGCTTGCTGGCAGAAGGGATGTTTGCATGACATATCCAGGAATAGCCGAAGTAACAAGCTACAAGCGTAGCTCTCCTACCGAGACGTTGTTTTCGCCTTCCATTTCGATAATTGAGTCCGGACTTTATCCACAACAAAATTGAAAGCCCGCTTAGTCACCCACTTGTGATGCAAGGGAACCCCAAGATACTTGCCCAAATCGTTGGAACTCTGAAACCCCAATGTCGCACACATCTCACTTTTTCTCACGTGGGTGACATTTTGTGACAAGTAGACTCTGGTTTTTTGTTGGCTAATCTTTAATCCAGAACTTTAACAGAATACTTGTAGACAATTGTTAATCATTTCCACCTGATCCATAGAAGCCTCTGCAAAAAGAATAATATCATCTGTAAAGAAAAGATGAGAAATAGGAGGTCCAGTCCTAGTAAGACGAATAGGCTTCCATCTTCCGTCGTTCATAGCCTCCTGAATGATATGAGCCAGCTTCTCCATACAGATCACAAATAAGTACGGTGAGAGCGGATCACCTTGCCGCACTCCCCTAGAAGGTTGGAATGTATCCGCTTTATCCTCATTCCATAGTAGTTGCATATTAGATGAGGAGACACAATGAGAGATAACCTCCAACAGTCGGCTAAGCACATTAATTTCCTGTAGGCAACTTAACGTAAATTTCCAATTCACCCGGTCATAAGCCTTTTCCAGTCTAATTTAATAGCCAAAAACCCCTTTTTCTTCTTCATAGATCTCATAGTGTGGATAACCTCCTGAACTACAATAATGTTATCATTGCTATGCCTTCCTGGAATGAAACTACACTGATTAGGGGGGATGATCTTGGGCAGGATGGGTTTCAACCTTGCTACAATAATTTTAGAGACCGCTTTATATATCACGTTGAACAAACTAGTCTCGCCGCAAATCTCCCATAGTTTTTGGATGTTCCTTCTTAGGGATTAACACAATCAGCGTACCATTTACTCTTTTTTAATTTCCCGTGGATTAGCAAATAAAGCCTTAACATGATTTAACCGTAAGAACATACCGTGCTCTATTGATTCTGATAGAAGAGTGCATTAAACCCATCCGGCCCTGGAGATTTAAGTGCACCCGTACTAAAAATGGCATCTTTGATCTCAGCATCCGATATATCCCTATTATACCACCTGAGGGATGCCTCCTCAATATATGGGTACGTCACTGAGCATTGAATTCTGGGACGATTAATGACATCCTTAGTGAGGAGATTGGAGAAAAAGGAGGTAGCCATGCCTTTAATCTGAGCAAGGTCAAACACCCAAATACCTTCGTCGTCCTTGATGGCCTCAATTCTTTTCAACTTATGACTAAGATTAGCACGCGCATGAAAATATTTATGTTCGATCACCATATACGGTCCATTCGGCTCGGCCTTTTGCACCTAAATAAGGGATTCTTGAATAAGGACATCCTCAAGTTCCTTCCATAGGAAAAATTGAAGCTCTTCGTACTTCACCTGCATACCATTAGAAGAAATTATCCTGTTCAAACCATCCATACATCGCAATAAGTTCATTTTCCTTCCCTCGGTATGTTTAAAAACTTCCTTATTCCATTTAACACAAGCATCCGTAAACTGAGAAATATTTTGGTTCCAAGGAATATCTTGTATCCAGGATTGTCTTGTAAATTCCTCAAACTTCTCATGCAATATCCATGCAGCAACAAATCTAATGGTCTTTTAGGTCTCGAAGGGGTCCCAATGGCATCAAGTCGAATGAGAATAGGTCGGTGGTCGATTTAAAAAGGGAGATGTGCCACCAGATGCATTAGGAAACATATCCATCCATTGTGCATTACTTAGAACTCAGTCAAGGCATGCCTCCATCCCACCTCGTTCCACGTGAACTCGGGGCCCACATATCCCAAGTCACACATGTCATAATCCTCAACCCAATGACTAAGATCATGGTCGGTGATAATGGAGCCTTAGCAATAGATCGACGTTCGCCAAACAAGGTCCCATTGAGATCCCTCCCACAAGCCAAGGCCCCCGAACCGAAGGAGCTAACTGAGCAAGCTCGTCCCAAACACCTACGGGACCACATGAAGGACTAGCATACACTACCGTCATCGTCCAAGTACTTCCAACGGTGCTAGTTATTAATAGACGTAAAACCGGTGTGATGTTTTAAAATAGCAACTCGAGGAAATGCAATGGTCCCACAAACACCAAATCCCCTACTATAGCCTTCACAATTAACTAGCTCCATATTCGAAATCTTTGCCGACTAGCACAGCTGTAGAGAGCTCGAGGCGCACCTCGTTTCCAAAATAGCAACAAACGCTTAACGATAGTGAGCTTTCAAATCCTCGGATGAGAGAAGGAAAGCTTCTTGCGCCGGTACCTGGAGTTCCAAAACATGAAGTTCATTGGGAAAAAAAGAGAGGTTGTTGGGGGTATGGCAGCCACCCCCTACGGTTTGATCCCCCGCCACACATCGTAGCATCCCCATGGTCTGAATTTTCCGATCGAGGCTCGGATGGCTGGTTTACATGTCCATTATGATCCTGTATCGGGTGTGTCGTGTTCTGCAAATGTCCCTTCTCAAATGATGTCTCCAAACCGAGCCCATTAATTGAGCCCAGAAACTTGAAACCCAAGCTCGCACGACCCTTATTATCCGTATCAAAACCCGGATGGGCCTCTTTAGACCGGGCAGAGCACTAAAAGGGTTAAAATTAAAGTTGTTGGGCTTCACATCCTAGCCCACTAGCGTTGTTTTCTTGGCCCTGTCCAGCGAAGGAGGTATATTCTCTTTGCCTCTAATTTTCCCTTTGCCCACATTCTTCCGTTTCACACCCACTTAGACCCATTGCGCTTTAACCGTACTAGATCCAGAAGCCATATCTCCTTTATTGTCGTTCACATCTACCCTGATTTCTTGATTTGATTTCATCCTCCATATATCGCTATTTCCTTCAGGAGCGCGTTGGGCGACCGTCACTTTCTTTGATTAACATTAAATTCCCTTTGATTTCACTCGGCATTTGATTCCCCTGAAATTCTCTCTTCAAGATCCCGATTTTCCCAAATCTGCCTCATCCCCGCTTGTCTCACCCGAGTGGTGGTTTGGGGAGCAACCCCCTACCTCCGTTGGTGATTGTTCCCCATTAACATTCCCGGCATCCAGAGTTTCCCCACTCTGAGCATCCTCTTTGTCTCTTGACACATCTTGTCCCATGATACATTTGTCCTTTTGGTGGCCATATTTACCACATGAAAAACACACCTAGTGAAGACCTTCATATATGATGGGACGTTCCTCACCAAAGACCGTCTAAGTGGGAAATAGCGGCTTCTTCAAATCTATATCAACACAAATTCTTGCAAATCCCCTTTGGCATACACAAGTAGACCGGTCCACTTTAATCAATCTCCCTACCATATTACCAATCCTACGCAAAGATTCGATGTTATAAAACTCAAACGGACATCCTAGAATCGATCCATCCAAAGAATGTTGCATCAAGGTCCGCCTTCCAAGGATTGAAGTTAGGCCGCCACCGTTGGACGATGAGATAATGATCCTCAATCATCCAAGGGCCCTCTTGAAAGGCATACTCCATGTCCTCCTTGTTCGAGAATGAGACAATATAATACCCATTACTCAGTGGAATCAGCTTCAAAGGATTCTTCGGGCGCCACATGCGATTAATACGATCACGAACGACATACAAGGGAAAGTAGGCTCCGAGAACCTTGATAATGAGAGAGTTCATCCATGGTAAACACCATGCCGCGTACTCATCTGATGTAAATTTAAAGGTCCCCGGTTTGCCTTCCAATCTCTTTGTCATAGATTCATCCTCTTCCTCTGCATCCTCTGATTCATCACGGTTCTCCTTTGCATTCATCTGGTTGAAATACGATTTCCCCTTCACAATATCATCGCCTCTCGAGAATGTTGCACTAGGAACCCGCCACGCCCGAGTGGGAAAGAAGTTTATCCCGATAAGACAAAGTTGGACCTCCACTCCTATCATTAGAGTTGCCCCCTGCTTTGGTACAGTACCACTCCCCTTCACCTCCATCCTTCGCCCAAAAGCAAACCCCTTTTCAGCTCCACTCGTCGATCCCTTCACCTTACTCTTACCTCCGGGCGCCATCCCCCAACCCCTCCTTTCCACCATCCGCCCTTTCTCGCTCTCGAGAACGCTCTCGGTCCACTCATTTTAGGAATCTTCTTCTTGGCGCCAAAAATCAAATCATATGCTTTACTCGCACCGGAAAAAATACCTTAACCCTTATTATTATTATGAAAAATTATTCGTAGGAATATGTTTCACCTTGAAAATTTTTTTATTCTTCTTTTTTAATTAAATACTTTAATTTTCTATGATAACACAATGTTAAATAAATAATATTAATATAATACATTAAATAAATAATATGATAAAGTATGTATGTAGGGGCCAATGATGCTACTTGTGGCAAAATTATTGGTGATTGGCTATCATTCTCTACTCTTTTATGCTCTCTTTTCATCCTCTTCCCTTCCACTACTCATTTTAGCCTCTAGATTGAAATTGAATGATTTGATTTAATGTTTTATAAAAATAATAATAAAATATCATATTATTAAAAATATTTAAATAAATTCAAAAACTTCTAAATTTTAATTATGATAATTTAAAATTACAATAATAAATATTTTAAACAATGAACCACTTAGATTTAAATCTAAAGACTGAATGGAGCTAGAGGTGCCTTATGTGGCCCCATGATGCCCCCACGCCCCTAAAAAATGAGGGGCTTCCCAAATGCTTTTTTTCGTATTCCTTTTTACCATTAGATTCTAATGTAAAATGAATGAAATTTTGATATCTTATGGGAAAAAAGGGTTATTTTCAATTTTTTCTGTTTTTTGAGGAAAATGATGCAATTTTCTTTTTCACATAGAACATTAAATCTTTGAAAATCATTTTAAAAAATTGAAAACAACTACATTTTTTATCCATAAGATATCAAAATGTCACTCATTTTATGTAAAATCTAATGATAAAACGAAACCTACAGAGAGCATTTGCAAAGCCCCTCATTTTTAGGGGCAACAGGGGAGGGCATCATGAGGGCGGATTGGCACCCCGCTCAATTGAGATAAGTAGTGGAGGGGAAGAGGATGGAAAGAAGACGATAAAGCGAGCAGAGGATGGTAGTCAATCTCAAATTATCAAGCCAAAGAAAATATCATTTGAGAAAGTATATGCTTCTATAAAATGGTTTTCCTTATTATTTTGATGTTTATCATTTGAAAAATAAATAGATTTCGGATACATTTGAAATGAATAAACAAATAATATTCAAGTTTGTATACATGATAATAAATACTCCCCCTGGTCCTAATTATAGGAAATATTTAACTGATTTTGAGGAGATTAAGGAGAGGAGTTAAATTAGTTAATTTTACTCATTTTCCTAAAATGTCCTTATATAAATTTAAAATAACATAAGTAAAAATGAATCAATGACCCTTGCCACATACGTTGCCGACCTAAAATTTTCCTTTCCACACACTTTTTAATTAAAATAATGGTCTTACTATATGTACATATATATGTGTGTGCATATATGTATACATATAGATACACACACAATATATAAACATATACACTCATATATATGTGTACACACACACACGAGGCAAATTAACGTCGCTGATATAATTGATAAATACACACACACACACACACACACACACACACACACACACACACACACACACACACACACACACACACACACACACACACACACACACACACACACACACACACACACACACACACACACACACACACAGAGGCAAATTAACGTCGTTGATATAATTGATAAATAAATTAAAATCTAATAATTTAAATGTTTCATTTGTGGAAGAGTCTACACACCTATCACTACTACAAAAAATAGCTTTTACTTCCCTAATTGCCGTCCTATTTTAAAAACTAAGTAAAAAAAAAGGCTATGGCATTTTTGTAATTATATGAAAGAAAAGTTGACTATTGGAGTCTAACTTTTGAACTTAGACTCAAAAGTGTTGATTTTGGCGTCTAAGTACAAAAGTTAGACTCAAAAAGTAGTTCCTAGCGCAAAAACAACACTTTTGGAGTCTAAGTTTCAAAATTAGACTCCAAATTTGGAATCTAATTTTGAAACTTAGACTCCAAAAACATTTCAAATTTGTACTTTTTTTTTTTTTTGCTTTTGTTTCAGGCGCTCCATCCAGACCCATGACTTCCCTTCTTTATTTTGGTTTCTCGGGCTTCTCATTATATCAAAGGCACACCCATACTTCTCTTTTCAAACTTTCCATCTGTCACTTTCGAGATATGCTCAAATCGCGGACGGTGGACTTTTCAGTGAAGGCAACGCGAACAATGCTGGACAATGGAGGCGACGCGACGATGAAGGCGACGACGGACACACGGTGAGTCGATCCAAACTTTTTCAACCGTGGGGAGAGACTTTGACGGAGGTATTTTCGCAACACCACCTTTCTCCACCGAACCACCGGTCCGGCACCAACTCGTCAACCGATTGTTCCGATTTTCTATAAATATGATTTCGATCTTTGTTCGGCTCATCTTTTGTAGCTTGAACATTGTTTTTGTAGATTTGAATTTTCCTATTCTCCGATTCCTTTGTAATTTCATTTCAATTTGTAGATCTCGAGGCTCATTTCATTTTTCGATTCTTCGACTTTTCGGTTTTTCTCGATTTTGGATGACTTTATTTCATGGCTTATTGCTTATGGTGATTCTAGTTCTTGTAATCATCTTTCTCCATGGTTGCTAGTGATTTCTATGGTGGTTGTTGGAAATTTCTTTGGCTATCGGAGCTATTTGTTCCACGGCAAGCCTCCCAACTTTGTTTGGGTTTTTTTTTTAAAAAAAAAAAGCTATAAGGCGTCCTAAAAAAATTAGGACTCGTAACCCCAAGACTTTCAACGCCCCCATATAGGCGGCCCTACAAAATTGGACGTAGAAAGGGGCAAAGATAGGATGCAAAAACGTTGTTTTGTAGTAGTGTGTGTATATACATATATACACTCACAAAAAACTAAACACACTTGAGAGAATAAAATAGGGGCGTTTTAGGAAGAAACCGACAAAAATTAAAATTTTGTCCTATAATTAGGACTAAAACCAACTCCTAAATATTTCCTTATAATTAGAACCGGAGGGAGTAATCTCTATCTCATGTGGCACACCACCTCCCGAGGATGTTGTGGATTCTATATCTCAAGTGATCAAGATAGGGAAGGAGTACCGACCAACATTGTTATCAAACTTTTAAGTTTGTCATTTTTACATTCCAATCTTACTAAATCGAGTCGAGTTGTTGATAAATCCGTGCTAGTTGTAAACTCAATTAAATTCATGAGTTTAGACACCAAGTTTATTGTTTTTACATTTCTAACTTACAAAATTGTATTATCTCACTCTTAAATTCATTTTAATTTTTTAGATTTGATCATGCTCAACGACTTTATAAATGAATTTTATAAAAATTTCTTTATCAAATATGACCAATTATGAATGTTGATTAATTCAATTTCAATTATTTGAATTTAAAATATATTTAAATCAAATTGTTATAATTTTTTATTTAATTATACACTATTAATATCTACTTAATGATAAAACTAAACTCTTCCGAGTTTACGTAGCTATCATAAGTTTGCTTAAACTCGTGAGTTTGACAACCTTGCCAATAGGGTTAGGTCTGCATAATGGGCTTGTCCCTCAACGGGACGATTCAAGGTCCAAATCCATGTCGGAGAAATGCCCTCATTTAATGTGCATCAATGCCTTGAATTGGATTATCTATAATGAGAGGATACTTATGCTTTTTTAAAAAAAAAAAATTAGGGGTGAAGTGTATGTGTGTGATCCCCTCACATATAGGTGGAGAGGGTTAAATTGTTAAAACAAAAAAGTACACATGATATAATAATAATTAATAGTTGACACTACATCCCATAATAAAGGGTCCATTAAGCACATAATTTCTTAGAATTTTGATAAGATATCACTCGTTTAAATTTAATCTGAATAGTCCAAATTTAAAATTTTTACTTCGTGATTTTTCCAATGATAAGTTCATTCTTATGATAAGTAATAGTTATACAATTATCTTTATTTTATATTTTAAATATATTAAAATAAAAATTTATTTACAATATAAAAATTGAATTAAATTGAATATGTACCGTCCCAAAAATTTAACAATATTGATGGGTAATGAGCACATTTATTCTTATCAAAGTGATGAGCACAAACTATATGCTCCAAATGTGAATATACCTCTTCTCAAGGAAGTGTCATTCTCCTTGTTATCTATATATGTCTCCGCTTAGCTACACATAGATGCAATAAATGATGAGAGAGGAAAAGTTTGGACTAGAGGGGAGTAATTGATGTGTTTGAAACATTCAAAAACAAATTGATTTTTAGGTTCCAATCAAGGAAATAATATCAAGAAAGCTTATATTGACAAGTGAACAAGGATTAACAATTACTATTAAAAATTTATGGGACTCATTAATATATTATTTCCTTTAGTTATGATCTTGATATCATTTTCCCAAAAAAAATGATATAGGAGTGGGCCCACAATGTGATTTTGTCCATTTTACATTGGTCGACTATATATTACGTGTACCACTACCACAAAAAATAGCTTTCACTTCCCCCAAAAAAAACCTTTTTTGAAAAAAAAGAGTAAAAAATAAAAGCTGTGGCATTCTTGTAATTATGTGGAGGCTTTTAAACTTTTGGCGTCCTAATTTAAAATTTGGACACTTAAACAAGAGACTTTTGGTGTCCGAATTTAAATTTAGGATGTCAAAAGTGTACCTAGTACTAGTCTGACACCAAAAGCTTTTGGTGTCCTAAATAGTTTTTAGGATGCCAAAAGCAGTATTTTTAGCTTCTTTAGGCGTCCTAATTATAATTGGGAGGCCATATCGCCCCTATACTCGACCGCCCTAAGTGATGATTTCAAACAACTTTTCACTTCTTAGATTTCGGACTTTTTCCTCCAATTCCTTTAACAACCGCTACCCTCCTTTTCTCCCAAAATGATGCCGTTTTGGTGCCAAATGGCATTGTTCAACTTTTTTTTTTAATGGCATTCACCATTGAGGTATGTTTTTTTTAATACCAGGCGGTACTCTAAAGTATCATTTTGGTACCAATCAGATCCATAAATATTTTTTAGTACTATTCAAAGTACCATAAAATATTTCTTTAAGATTCTGAAATAATTTTTCAAGATCATTAAGTATCTTTTTAGTACTAGTCGGTAGCACGGAATATCTTTTTACTATCAATCGCATCTTAAAATATCTTTTTTTTTTAGTAGCCACGCACCCTAAAATATTTTTAGGATTTTGAAAAACATTTTAGGGTATTGAATGATACTAAAAACAAATTTCGTGATACTTTATCGATACTAAAAAATATTTTAGGATACTACCGTACTAAAAAATTCTTCGTGATACCGAATGATACTAGAAGATACTTCAGTGGTAATGAATGGTATTAAAAAAATATTTCAGGATACTGAGTGGTATTAAAAAAAACACCTCAGGATGTGAATTCCATTTAAAAGGGGAAAAAAGTTGAACGGTGCCACTTGGCACCAAAACGGCACTGTTTTGGGATAAAAGGAGGGAAACCATTGTTAAGAGAATTGGAGGAAAGCCGTGTCCTTAGATTTCATACCTTGTGACCTTTTGGACACTCTCATTCTCGCTTATCGCCTGGACTCAACCCTAGCCCTCTTTGCCTTCAATCTCTTTGATTCCTTCGTCATTGCTCCGCAAGTTGCTCCTCCTCCTCGTCGGTGATTTGTGAGTCGTAAATCTGGACGTGTGCTCCAAATCCGAGCGCCCGGACCCACCAAATTACCAACACCCGGCGATGGCGGGGCCCCAGCCTCCTCTCCATCCCTTACGATGATGGCAACTCTAGGTTCCATATCTACATATTTGGGTTGCAATAGCTAAGATGGTTGGGATGATCCTAGGACGACGAGGCACGTATTGCCAACCGGGTTAAATGAATCTTGGCACGCAATAGGGCAAGTTGAAGCTTATCCAAAAATATTCAAAACGGTCGTCTTCTTTCATTTTCATGAATAGATGATTTGTGGCTTATATTGATTTTGCTTTTGGACCATTCTTCTAAATTTGATCAAAAGTAGCATAATACCGAAGGTGGACAAAATAATACTAACACGGACTTTCCTTTGTTTTGAAATCTTCATAGTTCTTGGGAGTTTGGGAGAATATTCCCAATGCCCTCCCATGTGTGAATAATTAACAGTATGAATTAGTTTTTTTTTGCCTCTCGATTGGAGAATCAATTTTATTGCCTTGTGGGGCTCGTCACCGTAACAAAGAGGAAAATAAAAATATTTTAAAAAATTAGGCACTCTCAACATCCTAAATTTAAATTTAAGAAGCTGTAAGTATTTGCTTATAGTGTCCTAACTATTTATTTAGGACACCATAAGTAGGGCTTACAGCCCTAAATATTGTTTTAGGATGCCTTAAGTGGAGCTCCACTTACTACACCTCCCAGATAGGCGCCACAATCGAAAGGGACGCCAAAAGTGTCCCCAAAAAAAACGACGTAACCCTCTTTTGTAATATTGTACTTGAGTATGTTCAATATTTATTTTTGGAAACTAGAAATTCTGTGAAGTACACACATGGTGATGCACAAAATTTACTCTATCAATCAGGAAACACAAAACATAATCAATACTTGTGGCTATAAAATGCACAAGTAAAAAGATTCTAACCTATATAGGGCATACAAGCGCACTATCTTAATATCCGAACCGGGCACGAGAGATCGTTGTCTTACTTTTGTATTTCTAATACATTAGGGCATATGGGGGTCTGATTTATGGATTAGATAATATATATTTTAACCAGTAATTTTGTTTTTGTTTTTGTTTTTTTGTTTTTTTGCGTGTTATATGGGAATTGAATGGGCATACACTATCCCCATAAAGGTGTATGAATATTGTTTATCTCCTGGCTTCATGTCATTGACCCAACTTAAGAATCCAAATATACAAATAACTGCATGCACGTGTTTGTATTTTGTGACTTAATGTGAATCAGATTCCATATCTTCACCATTTTATCATTTCTTCTCTCTCTTTATGTTTGAAGCCAGCAGCAATTTTTTATCATTAATAATTATATAGCATAAAAAACTCATCAATCCTTATGCCATCAAGGATTCAGTGCATTTTCTAGCTATTACTCCCTCTAATACTTAATATAAGGCGCATTTAAAGAGTTGGTCTTGACCCTAAATATAAGACATAGTTTTCATTTTTACCAATCTTTTTCTTATTTGCCCATATTAATACTTTATTAGATCTAGAAATAAGGGGTAGCCTGACTTGCTTAAAACTCTCAATTTATGAAGCCTGGCCCTTGTACTATCGTGTCAGGTTGGGCCCGCGGGCTTTAGGCTTATTTAACTAAAAAAACACTATCTTTAATATTTTTTTAAAAAATAAAGTTGAAACAATAAATTCCTAATTTAAGATGCCGTGGATGATAATTTCAACCATTTACATATACATGCATATTCTGTTACACATAAACATTATACTGGTAGCCATCCATGATAGTATACTTATATTTTTTACGGAAAATAACTATGGGTTCCCAATGAGGTTCTAAATTGTGTCGCTTAAGCAAGGTCTCGGGTTCGAGCCTTGTGAATGCAAAAAATTCCCGCTGGGAGACTCACCCACCACAGCTAGGTGCGCGACCCGGGTCGGATCCGGATTAGTCGGGTCGAAGCCCCGGTAAACCAGGTAGGCAACCTAAAAAAACTTGCGAGCATGAGACGGGTGGCAACAAAGTGTTTGGGGGGTGCCAGTGAACTCATGCTCGCAATTTAGAACCTCATTGGGAACCCATAGTTATTAATAAGGGAAACCAAGGCTAGTGAAGAGTGTCGTCGATGGGCCTTGAGATAGTACCGGAGCCTTGCTCAAAGCCGGAGTAAGTCGAAGTAGTAGATAGAGGAGCTATGAGTGGAGTGGGTGTAAGAGCCGGGGGAGGCATGACTGGTGTGAAACATCCACGAATTCCAATCTCCAGGTCTGGGGATGACATTAGAGCTTTCCAAAAGTCTAAACCAATAAGGTGAAGACTAGATCTACCGTGCACACTCTGTGTGATTTTTTTAACCCTTTGCGCGTCCCAATTTGAATTTGGGATGCCTAAAATATCCATATAGGCGTTCTTATATGAATTTAGGATGCCTATGTGTCCATATAGGCGTACCAACTCTAAAAGGGACTACTTTTGGTGCCAAAAAATCTAATTTTGACATTTCTTTTTTTAATTGAGGTGCCAAAATCCCTTTCTTTTGGCGTCTCTTTTCTAATTAGGATGTCAAAAGTATACTTTAGGTGTCTTACATGTAAATTGGGATGCCCAGTTCAATTTAGGCGTCCTACCAATTCTAAAAAGAGATGCCCAATATCTCAAAATTCATCTATAAAATTATAAAAATGCCACCGCCTTTATATTTTACTTCATTTTTAGAAAAACAAACATTAGGAAGAAAAATCAATTTATTGTAGTAGTGAAAAGTTTTTCAATGAGGCAGCACTAGACATTGTATCATTGAATGATATATTCTTTTCTTTGGCTAGGTTTTGTCCTACTGGGTTTTCCTAATTAAATTTTTTAATGAGGCACATTCATACATAATGGACATCCAAGAAAGAGTGTTATGAATATAATATTTGTATGGATGCTCATGTATCTCTGTTAAATAATATTATATCTAGTATCTTACAATTATCTTTATTCTCATTGCATCTGTTGATGATAGATATGACTTCTATTGAGATTGTAAATCTATGCCTATAAATGGGAGGCATGTATGATGTACTTGACATACCTTGAATAGTGAATAAGAATTACTCTCTCATCCTCTGTTCTCTCTAATCTTTCTCTTTATTTATAACACTTTTGAATTTAAGTAGTACTCCCTTTGGTCATTATTATAAGGCCCCAACTAACAATTCTCACAAACCAATAAAACCAATTAGTCATTAAATTTGTCCTAAAATTTAAGCAATTTTCAATATTACCCCTACTAATTGCACTAAACTCTAATATCATACTCCTTCTGGTCCTTATTATAGAATATATTTACCAGATTTTGGAGGGATTAAGGATGCCTTTTTGACCAATTTGGCCCTAATTAAATAATCAATTACCAAAATGCCCCCGTCTGGAAACATATCATCAATGCCTCTTGTTTAGTCGATTACACCCCGAGATGTAATTGACTAAACATTAGGGCCTTATTTTTGTATAAAAAAATTTGCCCACGATGTAATCGACTAAGCTACGATGCTTAGTCGATTACATCACGACAGAGTAGTTTTTTTAAAACCCCCATTCGTGGCATACGAACCCTAATACTCGATTAAACCTCCCCAAACCTCTCCCCTCGATTTTTTCGCCAAAACCTTGTTGAATCTATTGGTGGGTTGTGAAGGGATCTTCAATCTAGTGCCGTTTGCGTCGATTTTGATATGTTCTCATCTCCATTTCGAATTTCCGCCGTCATTTTTGTGTTTATGTGAACCCCCATTTGCATTTTGTGCTTTCATTGGGTGGTTTTGTTGTGTATCTTTGATTGATTTGAGTATTTCATTCCTATTTATGGATGAAAATGATGAATGTATATGGGAAAGTGAAAAGATTTACATTGGTTGAGATTTATTTTATTTTTGGTCAAATTTCACTTCGGTTTGTTGAATTTTGTTGTTGTTGATTGTGTTTTTTTTGTTTTGTTAAAATGATGAATGTTTGTTGTTTATACTTGATGAATGTTTGTTTATGTTGCTTAGATTTTAAGTTTTTCGAATAACTCATCTCCTTGAATGTTTGTTATTTATGTTGATGTGTTTGTTTGTGAAAATGATGAATGTATATTGGAATGTGATAATGATGAATGTTTCTTGTTTGTTGATGGTTTGTAATGTCCATTTGTAGCTCTTTGTTGTTATAATGCGTCGTAGAGAAGCTACCACTAACATCGGCAATGAGGGTGCGAGGCGGACGAAGCAACGAGCGAACCGCTGGGCATCCACCTCTAGGCCACAAAGACATGAGCCCATTGTTGATCTCCTTTTGGTTATCTAGTTGAAAATGATGCAGAACAACATGCACGATTCATGGTTTCTTTTGCTAGTAGACCCATTTGCAAGCCGAAGTCATTAATATGGCCTTCAACATGATCGTAATGGTTCAAATTTTCCATCTTGCATATTGCTAATTCATGGCATGCGGGGATACCTTCTTCATGAACCTCCCACATTGACATTTGTGATTGATCAAGTCAACCCTCATTATGTCACCAACACATGTGTAGATTAGTTGTATGTGTCTTCCACCTCAAACAATTGTAAATCTCTACATAAAGTCGCACACCTGACGTGATTGTCAACTGGTCCATCTTTTGCATCGCTTCTTCAACCTTTTTGTGACTATCCTACCTGCAGCCATATGTTTGTTAATCTCAACACACCTCGTGATGAAATATTCGACAAGTCTACTACAAGTCATCTTCACCAATGCCGTTATTGGCGATTACGTGCACCCCGAGGAGCTTCTTCACACACTTCACTAGGTTTGTTGTCATGTGACCAAACCTCCGTCCGTCATCATCATAGGACCTGCACCATTTCTCCTTTGGAAGCCGATCAAACCAGGAGGCAACCCGGGTTTGTATCAATAAACTCTTGAAACCTCATGTCAAACTGGATCTTTGAACTCATGTACCCTGCATAACAGTGAATGTAAACTCATAACAATGGAAAGAAATCAATGATTACAAATATGTGCAAGAAGTAAATAAAATGTGAAATTTCATACATAGTTTCATAACCGTTTTCTTCAATTGCATATCCGTAAAGTTAGTATTAAAGTTGCTCCCGACATGACATAGGCAATACACATGATAGGCATATGGGGGCTGCCAAGTACGGTGGTCTTTAACCGCCTTTATGATACTGGCGTGACAATCAGATATCAAACAAATACCCCGCCTCTGTGTCACATGATCATGTAGGAGACAAAGAAACCACCACCAATCATCGTACTTCTCACCAGGAGGAACAACAGCAAAGGCAATGGGTAGGACCTTCCCATCCCAATCCTATGAAGTCGCAATCAAAAGAGTACCTTTGTATTTACCGTTCAAGTGGGTGCCATCAATGTGAAGTATGGGCTTACAGTATTTGAAGGCTTCAATGGTCTGGTGAAATGTCCAGAAAACCCTACGAAAGATGCGTTTGTCGCTAGAAAGCGACATTCATCGAAACATTCATCAGCATCAAGCCTAAAAACAAAACCCACATTATACTGCATCATGTATGTCAACCAATTGGGCAAGAATGCTTATGATTCCTCCCAATCACCAAATAACTTCACAATGACCTTCCTTTTTGCCTTCCAAGCCTTCCTGTATGTTACATTATATCCATACGTACGTTGTATCCTCTCTGTATCAACACCGGTTTTAGAGCCGGATCTTCTCTTAACATACCTAGTGAAAACAAAGCAAATCGTAAATGTATTGTCAATAAACAAACTAAATGTAACTGCAAAAAAATAGAAAACATACTGATAATGGCTGCATATATAACATCCGAATCCAACCGTCTATGATCCCAAAGTGAGACTCGGTTTAGGCAGTGTGATCTTTACCCCACTTACGGACCACCCAACTATGTCCATTCTTGGGGACCACCGCCCTCATATACCAAGGACAACCGTCAACATGGTTTCGATACCTCATCACAAACCTATGCTCATCACTTTTTCAACTTTGGTCATATAATGAGACTTCATGCAATATAATTTCATGGCGTGTTGCATTTCGGACTTAGAAGGAAACTATTTCGATGCAAATATAATGGATCACATAAATGCCAACCACTTTGCCCGTCATCATCACCATACAACATCTCCATGTCATCATCACAAATGCGCCCAATTAATGAAGGAATAGTGCGGGCTTTCGTTCCAAAATGGCTTACTCTCGGGCCCTACATCTCGTCAAAATGTTTTGTTTTTTGTCGAACCACTAAATAAAAATTACAAATATAGATACAAATACAAGTTTACTAACTTACCACTGTTAACTAGGTCAACATGAAGCGGTGACATTGTTGCGGTCCTCGGGTTTACTGGTTCATGCAAGCATCAAAATCACCCTCCACATTAGTATATTAGGTGTCACCTAGTGGAATAAACCTCTCAGATTTGCTTTCCTCATCGCTGTGCATATTCTCATCTTCCTCATCCTCCTCATCCTCCTCTTCCCCCTCTTCCTCCATCAATGTTATCTGACTTAGGACTTGTGAAGGTGCAGATAAACCGACAGGTCTGTCTTCTTGACCAAAATATTGTGGAGATCTTGTATGCATGGGTACGTATGATGATTCACCGATTCAAGCTCAACATATATCTCAACAAAATTTTGTGATTTTCTGGTTAGCAAATGTATCTATGACATACTCTACGTCTTCATCATCACATACATCATTACTAATGTAGTATACGCTATCCTTACGGACTATAGTCTCCACTTTGGCAATCAACCAATGAATGCATTGGTTACCATGTAGCCCCAATTTTTGGTAAATTCTTTCTTTGAGCTTGTTGTACGTAGTGCCCGTTTGATTTTCACCATTTTCATTTTTCCTTCAAATTGAACACCATCGGGACCTACAAAATGCCTCCCACTATGGTAGATTATAGTAATGTGCATGTTTGAACTTGAACTCATCCTTCACACTAGAATTTGGGAGCTGCAAAAGGGAGTGTTTCAGATTACAAACAAAAATAAAGCTTAACAAAGTGAAACTACAATGGTTACACAACAAGAATACTTTCAACAAGGTGGAATGGTATTAAACTTTGATGGGTCGCACTAAAACCGAGAAAAAGAGAGCATTGGGAGGGGAAAGGTGTACATTGTGATAAGGGTTCCGATTTGGGGCAAATGGGGTTTTAAAAAAAACTCCTTTGTCGCGAAGTAATCGACTAAGTATTGTAGCTTAGTCGATTACATCGTGGGCAAATTTTTTAAAAAATAAGGCCCCGATGTTTAGTTGATTACATATCAGGGTGTAATCGACTAAACAAGGGAAGATTGATGATATGTTTCCAGATTGGGGTATTTCGGTAATTAATTATTTAATTAGGGAAAATTGGTCAAAAAGCCGATTAAGGACAGTAGTTAAATTAGTTAATTATATTCATTTTCTAAAATGTCCTTATTTAAAGAAATCAATCAAAAGATAGCTCACTCAAACTGCTCTCCTTCGGTGACATTTCGGAGGCCCCAACCAAAGCTACCTTGTTGGATTATTATAAAAAGTAGAGTAAATACCCTATTTAGTCCCTGAAAAAAAAAACACAGACCCCTTTTTGGTCTCTGAATAAAAATAACTCATCCTGTCATCCCTGTAAAATCCAAAAACATCCTACGTTAGTCCTTCCGTCAGTTAGCTCCTAACATCATCACTAATGCAGCTGATGTGTAACGGTAGTCGTCCCATTCACATGCCATGGAGGAAGGCCAAAACGACGTCGTCCCACTGTTACCATCTTCACTCCTCAATACCTATGCATTGCACGGTCCGGAGAAGATGCCGAACGCGAGAGGCTCAAGAGGCACAGAATGAGGTAGCGGAAAGGTGAAGATTCCGATAAATGGGGTAAGGAGTAGATGATTGAGGATTGGACCGTGTTTTCTAATTCGATGGACTCCTTGGTTCTCACTGAATGATTATCGCTGCTCGTGATGCGCTTATTGCCGACGCAAGGAAAGCCAAGTCTCCCAGTTAAGGATACAGAATAGTTACTAATTCATATATAATTAAATTGTTATCATAATTCCCTATGTTAATTTCTCTGATCTGTCTTTCTATCCCCATCCATCGACCTAGTTTCTGATGAACCCTCCTCTGTGTTTTAATTTGCTTCCTTTCTATGCGATTCAACACAAGAATAAGGGGAAAGACGTGAATGAGAGCACTTCTATAGTTACTAAGATCCCTCAATATTTATTATTTCTCCATGCATGAAATGTGAATAAGATGGTCCATATGCTGAATGGATTTTGTATATCAGAAAAATTTGAATTGGCGGAGTTCAAATAGGCCACAGTTGCATTCCTGAAGCAATACTCGAGTATCCCATGTCAATACTCGAGATGGTACTTAATCAGCTCTTATTCAGGCCAAAAACCCGTCAACACTCGAGTATGGGACCAATACTTGAGTATGGGACTTCAAATACTCGAGTAATGTCATGATTCCAGCTACTCTGTTCAACTCTATTTTAGGCGACGTCTGGTAATTCAATGATATCTCTCTAACCAGAAGTCTGATTGAGGTTAAACCAATTTTTTATGAAACTAGACTCCCAATGCGTACTTTTGACAAAAATTCAAGTCCAAATGAGAGAGCTATGATTGTTACAAGTTGACACAAGAATCAATGCCACAGTCCCGGACCAACTTTTGGTAATTTGAGTGTATCTCACAAATGACAAATCCAATTGAGCTAAAACTGGTGCCATTGGAAACTAGACACAAATACCTTTTCAAAAACATCAAGAACACAGAAAACAAAGATCAATTGAAGGAGTTATGATGTTTTGAAGTTGACAGTCTATTCTAGATGCTGTAAAAACGTTGGATAAGAACAACATCTATTCATCTGATGTTAATGGATGAAATACAACTAGTTTGGAGCTGATTCTTATTGAAATAGAAAGAATATTTGAAGAGCTTTCTGAGATGGGGTGATTTGCTAAATTTGGATTTATACCGAAGACGTTATACTCGCTGGAAATTGCTTCTTGTCTTGTCAAAAGAGATTACTTCTTGAAAGTCCGAAACTTGCACAACACCATGGTATATGACACAAGCGCAGTTTGATATTCGAAGATGATTACTCAAGCAAGGGTGATCATACTTGAGTACATACTCAAGTAATGTCGAGACAGAGCCAACACGAGGAATCAAAATGATGATACTCGAGTATGTCACAAGTAATACTCAAGTAGCAAAGAAGTCGAGGCAATGTTGAGTTAATCGTAATAACAATACTCAAGTAACTCCAATCTATACTCGAGTAATGTCAAAATCTCACTATGTTTATTTGTCGATTGATGCTACATCCATAAGTGAAATATATAAAGGTTTAGCCTACTAAAACCAAGTAAGCTCCATGTATTGTAGCTCGAATCTACCCTTTTCCCTTCCCTTTCTCCCATGTCACGTTCATGCTATGCAACTAAAATAAGAGAACCATTCGTGCAATAGAATTGAAATTTTATCGACATTTGCTTTAGAGCTTTGCCAACTTCAAAAAGAGCGTGTTAGAATTGCTCTTATTTTTTCCTTCTTGCAACTAAGTATTGTGTCCCATACCATATAATTTTTCCAGGTTGAAAATTAACCCATTAGTATGTTTATTTACTTGCCCAGAAAAGCTTAAGCAAAAGGAAGTAATAGAGTTTCAATTTAAAAACAAAAACATATACCTCAAAAGCAGCCCATTCAAAACTTATGCTAAAATCCTTAAGAAAATAAGTTAATCTTATGTAATTTTTGGGCAATGTATGAAACCTCAAGAAGACGGCTCTCATCGAAAAATAGAGGAGAAAGCTTTATTAGGTCGCTTGGGCTGCAAGTTGAACTCCATCAAGTACTACAAAGAGCAGAAGTTATATCAATAAAACAATTGAATTCCCACTATAAACATATATAAAACCAAATCACCCGACTAGTTATACCTTTAACAGATCAATTGTGTGACTGACAGTGACCCTTTGAGAATCTACACTCTACCAAGTCATAAGGGTATTAGCAGTGACTATATTTCATAAAAAAAAGTGCGCTTGACAGAAGCAAAAGCTTTGAGAAGCTCAACAAAGTCTACAGAAGCTGAGTAATCTCTGGGGAGAATCTCTGGGGAGCAAAGAAGATCGGGAATGGACTCCATTTTGCTGATTTGGCTTCAGGCAAGAATAGAAATTCCTGGACCTCCTGCTTGAAATGTCTCTTTGAGAAGGAGCGAAGAATCCACTCGAAAATCTTGTTCGATATTTCTAAATTGCGATTGAACCCGACCCACAAGGCCAAAAAGAAGGTGACAGGTGAGACGACGTCATTTTGGCCTTCCTCCGTGGCATGTGAGTGGGACGACTAACGTTACACATCAGCTGCGTTAGTGACGCCGTTAGGAGCTAATTGACGGAAGGACTAACGTGGGATGTTTTTGGATTTTACAGGGATGACGGGATGAGTTATTTTTATTGAGGTACCAAAAAGGGGTCCGTGTTTTTTTTTAGGGACCAAATAGAGTATTTACTCTAAAAAGTACAAACTACTTATTACTTGGTGCCTTATATAATAAGGACTAGAGGTAGGAGTGTTTGTTTCCATATAATAATGACCCAATAGTTTTCTGTTGACCTAATACGTACCAAATAATAATGACCTAAAATACTGGTAAAATACAGGTAACCGAAAGCTTTGACAATTACCCTTGAACCCCACATCACAGTCGACTCGGTCCAATGAAATGATTTGGAAGCTAAATTAAAATTCTCAAATATATTTATCTATTTATTATAAAATAATCAGAGTAATTAAATCTCGTTATACTACTTTTATTATTTGATTTTTTGGCCAAAATTTTTATGATTTGATGAATCTAAGATATGTTCTACCAATTTCTAAAAACAGTCTAATGGCACGTTAACTTTGGGTCAAAATTTCTTAATCTATTAAAAAAAAAAAAAAAAACATTATGAACAAGAAATGAGTTTGAACGTTTGTAATTCCGAAGATCTGATATCTGATATCTTAAATGTATAATAGTTATCATTGAATCCGTATCGTTCTCTTCCATATTTATCACAGTGACCCAATAATTGATGGTTCTAGCTAGCCCCAAAAAATTTGATAACTCTAACAAATGCCAACTTCCTCCCTATTTATATATAGAAATAACCGTGAACAGTAAGAAAAATACTCTCCCTCCCCTATAAATAGAACCTTAAACAAGCATATCAATCATACCAAAGAACAGAAATCAGAAATCAGATTCAGTGATTAAGTGACAATGATTTCTCTAATTTTCTTCGTCTTTTGCTTCTTCTCCTCACAATTTTCTCATCAAGCTTTAGCATTAGATTTCTGTGTTGCAGATTATGCAGCACCTATGAGTCCATCAGGACATTCTTGCAAAGATCCTTCAAAAGTGACTGTGAATGATTTTGTGTTCTCTGGTTTAGATGTTTCTGGAAACAGCTCAAAGATTTTCAAGTTTGGGTTCAAATCTGCGTCTGATACTGAGCTTCCTGGTCTTAATGGACTTGGCTTTTCGTTGGCTCGAGCTGATTTTGAAAAAGGAGCTGTTGTACCAATTCATGCTCATCCTGATGCTTCAGAGATTTCTCTTGTTTTGGATGGAAAAGTCACTTTTGGTTTCATTGCTTCGGATAACACTGTCTACCAGAAATCTCTTGTCAAAGGAGATGTTTTCGTTGTTCCTCAAGGTTTAATGCATTACGCTTTCAATGAAGGTAATATTTATATATGCATTATGTGATTTAATTTTCTTTTGCTCTTCTCTTTTTCCTTTTAAATAACAACTATGGTATGGGTTTATGAAATATAATGTGGAATATATTGGAAAGGAACAAGAGCGGTCAGGGAAAGGAACAAGGGACCTTTCCTTTCTCCCAATTTCCTCTTTTTTTCTAAATTTAATATTGTTA
The DNA here is from genome assembly GCA_019022655.1 of Acacia acuminata. Taxonomy (NCBI): domain Eukaryota; kingdom Viridiplantae; phylum Streptophyta; class Magnoliopsida; order Fabales; family Fabaceae; genus Acacia; species Acacia acuminata. The sequence goes on along the minus strand of JAFJYI010000048.1, from coordinate 230,437 downwards.
TTATATTTTTATATAAAATTAAAATAGATAAATAAATTTATTTTTAAAAAGTTTGACCCCCAAAGAGTTTAGCTTTTTTAAAAAAGGTAGAAAAACTGGAATTTATACCGTTGAGATTAAATTTTAATAATTTAAATTAGCTATATAATTTCTATATATGAAAATATAATAATAATATTATAAAATATTAAATTTGAATAGTTAAGGTTTTGATCTAATGATATTAAGATGAAAAGGGAAAAAAGAAAAAGGACAGATTCCCCTTTCTTGCAGAAACACTTACCTTGAGCAATTGAGCCCAAAGTCTTTCGCTAATGAAAAGGAAAGAAACACAGTTGCCTTATTGGGTTAATTAATGTCCCTGTTGCAAAATTAAAAATCTTATATTCCTATTATTATTATTTTCCAACCAATTATATTAAGAAATACTTTTGTAGCTATTACTAAAGTAACCATTGTCAAAAAAAAAAAAAAAAAAAAAAAAAAAAAAATTCTAATGATATGCATATTTCACTTGAAATCTTGAATTTTATTGCAGCAGTAATTGTAATAAACTTTATTGGTTACAATTAATATTTATGATGATTATATTTTTATTTCAGGTGATACTCCAGCACCAGTAATTGTAGGATTTTCTAGTTCAAAGCCAAGTGTTCAACTTATGGACTTAGCACTCTTCAGAAGCAATTTAGCCTCTCAAGTGATAACATCAAGCACTTTGATTGGTGCTGAAGAGGTTAAGAGACTGAAGGCCATTTTTGGAGGCTCTGGATGAAAAATATGAAAAAAAAAAATTATATATTGTTATAATATCATATATACGAGCGTAATTAAAGTTGTGTTTCTCTATATTTGTTGCTCAATAAATTATGTTAATCATCGTTGTAATGACACACCAAGAGATTGGGTATCGGGAATCAATCTGATTGAGAAGCGCAGCGAGTGTCCCCATGTAGAGGATATTTTTTTTATTATCTTAGTATATTTTTCTAATTATCATATATACACATATCGCTCACTATATATATATATATATATATATATTTTTTTTTTTTTTTTAAAAAGATCAATTTAGCGGTGGACTATCATCCTAATAGGAAAACTAATTAATTTCATATTCAAATAGAGCTTTCATGACCATATGTATGGATTGAGTATCAGTGAACCATTCAAATATAAATGGTTCAAATTTAATTTCATATTCAAATGTAGCTTTCATGACCGACCATATAAGATACGGATTGAGTATCAGTGAACCATTCAAATATAAATGGTTCAAATTTAATTTTTTGGAAAAAAAATACTTTATTCAGTATAAATTATAAAATAAAGATAACTTTTTAACTTTCAGATTCTCAAAAAATAATTTTATTAATTTAAAAATTATCAATTGATAATATGTTGTCACATTCAAGAATTTAAGAAAACTTATGATGGTAACGTAAAATTGTACTATGGACTTGAATCGCAAACTCTTAACCATTTACTTTTATCAATAAATAAGAATTAAAAGTGTATAGTTAATAAATTAAATATAAAAAATGAAAAAAATTATTTAAATATATTTTTAATCCAAATAATTCAAATTAAATCCATCAACAATCATAATTTATCATATACAATAAAAAATTTTATACAATTTATACATAAAGTCAATAAGCATGATTAAATCAAAAAAGTTAGTACAAGTTTAAGAGTAAGTTAACATTATTTTGTAAATTATAAACATAAAACGGTAAACTCAAGGTGTGAACTCGTGAGTTTAATCAAGTTTACAGCTATCACAAGTAACTCCATACGATTTTATAAAGTAAAAATGGTAATAAACTGGAAAAGTTAATTCGTGAATGTGATAATAATGGTTGAGACTATATTTGATGATGCAGAGCTCAGCAGTCGGCACATCAATAAACATCATAGTTACTCATCATTGTGGCGAGTATATATATGCTCTCTTTCTTAAAATGGGATGATCAATAAACAAAAAAATTATAGCCTTGGAAATGGCATGAAAAACATAGCCCCCTGCATATCTTTTTTTGACCGACCCTATATTAAGATTACTGTATAAGAGTAAAACATAGAAACTTCCATGAAATAATCACCATTAATTAATGGACAAATCATACAACATTGTTAAACTCACTCGTTTAAGTAAACTTGTGATAAGGGAAAAAACTTGTATGGTGAATTCAAATCATTCGTAAAAATTTATTTTTATCAATGAATATGTATTAATTGTGTATAACAAAATAATTAAAATATAAAAATAGAAACAAATTGATTTAAATATATTTTAAAATCAAAAAATTAAATCCATCAACATCCATAATTTATTATACTAAAAAAAACAAATTTATAGATAAAGAATAAGCATGAGCAAATAGAAAAAATCAGTAAGAGTTTAAGAGCGAATTCGTGTAACTGACTTTATAACTAATATGAGTATACGAATGAGTTAATCCGATTTTATAAGCTAATTTTTTTTTTTTAAAAGTAAACTTAAAAAATGAACTCATGAGTTTAACCGTAATGAAGTCCATTTTCAGTTGGATATGGATATGCACATTAACAGAATTTAACGCGTTTCCTTTATATTTTCTCTGTTTATAAATCATCTTCCACTTGATATAATAAATTGGATTTGACTCCGAGAGGTGAGTTATGAGTTTTTGTGAGATACACACGCGTATGTACGTAACAAGTATAAGGTTTTTGTGAGAATTTTATTAACTTCACTACATCTTTTGATAAAAGGAGGCTTCATAACTGGTGGGTCAATCCGGTGGTCAATCTTGGTTCACTGTAGTTACAATTAATGGCAATTCCAGATGCGCTTAATTTTATTTTGCATCAACAATTTTAATAGCCACTTTTTCCCTCTCTTATCCTCTGTTTTGCAGACTAGTTAAACTGTCTTACATTTAGATACTGGCGTAAAATCATTTCCAACGTACCCAAATAAAAAAAGAAAAAAAGAAAGAAAGAGATACTCGCCTAAAATGATAGTATGGTCCACGGGAAGCTTAGTTATCTCCTACATGATATAAAGGCTGAGCTGAATATGTTTGTATCTCATATTTTTATTTTGGCTAAAGTATACATTTAGTCTCTTATGTTTGCCTCTGGTATCATTTTAATCCCTTAAGTTTGTAAAGTGCACGTTTGGTCCCTTAATGTTAACACCGTTAGTCTGACTTAATGTAAAATATTGACTCAACAATTTTAAGTGATGACTATACAATTAAATGCTGGCCATGCATCCTTATATGTTAGTATTTTAATAAATTAATATTTTAAATCCTATTAATTGAAAAATATTTAATTTTCACGGACTATTTTACGGTTTTTTACAGTTTGTGAAGATTAAATATATTTTTTCCGAAAAGATTAAATATTTGATACTGTACTGGTAAAAGTAAAATAAACAGAAGGTAAAAGTCCCCGAAGGGTTAAGGGTACAGTTATTCAGAATACATACCAAAACAAAATATACCGTTATCTCAAATATATGTACAAATGTGATAGGGCATTCCCTATTCTTCAGTCGGTACCGATAAGCACTTATCATTCCGAAAAGGGGTTCTTCACATCGGCACGTCTCCTTGTGACTACAGAAAAGTCTAGGGTCCGATAGTGGCCCCCAGAGTAACCGTCAATACTCAAATACTAAATATGTAAGGAGTATGTATGTAACCATGTCAGATATAAAAACATCACATATATGCCAAACATACCACATATGCATCCAGATCATACCACAGTATAACATACACCACAGTCCATAGAACCCGTACAGCTGCCTCACCAAGGCAAGCCTCGGTCTCACAGGACTCTCAACCCGTAAAGCCGCCCTCACTAGGCCAGCCCTGGACTGGAACTCAACCCGCACAGCCGCCAATTAAGGCCGGCCTCGGACTGAAACGTCCTCAGCGCTAGGAATCACACAACACTGTATGCATATTTGGCACAACATATACAGAGCAAAAACACAAATGGCAAAGACAGACATACATCAAAACACATAAAGATATCTGACTAAAACAGTTACTACCTGGTGTGGTGAGTACTGTTCTTACATTATTGGGCCCACTGATTTTCCAAGGATTTCTTGACCTAAACATCATTGAAATACACTTATTCAGTATTTACAAAAATGCCACTACGTTTTTCCTACCAAAACCGAGCCCAACCTATTTTTCCAGAAATCCAGTGTTTCTGGCCCAACTTGTAGGATTTTTAATAACTTCCACAAAAATAATTTTTACATGAGACCAGCGCCATTTGAACCATTGAAATGTCTATTTTTCATGAAAAATATTCTTAGACCCTAAAGGTACTTCTATTTTGGCGTGTCTCTCACTTTTATCACCTGGGTCAGATTTCGCCCTGTTGCAGGAAGAATTAACTTAGAAAATTCGTAGCTCTCAATTGGTACATTAAATATATATCGAATTACCTATCATAATGATGCCCCAGAAGTATAATTTTCACCTGTAAAATTTCAGCTCAAACCAATATCCCTACTGTTCTTAAAACATCTTTGAAGCTTCGCTGCCCAGAATCCAGAACACTGGCAGCAAGCCTTTTCTTTGAGTTTTTGGGGTTTTTGAGTTAGAAAAATTAAACCATGGCTTAACCCTACACAAAATCACGTTTTAAACACTTTGGGACCATTAAAAACTCCAAAATCAGACCCTAAAACCAAGCCCCAACCAGCAGCACGAAAATACAAAGTTAAAGCTTTAAAGATTCGAGTTGTCGGTGGTTACCTATTTCGAACTTTGGATTGGTGGACCAAGTGGTTGAGAGCTTGAGCTTGAGCTATGGAAGCTTGCTGGTCACCTCCTTCCTCTGCAGCTGGAGCACAAAATTTGGGGGAGGAAATGGCTGATCAAGCTTTAATAATAATATCCCAAAAGTGACCCTTTAGTTCATGTAACTAATTAAATCTTCTAGTTTAGTTAGGAACTAACTATATTTACTTGGATTAATCCCATGTGCAGATTTGAGAGACTTCTAGGAGGTGTAAGTGGCGTGATTTCTGCCCAAAATAATCAGATTCAAACTTTTAATTTTGACAAGAATTATCCAATGTGCTTCTAGATAGCTTTTGGGGCCCACATGCTACTAATTCAATTGACCAATCTTGACTAATCAGTTTTTTTAATCAAATTTGAGCATATCACATGCGCATAGGGGTTCCATAAAACTGATCCCCAATAATTAATTCCAATTTCCCACTTTATCGGTCAAATTTTGGGGTCTACCGGCCCTATCGGTCCGTCGGGTCCAAAAATGCGTCTTTTTGTACTTTTCTCCGTCTTTCCCGATATTCTCCTCTGCCTGGGCATATTCATGTGGTGCCTTCCCTCTTCCAAGGCGGCCCCACATTTGTCTCATTCCGCCCAAATTATCTCCTAACTGGTCCCTATCTGCCCCCTTTTCTATCGGTTTATCACCTGCGGGTCCCGCGTCTTGTATTTGGACCAGAACATGAGTAAAATCATCTGTTTTTCTCTCCCCTCACATATTGGACGAAATTCAATGCCCAAAGGACAAGGAATTGACCATTTTGCCCTTGCTTCATCATACCGGCTTTATGCCTCACCGGTGTCTTGCCCTGGGCCCGCACCTTTTTAAACCTGGGCCCACCAAAGACTCTTTTTTCCTCAAACATGCAGAGGATCTTTATCTGTCTAGGAAATGTCATACTTCTTGAACCGGCTTAGTAGTCTGCCTAATTTAGGCTTATTCTCAATTTTCAGGGTCCAAAATTCAGGATGTTACATTTCTCCCCCCGTAAAATAAATTTCGTCCTTGAAATTTCGGTTATATACAACTCATATTTCGGGACATAAAATTGGTGTAGCAGTTCTTTATGTCCTTAACAGTTTCCCCACGTCGCTTTCTGGGAGGACATTCCCTTCTAGATTGCTTTTCATAAGGAATACTTTTCGATATGGAAAACGTCATATAACCCATTATCGTGTGGTGGTAATGCCAATTGATACACCACGGGTTCATAGTATTTCAAGAAAATTGATATATTGAGGACTTAGTTTTCTCTACTTTACCGTTCTTTCAATTTCAGTAGTAGGAGATAATTTAAGAGGAACATGATTCCTCACATCAAATTCAAGAGGTTTCCTTACTTTATTAAAGTAACTCTTTTGCATGCTTTCTGCTGTAAGGAACCTCTTTCGGATCAGCTTAATTTGTTCTGAAGTTTCATTAATGATTTTCGGTTTGAACAATTTCCTCTTAGACATTTCTATTTAACAGATAGGAGATCTACACTTCTCCTATACAAGGCTTCACTTCCTTACTCAATTTACCTCTCGTTCTGTCACATACTGGCCATGTGACTCATTTCATCTATCACCTAGTACAAATCGTATGGTTTGCCAACCATAAGAGGTACTCTAGACATGCTAGTCTAAAGTCATCATGCCAGTAAGTATTCCACATCGTGCTAAGCAATCACAAGTCTTACAGCCCAGGGGTACCGCCCTATGCAAACTTGCACATCGGGTCTTACTGCCTTGAGCCTTTGCTCATCAACCTGTTTGAGCTTCCCCAATTTTAAGTTCTCAGACTATTCCCCTTGCTTGGCACGGTAACTGGCAAATATCATCATATTTATCCAGTTCAGATTTGTAGACCATTCTATCAGTTTCTGTTCCTGGATCAACATAATAACCAACTGCACCGCTTATATTTCAAAATAACAGTGATGACAGTCATGTCACCGCTTAATGTGTTGTCTCATATTCAACATTTTAGATTTTCACATATTTGAAAAATTTCTGTGGTCGCAGTACATTTTATAATCACACAAAACAATATTTACACCTTTTTCAAATTCGATCGCTGCCAGCTCAAATTTTCATGAAAACAATTCACCGGGACTATTTTCAAAAAGTATTCTCTATCGGCACACATCACTGAGCGGGATTATTCATTTCACAATTCAACACTCAAAAGATCTCACCATCACTTCAATCTGTAAGTACAGCAGTACATCCCAATCCTTTCATATACAAATCACTGCACTTGTCGGCCAATGTGAGAGAGTTTCCGTTCACGAGGGACCCAGTGTCCGCACTAGCACATACAATAACAGGACACCCACCGGAATCCCATACCGGGACAAGGACCATCATCCACAAAGCCCTGCTCCAAATGCCTGAGTGGGTGCCGACTAGACAAGGCAAATCACGCGCCCCTACAAGGCGAAACTACTCGGATTGGATGCATACACACTGCTGGTGCGAGTATCAATTTCTTAAACTAATCCCCTCAAAAGAACTTTCAACAATGGCCAGCGATTCCAAAACATTTTCAAAAACATCTGGTAAGACCCAGTAAACTGAGTACATCTACAACAATTTCTGGTCTCTACCACCCAAGACCTTCACGCCACTACAAACATGGTTCACAATTCAATTTCAAACCTGGGCTCCATTAGGACCCTACTTATGAGACAACATAATTCAAGTACAATCATTTCAAATTGTTCTCAATTTTGAAGAACATTTCATTTGGAATTTAGTTCAGAAAAATTCAATTTCAAAATTTCATATACATAGCAGATGCATTAGTAAATTCATAACTCAATTTTCACATATACCAGGAACCAGACAACTGACACAGAAGGTCATCAATTCCAATTACATCACGACTCTATCCTTGGCTACTCAAGCCATTCATAAGATACTCAGTCCATTTCATTTTCCTTTGTCAAGCCATTCCAGAACAATGCCTATATCTCGTAGGTTTACAACCTTTTTGGCACACTGTCCGGTATTCATGATTTAGTATCTGTAGGTTTCTGTCAGCCTATGGGCATTTTAGTCGCACAGAACTTAGGGCTTCTCATTGACCGAATATCCAATTCAACGACTTGAAGTCATACCCATTTAATAGGTCTCACTACCCACTGTACATTTGTATCACAACTCCTCTCAATGATACATAGTGTTGGAGCACTCCATGGTAATAATTCCTCATTCGGGATCATTTGTATATAATCTTCCGATAATGATCCAGCTCCAGGCATAGTCTCATGTTTGACTTCCTCTAACAGGTATTCAATCCACATCTTTCTGAAAACCGACTAGCCACTCCCATATCTACAATTATCGATTCTAATCATAAGACCAAAACCTGTGGTTATCAGGGTTCTAGCTATTATTCGGTTCCATTGAGGCATTAATCCTCAGTCATATACTCTCAGGGAATATTCTTTATTCAAGATCTTTCCCTATGCTGATACAGCAACTAATAGCCTCAAAATACCCCATATCATAAAGGTATTGTCCTTAAACATACCTCAAATAACATAATATCAATCAATACTATTGAGGTTTCTACTTGCAATCATTCTTTCTAAGGGAATATCATAAGATCAAAATCATTACCTAAAAACAAGTATCCTCAAAATACCTCATGTATACTGGTATTACACTCTACTGCCTTAACACACGCAGATCAATCAAATACTTAAGGAATCTATTGTTATCAAATCAGATTCCTAGGTCACTATTCGATCGTCAGCAACCCTAAGGATGCCTACCAGATCTTAGGTTCATCAACCTAATTCTGAAACCTCGATCATACCCAATAAACATGTTGTGATCATCATGATTCATGATAAACGTTCAGACACTATCCTCAAAATAACCTTGAATCAATAATTGTCAGATTCACAATTGACTCCCAACCTCAATATCAGTTGAGTTAAGTAATCATATTACCTTAACAATACCCAAAATACAGACTAGGATCATGATTCAAATTCCTAGTCTAAACCTTGAATATTCAAATAATATCAATCCTATTTACGAGATTCGGATCTAAATCCTTAATGTCATAGGGGTATAATCTAATATCATTTTATTACCTCAAGGTTAATTATTAATCCTCAATCATATCCCAAATATTCACAATTTAATGTCGAGGTTCCTACTCTATGGTATTGGAACCTTAATACAACCCAAGTCACATTTAACCTAGGCATTAATCCTACTTAAGATCATATTCAAGCCTAGTCTCAATCATACCCTTACCTATTCTAATATCCTCTTAATATCTCTGTGGATCACCATAAGTAACTCTTCTAAGTACTAAAACCTCAAATCAAAAGGATCTCACATTCCTATAGCACTTCCCAGGGGTCACCCATCCTGAAAATTGCTCTCGTCAAGCACGCTTAACTTTAAAGCGCCTATCAAATCGGGGGTACAGATACTGATACAAATCCATATTAGAGGTCCTAGAGTCAACAGCATAACCCACGTTCCGTGCTGTCTTAACCAAACGTGGAGTTTTAACTCACCAAAGCATAAGGTATACGTCCTTCTGCTCCATTCGCATAAAATTACTTCAGTACCCTTAACCATGTACCTTTTACCAGTACCGTCCAAACCATGCTCTGATACCAAAACTGTTACACCCCTACCGGCCTCGCCCTTTCAGGTGGCGGGTTAGAGGGATTCCTTTACTTAGTTACCTTCCCTTGTTTATTTGGTCCATTTAACTTATATCAGAGTGAGCGCAACAGAGCATTTAACCGGTTTAGACTATCTATTGTATTGGTAAAAGTAAAATAAACAGAAGGTAAAAGTCCCCGAATGGTTAAGGGTACAGTTATTCAGAATACATACCAAAACAAAATATACCGTTATCTCAAATATATGTACAAATGTGATAGGGCATTCCCTATTCTTCAGTCGGTATCGATAAGCACTTATCATTCCGAAAAGGGGTTCTTCACATCGGCACGTCTCCTTGTGACTACAGAAAAGTCTGGGGTCCGATAGTGGCCCCCAGAGTAACCGTCAATACTCAAATACTAAATGTGTAAGGAGTATGTATGTAACCATGTCAGATATAAAAACATCACATATATGCCAAACATACCACATATGCATCCAGATCATACCATAGTATAACATACACCACAATCCATAGAACCCGCATACCGCCTCACCAAGGCAAGCCTCGATCTCACAGACTCTCAACCCGTAAACCGCCCTCACTAGGCCAGCCCCGGACGGAACTCAACCCGCACAGCCGCCAATTAAGGCCGGCCTCGGACTGAACGTCCTCGCGCTAGGAATCACACAACACTGTATGCATATTTGGCACAACATATACAGAGCAAAAACACACATGGCAAACACAGACATACAGCAAAACACATAAAGATATCTGACTAAAACGGTTACTACCTGGTGTGGTGAGTACTATCCTTACATTATTGGGCCCACTGATTTTCCAAGGATTTCTTGACCTAAACATCATTGAAATACACTTATTCAGTATTTACAAAAATGCCACTACGTTTTTCCTACCAAAACCGAGCCCAACCTATTTTTCCAGAAATCCAGTGTTTCTGGCCCAACTTGTAAGATTTTTAATAAATTCCAAAAAAATCATTTTTACATGAGACCAGCGCCATTTGAACCATTGAAATGTCTATTTTTCATGAAAAATATTCTTAGACCCTAAAAGTACTTTTATTTTGGCGTGTCTCTCACTTTTCTCACCTGGGTCAGATTTCGCCCTGTTGCAGTAAGAATTAACTTTTCCAAATTTAGCTCTCAATTGGTACATTAAATATATATCGAATTACCTATCATAATGATGCCCCAGAAGTATAATTTTCACCTGTAAAATTTCAGCTCAAACCAATATCTCTACTGTTCTTAAAACATCTTTGAAGCTTCGCTGCCCAGAATCCAGAATACTGGCAGCAAGCCTTTTCTTTGAGTTTTTGGGGTTTTTGAGTTAGAAAAATTAAACCATGGCTTAACCCCACACAAAATCACGTTTTAAACACTTTGGGACCATTAAAAACTCCAAAATCAGACCCTAAAACCAAGCCCCAACCAGCAGCACGAAAATCCAAAGTTAAAGCTTTAAAGATTCGAGTTGTCGGTGGTTACCTATTTCGGAACTTTGGATTGGTGGACCAAGTGGTTGAGAGCTTGAGCTGAGCTATGGAAGCTTGCTGGTCACCTCCTTCCTCTGCAGCTGGAGCACAAAATTTGGGGGAGGAAATGGCTGATCAAGCTTTAATAATAATATCCCAAAAGTGACCCTTTGTTCATGTAACTAATTAAATCTTCTAGTTTAGTTAGGAACTAACTATATTTACTTGGATTAATCCCATGTGCAGATTTGAGAGACTTCTAGGAGGTGTAAGTGGCGTGATTTCTGCCCAAAATAATCAGATTCAAACTTTTAATTTTGACAAGAATTATCCAATGTGCTTCTAGATAGCTTTTGGGGCCCACGTGCTACTAATTCAATTGACCAATCTTGACTAATCAGTTTTTTATCAAATTTGAGCATATCACATGCGCATAGGGGTTCCATAAAACTGATCCCCAATAATTAATTCCAATTTCCCACTTTATCGGTCAAATTCGGGTTCTACCGGTCCCTATCAGGTGCCGTCGGGTCCAAAAATGCGTCTTTTGTACTTTTCTTCGTCTTTCCCAGATATTCCCCTCTGCCTGGGCATATTCATGTGGTGCCTTCCCTCTTCCAAGGCGGCCCCACATTTGTCTCATTCCGCCCAAATTATCCCTTAACTGGTCCCTATCGGCCCCCTTTTCTATCGGTTTATCGCCTGCGGGCCCCGCGTCTTGTGTTTGGACCAGAACATGAGTAAAATCATCTGCTTTTCTCTCCCCTCACATATTGGACGAAATTCAATGCCCAAAGGACAAGAAATTGACCATTTTGCCCTTGCTTCATCATACCGGCTTTATGCCTCACCGGTGTCTTGCCCTGGGCCCGCACCTTTTTAAACCTGGGCCCACCAAAGACTCTTTTTTTCCTCAACATGCAGAGGATCTTTATCTGTCCAGGAAATGTCATACTTCTTGAACCGGCTTAGTAGTCTGCCTAATTTAGGCTTATTCTCAATTTTCTGGGTCCAAAATTCAGGATGTTACATTTTCTCCACAAATGACCTTATGACATGTAGCACCAAGTTTTTCTCAATTGTGAATGTACTGAATGTATAAATTCACATTCTATGCTTATCCAAAAGATGAGTTTAGGATGCTTATCCCTAAATATTTTTTTAAATTGTTTTAAAAATAATTCTCCATGCACTAATGATAAATTAACTTAAGATATTGGGTATTGAAAAAAATATTTTTCAATGCAAGTCTAGAAAGTAATTAATTTGATATGCTTGGTCTAAAAAATATTTTAGGTGCAACATACAATTTAATCTAAATAAATAAAAATACATAAAAAATGGTTTCACCCCCAAAATTAGAGGGATGAGTAAGATGAGCATGGCAAAATTCACATTAGATGCTTCTTATGTGATTTTCTTTCTAATTAGAGGGATGAGGCCATTTTTTTTTAATTTTTTATATATTCTGTTTATTTAAATTAAATTATATGTTGCATTCTGAAATTTTTTTTTACACTTACTATCTCAAATTATTAATTTTCACAATACTAGTGTTACAAGAAAAACATTTCTCAATGCAAGACTGAAAATTAATTAATTTGAGATATTAAATGCAAAAAAAAAAAAACTTCAGGATACAACTTAAAGTTTTATCGAAATAAATAGAATGTATTAAAAAAAAAAGTGTAAAATACTCTAACCACCCTTCTGTTTTGCCTTAATTACACCGACCTCCCCTTGTATTTTGAAAACATACACTTTAGTCCAAATCATTAACACAGTTAAAGAATATTCTAAAAATATTTTTCAAGTATATTTTAAATTAAAAACCATATTAAAATAAATGTTGTTTACTAATTTACCCTTCATTATACCAATTTCCTAACTTATCTTATAATATTAATGTTCATTATGATGCATTTAATATTTTTAATAAATTTAATGTAGAATAAGTTTTAGTAATTTTTTTTATGTTGTAAATATTAATAACTTGTTCAAAATTTGATTAATTATTTTTAAAGATATAGGTTTAATAAAATATTCTTAAAAATTTTAAATTATAAGATAATTAATATACTAATCTCATAATAATATCATTTTATAATTATCTAACTTAATTGAATATATGTATGTATATATTATTGTAAAACATCATCATGCGTATTTAAGAATTACTTGATAAGTTTAATAAATAAAAAAGATTAAAAATTAAAAATTTATCAAAAAATAAAAATTTATAATGATGAAACTAATTAAATTTATAATATGATAATTTTAAAAGTACGAAAAATATGTACTAATTTGTTTTAAAATTTTGAATAAAGATATGTAATTAAAAAGATTATATGATAAGCAAATCGTATTTATTTTAAGGAGGGGCATTTTTGTCAAAATAATGAGTCAATGTTGTGATTTAACGGTCAACTAACGGTTAGATGGATGGAAGTTGAATCTCAAAACTAGAAGGGAAGTTTATGCAATATATATTTTGATCTTAAGGGAGGTTCATATAGGTTTTCAAAATAGAAGGGAGGTCTCTGTAATTTAGAGTAAATAGAGGGGAGGTTAATGTATTTTACTAAAAAAAAAAAAACCTCATTCCTCTAATTAGAGGCAAAAGTATATAAGAAACACCTAATAAAAAAGCACATAATGTGACCAACGGGGGTTGGTACAAGTGGTAAGCGGCTTGTGTCGCTTAAGTAAGGTCTCGGGTTCGAGCCTTGTGAATGCAAAAAATCCCCGTTGGGAGACTCACCCACCACAGCTAGGTGCGCGACCCGGGTCGGATCCAGATTAGTCGGGGCAAAGCCCCGATAAACCGGGTGGGCAACCAAAAAAAAAAAAAAAAAAAAAAAAAGCACATAATGTGAACCCGAATGTATCAAATCAATTATTGTTTCATTTTGTCCCAAAATCGTTATCAAATTTCAACGCCCTCCTGGTTTTTCTAGTCTATTAAATTAGATACTATTACTATTCAAATACAAGTAACCGAAATCTTTGACAATTACCCGTGAACATATATCACAGTTAAGCTCAGTCAAATGAATTGATTTGCAAGTTAAATTAAAATTCTCAAATATATTTATATATTTATTATTAAGAAATCAGAGTAATTAAATCTCGTAATACTACTTTTATTATTTCATTTTTTGGCCAAAACTTTTATGATTTGATGAATCTATGTATTCTACCAATTTCTAAAAACAATCTAATGGCACGTTAACTTTGGGTCAAACTTTCTTAATCTTTTCAAAAGAACATTATGAACAAGAAATGAGTTTGAACGTTTGTAATTCCGAAGATCTGATATATTAAATCTTAAATGTATAATAGTTATCATTGAATCCGTATCGTTCATGTCCATATATATCACAATGGCCCAATAATTGATGGTTCTAGCTACCCCAATAAAATTTGATGCCTCTAACAAATGCCAACTTCCTCCCTATTTATATATACAAATAACCACCCTTTCTCAACTAGCAAAGGGGTTGAATACTCTCACCAAAGAGAGGGGATTCGATCCTGGAGTTGGTCAAGGTATTGGGTGAGGCATCCTAGCTTCGAGTCTTAGGTAAACGCCTAACGGTAATAGACGGCTCATCCCGCCCAACATTGTTATCATCTAGGAGAAGGAGAGACTTCGTCTTGCCCTTGGATTGTGGATGAAGTCAACTCCTTTTCTAAAATATTTGTATATATAAAAAAAATTATATATGTATGTATGTATGTATACACACACACATATACATACAAATAACCGTACGCTATAAGAAAAAAGTACTCTCCCTCCCCTATAAATGGAACCTTAAACACACATATCAATCACACCATAGAACAGAAATCAGAAATCAGATTCAGTGATTAAGTGACAATGATTTCTCTAATTTTCTTCGTCTTTTGCTGCTTCTTCTCACAATTTTCTCATCAAGCTTTAGCATTAGATTTCTGTGTTGCAGATTATGCAGCACCTATGAGTCCATCAGGACATTCTTGCAAAGATCCTTCAAAAGTGACTGTCAATGATTTTGTGTTCTCTGGTTTAGATGTTTCTGGAAACAGCTCAAAGATCTTCAAGTTTGGGTTCAAATCTGCGTCTGATACTGAGCTTCCTGGTCTTAATGGACTTGGCTTTTCGTTGGCTCGTGCTGATTTTGAAAAAGGAGCTGTTGTACCAATTCATGCTCATCCTGATGCTTCAGAAATTTCTCTTGTTTTGGAAGGAAAAGTCACTTTTGGTTTCATTGCTTCGGATAACACTGTCTACCAAAAGTCTCTTGTCAAAGGAGATGTTTTCGTTGTTCCTCAAGGTTTAATGCATTACGCTTTCAATGAGGGTAATATTTATATATGCATTATGTGATTTAATTTTCTGTTGCTCTTCTCTTTTTCCCTTTTAAATAAAAATTATGGTTTCGTTTTATAAAATATAATGTGGAATATATTGCAAAGGAACATGCGGTTAGGGAAAGGAACAAGGAAGCTCTCCTTTTTCCCAATTTCCTCTTTTTTTCTAAATTTAATAATTTATAAAATTGTTATTAGAAAGATTCCTCTGGCAGAAACATTTACCTTGAGCAATTCAGCCCAGAGTCTTTTGCTAATAAAAAGGAAAGAAACACAGTTGCCTTATAGGGTTAGTTTATGTCCCTATTACAAAATTAAAAATCTTATATTCCAATTATTATTATTTTACCAACCAATATTCCTATATTAAGAAATACTTTTGCAGCTATTACAAAAGTAACCATTGTAAAAAAAAAAAAAAAAAAAAAAAAGATCGATATCTAATGATATGCATATTTCACTTGAGATCTTGAATTCTATAACAGAAGTAATTATAATAAACTGTATTAGTGACAATTAATATTTATGATGATTGTATTTTTGTTTCAGGTGACACTCCAGCACCAGTAATTGTGGGATTTTCTAGTTCAAAGCCAAGCGTTCAACTTATGGACTTAGCACTCTTCAGAAGCAATTTAGCCTCACAAGTGATAACATCAAGCACTTTGATTGGTGCTGAAGAGGTCAAGAGACTGAAGGCCATTTTTGGAGGCTCTGGATAAAAAATATGAAAAAAATTATATAATGTTATAACATCATATGAGCGTAAATAAAGTTTTGCTTATCTCTATTTGTTGCTTAATAAATTATGTTAATCATCGTTGTATTGACTCGCCAAGAGATTGGGAAATGGGATAGAGAAAAATAATCTAATTGAGAAGCAGAGTCTCCCTATCTATAAGATATTTTTTATTATTATCTTATGTTTGTATATTTTTTTCATTATCATATAGACACATATTGCTCATATATAATCAATTTAGCGGTGGAATATCATTGCTAAACAATTAATTAGTGACCATCTATTTTACAGAAGAATAAATTTTGTCATGAACCCATTGTTTTGTTTATATTTTACAATTTCATTACATGACTTGTTACAATCCAACAGATTCATCATCTTTAAAATAAAATGAATCAAGAGTAAAATTGAGGCAGCAGTGTCATAAATAAATAGAATTGTCTAAACATGATCTTTAATTAGGTCATAATTAAGCGGTGGAAGTTATGGATACACGCTGGCAAAAACAAGAAAGTTATGGATACCGATAAACATATAGTCACAATTAGAGGCAAGACTTTTTACCTCAGTTAGAGGATCTTATAATATCGTAAGCACATAATAATTACTGATATATTCTAAATTCACATCGATAAAATAAATAACGCAGAAAAAGACTTTCCACGTGGGTTACAGGTTGCTAAATGTTTAACCAAGGATTGATGAATATGAGAGGAAAGTTAAAGCTCATAACTATATTGGTTGACTTACACACACACACAAAAAAAAAAAAAGACTTTTTGTAACATTTAAAATTATGTATTTGTAGCGGTATTAACCGCTACAAATAACATTAATAGCGGTTGTAAGAACTGTTAAAAAATACACTTTTTGCAAGTTGTAAGCTGTTTTGTCTTGGTTTATAAAAACCACTACTCATGTAACTAAATAGCTATTGTTACTGCAGTGGTTCGTTATCACCGCTATAGAATGACATTAAGATGTCATATTGTATTAACATTTTATAGCCGTACAAAACCGCTAGTTGAAATTACACAACTTTGTAACGGTTTTTTAATTGCTACAAATAACATCGCGGATTTTTAAAAATTGGCGGCAAAAGATTGTAGCTATTATAAAACCGCTATACTATTGGATGGAATTTTAAAAAATGGAGCTAAAATATGAAATAAATTTTGTAGCAACTAAAAAATTGCTACAAAATATGAAAAGTTTGTAGCTTTTGTAAAATCGATACAAATTTTATGTGAAATTTGAAAATTGCGTCAAAATTTTTTTATCAAAATTTGCAAATGTAATAAAACCACTACAAAAATAATACATTCAAAAAAAAAAAAAAAATTCATAGTTACGTTGGAGTTGTTTTTTAATTAATTTTTATTTAAAAGATAATTTATATGATAAAATTTAATATTGTTTAAAAAATAATATTGATAAATGATATTTGAATATGGATATGATACGTGTATAAACCTAAATTATCCTTACTATTGAGAACCCTTTGATAACCCATGAAGCACCACTTTCGACTGGAAAGACGTGTTGAGTCAGAGTCAAAATTGCAAGTTGGATACAGCATCCCAATATGCACATTCCACCCAGATAATGTTCCCAAGCCAAGAAAGTTATTTATCGTCCACATCAAGACTGCATGCAAGTTGAACAGTGTCTTCTCGTGTGCGTCATACGTCTCGATTCCGACATTTCACAAGTCTAGCAACTTCACAATAAGCGATTGGTGATATACATCAATGTCATTTCTCGATGCCTTTTTGCTTGGAGTGATCATAGAAAAAATGGAGGAGGTTTGTTTCATACACATTCGGGGGCAAGTTGTAGGGAATTAAGACAATAGGCCAAATATTGTAACTTGTGCTAAGATTCCCAAATGAATTAAAACCGTTGGTCACCAAAGCAAGAAAAACATTTCTAGGGTCCGTTGTGAAAGCTGAAAAGTTTGAGTCGAATGCTTTACATGCTTCTATATCCTATGGATGTCTTAGTTTACCATCTTTGTTCATGTCAACTTCATGTCACCTTATATGCTCGGATGTTTTACACTACTACAAAAAACATAAAAAAAGGTCCTAAATTTGACCCATTTAACGTCCTTTTTTTAGGGAATTCAGGTCGTCTTACATAAGGCGACCTGAATTTAATTCAGGTCGCCTAATGTAAGGTGACTTGAATTTAAATCAGTCGCCTTAGTTAAGGTGACTTGAATTTAAATTCAGGTCGCCTTACTGCTTTTTTTTTTTTTAAAAAAAAACCCCACGGGGTTGGCCACGGAAGAACAAATCAAAGAGTGTTGAAGGAGTAGGAATAGATCGAAAGAGAAGATGGGGTGTAGAGGAGAGAAGAGGAAGGCGTATGTACAGATCGAAAATGAGAAGAGGAAGGCGTACGTGGGGGAATTAAATGGTGTGCAGAGGAGAGAAGGGATAAATGAAATTAAAAAATTTCGTTTTAGGCGACCTGAATTAGTATTTAGGTTGTCTAAAGTCTCAAAAAATTTAGGCGACCTAAATTAATATTTAGGTTGTCTAAAGTCTCAAAAATGATATCAATTTTCAAGATTTTTTTGGAGCCAAAAAATCCTAAATGGCGCCAAATATTTCATTTTAGGCGACCGAATTAGTATTTAGGTTGTCCCAAAAAAAAAAATTTAGGCGACCTAAATTCATATTTAGGTTGTCTAAAGTCTCAAAAATGATATCAATTTTCAAGATTTTTTTGAAACCAAAAAAATCCGCCAAATATTTCATTTTAGGCGACCTGAATTAGTATTTAGGTTGTCTAAAGTCTCAAAAAATTTTAGGCAACCTAAATTAATATTTAGGTTGTCTAAAGTTTCAAAAATTATATCAATTTTCAAGATTTTTTTGGAGCCAAAAATTCCACCAAATATTTCATTTTAGGAGACCTGAATTAATATTCAGTGTCGCCTAAAAATCAAAATTGGCGACCGAATTAAATTCAGGTCGCCAATGTTAAAAAAATTTAAAAAACAAAACCACTTACGGCGCCAAACAAATAAATTTTATTCCCAAAAAATTATTCCAATTTGGGCGACCGAATTCATTTCGTGTCGCCTAAATTCAAAATTTACGACCCGAATTCAATTCGTCGCCTAAATTCAAATATTGGATTCAGGTCGCCTAAATTCACGCCATAAATGATTTTTACTCCAAAGAACATTAAATACCATGGCGCCAAACAAAAAATTCTGGCGCGAAACTACTTAAAGCGTCCTGAAATTATGTTAGAACGCCAAAAATCAATTTTACAAGTCCTAAACTTTTATTCGGACGCCAAGCTCATTTTCCTTCCATATATTTACAAGAATGTCACTTGCCTTCATTTTTTACTTCCTATTTTTAAATAAGGACGTTTTTAGGGTAGTAATATCCAATTTTTGTAGTAGTGTTAGACGACATAAACAATCTTTGTAAGCGAGGTTTTAAAGGAAAATACCTAAAAATCTTTGATGGCTAAGATTCCTAAACGGATTAAAACCGTTGGTTGCCAAAGCAAGCCAAACATTTCTAGGCTTCTGGACCTGTTGATGTTTTAGTTTACCATCTTCGTTCTTATCGACCTCATACTACCTTATATACTCAACTATTTTAAACAACATAAACAATCTTTGTAAGCAAGGTTTTAAAGGAAAGTACCTAAGAATCTTTGATGGTTAAGATTCAAACAGATTAAAATTGTTGGTAGCCAAAGCAAGCCAAACATTTTTAGGGTCAACCGCAATTGCTGGAAAGTTTGAGTTGAACGCTTTCCAAGCTTCAACATACCGTTGATGTCTTAGTTTACCATCTTCATTTTTGTCAACTTCATGCCCCAACATATGGTGTCTCTAGGAGGAAGGCTCTCTTGATATTGAGGTTATAGAACATCATAAATAGTTTATGCACTTGAGAATAGAAACAGCAAATAAGGAAAAGGGGTTCCTAACAGTGGTATATGCGAGCCCCAACCGTGTGTACCATCGTACACTGTGGAATGAGTTGTTTCATATTAGAGATGATATACAGGGACCTTGGTTCATTGAGGATGACTTTAATGCAACCTTACTGGTGCAAGAGAGGCGATCTTGTGCTCCCTTGAAGCTTATGAAAGGTGGAGAGTACTCATGATGGGTTGAAGACATGAACCTAGTGGACTTGGGATTTGATGGACCAACTTTTACGTGGAAGAGAGGGACTACAGAAGCTCGGTTTGATCATATACTTTCTAATGAAGAATGGTATGCTAGGTATGTCGATACTAAATTGTTTCATTTGCCTCATTATAAATCTGATCATCAACCTTTGTTATTGAGAATGGATGGCTCTTTTACACATGAGCCAATTCAAAGGCCTTTTCGTTTTATTGCATCTTGAGTTCTACATGAAACTTTCAATGATATAGTCAAGGAGGAGTGGAGTTCTTCAAAAGAGTGGGGGGAAATATTAAAAGATTCGCTTATGCTTGCCGTCGATGGAACAGAGAAATTTTTGGACATACCTAACAATGTAAGAGCCAAATCCTTCATAGGCTGGACGGTGTGACTAAAGCAATGGTTAGAGGGTGTAATCTTATGTTTTTGGAAGACCTACAGAAAGAGCTATGGATAGAACTTGATGAGACTTTGATGTAGGAAACTCTAATGTGCGCAAAAAGTCAGAGTTAATTATGCAATTGATGGGGATTATAATACAAGATGGTTTCATATCCAAGCTAATAGTCAAAGGAAGAATAATAGAATTGATGCTATTTGTATTAGTAATAGGAACTGGTGCTTTGAGGAGGAGGAGATTAAAACACATGCAACAGATTATTTTTCAACTTTGTCCACGAAGGAAGTAGTACAACGTTGAAACCTTATGTGTAGCGTCTCATATCCACTACTCTTGGAGGTACATGACCATGTGTGTGGGAGGGATGTTGATGAAGTTGAGATTAAGGATGCACTGTTCAGAATAGGGGCCCTCAAATCCCTGGGGCTGGACGGGTTTAATGCTCTCGTTTTTCAACACAAGTGGGACATAGTTAGGGATTCCGTCGTGCAGTTTGTTAAGAAGGTTTTCTGCCATTCGGATCTGATTCGTGATGTTAATGGAACGCTCATTGTGTTAATCTCGAAGAAGGACCACCCAGAGTCATTTAGACACCTTAGGCCAATTAGCTTTTGTAATGTCATATAAAAGCTAATTACCAAAGTTGTGATAAATAGAATGAAGTGTTTTATGGCCCATGTGATTGCACCAAACCAGTGTAGTTTTGTGCCAGGTATCAAGAACTCAGATAATATAATCATGAGGTGATCCACTCTATGCAAACAATAGGAGGGAAGAGGAGATATATGACCATTAAATTTAATCTAGAAAAGGCGTATGATAAGGTGAATTGGAAGTTTCTTGTTCAATGTCTACATGAGCTTAAACTTCTTTAGATGCTTATTCAGGTGGTGGAGTACTGTATTAACACTGTGAATCTGCAACTGTTGTGGAATGGAAGTAAGGCGGAATGAATGTTTCCAATCCTCATGTGGGGTCAGACAAGATGATCCTTTTTCACCTTATCTATTCATGAATTGTATTGAAAAATTAGCTCATATGATACAAGGAAGAATGGCAGGGGAAGTATGGAAGCTTATTGGACTCATAAAGAAGGGCTCACCTATATCACATATACTCTTTGCATATGATATTATCTTGTTTACTGAAGCATCCCTTCAACAAGCAGAGATGGTGCGTGATTGTTTAGCTCATTTCTGTGAGTGATTAGGTCTAAAGGCAAACTCCTCTAAGACTCGTGTTTCCTTCTCGAAAATATTAACCATAGTAGGTGCACGGATCTTAGCACGACCCTTAGATTCACTCAAACATCAGACCTTAGGAAGTACCTGAGGGTGCAACTTCATCATACGAGGATTGGGAAGGAAAGTTTCTAGGTGGGGTTGATAAGGTTAAAGAAAGACTGACTCAGTGTAAAGGTATATTTTTCTCTCTAGTTGGAAAGTTGACGCTCATTTTAGTGGTTTCCTCATTTATCCCGGCATATACTATGCAACCTCTCATCTTCCTAGGAATGTCTGTGAAACTATGGACAAATATAATTGACCATTATTGTAGGGTAGTACAAAGGAAAGTCATTGGACACATCTTGTAGATTGGGATGAGGTGTGTAAGGAGAATAGGAAGGGTGGCTTGGGATTGAGGTATGCTAAATTTCAAAACCAAGCTTTCCTCATGAAGCTAGGATGGAAGCTGGTCACTCACAAGGATGCTTTTTGGGTTAGAGTAGTACGAGATAAATATAAATGTGGGGAGGATCTTCTCCTTCACTTATCCTTTAAAAGCCTGAGTTCAAATGTATGAACATGAATAAATAAAACATGGAATACAGTTCTTGGAGTACTTGCAATTGATCATGATTTGAATTCAGTAAAATGGAAATAGGAGAGTAATGAAGAATTCTCTGTGAAATTTGCATATCGAGTGTTATCAAGAAATGTTCAAGCTCGGGGAAGAGATTGGGGTGGAGTGTGGAAAGTTAGGGCACCTTAAAGATGCAACACACTTCTTTGGTTATTACATCATCAGAGTCTACTCACGAATGCTTGTCGGAAGAGAAGGGGTCTAATGATGGATGCGGGGTTCCCTTTATGTGAGGCAAATTTAGAAGACACTGTCCATGCTTTTAGGGATTCTTCGTTCTCAAAAGCTATATGATAGAAGGTTGTGTGACTAACATAGTGGCGTAGGTTTTGTAATATGAGTCTTTCTAATTGGGTGTGGTGCAATATACGAGGCCAGAAGGTAACAAGTCGAGAGTGGGCTTCCAGATTTACAATCTTGTGTTGGTGGATGTGGCGATGGAGGAACTTGTTTGTTTTTTAGAAGAAATTTGTCTCCAATGAAAACATTTTAGCTAGTACAAGCACAATGGTAGAGTGCATAAATCTCTCAAATGATCATTTATTCGGGAGTGAATGTGGATGGTGCTTTCTTAGTTATAACTTTGAAACGTGCTTTGTGGGGGTCTGATTCGAAATTCCACTAGGAGCTTTATTAAAGGTTTCATACATCCTATTGATGATGAGGATGAACTAACTACGGAAATTTGGGCTTATCATCTTGGCTTAAGAATGGCATGGGCTATAGGAAAGTATTGGTGGAAACAGATTTCACGGAGTGTCTTGACCTTATTCTTCATGGAGACAAACAAATTCATAAGGACTCTGGTCTTCTTGAGGAAGTGAAAGTGTTGCTAGAAATGGACTTGGAAACAAAGATCACCTACTTGCCTCGTTCAAACAACTATGCAGCGGATATCTAGCAAAGAGAGGACTTGAAACAGGGCAAGGGCTCCATGAAGTTTATCAGCCTTCAGAGGCTCTAACAATGATACTTTGTCAGGATTGTAATGGGTAGATTGATCGCATAAGGTGTCAGATGAGGTGTCTCAATTGAATATATATATATATATATATATAATCATTTCCAATGTGCCAAAAAAAAAAGTACCCCCTAAAATGATAGTATGGTCTACTTTGGAAGCTTAGTTATCTCCTACATGATATACAAGCCGAGAAATTTGAATATGTTTTTATCTCATATTTTTAATTTTTTAATGAAAAAAATATTTTAGGGGAAATAAAAAAAGGAACTTTGAAATTGTAAGTTCCTAAATTAGGATTGTTACAAATGAAAGACGGAATATCACCAAGTGGGGGTGAATTGGAGATATAAAATTTTATTCGAAAATGCTCAAACCGATTAATTAAAATAGAGAGAAACGAGAGAAGTGTTAGTTCTCTAAAGGTTTTGATGATCTCCAATGATTGTGAACAAAGCATGAGGTTTTGCTCTCAATTGTTGAAAAACTCACTGTGAGAGCAAACCTTGAGGTTTGCACAGAAACCTCGAGGTTTGGCCTTACAGAGATGAACTAAAAGCTTCTGGACAAAGCAAACCTCAAGGTTTTCAAAGAAACCTCAAGGTTTCAGGGAAAACCTCAAGGTTTCTGTTTTAACTCGAAAATTTCAGGTTTCACAAAATTGTGTGAAACCTCGAGGTTCCAAACCTCGAGGTTTTGTCCTACCAGAGAAAGCTCAGTTTCACCCAGTTGTGAAAACCTCCGGGTTTATGGAAAACCTCCAGGTTTAAGCTCAAATGATGTTTTTGAAGTTTCTCAAAAATATGAGAAACCTCGAGGTTTCTGACAAACCTCGAGGTTTGTCCAGTGCAGAGGTTCTCGCGCTTTTCCAAATTTTCAAAACCTCTAGGTTTCCTTAAAACCTCCAGTTTTTCGTTTTAGCCCAAAACTCAGATTTCATCGTTTAAGTAAAACCTCGAGTTTTGCTTGAAAACCTCGAGGTTTCGACATCCAGAGAGCAATCGATTTTTCACTCATTTCGAAAACCTCCGGTTTGTTCTTGGCGCGATTTTGCAAGGTTTCACATTTGAAGTGAAACCTCGAGGTTTCTAAGAAAACCTCGAGGTTTTGTCGCAGACACTAAGGCTTTCGCAACCTCAAAAACCTCCAGTTTTGAAGAACAAACCTCGAGGTTTTCGCGCCCTTCGAATTTCAAATTCTGGGATTTTCTGAAACCTTCTTGTTTGATCTTAATACTTCCTATGATTAATCTCTAATGTTTCTAGATATGTTTAACCACTTTTTTGGTGAGTTTCAGATAGATTAGAGAATGCACATTGAAGGTTTAAAGCTAAAGCAAAAGCAAAAGTGATGTCAACAAATTAAATGCAAACCCAGAGAGTTGCATTCTTTTGGGTAATCCTTCTGCACACGCCTACAAAGAATTAAAGAATGATTTCTACTTCCAGCAGCTGCTATTACAACGGACAAATTCACAGAAAGTCAACTCAGAACTTCTGCCCAGTTGGATTAGGTGAAGTTTAGAGAGAGAAGAAGACCTAAACGAACCAACCTTGTCTAATGAAGGCAACGGTTATAATCAAGATTACAACGGTCATTTAATGCACTCTTAGTATAAATAGAGTTGCATTCAATTCTTCTCAACAACTACAACTACGAAAACGAAATACATTCAAAGTTTTACATTCATTTCTTCGCTTTCAACCGTATTGTATCTTTTGATACATTTGTGCTTCATGATTATTTCTATCCACTCTTAGAGAGAGTTTCGTTTGTAAAACATTTATTGTAAAGAATCACAAGTCCGGGACTTGGTGATTGGGAGCATTGATTACAACTTGTAAGGGGGAGTGAGTTCTAGTGAGAGAACTACTCTTGAGTGCGAGTGTGTAATCAATTGTGATAGTGAAAAACCAGAGAGTCTCTGGGACCGGACGTAGGTCAAGAGGTTAGACCGAACCAAGATAAATTCGTGTGTCTTGCTCTTCTCCTTCTTACTGTTCATCTCTATTTTCGCCGCCATATACGAGCAGTTTTAAAAAGATTTTAAAATCCCCAATTCACCCCCCCTCTTAGTGATTTAGCTCCACTTTCAAGAAGAATAGAAGAAAGATGAACATAGGCTCATTATGACAATTGATTAATTTCAACTGCCAAAATTCAACATTACAAAACTAAATAAGGAAATCTTCCAAGCGAGTTAAAGAAAATAAAAGTTCCTGATGGATATTCAAGCAACATTTCATGATGTATTGACATGCAACCTTGAAAGGTTGTTGGGGTCAAGATTCACGACTTTCATATTCTTATGCACTAGTTACTTTCGTTGGCAATAAAAAAATGATGCCTCTCGATGTGTCCATCTCTTGAAAGTTGTGTTCCAAGGTTTTAATTGTTGAGTAACTCGATCAGCTGCAACACTAACATTCTTTCGCTTTATCATTGTGAGATGATCTTTCCTCCGCTCTTTTCACAGTGATGGTTCACCTGACAGTCCACCTTGTTCATGAAACAAAGCTCCCTTGCCCAGTTCAATATTGATGGATGTATCATATTGAAAGGTACTCATTTTACATATGTGTATTAGCATTACTCTCTAAATTTGCTAGTCACTTATTTAATCATTTATGGAAATTTTTTCCTTCTTTAATCCATAGGTTTCTTGGAAAATTAAAATCTTGCGGGAGTAAGGTGTTGCCAGAAGGTTCTATAGCTGAAAATTATATAGAGGATGAAGTCTTGTATTTATGTTCTATGTACTTTAATGACATTGAGACGTCTTTCAACAAACCTCCTCGTGTAGACAATTCTCTTGAACCTGAGGCATCCTCAAGAGAGTTGTTAATCCCCCGTGTTAGTAAACTAGTTGGAGGAAGTGAAAACTTCAAACTAACAACAACTAAGAAGTTGCAAGCACAAAGATATATTTTTGATTAATTGCTCTAAAGTTGAACCCTTCATTCAGTAAGGATTCTACACTTATATGTTATCTTATATATTTCCTAACATTTTATACTTACATTTCATAATAATAATCTCATGATTAATTGCAGAGTCATTTGAAGTGTCAACTCAAGATTCAGACACAAACATCCTCCAAAATTGACAAAAAGGTCCACAGAGAATTCCTAGCTTGGTTTGCATGCAAAATACTAAATGACCACAATCCGCACTCATTAGATTTCAGAGCTCTTGCAATCGACCCTTATGACCATACTATCAGGTTTACAATATAAAATGTCAATTGTTTCAAGTTTTGCATATTTTCATGAGATCAATATTGTTAACCCAAAACTCGGGTGTTTATGGCACCCTTGGGACAAGGAGTTATGCGATCAGTAGTTACGGCAACATGCAGTTTGAAGACATCACTTATTATGAAAAACTTCTTGATGTAGTCCAACTAAATTACCAAGGCTATTTCACTGTGACACTATTCAAGTATTTGTGGGAAAATACAACAACTTCTTGGGGACTAACAACTAACGACTTAGGCATCACATTAGTAAATTTCTCTCGGCCAATTCACACTGGTCAATCTCAAGATGATTAGCTATATATTCTTACCTTAGAGGCACACCAGGTTTATTATGTTGAGGACAAGAGGCACATGAATATGGTAGTTCACTTAAAGCCTTGAGACCTTTATGACATGGGCGATGGTGATAACATTGCTTACGAGAGTAAGCCATTTCAGCCCGCCCATTTCGAAAAAATTTCGCTAAAGGTGATGCCAATTTTCTCATAGTTCGGTGTGTTTTTATATGTTTAGTTTTTTATCACTTAATTTAAGTTTAATTGTTATACAAACATATTAAACTCACAACTAACTTTTTCTCCACACATTTTTTGTAGGGATGGCGATGACGAATGGTTAAACAAATTTTGTTTTTGTTCTTGTAAGCCTCTATTTTTTTTAATAAAAAAAAAAATGTATGTAGGGTTTTTATAATGCTAAATAACAAAGAAAACCTGCACAAAAAGTACAACTACTACAACTACCGACATAAACTCGCCACAAAAACAAGCATTGACCGCTACAAGAGTTGCACAGATCCCTATAAAGACCCACACCACACCTTATTTCACACACTCCTTTATTTCTTTCCACCCACCTTCTCTCTCGCTTTCTCTTCTTGTCAACGTTTTCTAAAGAGGTTAAATGCTGAGTAAGGTGATCAAATATGGTAAAAAAAATTTAAAATATTTGATTTCAATGTTTTTCTTTCTTATAATATTGATACTAATTATTTTTTTCTCTTCCATAATTTTAAGGATATTTTCTCAACATTCCTTCACATCATCAACATTCATTCCATAATCAAATATCATTAAGTAGACATCATAAGTTCATATTATCTAAACATTCTCAGTACTATACCTATATAATATTTATATTTATCTAACTTAAGTAAATAATTTTTTAAAATATTAATTATTATCATTTAAATAATAAAATACTGTAAAAAAAATGGGCACAAATTATGGATTCTTTTTTTAAAAAAAATTGCAATATCTTTTTAAGAACCGCTACGATGTTAATTCAAATTCGCTTGACAAAATTTGGCACACTTTTTGAAATTTAATTCAATATTTGTAGTGGTTGTGAAACTAATTTGTAGCGGTTTTATAACCGCTACAAATTTAACTCAAATTAAATGTAAAATTTGGCACAATTTTTGAAATTCTATTCAATATTTGTAGTCGTTTTACGACCGCTACCAATTTTTGCTACCAATTTTTTAAAATTCATTGAAGTACTTAGCAGCGGTTTGTTAACCGTTACAAAGTTGGCACAAATTTCTCAAATTTTTTGCCATCATTACCGCTACAAAAATTTTACACAATCCATCATCTCGATCTCATCTTATAGCGGTGATTAATAAATACTAAAAGTATAGTACCGGTTTTATTACGTGATTTTAACCCTATAAAAAGTATGTTTTTTTTTTTTTTGTAGTGAGAGAACATAGGAAATAAGACTGAAAGCTACCAAACAAAGCATGAAGTAATAAAGAAAGGTGTCACTGAGATGAAAAAGGGAATAGCACATGAACCACACAGATGTGGAGCGAAGCAAGAGCCTCTCTCACTAACCCATCGCTATGGGACCTAAAGCAACTTTCTGAAACAACAATAACAACAACAATAATAATAAAGAAAGATAATTGATCCATAACAATAGTAATACTACTTCGTTCCTAATTATAGGAACACTTTTGTCGTACAAAAAAATGTTCCTATAATTAAGATCGGAGAGAGTATAAGTTTTCTTTGTGGGACAAATAGAACTCCTCCGGTCATAAATATATGACATAGTTTGTAGTGCAATTTGAACTTCAAACTATGTCATATATTTAAGACAATTGTACTACAAACTATATCCCGTATTTATGACGAGAGATAGTAGTATAAGTTAGAACTCATATCTTTCTACATATATAATTGTTGTTGGCAAAAAAAAAAAAAAAGTACTACATATATAATTGTTGAATTGTTGGGGAAAAATGTGTAATTGCTGCAATTGTCGCTCAAATTTTTCTTTTTCTTTCTTTGATCGTAAATAGTGACTTAAATATGCTGGAGTTGAATTAATGATTTAAATTGTGACTCATCAGGTTATATGGTGTAAATCCTAATCTTAATTCTTAATAACTCAAATTATATTTCGGGTATTGAACAAAAAATTATATTTCAGGTAAAAAATAAGCTCAATTATATTATAGAGTCAACATTTAATTAAAAATAATTTTATTAGTAAATGTCTTACTATCATGAACCAGCCATCAATGCCATTTCTTAGAACTATTCGAGTAAAATACATCAATTTCCCCAACTCTAAATTATAGAGACATCTTTTCTATTTTTGAAAACCTATATAGACCTTCTCTAAAATCAAAATATATGTTGTAGAAATATCCCTTCTATTTTTTGAAATTCAACTTCCATCCGCCAACCGTTAGCATTTACTCATAATTTTGACAAAATAACTCTCATTAATATAAAGTATTATTTAATAATTATCTAACCACATATCTTTATCCAAAATTCAAAATTAATTTTAAAATATGTTTTCAAATTTTATACTAAAATGATTTCCATATTACAAAGTTAATTAATATTGTAATTATAAATTGTTATTTTTCAATAAATTTAAATGTTTAATCTCATTTATTTATTAAATATAAGAGTAAATACCCTTTTTGGTCTCCTCGACAAAAACACGATCCCTATTTTGATCCCTTACAAAAAAAAGGTCCTTTTTTAGTCCATAAAAAGAACGAATAAGGTCGTTTGGTTGACATTTTGGTCCCTCACAAATTTCCAAAAGTCATTTTTAATCCCTTAAAAAGGACGAATAAGGGTCAATTTTTTTGTAAGAGACCAAAACGGGTCCGTGTTTTGTCAAGGACCGAAAGGGTATTTGCTCTAAATTTAATATGATGTAATTAATATTTTAAATACTTATATTGGGTAAAACATATTTCAGTAAATATAGGTTTATTAAAAAAATTACTAAATTTTTTGATAAGTTGTGAATATTTTCACATAAAGAATTACTTCAATCCCCGCCCCAAAAAAAAAAAAATATCTAGTAAAATTATTAAATAGATCATCAATAAATATTAATGTTAAAAGATAAATAGGGATTTGGTACAATGGTGCAAACAAGATTTATTCTAATATGGTTTTTAATTAAAAAAATATACTTCAAGAATCTTTTCGGAATATTTTTAAACGATGTTAATGATAATTCGGACTAAAATATATGTTTTCAAAATAGAGGGAAAATCTGTAATTAAGGCAAAACATAAAGGTGATCAAAGTTTTTTTTTTTTTGGGTATAATACATGGGCCTTAGCCCAATCTTATTCCTGCATCATAACAAGATCTTAGGTACGCTATACCCATACAATCTCTAGCCAAAAGACTACTTACAAAGAGAGGAGGACTCTCAAAAATAACCCTACTCTCCTCCTGTGAGCAACTATGCTTGGCAAGAGCATTAGCACAGCAATTGCCATCCTTGGACACATGAACAAAGGAAACATGCACAAATTTCTTAACCAATCTCCTAATCAGCCTTAACAGCTTTGACTTTGGGTCATCAAACACCTGGACATTATTCAACATATTTATTACAGTTAAAGAATCGGACTCTACCACTATGCTGTTAAACTTGTAATATCTTCGGATATTTCCTTTACTTCAGTGTTCATCATTTTATCTACTCTGCGAGA
Source organism: Acacia acuminata (assembly GCA_019022655.1). Classification (NCBI taxonomy): domain Eukaryota; kingdom Viridiplantae; phylum Streptophyta; class Magnoliopsida; order Fabales; family Fabaceae; genus Acacia; species Acacia acuminata. The sequence continues at coordinate 199,767 of JAFJYI010000048.1, read as the reverse complement.
GAGTTAAATATTATCAATTTATTGTTTGTTATTCAAATCTTAAGGTTGTGGAACCTTAAATGTGGGTATACAATTACAGCTTGTAAGGGGGAGTGAGTCCTAGTGTGAGAGGATCATCCGATTACGAAGTGTGTAATTGTAACTATCATTTTGAGTTAGTGAAAATCCCAAGGTGTTTAGGGACTAGACGTAGGTCGTTGAGTTAGATCGAACCAGTATAAATCGCTCCGTGTTCATTTCCTTTCTCTGTCTTTGTCTGTGTCTGTCCCTAGTGTTCTTGAGCATTTAAGAGAAGAATTTTTTTTTAAATCACCTATTCACCCCCTCTAGGTGATATTCTATCTTCATTTGGTATCAGAGCATTGGTTTCTCAGTTGGGCTTAACATCCCGAGAAAGATCTTGGAAGGAATATTACATGACGATGCTTCAATTAATTGTCCTCCTGGCTTCAATGGCGAGCATTATTTGTTATGAAAGGCCAAATTTAAAGTTTTTGATATGGCTACTGAATTTGGCTTATGGAATGTGTTCGAAATAGGAAACTATCAACCTACTTCAACTGAAGATGGAGTTCGAATCGCAAAGCTTGAAGAAGAGTATGATGAGAATGACAGAAGACTTGTCACTCTCAATAGCAAAGCTATCTTAATGCTTCAAAGTGCTTTTAGTCAACAAGAGTACTTTCGTATTTACAATCTGATAAGTGCAAAGGAGATGTGGAAGGCATTGGAAATAGCTTATGAAGGAACTTCCAGCATCAAGAAGAATCGTATCAATACTTTGACAACCGAGTATGATCTTCTTCGAATGAAGATCGAGAATCCATTGGTGAATTTCAACTTTGCTTTACCCATTTGATCAATCAACTGTCACCGGGTAAAACATACGAGCAAGCCCCTCAAGTCAAAAAAATCCTTAATGTCTTGACGAAAGATTAGGAAGCTAAAGTCACAACAATCAAAGAAGCCCGTGGAGAATCAATGCAATCCGTAGCTTCTCTATTCGGAACCCTATCTGAATATGAAAGCAAACTAAACTTCAAGAAGGGATTGGATAAAATCAACACCAATAAAAGCAAAGGTATTGCTCTCAATGCTGTGAAAAAGAAGGAAGCTAAAGACGAAGATGATGATGATGAGGAAATGGGCATGTTCATGAGAAGATTCAAAAAGTTTTATAAGAAGGACCAAGGCTTCGAAATGATTCCGTTAAAGGAAGCTCAAGCAACAAACGTGACTCCAAGGATAAGGAACAAGTCATCTCTGTTATTTAGTGAAAAGCCGGGACATTACAAATCGAATGTCCTCACCGAAAGACAAGGAAAAGGAGAAGAAGAAGAAATTCAAGCATTTCAAGAAGATAGCCTATGTGTCTGCTATGTGGGGAGACAGCTCCTCAGATGGAGAAGAGAGTAAGGAGGAAGAAGAAGTTGCTAATGTTTGCCTAGTTACGTATAAGAGCAACCTCGAAAACGATGAAGATGTATATGATTCTGAACCCTCCTATGATGAATTACTTTCAGAATATAATGAGCTACATTCTAAATTTGAAAATCTTGCAAAAGATTTTGAGAGGAAAATTAAATTGCTTGAACAACAAGCTAAAGATTTACCTCCAGTTTGTGAAAACTCAGTTTGCGAAAACTGTCCTGATCTTATAAAGAAAAACTCCTATCTCAGAAAACACTTGAGAAATTCACAAAGGGTAGTGAAATTCTCAATGTGATTCCGAAAGCTCAAAGGTTTACGAATGATCGATCGACATAGGATATAATCCTATCTTTGGCAAAAAGAAAGGCAAAAAGAAAACTCGGTGGAAAATCTTATTTGAACTATTTTCTAAATTAGTTCACACTTCAAATCCATTTGCTCATTGTAATTATTGTAACCAAAAGGGACATAGTACCTCATCTTGTTTTCATAAGAAAGATAGAAGAGATAAACCTGCTAGCAACTATCAGTAGGTACCTAAGGGAACCTATGTTCCTAAGGCTCGAACTAACCCCAAAGGACCCAAGAAAAGATGGGTACCTAAAACTTAATCTTTTCTGATTTGTAGGTTTGTCTGAGAGCATCAAGAACCAACAAATGGTACATTGACAGTGGGTGCTCCAACACATGACGGGGATCAAACCAAATTTGTTGCACCGGGATCAAAAGATGGTGGCAAAGTCACCTTTGGAGGTAATCAATTTGGGTGGATCACTGAATTGGCGAGATTGGTGGAAAGGATGGACCTTAGATCAAAGACGTATATCTTGTGGAAGGTCTCTGTCACAACCTCCTGAGCGTAAGTCAAAGTGCTGACAAGAACAATTGCATCATTTTCGACTCAGAAGAATGCCTCATTATCGACAAAAATGATCTCCCAATAGATAAAAGTAAACTTAAGGTATTATTTAAAGCACCTAGGGAAGGCAACTGCTATACTTTAGATTTACCTAAAGTTAATTATGAAAAATATTTTGTTAGCAACTTAAACGAAAGTTGGATGTGGCATAAGCATCTAGCTCATGTGAACATGTTCCAACTAGATAAGTTGTTAAGAAAAGATTTAGTTATTGGTTTACCTAAACTACGATTTAAAAATGACATGATTGTGATTCCTATCAAAGAGATAAACAAACTAAATTATCTTTCAAAAATAAGATTGAAACCTTGACCAATCGACCTCTTCAACTACTTCATATGAATTTAGTTGCGCCGAGAAGAGTTAAGAGCCTTGGTGGCAACTTATATACTCTGGTCATTGTCAACGATTTCTCTCGATTTACATGGACTATTTTTTTATCCTCAAAAGATAAAACATTTGATTTATTTGTTGTGTTTGCCAAGAAGGTGCAAAATGAGAAAGGTGTTTGTATTTCAGGTATCCGGACCGATCATGAAGGTGAGTTTGAAAATCAAGCCTTCGGAGAGTTTTGTGATGTGCACGGCATTGATCACAATTTCTTGGCTCCAAGGACACCACAACAGAATGGTGTGGTTGAAAGGAAAAATCGTGTGCTCACCGAAATGGCTCATGCAATGCTGAACGAAAATCAGACTTCTTAAGTCTTTGGGGCAGATGCAATGAGCATGGCCAGTTATATTTCAAACCAAGCCTACCTCTGAAAGAAGCTCAACAAAACTCCATACGAACTATACAAAGGAAGGAAATCGAACTTGGCTCACTTGCACATCTTTGGCTGCAAATGTTTTGTTCACAGCAATGGTAAGGACAATTTGGGTAAGTTTGATCCCAAATCCGATAAAGGTATATTTCTTGGCTATTCTAATAGGAGTAAAGCATATAGAATTTTCAATAAGCGTACTCGTTTAGTTGAAGAGTCAATTCATGTTGTGTTTTATCAATCCAAATCTGATGAGCCTCTGGATGATGATGAGGAAGTTATTTACAAAAACCAATTCTTTTCAAAAACTACTCCTTCTTCCCTTGAAAATCCCGAAAATGTTTTTGAAAATAATTATTAAAACTCTTGTGAAAATCATGATCAATCTCAACCTAAAGCTTGGAAGTTCATTAGAAATCATCCTTTGGCGGTGATGTGAATCAAGGTGTAAGGATCAGAAAAAGTACCTCGAATGAAGTTACATTTTCTTCCTTCATATCTGAGATTGAGCCCTCTAAAATTGATGAAACCCTTTCAGACAATGATTGGGTAATCGCAATGCAAGGGGAATTACATCAATTTGATAGAAATCAAGTTTGGGATTTGGTACCTAGGCCTAAACACTAAATGGGTATTCAAAAACAAATATGATGAATCCGCAATCATAGTCCGTAATAAGGCTAGATTGGTTTCCAAATGCTATAATCAGGAAGAAGGAATTGATTATGAGGAAACATATGCTCCAAAGTAGCTAAATTAAAAGCCATACATGTACTCTTAGCCTTTTTGCATGTATCAAGGGATTTAAACTCTATCAAATGGATGTTAAGAGTGATTTTCTAAACAGTTTTATATAATTGGAAGTTTATGTAGAACAACCTCCTAGTTTTGAAAATGATTATCATCCGATCACGTTTGCTGCCTTAAGAAAGCCTTGTATGGTCTTAAACAAGCTCCTAGAGCTTGATACGAGAGGTTAAGTAAATTTCTTCTGAATCAAGGCTTTATTAGAGGAAAAGCAAACACAACTCTCTTCATAAAGAGTAATAAACTTAATGAGATTTTAATTGTACAAATAATATGGATGATATAATATTTGGTGCTTCTAATGATTCTTTCTCCGAGGAATTTTCTAGGTCTATTCAAGGTGAATTCGAGATGTCTATGATGGGTAAGTTAAACTACTTCCTCAGCTTGCAAATCAAACAATAGAAGAATGAGATATTCATCTCTCAAACAAAGTATCTTCGTGATTTGCTTAAAAAGTTTGGGCTGGAACATTGCAATGGTGCAGACACTCTAATGAGCTCAACCGCTTCTTTGGATGCTGATGAAGAAGGCAAGGGCATCAATAAAACCAAGTATAGAGGGATTATTGGATCTCTGCTTTACTTGACTGCTAGTAGACTTGACATTCAATTTAGTGTGGGAATTTGCGCAAGATTTCAAGCTGCTCCAAAGGAATCACATGCCGAGCATGTGAAAAGAATCTTTCAATATCTTTCTGACACAAAGGAACTTGGACTTTGGTTCCCGAAAGGTCAACAATAATTTTTGGTGGCATATTCAAACTCGGATCATGCTGGCTACAAGACCGATAAAAAAAGTACAAGTGGTCAATGCCAATTTCTAGGTAGATCTCTTGTTTCTTGGTTCAGCAAGAAGCAGACTACTGTTTCTATCTCATCCACCGAAGCTGAGTATGTCGCCGCCTCAAGTTGTTGCGTTCAAGTTTTATGGCTCAAGCAACAACTCTCTAACTTGGGAATCAATCTAAAGGAAGTACCAATTCTATGTGACAACACCAGTACTATAAGCTTGGCAAAAAAATCCAGTCCAACACACAAGAACCAAGCACATTGATGTGAGACATCATTTCATCAAAGATCATGTGCAAAAGAAAGATGTCAAAGTGATGTTTATCCCTACTTATTTGCAACTAGTAGACATCTTCACCAAACCCTTGGCAAAAGATCAATTTTCATTTATTCGAAGGGAATGGTGGTAAATCCCAATGAATTGTAAGTAATGTCGCTTTATTATTATTAAATTCTGTTTTTGATGCCCTAAACCCTAAACCCTTGGTAAAAGATCGATTTTCATTTATTCGAAGGGAATTGGGAATGGTAAATCCCAATGAATTGTAAGTAATGTCAATTTATTATTATTAAATTCTGTTTTTTATGATAATTCGACACTAACTTAAGCACCCGAGCTTCTAGTCTCTCTTTTTGTTGACTCTATTTAGAAGATAAAAAACAGAGGCTAACAGAGTATGGATTGACTCCAGTTGCATGACCCTTGTTCCTTAAGTTAATTTAACCAATATTGTGTGATTTGCAGTTACAAAGTTGTAACTTCAAGTTCAGATGCCTCGAGGTAAAGGAAAAATAACTTCGAGTTAATACTAATGGGTGTTAAATTATGCAAAAGTTTGATTCACTGGAGGTCACAAATACTACCTCGAGTCAGGTGCCTCAAGGTTGTTGAATTCATGCCTCGAGTTAAGGACAAGTAGAGTGCAAATGATTGTGTGAAGAAGTCTACCTCGAGTCATATTACTGTTTACCTCGAGGCAAACCCGATAAGAAAAGCCATGACCCACCTTTTGCCTAGAGGCAGCAAGTAGTGTGCCTCGAGTCACTAAGGCCGAAAGCTCAATTTCTCATATTCACTTAATGCCTCGGGCTCATATGGAGAAACCTCGAGTCAAGTGTTCACATTACACACTTGACGTCAGGTATATTACCTTGAGGTATATGGTATATGCGTCGAGTTATTTGCGATATTTGTTTTTGACTCTTTGTATTATTCATGCCTCAGGTCACTTAGAATATTGCCTCGAATCCGGGTGCCTCAAGTCGTATCACTCGTTTCCTCGAGGTATGCTATTTGTATTATATAAATTATCTTCTTCACAATGACTCTCAACCTCGAGGCTGCCCTCTTCTATCGACGTGCTTCGTTGAAACCCTACCTCGAGCATTCATCGCAAATTTCCATCAAAATCCTTCAGAATGTCACCTAAGAAACCTTTGAAATCCCAAAATTCCTCCGATTATGAACCCAATCAACCTTCTTCATCGCTTAAACCCTCAATTAGACCAAAAAGGGAGAAGAAACCCCCAAAACGCTATCAACCGAAGGTCGCCATTGACGGAGCTCTGACCACTAAACCTAGATCAAAGAGCGTCGTAAATTAGGAACCATTTGTGGTTCCAGCAAGCTCGAAGTCTATTTCTGAGACTCAAAAAAGGAAGGATAAGGATCAGATTGAAATTTCGCCAGGGAAGTGAGTCAAGACATCGATATCTGCTTCTGATTTTCGAGGAGGTTCCTTTTCGAAGGTATCTGGCTCTATTCCTATTTCTAAATTTGTTCCTGAAATTGTTCCTGCTCCCCAATCCCTCAAATTTCTCTAGCTATCCTAGGCCTCCGAGCGTGGTTTCATAACCTATCCTATCATTTTGTCTCGAAAGAGATTTACAATCTTTTCATGATCAATATGCCAATCGAAAAAAATTTCCTATAGTTTATGTTGATTTGGAAAAACTAAAAAATGACTGTAATCTTGATTTGTCTCTGTGGCCTGCTCCTTTTGAAAACCTCCTTGTCATTTCAACCCCTTATTCTCCTTTTGTTGTGAAAAATTTCTATTTTAATATGAAGATTACCAGCCTCTTTTAAACTCGATGGTAGTCTTCAAGAGGCAAGAATGACCACTTTTGTTCGCGGGAAGAGGATTATTGTCATGGAAAAATACATTAACACTTTGCTAAAAATCATTGATCCTCCTCTTGTTCCCACTCTTAATCATTCTGAAGAGGAGCTTTTCAAAATTCTCGTGCCAAAGTGAGCCATTAGGGCCCCTGAAGTTTACCCCCGTTTCTATGCCACCTCCGAATAGGGCTCTATGGTACATCTACTCTAGAAACCTTGTGCAAAAAGGCAACAATTTTACTCATTTTGCTCGAGAGATTATACTTTATTTGGTTCGATTATTGATAAGACTCCTCACAACATTGGTGAGTGGGTTTACTCTGAGACGCATCGATTCAAATTTCATTCATCTTCTTCTGCTCCTATTCCTATTCCCTTTCCAAATTTAATCTCTCTGATGTTATTTGAAGCTGGCATTTGGCATCTTGAGCTTCATGAAAAATCCTGTCAAGCCCCAAATGTTCAGTCAATTTCGCCTTAACCATAGGAAAATCACTTTTAAAGAGGGAACAGGACAGTCAAAAGGCAAATCTAGATCAAAATCCTCTCGCTCGAGCAACGAAGCTCAATCAACTCCCGTAGATACTCGGTGCTCAATCCCAACCTTCTCACCTCTACCATCAATGTTACATTCTTCTCGTGAAGGCTATTGTATAAAAGGTTGTAGCTGAGGCAGTTGGTTTAATTCAAGTGTCTCTCATTGCTCAACAGACTGAGATCTCTACGAAGATTGAATCTGAAGTGAGGAAATTGGTAGATTCTGAGATAGAGTAGAGACTTGAGAATATTAAAGGACATTTGGAAGACTATGGTGCTCAGTTTGACAGTCTCAACAATACCTTCATGATGTTGGACTCTAAATTTGACAAGTTTCTATTGTTAGTTCTCTTGTTTTGATGATAACAATTATAATTAATCTCAAGATAAATTCATTGTGAATTTCTATCTTATAGTAACTTGATGTTTTTGTAAAGGAACCTTGAGTCAATACTTTTTAATAAAGCTTTGATGAGAATCTTAACTTGAAGTCAGTTTTGCTTTACCTCAAGTTAACTGAGCTTAAAATTTAAATATTCTCTTTCGCACCTAAATCTATCCTTTTAACTTGAAGTTAAAGAATTGATTGACTCAAAGTAATGTGCCTTTCTGAACTATGTTTAACGAGCATATCGTTTTTAACTCCAAGTTACATTAAATGACTCAAGGGAATTTAAGCTCTTAACTTGAAGTTAACAAAGGCAACTTTTCTCTCCACATATTGTTTTTACTTGCCAGTCAATATAACTTCTTATTTCAAGTTAACTTTCTCTTTAAACTAAGTTATCAAGTTTTTAACTTGTCAAGTTAACTTCTTATTTCAAGTTAACTTTCTCTTTGAACTGAAAAGCCAATATCGAGTTAACTTCTTATTTCAAGTTAACTTTCTCTTTGAACTTAAAGACTTGAAAAGCCAATATCAAGTTAACTTTCTCTTTGAACTTAAGCATGAAGTTATCGCTTTTTACTATCAAGTTAACTTCTTATTTCAAGTTAACTTCCTCAAGTCTTTGAACTTAAAACAAGAAGTTATCGCTTTTAACTATCAAGTTAACTTTCTCAAGGTAACTTCTTATTTCAAGTTAACTTTCTCTTTGAATTGAAAAGCCAATATCATATCAAGTTAACTTCTTATTTCAAGTTAACCTTCTCATCAAACTTAAAGAGTTGAAATAAGCCAATACCAAGTTAACTTCTTATTTCAAGTTAACTTTCTCTTCAACTTAAAACTTGAAATTATCGATCTTTGACTTGCCGAGTTAACTTTATCTTTCAAAGTATGACTTGAAGTTTGCTTGATTGCATCATCTATTTTACACTTAACTTTCTCAATATCAAGTTAACTTTCTCGCCATATATCAAGTTAACCTCTTATATCAAGTTAACATTGTTTTAACTTGAAGTTAGCTTTATCGATTTGAAAATCTCTGATCACAGAACTGAAAATCAATGCTTGTGATTTTATTACTCCATATCTTCACTCATTACTATTCCTAAATGCTTTTAACCTATTTGCTAATGAGTTTCAGATAATTATATCATGAATTAACAACAAATTACAATAAAGCAATTTGTGTCAGAGAGCATTTAATGCTATTCCCTGAACAAGCCATATTCACAGAAACTGTTTCTCTGATCATTCTAAAGTATTTATTGGCATTCCAATCAAGCAATAAATGCTATCTCACAACGGGCAAAACAGAAGGAACGAAAGAATGTCATAACAGCACAATTACAGCTGAACAATTAAATGGCGAATGTGATTATCAAAGCTTCGTATCTAACGGCTAGTTTTTTGAAGAGTCACAACAGATAATCTTCAAGCTTCTCCAACAGTCATTAATGGCAACAACTATAAATTCCAGAAGCATTGAATTTGCCAACCTACCGAAACGCTGTACATTCAATTAGAATTTATTACATCTGTTTCGTTAGTCTCATTTAATATCTTCGAATATTTCTTTGTACTTCAAAGTGTTCATCTCGTTATCTACTCGTGAGGAGTTATTAGACACTTATTCATTTCATTCAGATATTAAATCTTAAGGTTAAGGAACCTTAAGTGTGGGTGTATCAATTACAACTTGTAAGGGGGAGTGAGTTCGAGAGTGAAAGGATCATCCTTCGTTTACAGAGTGTGTAATTGTGTCTGTGGTTGTTTGTAAAGAGGAGTAAGTCCTAGTGAGAGGATTACTCGAGAGTTACAGAGTGGGTAATCAAGTTTCAAGATAGTGAAATCCCGAGTGTTTCGGGACCGACGTAGGTCAAGAGTTGGACCGAACCAGTATAATCCCTTGTGTTCATTATTTTTCTCTCCTTCTCTGTTTAAGTGTTTTTGAGCAATTAGCGAAAGTTTTTTTTAAAATCACCTATTCACCCCCCTCTAGGTGATATTCCACCTTCATCTATATCTGCTAAGGATGGTCCCTCTGGTGCTTCTTCTCCCATTCCCTCTGCTTCTACTCCCTTAGTGGCATCCATTCCTGTTTTAGCCACATCCCCTATTGCTGAGTTTACTCCAGCCATGTGGTTATTCCTTCATCTCAGCTTTCCCCCATTGACCCTGCCACTGTTCCTCTGCCATCATCCTCCTCTGATAGTCATACCTCTGCTCATCCATCTCCCTCTGTTCAACCTTTTTCTCTTTTCACTGATGACAAAGGGGGAGAGAGCTTGTGAAGAAGTTTTGCAATATGTTTTAATTTATTTTGATTGATGAATGTTCATTCGGTTCAGTTCAGCTTAGTTTATTTGACTATATGAATGAATGTATTTCTTTAAGTATGAATGTTCTCCAAAATTTCCTTGTTGCGAATTTATCTGAATTTGCTGTATGTTTTTACCTTCATATTCTTCTTCAAGGAACTTTTGTTCAAAAACTTCAAATCACATTATAAATGTTGTCATCATCAAAAAGGGGGAGAATGTTAATTCTCATATTTTTGATGTTTTGATAATAACAATTATAATGCAATTAATTCTTAATTTTCAATAAAAATTTGAAGTTTCATTTTGCCTCTAGTCAAATAATATGTACCTCGAGTTATATGCTTCAATGTCCAAATGTTTTTCTCTTTGCTACCTCGAGGTAGAAGTGTTTTTGACTTGGAGTTAATAAGTGTTCAAAAGACTTGCCTCAAGGTAAATTGATTATACCTCGAGTTACCCAATTCAAATGTTTTAAATTCTTTTTCGTGCCCCCTGAGGTGCCTTGAGTCAGGTATTTAAATGCATCTAGGTAATCATTTTGTTATTCAAAAATGTTTATCTCTGGAAGGCTGAGTACCTTGAGTTATATAGTTATTGCCTCAAGTCACCATGACTCAAGACATGTTGCCTCAAGTCATGATAACTCGAGGCAATCTTTCCAGAGGCTCTTTAACGCAAAATTGACATTGCCTCAAGTCACCATGACTCAAGGCATGTTGTCTCAAGTCACGATGACTCAAGGCAAGGTTTGACATTTCTGCTTCTCAATCATGCGTGTTTGCCTCGAGGTATTAAGTCACTTGCCTCCAGTCATGATGCCTCAAGGCAACCTGCTTTTTAACTAGAGTCAAACTTCTTTGATTTTCAAATCACCGTCTCCGGAAATCTAAATCAACTGATTATGATTTCTTTTCTTCAAACCACCACTCATTACTTTTTATAATTGTTTTTAATCAGTTTGCTAATGAGTTTCAGATGATTATATCTCGGATTAGCAACAAATTGTTATAAAGCAATTTGTGTGTCAGAACGCATTAAATGTAGTTACCAAATCGAGACACAATCACAGCAGCCATTCTTCTTATCATTCGAAAGACATTCGTGCTATTCCTATCTCGCAATAAATGCTATTTCACAATGGGCAAAACAGAAGGAATAAAGAGAATGTCATGACGGCACAAATCCACTTGGATCATTAACGGTGAAAGTGTTAACCAAGCTTCATCTGTCTAATGGCTATATTTAAGAGTCACAACGGTTAATCTTCAAGCTTCACCAATGGTCATTAATTGCAACATCTATAAATACCAGAACATTGAATTCACAAACTACTGAAACTCTGCACACTCAATTCTGTATTATTACAATCAACTGTTTCATTAGTGCCATTTAATATCTTCGGATATTTCCTGTACTTCATTGTTCATCATTTTATCTACTCTGTGAGAGAGTTAAACACTTATCAATTTATTGTTTATTATTCAAATCTTAAGGTTGTGGAACCTTAAGTGTGGGTGTATGATTACAACTTGTAAGGGAGAGTGAGTCCTAGTATGAGAGGGTCATCCGATTACGAAGTGTGTAATTGTAACTGTCATTTTGAGTTAGTGATAATCCCAAGGTGTTTGGGGACTGGACATAGGTCGTTGAGTTAGATTAAATTAGTATAAATCATTCTGTGTTAATTTCCTTTCTCTGTCTTTGTCTGTGTCTGTTTCTAGTGTTCTTGAGCGTTTAAGATAAGATTTTTTTTTTTAAATCACCTATTAACCCCCTCTAGGTGATATTCCACCTTTAATCTCTACAATTATCTCTTGCCTTTCTTCATCCCTTCTTCTTATCTCTTTATTTTCCTTATTTTTATAACATTATCTGTCCCCCCCCCCCTCCGCCTCGAAAATGTCATACAACAAAGCATATAGCACAATAAGCGTGTAATAAACGTTTAGGCGAGGAATACCGATAAAGTCAAATTTACGTCTCCAGGATCACCAACTTAAAATTAATTATACAAATCATTGCAAATATCAATACCAATATTGTACACAACTTCTACTAAGTCTAAACAAAACAACAATACCAAAAACATTAACTACTACTCCCAAATCACCAGACCACCAACAACTATCACTAGTGCTCCTCCACAGCCTTGCCCCTTGCACCATGATCACCACCATGCCTTTTCCTGAACTAGTGGCAATATCTGAGATTCAAAATTGAGTCTCCAAGTAACAATTAATCTCATGCACAATGTATAAACAGTATATGATAGTCAACCACAATCATGAAGATAAACAATACGGCATTCAGTGCATATTACATGCAGTCACATATTTTGATCGAGATTTGCTGAATTCTCGCAAAATAACCAAGTTTGATATAAATTTGCAGTATAATTTAACCTGGATCATTTCGAGAGGAATTCACAATGGGTCTAAAACATAACAATAGCATAACAAGAATAAACTTGTGGGGAGTTTTTTAGTGCAATTAAACTTAAACTCAGAACTAAAAAAAGAATGACATAAAACGTAGATTAACAAACTAAAGAACGATTAATGCATATCAAAATTCTAGAACCTTCATCAAACAAAAAAATTGTAACTAAACTCGTGATTGATTATGGACAAACCGAAATCTCTGTGCTTGTCCAGAAACTCCCTCGACTAGACGAACACGTAGCGTGATCACCATGCAATTGCACAGTGCTCACTACTATAACCCAGTTCGACTTACGTCCTTGGGATATCAATCTGGGCATTAAATCTAATACCCAATCCGAAAGCAGAATCCAATCCAATAATACAAAACAGATATGAGTTCATTTATCGATTTAAGCGTGAGTCCTTTGGATTCATGGAACCTCAATCCATGGGTCGATCCACGATGCTCACCAAGCATGGTTGTACGAAACGAACTAACAAAGAGAAACGAAGGAATTCATCATGAACACGAGGAACAACTCAGAGAAAATATGAACTTCTATTTTAATATGAAATTCTACAAAAATGTAATGACTTCATGTTCTCAGGCCCCATACTCCCTTAACCTAAAATGGCAAAACGGAAAATGGGTTGGGGCTCCAAAATCTAGGCCAAAATGGAAAAGAAATAATAAAAGGTCTTTTATTACAAAATCAGGGCCCAAATAAATGGCAAATCCTTGAAGGAACCAAAATGCTAGATGCATGTTAAGGAAAAGCTTTCAATATATAAGATGTTAATTACGTGGTTAAAATAATATGGGTGTATATAATTAATTGAAAATAAGTATTGAAGAATATATAATTTTACATTTTTCTTGTGAATTGAGGTATTGATTCCTTAATGATTTCAAAATCATGGATTTTCCTATGATAATTTTGTTTGCAAAATATATATTGAATTTAATGGTCTAGAAGTACAATATATTTTATGAATATCTACATCATGTCAATATTGCATTTATTATGTTTTTGCTAGTAAAATTAAGTTCATGTGGGTACGTTTGTGGACACTATGAAACTGAGGTTTAATATGATAATTATATGGAACTATTTTATATGAGATTATTCTGTTTTGGAATAAAGTGAATATGTGAATGCAATATATATCATAGTTATTCTAAGGACAACTTTGTTATTTCCACGGTATACTACTACAAAAAAACCCCAAAAACGACCTAAATTAGACCCAATTAACATCCCTTTTCGGAGGACGTCTCGGAGGGGAAGTAAAAAAATCATGAGGTGACTGAATTAAAATCAGTCACCTCATATGAGGCGTCCCGAATTAAAATCGGGTCGCCTCATATGAGGCGACCCGAATTAAAATCGGGATGCCTCATATGAGGCGACCCGATTTTAATTCAAGTCGCCTCATATGATTTTTTTTATATATACCTACTTCATTTTTTTTATTGGGCATTTGAAGATTATCGATGAGAATAATTGTTGTATATTATATTCGTAGGAGAGCACGATTACATTTATAGATAAAATAGAGATCTAGATTTGAAAATTGAAAAACATAATCTCCTATAACCTCTAGGTTTAGTTAATCCCTATAATTATGAGACTAATAAAATATTCTAATAATAACATATTCTACAGCAAAACTAACATCCTAACAAGAATCTGCTATAATCTCTAGGTTTAGTTAATCCCTATAATTTGGGACTTCTCTTTCAGATTTAGAAAAATATGCTACGGTTGAATGTGATTTTCAATTTAGAAGCCACTTTAGCCTTTCAGCAGAAAATTCTGCAGGCCTTCTCTTTCAAATTTTCGACGGCCATATCCATCAGAAAAAATCGAACTAAATTAATCACAAGCACAGCAGCAGATAATTTGCAAAACAGTCACAAATTGTTCAAACCTATTGGGTTCTTTTGTTGTCTAACAAATTCACATACTTCTGCATTTTTAATTTAGGAGAGGGGAGAACAGGCGAGAAAAAACTAATATATAATCACTAAATTCCTTGTTAATAAAAGGATGGTTAGACTTCAAAATGAAGCAGCAACGAACTGATAGCACAAACAGATAAAACAAGAATTCACTTCGGGAACTAAAGGAAAAATGAACCGAAGCGGTGATACAGATCTGCACAAGGTTTAATCGAGCGAATGAGAATGTAAAATAGAGTATATATAAACCAATATCCAGATTCCAGAGGCTAGATGGAAATCAAAATCTAAACCAAACACCCAAATGCTTGGGAGAAACAGAAACCTCAGATGTCGACAAAGCCGCATTCGTTGCCGAGGGGAGACGATGGCGAAGTCCTGTTTGAAGCCTTAGATCTTGTCATCTTGTGACCAGATCCGGTGAGACGATGGCGAGGGGAGACCACGGTCTGGTTTGCATCCCTAGATCTCGTCATCTCGTGAACAGATCTGGTGACCCAAGCAAATCTGGCAAGACGACGTCGAAGGGAGACGACGGTCCGGTTTGCAGCCCTAGATCTCGTCACCTCATCAGCAGATCTGGCGACCCAAAAAGATCTGGCGAGATGACGGTGAAGCCTTCATCGCGACCCAGGCAATGGAGATGAGATGGAAGAGAGTAACGGTGGTGGAGATGAGACGAGATGGAGAGAGTGGAAGAGAATGGGAGGATGAGAATATATTTTAAACCCAAAAAAAAAAACAAATAAGACTTCAGCATCCTGATTTTAAATATAGGACGACAAAAAATTTATTTTGACGTCCTGATTCAATATGTAGGACGTCAAAAAATTTATTTTGGCGTCCTGAACTTTTTCAGGACGCCAAAAAATTTCACCAGCTCTAAAAAAACTCTCCTGGTGCCAAAAAATTTCACAAAATGCGCCAAATATTTAATTTTAGGCATCTTGAACTTCTTTCAGGATGCCAAAATTTTCATCGAGCAAAAAACTCCCGCGCCAAAACATTTCACAAAATGCGCCAAATAGTTAATTTTAGGCATCCCGAACTTCTTTCGGACGCCAAAAATTTTCATCAGCGCCAAAAAACTCCCTGGCGCCAAAATATTTCACAAAATGTGCCAAAATATTTAATTTTAGGCCTCCTAAATATAATTTAGGACGCTAAAAAAAATTTTAGGCGTCCTAAATTAATATTCGTGACATCTAAAGTCTCAAATTGAAGCAAATAATTACAACAATGCCGCCGCCTTCACTTTTTACATCCTTTTTTTTAAAACAGACGTCTTTTAGGGTAGTAGTATCTATAATTTGTAGTGGTATGCATAAGACAAGTGGAGAGTATATCAATTATTCAACATATCCTGAAGATATGATAGAGGAATACATTTTAGCATATCATTTGATGACAATGTATCATTCAAAATTTGGTTGCTAAAAGGAAGATATGCTCGAAAATACATTGGAAATAGCCTACTTGAGAAATTAGTGTATTCCACTGCAGGATAGTGACAAAGAGTGATATTGTCAACAAGGGGAAGTAGAAATGATATTGTCATCAAGGGGAGTAAATAATATATTACCACCAGGGGAGTAGAGACCAGATTGTCATACCCCTTGCAATTAGGACATTTATTAGAGTAATACAGTGAAAATTCAGTGAGCAACACAGATATAGAATAGTACACTGATAATTAAAACATTCTTAGTTATGTACAGGAATAATCTATAAAGTTCTTAATATAGTGATCCATTAACATCCGTGTTAAAATATTATAGTTCCAACATATAAATAGCTAGCAAAACTAAAATTCTAAAGCTCCATCCAATATTCATACTGCACCCTCAGTATACTGCACTTGTTGCCTTTCTTTTGGAACCTTGTCCGCCATTATGACCATGCCCAGTTCATGTGCCCTTGGGAACATTTGGGATTCAATTTGAATCCCAAACTAACAATTAATCTCATAGATAAAGTATCAACAGTATATGAAAGTTAAACAATATAAACAATCACAAAGCATAAAGCATTCAGAACATGTAATATAGATTATATAAAGCCAAACCAACATGTACATATCACTTTATCATAGAGCTAGGTACAACAAATTGGCATGTACTGAAAGTCCTCCTGTACGCCAGGTTCTTAATTGGGACGTCCAACTAAAAACAATCAACGAGGAACTACCGAAAGTCCTCATGTACATTGGGTTCTTAATTGGAAGTAGCCCAAGTCTCCTGAATGTAATTAGCTTAGCCACCTAAGGACTACCATCCAATAGGTCTTACACTTACCACTGGGAAGATACTCCATGGTCAGCCCTTCCACTTAATCGAGCCACAAGTAGTGCTGGTCCCACAAGGATGGGGCATTCACATATATGGTTTAAACAAACATACACAGCTATACAAAGAAGTTACTATCTAATAGCTCTATAATTGTCCAATTCGTTTCCCAGGTACTTTGCGTGTTCAGACGATTATAAGTTCCTATTACATTATGGACAATAGTCATTAACTATTTCAATTCTTTACACTCTCGAATATAATCTAACATGATATACTCAGCCATGAAGCTTAATAGACCTAATCTATATCCAAGATTCTCTTTTTATTTTTGGACATCAAACTAATCATCATGTGCCATTACTTTCTTCATTTTCGTCACTTTTGACCAAATTTATAGATTTAGCACCATAATTTTGAAAATTCATATCTAATAGCACAAATGTCCAAATGAGATAAAGAAGTAGGATAAGAGAAGGACTAGTGGTTATAGTCCCGTAACACAAAAGATTACCTAGGTACTACGAGTTTTTGCTTCGTCTCCTTCCTCCTTGAATGTTAGACTTCCCTTGGTATTTTAGCTTGAATCATGATGGTAATTGGGAATTAGAGAGAATAAAATCTGACCTTATGGGCTCTTAAGTCAGTTTAAAGGGCTAATGACCAAATTGCCCTTCAAATTCCACATACTTACCAAAATGTCATTAGTTAGCTTTTTAGTTCGAATCTAATTTTCCTTTTTGGACCAATCTTGGCAGAAATTTTTAGGCCTTTCCTAGGATGATTTTAATCCATTTTGTTATCTTATAACCCATGTTAATTTTCCCATAAATTTTAAATAATTATGAGACTTGCAAAAGATAATTTCGTAAAAGTCATAATTTTAACCTTCCTTCAAATTTTTCCTCATAATTTCTAATAATACTCATGCAACTTATTTACATTCCTTTTGCTTGAATTCAATGCACTAAAATGGGACAAAGAAGTGGTAATTCCATATACCCCCTTGGTGCCAACATATGTCTCAAAATTTTTGGTTTTGGCAAAATCAGGTATTTCAGGTAAATTTGACCTTTTGTCAAAATTTCACTACTTCAATTTTCCAAATGCACATACATTATCCATGAAATTTGTTCGGGTAATTTTAGGATATAACGTAGATTTTACTCTTTTCCTTAAATAAGGTTTTGTTCGACAGGGTTTTCGTGGTAATGTTTTTAACGAGCCAGCTTCAATATGTAATGTGTATTCTTTTTTCTTTACTAGGTTTTTGTCCCATTGGGTTTTTCCTAATAAGGTTTTAATGAGGCACAACATTTACTTAGAAACATCAAAAGGGAAGTGTTATAAATATTATGGGGTGGATGTTCATAGCCCCTTGAGATTCCATTTTACCATTGATGCCTATAACCTCCCATGGTTTTATGTAGTTTTATGTTTTAGATTAATTTTTATGTTTGTGACATTGTAACTCCATCATAATGTCCATTAATTCTTATGTTTATGACATTGTAATTCTTGAAAGGATTGATGGGCTATATATAGGGGCTTAACACAAAGGATTGGATGTACATAGAAATGTTATATGAATGAGAGTTCTCCTCCAATCATTATCTCACAATTCTCTCTTGCATTTCTTCATGCCCTAATCTCATCTCTTTAATTTCCTTATTTTTATAACATTATCTCGTTTCTTTATTTTTATAACAATTTTTTTATTTAAAATTTAACCCTGTTTGATTAGTATTTAATTGTATAATCAACATTTTAATTTTCTAGTTGAAGTCCATTTAAGATACTTTTTTGTTGCTTTTTGATGACCTTTTGATTGAAAGTGATCAAATTTTCATTTGTGTAGATATGACATTCAATTTTTCCTATCTTTTTCCATTGATAGTTCTCGGGTTTGACTTATCATGTTGGGTCATGATTTTTGAGTTTGTTGATCTATGAATGGTGATTCCTATCTTCAATCTTGTTCTTCGAAAATTATGGGTTCTAATTTCTTCAGCAGAAGTGAAGAAGTTGGTTTTTAGGACGCTTCTCTTCTCTACCCTTCCCATCATTTTCCCTCCTTTTCCTTTTTCTATCGTTAGATTAAGATCTCAACGATACAGATTTATCATATGTTAAAAATATTATTATAATAGGAAAGGATAGAAAGGGATGGTAAAAAAGATGGTAAATTTGGATCATTGAAATCTTAATTCAACAACAAAAAAGGAAAAGGAGGGAAAATGATGAGAAAGGGTAAAGGAGAGAAGTCAAATCCGGGTTTTTGTGGGGTTCAACAAAAGAGGCATATATAAGAAATTTATATTTTTAGCTAATAAAATCATATTTTACGTTTCTAACTTAAAAATCTTATTAATCATGCTCAATGCCTTTATATATTAATTTTATAAATATTTCTTATGGATTTAATTTTAATTATTAAAATTTAAAATATATTTAAATCAAATTGTTGTCATTTTTTATATTTTAATTATTTAACTAGAGAATTATCTCATCCGATGCATGGATCAATGTGTATTGTAGGATATGAATTTAAATCAAACATTTGTTAGTGGTTCTTTTTCACGTATGTTTAATTTTGTTAAAACACTTGTTCATGAAATTATGCGTACTATGTATCCTATATGGCGAATAATATGGGATTCCAACTCCAAAATCATTAATAAAATTATTAAATTTTGAAAATATTATTTGCAACATTTCAACTCCTTCCATTGTTCTTTTAACATTAACAAAAATCCAATATAATTATATGGGTAACTTTCAACTTCTTACTTGATATTCACATTTGCTATTTCATAACTAACATTTAAGTGACTTTTTTTCCAAACAATTTTTAAAACACTAAAATGTGGGGATTGTAAGAACCGGCTGAACCCAAGAGGGGGGGTGAATTGGGTGAAGTATAAAAATTTAGGAACTTTGAAAATCTTTTCGTAACCTACTGAAATCAGTTTATAAAGCAATAATCAGTCTTTCAAATATTTATGCACATTCAAACATATATGCTGGAAATGTAAGAGATAAGGGAAGAGAATATGCAAACTGATTTATACCGGTTCGGCCCAATCCTTGACCTACATCCAATCCCCAAGCTTCACTTGGGATTTTCAATCCACTATCTTCTTTCAACTCGATTACACGTTTTGTACAAGAGGTAATCCTCTCACTAGGATTCACTCCCCTTACAACCGTAATCAACACACCGCTTGATTACACACTCGTACTCAAGTAATCCTCTCACTAGGATTCACTCCCCTTTACAAGTTGTAATCAACACAATGTGTTTCCCACTCAAGATCACCCAATCTTGAGTAACTCTCGATAGATAGAATGTTTACAATAACTCTTCTCTCTCGAAGTGAATAAATGAACACCGAAGAATAATACAAATCATCTCACTCTCTAAGTTTGTCTAGACATGAAAAACAGTGTAAATGATGTGAAAATCGAGTATCAACATATTGAAGATGTAAGCTTGTGTCTCTACGTTTTTCTCGCTTGAATCTGTCTTCTTTTATAGGTAAAGATCAATATATGACCGTTGAGAAGATTCAATGACTCGTTGGATAAAGAAATATAGCCGTTAGAAACTAGCCGTTAGAACTTTTGCACGCCTTTTGATGTTCGAACCAAATCTGATATTTTGAAGGTTTGCTTCTAATCCTTCATTTTAATCATCCGAAACTCACTAAAAAAGTGGTTAAACATGTCTAGGAACATTAGAGATTAATCATAGGAAGTATTAAGATCAAACAAGAAGGTATTGCAAATTCGTCAGATTTGAAATTCTGAAGTCGCGAAGAAACCTGGAGGTTTTTCTGGAAACCTGGAGGTTTTCGAAACCAGAGAAAAGTCATTTGCTCTCTGTTTGCCCAAACCTGGAGGTTTCTCTCAAAACCTGGAGGTTTCTGTCAAAAGTGGAAATTCTGAGTTTTTGCGCCAAACAGAAACCTAGAGGTTTTTTCACAAACCTGGAGGTTTTGAAAATCATTGAAAAGTGTTTGCTCTCTGGATGCAGAAACCTGGAGGTTTTCACCAAAACCTGGAGGTTTCACTTAAATGTGGAAATTCTGAGTTTTTGCGATGTCTTGAACTGACTATAAATTTTCGAGGGACATATCTCCTTGGTCTGAACTCCGTTTTGGTCCATTAAAGTCTTGATGGAAAGCTCTATGAGTCTACTTTCATATGCCACCAATTTCAGCTCAATCAGATTTGTCGTTTGTGAGATACATCCAAAATACCGAAGGTGGGTCTGGACTGTGACGTTGATTCTTATGGAAACTTGTAAAACTCATAACTCCTTGATCTGAACTCCTTTGGGCTTGAATTTTATATCACAATGACGCATTGGGAGTCTAGTTTCATATGCCACTGATTTTGCTTCAATCCGATTTCTGGTTTAAGAGATATCATCAAATTACCAGACGTCGCCCGAGCTGAATGTGAAACAGAGTATACCAGAGTTGCTGATTAGTGTTGAAACCTCGAGGTTTTGCTTGAAACCTCGAGGTTTTGACTAAAACCTTGAGGTTTTGACTGAAACCTCGAGGTTTGCTAGTCCAGAGGCACCAGAGATGCTGAAGGCACTCAAACCTCGAGGTTTGTTCCCAAACCTCGAGTTTTCTCGTCCTAAACCTCATATTTGCTTGATTTAACTCTGAATTGACTTATTCCAACTTCCATATGATCTTGGAGCCTTCTAGCATCAATATAAGAACTTGAATAACTATATTCTCATTCCATTCAACAAGTTCTTCCTTCTTTAATCTTCCATCTTGATTATTCTTCATAATCCAACTCTTTCTTTCTTCTCTTCTCTTGATCATTCTTTGTCATTCAACTTGAACTCTTCATTCTTAGCAAGTTATACCTTCTTCAATATTTCCTCTTCTTCTTGATTAATCTCTATGACTCAACTTGAACTAATCTACATTAAACATAGTAGTTAGTCAATGTAGGAGATAACTATATTACTCAATCTTTTTGCTTTCAATAATGGCATCCATATAAGACATCATCAAAACTTAATCATAACCAACAGGGATTAACAATTAACAAATACACACTCCCGTCCTAAATATAGGACAAAGTTTGTAGTACAAATTAAACTACAAACTCGTTCTATATTTAGGACGGGAGGTAGTACCACATAAGTGTGATTTCTTTAACCCACCTCCCCCATAGTATTAAAGATCCAGTGTTCTAAAAAAATTGGGATAAAGTTCCTTTCGTTCAAATTCGGCAACACCTTATTTACAGTGGTTATGAGGTTCCTACCCTTACTATGATAATCACTACAACTATTAGTAGTAGTTAAACGCCACCATAGCAACCACATTTACGAACTAACATATCATTGTCGTTCTTACTATTTGTAATGAACAAAACTTGAGACCTCAAAATTTAAAAAAAGAAGGATGTAATTGGAATGAAATGTCAAGGCGTACATGAGATTTATATAAAGATGTAGTACACACACTTCTCATCCACTTTACCAAGAAACTTTTGGGATTGAATGGTAATGGATGGATAAACATTTTAAACTATGCGCAATAATTATAGATGTTTCATCTTCCTTTCTTTCATGATGATGCTTCTCCCAATGTGTCATTTCACCTCAAGTCAACTGTTTAGACAAATATTTCTACATTTGAGTAATAAAGTTAACACTGGTAATAAAGTGGTGACTTAATCAAATGTTTCAACTTAACACTGTTAGTGAAGTCATTTCTACAAGTTTTCAATAGATTATACACTATTAATACTTATTTTAGAACCGGCAATGCGGGCTAGCCAATGGGCCACGCGATGCAAGCCTGTGCGGCCCATCTTTCACAGGTTGACAAAATGCCAACCCTAACCCACGATTCTAAGGGTTGGCGAGTCAGCCCACATTTAAAAATATTTTTTTCATGTTTCCTTAAGACGGTAAAAGTC
Source organism: Acacia acuminata (assembly GCA_019022655.1). Lineage (NCBI taxonomy): Eukaryota > Viridiplantae > Streptophyta > Magnoliopsida > Fabales > Fabaceae > Acacia > Acacia acuminata. Next base: position 177,059 of record JAFJYI010000048.1, on the reverse strand, counting down.
TAAAACACATATATATAAATCATCAAATTTGTCTTCCTAGCATCAGTTATTTCACTTATAAAAATTCAAAAACATAATCTATAATTGTTGACAAAAAAAAAAAAAAAAAAAAAAAAAAAAAAAAACATGATCCATAACTCAAGAGATATCAAATTTGCTAAATTATCCCGACAACAAACGTTAAATCATCCTCAAGCAATCAAAATATAATAATTTAGTTTAAAGGAGGTAAGGAGTTTATCTTTCCTTTTTCTCTTTGGAATTGGAATAAACCGAGTGTTGGTGTGAGAATTAAAGATTTTGTAAAATTATCATAGTTTTTAAAAAACAAAAAATGTGCAGGCCAACTCGCCAACCCACGGGTTGGCCCACATCAACCCAAGGGCCACACGGGTCGGGCCTGTATGGTGCGGGCTGGGAAATCCCCAACCTTAACCCTGCCAAAACCCGCAGGCTATAGGTTGAGCCCGTATTACCGGCTCTAACTTATTTATCAATAAAAGCAAACTCTTGCGAGTTTATGATTTAAGTACAAAATACAATTTTACGTTAGTGTAATGAGTTTGACAACCTTAGACACAATGAATATATTGGTGTAAAAAACAAAACTGGTGAGTTGAATACAAATGGACATATCACATAGGCAAAATTGTGTCAAAATGGGGCAACTATCACTGCTTTAAAACAGTAAAGCTCTTAGTCCCCAACATAACCCTCTCATTGTCCCTGCCAAATAGCAACCCTATAGAAAAACTAATTCTCTATTTATTTCCTCATAATAATGGAAATCTCAAAGTCAATTTTCTGGTCACCAAAAAGTGGCTTTCTCTTTTCGTGCATCTTCCTAAGTTTTCTTGTATGGTTCCGAGCAGTATAAGTGATTCATCAAACTCAATCTAATCTAATGAGAAAAAAATTAGTTATCCCAAAACAAGAATCTGGTTTCAAAATTGTGTCCTACGGGCTCTAAATAGAGCTGTTGTAATCTCATTCTTCTTTCTTGGGCTTGCGATATTTTTTCTCAATCTCTTCGGCCATAAACGTGGCAGTCTCAGTAAGCTTCTTGATGTTGGGAAGTTGGTAGCTCTGAGCCAAGTATACCCCAAATATTGTCCCTGTTATGAAGGATAATGATGATCTGATTATACCCATCACACTTGCTTGATTTCCCAAAAGTTGTTTTAACCACTGCTCAAAAAGAAGAAATCAATATTAGGCAAAAATTATCCATACACCTCCTGTTTTTCCCCATCAAATGATCTACACTCTAAAGTGCACTTTTTTCTCCTGTCATGCAACCGATCAACTCAAGAAACTAGTTTAAAGCAAAGTATCAAAATATTATAAATGGAACTGTTTGTTTTTATACATTATTCTTATTAAACTAAATACCATTTCCTTAATACAAGAGAATGAAGATTATTGACTTTTGTTGCTCAGTAAGGGTTTTGATAATATTACTGATACAGATAAGAATGAGAATTTAGCCAAATTTAGATGGTTGACACTGATGTTTGTCAGTATTCTTGGCAATGCTAGCATGTTTGTCAGAGAATCAACCAAGAGGAAACCACAATCACAATTCGATAAAATGTGAGAAATGGCTTAAAATTAACCCATGTTAGTTATAAAAGATTTTGACAGCATTTAGATGACAAACCTACTTAAGGAGCCGAAATCAGTTCTTCAAATCTATGATTCACAAAACGGAGAGAAAGAACAAAAGTATGCTTGCAGCAACAAACTGACAATATGCCTGAAAATGAGCAACAAAGAAATGACTAGCATTTAGCAGATTTAAAATTGATTCCTTCAATTATGTAAGCTATTTTATAGTAATTTCTTATGAAGAGCAAAATCAAGGTTAAACACACTGCTTTGGCTCAGTCATATTCACAGGATAATGATAATTAACGATCAATAAAGGAAGGGCTGGATAGAAGAGGAGGACCAGAAGTCGACCTTCAAATCTGATTAAAATATCGGAGTCCATAATCAGGAAATTTTAACAAGCTCTCACTAATCAGTACTCTGAATTTTATATGACTTATAGTTGCAAGACTAAATTATATAAAAATCCCATTACCAGAACTGTGCAAAGCCTGAAACCAGTTCTTGACTCGCCAATATATATCTCACTCTGAACATTAAATTAACATCAAGTTTGAATATCAAACACAGAAGTTTTCCCTTTCTTCAAACAATGGAGGACCAGAGAACCCTGAAAATTACTTATTAATCTGAAATATAGACATGGAAATAGCTAAACTACATTATTAGGAAACTCAAAAGCAACCTCTCCATCCTGTTGGCCGCATGAATTGTGGTCATGCAGTTAGAAGGCTGATTGAAATCAATGATCAGTTATAAGAATTATCACATGAGTATCACAAAACAATGCTGAATTGAACATCAACACATTACAGTAGGTAAACTATAACCATTAGATTTAATCGGCTTCAAATAGGAAAATAGAAGTAATAAAAAACATACTAGAAAGAAAACGTCCACCCAGTAAGAAAGTTTCCATAATGTTCTTGTTAAAGTAGAGCAGTTAGCTTTTGAGAAAGTTTCCACAATGCAAGTCCCACGACTCAAAATCAAAGTATAACACAGATAATATAAAGAAGCCTGGGATAAACAATTGGTATCAAGTCCTACTTCAAACACACACAAAGAAGTCCCCTTCAAGATTGCAAATTAGGTCGATCGTAACATAACCATTAACCCAGATCCACTTCAAACAAAATTATGCATATATAACAACCCATATACAAACAGAAAATTCGCTTGTAACGAGAAAGTTTCCACAAATTTCTTCTCAAAGTAGAGCAGCTAGCTTTTGAATTATTTTCCAAGCCACTGAATTTGAAGAAATTTCAAGCATAAAAATATCAAATATCTCCTCGTTTAAAGGACAAGGTACACATTTTTCGAATTGATTTTGAGATTTGAGATACGGGCATTCTTAAGCTTCAAACACCACCCTCTCTCTTCTCATCCTCTCCAAACCGGTAATCATTTCAACAAGAACTTGTGCTTTAGCCCAACTTAGCTTATTTGAAATCCCCATGCTCCCACAAATCTCGTCCCTCAAATCGTGACCAACTAAAACGAACATTCAAACAAAAAACGAAAGACAGAATAACATACGAAGAATGAGATTGTACTGGCGGCGACGGTGACAGGGGTGTGCTTCAATGTCAACGGCGATCTCCCTAGGAACCCGCGGAGAAGCTATGATCTAATATACCTTTTATCGCCTCCCGCCGCGAAATTCATTTAAAAACCATATGAAATATCAAAACCTAAAAACCTTAGTTAACATTTAATAGGGACAAAAACATATTTAAAGATGTTGATGAATTTATCATTATATACTCCATTTTTAAATAAATAAAAAAGCAAAAAGAAAATTTATCCTTGCAAAATCACCACTGCCGCCGTTGGAGCTCGGCTCTCGCGGCCTGCAACCACCGGTGGCTCGAACTTTGGTTGCCGGGGCTTTTTTTGGGGTTGGGATTGAATTTTTTCTTACAAAAATTGAACCAAGTGTAAGGGGTGGGATTTCCCACCCCACCATAATAATGAAGGAGCTGGGTGGCCATTGGGCTACCAAAGCTCTGTGTGCGCACGCACACGTGTGTGTGTGCGCGCGCGCATGGGTGCGTGCGTGCGTGCGTCTGTGAGAGTATTATGTCTAATGTTTTTTCTATAAGGAAACTATCTTGTGAAAATCATTACGAATCTTATGAAACTCATTATTGCTCTTATGAATCCCATTACAAATTTTGTCGAAGCCCACAGATATTAGTGAATCCTATCTAACGTTTTTCAATCAGGAAACGCTCTTTTGAAAATCATTACATATCATGTCAAACTCATTATTGCTCTAGTAAATCTCATTACGAATTTGTCAAAGGCCACAAATATTGATGAATACTAGTTACCATTTTTCCATCAGGAAACGCTCTTGTGAAAAGCATTATGAATCTTATCAAACTCAATATTTCTCTTGTCAATCCACTAAGAATTTTGTCAATCTCATTTTTTCATAATGGTTTTCATAAGAGCGTCTTTCGAGGGAAAAAACGTTAGACAGATTCACCAACGTTTGTGGCCATTGACAAAATTTGTAATGATGAGATTGACAAGAGTACTAATGAGTTTCACAAGATTCGTAATGGTTTTCACAAGAGTGTTTCCTAATAGAAAATATGTTAGACAAGATTCACCAACATCTGTGGCCTTTAACAAAATTCGTTATGGAATTCACAAGAGCAATAATGAGTTTAACAAGATTCATAATGGTTTTCACAATAGTGTTTCCGATAAAAAACGTTAGACAAGATTCACTAACATTTGTGGGCTTTGAAGAAATTCCTAATGGGATACACAAGAGTAATAATAAGTTTGACAAGATTTGTAACAATTTTCACAAGAGCATTTCCTAATGGAAAAAACATTAGACAAGATTTACCAACATTTGTGGGCTTTGACAAATTTGTAATGGGATTCACAAAAACAATAATGAATTTGACATAATTCGTAGTGGTTTTCACAAGAACATTTCCTGATGGAAAAAACGTTAGACAAGATTCACCAACATTTATAGGTTTTGAAGAAATTCGTAATAGAATTCACAAGAGCAATAATGAGTTTGACAAGATTCGTAATGGTTTTCATATGAGCATTTCCGGATGGAAAAAATGTTAACCAAGATTCACCAATATTTGCGGGCTTTGAAAAAATTCATAATGAGATTCACAAAAGAAATAATAAGTTTGACATGATTCATAATGGTTTTCACAAGAGCGTTTCTTGATGAAGAAAAGGTTAGACGAGATTCACCAACTTTTGTGGGCTTTGAAGAAATTCGTAAGGGGATTCCAAGAGCAATAATGAGTTTGACAAGATTCGTAATGGTTTTCACAAGAGTGTTTCCTAATAGAAAAACATTAACCAAAATATATACATACATACAAATACACACACACACATATAGATATATATATACATATAAGAACACACACACATATATATATATATATGCATTGATATATGTACATATATGTATGAATTTTTTTGTTAAAAAAAAATTGAACCAAGATGTAAGAGTGGGATTCGAACCTACCCCACTATATATAATGGCCACCTGGCTCCTTCACTATATATACATTGATAAAATTGCACCTTAACCGTATGATTAATGAATATCAAAGTTTTTCTTTGTTCTTTTTGTTAAAAAGAATTAGAGATATGGTTTTCCATATGAAGTCTTGAGCAACATGGGTGATGGTGATGGTGATGGTATCCTCTATGAGAGTGAGTTATTCAAACCCAAGAACTTTTTTTAAAAAAATTCTTCCTTGTAAACATGAAGTTGTTTCCTTACTCTAAAGCAAAATAATGACAACCAAGGTGCAAGATAGACCTAAAAGCATTCTAAAATCCATGGAGCAACAAATGTGGGTGTTCTAGTGTAGAACATAAATGTCTAGCCTCAATGGACTAGTAGGTGATTTATATAGGATCAAAGGATTCCCCAGGGTATCTATGAGGAAGACATTAAAAGGAATATCAGATGACTTTCCCAGGTATCTATATAGAAGATACCGAAGAAAGCGATGGATCAATGTGCAACACGAGTATGGCATTTAGCCAAAAAGTGGCGGGGTGTGTCCACAGTAAGGCTGAATAGTAAATAAGGTCTATAAAGAGTATGTACCTTTTAGGTTAACCTCCTATTTATAGAGATTACTTTTAGGGTTTCGGTCTTTGAACTTTGTGTACCTCTAGGCCCATGTTTCAGCCGCATTACCTGCACATTCCATGATTATAGCCTTAATTATAGGCCAATTAGTGTATTACCTAATTATGGAGGAATTCTAGTACAAATTGTCCATGCTAGGCCGCATAGCCAATGGGCCTCATATATGAGTCCATACCAATTTCCCCTCAGCTCGGTAGTTCAGGTCTCTGAGTTGCCGGGATGTACTGATTATTTAACCCTGATTTTGTATTCGAGTTGTTTAGCTTGATCTTCTCAATTCTCACTCAGCTGCTCTCCAAGTTTCGCTAAACTTGGGGTTTACTTTCGATTTCCCCCAGGTATGTATGTCGGGTTGGCTCGCTTTGAAAATTCGCTTGCTTTCATGATGACTGGGATTATATTTGTAACTTTAATCCGTATTATCGAGTTTGCACATTTCCGCCATGAGCTGCCTCTATCCGGGATATCATGAAAAGATAACAGCATGCACCCGAATTCCCTTTGCCTACTCCGCTGATAATTTGACAGCTGTAGGTTTACTATCGTCATGGCCTATAACCGTCACTTTACACGTAGTGGCCGCCTCTGCCATCTCTGATATTCGTGTGCATTTAATGCCTACGTCATTTCGTTTCAGTCATCATTATACTTTTTTGGGGGAAATCTGCATTTCAATAGAAATTGTCTTTATTACCCCTGACCTTTCGAATTTGTAATGTCTATATATTCTCATCTTCCACCTCTCCTTAACACTTCTTTGCTAGACGCTCTCTTTGCCCTCCGAGAAAAAACTCACTTCCTCAAAGCCTTTCTCACTCGATATTCCTGTCTGCAACATTTAGCTCCTTTCATCTTTCCTACATTCAGGTATTCTTATTGCTTCCTTCTCATCTTTTGTTTCTGCTTTATTTCATCTATTTTCATTCTTGCTTCTTCGACCATACTCGCAAAAACCTATTTTCTGGTTTACTGGATGTGCATTTAGGGTTTCTGGGATTCTTGAGTAGTTTCTTTGAGTTTCTGGGTTTCGAACTTCCAGTGTCATTCTCATCCCTTGCTCCCCCTTTTAACCAACACGCTTGCATTTAGAGGCTGTGATGATTTCCTAGAGAATTCCTCTCCGAACCAACAATAGGTTGAAAAGTTGATTTGAGCCTTTCGAAAAAGCTTTTACTCTTGATTCTTTCTTTAGAAAATTCATGGATAAAGACACTCCTTTGCCTTTAACGATTTACGGTAAGGCAATTCCAGAAGAAGATAGAGAGGTGGTTAGAGTACTTTCTTCCAGAGCACAATACTAGTTCTGTTTAATACCTCGTACTGAGAGAGAGAGAGAAGCAGGAAGCCTTGCTTCGCAAACCTCGGGGTAGTGGGAGTAGAACGAGAAATCAAGCACAACCGCAAGCGAGTCGAAATCCGAACATCTCTAATCCGAGATCCCTTCCTACTCCACCTGGATTTTCAAACCGCATCGCATCTCATCTACCCCGACTTTTGACACTTTTCTGCCAAAGAATGTACCACAAGGTAGATCGGGATCCCATCCATGGAACGTCAACAACCCGTGTGATGAATGTTGCTATCTAAGCATCAATCTCATCAATAACGGCTGTGACTTAGAAGCCGAGTCAATTCTAGCCTGCTGCTGGCATAAGTTCATCTCCGAAGTCATCCCAGCTTCTATCAACTTGACTCATCCCGGCCGGGCTCCTTTCACTTTCCTACACAATAGTTCTTTTAACTCAGGTATACTTCTTGTTTCTAACTTTTGCCTTTTATGATAGGTATAGATGGGTTCATCTTCGCGCCATATTGAATGATCTGCATCTGGGGAGTCAACTTCTACTAGTCCTTCCAAAGCTTCAAAGACTCCGAACCAATGGGTTGTCGAAGAGGTGCTAAGTATTAGGAATTCGATGACCCCGGACGACGTCATTACTGCTGGCATCAGTGATGGGGAAGGCTATACCATTCACTTACCCCTTGAATTTGAATTAGTGTGCTTTTGTCGGGAAAGTGATGATGAACCACACTTCTTTTATCTCTACCGGGACTTCATTTCTTGGTTCGGTATCTAGCTTCCATTTACCGAGTTCCAAATTTGTCTTCTCAATCATCTACATCTTGCTCCCACTCAACTTCATCCCAATAGTTGGGCTTTCGCTATTGCCTTCGAGAATTTTTGTAAAGCTAAGGAACTAGCTTGCACCCTTCCAATTTTCTTTCATTTTTTTACCCTCCATGAAGCTCGCAAAAAAGAGTTCGATAAAGAGTCCTCTTCGAGGAAAGGTTGGACCTCACTTCGGAGCGTAACGGGTATGAAAATCTTCAAGGTTTTTACTAACTCCTTCAAGGGTTTCAAGACTGCTTTTTTCAAGGTTGCTGACACTCCCGGATAGCAACCTTGGTTTCTTAAGACCGTCAAGTCTAGGATTGTCGAGGATAGATTCCTTCTATACTGGACTCTAGATCACCATACTGTCTCCCCTTCGGCATTCGACTTTTCTTCCCATAGCCTTTCTGACTCCAAACATGAGGCCATATCATTTCTAGAACATTTTATTAAGGAAAATGGCCCCATGAGCTCAACCGACTATATTCCAAAGCCCCAGGCGAGGAAACGATCTACGGCGAGTACAAACATTTATTTCTATTATATTGCATTGCCTGTTTCTTGTTTTCTGTCGTATCAATAAATGACCTTTGTTCTTGATTTGCAGCTCTGCATATGGGGAAACCTGGATTCCTTAAAGTATTTAAACATGCAGAAGTGGTTTCCAACGCCGGGGCAGCTAAGAAACGCCCAGCTCTTGAAACTGGAAAGGGTTCCCAAGAAGTGTTGGAAATTATGCCCTAGGGGCAATTCATTGTACTTTGGATATTTATGTTATTTAAAGTATTCTCTTTTTGTTATCATTTTCGTTTGCATGTTTGTATTGATAACTGCATCCCTGGATATATCTTATAGATTATCCTAAATGTCCTTGGCTCGGTCATCTACGCCAGGAGCGAAGATGAGTTAAGACCGCATGACTTTGATGAGGTATGAAGATACGAATCAAAGTCATGGGCACTTGTAAGAGTACAAGGTCTTGGACCGACCCACTATGAGAAAGCCGCATGGATCTAGTCATAAGCTTATCTCATGTATAACCACGTCATGACGCCCTATGACCTGAGATCATCATGGATTCCTACATGATGAGTCACTGGTCTTTGACCTAGTCAAAAGTCATCTTTAACCGGGTGACGATAAAGGCTGGGATCGGGATCAATGGTTTTTCATGCGGAGGAATGTGAATGGTCAAGATGGAATTTGTCCCTCACATTTGTAGAGAGATAATACTGGGCCCCTCGATGAGTGAGTCTAAGAAATGTATGGCCATCTTTGTGATGGAAAGAAGTTTCCATTTCACTTATTAGACTACTCGTGAATCGAGAAAGTAATGGTTAAGAAAAGGAAGTTGACATTATCCATGCCTCATCCTTGACCAAATTATCGTGTGACAAAAGGGACGTGACATGGTTGTACGAAAGGTCAGATCGTGTCATCGATCCCCATGTGAATTGGGTAGTCGCAATGTCTTGCTAGAGGCCGCTTGTGACTTGTGGGCTGGTACAGTATTGGCCCACTGCCAATCTCACACACAAGAATAACCCAACATGAGCAAAGTGTACAGGTTCATTGAATCTTAGATTAATCTGAGATTTAATGAATACTTAATTTGATCTGGGGTGAATATATATATATATATATATATTCAAAATTAATATATATATATATATATATATATTAATATTATTAATGGAGATTATAATATTATTATATATTATTTGTTTTATATTTAATTTATTTGATAAATTAAATATCTAAAACAAATAGAGATATTGTATCTTATTTAATTTTTGAATAAAGATATCATATATCTATTTAATTTAAATTGAGATATAGTATCTCGATTTAATTAAATAGATAGATATCATTTCTCGGAATTAATTTATAGAGATAAATTAAATCGAAGGTTTTTTATTTGAATTAAATAAATATATCCGATTAGATCTATTAGATAGATTTAATTAATATATTTTAATCCGATTCAAAATTCAAATTTTAGATCAGCCTTTTAATGCGGATTAAATGCGTTACATTAGATCTAACAGATTGATTTAATTAATGTATTTTAATCCATATTTAAAATTCGAAATTCAAAATTAATGTGGATTAATTTTATATAATACGCTGATCGGGTTTGAGAAAACCTACGGGACTTTTTGTCGAGCGTATTACAAAAAGCCGCGAGAAAACCCTAGAGTGAAAATTGAGAGAGACGGACAACTCAAAAGGCGCTAGCACCCCGTTTGTAGCCGTGTTCGGATTGTTCGTGTGGATACCGGTAGAGGAAGCCGATTCTAAGAGTCGTCTTCTGCTGATCGAGGAGGTAGCCACCAGTTCAAACCGAAGGAGACTCGTACAGTTCCGGCGCGTAGGTAATTCCGGATTCCCTTAGCCTTGGTTTAAACGCACTTGAGTGATCCTCGGGACGGGATTCGTAAAGAATTTTAATCAGCCGTACATTGTACGGATCCCAACAAGAAGGCCTGACCAAAAATCCCAAGGCAAGGGCATTAAGGGCCCTTCAACTTCTGCCATTTAGACCCCTACAATTCAAGTCCCGACGCCTTCCCCTCTAGTTTCTGAGACACCTCCTCCCTCCTGTGATCTTCTTTCTGGGGGGTCCTCTGGGAAACCGGAATGACAAAAGACCTCTGCAATGCTATGCATCCCCCTATCCACTTTTTAGAGCCATCCCTCAGACTAGAGCCGAGGTGGATGAGATCGTGCAATTGGAACTGAATTTCGATAAGACCTCCTCTTTACTTCGGACCATGACAGCCTTAAAAAACAAATATGCCAGAACCACTGCTGAACTAAAAAAGGTCAGGGAAGAGAGGAATAAGACTTGTGAGGAGCTCCAAGCAATCAGGATTAATGCTGATCTGAAAAAGGTCACAGAGGAAAGGGACAAAGCTAATGAAGAGCTGCAAGTGACCAAGGCAGCTAGAGATAAATTGCAAGAAGAGATGTTGATGCTCAAGACGGGCTTATCTACGGCTAAAATAGAGTTGAGTAAAGTGAACTCAGAGCTCCTTCGTCTTCGAGAGGTTCATGACAATGACATACAATTCTTGCAACGAGTTCAGGATATGCATGCTCAACTTGAAACCTAGTCGTGAACCACCGAGGACGAACTCTGGGTTGCCAAGGATGACTTGTCTAAATGTGCAGATGCTGCAGTGCATTGTTTTGACAATGTCGTAGCATAGATTCAGCTCCTCAATCCCAGCCTCAAATTGAACGTCTCTAGCCTGGACTGTCAAGCTTATGTCGAGGATGCGAAACTAATTCCGCCTGGGCAAGATGAAGATGGAGACGAAGGGGTTCCACCTGCCTAAGGGGCCGAAATGTCGATTTTGATTGTTTTTGTGATCAAGGGATTGAAGCCTTGTACTTGCTTTCTTTAGAGTTTTTCCCTGAGTTAACAACCCGGTTGATACTGTTTGTAAGCCTTATATTCCTACTAGAACATCATGTAAATAATTCAAAGTTAATGAAAAAAACTTGCTTTTTCCACAAATCGTTCAGCTTTCTCCATTCTTGTCCAACCCGGATGTTTCTCTGAGCTTTATTCTCCCATTGCATTTGTCGCACTTTATGAACTCAAATTTATTTTCTGAGTTCTGTTCGATGATTGGGCCAGAGCCAAAATATATATTACGTAGAATATTCATCCGGTATTACCCAGGAATTATATTTTGTGAAGATTTTCATTAATCTAGCACATTACATTCTAACAGGTCGACCAGAATTTAATCCGGAGTAAAGGCAACCCGTCACATGTTCAAGTTCAGTGTCGTAACCAAACCATAAACAGTTCAACCTGATCGGGGTCAGCATGACAGTTTACTTCATTACCCATAAAGAATAATTTTGATGCATCATGACCACAAGGGCCTTCCAATTTTACCATGTTCCAATGGGAACACGTTTTAACTGCTATTTTAGTTTTACCGAGGTCCAATGGGAACACGTTTTAACTTTTCAGTTTTACAGGGTTCCAAAGGAACATGTTTTAACTGTTCTTTCAGTTTTACCAGGTTCCAAAGGAACACGTTTTAACTATTATTTCAGTTTTACCGGGTTCTAATAGGAAATCGTTTTGATTGTTCTTTCTCTGTTTTGATTGAAAACGGGTTTCGTACCTTGGGTTCATTTATCCGTCTTTACCAAGAACTGGGCTTCATACCCTGAGTTCATTGCTCCATGATTATCCATTCAAAAATCATTTGATAATAAAGTTGATTTAAACGACAGCATCGTCAACCTTACAAAACCTTAACACAGGAAAATTGAATTAAACTTAACCGTAGTCAAACTTGGCTTCTGGAAACTCGTCATCATTGCTTTGTCGACTTCCTCTTCTTCTCATTTTTCTTTCTCGGGTCCGGACTCCTACTATGGCCTCCTTGTTTGCGCTTTTCGTTCTCCGTCCTTGGGTTTCTATTACGTATTGTCGCAATTTCCCTTCCCGGACAAACTTATCAATAACATCTCGGAGGTCCCAGCACTAATCCGTAGTGTATCAAGGACCGTCATGGAATGAACAATACTGGGACTGGTCTGTTCCGGGTCTATTGTAGGAAGGCCGAGCTGGTTCTACTTTTTTCATCTTGGTCAAGGCTACCTCCTTCCAAACTTGTAACCACGATATATTCAAGGGAGTGTACTTATCATACCTCCCTTTTGTGTTATTCCTTTCCCCTAGGCATTTGCTATCAGAGTTCTATCCATGGAATTCTCGCTTAAGAATGTCATGTTCTCCCTTTCCTTTCAGAAATCTTTCGAGCTGTTCCTTTTCCTTCGAAAGTGGGCTCTTTCCCCTAACTTTTGCCGTAGCATTGGTGATTTTCACTTGTTCCAACTCCAAATACTTTTTTGCCTGTTCTTTGAAAGCCTCCATGTTTTCGACGCGTTCCTTAAAGATAGATTTGGCCAGCCGAGATAAAGTGTCTAAGCCAGCTATGATTAAATGCATGTGCACGCTCTCCTCTAATCTATGCACTTGCAAGGCAGTGTCTCTAAAGAGATTCAAGTGTTTCTGGAGAGTCTCCCTTGGCTGTTGCTTAATCTTACACAAGGTAAACTTAGATTTTGGCTGTTTCTTGCTCGTTGCAAAATTCAACAAAAATTTGTCTCTGAGATGCTCAAAGTTTTAGATCAACTTTGCAAGCAGAGTGTGGAACCACACCTATGCTGCACGTCGCAGGGTCGCAACAAATAGCCGAGATATGATTGGCTCCTCAAATTTCCTCACAAACATCCTCATGTCGAACATATTAATGTGAGCTTGTGGATCCTAAGTTCCATCGTATGTAGGAAAGTCACCAAGTCAAAGTTCTTTGGGTACGAACGTCTGCAATCTCATCCGTGAAAGGGTTGTTGTTGCTCTAACCCTACTATATTTTCTTCTATACTTGCCGGGAGCCTTCTTTGTTTGTAATGGCGCATCTCGACTCGTAATTACAGTATCTTGGTTAGGCTCAACCTGCTTGTTCCTTAAGGATGTATGATCTGGTCCCCGAGTTTCAGGAGTCTAACCCTGATCTTGGTTGATCACGTTATTGCCAACACAATCATTTCGAGGGCCTTCAGAATCGGCTTGCACAGAGACTAAGGTAGTAGCCTGACTGGGCTCATTCCAATTCCTATTTCATGTCGGGTTCTCAATTCTTCTGAGGTGCTCCTCAAGCAACCTCATTCTTCAGCTATATGCTTGTCAAGGGTCTTCTGTAGCAGTTTGGGCAGAAGCCGCAATGTTAACCCTGTCGGGCCCGCTTTTATCCTGGTTTACTTCATGAATAGGGTCCTCCATTCATCCGAGACGCTCTTCCAGCAGCTACATTCTTCACCTCTCGTCTTGCCGCCAAGGGGCATTTTGATGGTCCATCTCGTCCATCCATCTTAACATTGAAGCCAATGTATTTTACAGGAGATGAACGTCCAGATTCCCGATCTGAAACTGGGGAGGAGGGTCTTGCTGTTGAACTTGTGGCTGGATTAGTGCAGCAATCCCATTCTGAGGAGCTGCCGCAAATACTAAAGAAGTTGTAGTATCAGTTGTCTCCCCTTTCGTCTCCACTATAACTTGATTATAATCTGGAGCGACCAAGTCCTCATGCTGAATCGTTCGCTCTTGATGCTACTTCGGTTGTCCCTCTGGCAACTGGTCCTGCTGAAACATCTAGCTACGGCTTCTAGTATTTGCATCCATTTTTGGTCGTTTGGGAATTGAAGTTTATCTCTCCCCACGGTAGGTGCTAATGTTCTGTTGTAGAACACATATGTTTAGCCTCAATGGACTAGTAGGTGATTTATATAGGAAGAAAGAATTCCCTGAGGTATCTATGAGGAAGACACCGAAAGGAATATCAAATGACTCTCCCAGATATCTATATAGAAGATACCAAAGAAAGCGATGGATCACTGTGCAACACAAGTATGGCGTTTAGCCAAAAAGGGGTGGGGTGTGTGCACAGTGTGACTGAATAGTAAATAGGGTCCATAAAGAGTATGTACCTTTTAGGTTAACCTCCTATTTATAGAGATTACCTTTAGGGTTTCGGTCCTTGGGCTTTGTGTACCTCCAGGCCCATGTTTCAGCCGCACTACCTGAACATTCCATGATTATGGCCTTGATTATAGACCAATTAGTATATTACCTGATTATGGAGGGATTCTGGTACAAATTGTCCTTGCTAGGCCGCATAGGCAATGGGTCTCATATATGAGTCTATAACAGTGGAGAATGTAACTCTTGCATAAATGCTTTTTTACAGCAGTTGGAAAAAAAGTTTTATACACCGACTTTATATTTAGTGTAAATATATCTAGTGACTTTCTACACCTGTTGTTGAACTGGTCTACAATGATTATTGTGAACCATTGTAAAAATGGTTGAGGAAAAAAAAAAGACATGCATAGGATATGTTGGTAAAATTAATCTTATCAGATCCAAATAGAAATATTACCAAGAGATATCTCCCTAAATATATAAGTTAAATGCACAAGTTTATTATGATTGATTTAATTAGGATCAATTCAATTTTTTTTTTTAGGAAAAATTAAAATGAAGGACCTATAGGAAAAAATATTTATTAATAAGGATCATAAAAATTAAAATTATTTATCAAGACCAAATAAAAAATAAAAATGCTAAAATACCCCGAAGAAATCTTTTGCATTTGCTCCTACATTCTCTCCTACATTATATTTTTAAAACTAAGAGAAAATTCTAAATTTTACTGAATTAAGAAAAAAATCTTCTCACTTTTCATTTTTGAAAACTTGAATAAATATTTATAGAAAAAAATTACACATTTTTTAATTTTGTAAAAATTATAATTTTTAAAAAACTAAAAAAAATACTAATTAAAAATAAAAAATATATAATTTTAACAAAACCAAATGTCTTTGATAATTTATTGTAAAGTAAAACACTCTAACCACCCTTCTGTTTTGCTTTAATTACACAAACCTCCCCTCTATTTTGAAAACATATACATAATCCAAATCATTAACACTGTTAAAGAATATTTTAAAAATATTCTTTAAGTATATTTTTAAATCAAAAACCATATTAAAATAAATTTTGTTTACTAATTTACCCCTCATCATACCAAATCCCTAATTTATCTTTTAATATTAATGTTCATCAATGATCTATTTAATATTTTTACTAAATTTAATTTAGAATAAATTTTAGTAATATGTTTATGTGGTAAATATTAATAACTTGTTTAAAATTTGAGTATTTATTTTTAAGAATATATGTTTAATGAAATATTCTTAAAAATTTTAAATTATAAGAAATTACCATGTGAATCTAATAGTAATATCATTTTATAATTATATAACGTAATTGCATGTCTACGTATATGTATGTATATTTATTGCAAAACATCATCAGATGTATTTAAAAATTACATTATAATTTTTTAAAAAAATAAAAGAGATTAAACGTTTAAATTTATTAAACATAAAAATCTATAATAATAAAATTAATTAACTTTATAATATGATCAATTTAAAAGTATGACAAAAATTTAAAACTATATACTAATTTTTTCTTAAAATTTGAATTTTATATGTGATTAAATGATTATTTTTTTCTTAAAGATTACATGATTTTTAAG
This sequence comes from Acacia acuminata, assembly GCA_019022655.1. Classification (NCBI taxonomy): domain Eukaryota; kingdom Viridiplantae; phylum Streptophyta; class Magnoliopsida; order Fabales; family Fabaceae; genus Acacia; species Acacia acuminata. The sequence continues at coordinate 161,035 of JAFJYI010000048.1, read as the reverse complement.
TAATGTTTATTTTAAAAGGGGTATTTTGGTCAAAATAATGAGTCAATATTGTGATTTAACGGTCAACTAACGGGTTTGATAGATGGAAGTTGAATTTTAAAATTAGAAGAGAGGTTTATGCAACATATATTTTGATTTTAAAGAGGTTCATATAGGTTTTCAAAGTAATTTATGTTAAATTATTATATATGTTATACCAAGAAAGTTTATCGAATTTATTTTCATTTTAGAAGAAAATTTATGTGTGTTAAGAAAATTCATTTAATGCCAACAAAATTAAAATTTTTAAATAATTTACTATATCTAAATAATTAAATACTATATTAATTAAATGATATGAAACTTGGTTAAAAGCATTAGAAAAATATGACTTTAATCGTTGTTAATTAAATAACGCATTATTTACATAAATATGAAACTTGGTGGAAAAAAGTTACAACAATGATGGGCAGCTTTAATTTTGATTTTAGTTATTTTTAACTTATGAATACAAGAGATAGTTGAAGAACTTTAGTTATCGAATAGCTGTTAGTGGTTTTGAAACCGTTATTTGTTAATAATATCTTACTTCTCTGATCCTTGATATAAGACATATTTGAAGAGTTGATTTTGATCTTAAATATAAGAAATATTTTTTATATTTGTCAATTTTTTCTAATTTATTCCTAGTGATGCTCCCGCAATAATAATCAAGGAAGACAGAGAGTTATAGAAGTTTTAAAAAATACATATCATTCTAACAAACTTAACTAACTTCTTTGATTTATCAAATTTAATAAATATCCTTGTATTAAAAATCAGTGGAGTATTAATTACAAGTGCATGCACAATGCATGTAAAAAAAAAAAAAAAAAAAAAAAAAAAAAAAAAAGCTCATTTGTCTTGTGTTAGTTTTGATTAGTTTTGATGATGTCGTATATTGATGCCATTATCTAGAGTAAAAAGTTTATATCATATACATTGACTAGCTACTTTGTTTGTAGGTTAGTCCAAGTTAAATTATAGAGAATGATCAAGAGATGAGATTGAAGAAAGGAGAATATCAATATGAAAGTCTCTATGATCAAAGGGAAGTTGAATTGGCGGAGTTAAAATAAGTGACAGTTGCATTCTGAAGCAATACTTGAGTACAACACATCAATACTCGAGTATGATACTTAAACAACTCATATTCAGGCAAAAATCCCATCAATACTCAAGTATTACACTTCAATACTTGAGTATGGCACCAATACTCGAGTAGAGAACTTCAATACTCGAGTAATAGCGTGTTCTTCAGCTACTCTGCTCAACTCTGTTTTCAGGCGACGTCTGGTAATTCAATGATATCTCTCCAACCAAAAGTCCAATTGAGGTGAAACCAATTTTATATGAAACTAGACTCCCAATGCATACTGTTGACAAATTTTCAAGTCCAAAGGAGTCAAGATGAGAGAGCTATGATTTTTTCAAGTTGCCACAACAATCAGCGTCACAATCCAGACCAAGCTTCGGTAATTTGAGTGTATCTCACAAACGAAAAATCCAAATGCGCTGAAACAAGTTCAATTGGAAACTAGACTCAAATTCCTTTTGAAAAACATCAAGAACACAGAAAATGAAGATCAATTGAAGGAGTTAGGATGTTTTGAAGTTGACAGTCTGTTCTGGATGCTGCAAAAACGCTGGATAAAAACAACCTCCATTCATCTGATGTTAATGGATAAAATACAACTAGTTTGGAGCTGATTCTTATTGAAATGGAAAGAATATTTGAAGAGCTTTCTAAGATGGAATGATTTGCCAAATTTGGATCTATATTGGAGACGGCATGTCCGCTGGAAATTGCCCGTTGAATTGCCAATACCATTGGGTCTTGAAAGTCTGATATTTACACAAGAACAGCCAGCAGCTTGACATTCGAAGTATGCTACTCGAGTAATATCGGGACAGAGACATCGCTGGAAATAGTCAATCTATCATACTCGAGTAAATAAGTGTGATACTCGAGTATATAGTAGCAAGACAGAGACAATGCTGAATCATTCAGAATAACAATACTCGAGTAACTCCAATCTATACTCGAGTAATGTCAAAATCTCGATTTGTACTGGAAGCACAATACTCAACAATTGATAACTCTTACACATGGATAGATGGTGCTGGACAGAACTACTACATATCAGAATTCATCTACTCGAATAACATTGATCTAAAGCTTCTACACTGAATTGCTGAGACAATACTCAAGTATTGGATATAGCATACTCGAGTATGGATTAATTACTGAATGTCATTTGCTCTCTAGATGTGTAATACTCGAGTATGAGAATTGGGCTACTCGAGTATTGACGAGTTGAATTCTCTGATATGATCTTGCTGCAACAATACTTGAGTACTGGATATAGATACTTGAGTATGGTACTCAAGTATGAGAACTGGGCTACCCGAGTATTGATGAGATATGAGCTTCTGTGAACTGCTGCTACATGGATACTCGAGTACTCAAGAAGGATACTCGAGTATGGGCTATCAGCTGACGCAAATCATATCTGCAACATTGTTTGAATGTTTTGATGATTCAATTAATTCTTCTTCTACATCACTCAATATTATCTATGATATTATTAATTATCTTCTTGAGTGATTTTCAGATTATTAACCATTGTTTGAATTTTGATGAGCAATCAAGCAGCGAACATTCCGTGAAACAGAGACAACGCGCTGAAAACAATTAAGGTTAACCCATTCTACTGAAATAGGCATGGATGCTTAAATGCTCTCAACAGACAAATTCAATTTTCGGAAGCGTTTTCAGAATTATTTGATCAGAGTAGAGCATCGGAAGTAAATAGTATTTAGAAAAGTAACTGATAAACATCCACTGTAGTGTAAGAGTTGGCTGTTAACAGCGGTACAAAATTTTTCAAATGTTATCATTGTTCAGTACAAATAAAAAAGGCTTCCTCCGGCCATCTCCTACATCGGCTGCTTACCTCTGTCCTCAGTCCTATTCACTCCGGAACCTGAAGCTAAGGTGAGAGCTGAGGTTCAATACCCATTGAACCTCAGGTAACGGTTAACCTCATGTTCATGTACAGTTATGTATGACAGTTATCTCATGACATCACAGCTATGTTCACATATAAAAAGTAATAACAACACAGCCACCGCATATGAAGGTTATTACGCCTACACTATTCACCAATGCCACGATGGCCTATCGTGTCCTCGCGCTAGGAAAACTCAACGGCGTTATCATGACTATAACCCGTATAAAGCTGTACGTGTATGAACAATTATTTTAAAAATAGAGTCACAGTTTATGAACATATCTATCACATATAGGTATACAAGAAACATCGAGTTAGTGTTACGAAGACGCGTCCGTACCTTCGTCGGTGTTGTCGGTACGTTGACGGTCGGACGGTGATCACGAGTATCCTATAATGGTAATATCATATTTATTAATTTACAAATAATATCCTAAGAGATATTTTGGCCACTAATGACTATTTTGCCCTTACAACATTTATTTTTCACTTTATTCCTTCAAAATTCATAGAACAACGCTGGTACTAATCTGGACAGCATTTCGTCTAACTTTGAAAAATCATAATTAATTCTAGAAAAATTGAAACGAGGATCCATAAAATTTCTTGGAATCCTTAGGATGTCTATTGTCAAGTAAAAATAATCACTTCTGCCCATATTTCACGAATCACTCCCAGGTTTTAAGTTTTGAGCCTCTGCCCAGAATTTTTCCAGAAATTCGTAGCCTAACTTTGAGGATTTTTATCTATCTGTAAAAAAATCATTTTGACATGTTCTTAACATATTTAAAAATCCCTATATGTCTATTTTAACCATGAATTTTCCCAGAATTTTTTGATCATGTTTTTAATATGAAATTCTGGCGTTTTCATGGCTGACTCCAGAATTTCCGAAACCGATGAAATTTCACCGTAACTTCGTTACTTTGATGATTTTCTTCCGTAAATTTTGCCATAACTTCTTCTTCATCAATTTTTTGAAATAAAGCCAATTTTTACCATAAATACATGTAAATAAAATTATTCTAGCATATTTAAGATCTAAGCTACTTCTATTCTAAGAATTTAAGACTAGAACTTAAAGCTAGAACTAGAAAACTTATCAAGAACTTTGCTCCTTATTTCTTCAAGGCTCTCACTCTCACTTTCTCTCTAGATCTCAGATGTGTTGCTTTGTGAATTGGTGAGGATTTATGAAGACCCCAACCCCTATTTATAGTAAAAGTCCATGGCACTATTCACAACCCCTCATCTTGCATTATGGCCATTAGATCTAGGTAAATTAAAAGCACAAATCCTAGCCTTTAGAACCCTCAAATATGACCCCCTCTCTCTCCTTGATCCTCTTCCATTTTCTATCCTAAAGTACCATATCCTCTTCCAAGATGCAAAATATCCTATGTGTTCTAGCTTTTTTCTAAGCCAACTTTCTCCTTCTTCTATTCTTTGTTTTTCACTAGATACAAATTCATTTGGGGATCTTAATGAAGTTTGTTTCAAATTTTCTTTTTGGTTTTGAACCCTTGAGATTTTTAGCTTTAATTAGAGACCATAATCTCTCATTTTCTCAATTGAATACAATCCTCAAAAGTTGAGGAAATGACTTTGATTATAGTCAATCTCAAGCTTGAATTATGCTTGTTAATAATCACTTCTTATATTTGATTGATGATCAATGGATTTCAAGATACAATTTATTTTGTATAGGTTTCCCTTTGATTAAGTCTTGAATTAATCCTATTAATTAATCTAATTAATTCATGTGCAATTTTCTCATTGGATGAAAACTTGACTTTTACTCTTGATTTTTCTCCCACCAATTTATCCTCTTCCATTTAGTACACTATCCTCTTCCATTTCACTTTTTATCCTCTTCCATTTTGCCTTCAAAGTCTCCACCTTTTTAATGTTCATTCATGACTCACCATGCAAGTGGGCATTTTGCTTTATGGAACACTCATTTTCTCTCTCTCAAGACATCAAAACCGTGAGCCCCCCCATATGCTTCATCTTTTTGAGTTTTGTTGCTTTTAACATCCTCATGTGGGAGCTATGTCATTGGTTGTTCCCTTATGCACTTGGATTGAGCTTTATTAAAATGAATTAGGGTCATTAGATTAGCTTTATGAGATAAATTCTTGGCCTTTTGATCATAGTTGAAGTTGTTGACTTTTCAACTCTTGATTAACATTTGATTATCATCTTAATCCCAAACTTAATTACCTCTTGATTATTGTATTAGGGGTTTTTAGAGTAGTTGATGATTGCTAATAATTCATTTAGTGCTAAACTTAACCCCTTATTGGTTCTTGACTTTTAGTTATGCTAATACAACTTTAATTGGTGACAATTAACATTAATTATAAAGAATTACCTAGATATTTCATTAGTGTAATTTTAATTATTCATTAATTATTAGCAATTTCCCTTTAATTGTTCCAAGTGTTTTAATAATTCTTTATGGCCTTTTATGAATTAAATATGAACTAAACATTAATTATAGGGTATTAGAGAATTTAATCTCTTAATAAATCATTGGTTATTCTAATCCTAAGGAAATATTACCTAGAAAATAGAATAAACACATCTCAAAATTTGAGACCACATATTCACCTATTTTAAATAGGCTTTAATTGTCAAATATTGTATTTTAAGATAAATGAGAATTTTGGGTATTACAGACGTAGGTCAAGGAGTTGGACCGAACCAGTATAATTCCTTTGTGTCATTTCTCCTTACTTTTTTACTACTTTCATTGTTTATACATCATACCGCAAAAAGAATTATTGAGATCACCTATTCACCCCCCTCTAGGTGATATTCCACCTTCATTTTTTGTTAATGTCACCATTCCAAACATGTTTTTTAATCCAACTAGTATTTTTTATCCAGAATTTTGAGTCTTACTAACTTTATCCCAATCATGCACTTAATTATATAGGCAGAGTACAAATTTTTACATTTTTGTATAACTAAGGGTTAAAGTGCAATTTTATGAACAAAGTTTTTCTAAGAGCGTATGGCACAAATAAGTTTTGGAAGGGTAAAAAATACCACTAAACAATTTAAAATAGTGTATATTCACCAAGGTCGTTCAATTTCACCAAATGTTTGTCAAGTTTTACTTCAAATTGGTGTTGGTGAATTTAACGGACATCTGATGAAATTTAATGGCATTGGTGAATCTTCATCATTTTAAATTGTTTATTGATATTTTTTATCTTTTTAAAACTTATCTGTGTCAAACACTCTTTAGGAAAAACTTTATTAGTAAAATTATACCTTAACCATATAATTACCAAGTATCAAAGCTTTTGTTTGTTCTTTTTTGTTCTCGTTTTGTTTTTTTTCTCAAAAAAAAAAAAAAAAAAAAAAACTAAAGATATGGTTTCCCATATGAAGTCTTGAGCATTTTATGAGAGTGAGTTATTCAAACCCAATAATTTTCTTCCTTAAACATGAAGTTGTTTCCTTACTATGAAGCAAAATAATGCCAACCAAGGTGCAAGATAGACCTGTAAGAATTCTAAAACCCAAGGAGCAACAAATGTGGGGAATGTAACTCTTGCATAAATGCCTTTTTACAACAGTTGGAAAATAAGTTTTATCGACCGACTTTATCTTTAGTGTAGATATATCTAGTGACTTTCTACACAAGTTGTTGAATTGGTCTGCAATGATTATTGTGAACCATTGTAAAAATGATCAAGAAGAAAAAAATCACGTTATAAAATATGTTGGTAAAATTAATCTTATCTGATTCAAATAGAATAATTAACAAGAGGTATCTTCCTAAACATATAAATTAAATGCACAAGTTTATTATGATTTATTTAAGGGAGAATTTTTAAAAATACCACTTGAAATTAAAAATGTCAAATAGGTTATTTCACAACTTATTAATGAGTTGTCAATTCCTTTATTGTTCTAATTGATCTTATTACTGTTCTTGTCGATTGAGATTTTGAAATTTAAGTGATATTTTATATCATTCTCCTTTATTTAATTGGGCTCAATTCAATTTTTTTTCTAACTGGCTCAATTCAATTTAATTAGTAGAGTGTTAAATACTTAATTGAAATTCCTTAGTGGCGGGTGGTAACCAAACCACATTAAAATGTACATCATTAAGCACAACTAGTGTAATACCTACCCTGCTATCCATACACTTAGCATATCATTTCACATACCTAATCATAGGGATCCCAATTCAAGTCAACACAACATCTAATGGCCTCTTCTCTTTGCATAAACATCATTTAAACTCTAGTATGTAGCCTACAATTTTTCTTTGTTGAATTTTGTATTTTCTTGGGTCTTTTGTTTTGTCAAATTAAAATTAGGAGGTACTATGCCAAGGGATTTCATTGGAATAATTTTATCTCTCATTGTTCAACCAAAATGATATATCTTCCTTGTTTTTTTAATAATATATATTTTCTAAAACACTTAAGTTATCTTTCTCAATTCTCTTCTTCCCTCTTGTCCTTGATTATTATTGAGAGAATATCAATAGGGATAAATTAATAAAAAAATATAAAAATATAAAAAATATGTCATATATTGAAGACCAAGATGAACTCTCTAAATATGTACTTGTATTAAAGACCGGAGGAAAAAACTCTTATGTCTTCCTTTTTTTTTAATATGCTATGTATTTTTTAATATGCTCCAGTCATCTTCCTTCATTTCCTTCTTCTCTCTCGTCCTTGATTATTATTGAGAGAATATCAATAGGGTAAATTAGAAAAAAATTGATAAATATAAAAAATATATCTTATATTTAGAACTAAAATCAACTCCATAAATATGTTCTTTATTAAAAACATATGGAAGTAACTTTTATAAATGATGACTGATTTCGATCCCCTTTGTAACCGCATGACCACAATACATGCGACCAACAGGATGGAGAGGTTGCTTTTTGGTTCCCTAATCATTGTATTTTAACTATCTACTATTTTAAGCAGATTTGAAGGCCTGACTTCTAGTCCTCCTCTTTTGTTCATCCCTTCATTTAAAAACAGCCAAAGCAAAGTGTTTAACCTTGTTTTTGCTCTTCATAAGAAAACATTATAAAATAGCTTACATAATTGAAATGTCACTTCAAAATCTACTATTTTGGCAAAATAAATAAATAAAAATATGTTTGTTCTTTATAAGAACACAGATGTCTAGCCTCAGTGGACTAGTAGATTGTCTATATAGGATCAAAGGATTCCCAACAATATCTACTAAGGAGACACTGAAAGGAATATCAACTTACTCTCACAGATATCTATGTAGAAGATACCAATGAGAGCGATGGATCACTGTGCAACACGAATATGGCGTTTAGCCAAAAGGGGGTGGGGTGTGTACACAGTGAGGTTGAATAGTAAAATAGGATGAATAAAGAATGTGTACCTTTTAGGTTAACCTCCTATTTATAGAGAATACCTTAGGGTTTGGACCTTGGGCTTTATGCGCCTCTCAGCTCATGTCTTAGTCATATTATCTGCATGTACAGGCGCACTACCTGCATGTTCCATGATTATAGCGTTGATTATAGCCAATTAGCATATTACCTGATTATGGAGGAATTCTAGTACAAGTCGTTCTTGCTGGGCCATATAACAAATGGGCCTCATATATGAGTCCATAACAATGTTAAATGCTAGTCATGTCTTTGTTGCTTACTTTTTGAGGCCTATTGCTAATAAGTTTGTTACTGCAAGCATACTTTTGTTCTTTCTCTCTCTTTTGTAAATGATAGATTTGAAGAATTGAATTTGGCTATTTGATAGATTTGAAGAATTGATTTTGGCTATTTACGTGGGTTGGTCACCTAAATGTTGTCAAAATCTTTTTTAACTAACATGGGTTAATTTTAAGTCATTTCTTACTTTTTACCGATTTGTGATTTTAGTTTCATAATGGTTGATTCACTTACAATCTTACAATCATGGTCAAGATTACTCATGTAACTTGTACATCATGTTCAACCATCTAAATTTGGTTAAATTCACATTTTTAGCTGTATCAGTTATATTATCAAAACCTTTATAGAGCGACAAAAGTCAATAATCCTTGTATTAAGGAAATGGCATTTAGTTTAATAAGAATAATGTACGAAAACAAACAGTTCCATTTATAATATTTTAATACTTTAAACTAGTTTTGTGAATTCATGGTTTGCATGACATGAAAAAAGAAGGTGTGTGTTAGAGCATATATCATTTGATGGGGAAAAACAGGAGGTGTATAGATAATTTTGGCCTGATTATGATTGCTTCTTTTTAAATAGTGGTTAAAACAACTTTTGGGACAATATTTGGGGTATACTTGTTGGAACTTATGCCCTAGGGCAAGTCATTGTACTTTAAATACTGTTATTATTTAAAGAATTTCTCCGTTTAGTTATCATATCGTTTGCATGTTTATTATGATAACTGTATCCTTAGATGTATCATAAAGATTGTCCTAAATGTCCCTGATCGGTCATATAGGCGAAAGCAAAGATGGAATGAGACCGGTATGACTTTGATGAGGTATGGAGATACGAATCAAAGTCATAGGCACTTGTAAAAGTACAAGGTGCTAGGCCGACCCACTATAAGAAAGCTGCATGGATTAAGTCATAAGCTTATCTCATGTATAACCGCGTCACAATGCCCTTTGACCTGAGATCATCATGGATTCCTACATGAGAGTCGCTGATCTATGACCTCGTCAAAAGTCATCTTTGACCGGGTGATGATAAAGACTTTGATCAGGATTAGTGGTTTTCATGCAGAGGAATGTGAATAGTCAAGATAGAATTTGTCCCTCACATTTGTAGAGAGATAATACTGGGCCCCTCGATAAGTGAGTCTGAGAAATGTATGGTCATACTATGATGGAAAGGAGTTTCCATTTCAATTGTTAGACTACTCAAGAATCAAGAAAGTAATGGTCAAGAACAGGAGGATGACACTATCCATGCTTCATCCTTGACCAAATTATCGCGTGACAAGGGAAGTGGCATGGTTGTATGATAGGTTGTATCGTATCAACGATCCTCATATGAGTTAAGTAGTCGCAATGTCTTGCTAGAGGCCGCTTGTGACTTGTGGGTGGGTACGCATTGGCCCATTGCCAATCTCATGTGGGCCTGCAATGTCACACACAAGAATAGCCCAACACAAGCAAAAAAATCCAGATTCATTGAATCTTAAATATGTCTAAGATTTAATAAATAACGCTTTAATCTAGGATGGATATATATATATATATATATAAAATATTAAATTCAAAAATAAAAATATTATTATTTATATAGATAATAATATTATTATGTAGTATTTAATTTATTTGATAAATTAAATAACTAAAACAAATAGAGATATTGTATCTCGATTTAAGTTTCGAATAGAGATATCATATCTCGATTTAATTTAAATTAAGATATTGTATATCGATTTAATTTATAAAGATAAATTAAATCAATTGGCTTTTAATTTTGATTAAATAAATAGATAAGATTAGATCTGTTGGACAAATTTAATTAATATATTATTTTAATCCAAATTCAAATTTCAAGATTAATTTGAATATTTTAATACGGACCTTTAGGATTTTAGAAACTCTATAAGATAATGATCTAGTTGTATTAAAACTAGAAGAGACGAGCCGCGAAAGAGAAAAACCCTAGAGAAAGAAAAAGACGTAAGACGTTGAAGGCGCTAGCATGCTGCTGTCGGTGTTGGAGTCTGTTCGGTGTGGATACTGGTAGAGGGAGTGGATTCGCTGAGTCGACTCCTGTTGATCGTATCGAACAAGACGCACACGAATACGAAAGGTACAGTTTCTGACTAACCCAATTTAAACGCCGTTGATAGATCCTCCTATAGATTCGTAAAAATTTTAATGGATGAATTCCTTCCGCTGCTGTATGGATCCCAACAATACTTGGCTCAGAGCTATCGAGTTCCCAGCATCAAGAAGCTTATTGAGACTGCCACATTTATGGCCACAGAGATTGAGGAAAAATATCGCAAGCCTAAGAAAGAAGACTGGGATGACAACAACTCTTTTTAGCATAGGACACAATTTTGAAACCAGATTCTTGTTTTCAGATAACACATTTTTTTAAATTTCATTAACTTAAACAAAGTCTGATAGAATCACTTTTGCTGCTTAGATCTATACATGAAAACTTTGGAAGATGCATGAAAATAGAAAGCCACTTTCTGTTTACCAGAAAGTTGATTTTGATATTCCCATTATTATGAAGGAAGAAATGGAGAATTGGAATTGCTATAGGGTTGCTATTAGCAGAGACTATGAGAAAGGGTTAGGCTAGGGACTACGACGTTACTTTAAAAAAAGAAGAAGAAGAAGAAAACAATGAATGTTGCCCCCTTTTTTAAATAAAAACTGGAGTTTGTCAATCACATAGGAAACCTCAAAGAGGCTCAATAACCTAGCTAGATACATCACTCCCCACCTCAGACATAGACTAAGGGGAAAAATACAAAAACTATCTTCCATGTTATGGGCAAAGTTGGCCAGGTAGTCTGCTATCCTCAAATTTTGCCTATGCGTATGACTAAAAGTAACCTGCCTGCCAATCTCTATGCAGTAGTAATCTAGCATCATCAACAACATCCTTAAAAGGATATTCATCACCACAGCCCCTAGTAATAAAATTAATAGCCTCCACATAGTTTGAGAGCACCAATATCTTCTTATGTCCTCTGCTCCAATCAAGATTGAGACCATGCAAGAACCCCAACAAGTATGTGTTAGCTGGAGGAACTGTGGTCAATGTGTGTTTGGATTAGCTTTTGGAGAATAACTTATATGATTTACAAGTCAGCATGTTAAAGGAGTTTTGTCTCCGCTTGCAGAAAAGAGTTTCTGAAACTGTGGTTATTTGGTTTTCCAAACTCTCACTTACAATTGAAGCTGCTAACCCAGTTATTGCTTCGATCTCTCAACTTACAAACACATCCGCAGGCTGTTCGAAATATAGGAGCCATCCACTTCCATCACAGTGGGGAAATCCTAAAAATTATTAGCCTACCTATCAAGGGAGTCCAACAGGTCTTTTTCTAAACAAGCATGAAAGAAACTATGTTGGCATTAATGGGGGCAACATTGGCTTTTAAAACCCTAACCCATAATTCCTCTTTGTCCACCACTAAGCTCCAACATAGCTTCATGATGAAAGCTTCATTCTGGTGTCTCAAGTTCTTAATTCCAAGACCTCCTTCTTTCTTATCGGTTGTCACCTTTTCCCAAGATAGAAGATGGAGTTTCCTTTGTCTCTCACTATCACCCATAGGAAATTTTTGCTCATTCGTTCCAGGTCATTCAGAAGTGTTTTTTCCAATAACATTGTTTGCATATTATAGGAAGGGAGTGCATATAGGTATGCTTTGATCAACGTTTTCTTTTCTAGCCCGAGAGCATTTTTTGAGTCTTCTCTAGAATTGGTGAGAATAGGACATAAGAGGCCCTCTTATGCAGTAATAGCATACCCATATATTTGAATTGGTGCCAATGGGACATAAGAGGCCCTCTTATGCAGTAATGGCATATCCAAACATTTTCCCAGATTACTTGTAAGGCCAACACCCATCCTTTGGTTCAACTCCAATTCCCTAGGAAAATGCACAGATAAGCACATCTTTGTCTTAGCATAATTCATTTTTTCCCCTGAAGCTTTACAAAACTCATTAATACATATAATCATTATATCGATTTGACATGTAGAAGTTGTTGGTTAATTTTTTCTATTGCACAACTTTCATGCAAAGTTTCATAAGGTTGAAAATAAAAATTTTGTTTGATTGTTGCGGAAACCCGTAACTCCATACAATCTTTATGAATTATTAACCTTAACTCATTACACTAATTAGTTATTAATCATTAATCTCAATTCTTTACGGCAAACATGAGAATTCATAATAATTTATGATATTCATACGTTTCAGGATTACTCGTTAAAACAACTATAGGAGATTAGGATAACTTGATAAAACTACTATTGGAGATTAGGATTTTCTTAGATCACTCAAAGACTTCAATGTTGTTGATGTCCTCTAACGTTGATCTACATGGCTATCTCCCGATTGCAATGGAAACTCTTTCTCTTGAAACCTCCCACTCCTTGGATGCAAGAGCATGAGAAATTGAGCGTTTCTTATCACAGCCTTTTTTCGTAGCAAAAGTATTTACCAGTTCGCTCCCCCTACAAAATGAATAAAGGGAAGGCAAGAATGGAGTAATGGGGGATCACTCGATCCCGAGCCGCCCGGGCCTTACCATTTTGGGATTGACTTCCTGCTCTTCTTTTGTGCATCTTTCTTTCTCCCCCTTTGATCCCAAAGCCGCCTGGGCCTTACCACTTTGGGATTGACTTCCTGCTCTTCTTTTGTGCATCTTTCCTTCTCCCACCCATCGCCTTCAATGAGTTCATTTGCCGGAAAAAAAGTTCAGGTGGAAAGACTTTCAAACTAAGCATCCACAAATCGTCAAAGTGAGGAAAGCTTCGATCGGATGTGTAGGATAGGTGGGAGGTGATGACACACAACGACCAATCCTGAAAGACCACTCTTTCGTCTACGGATGCCTAACCGCCCCACCGAAAATTTGGGGGGGGGGGGACTGCGGATTCGTTCACAGCGCTTATTCCCCTAAGAGCAAATGTCCTTTCCTTTTGTGGATATTGGATATGTTTTGAATCAATTAATGAAATTCATTTTTCAAAAATTTCATCGAGAAAAAAAAAAATGAAATAAAGTATTGGGTCGAACTCTTCTTTGGTGTCAAGGTAAATAGCTATGAATAGTCATCGTCGCTTACTACGCCCTTCCTCATCTCTGGGTGCCTAGGTATGCACCATAGATCCCCTCAAAAGGAAAAGGATCCAATGAAAAAAAAAAGTGAAAAAAATGGATTTCTTCTTTTTTACAGTTTTCGGCTAGGTGAAGGCAAGGTTGAGGTTTGGCTTCCTTGGGTTTTTCTCTTTTCAAGAAGATGATGGTTTCTTGGAATTAGGTTAAAGATGGGAGGACTAAGATTGGAACTTACCTTTTCTTGAATTGGTAGAACACACCAATCAAATTGGCGTCTTGTTTTTCTCTCTTGAAAAATGTGCAAGAAAAAGGGCACCAAAAAATTAGCACTTTATAAGAGTTTAACCTTAATTTAAATGCTTACAAGAAAGGCTCGATCCAAGCTTGAATTGGAAAATCCAAATCATATTGAATTAAATTCATGTCTTGATTGATTAATTGAATTTAAGATGATGAATAACATTCATATCTTGATTGATTGATTGAATCAATCATTTAAGATGATGGATCACATTTATTTCTTGATTGATTGATTGAGTCAACCATTTAAGATGATGGATCACATTTATATCTTAATTGATTAATTAAATAATAATTTAAGGTGATTGATCACATTCATCTCTTAAACTAAAGTTTAAAATCATTTTTAATTCAATCTTCATTTATTATTTCTCCTATTTTCATCTAGATAATCCAGAATTATCTTTTATAACCGAATCTTTTGAATTTAAATTAAAATTTAAAACTTAAATTTAAAATTTGAATTCCAAATTCAACTTGGCCTAAGACTCTATTGGGTCTTCTAACATATTTAGGCCATTTTGTAGAGAAATTGATTTCCCACTGGGGACTATATATGTGACACCATTTTCCTCCTAATTGGGCTTGGAGTCATACTCCAACCCAATTACATCTTTACTCTTGATAAATCCCAATAATAATTATTGGCCCAAGTTTGCTAATTTTAAATAATTGGGAATAACCTTTGTGTGTGACCCATTAAGCCGAATTAATCACTGACATAAATAAACTTGGACAAATTAAAACTCCTTTAATGGGCCCAATTTATTTAATGACCTCATAAGACACTAGCAATGCTCTGCGGCCCCAAAACTAAATGAGTTGATCAAGTGATCTACCTTTCATATTTGGATATCGTGCGGGCATCATCCTTCACATCGTCATTCACATTTAGTAGAAAGCAAAAATAGAGTATCATCTCTCTTTTATTGGCTAAATGTAGCTAATTCACATAACTATGAATATTCTTATATTAACTCTATAATGGATCATGACTCTTTATGATCACTTGCTGTGCGCACAGACTCCCGGGTTAATTAGAACCTATCGAAACTCTACCAGTCTTATGAATGACTAATCCCTTATAGAGAACTATGAGTCCCCTTGACATGTCCATTTATACTCATGTATTCGAGTTATACTCAAGAGTGCATTGTTCTCCCCTTATTTAGGCGGATAGAATTGTACAGTCAAAGTATAACCCTAGGACATCGTATTCGATGACATCCTTAAGTCCAGGACTATCCTTATTACCAAACGATGAGAGTCTTTACATATCAAATGATACTCTCTACAATGAATCTTTTTGGAGTCTCTCAACGGGTCTATTCGGTGCTATCTGTTCTCCAACAGATCTACCTACGATATTAGCTAAGGCACCACCATGCCCGTATTCCATGAGGTCCCTACCTTTGTATCTTATACAAGAAGATGATATTGTACTAGTCTTATTAAGATCATCAATGCCCTTTCTTAGTGATTCAAGACTAGGAACAAATTTTAAACAATAGATATCATGTGTTCTTAAGTCCTCATTATCATGATTGTTATCATTGATCCTCAAGATTAACACATGTTCTATTCATAGGCTTTTATCTTTAAACACATATTTACCTTCAAATAAAAGCAAGACATGAATATGATAAAGATAAAATGTGCTCATTTATTAATAATGAAATACTACAACATAGAAATGATGTTAATTTGTCCTTACATATTATTTCTAGAACACCTAAATACTAACAGAAGCTTCCCCAAATAAATGTTGCCCCATTTTGACAAATCTAAAAGTTTGACTCTTATTTGACCCAACTTTACCTATGCGACATGCCTATGTGTATCCAACTTACCCTTTTTTTTTTTTTGCCACATGTGGCCACCATGCCTTTTCTCATGAAGGCCATAAAAACCGTCCTCTTCACTTCTATCAGAGAAAGCAAACCCCAGGATTTTCGAAGAACAAGATTGGAGAAGATAGAAATCACCATTGGTAGATCAACAAACCTGGAACCATTAATTGAAGAAGATAGAAATCAAGCCATATATATCTTAACTATATTAAAGTAAAGCAGTAAGCATCTCTCGGGTCGACGCATCGCAAAATGGTCGGCTCAAAACACTAAAAAAAAAAAAAAAAAAAAAAAAAAAAAAAAAAAAAGCAGTTATAAAAGATGGATAGTGGGGAAGGTAGTTACACAATATTTTATCAATTAATAATGGGGGTGGTAAGTACAAAATATTTTGTAAATATTTAATTTAATATTTTGATTATTCCCTAAAGATCTAAATAAAAAATAAAAGTAAGGTGATTATGAAATATGGATAATGGGAAAGGCAGTTACATAATATTTTGTAAATTAATAATGAAGGTGTATGTTCAAAATATTTAGTAAATATTTAATTTTTTAATTTTAATTATTCTCTTGGAGATCTAATGATTTTTAGGTAACACATATTAATAAATATCGACTTCTCACCCAAGCATCGAGGCCTTGACTAGTTTATATAAGAAACCATACATGGAAGCAAAAATCTAATATATGACCTACACAAATCTCTCCAATATGAGACAAGTTAGAGGTGACTTAAAATTAAAATCGGAAAACAAATCATTCCACAAGTGGGATTTGTGGAATTAAAATAACTAATTTGGGTGTTACATATTTGAGGGCATTTAATTAATGGGATTTATCCAAAAAAATTTCGCCAAATATATGCTTGCGCGTCAAGTATTTCCGATTTCATTTTTATCAATTCAGCGTAAACTATCAAATCTTGAGTGAGAAGTTACAAAAAAATTTCCCAAAAAACAAAATGTCTTTATTTTTTATAGGAAAAATTTTATATAAAGACAGTTAAATTACATAAATTCTAATATATGCACTAAACTTAATAACTTATATATCAAATTATATGTCATAATTAAGAATTTAAAATTCAAATATAACCCTATCATTTGTGTACTAAATAAGAACTCTAACGGTATGATCCCCAGTCGCTTTCATAAGTTCAACACACGCTGGAGAGAGAGAGAGAGATATATATATATATATATATATATATATATATTTTTTTTTTTTTTTTTTTTTTTTTTTGAGACATGCAAGTGTCTTGCGCAAATTATTAATGTGTTGCCGGTAAAGCTTGAATAGGGTTGCTTTCACGAGGATTTTTTTGCCAAATTATGATTGTTGATGTTAATATATTTGTACCAATTTTTTTGTCGTGATTCCCTTGGCTGTGCGAGAAGTCATTTCAAGTTCCAGTGAAGACCTCATTATCCAAAATAATGTTTTTTTTTTTTTTTTTGGGGGTAAAATATCCAAAATAATGTTGGTAGTTGAGGAACCCAAATTTACTGAGAATGGACACCAAGTTGATGTGTGTATTAATAATAGTTGTGAATTGCAAACTTGAACAAGAAGAAAGTTGTTGAAGAAATAGAGATAAAACCAGAAGCTTCGTGTGCCACGTTAAAAGGTTTAGATGGGGAAGACCGTGAGCACAATGTCGCGGGTAAATACTAGGACTATGTTTTTAATTTTACTGTTTTAATAATTAAGGGATAGGGAGGGGTGAACATTCGGTTTTTCGGTCATTTTAACCACCAAACCGAAACCGAAATACCGAAATACCGAATTAACCGAAATATTTAGGTTCGGTTTGTAGTTAATTCGGTTTTTGGGTTTAAATTGGGTCTTCTTGTTTGGGTTACTTCGTAAAATGGCCAATATATATATATATATATATGTTTTTTTTTTTACTAAATCAATCTACAATATTGACTATTGAGTGCAATCTGGCTATAGTATATTGGCTAAAGTACCCGTTTGGTCATTTATGTTTGCTTCAGGTATCCATTTAGTCCTTAAGTTTGTAAAATGCTCGTTTGATCCTTAAAGTTAACACCGTTAAGTAGACTTAATGGAAAATACTAACTCAAATTTTAAACGATGACCGTTTGTGCACTTAAATGCTTGACAAAGCAAGCTTACATGTTACTTTTTTAATAAATTAATATTTTAAATTCTGTAAATTGAAATTTATTTAAGCAAACTTTGGGTATATGTTCTTCGTCGAGGCATTTAAGTGCACAATCATCGTTTAAAATTTCAATTTACTGATTTAAAATATTAATTTATTAAAAAAGTAACATGTAAGCTTGCTTTGTCGGCATTTAAGTGCACATCATCATTTAAAATTCTTTGAGTTAGTATTTTCCGTTAAGTCTTACTTAACGGTGTTAACTTTAAAGGACCAAACAAGCACTTTACAAACTTAAGGGACTAAATGGATACTGCGAAGCAAACATAAAGGACCAAACAGTACTTTAGCCTATTATATACCTCATATATATCGATTTTCACTTGTATGACAATAGGTTGCAGATTTTAAAATCAAAACATGGAATAATGATGGAAATATGAATTGGGTTGGGTCGGACGTCTGGCTTGGTCTTTAGTTGAGGTGGGTGAGGGTCATGACTCATAAGGTTGGATCGACTCATACATATGCATTGTCGTTTTAATTAATTTCGGTTATTTCTACCAAAAAAAAAAAAAAATTCGGTTTTTCCGTTTTAACCGAAATAAATTTGCAACCACCGAACGGAACATCGAATTAAGCTAGTTTCAAAAACTGAACCGAACACCGAATTATTCGGTTCGATTTTTGGTTTCGGTTTTGATTTGATCACCCTAATAGGGACGATGGAGATAATTTCACCTAAATTTTAAATTCATATTTATGATGCATAATTTAATATATAATTTGTTAGATTCAGCGACCAAAATTAGAATTATATATAATTTTCCTTTTTTTATAAGCGTATCCTCCTATGTCTTTATTTTAAAATTATGAAATTTTGATCAACCAGTTAATATTTTTCTACAGATATAATTAAAAAATTTCAAATAAAATAAAAAATAATACTATAAATTTTAGGCATGCATGTCTTTTATTTTTTTGGTACAGAATAATTTAGGTGATTCGGGTCTAGGGGGCTTACTAAGGTTAGAGCGTGCCTCCGAACTAAAAGAGTACTTACAGAGATACTTGTAAGTCGCTCACCAACAAAACTCTCATATTGACAAGAAGATTTAAACTCACAATCTTATAGGTTATAAGCTAAGACCTTATCAACAGAATAACTTTGGTAATGTCGTATAATTTCTAAAACGAGTCTCTTATATATAGTCAGATCTAAGTGACTGTCATATGATGCCATTGATTATAAAGGTCAAAAAGCAATTGGTTAAAAAAAATTATTGAGGCCCCTATTTCAAATTTCGGTCTTCTTGCACATATCTTTGCATTTTTGGGCCCGATGATATTCAGTTCAGAGTAAGCCAACAAAAATAGCCTTCCATTACATGGGTTTCCTAAGTTTACTAGCTTCGACCCATTATTTAGTCAACCATCTATATTATACAAAATGGTATTTTGGTCTTCTTACATAGGTAAGAAATAATTTGTCTCTTATTCCCTCTTAACCTTAATATAAAACTTAATTAACTAAATTTAATAGATTAAAAACGTTAATTTAATTAACTAAATTTAATAGATTAAAAATGTTAATTTAGTTAGTTTATATGATGTGTTTTGTGCTAAAACTTTATAATCATCATTCTTAATTTTCTTCCTTCTTCGTAGGGTTTGGAAAACGCGGTTGAGCCTATCGGGTTGACCCATTTAGACCTTATATCAAGAGACTTGGACTTCTCTCAAATTGCAACCGAGCTTAAAAGGGTTTTCCCTAATGAGACGAGGGCCTAAAAAGGCCGACCTTTTTTTTTTTTTTTTTTTACTAGAATTTTTATATTATTAATGATGTTGCAATATTTAATTTTTATCATATATAGTTTTTAAATTGAATTGTATAAAATTGTTTAATTTATTTGGTTTTGCACAATAGTTTCTTCATTTAAACTTAAAAAATAGGCTAATTTGGACATGAAATAATGATTTTAACTAGATATTTATGAGTTTTAATAACAATGTATCTCAATTTAAAACAAAATAATAACTAGATAGTAAAACTTAAAAGTGAATTTTATTTGAATTGATGAATATTGCAATTTGCAAAACTTAAATGAGCATATAGTAGTATAAATACGGGTATAAAAAAAAAAAAAAAAAAAAAAGAGTTAAATTTTGCTTAAATTATTACATTGTAGCTTCACTCATCTTTTCACTTTATTAGAATAAATTTTTAGGTGTAGATACCACTGAAGATTTTTTTTTTTTTTTTTTTTTTTTTTTTTTTTTTTTTTTTTTTTTTTTTGCTTGCTTTTGGTTATGTAGCTACCAGTAATAGTTTTTATGTGGGATAGTGTAAGCATCTATATATAAAGTTTTGGAATTTTCTTCCATAGTACCTTGTCATTTTAACTTTATTTTTTTATAATTTAATTTTGTTAATATTTATGTCTTAAATTAGAATTTTTTGTTTTAACTTTATTTCTTTAAAAAGATTTAAAAAAGAATCTTTTTTTTATAGTTAAACGGGCCTAAAGCCCGAGGCCGGCCCCGACCCGGCCTAATAGTATAAGGGTTGGGTTTCATAAATGAGGGTTTTACGTAAATCGGTTTTTACGCCGGTGGCCGATTTCCTACTTTACTTTTTTTTTAGTACTTTACTATTGTTGATGCAATATCGATAAATTTTAATTTGGGAAAATATTGGTACACATGTGAAATATGTTTTATATTTAAAACCAACGTTAACTCCTAATTAGATTCTACATTAAGAGTAATCAGAAGAATAACATTCATATGCAACTTTTTAGACTTCATTTTTTCTATAACGTTTTTGTAATTTTCTTCATCAACTAACGATGAAAGTAACATATGTTTAAAGAATTTACCCAAAAGCATATGTTTTAAGGGAAACATTGCATTCTTTTTAATATATTATATTTGAGGTATCATTGTATTATTTGATAGTTTAAAATATTCAGTGCTCCTTAAAAATAGTCATCTAATCATATTTATAAGGCAAAGAGAGAAGATTTATTTTGGCTCTATTTATAAGTGATAACATCGAATTTTCATGTAAATGTACGATTATACCTTTCAATTATTATTTTGTTGACTTTTTATAAGATATATTGTATATTAAATAGGGGTAACATAGAAAAATTGTTAAATTTTATGGCAAAATTAATAAGTTTTAATGTTTTCCTTAACTTATGTGGCATATGTTAGAAATCACTTATAAATAAGATTAGATAATATTTCAAGGGCAAGAAAATAATTTTTTTCCTTAATTAAGTGGGTTGACACTAATTGTGAGCGGAGTCAAACGGCGAGCTCCTAAAAGGTGCTTATAAGGCCAATGATTAATCCAATTTCATTTCAGAATCTTTTAATCCTTTTTAAAATAAAGTATCAGTGGGTTTAAGTGAAATTTTAACCACACGTTTGATCTTTTCCAGCTGAAGCTAGGGTTTGTTCGTGGAAGGGCGTGATTGCAGTGAGGCTCGTCGGCATTATATTGATCAGAGAGGAACACGAAGCTCATTCAGGCAGGGGATTCTCCTTTTTACATGCTAATACTAAGCTCCGGAAAGCTTTGGGGTAAATTTTGTGAGCTGAATTTATGGCAGTGGATGATCTTGAACATGAAGGAAGCATAATTTTCTCTTGTTCAACCAATTCTTTACTCTGTTTAAACCCTGGTACTCTACTCTAATTGAGCTTCTACGATAGCTAGATAGCTTATTGCCACCGACCAAGTTAGATTCTGCTTCTGTAGCTAAGAAGCAAATAGAGTTAAATAGAACAGTGAGGAAGAGGAAATAGAAGAATTCGAGGCTGAGTGATTATGAACATGGAGACAGATACCGAAAACTCTTGCTATCACCAAACCAGTTTCTTAGACGAAAAAGGGAGCCTTAAAATGATGAAGGTCCCAGTGGTTCGAGAACTAGCTCGTCAAGGACTCAAACACTTGCCTGATAGATTCAAGAGGCAAGACTCAACCACATTTGCCCACCAAGTGTTCGAGGAAATTCCTTCAGTCAACTTAGCCACATTGAAGGAAGGGTCCAAGTCCATGATGGTTCGAGCAGGGAGCTAGCCAAGTTAGCCGATGCGGCGAGGCGTTTAGGTGTGTTTTTGATTAAGGATCATGGGATTCCCTTGGATGTTTTGGATGGTGCTAGGGATGTGGTGAAGTGCTTCTTTGAATTGCCTTTTTCAGAGAAGAAAGCTTGTGTGGGAACTTACAGTGACATGGATAATATGGGATATGGTCGGAACTATGTCAAGTCAGAAGATCAGGCTTTGGATTGGATTGACCGATTGACTTTTCGAGCAGTTCCTCCTGTTGAAGATGACGAGAGACTGTGTGTTCAGCCCCTTAAACCAACCAATTTCAGGTACCCTTCTCTAATCTCATTGTTGTGATGCTGAAAATGAATCTTTCCGGAATGAGATATATAATTTGATAGAGCTGTTTGTGTCCTGCTGAACTATAATCCCTGTATACTCCCAGCTAGCCCTTGAAGTAGAATTTTATTTGACTAGACAATGCTCCTCTGTTCCTTTTTTCTTATGAGACACTTTTTGGTATAACCTGTTATGATTCCTCTTTCTATAAAAGATAATTAGAGGTTGTCTCAAATTTTGTTGTTAGTTTCTAATTTACCTCCGTTTAATTACTTATGTATCTCCCTCTGATCAACAACATAAGTCACTTCAACTTCATCAAAAAAGAAAAAAGATAGTTAACTCATTAAATGCGCCTTGAATTCAGAATTTTTTCTAAATTTACCCATATTAAAGTTGGTTTGGAAGGAGGGAGAAAAATACAATTGACAAACAACATTAATTACTCTCTAATGACTTATATTTTGACTAAGGTATCCTTCTGGAAGTGATATATATCTTGGACCAGAGAGAGCACTCATATCATTGCATTTAATTCCTACATTTTCTCTTTTATACATAAATGAGGGCACTTTTGGCAAAACAGTTACATTTTTTTACATATTTACTGTCTCAAACTAATCTTAACCAACTTTTTGAACAACATGATTATGTTAATTTCTTCTTATAAAAAGTGACAGAATAAGTAATGTCTTCATTATTTGGTTCATTCCAGGGAAGCAATGCAAAGATATGTGGGAGAAGCAAGAGTTGTAATGGACTTCTTGCTTGTGGCATTGGCAGAGGCATTATCGATTGAAAACCATCATGTTTTCCTCAAGTACTTTCATCCCACAGAGAGTGAGATAAAAGTGAGGTTGAACTACTATCCACCATGCCCAAGACCAGACCTAGCCATTGGTCTTAACCAGCACTCTGACCCTAGTGCCCTCACAATCCTAACCCAATTTGGCTCCACCCAACAAGGCCTCCAAGTCCTCAACAACAAGAACCAGACCTGGCTCACTGTCTCTTCATGGCCACAAGACCAA
Organism: Acacia acuminata; assembly: GCA_019022655.1. Lineage (NCBI taxonomy): Eukaryota > Viridiplantae > Streptophyta > Magnoliopsida > Fabales > Fabaceae > Acacia > Acacia acuminata. The sequence continues at coordinate 137,458 of JAFJYI010000048.1, read as the reverse complement.
TTGCTAGTGGTCATTGGTGACTTGTTTGAGATCATGAGCAATGGTCTTGTCCATAGCGCTTGGCATAGAGTTATCACCCATAGGGATGTGGATAGAGGGTCCATTGCTTTGTTCTACAGCCCTCCACCAACAACCCTAATTGAGCCTGTGGCTGTAGAGGAAGAAGAAACCTACAAGAAAGTGGTTGTGGAGGACTATGTGAGCATTACTATAAGGTCTCCCCAACCATCGAAAAAATTGCTATCAACTTCGCCAAGGTAAATTAATTAATGCTTTGTAATAAATTTGGTGTACTTGTGATTGTTATTATAAATAGTTAAATACTGCATCTCTTTGTCCTAAGGATAATTGGTCCTGCAGTGAACCAACTAGATCACAAAGTGCGCGAACTATGTCCAAATCTCACCTTGTTATAAAAAACCTTTGAGGAGAATGATCTTGATTGCCAAACCTTGATCCGAAGTAGTTGGTTCCTTGAATAACTGGTAACAAGATTTAGAAAAAGTTTTAGATACCTGTGACTTAAAGTGCTATTAAAAAATGTAATGCATCCATGGGTGATGTCTAGAATCTAGTGAGAGGTACAAGGATGCTTCATTCCCTAACAAAGGTAGGTTTATGCTTTTATTGTTTCTCATATGGTAACATGTGCAATGAGTTACTTAGACATAAATGACAGGATGCGTTAAAACTTTCACCCTTGATACATTCATACAACTTGTTTTCTTTCAAGTGAAATGCTATATGGGAACTAATTTTTTGACTCACATGCTATATCCAATTATCCAGATTTCTATTAATCGTTGATTTATTGCTTTTCTTAATTCACTCGCTACTTGTTATAATGTGAATGGATTTGTTTAGGTTGCAAACAAGGTTATCAAACTTGGACCAAATGCTTGAGCAGTCGGGTATTGGGTCAAGGGTCAGTGGGTCAAACGGGAGTCAACTCAGGATCAGACCGGTAAGGAATAAAAAATTGAGAAATAATTTAATTTCTTATCACAAATCCATAATTTCAAATACTATATATCATTTCAATACCTTAAATCACTAGTAAAATAATCATATACTTGACAAATATTCTTTACAAATTGATATCGCAGTATCATATACCACCCAATGACATCTCGAATTGTAATCGCAATCACAAAATATTCATTATTGTAGCAAAATATCAAAAACACGTATATGATAACAGAATATTCCCACTTAAATGATTAACATATTCCCACCTACATCATAACAAAATATTCTCACCTTAAATAAGTAAACTAATGATCTTCATCATGATAATCATTATTAACATTATTCAACTCCCTAGGTGTTGAGACATCAGTTGGTGGAGCTGTAGAAGGAAAAGCAAAAGAACTAGGAGCAACATGATCATCATTTAAAGATGGAGCCCCAAAGAACATCCTCTACACCTATTATATGAAATGAATAGAATTATTAATAGTTATGTAAAAAATATAGTTATATTCTTTTGTGTACGAATATAATTTTAAATAATACAAGAGATAGTTAGAAACCTTCAAAATCCCTCCCATTTGTTGAAGTTGAAAATTTGTCGATTTTACAATATCAAATTCAAGAGTTAGATCTTAAAGCATCCAAAAGTCTAGTTTATCAATTGATTCATGATCAATGGGATCATAATTCTATTTCTTCTTTTTCAATTGATTTCTATAATGCCAACATGATAGAAGATCAACATTAATGAAATGCATATTGGTATAGGATATTTAATTAAACTATTAAAAAACCTTTCAAAAGTTATGACTTAACATTACCAAACTTTTACCTCAAATTGTAGTTTGTGAAAACCAAATCATCAAACCTCTGATGCTCCAATATGTTTCTTCTTTTACTGTGGATATGCTCAAATATGCTTCAATTTCTTTCACAAATTAAGACGACGTTTGGCTAAAAACATGTATAGCAATTTGTTGCAATTCCGGTATTGAACCCCGTAGTACAACCACCAATCATATGCAAAATAAAAGACATTTAGTATGTATTAATAATCATAATGTGTGCTTTAAAATATGAAATTTTATATATCTACGAGGGACTAGTTTGAGTTTTTTTCCCCACATGAAACCTTGTCAAAGGATCTTCTATATTCACGGTAGATAGCAATTTGTTGCATCATTGTAACATAATGATTTGCATTGTCAATTGAGTTTGCCTCAAACAAATTGACCACAACATCCATTAGTCTATGGTTTCTAAAAAAGTCAGGACTAAGCAAGAATGTGGGATTCAATATATATGATGTTGCATTAAGTTCATTTTTTAAATGCTTATCCCAGCGACTTTAAATAATATTCATGTAGGGCCTGTATGATTCCTTCTTCCTCTAAAACATGTCCTTGAGTACATTTTTAGCTCTCTGCCTGCCTTTAGAGACATAAGGCATTGAAGGTTTCTCATCTTAATCAACAGTCCTCAGCAATCTTATCAATGGAGACACAAGTCTCAACTTCAAAGCAATCACTCCAAAACCGACGATCTATAATGATTGCAATGAAAGTTTTCCCAGCTTCACTGCTTGTTAATTTGTGGTGCATAAAATGTTGATCAACAACCAAAGCTTGTAAATCATGCTTGTGTGAATATATGCTATGAAGGGTGATGAATGTGGTGGCAAATCTTGTTGCACCAGGACAAATAGTTTCCTTCCAACCCATTCTTTTCCTTAATCATGACATGAAGATCAAATGATTATATGCAAATACAATGATTTTTTTAGAGGCATTCTTTGTAAGGTCTGACACATGAGGCATGGATGCAATGTCTTTCAAAATAAGATTCAAATAGTGAGCTGCACAAAGTGACCAATGAATAGTCTTATAATTATTTTTTATCAATCTACCACATGCAACATAGTTAGTAGCATTGTCAGTCACCATATAGACTATATTTGTAGGACCTATCCACTTAATAACTACTCTAAACAGTGAGAATGAAGTGTTGGCCTCTTTAACTAAATCCGAAGCATCAACTGATTTCACTAAAACCATGCTGTGGATTGAATAGACTAAGAAATTAATCAGAGTAGTGTGCAACCATTTTGCTTTCCATTTAGCTCGATGACTACCAATCAGTAGTTGACATTCTTTTTTACAATCTTTCAACAAGCTAACTTTGTTCCCATGAAAACGAGGGACCTTAAACTCATAATCAATTGCAGTAGCACCATCAATAACTTTTTGAAATAAAGGGCAAGTGATTGTATTAAATAGAACACAATTCACATAAGCCCAATGACTTGCCCATGCACTCTTGATGCTTGGTTAGTGATGAGGACATAGGAGGCGGCATGACCAAGGCAACAAACTTGGAGGACATACGAGGTCTTGGAGGCCCAATGACAAGAGCAAAAGCTAAAAAGGCTAAAGAGCCCTAAATCTCCTGGTGACCACCTTACTTGAGACAAGCCCAAGTCTAAAGGAAGAAGAGGTTGAAGAAGAATAAGCCTCAATGGATATGCATGAAGGCTTCAATTTACTTGACCCAAATTATGCACTTAGTTTTATCTTTCAGTCATTCAGTTAAACTTTTGTAATAAGGCTTATTGGGGTCGCTTATTGGGCTTTGTGTGTAAGCAGATTTAGGTTAAACTTAATATGGGTGTTGTCCACTATATAAGGGAACACCATAGCTTTTGGGACGGAGATTTGAATTCAAGGTTAACCTTTTTGGTTGAGAGACAAGCTTCTCTAGGGTTCTTTTGAGAATCTCTAAACTTATCAAGGGCATCAATCCTTGTGGCGTTCTTGGACTTATCAATTCTTTGGAATTGTGGCGCCTACCAGTTTTCGTTCGAAATTTCTTGGTTTCGTATCTCTGTATTCCCTTATCCTTTTTCGGTGTTTCTTGAGTCAAAATCGTGTTTCAGAAATCCATCTTTCACCTCATTTTGGAAGCGCTCGAATCCGAGGTCTATAGCGTTAGATACGTTCTGTTCTTTCAAGACGCGCTGGAGGCTGAATTTCTGGTGCGAAATTCCTTTCCTAGTTGATCCAATCATCATTTTCTTTCGAGAATCATATCGATTAGGCACCGGATCTAAGTGTAAAATAAATGTTAACCTTCCCGGCCTCGAGAGCTTTCCTCTTTGAAGCAATTGGCTCCTCAATTTCTCTAACTTCAACTTCTCTAGCTTCATTTACATTATCATTACCAACGTGTTTTTTCTTTGAAATTTCTACCAAAGATTCTTTCATTCTAGCTTGTATATCATGTGAGACTTTTCCACAAAAACTTACTTGACCACTCATACTAGCCAAATGTTGCCTCAACCTATTCATATCATCTCCCCTATAACTTGAAGCACATAAAAGACATGTAAACACATTTACTTTCTCCTCTTTCTTTATAGAAACTTATTCCCAAGCCTGATCCATTTTTTCCACCTCCTGTTACCTGTGGTTGGGGTTCACTATTGTTAGGAGGATTGCTAGACTCAATATTAGGGGGTGAAAATATTACTAGTTCCTTCATTTCTAGCCTCTATTAACAAACCACAGAGAAAACAAAAAACATCCTTTCAACAATAGACACCAAGCCAAAAGCACCATGATAGACACCAAGCCAATGAAACTGGCGAACCAGTCGTGAAACAAAAAGCAAGGAAATACGTTTCATTGGATGTTGTTGTTTTGTTCTCCATCGTAGGTCTGATTATTAATCATACTGGTGATTTTGGCTTGGTGTCTATTGTTGAAATGATGTTTTTTGTTTTCTTTGTGTTTTATTAATGGAGGCTAGAAATGAAGGAACTGGTAATATTTTTACCCCTATCTTGAGTCTAGCAATCCTCCTAACAATAGTGAATCCCGACCACAGGCAATAGAGAGTGGAAAAATGGATTAGGCTTGGCAATATGTTTCTATAAAGAAAGAAGGGAAAGTAAATGTGTTTACATGTCTTTTATGTGCTTCAAGTTATGGGGGAGGTGAGTAAAAAGGTTGAAGCAACATTTGACTGGTATGAGTGGTCAAGTAAGTTCTTGTGAAAAAGTCTCACATGACATACAAGCTAGAATGAAAGAATCTTTGGTAGAAGGTTCAAAGAAAAAACATGTTAATGATAATGTAAATGAAGCTATAGAAGTTGAAGTTAGAGAAATTGAGGAACCAATTGTTTCAAAGAGGAAAGCTCTTGAGGATGGGAATGTTAACAATTATTTTGCACTTAGGACAACTTCTAGTGCTCAACCAAGCATCAAGAGTGCATGGGCAAGTCAAAAAGCACAATATAATGCAAAAATGACTTTTGCTCATTGGGCTTATGTGAATTGTGTTCTATTTAATGCAATGACTTGTCCCTTATTTCAAAAAGTTATTGATGGTGCTACTGCAATGGGTCTTGGGTTTAAGGTCCCTAGTTTTCATGAGTACAGATTTAGCTTGTTGAGAGATTCTAAAAAAGAATGTCAACTACTAATTGGTGGCCATCGAGCTAAATGGAAGGAAAATGGTTGCACATTCATGGCTAACGGTGGGATTGATATTAGACAGTGAACTCTGATTAATTTCTTAGTCTATTCAATATATGACATGGTATTTGTGAAATCAGTTGATGCTTCGGATTTAGTTAAAGATGCCAACACTCTATTCTCACTATTTAAAGAAGTTGAGGGATAGGTCCTACAAGTATAGTCCATGTGGTGACTGACAAAGCTCTAATTATGTGGCATGTGGTAGATTGAAAAAATAAATAAATAAAAGACCATTTATTGGTCATCTTATGCGGCTCACTATTTGAATCTTATTTTGAAAGACATTGCATCCATGCCTCATGTGTCAAACATTACAAAAAATGCATATAAAATCATTGTATTTGCATATAATTATTTCAACTTGTTGTCATGGTTAAGGAAAAGAACAGGTTGGAAGGAAATTGTTCGTCCTGGTGCAACAAGATTTGACACCATATTCATAACCCCTCACAGCATATATGCGCACAAACATGACCAACAAGCTTTGGTTGTTGATTAGCATTTTGTGCACCATAAATTAGATAGCACAGAAGCTGGGAAAACTTTCACTGTAACCATTCTGGATCATTGGCTCTGAAGTGATTGCTTTGAAGTTATGAGACTTATTTCTCTCGTTGATAAGATTGTTGATTTGGATGAGAAACATTCAATGCCTTATGTCTCGTGATGGCATGCGAGAGAGCCAAAAATGTAATCAAGGACATGTTTAGAGGAAAAAAGAATTATACAAGCCCTACATGAATATTATTCAAAGTTGTTGGGATAAGCATTTGAAAAATGAACTTCATGCAGCAGCATATATGTTGAATCTCACATTATTGTATAGTCCTAACTTTGTTAGAAAGCATAGACTAATATATACTGTGGTCAATTTTTTTGAGGCAAACACACATGACAATGCTGATCATTATGTTACAATGATGGAACAAATTGCTATCTAGATGCAACAAATTTCTATCTACTGTGAACGCAAAGGATCATTTGACCAGGTTTCATGTGAAAAAACAAAAAAAACTAATCCCTTGTAAGTATATTAAATTTCATATTTTAAAGCACATATTATGATTATTAACACAAATTAAATGTCTGTTATTTTATTTTGCAGATGAGTGGTGGTTGTACTACGAGGGTTTAATATTAGAATTGCAACAAATTGCTACACGTGTTCTTTAGCCAAACTTCTTCTTCTGGCTTTGAAAGAAATTGGAGCATATTTGAGCATATGCACAATGATAGAAGAAACACATTGGAGTATCAGCGTTTGAAGATTTGATTTTCACAAACTACAATTGAGGCTAAAGTTTAGTTAATCTTAGAAGTCATGACTTTTGAAAGGTTGTTTTATAGTTTAATTAAATATAGTAATATACATTTCATTAATTTTGATCTTCTATCTTGTTGGCATTATAGGAATCAATTGAAAAAAAGAAAGAAAGAGAATTATAATCCCATGGATTATGAATCAATTGATAAACTAGACTTTTGGATGCTTGAAGATCTAACTCCTAAATTTGATAATGTAGAATCCATAAATCTTCAACTTGAACAAATGAGAGAGATTTTGAAGGTTTCGACTATCTCTTGTATTATTTAAAATTATATTCATACACAGAAGAATATAATTATGTTTTTTACATAACTATTAATAATTCTATTCATTTCATATATAGGAGGTGATGATGTTGCTGGGGCTCTCTCTTCAAATGATGATCATGTTGCTCTTACTTTTACTTTTCCTCTTACAGCTCCACCTACTGATGTCTCAAACACCTAGGGGGTTGAATGATGTTAATGATGATTATTAGGTTAGTGATTGAAGTTGAGAATATTTTGTTATGATATAGGTGGGACTATGTTAATCATATAGGTGTGAATATTTTGTTATCATATACCTGTTTTTGATATTTTGTTACGATGAATATTTTTTGATTATTGATTACAAATTCAGGTGTCATTGGGTGGTATATAATACTATGATATCAAATTGTAAAAAATATTTGACAAGTATATGGTTATTTTGCTAGTGATTTAAGGTATTGAAATGATATATAATATTTGAAATTAGGGATTTCAGGTGTCATTGGATGGTATATGATATTGTGATATCAATTTGTCAAGGAAATTGTAAAGACTTTTTGACAAATATATGATTATTTTGCTTGTGATTTAATGTATTGAAATGATATATCGTATTTGAGATTAGGGATTACGTGATAAGAAATTAAATCATTTCTTAGTTTTTTATTCCTCGCTAGGCCAGTCCTGGGTTGACTTCGCTTTGACTCAATGACTTTTGACTCAGCACCTTGACCGGTTTAGTAGTCATTTCGGTTTGATAACCTTGTATATAAGTTACAAAATACAGAACAAAAGATATTTTTTAAAAATAAAATGATAAAATAATTCCAATGCATTTTGCTGCATATGCAAACTTATGGCAAATCGCCCTTTCTTTTAGTGAAAACCATACTTGACCTTCATCAGGTCTAGTTTTCTTCACAATTTTTTACTTTATTAACTTAGGTTTTGAGGATGAACCTCTACTTCTTCAGTTAAGTATCTTAGGGTAATGGATCTCGTGTGCTGCAACACTCTCAAGCTTAATGTGGCAAACCACATTACCAAAGGTCATGATTGTACTAACTTTTGAGTGGGATTTATGTTCATGTGCTCCCATTCACCGAAAGTTCCATGTGCTCCTCCTCACTATGAGTTTTATATGCTTGTACTTACTAAGAGAGTCCTTGCTGCAACATGCACTTGCTGTCGACTAGAAAGAACATTGCTTGCTTCCCTTAATTCCCAGTGTCATTTGACGTTACTCTCTAGTATTGTCTGATGGGTAAAGGTGCAAAAATATACATGTGTTTTGTCCTCAGGAGTGTTCAACACCAAATGCCTTTTTTAGGTGCAAAAATACACATATGGTTATAAAAAAGGTGTAAAAGTCACCGTTGTTGTTAAATACAAAACGTTGACCGTTAGTTTGATAAAAAGTTGCTGACATGGAAGCTGATGTTAGCATTTTTTAATTTTGTGTTGGTCATCACACCTCACCGTCTCTTTTTCCTCTCTTCCTCATTCACTCTTTTTTGGGGGAAAAAATCATTCTCAGTCCTTCCATTCCATCCCATTCATATTAGTTAGTTTACCACCCTTCTAACCGTAATCTTTCGTTCTAGAAGATCCTACACAAATAAAATAGTTACTAAGTAAAAATAATAATTCAATATTAATGAAATAACTGCATCAAAGTTTACAAAGAGTTCACTCATCAGTTATAGAGAAAGAATTTAACATAACATTCAACTAAAGAAGGAATATTTAGACGCTAAAACTATATTTCATTGTTGTTTTTTTTTTATATACAAAAAATTTTAGGAAAGGGGTTGAGTAGGGTAAAATCTCCTTTCCTCCTAGGCGATACCGATTTTGGACAGGGCGAGCCGTTTATTATCTTTTGGGTATAACTTCTCACAAGGCCCATATGGCCATATTTGCCCATGTAGGACATTGTCATGTGCTTTCAGCTTCTTTTACAACCTTATTAATCACTCCTTTGGATGTAGTTTGCAACATACCTCCCAATCGTTGGGTGATGATTCGAGATGTTTCGTGCATCCTTCTGATCACTTCCCTTTTTACAACACTTATAAAAATGGTTGATTCATTTCTTTACCCTTAATCTCTTCTATAGTTGAAGGCTTGGGAGGATTAGCTAATGGTTAATAAGCTCTTCGGATTAAGTTGCTGCATATCTTGGTTTGATTATTTATTCTAGGAATCATTTTCATACTTCTCTACTAGTGCATCATGATTGTGTAAAACATGTATAAATAGCTTTTCATTGCTAAGGAATTTTCAATATAAGCATGAGCAATAAATTCAATCATTGAAAATTCCTTAATAGCTACAAGCTACCCTAAAACGAAAGGGTGAGTTAAGGGCTCAATAAGGAAGGTGTTTAGGATTTTCCAGAAGCACAATAATACTTTTATGCTTCCAAACAAATCCAAACTTTCTTTGAATATAGGACAATTGCCTATCAAATTAAAAGATCTTGAATTTATGGATTTTTAGGAACAAACCACATCTCAATCGGAGGTCCCAAACGCTACACATGCCCCGGCCCTAGAAGGTTTATGGATCAAAAAATCCTAAAAAATTGAAAATTGGTGTAGGCCACTCTTGGGGATGACAAGTGTAGGCCAATGCCACCATTGAGACCGTTGCCGGCAACACGTGTTGGCTAGTTGAACTCCCACACGCCATCCTCTTTTGGATGGTGGGTTCCATATGGCATTTGGTGGCTCCACGTGCCATGTGTCACCTTTGTGATTTTCCAAATTTTTAAATAAATGTGGACTTGGTTGACCAATTCGATAGGTCGTTGACTAGATTGGTTGGTTTGACCCTATTCGTTGTGTTTTTCTAAAAACATAGTACCCTATCTTACATGGAAACGATGCCATTTTTTCCCAGATGGCCAAAATGGTTTGTAGAGGTCTTTCTTGACCTTCTTGGGTAGGGTGTGACCTAGTTTGGACTTGACGGTGAACCTGCCGCTAAGCGAAACTTCAACATGACATATCTTCCATGTTTGAGCTTTTTTTGACATGCTCTTGATTTGTTGGAATTGTCTTGATGAGCCCTACATTCATATCTATACCAAGGGGTGTGCAAATGTTTTTTCGGTGCAGTGTTCGGCTAAAACCGAAAACTAAGGACGAAGTGATTTAAAAAACCAAACTGAATTAACCAAATTCTTTTGGTTACTTCGATGTTTAGGCCTTATTTTAGGCCTTTATGTTTCAAGCCTGTGCAGTCTGAAAATTTCTGAAGTTTGAACGATTTAAAAACCATAAAACAAGTCTGAACTGAATTCAAACACAGCCAACCACTAGCAATTGAACACTATATATACAAATAACTACATCATCAAGTCATCAACTGAATTTTAGTTCTATGTGTAGTCATAGAGCTACATCAAAAACCTCGTCAACTGAAAATTTTAATTCTATTTGTAGTCAGAGTTACATAAAAAACAATTACAGAACTACATGATCTAAAACAAGAAAGATATTGAAATCGAGATAATATTTAATTTCCTCCCTAACTTCCTGAGTGCAACCTGCAATTAAAACAAGAATAAATCAAATAAAAATCAAAGAAATAAAATATTACAAAAATACAAATAAATTGAAAAATTACTTGCAAAATCCAACAACTTGTTCCATATTGGCATTGCATCTACTATATGTCCACAGTTGTCTCTAACGCAATCTTTTGAAAATCTAGCAATAATAAAAACAAAATCAGACTTTACTTGAAATATCACAGTAAATATAATGTTATTCTTATGAAGATAGAAAATATATGTAAAAAATATTACCAACTTCTATATGTTGAAAATCATCTTACTTCTTTAACATAGTTAAGTGACTGCGTAAGCCAATCTTGAGCATAAATAAGACATTGCACAACTTTAGGAGTTAGAGAGCTCCTAAATTAATCTAGAAGTCATCCTCCTGTGTAGAATGTAGACTCAGAAGCAACAATAAAAATTGGAATAGCCAACACATCTCTTACTATTTGAGAAATAATAGGGAATCTAAGAGTATTCACTTTCCACCAACTTAAAATATCAAAGTCATCTTTTTTTACCTCAATTTCTTCATTCAATTATTTATCAACCTCTTTTTTAAGCAAAGTATAGTAAACAAACTCCAATTCGATTTCAAGTACAGGCAATGTTCATCCTAGTTGACAATATATCCTCTTTCTCACAACTCTTGACACTTGAAGAAAATTAAGCTCAAAAGAGAAACCGAGTTAACATAAAATTGGGTCTGTAAAAAGGAGTTCAGGCCTCCAAACTAATATAAAAATCAGTATGAGCTGTTTGAAGTTTACAGACACAAATCAAATTTCAAGGATGGGGCTAATAAATGAAATGTTTGATCTTAGTTTTTAGAAAAATCTAAATACTTTAAATATATTAGTTGGACTTGGAAAAGGACTGTATTAGTATGAGCTAATAAAAAAAGAAATGCTTGAGCTTAGCTTTTCTAAAAAAATGTTTGTACAAATACACTTGATATGGCATCTGTGGATTTTCCATAAAAACTGAGCATGTCAATTTTAAAGTAAGAAAGGCAAAAAGGAGAGATTTTGCACATAGCCACGCACAAATACACTAGCACACATATGCACAAATAACTCATATTTTTAATAAAGGGCCTTGGCTGTTGCCTCCGAGAGGAAGATGAGCGACTCTACATAAAAGGAGAGATTTTGCATGGCAATATGAAGCAAAGCATGAAATGAGAGATTTTGCATAAAGTACTCAAGGAAGTGAAGTTGTTAGTTCTCTATGGGTTTTGATGATAAGTGACAATTGTAAACAAAGTTTGAAGTTTTTCTTTGATAAGTTAAAAAAACTTATCTTGTCAAAGAAAAACTCGAGTTTTGGTTTTAAAACTCGAGTTTTGACCTTATAGAGAAAAGCCCAAGTTTTCCGAACTAAGCAAAACCGCCAATTTTCAGAAAAATCTCCGCCACCATACGAGAGAGTTCTCTATATTTTCTAGAAAAGACAAAACTCAAGTTTTCATTGACAACTCGAGTTTTGGTCATACGAGAGCTCCCAAGATTTTGAACATGGGAAAACTTCCAGTCTTGGTGAAAACCGCCGCTTTTCGCTTTTTCGAGTTTTCATAAGATTTGTGAAAACTCGAGTTTTGGTACAAAACTCGAGTTTTGACTTGACCGAGAACATTCAAGTTTTACACGCTTTTAAAAATCGCCGGTTTCCGGAAAACCTCCGGTTTTGACATAGCATCGTTTTCCTCAAAGTTTTCATGATTAAATGAAAAGTCGAGTTTTGATTGAAAACTCGAGTTTTGTCCTGGCAGAGAGCATTCATGTTTTCACTCAGATTTAAAACCGCCAATTTTCATGAAAACCTCCAGTTTTGGTTTGGCCCAGTTTTCTCTAAGTTTTCATACTTAAATGAAAACTCGAGTTTTGGCCAACCCGAGAGCATTGCGCTTTTCAACGTATGAAAAACGCCAGCTTTGGATGAAAACTCAAGTTTTGATGTTTTGGACTAAAAATGATGTTTCATATTAAAAGTCCAAAACTAGAGTTTTGATAAACAAAACTCGAGTTTTCATCGCAGAGTTTGAAAATCGAATATGACGAATTTGTGAAACTTACTTGTTTGATCTTAATACTTTTCATTATCATTTATTAATATTCCTAGCTATGTTTAACCACTTTGTCAGTAAGTTTCATATGTTTATAAGGATACTAAATGAAGGTTTAAAGCAAAAGCAAAAAGTGACATCAGCACATTAAATGCAAAACCCGAGAAAGTTGCATACTTTTGGGTAATCCTTCCGCACACGTTTACAAGGAATTAAAGAATGTTTTCCACATCCAAAAGAGCTGCCACTCCAACGGATTAATTTTCAAGAAGTCAACTCGAACTTCGCACAACTGGATTAAGTGAAGATTAGAGAGAGAAAAAGACCAAAACTTAACCTAAACCTTGTCTAATGAAGGCAACGGTTATATTGAAGATTACAATGGTCATTTAATGCTCTCTTGGTATAAATAGAGGTGCATTCAATTCTTCTCAACTAACACATCTGCTGAAAACGAATTGCATTCAAAGTTCTTCAACTACTTTCGCCACTTGTAAAGTATCTTCGATACACTAAGCTTCAAGTGTTTATTATTATCCACTCTTAGAGAGAGTTATTTAATTGTGAATCATTTATTGTAGACTTGGTGATTGGGTTCATTGATTGCAACTTGTAAGGGGAGTAAGTTCTAGTGAGAGAATTACTCTTGAGTACAGAGTGTGTAATTAATTGAGATAGTGGAAAATCCCAGAGAGTCTGGGGACTGGACGTAGGTCAAGAGATTGGATTGAACCAGTATAAATTTCGTGTGTCTTGCTCTTCTTCCTTATACTTTGTTCAGCTCTATTTTTAGTATCCAAAAATAGAGCAATCTGAAAAGTTTTTGTAATCCCCAATTCACCCCCCTCTTGGTGATTAAGCTCCACTTACAGAAGCGACTCACTCAAGTGAGAGACAAGGTTGAGACCAAGCTCTGCTTCCGACTTCAACTTCATAGAAAGGCAGATCGTAGTCGCAATCTTAGTGAGAGTAGACGCGCAATCTTAGCGAGATGCCTAATCATTGAATGAAGTGAGGAGGTGAGAGGATCATCATATATTTATCCCTCATCATTATATTCTTTTCCAGTCGCCTTCTCCTCAGCATCATTTTCCTCAACCTCTCATACCGATTCTCCAACAAGCACCCCAACAGATCACCACATCTTCATTACCCTCTTCCATAGCGACCTTGAGGTGCGGTTATCATGTTTGATGGTGAGGGAACCAAATTGTCTCTTTCTCTATGCCCTCTTCTTATTTCTATGTTTTGATGCAACAACCAATTTTTGTTTCTAACAAGTAGCGTTGTTGATTGGTTAATTGGTCTCATTTCATTCATAAAATGGGTTGGATTGGTATTATTCTTGATACATAAAATATTTCTAAATCTAATGTACTTATTCGATCTAAAAAGTACATTATGTCGAATTGAGAAATTTGATTTCTCGAATCTTTATTATTTATTTATTTCCTTGATATCTAACTAGGGAGAACACCACCACCTATTTTTATTTTTAATAGGAAAACTATTAAAAATTCAAGAAAGAGGTCCCCAGATCTCTGTTGACCTTGTCAGCAACCAGCCACCAATGCTCCGGTGGTCTATATATATATATATATATATTTTTAATTTCCAAAGCAAAAGTAGTTAATATGAAAACTTGAGTAGTTAATAGCAAAACTAAAGTAGTAAACATGGTATAATTGAAGATTTCCTAATAACTACTTTTCTTTTACTATTAACTCTCAAGTTTCCATATTAACTACTTTAGTTTTGATATTGACTATTTTTGTTGGCCACCAAATTTTTTGAATTTTCGAAATAAGAGTAGTTAATAATAAAATTAGGATAGTTAATATTGAAAATAGAGTAGTAAATACTAAATAGGGTTCCTTTTGTTAGGATCAGTTGACACCCAAGAGAGGAGTGAATTGGGTGTAAGATAAAAACATAATGACTTTGAAAATCTTTTCACATAGTATGAAAATAAGGAACCATAAATGCATATTGAGACATGTCAATCACTAATGCTGGAATTATAAGAGATAAGAGAAGAGAATATACAAACTATTATTTATACTAGTTTGGTCCAATCCTTGATGACCTACATCCAGTCCCTGAGCTCCACTTAAAATTTTCAATCCACTATCTTCTTATTTAATTCAAGTACAAGAGAAGCTTATACAATCCCACAAGTTTAGTCGGCCACTTGTGAAGCCTTTTACAATTCTCACATCGAGTTACTCCTCTTTAAACATCGTAACGATTCAATTTTGATGATGAAGAATTAGAATGGTCTTCACTCTCAGAAGTGAATTAAGATGAACACTAACGAACAGTACAAATAATCTCTCTCTAAGATAAATTATATCAAAGCTAGTACAAATAATCTCTCTCTAAGATAAATTATATCAAAGCTAGAAAAAAAGAGATTATTCTGGTTGAAGTGGTTGATTCATGGTTTTTATATTTTTGCGTAGTTGCTTTCTCTATTAGACTTTGACTATTCTTCTATTTATATTTGATGGGCATATGATCTTTGAGCTTTTTCTTCTTCCATTAATCTTATAAGAATATGACCGTTGGAAGTTTGTCGAAGCTTTTGAGTATGACCGTTGGAGTTAGCATTTGAAGCTTTTGACCGTAAGTGCTTGATGAGAGTTGCCGAGCCCTCACAAAATAACCAGGATTTAGATATTTATAGTATAGAAAACTTGGATCGTTTCTCTCAAGGAATTCACAGCGGGTCTAAAATCAACAAGAGACGCAATAAAACAAGAACTGAGGGAGGAGTTTTTCAATGCAATTTAAATGAAACAAAGCTAAAATAAAATATAAGAAAACGAGATTAATCAAATTGAAAATGATTAACCCAGAATTGAGATTCCATAATCTTCATCGATCAAAAAGATAGTAACCAAACTCATGATTGATTCCACACAAACCAAAATCTCTGCATTTGTCTAGATATTCCCTCGACTAGACGATCTCCTAGCATTTGATCGAACACGTGGCGAGCTCGCTGTGCGATCGCACAACGCTCTCTCGGAACCCGGTCCGACCTAAGTCCTTGGGATATCAATCTAGGTATTAAATCTAATACCTAATATGTAATTATAATCGGATCTGATTAAAATAAACAGAAATTATGTTATCGATTGAAGCGCGAGTCCTCTGGATTCACAGAATCCTCAATCCATGGATCAACCATAGAAGCTTAGCCAAGCATGGTTAGGGAAAATGCAGAAGAAAAGATGACGAAGAACATGAACATGATGAACAATTCAGAGAAAATAAAAAGCTTCTAATTTAATCCGAAAATCCCATAAAGCGTAATTGAGAATATGTTTTTAGACATCTAATCTAACTTATAAATAGGAAACACTAGGGCTACGAGATTGGCCCAAAAATAGGAAATCTCTAAGAATAGGAAACCTCTAATAAATGGTCTTTTATTACAAAATTCGAGCAAAATAAAAATCTAGAAAAATGGGTTTGCCTTTAGCTCCAATTTCGTCCATCTTCTTATCCAAATCAACCTTTTGAGTCTTCATAACAATTGTAGCTCTCTGAATCATCTAAAAAAGGAAAGAAGAATCAGGCTAATCAGATATCTAGATCAAAAGTTATGGTGAAAATACTAAATCATCAAATCTGGAATTTAATCATAAGAATGAATTAAATTCAATTAAAAGCTCAAAGCTCGATTAAGTAATAAAATCATTATTTATTAACTAAACAATTCTAAATTTATTCACCAAGAGATACAAATAAGTGTAATAATATTCAATCATATGTGCTTAATGTGATTTTGAGTTTAATCCAAGGTTAAACACTTGAAACTTGTGCATAAGTGTAATTAGTAATGTTTAGAAATAGTAAAAAGTATT
The DNA here is from genome assembly GCA_019022655.1 of Acacia acuminata. Classification (NCBI taxonomy): domain Eukaryota; kingdom Viridiplantae; phylum Streptophyta; class Magnoliopsida; order Fabales; family Fabaceae; genus Acacia; species Acacia acuminata. Next base: position 120,869 of record JAFJYI010000048.1, on the reverse strand, counting down.
GCAATAGGATTCTATCACCTTTAGAATGGGCATCAAAATTTTCGAGACACTATTTCAAAAGTTTGCTATCACCATAACTAGAGTGACATTTTATCACTCGAGTGATATGCATCCCAGAGAGGTACCCCTTGGCAACTACTTAAGAAGTCTGAAAGATATCATATAAATTGTTGAGTTACTATCTGGTAACTTCTTTAGTTTTAAAAGCCAACTATATGTTATCTATATCGAGTTATTGAATGGTTACTTGAAACCTTTTGAGCATCACTCGAGTGCCATATGTGTTACTCGAGTGCTTGATCAAATATCTATTTAAGAGTAGTAAGTTACCATTAGGTACCTTGAAACTTGTTGAGCATCACTCGAGTGCTATATGTGTTGCTCGAGTGCTTGGCCAATTTTTCCTTTAAGAACAAAGAGTTACCGTTAGGTAACTTACTGATGATAAGGCATTTCACTGGAGTGATCCTTCTGTTGGGATCTGTACATGCAGCAGATTAAAATATTCTACGAATCCCATCCGGAGGATCGCTCAACCATTGTCTAAATCAAGGTTTGAGAACCGAATATTACCTATAGTGAACTCGTCCGCGTCTCATTCTCTTTGAACTGGTGGGCTACCTTCTCGATCAGCAGAAGTTGACTCCACGGATCGGCTTCCTCTACTGGTGTCCACACGAATAAACATCGAACATGGACGCGGCAGCGTGCTAGCGCCTCGAACTGTGCGTCCCTCTCTATCTCTCTCTAGGGTTTCTCACGGCTCTCTAATACGCTTGACAAAAAGTCCCGTGAGTTTTTCTAAACCCGATCGGCATATTATATTCAAGATTAATCCTCATTAATTTTGAAATTCGAATTTGAATCTAGATTAAAATATATTAATTAAATCTATCTAATAGATCTAATGTAATCTATTTATTTAATCCGAATTAAAAGCCGGATCTGAAATTTGAATTTTGAATCGGATTAAAATATATTAATTAAATCTATCTAATAGATCTAATATGATATATTTATTTAATCCAAATCAAAAGCCTTCGATTTAATTTATCTCTATAAATTAAATTCGAGAAATGATATCTATCTATTTAATTAAATCTGAAATACTATATCTCAATTTAAATTAAATAGATATATGATATATTTATTCGAAAATTAAATGAGATACAATATCTCTATTTGTTTTAGATATTTAATTTATCAAATAAATTAAATACAAAACAAATATTATATAATGATATTATAATCTCCATTAAATAATATGGGATAGGGTCTTAAATGCCATGGAAGTTTTCGCTCAAGAGCACCGGTAAGACGGAAGTTTTTTTGGACTAAAAATGCCACGGAAGTTCACAAGATGTAGCAATTTTGCCTCGGAAGTATCATTTTTGCCACGGAAGTTTTCGGCGACGAGCAATTTTGCCGGAAGTTTTTCGGCGAGGGCAATTTTGCCGGAAGTTTACAGCGAGGAGCAATTTTGCCTCGAAAGTTACAAAACGTAGCAATTTTTCCTTTTTTTCGTCCCCAAATATTAAATTTGACTATTATATCGATCAAAGACCACACATGTCATGCCTTGAAAAGGTCGAACTTGGAGTCGAGAGAAGGAGATCCTTCGATGTTGAAATCAAGGCGGCCATAATTTGTGAAGCCAAACTAGTCAAAGGGACTCGAAGATTACGTCACAAAACGCAAATGAAACGCAAAATGAGAAATGAATTGTTCAAAAAATTGGTTCAAAAACAAATCAATAGTGATAATATTTACGTTTGTATAGACTGATCATTTGCTTAGATCATAAGTGATGCTTCCTTTGGGTTTTGTGACAGTCGACCTTTCGGTCCTTTAACCAGTTCGGCTTCACAAATTCGGCGCCTTGAGCTCAACATCTCAAGGATCTCCTTCTCTCGCTCCAAGTTTGACCTTTTCAAGGCATAACATGTGTGGTCTTTGATTGATTTAATAGTCAAATTTAATATTTGGGGACGAAAGGGCAAAATTTCTCCTTAGTGAAAACTTCTAGGGCAAAATTGCTCCTTAGTAAAAACTTACGGGGAAAAATTGCTCCTCAGCGAAAACTTCTGTGGCATTTTTTGTCCCAAAAAAACTTCCGTCTTACCAGTGCTCCTGAGTGAAAACTTCCATGGCATTTAAGACCCTTATCCCAAATAATATTATTATACTATTTTTGAATTTAATATATATATATACACCCTGTTAAATTAAGTATTCATTAAATCTTAGATTAATCTAAGATTCAATGAATCTGGACACTTTTGCTCGTGTTGGGTTATTCTTGTGTGCGACCTTGCAGGCCCACATGAGATTGGCAGTGGGCCAATACTGTATTAGCCCACAAGTCGCAAGCGGCCTTTAGCAAGACATTGCAACTATCCAATTCACATGGGGATCGATGACACGATACAACCTATCGTACAACCATGTCACGTCCCTTTTGTCATGCGATAATTTGGTCAAGGATGAGGCATGAATAATGTCAACTTCCTTTTCTTGACCAGTACTTTCTTGATTCTCGAGTAGTCTGATAATTGAAATGGAAACTCCTTTCCATCATAGTATGGCCATATATTTCTTAGACTCACTCATCGAGGGGCCCAATATTATCTCTCTACAAATGTGAGGACAAATTCCATCTTGACCATTCACATCCCTCCGCATGAAAACCACTGATCCCGATCCTAGCCTTTATCATCACCCGGTCAAAGGTGACTTTTGACTAGGTTAAAGGTCAGTGACTCATCATGTAGGAATCCATGATGATCTCAGGCATAGGGCGTTGTGACACGGTTATACATGAGATAAGCTTATGACTAGATCCATGCAGCTTTCTCATAGTGGGTCAGTCCAGCACCTTGTACTCTTACAAGTGCCCATGACTTTGATTCGTATCTTCATACCTTATCAAAGTCATATTGATCTTATCTCATCTTTGCTCCCACGTAGATGACTGACCAGGGACATCTAGGATAATCTATAAAAGATATATCCAGGGATACAGTTATTAATGTAAACATGCGAATGAAATGATAACTAAATGGAGAACAATGACTTGCCCTAGGGCATAATTTCCAACACCTTCATCATTCGAGTGATGAAGAAAGATTTTTGTTGAATACTTCCAGGTTGATAATTTAGCACAAAGGTCAAATTTAGGTTGCATAAGAGACCAAGGAACAAGATGATTTTTTTTTAATAAGAAGGGCAAGCCGAAGCTTGAAGAGTTTAAGGCAAGGACTAAACCCAGAAGGCCTAGTCCTCATACATCAAAAAAGAAATGAACTACTAGGTACAAGCCAATTGGTCCTTCAATGCCATATGGAGACATCCTGGCGGAATTGTGGGGACAAGAACCACATTAACATCCTGAGGGATATCATGGCCTTGCTTGGCCATATAGTCGGCACAAGCAATGTTGTCTCTTGAAGAATAACGAATCTCTACATCCCAATCCTGAGAAAGAAGGTCCGGAATCTCTCCAATGATTGCTCGAAGAGGGTGATCAGTGTGGCTGTCTCTCATAATGATGTTGATGGCGTCAAGGGAGTCAGAATAGAGAATGATTTTTTGAGAGCCCATCTGGCTGCCCATCATTAATCCTGTCATGATAGCATATAGCTCTGTCTCAACAACAGTATGGGTTCTGAGGAATTTATGAAACCCTATCAACTAATGGCCCTGAGAGTTCCTGATTACGCCTCTGCATGCAGCTTGATGTTGATGACGAACAGATCCGTCCACATCTATGCGAACCACATTCGGTGGGGGAGGGGTCCAAGTCTTTTCTTCAAACCTGTCAATGTGGAAAATTTGATGAGTTAGAGTTTGATTAGCTGTGTTTTCCGTTAGAAGGTAATTGCACAAATGTAACATCTCCCTTGTATCAGTGGTTTCGCCTTGGAACATGGATTTGCATCTAGAAGTCCAAAGGATCCAACACCCCAGACTAAAGATTTTTGGCCAGGAGAAGTTCTGGAATCTTCCTTTTCCCGGATTGTGATTAGTGTTCCAGCTTAGCCAAACCTGCAAATTACCTACAAAAAATTGAGAAAAATAGTTAGGACATAAAATTTGTTTCCATAAGTCTTTTGCTTTCGCACAATCCCTGATTATATGGATGACGCTTTCCTCTTTGTTACAATTGAAGGGGCAAAGGTTGTCTTTTGTAAGGCCTCTTCTAGCTCTAAGGGAGTTGGTTACAAGTCGCTAATGACCAACTTGCCACATGAAAAATTTGACCTTCTCAAGAAGATGCCATTTCCACATCAGGGCCCAGAAGCTATTTGCACTTGCTCCACCTCGATTCGACAGGAATTGGTAGGTAGACTTGACAGAGAAGCCGCCATCTTTCGCCAATCTCCAAGTGAAACAATCAGGGAGATTGTTGGAAGGAGGGCGCGTCATAGAGATAGTGTTGATGATAGATGGGGGTAGAATGCCTTGCCACCTACCAACGTCCCACCTTCCATTCATCAAAAGATAATCCTTCACTGTCTCATTCTCATCAACAAAGGATGGGTTATAAACAAATGAAATAAGAGGACGGTCAAGGGGGAGCCAGAGATCATGCCAGAACTTGGTTCCTGCACCATTGTTAATTTTCTTCCCAACACCGGTAAGAAACTTATCCCAAACCTCGACAATTGCTTTCCAGGCAGAGGATGTGTTTCTCTTCCTAGAGACAAAAGGCACAGGAAGGTTGCCACAATTGTATTTAGACCAAAGGCACTGAACCCAGAGAGCTTGTCTATTCGTCAGGAGATTCCAACAAAGTTTCATGATAAAGGCCTTATTTTGGCGGTGAAGATTCTTGAAACCAAGGCCCCCTTGCTTTTTTGCTTGAGTGATTTTATCCCAAGCGATAAGGTGCATTTTTTTTCATATCTTCATCTTGAGACTAGAGAAACTTTCTTGATATCTTATCAAGCTTGTTGATTGTGCAAATAGGGAGAAGAGTTGACTGCATGCAGTAGTTAGGGAGAGAGGATAAAACAGGCTTAATCAGCACCGAGCGACCAGCAATAGTTAAGAACTTAATTTTCCACATCGATAATTTTTCTGAGCTTTTTGGACAATTGGGTGGTAGATTGTTTTCGTAACATGCTTGTGAATAAATGGCACCCCCAAGTATTTTCCAAGATCTGAAGTGATTCCTATTCCAAGTAACTGGCTAAGCTCAAGGGCTCTATTGAAATTTATGCTTCTGGAACAAAACATATGAGACTTTTGTAGGTTGATTCTATGGCCAAAGACCTCGCAGAAAATTTGCATCACTTTTCGAACTTCGGCCATTTGATTGGGAGAGGCTTCGGTGAAAAGAATGAGGTCGTCAGCAAAGAAGAGGTGGGAGATGCAGGGTCCTCCTCTTTTGAAGAAGAACGGTTTCCAGCACTGTGCGTCACACTCTGCTTTGATAAGATGGCCCAGGCGTTCCATATAGAGGACAAATATGTATGGGCTCAACGGGTTTCCCTGCCTGACTCCTCTAGAAGGGGTAAAACTTGGGCTTTCATCATCATTTCAGAGAACATACATAGAAGTTGTAGAGATACAAGCCATGATAAGCTCAATGAGGTTGTCCTTTAACTTTAGACGAATGAGAGTGTTCTTGATAAATCCCCAATCAAGCCTGTCAAAAGCTTTTTCCATATCAATTTTAATGGCGACAAATAAATGTTCAGTTGTTGATAATTTATTGTTAAGCGTTCATTATTGGCATTTTTACTTGTCATAGCACCAAAGGTTGGGCTTTCTTGGCATTTTCATTCTTTCTCCATTTCCCTGACTCATTCATAAGTGCAACTTGAGGGCAGACAGAAGATTGTTGCACAATTTTTGATAACCCAATAAAATCTCCTCTTGTATTAGTATGATTCTGGGCAAAAGATTGGAATCCCCTCTGATGGATTCATTCAATTTATTTTTGGTCAATTTCAAAGTAATTCATCAGGTTGGCCACTGATTGAGGTGTTCGATTTCTACGCATTTTATGCGGTTAACAATAACAGGCTGATCAAGGGTTATGTTATTTCTCTTAAGCTCGTGCGTTTTAAATGAGGAGAGAAGTCATGCAATAGGAACAGGATACTACTCTGCTGAAGGATTTGAGAGATTTAAAATCGAAGGAATTTTTTTTTTTAGTTCTCTGTTGAGGATTATAGCAAATATACTTCATTTTTTTCCATTTACAGTTTCTGTTATCTACCTGAATAACTAAAGAGTAGATGATGATCGGTAATATGACATGAACAAGCTCAAACCTCCATTATCATCAGCTTCATCCATCACCAAATCTTTCAATGCCTCTATCAACTGCCTTTCATCTCAAAAGCTACTTGATGATTTTAGAATTAGAATGGTTCTGCTACTTGATGATTTTAGAATTAGAATGGTTCATGACTTTCCCCATATGCCCTTGCTTTATTGCATTCATTTTGTTGTTGATCCCGCATCTACCACCTATCTTGTCTTGAAGGAGTCGTATGCCTCTCTTTCTATTAGCTCCTGTAGCTATAGGTATGGGCATGTAGGATAATCTATGTATCTTAAAAGAAATTCTTATTATGGTTTTTTTTTTTTGGCATTATTTGAGTATGCAAGCATCATTAGATGGTTTAAATAGCCTTGTTTGGATTATTCCTCCTCCTTTTTTAGTGTTCTTAAACTAAATAAATTAAAATTTAACCACATTTGATATGATATTGAATGCCACTACTGGACTGAGCCAAAAAAAAAATATATTCAACAACATTTATCATTTTATTTCGATCATAGTGTCTGCCATGACATATGAAAAAGGCAGACCGAGCGGGTTCTATGGATTCTTATGTCCTGCAACCACGGCTTCGACTCGCAATATCTTAGCCGGAAAGGGCCATTTATGTTGGTTTAACAATGGGCGATGGACAATCGCCTGTTATCTAGCACCAATACATGAAAGGTGCGTATTTTTTTTTTTTTTGGTCTATATAAGATTTTTAAGAATAAATTGGTTTCTTATCTTAGTTTAATATTAATATGTATATGTTGTAGTGGTCATTGGACCCTGTGTGTTGTTTGTCCCACCAAGAACATATGTTATTGGTTCGATTCCGTAGGTGGCAGGCCAAACGAGGATATCAAAACCATGTTTACCGAGTAAGTAAATTTTTGTCTAAATCATCGATTCTTCTTTTAAATGAATTGTTTTCATGTCTCATTAATTTCCATTTTAATGATAGGGCTCTCAAGACGTATAAACGGCTTTACGGAGCACGAGAGCGGGGTGGACCGAAGTGGTATTATCCAAAGGTAAGTAGTTTCAATTCAAGTTATTTCATTGACACAGTAGCTTTCGATATTCCTTTATTCGTTTTAACAATTTGCTTTTGATTTATAGTGCCATCAACGACCAGGGAACACCGAGTGCGGATACTACGTTATCAGTTGGATGCAATTCATCGTTTCCACCGAACGTACTACAGTCTTTCAAAATGTACGTAATGCTCTGTGATCCTCAAATGATGATATTTTTGTCGTTGTACTTGAGTTGTTAATTATTTTATTCACTTCATTGGTTTATCTTATACCTTGTTTTTCAATTCTGATTTTTGGTCTTGTGGATCCATACTCACGGGATGAAATCGATACGGTTCGAGACATGTTGGCTAGACATCTTCTTGAACACATATAGGTATATAAAGTTTACTTCACATTTTTTGGCTGGATCAGGTAATCAATATGTTTTAGGTAAATCTTTTGATAAACGAATGCTTCTTGAGATTCTTCTGGAACTGTTATGTCACATTTACATTGCATGAGATTCTTCTGGAATTGTGATGGTGGCATTTATGTTGTAGTGGACATTTCTTTGCTTTTTTTGGATTGATGACGTTCCTTAGTTGGTTCGCATTGGGCTCATGTTGGGCTGTTTAATTGGCCTAATTAGTTTATGAATGTTTTCATTTTGAGCACTGTCTGGGCTTGTTTCGCTCTAAAGATGTATAATCAATTTTGTCAACTTTATCTTCCTTTTAGGAGTAGTGGCATGTGGCATTCTTCTGGGGTTTTGTACTATCTCATAACATCGAATCGGTGGGGTAATGAACAAATTATGCACTTGGTTCCTATGCAACTGTTGCTGGAAGGAAGATACACAGAGGCCCTTATTTTGTGTGCTGTTCAACTTCTATGTCACTGAGTTTAGTCCCTATTTGTGTTTTAGAAGTGGGTACAACATGGCATTGTTATTTCCTCATGGATTATGGTGCATCTGAGATATACCAGGCATAGAGTGTTATTATATTAGGGTGATTGTCAATGTGAATAGGCAAGTCATTGGGTTGATTAAAGTAGCTCAAACTCAATGTTGAAATTTAGAGAAAAAGGGTAAATGTTAATTGAATATATGTGTATGGAGTTGCTGTGCTAACTAAGCTTCAATTGTCATACTGAATCTTGGAAGCTTGTAATGTTTTATTCTCCAAAGTGGCCGGATGAGTTCTTTATACTTGTCTATATGTTTGAATTGTGAGGTTTATTAATAAGTAATCAAACCTTATGTTTATATGTCTGAATTGTGAGGGAGAATTGAAGCTTGTTGGGTTTGCTAGCTATGGATATTATTAAGTTGGCTTGAACTATATTTTGAGCAATATCTGGGTTTGTATGGCTGAAATCTATGACTTCTGAATGTATATTTCTATTTTGCAGCAAATTGGCCAAATATACAGCAAGCATATTTTTTTTTAAAAAAACTAATATAAGACATCATGAATCTAAGATCAGGACGCCCTAAATGTGATATGAGGCGTCTTGAAAGCATAATTTAGGACGCCTCATAATAGGCGATCTGAATACAATTCAGGATGGTAGGCGACCTGATGAATTTTGTTTGAGGTGACCTGATGAATTTTGTTCAGGTCACCTCTTAAGAGGCGTCCTGAATTTTTTTCAGGACGCCTCTTAAGAGGCGACCTGAATGGTATTCAGGTCGCCTCTTATGGGGCGACCTAAATAAAATTCAGGTTGCCAAATATGACCAAAACTACGAGACCCTCCTAGACGTCCCTCTGAAAAGGGACGTTAATTGGGTCTTATTTAGGTCTTTTTTAGGTATTTTGTAGTAGTGTGCACTAGGCCCAACGCGCGGATGGCCCAACTAGGAGCATGCTACATATAAGGATCCACCTATAATACAGGAGGATCTTATCTTGGCGACAATCCAGGTATCTATCCAAATCAATATCTGATAGTTACGATATGAAGGGCCTCAGATCACATGGTCCACGATATCTAGTCTAAGGTATATACTCTATAAATACAGAGGTCAAGCCTAAAGGTACACGGGTTCTAACTCTGAACTATTTACATACTGTCACACTGTGCACACACACCACCCCCTTTGACGAGAGCCTAGTCTGTGCACAGTGATCCCACGTCCTCCTGAATATCTATCCCATAGATACTCAGGCAGAGCTCACCGATCCAAGATCAAAGCACCAGCTCAAGGCTGGACATCTGTGTTTTACACCAGAACAATATACATGTGTGTAGATACATACATATGTTTGTTTATATATATATATATATATATTATATAACGTGTAGTATGAGCACGTGTCTCTAATCCTAAATAATTTATGGCAAAACATTATTAATATATTATATATAAACTTAAGAGTGAAATAGCATCCACCATCCTAGTTTTATTATGAAGCATCCAACACTCTAATGTTATTTTCATGATGCATCTAGTAACCTAATATTATTTTTCTATGCATCTAGCACCCCTTGATTTTATTTTTCAATACATTCAGCACCATAAACTTATTATTTATGGTTAAAGATGCTGGATACACTGTAAATAAGATTATAGTGCTAGAAGCACTAGTAAAATAATATTAGGATGTTAGATACATTATATCATAGATACGATTAGGGTGTTGGATGCAAACAAGAAATAATATCAAGATGCCAGATGTTTCTTTATCCTAAGCAAAACATCCAACATTAGGTAGACTTGTTGTCAACTTCGTCGTGCTTCTCAGGCTGCGTGCGATATTTTTCCTCAGTCTGTTTGGCCTTAGACATGCCAGTCTCAACAAGCTTCTTCATGTTCGGGAGCTTATAGTTCTGAGCCAAGTAAACTCCACAGGCTGTCCCTACTATTAGAGGAAAACAAAATCTGCAGATTATACCCATCACGCCAGCCTTGTGAGATCTAATTGATTTCCCAGAAGTTGTTTTAACAGCTGCCCAAAAAGAAGAAACATAACCAATATGTGCGCATTAAAATTTATTAGGCTAAACTGCACGAAACTTAAAATTACAGCTATGTACAAATTACCTTTCTTAACATTTAAAACTCAACAAAACCCTCTTAAACTTTCAATTTTATGAAAATAACTCCAAACTAATACTCCTTAAATTTAATTTTTTATGTATATAACTCTCTCAAATTTTGAGTTATATGCGGATAAAACCCCTTCAGATTTAAATCATTTACAAACAAAAAATGGATAAACGTTAAATCAAGGCAAACTATAAACTTAAGAGATCAAAACTTATAATTTAAAACTATAGAGACTGAAACTAAAATTAAACAAATTATGAGGATCAAACATTATATTAACCCTATTAAATATCGTAAGAATATTAAGTAGCACAGCATTTACTGGTAAACTAATTCTCTACAACTAACTGATTTTGGGAGATTCACACTCATAAGTCACAACCGTATCTTGCACTCCAAACCCTAAACATGCCGACAAGAGATTTTGTTTTCCACTCCCAACTCCCAAAATTTTCGAAACAGTTTGTGGTGAGCAACTAAAACGAAAAAAAGAAAAAGGAAAACAGAATAACAAACAATGAAACGATTCATACCGGCGGGGACGGTGACGGGGTGTATTTAACGTCAACACTGATATGGGAGGAAGAATAAGAAGACACTTAATGTCAACACCGATATGGGAAGATGAAGAAGAAGAAGAGGAAGAGGAGGAGGAGGTGGAGGTTGGTGTTCAACGGATGATGGAGAACCTCATGATATACATGTGCCGAATGCTTGAGCTGCAAGCACATCTTAGCTCAGCTTTAGGAAAATTCTATTTTTTTATTAAGTACGAGTAGATAAACTTGTGCAAAATATGCTTGCGCAGCAAGCTGCAAGATGTCTCTCTCAAATCTCAATTACTCGGTTTGATTTTCTCTTTTTTTATTTGACAAAATGTTGTCCGTTCAGTCCTTTTGACTTGGTAAGAAGGTGCTTAAAACTAGACCGGCCAAAGATTAGTAGTTTAATTATTGAACCGGATGAAGGATTAGTAGTTCAATTATTGAACCGGAGTCAACCAAATAACAATTAAAATATATAAAAATATTTATATATAACTATGAAAAGAGTAACATTCAAATATTAAAAGGCATTAACCCTTAGTAAATTGAACATTCATGTATACAAAATAGAATTACTAAAACACAAATACGTCAAACTGATATATATATATATATATATATATATAATGATGTTTTTTTTTTTTTTCATGCTTAATAAGGGGAGAAAACAATAAAATCTAACTTGACCAATTCGCCTTCAAGTCTTGATTGGACTAGTCGGAGGAGATCAATTCATCAATTCACACTACTACAAAATACCTAAAAGACGACCTAAAAAAGACCCAATTAACGTCTTTATTCTAAGGGACGTTGGGGAGAGCGAAGTTGTATAGCCCCATATGAGGCGACCTGAACCAAATCAGGTCGCCTATTTTTCATTTCAGGCGACCTGAACTCTAATTAGGTCGCCTCATTTCTGAATTTTAGGCGACCTTATTATCTATTCCGGTTGTCTCTTATGATCCAAAGACGCCCTGAATTGATTTTCAGGTCGCCTTAAAGTATTTTTTTTAAAAAAAAAAATGTGCTTGCTGTTTTGTTTGGCCAATTTGCTGCAAATGCTTCACAAAATAATTAAGCGCATATCTGACTATAATATATTATGACCGTATGAATTATATGTATGTGCATTCCATCAAAAGAAGGTGAAATAACAATGAATACAGTGGTTCAATAAGAAAATTGTAAAAGTGACTTCAACAAAAGAATTGGCTACACATACAAGATCATACAAGAGAATGACAATATATATGTTCTAATCGGTTCAACAAAATCAATCAAATTCACAACTTAGCTTCCAACATAACCATGAGGATGCAAGAATATCAACAACTCCAAAGAGAAAACTTCAACATGCGAGCCTAAGAAGGCAAGTTCGGGAAAGTCACCTAAGAAGGGAGTCGAAACTTTCAAACTTCAACAACGAGAAAAAAGAAAGAATGTATGACCTAGATTTTGGTTACTAAAACTAGACCAAAACAACAAACAAAGCACCACTATGACAACAAATTTTTCTCACATTTGGAGGCAATTAATCTCCAAAATTTCACAACAGCTTTCACAATTTAATGCGGCAATTAGATAGCATCAACATTCCCTTCAATTGGCAAATAACAACGATATGCGACAAGAGGCAAATATATATAGCGAATGACTTTTGAACACGAAGCTTAACAAATTTCAAGGTTTCAGCATACGAATTTAGCTCAACTCTAATGCTAAAGTGAATGAGAGCCACCTATTAATAATCACGGTACCACACAAGCAAATCAAACACCTCCCCAAGCAAGAAGCACACATAAAACTTTCAAGCAAATCGTTATGATGGTATGATTCAACAAAAATCTCAAGTCTTGGTTATTGGAAAATCAAATGCGATAAGGTATAATGGCAAAATCAAACTTCATATGACGGTGATCTATTTCCCGAATTAAACAAGTGATCTAACCTCATATTCACACAATTAAAGTGGCAAATTCAAGAGCAGCACCAATAATTTACATGAAACCAAATCAGCACGACTTAATAAGTTTCACAATGACAATCACCCTAACAAGTAATGACTTGCCTATATATTCACATTGAGCCATGTTCAAGAAGATATCTAGCCATCATGTCTCGAATCGAATCGATGTCATCCTGTGAGTACGGATCCTCGATGCGAAAAAAGCGTAAATTGGAAAACAAGGTATAATTAACAAGCGAAGTACCACAACAAAAAATATCATCATTTGAGGATCACGGGCATTACGTACGTTTTGCAAGCTAGTAGTACGTCCGGTGGAAATGATAGATTGCATCCAATTGATAACGTAGTATCCGCGCTCGGTGTTCCCTGGTTGGTGATGGCACTATAAATCAAAAACAAATTGTTAAACAGAAAGCTACTGTGTTTCAGAAAAAACTTGAATTGAAACTACTTACCTTCGGATAAAACCACTTCGGTCCACCCTGCTCTCGTGCTCCAGCAATCTGTCTATATGTCTTAAGACCCCTATCATTAAAATGGAAATTAACAGACATAAAAACAATTCATTTAAAAAAAGAATCGATGATTTAGACAAAAATTTACTTACTCGGCAAACATGTTTTTGATATCCTCGGTTGGCACACCACCTATGGAATCGAACCAATAACATGCGTTCTTGGTGGGACAAACAACGCACGGTCCAATGACCACTACAACATATACATATTAATATTAAACTAAGATAAAAAAGCATATAAGAATCTTATATAGACAAAAAAAATACGCACCTTTCATGTATTGGCGCTAGATAACAAGACGATTTTATGTCGCCCATTGTTAAACCAACATAAATGGCCCTCCTGGCTAAGATATTGCGAGCCAAAGCTGTGGATCCATGACATAAGAATCCATGCGAATCCAATTGGTCTCCCTTTTTGCATATGTCGTGGCAGACACTACGATCGAAATAAAATGATAAGTGTTGTTGACTATATTAAACAAAAAAAGAGTAGTGACATAATTAAAGGGTAAAAAAAACTTACAATATTGCAAGTTGAAGCCACTATATATCTAAACAGTCCATATGCATAAACTCTATCAAATCTTTCTTGTCAATACATATCGGATATGTCTTTTCTGCATCGACAATGCCGGAGGCATCTTGCAAGCCTATAGAGACGATGTCTGGTAGAGCTCTCGCAGGCTGTGATAAGTATAGAAATCTGCCCGCATGACTTGTTCATGCTATTGAAAACATAATAAACAGATTATGAGTGGGTTAGCAATGAAAATCAATCCTAAACCCTACTCATCGTCAATCGGTAATGTATTTCCTACCATTGGAGGTGTCGTCCCCGACCTCAATAAGATGACGCGGCCAAAGGATGAACGATGAGGTGGCAGCGTCTAGCGTGGGAACCTCCTCATCAACAATCGGGATGGCTATCTTTTCTTCCCCCTCTCGCACACTTCTCAGAGTCACCCTACGTTGGTCTTGTGGAATTTGCATATTGTGGTGTGTGGTTTGTTACGGGTAAACAAGACCATCTGCAACAATACGCCGGTGTGGGTCATCCAAATATAGAGTGCGGGGTTGTCCCCCACATGTGGAGTGTGAGAAGGCTCGCCGGGCTCGTCAATAAGTACATCGGAGAGTGATGAGAAGGTTCGCCAATAGGTACATCTCGGAGCGTGAAAACTTTCCTTCTTTGCTTGGGAAGGCCGGGGATTCCTGGTTTGAAGGTTGCGTATTTACCTTCCCTTGTATCATCTCCCTCATTTCACCCCGTAGTTGTGCCATAACCTCATCTATGAGGGACGCTCGAATTTTGGCTACAAGTTGAGGACTAGGGTTGTCATCGTCATGCGAACAACTCGAACGCCGTCCAAAGTATTTCGCGACACTAACTCCCCTCGGCTCCCCACGAACAGCATCAAGGTAATCAGGCTTCCCAATCGCCGTGGACAAAATGTCCATCCGTGTACCCGGCGTGAATGAACCTTAGGCTGCTTTCTTTGCTCAAGCACATCTGTATCATAGGATTTTGCATAAATAGTAACTAATTAAACTCTAAAAATATGAAACAAGCGAGGCTATTTAATACTTCTAATTTAACTACTTACAATCTTTGAAGCAACCTCGGCCACATCTTTATTTATGTATTTCTCGCCCTTCATCCTCGCGACTATCCATTTTTTGTGGCGAGGAGGACGCTCGAGGGCCGGATAACGGTGGAAGGATCGGATTAAGCGGCTTCCTTCATTTTCTGCAACTCTTCTTCCATCGACCTCCGTTCAAGCTTCTTATAGCCACCCCTAGACATGCAATGTGGATACTTATTTCTCGCTTGCCTCTCTCTATTGGCCTGACTTGTTTTACGTGACACGAAAACAAATAAAACGAGCCTTCAATGTCAAAAAGATTCAACTAAAAGATAAGATATGAAAGAAATTTTACAAGAAATTCGGGATTACGGCGTGACGCCACAAACTCCCTCCGGTCCTGCGGAGAAATGTAATCATAGTCACGACATGGGTCCTTGTCCCTCTTTGCCCCTCGAATATACTTTCTAGTGAGCTTGTTCTTAAAATATTTCCAACGTATACGAACCTCGCCCATCCAATGCTTGTTCATGGCCTTATTGTTAGGCACATCATACGTTTGCTGCAAGGTAAAAGAGAAGATATGAAAGAAATCAAGTGATAAAACTAAAGATACAAATGCATAAGATATCGAAAGTGAGATACCAAAAGTTGTGCCCGGATCAACTCCTTCGTTTTAGGAGGAACCAACTTCCAATGAGAGAATACAATGCGAACTTTGCTTCGAGCCGGATAGCCTACGTAGCTAATGAAATTGTCTTCCTCGGACCAATTGGATTCATATTGGCATCGAACTCCACATGCGCCTCTCTTTTCGACCGCCACGACGTGCAATTAACGCACCCATATGTGTGCTACCTCTACCCCTTCTCACCACCGGTACATCATTCCCACCATCACCCGATGACTCGTCGAGCTAGACATATTCTGTTCATCAAAGACAAATGAATAATGTTAGATAGGGTTATTATTAAATAATAAACGAATGAATAAAATGAACTAACATGTTAAACACAATACAAAAATAACATAGGACTTTTTCATAACTTAAGATCTTACTTTATATGGTTTCCCATATTCCTTCAAAATGATCCTTCCTTGGAGCATATTCTTCATCATCTACCAATTCTACTTCACGTGTTGTCGGTGGATTTGTTGTGAAAGGGAGTGTATCGTCCGGGTTCAACGATTCTTCACCATACGTCTTTTTTACTTTGAAGTACAATGGACATTTTGTTATTTGCGAGAGTCTGTAACATAAAACACTTGTTTCGCTGGCTTGCTAGAATGAATGGCTCGTCTCTATGACCAAGTCTTTGAAGATCAAGCGAGACAAATCCAAATTTAGGATCTATTACAACGGCATTATTGTTAACCCACTTACATTTAAATAAAGCAACTTTGAACTTGGTGTAGCTCATCTCCCATATTTCTTCAATAACTCCATAATAGGCCATAGATGCTAACACCGGGTTTTTGTCTTTCGAACTTCGAAAAGTGCATGGATTCGACTTCAACCATCACCCCACTTGTTTTGCCCTGAGAACTCTGTCATCTTGGTCTTTTGTGTAGAAAGAATATCCGTTGATATCATAACTTGTCCAAGTGATGACGATAAGAAGGCCCCCGGCTAACCACTCGATTGTAGCCACACCACCCGTCTCGTGCAATACCTTCTCCTGGAACCACTTTATAAATGTCTTCTTTTGCTCATTAGCTATCTGCATGTCATTCTTCCTTGGATTCATATTCTTCAAACTCTTTCTGTGTTCATCAATGTATGGTTGAACTTCTTCCGTATTATTCAAGATGTACGGTGTGCTTGCAACACCTCTGCCGAAGCATATTCTTCGAGTTTGATTCCTCGAGTTCCCTCACTTATCCCCTTATCATCTTTGAGATTGTAACGTCGACCACGATAGATAATCTTTCTGAGAACTCCATAGCCTCTTCCACTACATATCTCTCAACGATTGAGGCTTCCGGTCGATAAGGATTTTAGAATACCCTTTTAAGATCTTCATGTATCGCTCGAAAGGGTACATCCACCTTAGGTAAACTAGACATGAGCCTTACCTCCCTTACCAAGTGCGCTATCGGGTGCACCATTATATCGAAAAATGCGGGAGGAAAATGCATCTCTAGTTGGGACAAAATAATATAACCCTCATTTTCCAATTCATCCAACTTTTCAATGTCAATGACTTTGTTACATATAGCATTAAAGAAAATACACAATTTTGTTATAGTGGTCCGCACTTCATCTTTCATAATGCCCCAATAGCTCTTGGTAATAGTTGTTGCATCAACACATGATAATCATGAGACTTCATTCCCACTAACTTCAAATCGTCCATTGAAACACACCTTCTCAAATTTGAAGAATATCCTTGTGGAACCTTAATGTCATATAGACACCCACACAAACTTTTTTCTCCGCTTTTGATAGTGTATGAGCTGCGGCTCCATGTATGCCCTCTTACCATCATCCATTACTCATGGATGTAACCGTTCTCTTATTCCCATATCAACCAGGTCTAGTCTCGCACTAATTCCATCCTTAGTCTTCCCTGGTATGTGCAAAAACCTTGACAAGGCTATCGCAAACATTTTTTTCCACATGCATCACATCAAGGCTGTGTCTCACATCAAGACTACACCAATATGGAAGATCAAAGAAAATTGATCTCTTCTTCCATATATTCTTCTCACCCGCAATCCTTTTGCTTACCCAATGTGACATTGATATGCATCACCCGACTATAGACTTCCTCTCCGGTTAATGCCTTTGGAGCCGTTCTATGCTCCGGTAAGCCGTTAAAACGCTTTCTTAACTTACGATATGGGTGGAACCGATCAAGAAACCTCCTGTGACCGAGGTAGACCATTTTTTTTCCATGCTTTAATTGCTGGAAGTTTGTGTCAGCTTCACATATTGGACATGCTTTATGCCCCTTCACACTTTGTACCCGGACAAATTTCCGTATGCGGGAAAGTCGTTGATCGTGGTAAAAATCATTGCACGCAACTTGAAGGACTCCTTCTTATATGCATCAAACACATCTATGCCTTCCTCCCACAACTTCTTCAAATCCTCAACCAAAGCGCCAAGTACACATCGATATTGTTACCGTTTTGTTTTGGTCGAGAAATCATCATAGAAAGCATCACATACTTGCGTTTCATACATAGCCAGGGAGGTAAGTTGTATATTACAAGGAGAATCGGCCATGCACTATGGGTACTGCTAAGAGTTCGATACGGATTGAAGCCATCTGTACAAAGCCCCAACCGAAGGTTTCTTGGCTCAATGCCAAATTGCGGGAACATTTCGTCTATTTTCTTCCATTGGAGAGAGTCAGCCGGGTGCCGTAGATATTTTCCATCGGATATTCTCTCATCGAAATGCCATCTCAACTTCTTTGCTTGTTGCTTCACTAGTAAACGAGACGCTTAAGCCGAGGAATTATGGGAAGATACCACAAGGCCTTCAAAGGTTGCCTTTTTTTGTGTGATCTCCCGAACCACCACCTTTCTTCACTTTGTATCGTGAAGTTTTACACTTCGGACAATTACTAAGGCCTTCATACTCATTTCTATACAATATGCAGATCATTAGGGCAAGCTGTGTATCTTTTTATACTCCATACCCATCGTAGATAAGATTTTCTTGGCCTCATACATACGATTTGGAAGTACATTATTATCGGCAACATATCACACAACAATTCAAGCAACGACGTGAAAGCGCTATCGGTCACCCACATGTTGCCTTTAAGTTGACCAAATGTAAGGTCCCGATCAACCATGTATACTTAGTACACCCGAGGGAACAAAGGTGTCTACGCATCACTTCGCACGCTATCATATTCATTCGGTTGTGCAAAGGATTCGACCTCAACATCATGAATCATTCTCTCCATTCCATCATCATCTACCTCGACTTCATTTTCGTAGGATGCCTTTGGGAGTTACCTCCTCACCATGCCATATCCACGTTGTGTATCGAAGGTTTATTCCATCACAAATTAGGTGGTCCCTTATATCGGCAATATCCCTTCGAACCCCATTTAAACAATTAACACATGGACAATAGTACATCCCATTTTTTGTAGCCACATTCCTTCTAGCAAATTCAATAAACTCTTCCACCCCATTCTCATATTCTTCACTAGTTCTCAAAGCATTCATCCAACTATGACCCATTTTATTACCACCTACGACATTTCCAACAACGAGTCAAGTTCATAACAATTTCAATAACGACATGCTTTCTTTTAAGAAAATTTGCGGCGTTTCCCCTTAAAAGTAAGACATCCCAAAATTTCAATAACAACCAATTTCAGCTTAATTCAACAAAACTTACTAACTAAAACAATTCAGAACAATATCAACTATTAAATCCAACAATTTCATCAACTAACGAGAACATTGGAATTATTCCTACCGACATATACTTCAATGGTAATGGAAATGGTAAACCATGAAGTCATCACTTTTTTAATCAAATTCACGTAGTTCATATGGCTAATAATAAAGGAAAGACAAACAAAAAAATCACGGATGGATTAAATACACTTAAACCAATAATGGTAATCCATGAAGCCATAACACAAAAGTGTTGTTCTCTCTCAAGAAGAATGCATCATATAAGGACAATATGTGTGTGTGTGCATAAAATGAAAGCAAGCGACCTAATTTGGGGGCGCAACCGTTTGCTTCAAACCTTTGACCAAGATTTCTCGGCGGGTAGTCAAAAAAGGCGAAGATGACTATCCTTTAATCTCTTCTCGTCTATATCTGCATTGTAACAATACAAAATTATAACATACAAAATCACATAATTAATCTCAAAATCAACAATATTCCACAAACATAAGGGTCCGTTTGGTTCAATTGCACACCCTTTGGTAATGCAATTGGGATTCTCGAGGAGATAGTGAAATGGGATAATAAAAATGAGAAAACATACGGTTTACTATTGGCTATGAATAGTTTACTACTAGTCGATGAAGTTGATAAAAACAATGAAGTCATCAATGCAATTATGCATGATGTGGACACCAAACGATTGCGGGGAAAGCTAAGATCTCAAATCCTGGAAAGTTGTAACAAATCTCACGGTGCATTTAGAATCATAAGGATAATAAAACAAAACACATCATTGACTAAAATTCCTAGTGTCATGTTTCAAAGAGCAACAATAACCTTCGATGATTCACTAGAGTGGACTTAAGTCATATAATCTATCCATCATGAATTTGAATAAAGCATCACAAAATGCAATGAGAATGTACATTAAAGACACAAATAACCAATAGCTTGCCATATAAACATATGATATCCTGTGAAGAAAGACATAAAATGAATGTTTTTCCAGATTCCTTGATTTCCTCATAAATATGAAAAGAATAACAAGATGGCCCCAAAAACAACAGATATTGCAATAACTTGTTCATTTAATTCATTCTATTAGTACCATCTCCATGTCTTCCTCATAATCACTTTCAGTTGAAGTTTATATCAACATCAACACCTCGAACTTAATTGCAGCCCTATCGTATGCTCTGCATAGACAAACATCAACTTTACATTAAAATGAAGAATTTAAAATAACATTCTTCACTCACAACGAGAAGGATTACAACCCTCACCTTGCTTTGCGATCTATGCGTATCAAATCCACCTAACCCAAACCAATATGCTAAATCAAACGAAAAACCAAAGAACCAAATGAAATATCCACTTGAACTAAAACGTAACACAAGTGATTATCCACTTACCTAAATAGACACCTTCCGACAATCCACTGCGTTCACGAAAAGAACGAACTAAGTGGCCGACAATATCAAACAACGTATAACACCAACACGCCAAATTTAGTATTAAATAAAATTTTTATTTATCCCATCTACCTATAGGACCCGAATAATCGGCAATGTGATGCTCAAACTCCTATATCACTTTATTTAAGACGGACTCAACCAAGCTGGTTATCCTAAAGTTGTGGGTTTCAAAGCTTCACCAAAAAATTGTCTAGAATTCAAGAAATTGACCCCTAACAAATCACAAAACAAGATTCGTAAAGCAATTTTTGTAGAATGAGGGCAGACATTTTGAGAACAGGGGACAAACTCACCTGGTGAAGACGAAGGGTCGCTCATTGAATCAGGTAAGCAGTGCAGCAGAAGGGAGTAACTCAACCTCATTGCTCAAAGTCGGAGGTGAAGAAGAACGAGGAGGAGGGACAAACCGGAGGGGCCGAATAAGCTAGGATTCGCAAGCACGGCGGTGTCGACGGTGTGAGAGAGGAGGGAAGGAGGACGGAGATCGAAGGAGCTACGATAAAGAGGGCGGCGACGACGGGCGATGGCGGAGTCGGCGGAGTGAGAGATGATACAACGACGTAAGACGGGTGACCGAGAGGCAAGGGTTGAAGAAAGTAGGGAACGATAGGAGGGAGTGTGCGTGCATGTCGATTAGGTTTATTGAGAATAGAAGCGACGATTGGAGTTCGGTCGCCTATTTTAGAAAATTGGCGACTTGAATCCATTTCAAATCGCCACTATTTAAAAGAGCGACTGAATATATTTCAGTCGCCTCTTTTTAAAATAGTGGCGACTTGAATCCATTTCCTTAGTCGCCTCTTTTAAAATAGTGGCGACTGAATCCATTTCGGTCGCCACTTTTTTTAAAATAGGCGACTGAAATCTATTAAGGTCGCCAATTTTAAACCAAAAACAAGAAAAACATTAACAAAAAAAACCACGAGCGCCAAACAATATATTCCCATATCTCCCATGGCGCGAAATATATTAAAATAGGCTACACAAAATCTATTCGGTCGCCAATTTTAAACAAAAAAAATTAAATCCCATAGCGCCAAACAAAAAATTCTCATATTTCCCTTGGCGCAAAACAATATACCCGGATGTTAGGCGTCCTAAACAAAAATTCTCATATTTTAAAAGGCGACTGAATATATTTCAGTCGCCTCTTTTAAAATAGTGGCGACCTGAATCCATTTCAGGTCGCCACTTTTTTAAAATAGGCGACCTGAAATCTATTCAGGTCGCCAATTTTAAACCAAAAACAAGAAAAACATTAACAAAAAAAACCACGGCGCCAAACAATATATTCCCATATCTCCCATGGCGCGAAATATATTAAAATAGGCTACACGAAATCTATTCGAGTCGCCAATTTTAAACAAAAAAAATTAAATCCCATGGCGCCAAACAAAAAATTCTCATATTTCCCTTGGCGCGAAACAATATACCCGAGATGTTAGGCGTCCCGAACAAAAATTCGGGACGTTCAATGCTCAACTTCCTTGAATATAATTACAAGAATGCCACCGAGTTCAATTTTTACTACCTATTTTTTAATAAGGACGTTTTTTAAGGAAGTAATATACAATTTTTGTAGTAGTGTCAATAGTCTAATTGCACAATTTAAAAAGGATTTTAATACGGTACTTAATTAGTAAAAAAAATGTAATGATTAGAACATCAACCAAACATATATCTTAGCCATATCCTGGTTTTGGGACGTGGTTGATTTTTTTCCTGTCGTGGCTAATTATGGCTTGTTCGGTTCATGAAATCAGAGGGAAGGTAACGGGTGGGATGATGGGAAGGTAATGTAATGTAGACGATATAAATTTGTTTGATATGGTATTTAAGAATATGAGAATTAAATATATTTTTTATTAAATTAACATAAAAATAAAACTTCATTGTTATTTAAGGTAGTGGTAAATGGATAGTCAAGTGGAGAAGGATTATGCAAGTGGTAAAGGAAAAATAATGTCTTTCTTCATTTTCATTCTCATACGTTGTAATCACATTTGTGTGTCTCAACAGTATAATGCATTAATGCATCACCAAACATCTAATTATTCATTTAGATCATGATGAAATGTAATCCCTTTCACGCGATCCAACTAAAAGGACGAGTTGGATTGAGCTAATGAAGCTATAGGACCTTGAATTTTTAGGGCTTTTGCAACTATAAAGGTATCATGTTATTTACGAGGGTTAAAGTATCTATATACTTTTTTTTTATGAAAGAGTGTTTAGCATCATAAACTTTTTTTTTTTTTTTTTTTTTTTTTTTTTTTATGTGGTAAAATACCCACAAATTTTTGCTTCCTTTTTTAAAAAACTTTGTAGGCATTTTAGCACCCCAAAAAAAAAAAAAAATGGTGCCAAGCCCTCTTTTGGAAAAAGTATATGGTCATTATTGCACCCTATTTACAACTTTTTGATAATCTGTTAAAATTTAAGTTCGTCCATTGTTGATTTTTTAATTATTGAATTCTCACTGCCGTATACTAATCTGATCATTGGGCAAAAATTGGTCCCGGCCCAAAACAAAATGGTGTGTGGCATTTCAACCACTGTTTTTTCAGCCTTTTTTCTTATGATTTATTATAATAAAAAAAGTGGTGCTTATTTAAATTTTTAGAATGCTTGTTTTTGATTTTTTTTTTTTAAAGAATATATAAGAATTTTCTTCTAGCTACTTTGACTTTTGAGAAATACTCTAGCTTCTCCATACAAATATCAAGTGGCTATTGAGAATGATCTTTCATCTGTTATTATTCATACCCTTCCTTTTTTATTTATTTTTAAATTGTCAATATTAATAGGTCATATTTAAACATTGTTGAACTTGATTGGAAATAGCTTCGTTAAAGATATTTTATACAGTCACATGAACTTAAACAGTCATGAATCATTTTATTAGGATCAAGTGATTAACAGTCTATTCACACCCTTATGCATTTAGACCATTATATATACCTTCTAATTCTCCCCTGCTCTAACATGTTATATTAATCTATTTGGACACACACACACACACACACTATGGCACTATGCAAACTTTGTAATTCCTATACACATACATTTGTTTTGTTTTGGTACAAGGTAAAATCACATGAATCAGTTTTTTCAAATGTAATAATTCTACGTAAAGTGAAATTTAGATGATGGTAGTTAAATTACACTTATGAGATCCAACATTCAAAAACCATCTAACTTCTTTAGAGATGACAAAAATGAAACAAGCAAACAAAAAGTAAATCTCAAAAAACAATTGGGAAAGATTTAGTATAATAAGATACATGTGATTGCACTAAAAATTTTGGGCTTACTGTTGTATTTATATTGCATTAGGCTTTTAGGTGTTCAATAGGGATTTTAGGGAAAATAAAGCGTGTATATAAAAAGGATCTAATTTTTATTCCAATTATGGCAATGGTTGATCCAAAAAGTGGACTATTGTTTTATAAGATGTTGACTTTTTCAGACCATTACACTAGCAAGCAGTCTAGAAAATACTTTTAATTTATAGAAAATAGCATACTTTCTAAACCGGTTATATCTAGACCAGTCCCAAGTCCAGTCTAAAAAACTTATTTTAACTAGTCTAAGATACATTGTTTTCCTTTTTTTTTTTTTTTTTTTTTTTTGAAGATAATCCTATTTAAAGTATTGTTAGACATTAAATATGTATACCTTTCTTAGCAAGGATTCAAACTTTAACTCATCATATGAGCTAACCACTGTCATGGGTTTTACTTGGAATTGACCAAAGTTTAAAAAAAAAAAAAAAAAGAATTTTCCTGAGTGTTTTCAGGACTTAGTTGAATTTTTCGGTGGGGCTAATCTTGTTGGGTCAGTAAAGCTACTGAATCTGTTGGGCTTTCAAAACTATATTGAGCCTCATGTTACTTATACCTTTGATAATCTATTGAAAGTTAAGTTGGTCCAGATGACCAGCACTATTAGCAGTGTAGTGGTATTGGGATTCATTTTCCCCTCCTGGTCCCGGGTTCGATCCCCCATCCTCTATCGCCTTGTATCAAAAAAAAAAAAAAAAAAAAAAAAAGAGTTGGTCCAGATGATGATGGCTTGGAGCATAACTTGATCCCGAAAGGAAAAAGGTGCATGTCCCTTGTTTGTTTGAGCTTTTGTTAAAAAATATTTAAAAGAAGAATTGGTAAAATACTATATTTTCCAATAAATGTTTATTAGGAGATACAAGACAAGGTGACACCTTGTTTGTTAAATGTAATAATGGTAGTTGGAATATATTAGTTCACTTTAGTAGATTAGGGCCTAAACCCAATTTAAGATGGGCTATCATAGTGAGACATGGGTTCATAAAGAGAATAAAGAGAAAAAACATCTGTATAGTTTAATAGTTATGTCTATTATCATTTAACTGTACCCTTAAGAGTTATATATATTCCTATATGACTATATGTACACTATATAGAGGATGTGAGATTGAAGGGGTAGTCAGTCTAATTACAACATATACAATCTTCCCTCTAAAAGATTCTCTCAAGAAAGTTTTCTTCTCCTTCTCTTTTTAGTGTATTTACTGTGCAACATGATTGGGATTTGCATTGGTGCTCCGATTTTGTGTAGGTACTTCAGCGAGTCAGTTAAATTCCAGATACACCGAAAGTATCAGAGAAAGAGAAACAATTTTCTTGACACCTTTATGATATTATCTTTTGAAAAAATTGTTTTTCTTGAGGTAAGTATGTTACAGATTTTTGTTACTTGTTTCTGCGATGTAGAAAATATCTGATAAATTTATATCGTGTCAAGAGGCATGGTCAAACTTATACTTCATTTGTAGAGGCCACTACGACACTACCACGGAATAGATCTTTATTTTCTGATAACTAGGATTGCCTGTGAACCCGTTAATATTCTTTTGCAGACTTTTATGTTTTGGGTTGCATGCTTTCAATGATTCTACCTTTCCAGTTTCTTTATATAAATATGGAGAATTTATGTGCCTCTGTTTTTCTGTTTCCATATGTTTTACATAAAGTATGCTATTTGAATGATAGGAAGAATTTGTAATGCAAAACTTTAGACACATAAAGCATCAAAAAACTGTAGAATACTCTGACGTAGTTAATTATTAAGTTTGGGTCAGTTGAAAAAAAAGATTCTAGCCTATGAAAATAGTAAAATTATTTAGAGGACAAGAAAAAGAGGTTTACAGCAGACTAAAGAATAATATAGAAACAGAATGGAAGCCAATATGAACATATCATATTCAGCAGTCTTTCAGTTTTTGGTCATTCAAAAATGGTGTTTTTAGGAAACTAAATTTGTTTCATGGCAGAAATCTCAGAAAAATGAAGAGATAGACACGAAGAATACGAAAAACCGACAATGGAAATGCCGATTATAGATCAGAGAAGAGTTGGGCACGCTCTACTCAAATTAGCTGTGACCCGGTTGGAGATTGAAGGTTGAAGAAGGCCACCTCCAATAAAAACAGCGTCGGTCCCACAGAGTTTTTTAGGCTTCTGTTAAAAAAAAAAAAGTAAAGTACTTTAACCACTCTTCTTGTTTTATTTCAATTACATAGACCTCTCCTCTATTTCGAAAATCCATATAGACTTCCTTAAAATTAAAATGTATGTCACACAAACCTCCCTTCTATGTTGAGATTCTATTTCCTCCATCCAAACCGTTAGTTGATTGTTAAGTTTTACTTTTGAAATTTTGTTTTACTAAAATGAGCTTATTTAACTTTATAATTATTTAAACAAATATATATGTATGTGGGAAAAAAATTATACCACCAAATTTTTATCTTAATAGGTTTTTTACACTTTCTAATATGTTAAAAATTTATGAATTTTTAGATTATAAAATTTTTCATTTTAAATATTTACCATATTTATTGAAATTTATTTATTTTTAATTTCTTCAATGACTAAAAATATATATCAAACACATTTTTTTTCTATTAAATATAATACACTATATATATTTGAGAGATTGTATTAGGTCATTTAAATTTAAATTTTGATATTTTTTTTACAAAAATTTAAAAAACTTACTCAAATTTTTAAAAGTTTGTGATATTTACAACTTGTCAATTAAAATCTAGGATTTAGCTTTAAGGGTAAATTAGTAAATAATTTTTTTTAAAAAAATCAATTAAAACATATTTTAAAAATATTTTTAGAATATTCTTAATGAAGTTAATAGTTTAGACTTAAGTGTATATTTTCAAAATACAAGGGAGATCTGTGTAATTAAGACAAAACAAAAGGATGGTTAGAGTATTTCACTAAAAAAAATAAAAATCAGCAGAGTATTAGTTGGGCTTTGCAGATATGGGCTATCAAAACAAAAACAAAAAAGGATTTTTTTTCTTGGTTAGTTTCTCCTTTTACCCCATCTAAAGTTTATAAATAGGTTGTACGTGGGCTCTACTTGTTTGGGCCACCCAGTTATTTTAATAAAAAGGGAAACTAGACTGATAGAGTTTGGGCTAAGAAAAATCTAGAGAAAATCCATATGGGGCCCTTTTAACAGAAAAAATCCCAAAAAAGACACAAGATTCTGAAAATCCCAGAAAAAGCCCTAGGACCTTTTCTGATATAATTTCATTAAAATTTTAGTTGTTAATAGGGCTGATATAGTTGTTAACGGGTAGTTCATTAACAACTAAATCAGTTGCATTAACAACAAATTTAGTTGCATTAACAACAAATTCCTAACAACTAAATTAGTACCGTTAACAACTATATCAGTACTCGTCAAAAACTATATCAGCCCCATTAACAACTAATGTTTTAACGAAATTATATCCCAGAAAATTTGACCGTTAGGGCTGTTAACGGAGGGGCAACATTGCTACGTTTTGAGACTTCCGGGGCAACATTGCTACGTTTTGAGACTTCCGGGGCAATATTACTATGCCAAAAACTTCAGGGGCAAAATTGATACTTAATCCTTTGTAGTTTTATTCTCTCAGTCATCTCTGTTTACAATGCATGAGAGCTTCCTTAACTATTAGCGTAGATAACTCCTCAAAGCGAGTGATAATTGTTTGGAAATATTCGTTTGAACTTCTTGCAATGTACTCGTTTGATCTTCTGTTTGAACAAATTCGTTCTTATTTTTTGTTTGATTTGTTCAAAACATTTTTTCTGAACAAATTCCGAAGGTGAGTGATTATTGTTTGATTGGGGAATGCCTGCGATAGAGGACACTATGAGGGAAGAAGGAGTAGGCTATGTTTACTTTTTTATTAAAAAAATAATAATAATTGTCACCCCTACTTCCTCCTCTCATGATTATAATTATAAATGGTTAAGAAGCAATTTGACCAACAAACTTTTACTCGGAGCGCCTAACACAAATAACTTTTAAGTAGACCAAAAATACCCAAAAAAATTTAAAAATGTGTAGTCAGCACAAAATTTTTTTTACTTCAGGAGTGCTCAACACAAAAAAGTTTTACTCCATTTTTGTGCTTGATCGCACATTTTAAAAGTTATTTGCGTAACACCCCTACCGGCCTCGCCCTTTCGGGTGGCGAATAGAGGGATTCCCTTTTATAATTACCATATATTATCTAATTTACTAATTATTAGCATGCATCAGAGTTTATCGCAGCAGAGCATTTCACAGTTGGATTTTAGACAATACTGATATGATTAAATGTAAGTAACAAAATATATAATCCCCAAAGGTTTAAATATACAGTCATCTACCGGTGCCTCACCAAAAGAATATACAATTATCCAAATTCAATATATATATATATATATATATAATAGAATAGCCTTCCACTGTCACCAAGACTCCATCTACTCCTGCCCAACAGTCTTACCCTTTCCTCCTGAATCTGCCCTCAAAGAACTTCCAGAGGCTCTACAAAAATCTGGGATTCATAAAGGATCCCAGAGTAACCATTAATTTCATACGTAATGCATAAAAAATGTATGTATGTAACCATAATTAGGAAAACACCAAATAATAACATTCAGTAAGAAATGCGTAGTAACACAAATACAACATACTAAGTATAACGTGTTAACTGCGGAAGGACTATATGTCCTAAAAACAAATGCAGGACTGTTCAACAAAGCAAGCCCTGGATCCACAGCGCTAGAAAAGACATAGTAGTCGGGCTCTAAACCTAGACCAACTGAATGCACACAAACACATGTCCCTTTTCAAGAGACACGGGTCCACAATCATGGAAAATACAAACATACAAAGAAACACAGAACACATAAGGATTAATGTTACTACCTGGTAATTGACCAAAATTATCAGTATAATTTTTCTTCGGTACACAAAATCAAGATGAACCTAAAATAACCAAAATATAATTATAAGTATCTCGTCTAAAATATTTATTTGATGACTAAAAAATAAGCCTCCCTTAATCATACATAAATCTTTAAGTTCCCCGTACTAAGATTTTGTTTTGAATACGTGGAAGGCATTACATTGTGACAATGAATCAGCTTTCCTCACATCCTTGTAGCTGGCCAAACTCGTGTAACAAGTTTTCATTTGCATTCAATCATCTTTTTCTTACATCATAATAGTGTTTTGTTTTGTTTTTTTTTCCCTACCCAGACCTTACATCATAAGTGGATTTTTCATTCAATCATTTTGATTCATTAATCAAACCCATCTCGCAAAATACTACCATTTCCAACTTAGCAACAATGAATTTATAAGGTAGTTAAAACTATGACTTAATATGAGTATTCCACCAACTAAAAACTTGATCCCTCACGTTTTTTTTCCTCCTCCCTTAGCCCCAACCCTTAACACATCAAGAAAGAAATTTTCCTTGAACATCTTTAACCCACATGATAGGAGGTAAAAGAAAGTGAAATGAATATCTAAAATTCTTACCTTCCACTTGATCATTTGCTCTAACTCTCCTGGTGTCTTCTTACTAGTTTTCTTGTCTTCTTTGATCACCTTCTCCTTTACTCCTTCAACACGTCCAGCCACCACAAAGAGAGGGAGATGAGTCCTTTAAATAGATGTCCAAGGCTTAATCTAGATCCCTCCTCTTCCTTCTAGACATGCCTAGGTAAATCTTTGTATTTTCCCTTAATCTCTCTCTCTCTCTCTCTATCGGCACTTTTGGAGGGTTTAGAAAAAAAAATTCTCTTATTTCATTTGATCTCTTCTCACATCCGGTGCTTGGAAAAATTTTAGTGTCTCCATTTATTCTCTTTCAACGTGTATATGTCCCTTCTCAACTAATAAGGCCTTGTTCAATTAACCTAAAGTCCTAGTTGTACCTAAGATGTCCTAGGTCTTAGGTTATCATCATTCTGTTAGTATTTAGGTGTCCTAGAGACAATCTGTAAGGACAGATCAGCACCATTTCTACGTTATAGTATTTCGTTATTAATAAATGAGTAGATTTTATCTTTATCATATTTATATCTCGCCTTTATTTTTTAAGGTAAATGTGTGTCTGAAGATAAAAGCCATAGGAATAGAATATGTGTTAATCTCGAGGATCAATGATAGAGATCATGATCATGAGGGCTCGAGAACACTATATATCTATTACCTAAAACTTGTTCCTAGTCTTGAATTTCCAAGAAAGGGCATTGGTGATCTCAATAAGACTAGTACGACATCATCTACTTGTATAGAGATATAAGGTAGGGACCTCATGGAATGCAGGCATGGAGATGCCTTAGTTGATGTCGTGGGTAGATCTCGTTAGAGAACGATAGTACCGAATGTAGCCGAGAGACTCCACAAAGATTCATTGTAGAGAGTATCATTGGATATGTAAAGTCTCTCATTGTTTGGTAGTACGGATCGTCCTAGACTTAAGGATGTCATCGAACACTATGTCCTAGGGTTACACTTTGACTTTACAACTATATCCACATGAAAATGGGGAGAACAGTGTACTCTTGGGTGTAACTCGAATACATGAGTATAGATGGATATGTTGAGAGGACTCACAGTCCCCTACAAGGGATTAGTCATTCACAAGACCGGTAGAGCTTGGATAGCTTCTAATTAACTCAGGAGTCTATGCGCACATCAAGTGATCATGAAGAGTCATGATCTGTTATCGAGTTAATATAAGAAGATTCCTAGTTCCGTGAAATAGCTATATTTAGTCAATTAAGAGAGATGATACTCTATCTTTGCTCTCGACTAAATGTGAATGACGATGTGAGGGATGATGCCTGCACGGTATCCAAATATAAAAGGTAGATTACTTGATCAACTTAATTAGTTCTGGGGCCGCAGAGCATTGCTAGTGTCTTATGAGGTCATGAAATAAATTGGGCCCGTTAAAGGGGTTTTTAATTGGTCTATTTTTATTTATGTCAGTGACTAATTGGGCCTAATGGGTCACACATAAAAGGTTATTCCCGATTGTTTAAAATTAGCAAACTTGGGACATTAATTGTTATTGAGCTTTATCAAGAGTAAAAGTGTATTTGGGTTGGAGTGGGACTCCAAGCCCAATGAGGAGAAAATGACGTCATATATGGTGTCCCCAATGGGAAATCAATTTCTCCACAAAAAGGGCCCAAATGTGTTGGAAGACCCAACTGGCTCTTAGGCCAAGTTGAATTTGGAATTCGAATTTTGAATTTAAGTTTGAATCTTAAATTTGAATTTAAATTCAAGAGTTTAGATTATAAAGATAATTCTGAATTATCTATATATATATATATATATAAAGATCCAATAATGATTGGATGAAGATAGGAGAAATAATAAATGAGGATTGATTGAAATGATTTTGAATTTTAGTATAAGAGATGAATGTGATTCATCATCTTAAATTATTATTCAATCAAGATATGAATTTAGTTCATTATGATTTGGATTTTCCAAATCAAGTTTGGATTGGGCCTTTCTTGTGAGCACTTAAATTAGGGTTAGACTCTTATAAAGTGTTATTTTTTATGTGCCCTTTTTATGGACGTTTTTTGAAGAAAAGGAAATAAATATAATCCATCATCTTAAATGATTGATTCAATCAATCAATCAATCAAGTTATCAAGATATGAATGTGATTCATCATCTTAAATTCATTCAATCAATCAAGATATGAATTCAATTAATTGTGATTTGGATTTTCCAATTCAAGCTTGGATTGGGCCTTTCTTATGAGCACTTAAATTAGGGTTAGACTCTTATAAAGTGATGATTTTTGGTATGCCTTTTTCCTGCACGTTTTTGTAAGAGAAAAACAAGATCCTTATGCTCTTTAAATTTCAGTCTTTACCAAAGATTTAGAGAGAAAAAGGCACCATCCATAGAAAGGAAAGGTTCCAATGATCTTGCTCCTCCTATCTTTAACCTAATCCTAAGAAACCATCATCTTCTTGAAAAAATAAAAACTCAAGGAAACCACAACTCAACCTTGTCTCCACCTAGCAAGCATCCAAGGAGTGAGAGGTTTCAAGAGAAGGAGTTCTCATTGCAATCGGCGGATAGCTGTGTGGATCAACGTTAGAGGACATCAACAACCTTGAAGTCTTCGAGTGATATAAGGTATTCTAATCTCCAATAATCGTTTCATCAAATTATCCTAAACCCCAATAGTTGTTTTAACGAGTAATCCTAAAACTCATGAATATTATAAATTGTTATGAGTGTGTAATGAGTTAAGGTTAATAATTCATGAGGACCATAAGGAGTTATGGGTTTCCGAAACGATTAGACAAAATTTTTGTTTTCAACCTCATGAAACTTTGCATGAAAGTCATATAATAGGCAAAATTAACCATCAAGTGGTATCAGAGCCGGGCTTGTTACCGAAAACATATGGGGTAATATTATTGAATTTGATTCAATAATAAATTAGGATTTGAAAAAAATATGTCCATGTGTTTTTCTAACCTTTTGTAGGTACAAGAAAAGGGATGGT
Organism: Acacia acuminata; assembly: GCA_019022655.1. NCBI lineage: Eukaryota > Viridiplantae > Streptophyta > Magnoliopsida > Fabales > Fabaceae > Acacia > Acacia acuminata. Next base: position 88,174 of record JAFJYI010000048.1, on the reverse strand, counting down.
CATGGTGCCTCGAATGAATGATTTAAATTATTATTTAAATTTTATTTCTTTTGGTAAATGGGATTGTTTTGTCCCAATTTAAATATTGCATAGAAAAATTGTAATAGGAATAAGAATGTAAAATTTTAGATCGTGGACAAGTGCAAGAAAAGTTTATTAAGAGATCATTCGACCATGATGAAAGAATGGAGCAAATTTAAAGATTTGATAATCCAAGACATGGAGATGTTTTGGAGCAATAATCGAAGGCACCATGATCATCCATAAAATACATGAATTGTTGTTATTATTATTATTATTATTATTATTATTATTAGTACGACTAGTATGCATGATAATAGTAAAAGCGATTACCACATGACTAGCATGCATAATAAATACAAGCCGCTTAAAATTAAACTATGTGATAGTTGTTTTATATGTATATGTAATTTATGCATGCAAGATAAAATCAAATCTAGCTTAGAAATTGACTAAATGTTAGTTAATTTATTACTTAGTAATTTAGGATGAGACCGAAAAGAACCCTCACAAAATTATCTAGCGAGTTTACCTCCCATCATCGGTGATGCTTAGGACTCTTTCACATGGTAGTGCTCTTTAGCTCAACTAAGACCTATTGTTTTGTCGGGTAACGGTGCCATTCAAAGTGTATGACACTTAAGGATGGTTTGGCTGGACTAGATGTATAGCTTACAGGCTCAGCCGGGTCTATGCATTTAGGGTAAAGTATCTAACGCGTTTGTTTATTTCCCATCATCGGTGGTGCCTAAGAATCCTACGAATGGTAGCTCTCTCTCTAGCTCAGCTAGGACCTATTTATCTCGCAGTGTATGACGGTGCCATTCGAAGTGTATGACACTTAGGATGGTGGTTTGTGCTAGACTAGATGTATAGTCTGCGGGCTCAGCTGGGTCTATATATTTAGGGTAAAGATGCCAGGTTGTTACATAGTGATGTGACACTAAGTGACAAGGTGTTGTCAACCTGATGATCTAAGAGAAGACATGGAGATGTTGTTAATTAACCCACTGGGTAAGTAAGTTTTGCAGGCTCAGCAGGAAACAAATGATTCCAGTCGTTCTATTAGCTCCATATGGATGCTCCCTCTACTATCTTGCATCTGCAAGAGCTTTATGACAAGCAAGGGAGGGTTGAGCATTTCGAGACCTCCAAGGAGTTGTTTGGCTTTAAGATGGCTGAGGGCATGTCGGTTGGACCACACGTCTTCAAGATGATTGGGCTGATAGAGAAGCTTGCTTCTCTAGGTTTTATCATGGACCATGAGCTAAGTATTGACTTGGTATTGCAGTCCTTGCCACAATCATATAATGGCTTCGTGGTCAATTATTATATGAATAAAGTAGAATCAATACTCCCTGAGTTGTTGAGTCTGCTGACCACTACAGGGGGTGCTGTTAAGAAAAACAAAACCCAAGCTCTTCTGATTAGTGGGTCTTCCATAGCTAAGGGCAAGGGAAAGTTTGTGGCGACAAACAAACTCAAGCCCAAAGCTAACCCCAAAAGAAGAAGGGCAAGGGCAAGGGCAAGGAGAAATCTAAAGGCACTGCTATATACTTCCATTGTCAAAAGGAAGGACATTGGAAGAGGAACTGCCTATTAAACCTTACAAGCCTTATGGGAAAGAAACATGATGATGTTTCTACCTTTGGTGCTAAAGAATCCTAGGAATAGTAAACTTCTTAGTATTCAAGTTAAGAAACCAAGGTTGGATAATTGATTCTATCCTTAGCACTGTAGGTTGGGACACATTAATGAGGCAAGATTGTCTAGACTCCATGATGATGATTGTCTAGATTCCATGGATTTCGAATCCTATGGGCCTTGTGAATCTTGTTTAGCTGGTAAGATGGTGAAGACCAGGCTCGAGAAGCTCGTGAGTCACAGAGCCAATGAGTTGTTAGAACTCATTCATTCAGATGTTTGTGGGCCCATATCTACTCAAGCTAGAGGAGGATACTCCTACTTCATCACCTTTACTGATGATAGGTCAAGATTCAGATTTGTGTATCTTATGAGATATAAATCTGAAGCCTTTGGAAAGTTCAAAGAATTTAGGAATGAAGTAGAGAAATGTACTTGACAAGATGATTAAGACACTTCGATCTAATCGGGTGGCAAATATCTGAGTTAGGAGTTTCAGGATTATCTAAGAGAGAATGAGATTCTCTCACAGTTGACGACTCCATACATACCACGTCAAAATGATGTGTCTGAGAGAAGGAGCCGAACCTTGCTTGACATGGTACAGTCAATGATGAGCAGTACGAAACTCCCAAAAACGTTTTGGGGATTCGTCCTCAATACGACATTAAAACCTTCTGAAAAGGGTTCCGTCAAAATATGTTCGGACTACTTTGTATGAGATATGGAGGGGCCGAAGCCCAACTTGAGTTACCTCAAGATGTGGGGCGATCCTAGCCTATGTCAAGACCCTAACACCCGAGATAAGTTAGGGGCAAGAAGCACATTATGCTAATATGTAGGCTATCCTAAAGGATATTACTTTTACTACCTTGAGGACTACAAAGTGTTTGTATTCAAGAATGCTACCTTTCTTAAGGAGATCTACTCTCTCTAGTAGTTAGTGGGAGTAAAGTAAAACTTGAAGAAATTCAAGACCTACAAGAACAGATAACAAAGCCCAAGTCTGTTGGTCAGGTGATTGTAAACACCCAGCCCCGTAGGACTTCTAAGGTTAGTCATCAACCTAAAAGGTACAATTTTGTGATTGAGAATCAATAAACCATTGAAGATGACGAGCCTATTTCCTACACTTAGGCAGTAAAGGATGTTGACTCCTCCGAATGGCTTCAAGTTAGGGGCAAGGAGCTTTTAGAAAATGAATCTTATGAAGGTAATAATTGAGCATGTTATTTAAGGTACTTGTATGAAACTTTTGATAGACGATAGTTGCATAGTTGGAATTTGTGTGATGGGAAGTACAAATGTATTCTCCTAATCATAGACCCAAAAACGTTATTTTTTTAGTCATGAATAATATAAGTGCATGGCATTGTATACTTCAATGTGTTGTATTATTGATAAGTTCTTGGATAAAATAAATTATGAATAACCTTGTGTTTGGGATAGTTTGAGTGGCTAAGTAAAGAATGACTACCAAGAATAAAATTGATAAACTTAATTGGGACAATCAAGATACTTGGAATTGAAAGGTCTCATATAAGAGAAGTAGTTGTCAAGCCATTGACTAAGGGTCATGGCAGCACTAAAGTTGTGATGTCAGCTTAGCATAGAATAGATTATGAGACCTATGCGGCTTGAAAAGGGAAATAAACCACATAGCATGAGTTGCTTTACAAAATTGTATGGTTGTGTGATTCAATGTTTCATTTTCTTTCATGAAATTTCTTTGTCATCTAGACAAGGTTGGTAAATTCTTTGTACTGCATTGCTTTATCATTTCTTCTAATTATAGTATTGACTTAAATATATGTACTATCCTGTTAGTCAAATATGCATACATTGGTTCTAGAAATAGAACAATGAAAGGTTTTTAGTAAGAGAACTGGAAGTGAGTATGCATTGCAATTATTTTGTTGATGATTTCTCATGATTATGATCATTACTAGAATTCACACAAGTATGAAGCTCGAGTGCTTTAGACGATACGTGAATGAAGTTTGAGAACCCATTGGATAAGAATTTTAAAGGTCCCACAAAATGATCAATTTCCATGAGTATTTATCTAACTATTTTCAATGCGCTCTATGAAAAGAAAGGGATAATTAGAAAGTTAACTATCCCAAGCACTCCACCACCAAAAGAAGTTTTATGAAGGTGTAATAAAATGCTAGTTAGACATACTTAAACATATGATGTTTGATGCCAATCCACCAAATGTGAGTGGGAGAGTATTATCTTGCCCACTTTTGGTAGACTAGCACACATCCTCGGTTTCATCAAGTGTATGTAGACTTGAGTTTAACCGTTTGTCCTCTAAAAGTGATCATTTTTACACCCTATGAGTATTAGACTAAGCAAAAGTCATATATGATCTTTTTCTCATACCCCATGACAATCACTTATGAATTCCCATGGTGGTTCTAAGTGGGATCTCATTAGGGTTACGTTTTATTGAGAGAAAATGAAGATATAGAATTTCAACTTAAAAGAATCAAAAGGTATCGCATTTGTTGCAAATTAGTTTTTAAAAAAGGGCGAAACTAATCATACTATATATCTTTATGAGAAATAGTGACAAGGTTGTAAGAACAAGCAAATGGTTTTGAATCATTTTTGTGAGTGGGAGCTTAATATGGTCCATGAAGAGACCTATACAATATAAATAAGAAACTCAAGAAGCTCTAGTAAAAATGAATAACTAAGAAAATCGTTCATGGTTATTCCTTTAAGTGGATGATATACTATTTGTCAGAAATAATTTGAATTTAGTAATTCTTATTGAAGAATGATACTAATTGTTAGCTCTTGTATTTTGATGATTACAATTTGGATTAAAATAATCAAGTTCATCTGATAAAAGATAAAAGCATTTTAAAGAAGGCTACTCGAGCATAGTTGGTGTATTCCTGAGCAATATCGAATGCAAGGCAAACAAGTACTTTGCGGAAGCCTTGCTCGAGCAGACTATTCAGTCTTGCTCGAGCAGACTATACACTACGCAACTATGCTCACTATGAAGTGTGTGGAGGTTTGCTCGAGCAGAAGTCTCAGTTTGCTCGAGCAACATCGAGCAGAGCAAAGGAACAGCAAGGCAAAGCATACTCGAGCATAAGGTAAAAGCATGCTCGAGCAGTTTAAAGGTTGCTCGAGCAAAGCCGAGCAACCGCTTTTCACCTTCTCGCATAGTCCTTGCTCGAGCAAGGAACAAAAGGCTGCTCGAGCAAGCTTAAAGTGTTGCTCGAGCGAGTCGAGCAACGTGTTACTTCACCATTGTATAGAGCTTGCTCGAGCATGATATAATTCATGCTCGATCACTATCCTCGATCAGACAAGAATTCATGCTCGAGCATCAGCGACTTTAAGGCGCTTTTACCTAATTCACGTGAAGCTTGCCCGAGCATGATAAATCATGCTCCAGCACCATGCTCGAGCAGACATAAAACCTTGCTCGAGCATTAGCGACTGAGAGCACTTCTCCGTGTAATCAAGAGGAGCTTGCTCGACAAGCCTGAATTGTTACTCGAGCAATGTCATCTCTGTTTTCAAATCATCGCTCTCGGAGAATCATAAATCATTGAATCAACTTTTATCTCTTATGATTCTTACTCATTATGATTACCATATGCCTTTAACATGTTTGCTCATGAGTTTCATATTGTTTAAGTTTAAACTAACGGTAGTTTTGAATAAAGCAAATCGATATGTCAGAAGCATTAAATGCAAACTACCTAAACCGGATACTCTCAGAAACTGATATTCTAAATGAAGTAAAGCTACCTCTGATATTCCGCTGGCGCATTAAATGCTACTCACAACAGCAAAACAAAAGGAATGAAAGAGAATGTCAACTCTGCCTATTCGACCTGAATATACAAACGATGAAACTCTTGATGAACGCTTCATCTATCTAACGGACACATTCAAGAGTCACAACGGCTATTTCCCAAGCTTCTTCAACGGTTATTAATTACAACGTCTATAAATAGCTGAAGCATTGAATTCGCCAACTACTGAAACGCTGTGCAATCAATTCGAGTTCATTGCTATTCACTGTCTCAACTGTTTTATTAACTTGTCCTTCAGTGTTCATCATTTTTATCAACTCGTGAGGAGTACTTAAACACTTATTTCATTATCAGTAATATCTTAAGGTAGTGGGACCTTAAGAAAGGGTGTATTAATTATAACTTGTAAGGGGGAGTGGAGTCCGAAGAGTGAGAGGACCATCCTTCATTTACAGAGTGTGTAATTGTTCTTGAAAGATAGTGAAATCCCAGGTGTTCTGGGGACTAGACATAGGTCAAAGTATTAGCTGAACCAGTATAAATTCTCTTGTGTTCATTTCTCTTATTAGTCTCTATTTCGTTTATACACAAGAAAGAATTAAGAAGAGGTTTCAATTTTTAAAGATCACCTATTCACCCCCCTCTAGGTGATGTTCCATCTTCACTAATAAATTTTTTTTAAAAAAGTACATTGGTAAAGCAATTGGATTTGAGATCCAAAGAGATAGCTTAAGAAGATTCTTCTCTTTACAAGAGAATCACATTTAGGAGATTCTTAAGTATTTCAATATGAATGAATGCAATCCCATGTATATCCCAGTGACTTTAGGAGTAATTAAGTTTGAGTCTTGACAAGTTTACCTAACTAAACCAACCAGGATGAAAATGGAAAATAATTTCTATATAAATATTGTTGACAGTGTAATATGTATGTAATGATGTATACAAAACTAGATATATATTCATGGTAGGACTTGCACGTTAGTACTAGTCCAACCATTATGAAAGACATTAGATAGTTTCACATAAGGGTTATGAGATATTTGTAGAGTACATTGATTATGTGTGTTCAAAGTATGTATTGTGATAGTAAAAGAGGCTATATGGCTAGTAATGTCCATAGAACATGTTCGATTTGAAAGTGAGAATTCAAATTTGGTGTTAAAGTATTGTGAGTACATATAGCAATTACCTAAACAAAATGACCCTAAGTATAATAATAGCAAAACTGAATGCAAAGATATAACTATATATTATATTCTATAGCACATAAATTCCTATGCGAAGTCCGCTGATCAAAGACATGTACGAGAAACATGTTAAGCCCTTTGGCATGCATAGGGTGTGAAGTAATAGACACTTCATCATGGCTTTAAATGTGTGTGTAGGTATACAATGTCTAGTATGTCGTACAGGATGGTGAGGTTAGCTTTATGACATGAGCGACCGACTTTGACACTTAGGAGGAGTGTACAAAGATGAGACAATTGTGTTCACCAACAAAGCGGTAAGAGTGTAGATATGGTAGAGAAGAGCACAAACTAAGTCACCTCGACTTAAAGTGCAGTAAGTTGAGATGAGATCCATGATTCTAAATATGGATCGAATCATGGAAACACATGTCCATGATAAAATGAAGATGGCATATCACCTAGAGGGGGTGAATAGGTGATCTCAAAATTCTTTCGCGATACTCACACGGAGACAAATAAAACCAGAGCAAGAGAGATAAGATAGAGAAATAGACACAGGGCAATTTATACTGGTTCGGTCCAAAATCGCTAACCTACGTCCAATCCCCAGAACACCTGGGATTCCAATATCTTTCAAGAACACTTACACACTTTGTAAACGAAGGATGGTCCTCTCACTCTCAGACTCCACTCCCCCTTACAAGTTGTAATTGATACACCCTCTCTTAAGGTTCCTCAACCTTAAAATTCAACTGATAATGAAGTAAATGTTTAAGAACTCATCACGAATAGATAAAGTATTAAACACTAAAGTACAAATCAATGAAACAGTTGAAACAGCGAATAATATTAACTCGAATTAATTGCACAGTGTTTCGGGTAGTTGGGGAATCCATGCTTTGGCTATTTATAGATGTTGTAATTAATAACGGTTGATGAAGCTTATGAAATAGCCGTTGAGTCTCTTGAATGTGTCCGTTAGATAGACGAAGCGTTCGTCAAGAGTTTCACCCGTTTGAATATTCCAGCTAGAATTTGCAGAGTTGACATTCTCTTTCATTCCTTTTGTATTTCCTGTTGTGAAATGGTATTTAATGCGCATGATTTAGAATATCGGTGAGTAGCTTTACTTCGATCGAGTTGGTTTACATGTTTATCACCGTTTTAGGTAGCCGCATTTAATGCTTCGACACATCATTTTGCTTTACTCAAATCTGCTATTAATCCATGTCTAAACAATCTGAAATTCATGAACAAACTCGTTAGTAGCATTTGGGAATAGCAATGTGTAGTAATTTGAAGTAAAGAAATGATATAACAGGATTTAAGATTTCCGTTGTTGGAGATTTGGAAAACAGGGATGACATTGCTCGAGCAATAATCCAGGCTTGCTCGAGCAAGGTTCTCTTGATTACTCAGGAAAGTGCATTCTGTCGCTGATGCTCGAGCAAGCAAATGTCTTTGCTCGAGCATGATTTTATCATGCTCGGGTAAGCTTTACTTGAGATAGGTAAAAATCACATCAGAGTCGCTGATGCTCGAGCAAGTCGTTTCATTTGCTCGAGCATGAATTTTTTCATGCTCGGACACCTTGTTCATAACCTATGAGTGCAGGGAGAAAATGATATTGCTCGAGCAACCAAATTCTGCTACTCGGGCAAGATGCTCGAGCAAGCTCTTTGCTCTGCTCGAGCAAGACTCGAGACTTGCATTTTCTCATTAGACTCGAAGGTGCTTGAGTATCTCTGGTCTTTTGCTCGAGCACGCCGCTCGGACATGCCTTGTTTCACTGCTCGAGCAAGAGATGTTAGACTTGCTCTTATCCCAACAAACTCGATGATGCTCGAGCATGGATTTGTCTTGCTCGAGCATGGATTTTTTCTTGGTCGAGTAAGCCTTCAAAATCTTCATACGCCTTTGCTTGGGCAAGCTTCATGTAGTGTGCTCGGGTAAGATGCAATGGGCTCGATGTTGCTTGAGCAAGACAGTATGGTCTGCTCGAGTAAGGCTTCTCTGAAATGTTGGTTTTTTCCTTTGATTGAACCATATTTTTGCATGAATTTTGGTAATTAAATGGGGATTTTTAATGTATTTTCTCATAGCTATTGAGCTTTAAATGTATTCCTTGTGATAAATTGAGATTAAGAATAAATATATTAAATTAAGGCTAAAAAGGGCAAAATTGTCAAAAAAAAATGTAATTACTCTTAATCATTGATTTTCATGAGAATATTTGATGTTAGATTAATTATTTTTTTGTTGTAGATACTTGAAAAGATTAAATCAAAATTTAAAATGAAAGTTTTAATTCAAGTTTTTAACTTTTCAATTTGGTCCCTACTCCAAACTTTTCAAATTTGCACTTAGATCCCTGTTTGCCTAAACACTGCGTTTTGACCATGGAAAGATTAGGTTTTCTGATTTAAAACCCTGCAGACCCGATGGAGCAAAGAGGACCCGACAAATTGAATGCCTAACCCACTGGAGCTAAAGAAATATTAATTGGGAGAACGCCGCGAGCTTGGGGGAGTTTTTTCACGCCTTTACGAGGAGCTGGACCATGGATTGAAAGAGGATGGAGCTGGGGGAAATTAATGGATGGAGGCTACGTTCACACACACATGCTGATTCCATCATTTTTCAAGAATGCCTTCATCTTCTTTTTTTTTTTTTTTTTTTTTTTTTAATTTCTTTTTCTTCACCATTCCAGAACCTTCAATCCACCGCCACCATTTGAATTGATTTAATCAATTCAATAACACCTTCACACCTTCAAACCTTCTCTCATTCTCCTCCACTTTCAGATTGTGCTGGACTCTTCAATAGCTATGTGTAGCTAAACTCCTTGTTTCTTGGTGATGGAAATTGTGGCTTGAGCAAATGTGCTTCAACAGGGGAGTTATTTAATTTAATCTTTTGCTTAGACTATTTATTTGATTTCCTTGTTTAGGATTATCATTATTTAGTTGTGATACTTGGATGACTGTTATGTGTCCATGTGGATTGAATATTGTAGTTTTAATTGGATGATTATTTTGATGTTGAAATTTCCAAATTACTTTAATTGCTTGATGAAATTGTGCTTGCTGTCATGTTGGTGATCAGTAATCATAGTTGATTTTAGCTTTTGAATGGTTCGTTAGAACATTCTAATTGAGAAGAACAATTTACATCATCCCAATTTTAATTATACATTAAGTGGATTTTAACAATTTCTCAAAAGGTAGTAGTTTGCTATGTTTGTAGGAGTTACTATTAATTGATATTATTGGACTCAAGTGTTATCTTGAGGTTGTTCTTTAGACTTAATGAAACTCCCATATATTTTTTTAAAGCAATGATAGCCATCTTATATTCATTACCAAGAGCATCCATCATTAATTCCTTTTAATCCAAAGCATTTTTCACTATTTTCCAAAAATACAAAAACAATAGTTTAGCATTTAATTTGCAATCTTATTTTAGTTTATCAATTGAAAATCCAAAACCAATTTTTTCCTTGTTTTAATTACATTTGCATGTCATTTAGATTACTTAAGACTCAATAAAAGGCTCCTCGAGAGAGAATAATCCTAGGTTTGCCTATACGCAATCCTTAATTTATTTTTGACTATGGACCCCCAAGGCTAAAGGCAAAAAGGCCCTCATCAACCTTGCATTCCTCGAGCAACCTATCTTAAGATTCTTTTATCAGATCATGTGCATGGGTGATTACTTTGTAATTCACTAGCTTAGAAATTGTAATCATCAAAATACAAGAGCCAACAGATAAATGTTGCCAGACAACACATTCTTCAAAATTGATATCATGTAACGTGAGTGGAGGCAAAGAATTTGGGTTTAGATACTAAAGAGTATCTAGACTTAAGTATGTACGGTGTTAATATGGTAGAATCAAAATGACATACGATCCTAAAGTATAAGAGTAACATTGTAGCATGTGATTCATATTGCATCTACTAAAAAACAACAAATGGGAAGCAAGTAAATGAATCTCTGCTTCATTGTTGTGAGTCCCAGAAAGGTTAATAATTTCAATGATGTCCTTTGACTTTGAAATTATCATGGAAATTTGTTTCCATGTTTGCTACTTTAGCTTTTTTGTCCTATTGGCATGATTGATGCGATCTATAAATATTATGTTTAGAAAGCGGTTGATTCATATCAAAGTGATATATGGGCAAAAGGAAGATTATTACCTGAAATATACATATCTATGCTGGTGTCTGAGACCGGTCTCTGATGATGTTATTTTGTAATTTCATAAGTGTGGATACTATGCAAAAGCGGTAGGCAATCTAAGTTTTATACTAACTCAAGAGGGATTAGATTAGCCATTAAAAAAGTGAATATTGGTAAATCTAGGACATCCGGGCATTATATCAATATTATGCACTACATGGTGTTCTTGTGTCGTTTCTTAAAAAGGGTTTTCTGATACAAAGTGCTGAAATGAAGACACCACGCCCACCTGGTCATGACAAAGCACCTAGTATTAAACAAGTAAGAGAAAGAGACTTGTTCGATAATATCTAATCCATTGAGTGTGAGTGGGAGATGTTGGAATATATTAGTCCACCTTGGTGGATTAGGGCCCAAGCTATCATGGAGAGACACGGGTTCGTAAAGATAAAAATATCTTTATGATTTAATAGTTATGTCTATTCTAATGCAATTGTCCACTTCAGAGTTATATCTATTCCTATGTGACTATACATACACTATATAGGATATGAGATTGTCGGAGTAGTGAGTCTAAATACAATATACACAATCCTCCTTCTAAAAGGTTTTCTCAATAAAGTTCTCTTCTCTTCCTCTCTTTGGTGTATTTGTTGTCTAATGTGATCGGGATCCATATTGATGCTCCTGTTTCGTGTGGGTACTTTAATGAGTCAGATCGGATTCTAGGTACACTTGAAATCCTTACAATCTTAAAATTGATATGCTGGATGAAGTTAGGTTAATTCTCTATTTATAGAGGTGGCTAGTTATGGTTATTCATATTTACAAAGAAATCATAACTACCACTGATCTGTTGGCAAAATATTCACATAGGTTAGATGAAAACTTCTGTATCTATAATCACCTTCCCCTTTTACTTAAGAGGTGGAGGATGATGAATGATAGAAACACACTAAATATTGATGTAATTATGTAATTATTATTATTACTACCGTGTGTTGGGCACATGTATCTTCTATGAAAGATAAATTTGTTTGAGATATGATCAGGACTAAATGTGGACAACTTTTTCAAGTGAGATACAAACATTGATTTTCCATGCTTTGAGGAACAATCCATTTTACTAGACCCAACTCAGTTAATATACAGGAGTGGCTCTTTTAAGTGAATGAATGACTTAACATTTAAAACAAAACAAAATTCTCTACGTTAAAGAGGCCGGCGGATCGAAAGTCGAAACTATCGGCAAGGAATGACGGCTTGATAATATATTGGAACAAAGAACGGCCACGTGGTAGGAGAAAGAGGGGGACACGTTCATGCATGTGGCCCCTACAACTACCTTTCATGATTTTAATTTATTTAATTTTATTTATCCGAATTTAGAGATTAAATTTCCCCTCCTAGAGAAAAAACGAAAAAACAATCCCAACTGAAATTTTTTATACAAAAAAGTCAATATTAATCCGAACTTCAACTTCATTCATGTACTTTGAAATTTAACTATAAATAATGTTCCAATACTATCTCTGATTTTCTTAAAAGGTTAAAAATTTAATTGTAATTAGGTTAAACAAAATACAGACTCGATATAATATATAAAAATTTTTGACAATTCAAACTTTGTAATATAGTTGTATAATAAAAGTGTAAAAACAGATGTGGTATTTCGACCCCAAAAAAAAAAAACAATGTGGTATTCTCTAGAATGCCAACATGAATGTAAAGAAAACAAAAAAGCCGCCGGTGGAAATTGGTGTTTTGAGCCTTGCCAATTACATAAACTTGTTTGAGATGATTACGCCGTATCTCAAGGTGGCCACATATTTTCTACAATTCGAGTCCCGACAAGGATAATAATAAGAATATTTACTCCATCTTATCTTTATGATAGATATAACCGTAATTAGTATCCTAAATTAATTGTTGATACTTCCATCACTCTAATGCATTATATTGATTCAAATATTTGGTTGGCATAGTAAAGTAATTTAATAATACATCTAGTTATAAATATAAGACCCAATTGATTTTTTTTGGAGAGATTAAAAAGGCTAATTAAATTACTTTAAAATATTTATATTTATCACTTTTCTTCAAACTAATTTTTGTTTTGACTTATAAACTATATATAATTTTTGCTTCCTTAATTATATAATTCAGTCAAAAAAATCTTACACAATACAATATTTAAGTAGGAAAAGTGTAGATTATTCCAATACAAGTCAGGAATGGTAGCGATATTTTTCTAAGTCGTGTGCAATCCAATATAGTCATTTTGGACAAGGAATTTACGTACAAACTTAATCATTATTTGACCAAACTAGCTAATATATTTCATGTAGACGCGTAACTTGACCGGAACCATGAAATTTCAAAGCTCTAATTTCTCCACTCTTCCATTGCTTCATGACATCATCGCTTAAATTTCAAAGACACCGTAGCCCTTCGAACCCTATATATACCCATTCTTGCCATCCCTCATCTTCATCATCACAAAAGCGAAGTCACAACATAATCTTAGCTTCCAAAAATGGCACTCATCAAAAGGCTTTCTGTGTTCTCCCTCGTCCTGGCACTTAGCTTAACTTTCACTCACGCTGCCAGGTTCGACATCACAAACAGATGCTCCTACCCAGTGTGGCCGGCATCCTTGCCAAGTGGTGGTGGCAGACAGCTGAATTCCGGTGAGACATGGTCGCTTGACGTGGCGCCCGGCACTGTTAATGCTCGCATATGGGGTCGTACCAACTGCAACTTTGACGGGTCGGGTCGTGGACACTGCGGCACCGGTGACTGTGGTGGTGCACTCCAATGCCAGCTTTCTGGTGCACCACCAACTACACTTGCAGAATTTTCTCTGAACCAGCCCAACAATTTGGACTTTTACGATATCTCCGTTATAGACGGCTTCAATATTCCGATGGGGTTCAGTGCAACTTCTAATGGATGTCCGAGTCTTCGATGTCCCGCTGATAAGTGCCCTGATGCTTACCTTTTCCCTGCTGACAATACTAAAACTAAAAGTTGTCCATCAGGAACCAACTATAGCATTGTCTTTTGCCCTTGAATCTTTTTTTCTCATTCCTACCTGTTAATGAAGAACTATGTAATAAGACGCCATGTATTATCTGCACACATCTACCATTATGTGTGCACTTGTATTACTAAGGAATAAATAAATTATCAAGGTTGATGACGATTCTTTTTTTTTTTTAATCTTTTTCTTTTCAATTACTTCTTGTACGTTGGTTTCTAATTATACTATTTATGCATGTTTAATAATAGGTCTCTAGCAAAACCAACACTAACGGCAACAACTATTAGATGGAGGGGAGTTATATTTTTGCAATTTAGTGCACGAAACAATCTTCGCTTAGTCCGTCTCCATGCATAAGTTTGAATGCTTATTAAGTGTTAACTTGCAACTAACTAATTATGAAAGAAAATAACCAAAGCAACTTGGCTCAGTTGGTTCGTAGTTGGGTTCCCTTAAGCATCTAGTTAGGGGTTCGATCCCTGGCGGTGTGTACGGAGAAGGTTATTTGGCCAGCACCAATGCCTCTTCGGGACGACTATAGTGTGAAGGAGGATTAGTTTTTCTTTGTCGGCGGAGGACACCTCCGATTTCTATAAAAAAAAAAAAAAAAAAAATTATGAAAGAAAATTCAAATGTTAACACTAAATTAAACAAAAAAAAAAAAAAAAAAAAAAAATACTCCTTCTCGGTTCTAATTATAAAACCTAGGCGACTTTTTTGGAGAGACGAGAAAGTTAATTAAATTAATTTAGAATATTTTTATTTTTGTTTTTTTTATTCAAACTAATTAGTTTAACTAATAAATTAATATATAATCTAAAGATACACAACATATGAACTGATTAAGTAACTTATTTATTAGCTTCCTTAATCTCTCCAAAAAAAGTCAACTAAGTCTTATAATTAGGACCTAGAGGTAGTACTAATCTAGATTTTCATCTGCACGTTATGTTCTTAGTTCTAATCTCATTCAACTGGTTATTGGTTAAATAATAACCTCATAGGTTTATTAGAGAAAATTGAAAGTAACATTAAAAAATTATTTTATATATATATATATATATATATATAATGATATTTCTATTAGGGTTAACACGATGTTTGATCCTTACATCATTGAGTCAGATTTAAACATTAATTTACCTTATCCAATTGGGAATAACTCTCCCTCTTAATAAAGATATTTTCTAGGTCCACTTACACATAAATTTGACACATCATGCTTAAAGATAGCTTTGTCTTCTAAAACCAACACCTATTGGTATAATTTGATATTTCTTAGATATATTAAACTTGCATAGACGAGTCCACTTAATTATTCAACGACTTTTGATTTATGTGCTAAATTCCATGAAGTTGAGAATCGAAGTTTATTCAACTACTATGTTCCCCCTTGTTTTCTTTTATAAAAAGATGAAATGAAACCTTAAAAACATAAAATATACACTTCGGAATAACTCTAATAACTAACAATAGAAACCAAAAAGTAATGCCAAGATTTCCCACCTCATAATGCATGTTTAATGACGGATCTGGTGGAGGCTTGAGGAAACATTATTTATCCACTTGTTTTCAATCTCTTTTAATATAGAGACACACACAGAGAGAGTCCGCAGTTAAGCATGCAAATTCATATTGGTGAGTGTATGATCTTTTAAGGAGGAGAATTGAAAATGGAGGGGAGAAAAGTGGGAGATAATATTATCCCTCTTTATGTTTGGATAGTGAGGAGAGAAAATGCATGATATTTAATGAAAATAATGTCCTTTTTTACTTTTAACTCATTTTTTAAGTGATTCTTGTAATGTCCTGGTTTATATTTTACCAAAAATTCTGTATATTGTGAAATATTCAATGAAATGTCAAGATTGAATATCTACCGTGATATTATTAGTTTATTGAATATTTGTTATTTGAATGAATTTGGTCAACGATGATAACAAAACCGAAACACGTAAATTGAGGCAACGAATACTGAAAATCAACATATACGATACATCCTCAAAAATCATGCAACACCCACACAACATACTCACTCTCTCTCCCTAAGCGTCAAATGTCACAACAAAACCCCAACACAAACCTCAATAACAACAAAACCCTAACACAAACCTCAATGACAACAAATCATCAACACAAAACTTGTGACAGTGGACACCCTAAACAAGGCCATGTTTTGGCCCAATTACAAGAAGGATGGAAAGGAAAATTGGGTTTTTATTTGGGTTATGGACTTTGTTCCAAAATAAAGAGGGAAGAAAACCACTTGGACCTTTGAGAAGGCCCAAAGTCTTCGCCCAAAATTAAGAGGAAAGAAGAAGGCAATTTGGACCCTTATAATTGGCCCAAGAATCACAGCCCAAAACAAGAAGAATGTTTCAGGATAAGTATTAAATAATGGTCATCATCCCAAAATTATAAGTATTCTCGAGCGCGCTAGCACCGCAAAGAATTTGAACATTAAGTTGCAAATTGCTACGCGGATAGGTAGTACCTTAACTCTCTATGACATGTGTATACTTATATGTTTTAATTACCATGATTGTGGATTCGTGCCTAATACACATAGTTATTTATATTCAGTATTATGTTTTTGGCCAATAGCATGTGTCTTCCTATGTGCTAGGAACTAGGATCGAAGATCCCGTGTTTGTGTAGTTTTCCTATGTCTTGAGGAATTCAGATTGAAAAGTCCTGCGTCTCGCATATTTTCCTTTGGGTGAGGAATTTGGGACCGGTAAGGTTCTACGTCTTATTTTCCTAGCACGGTGGAGCTTAGGACTGGTAAAGTCCTACGTATGCATGTTTTTCTTGGGTTGAGGAATTTGGGACTCATAGGGTCCTGTGTTTATTTTTTCTAACGCTGTGGAATTTGGAACTTGTCTAGTCCTGTGTTGTTGGACTTGTAGGGTCCATTCATAGCCTTGTGAGATCTAATTGATTTCCCAGAAGTTGTTTTAACAATTGCCCTAAAAAAAGCAACGTAACCAACATGTGCGTATTGAAATTTATTAGGCAAAATTACATAAAACGTAAAATTACAAGTGTATGAAAATAACATTTAAAACTCAATAAAACCCTCTTAAATTTTCAAGTTGTCACACACCTACCGGCCTCATCTTTTCGGGTGGCGGGTAGTGTGGTCCTTTACTTTTATTTAATTTTAGCTTATATTTCCCCAGTTAATTTATGACACACATCAGAGTATAAGCAGCAGAGCACACACCGGTTTGGACAAAGATATATTGATAGAAATACAGAAGGATAAATTTTCCCCGGAGAGATCAAAATATACAGTCATCCGGATAATGGTGTATGACCGGCCAGAATATCATAATACAGCCATCCGGTAACCAAAATAAATACCCAAAAATAACAGCCACCAACGTCCACCTCCACACTATTCCGAGCCTTACCTCCGTCTCTCGCTCCGATCTCGATGAACCGCGCAGGGCTTAAAGGGGCGGGATTCAAAATTGAATCCCGAGTAACCGTTAATTTCATATAAAATGTATAACAAAGCGTGCAAGCAAACCACAAATAAAAATAATTCAAACCACATCTAATTCGTATCATGCACATAGCCAATCCGAAACTAGCAGTCCTAATAGCACACAAGATAGACTCGTTCTTTACCATGACACACGCAAAAGGTCCGTTTATGCACACAGCATGTTCCGGTTCCATAGCGCTTGGAAAATGAATGATAACCGAATGTATGCAATATACATGGAAAAACATACATACACAAGTCACACAAAGTATATGAAGATTAAGGTTACTACATGGCAGTCGACTACAGATAAAAATAATCTTCCCGGTACAAAATATCACAATTACCCTAAAATAATAAAATGTAAATATAATTAAATTCCCTTCAATAAATATTCCAGTGATAATTTAAAATAAGCCCAATTCATGTGTCCTTTTATTCTAAATTCCTTTTCTTATTAAGGAATTTAATATGGGCCTATATTCTCTTAATTTTCGTCCTTATTCTGAAATTTCTAGAAATAAAGGCTCAACTTCAAAAATTCATAATTAAATATAGAAACATCATTTTGGGTTGATTCCAAAGCTCAAATGACCCTTAATATGTCTATTTTCAACAAACAATACCCATTTAGGCCAGACTAAGTCGAAAATTCATCCATAGCCCAAAATACTCCTGATGTCCGAAAATAATGCCCAGTTTTCAGGGGCTATTTTGAAACATTTATTCCTCTTAGCACAAAATCCATAAAAATACAACTTATATACCAAATTAATCCTTGAGATGTCTACATTCTCCCTGTATAATTTCATATTTGTTAAAGTCCATTTACTATGTCAAAAATCATGAATAATGTGACTGACTCCACAAGAAATTTCCAGAAACAGCACCCCCAATGTTTTCAAACTTCCATTTTTGCTTCCAAAATTATGATCCAAGTTCAACCTAATACAAAATCTCATTTTACACAATTTAAAGCCATCAAAAACACCAAAATCCATTCCCAAAACACTTGTATTTCCAGCTGGACGAAAATCATTATCTAACCAACAAAATGTCAAATTTCCATTCTAATATCGTAATCTAGTCTATATTCATTTCCAATTTGTTGTTTGAACCCTTAATCATACTCTAATCCTATTTATGAATTTGGGCAGCCACTCCCCAACATTTAGGGTTTTCAAAATTTCAAGAATACAAGAGAATACCACCACAAATCAATTCACCAACTCAAATCCACTATAAGGAGGCTTAAGAATCACTAACATTAGCTTGATCCTTGATGTTCTTGGAATTTCTTCTTCCTTGTTTATCAAAATTTTCAGCCCCCCTTCATGAATACCATAAGAAGACAGATTTTTGGGTCAAGAAGAGTTGCAAAAAGAAGCTTACAAGAGATGGAAGAGGTTACCTAAAGCTTACCTATTGAATCCTTGAGTTTTTCCTTCTCCCTTTCTCTTAGAATTTTTCCACTCTTCCTCCTTCCCTTGTCTCTGCGTGTTGGCTGAAGCTTGAGTGGGAAGATGAATGATTTAATGTCAATTAAAAAGGGTCCAATTCGTATGGGTTAAGGAAGAAAACATTGACCTCCAACTAGCCCACTATTTACCAAGATGCCATCATGTTAAAATCCAACTATGTAGTTAAGATGTGTTTGGCCATCTTCTTTTTTCCCTTTCCCCTTAATTTGGGACAAAATTTTAAGCCTATCTTAGGATGATTTAGCCCACTTTGTTAACTTACAACCCATGCTCATGTGCCCATAAATTCTAAATAATTATAAGACATATGGCACAATTTCATAGAAATTATAGTTTTAACCTTGCTTCAATTTTTTTTCTCTTATTTCCTAAAAATACTCATGCAACTTCTTCTCATTCCTTTTTGGCCAAATTTATTACACATGACTTCATAAAGATTCATACATGCAAATAACTTCACATTAATGCACATGAAAAATGAGGATGTTACACAAGTGTATGAAAATAACTCCAGACTAGTACTCCTTAAATTTAATTTTTTTATGTATATAACTCAAATTTTGAGTTATAGGCGGATAAAACCCTTAAAATTTAAATCATTTACAGATAATAGTGGACAAAAATAATAATATGGGAGTTACCTACATACATATAGAAAAACTTTAGGCAGCTTTGTTGCAAAGTTTCAAAGGTCGGGGAGAATATTTACATATTACATAAAGTTAGGAAGGTTTGGTGAAATATAATATAGCCTAAAATTACGAAATCTTTCACTAATAATGATCTATATTCACATAACAGAAAAGAAGAGCAAAAATAAAAGCTTGCCGTAAAAAACTGACAATAAGCTCCAAAAGGGAAAATGAAGAGAATATTAGCATATCTTAAATCCATAAGTTCTCCTTTTAATCAAATCTAACAATGAAGGATTGGTCAGCTCTGAATACATATTAACAGACAAAATTCAAGCCTCACTACTCAAATTAAAAGCATAACAGGAAGAAGCCATAAACAAACGATGGCTAAATAATTGGTAGAGAAAAGTCCCATATCAAACAACCACCTTCAAGATTGCGAAAATTTGGTCACTATAGCAGAAACATAAACATTAAATTTAAATCCCCTTTCAACCAAAATTACACATGCCAAATACCACAATTTGTGGTGAGCAACTAAAACGAAAAAATGAAAAAGAAACAGAATAACAAACAATGAAACGATTCATACCGGCGGGGACGGTGACGGGTGTACTTAGCGTCAACACCGATATGGGAAGAAGAAGAGAATGGTGTTCAACGGATGATGGAGAACCTCAAGATATACATGAGCCGAATGCTTGAGCTGCAAGCACATCTCAGGGAAGCTTTAGGTAAATCCTATTTTTTATTAAGTACGAGTAGATAAATTTGTGCAAAATATGCTTGCGCAGCAAGCTGCAAGATGTCTCCCTCAAATCTCAATTACTCGGTTTGATTTTCTCTCTCTCTCTCTATCTTTTTTTTTTAAATATATTTTATTTGACAAAATGGGTTCCGTTCAGTCCTTTTGACTTAGTAAGAAGGTGCTTAAAACTAGACCGGTCAAGGATTAGTATTTTAATTATTGAACCGGATGAAGGATTACTAGTTCAATCATTGAACCGAAGTCAACCAAATAATAATTAAAATATATTAAAAATATTCATATATAACTCAGAAAAGAGTAACATTCAAATATTAAAAGACATTAACCCTTAGTAAATTGAACATTCATGTATACAAAATAGAATTACTAAAACACAAATACGTCAAACTGATATATATATATATATATATATAAAATTAATGATGTTTTTTTTTTCATGCTTAATAAGGGGAGGAAACAATAAAATCGAACCTGACCAATTCGCCTTCAAGTCTTGATTGGACTAGTCAGGAGGAGATCAATTCATCAATTCACTAGTCTAATTGCCCAATTTAAAAACGATTTTAATACGGTACTTAATTAGTAAAAAAAATGTTATAATTAGAAAATCAACCAAACATATATCTTAGAGACTTCGTAATTATTTCAGAACGTAAAATTACCATTTTGGACTTCTATGTAAAATGCATATATTAACAACAACTTTTGAAAACCTGAAATTTTTTCTTCTCTCATTTCCGAAGCTATTTACAACAACAAATGCTATGTATTAACAACATAAAATGCATATATTAACAACAACTTTTGAAAACCTACATTTTTTCATCTCTCACTTCCGTGGTTATTTACAAGAACAAATGCTTACAACAACAAATGCTATATTAACAACAAAATTCATATATTAACAACAACTCTACCACAAAAAAAAAAAAAAAAAAAAAAAAAAAAAAATTTTAACCGGGCTAATCTTTTCACACAAAATCGATGTGAGAACATAAGACGATCTTCTAACTTCAATGTTGCCAAGCACATACTTCCCACAAGCAACTGGCGGTCGTTTTCTACCCGCTTGCTTTCATCCTCGTCATCCGGATCTCGCTTCAAAGATTTTCCTAAGACGTTGAAGAAGGCCCTTGGATCGAATGGAGCTCCAGCCTCTGGGATGGGCGGCAGGGAGAGAAGAAGGGTGGTGACGATGCAAGAGAGCGAGTAAGGCGAGAGAGGAGAGAAGAAAAAATATTGGAAGAGAGAGAAGAAAAAGGGAGAGAGGAGAGAGAGAGGAGAAGGAAGAAGGAGAATAGAGAAAGGTCAGATTGGTAATTTAACCTTCACAAATAATTACGTAAGTCCCTATGGACTTCATATAATTTTGTCATTTGAAGGGACCTAAATGTAATTATCTCTGCTCCTTGGGACCTATGTGTAATTTTCCCCTTTTTTATTGTATACGTACGAGACAAAGTGAAGGCGATTGAATACAAAGTGAAGGCAATTGAATATGAATACAATCCACTTCGTCCCTTGCAGCCTCTGATTTTGTTCTTAAACGTCAGCGATCGAATGACCGGCGCGCTGCCACGTTGCATCAGTTTATTTGAATTGGTCTTCAACTGTATGGAATCAATTGTTGTCCGCTCAATCGAAAAACAATGATGTTATTTTTTTTATTTGATACACATAGTAGGGGAGGGGGCAGGGTTCGAACCCTGGACATGGGGGAGGGGAGCCAAGCTCCCATGCCACTGTGCTACTAAAGCACTGGCAAGAATGATGTTATTTGAATTGGTCTCTATTTGTCATTATCCATCAATCACTCTAGATTCTGATTGAATATAAGAAATATGGCTATGAGCAATTTTGTCTTTCTATTTTAATGTTTTAATTTTTGATCCTTCAAAATAATTATCATTTTTATGGTCATTCTTAATAACTAATATTTTTTTAAAAGTCCTTTATTATAATTTTCCCATATTTTTTTATACAAAAAAGTCCATATTAATCCGAACTTCGACTTCATTCATATACTTTGAAATTCAATTCCAAATAATGTTCCAATACTATTTCTGATTTTCTTAAAAGGTTAAAAATTTAATTGTAATTAGGTTAAACAAAATACAGACTCGATATAATATATAAAAAATTTTGACAATTCAAACTTTGTAATATAGTTGTATAATAAAAGTGTAAAAACAGATGTGGTATTTCGACCCCAAAAAAAAAAAAAAAAAAAAAAAAAAAGTATTCTCTAGAATGCCAACATGAATGTAAAGAAAACAAAAAGCCGCCGGTGGAAATTGGTGTTTTGAGCCTTGCCAATTACATAAACTTGTTTGAGATGATTACGCCGTATCTCAAGGTGGCCACATATTTTCTACAATTCGAGTCCCGACAAGGAAAATAATAACAATATTTACTCCATCTTATCTTTATGATATATACCCGTAATTAGTATCCTAAATTAATTTTTAATACATCCATCACTCTGATGCATTATTCTGATTCAAATATTTGGTTGGCGTAGTAAAATAATTTAATAATACATCTTGTTGTAAATATAAGACCCCTTTGATTTTTTTTTTTAGATTAAAAAAGATAATTAAATTACTTTAAAGTATTTATATTTATGGCTTTTCTCCAAATTAATTTTTGCTTGAGTTATAAACTATATATAATTTTTGCTTCCTTAATTATATAATTCATTCAAAAAATCACTCAATACAATATTTAAGTAGGAAAAGTGTGGATTATTCCAATTCAAGTCAAGAATGGTAGAGATATTTTTCCAAGTGATGTGCAATATAGTTATTTTGGACATGGAATTTACGTACAAACTTAATCATTATTTGACCAAACTTAGCTAATATATTTCATGTAGACACGTAACTTGACTGGGACCATGAAATTTCAAAGCTCCAATTTTTTCACTCTTCCATTGCTTCATGACATCATCGTTTAAATTTCGAAGACACCGCACCCCTTTGAACACTATATATACCCATTATTGCCATCCCTCATCTTCATCATCACAAAAGCGAAGTCACCACATAATCTTAGCTTCCAAAAATGGCACTCATCAAAAGCCTTTCTGTGTTCTCCTCGTCCTGGCTCTTAGCTTCACTTTCACTTTCACTTACGCTGCCAGGTTCGACATCACAAACAGATGCTCCTACCCAGTATGGCCGGCATCCTTGCCAAGCGGTGGCGGCAGACAGCTGAATTCCGGTGAGACATGGTCGCTCGACGTGGCGCCCGGCACTGTCAATGCTCGCATATGGGGTCGTACCAACTGCAACTTTGACGGATCGGGTCGTGGACACTGTGGCACCGGTGACTGTGGAGGTGCACTCCAATGCCAGCTTTCTGGTGCACCACCAACTACACTTGCAGAATTTTCTCTGAACCAGCCCAACAATT
Organism: Acacia acuminata; assembly: GCA_019022655.1. Taxonomy (NCBI): domain Eukaryota; kingdom Viridiplantae; phylum Streptophyta; class Magnoliopsida; order Fabales; family Fabaceae; genus Acacia; species Acacia acuminata. The sequence continues at coordinate 64,511 of JAFJYI010000048.1, read as the reverse complement.
TGGACTTTTACGATATCTCCGTGATAGACGGCTTCAATATTCCGATGGGATTCAGTGCAACTTCTAATGGATGTCCGAGTCTTCGATGTCCCGCTGATAAGTGCCCTGATGCTTACCTTTTCCCTGCTGACAATACTAAAACTAAAAGTTGTCCATCAGGAACCAACTATAGCATTGTCTTTTGCCCTTGAATCTTGTTTTCTCATTCCTACCTCTTAATGAGGAACTATGTAATAAGACGCCATGCATTATCCGCACACATCTACCATTATGTGTGCACTTGTATTACTAAGGAATAAATAAATTATCAAGCTTGATGATGATTCTCTTGTTTTATCTTTTTCTTTTCAATTACTTCTGGTACGTTGGTTTCTAATTATGCTGTTTATGCATGTTTAATAACAGGTCTCTAGCAAAACCAACACTAACGGCAACAACTATTAGATGGAGGGGAGTTATATTTTTGCAATTTAATGCGCGAAACAATCTTCGCTTACTCCGTCTCCATGCATAAATTTGAGTTCCTTATCAAGGGTTAACTTGCAACTAATAAATTATAAAAGAAAATTCTCATGTTAACCGTAAAAATACTAATCTAAATTTTAATCTGCATGTTATGTTCTTATTTTTAATACTCCCTCCGGTCCTAATTATAGGAGCAAATTACCAGAATTTGGAAGGATTAAGGAGGGAAGTTGAATTAGTTAATTATATATATTTTCCAAAAATACCCTTACCTAAAATTTAAAATGACGTTCAATCCTTTTTTCCTCATGGATTTGTTGATATTATGATATGTACTGATTTTTTTTTTTTTTTTGCTCAAATGATATGTAATGAATTTAAGAAATGTTTTTTCAAGTAAAATGAGTGTTTAATTTATTTATTAAATTGGACGTACCATGTTCGTTTCGAAAAATAATTAGTCAGGTTGAGAAGAATTGACACGTACACCACGATCCTTCACGCCAAATGTGTGAACACCATTGTACAACTTTACAAATGAACACTATTGCTGGCTCGTCCTTCCGTTTACTGTTGGTTACAAAAAAAAAAAAAAAAATTAAAGGAATTTAAAATTGTTTTATTTAAAAATAAAAAATAAAGTAGAATCTTTCACTTGATAGAATATAAGCGTGTTGTAAATTAATTATTATGGAAGAAGTATTAGTAGGGGTGATATGGGAAAAATATGACAAAAATTGCTCAAAATTATTTTATATATAAAGTATAATTTAAGTGTATATGACATTAATGAGTTGCAAATATTATTTACTTTATAAAATATATAGGTGTATTATTAAATTATTATTATCTTTAATTATTATTAAGAAAGTATAAATATGGGTATTATAGGAAAAAAGTGACAAAAGTTAAAACTTGCTCTTATAATTAGGACCAAAACCAACTCTAAAATTTGCTCCTATAATTAGGACCGGAGGGAGTATTAGAGAAAACTGAAAGTAACATATTATATATATATATATATATATATATATAATTTGATATTTCTATTATGGTTAACACACTGTTTGGTAAGATTTAAACATTAATTTGCCTTATCCAATTAGGAATAACTCTCCCTCCTAATAAAGATATTTTCTAGATCCCCTTACACATAAAGTTCACACATCATACTTCTAAAACCAACAATGATTGGTATAATTTGATATATCTTAGATATATTAAACTTGCCTAGAGGATTCAACTCATTCGACGACTTTTGTTTTCTGTGTTAAATTCCATGAAGTGGAAAATCGACGTTTATTCAACTGCTATTTCCCATCTTGTTTTCTTTTATAAAAAGCTGAAATTAAACCTTAAAAAACATAAAATATACACTTCGGAATAACTCTAATACTAACAATAGAAAAATTTAAAAGTAAGGCCAAAGTTTCCCGCCTCATAATATTAATGTTTAATGAAGGATCTGAAGGAGGCTTGAGGAAAAAATTATCCCCTTGTTTTCAATCTCTTTTAATCTAGACACGCACACACACATAATCTACAGTTAAGTAAGAAAATAGAGGGGAGAAAAGTGGGAGAAAATATTCTCCCTCTTTATGTTTAGATAGTGAGGAGAATGGAGTTGTAATCTTCAATTTCTTTAAAACAGTTGTTAACTAGAGGTTTGATGAAACCATTCATCAAAATATTATCATGCACACAGTTGAGTTTTGAACTTCACAAGGCCCAAACTCTTTAACTGAATAATGCTTCATCATAGATTAAAATATCCATATCAAACCAAGTTGTGGATCCACAAGTTCAAAACAAGTCGTAAGGTTTTCAGGCCACCCAAAATTATCAAGAGTAATCAAAAGTATATTTTAATGCATCAAATCTCCAACATAAACCAAAGTATGCAAAAATGAGTTATAATGTGAAAATATACAATAATCTAATATTTACCAAAAAGATGGAATACTGCTATTAGTAGAAGTAGTTTAAGTTTTAGAAGTCTTATTGGATAGACCCGCACGAGAACTATCACCTAGGAAAAAATGTTAAATCAACGGGATGAGACAAAAGCCTCGAACCAATAATTCATCTCATTGGGCATGTGAGTAAATGTGCTTGAGGTATCAAGTATTATTAAAAATGTCACATGCCAACATAAGTATATATCAATTCACAATATTATAATCTCATTTCTCATATTTATCGCATAAGTACACAAGAATCAATACATACGAATTAATTCTCTATCATCCCTTATTTCCTCCCTGCCTTCTTTATTTTGGTTGAAACCATTGAAGAGAGAATATCACCTAGAGGGGCGTGAATAGGTGATTTTGAAAAACTTTTCCGGAAGGTTAAGATGAACAATAAAACAAAGATAGAGACAGAGAGAATGGACACAGAGAATTTATACTGGTTCGGTCTAACTCATTGACCTATGTCCAGTCCCCAAACACTTTGGAATTTTCACTAACTCTTAATCACAAATACAATTACACACTTCGTACTCGAGATGATCTTATCACACTAGGACTCACTCTTTCTTACAAGTTGTAATTATACATCCACACTCAAGGTTCCACAACCTTGAGATTTTACAGATAAACAAGAAATCAAATAAGTGTTTAACTCCTCACGAGTAGATAAAAGATAATCACTAAAGTACAAGAATATCCGGAGATATTAAATGAAGTGAATGAAACAAGAATTGAAATAATGTCGAATTGATTGCACGAGTTTCGTTAGTTGGCGGAATTGAATGTGATGACCTTTTATACCAATCTTCCATTAATGTCGTTGTGAAGCTTTGAAAGTAGCCATTGAGACACATCGAACTTCTGTTAGGCACAGATGAATTCCATTAGGTACAGTTGACTGTTGCTTCATAAATTGGTTCGCCGTCGACGTACTTGTGCTTAGAAGTTGACTTAGAATGATTGTTAGAATTGGTATGCCTTGAAGGAATGGTTTCGTCTGCTATGAGGTTTCATTCTGATTGTAGGCTTTGTATTCTAAATAAGCATTTAATGCTTCTGGCGCAATGAATGGCTCTTTGGCTAATCTCAAATTAAACATGGTTAATCAACTATAAATCACTCAAAAAGATGATTAGATATAAATAAGTTTGAGTGGGATTAAATAGAAATAGGTAATGACCCAAAGTATGATTAAGATAGCAATTAATGTTACGTTAAGAGGGGTTTAATATTTTGAAGAATAGTACTCGAGTAACACTTCCTTGTTACTTGAGTAATGTCGCAAAGATTTAAAATAGTAGTCTCTGGAACGAGATTACTCAAGTAACATCAATATGTTACTTGAGTAATATCGTTAGGTTCCAAAATAATAACCTTTGGAACTAGATTACTTGAGTAACATCGAAGTGTTACTTGAGCAATATCGCAAGGTTCCAAATAATAACCTCTGGAAAGTGATTACTTGAGTAACATTAATATGTTACTTAGCTTGAGTAATATTTCAAGGTCTCAAATTAATAGCCTCTAGAACATATTTACTCAAGTAATATATAATGTTGCTCGAGCAGAGTAACTATTAGACAGAGAGAGTAAAGAGTGAATTCGAGAAGACCTTACTCAAGTAATATACTCACCTTACTCAAGTAGGTTATTGAGTAACTCTTACCTATTACTCGGGTAATGTTGTGATAGAGGCTTTGTTGCTATGAAGAGTCTTTCACTCGAGTAGCTAAAATTCCTTACTCGAGTAGTTTACTTGAGTAAGTAATTGTACTTACTTGAGTAACATAGATAGCGTCTTCTGATCTTGCTTTGAATCGTCATTACTCGAGTAACAATAAGGTTTACTCGAGTAATGTTTCTTCTACTTGAGTAAAAACTGACCCTTTACTCAAGTAACATTCTGTGAACACTTAACAACCTTATTAGATGGGATTACTTGAGTAACATAAGTCCTTAATCGAGTAACATAATCAATATTTACTTTATCAAAAACTCAACCATTTTCAATATAAAACTTTAATCATTCAAGTCTTATTATCATCAAAACTCTGAAAACTAACAACCATGGGCTAGTACCTACCTATATGTCTGGTAGTTCAACTCAACAAGCTCACTGATTAAGTGATATGGACCGTCCAAAATCCATAGAGCACAAGATTGGACTGTTACACCCCTACCGGCCTCACCCTTTTGGGTGGCAGATAGAGGGATTCCCTTTTAATAATTACCATATATCATCTAACTACTACTGATTAGCATGCATCAGAGTTTATCGCGGTAGAGCATTTCCTTGTTGGATTTTAGACAATACTGCTATAATTAAAAGCAAGTAACAAAATATAATCCCCGAAGGGTTAAATATACAAATCATCCACCAGTGCCTCAGGGGCCAAAATAATATACAATTATACCATCACAAAAATATGATAAAAAATAAATCTTCTACTACCACCAACAACACCACCTACTCTAGCTCCGCATTCTTACCCTTCTCTCCAGATATAGCCCTTGAAATACTTCTTGAAGCTTTACGAAAATTTGGGATTCAAGAATAAATCCCAGAGTAATCATTAATCTCATATGTAATGCATAAATCATGTATGTATGTAACCATAATTAGGAAAATATCAAATAAAAGCATTTAGTAACATACGCGTAGTAACACAAATGCAACATACCAAGTGTATCGGGTTAACTATGGAAGCCCTACATGTCCTAGAAACAAATGCAAGACTGCTCAACAAAGCAAGCCCCGGATCCACAGCGCTAAGAAAGACACAGTAGTCGGGCTCTGAACCCAGACCACACTGAATACATACAAACGCATGTCATTCTTCAGTAGACACGGGTCCACAATCATGGAAAATACAAACATACAAAGTAATACAAGACATATAAGGATTAAGGTTACTACCTGGTAGTTGACCAAAATTATCAGTATACTTTTTCTCCCTAGTATGTGAAAATTAAAGTGTCCCTAAAATAATCAAAATATAGATATAAATAACTCCTCTTTAAAATATCTATTTTATGACTTAAAAATAGGTCTTCTTATACTAAGATCATATTTTTGAGCACTTTGAAGGTATTAGAAACACCAACAAAATTAGCTTTCCCACCTCCATAAGGTTGACAGACACAATAAATTCCCACTTTCAACAACCATTTTTCTTCTATCATAATAACCTTTCTTCCCAAACTCCAACCCTTAAGTTAAATCCTTTATTCATCCTTTTTATCTATTAATCAAACCTATTTCGAGACTAAAAATGCAGGGGTACTACCACTTTTACAACCATAAAATCATAAGATAGTTAAAATAATCACTTGTTCTTGGTATCCCATTAGCTTGAAACTTGATCCTCAAAGTTTCCTCTTCCTTCTTTTAACCTTTACCTTCATGCACCAGGGGGAAGTTTTTCTTAAAAAAAAACCTTGACTTACATGAAAGGAAGTAGAAGAAGGTGAAATATAAATACCCAAAGACTTTACGTTCCTATTGGATGTTTTGTTTGACTCACCTTATGTCTTTTATTAGTCTTTCCTTTTCTCTTCTTCACCCAACGCGTCCAGCAACTCAAAGGGAAGGAGATGAGTTCCTTAAATAAACCCCCAAGGTTGGTTCTAGATCCAACTTGCGTCTAGACCTTGCTAAAAAATATTTCTCTATTGCTCTTGGTCTCTCAGGTCCGATGTTTTGATGCAACTTTGGGAAGAGAAAAAAATGTAGTTTATTCTACTCTCTCTCTCTCTCTCTCTCGTCTGGTACCATGAGGAAATAGGGAGAAAATATTTTGTGTTCTCTTTCTTTTTGCATTGATCACATGCTCAACGACTTCCTTCCTCAATTGATATTAAATTGTCTTATCATATCCCTCTTTCTCTCTCACATAATAGATGCTAGGAATTATTGGGGAAATATGTATGTTTTTTTATTTATTATTCTTTATTCTCTTTTGCTTCCTTCTCATTTCCGGCCCATTGCAGATTATTGAAGAAATATATATTTTATTTCCTTTGGCACCTATTTACGTCAGTCACATTGAGAAGGATTGGAAAAAAAATGTGTGTACTCCATGTCTCAATCCCACGTCCGGTTAACAATGAAAATTATTTGAGAAAAAAAATGAAATTTTGTTCGCCACTTTCCAATGCTTCACGTGCTCCACTACTTCCTTATTTAATTAATATTGAAATGTCACATCATTATCACTCTTCCAGCCGACGGTTTAAAGGAGTTGGAAGCAAAAGAAACGTTTCTCATTCATTTGATTTCTCACCTTCACACGTCTAGCACATGGGAATTGTTGAAGAAATAATTTATGTGTTGCTTTCCTTGCTTGAATAACGTGCATATCTCCCCTACTTCATTAATGTTGATTTTTCCTATCCATCCTTTCCTTGAGCTAAATAAGTACACCTAAAACTACACATAATTACCCACTTTTTCCTTTCTTCAAGCGACGTGACACTGTATATGGGGAGGAGAGATTTTATCTTGATTTTATCCTATTATCAAGTACACTCTCCTCTCTTCTTAAGTCTTTATGTTGTACTATAACATGGTGTCATATTTCTCTTCTTCCTTCTTAACATCCGAAAATCTAAGTGTATTTTGGGAGGAGAAATTATCTTTCCTCTTGTCACACACCAACCCATCAACTTTTATACTAGACAAGATGTATTTAATAAGTTAGCTTTTCTCTCTCTTGCTTTTTCTTTAAAAAAAACGTCTATGAGTGAAAAGTGGAAGATTTGGGCAGATTATGTCATATAAGTCTCATCCAATGTCCTCTTATATTTACCAAGTCCTCATATCCCTTCCTTCCCCTTAGTGCAACCCAAACTTATATTGAAACTCACTAATTTTCCATCGAATTTTCCTTCTCTTATTGGATGAAAATTATAAATATAATGAGGGAAAAAAATATATTTTTTACCTTCTTTAACATTACCATCTGAATTTATTTATAACCAAATTTATTAGCCACCTTTTTGAATAATTCCACATTATTTTCCAATAATTAATTTATCTTGTCGAAAAAATAATATATCGTTGATCACTGCTTGGTGAAAAATTCATATATCCCATTAATTAATTTTCATGAAAAATTGGGGATGTTACGTGGACCATGGGTTCCCCTTCTAACGTAGTAGTGGGGTGTCATAGGCCAAAGGATTAACCAATGTACACCGAAAGTCCATCATCTTATTTCTTCTTTTTGTACAAGAATTCACCCCTTATTTCGTCTTTGATTTTGGAAATTATGCCTAGGGGCCAATCATTGCACTTTAAACATTATTGTTATTTAAAGTATTTCTCCATTTTGCTACCATATCATTTGCATGTTTATTATGATGACTGTATCCTTGGATGTTTCATAACGATTGTTCTAAATGTCCCTGGTCGGTCATCTATACGGGAACAAAGATGAAATAAGACCAGTATAACTTTGATAAGGTATTGAGATATGAATCAAAGTCTTAGGCACTTGTAAGAGTACAAGGTGCTGGACCGACCCACTATTGGAAAACTGCATGGATTAAGTCATAAGCTTATCTCATGTATAACCACGTCACAATGCCCTTTGACCTGAGATCATCATGGATTCCTACATGAGAGTCGCTAATCTTTGACCTAATCGAAAGTCACCTTTTACCGGGTGATGATAAAGGCTTCGATCGAGATTAGTGGTTTTCATGCAGAGGAATGTGAATGGTCAAGATGGGATTTGTCCCTCACATTTGTAGAGAGATATTACTGAGCCCCTTGATGAGTAAGTTTGAGAAAAATATGGTCATACTACAATGGAAAGTAGTTTCCATTTCAATTGTTAGACTACTCAAGAATCGAGAAAGTAATGGTCAGGAACAAGAGGATGACACTATCCATGCTTCATCCCTGACCAAATTATCGCATGACAAAAGGGACGTGGCATGGTTGTATGATAGGTTGCATTGTATCATCGATCCTCATATGAATTGGGTAGTCATAATGTCTTGCTAGAGGCCGCTTGCGACTTGTGAGCTGATACAATGTTGGCTTGCTGCCATTTTCATGTGGGCCTACAGGATCGCACACAAGAATAGCCTAACACGAGCTATAATGTCCAGATTCATTGACTCTAAGATATGTCTAATTTTTAATGAATATACCGTTTAATCTAGGGAGGATGGATATATATATATATATATATATATATATATTCAAAATAATAATAATATTATATATATGGATAATACTATTATTATGTAGTATTTGTTTTGCATTTAATTTATTTGATAAATTAAATAACTAAAACTAAGAGATATCGTATCTTAGATTTAATTTTTGAAGATAGATATCATATCTCGATTTAATTTATAAAGATAAATTAAATCGATCGGCTTTTAATTTCGATTTAATGAATAGATTAGATTAAATTTGTTGGACATATTTAATTAATATTATTTTAATCCAATTCAAATTTCAAAATTAATTAAGATTAATTTTGAATATATATAATACGACCCATTAGGGTTTTAAAAACCCTAAGACGTTGAGTAAGATGTATTATAAAAAGGCCACAAGAGAAACCCTAGAGGATACGAAGAAAAACGTTAAAGGTGCTAGCACGCTGCCTGTGTTGGGGTCCTGTTCGTGTGGATACCGATAGAGGGAGCTGGTTCGTTCAGTTGGCTCCTAGTGATCGATCAAGACGCATATGGAAGAAAGGTACAATTCGACTACTCGAATTAAACGTCATTGTTAGATCCTCGATCGGTAGTTGATGTTTCTTTTGGTAAAATTCTTCTCACGCTTGTACGAATCCCAACATTTGAATAACCTCCGTCAAATCCACATCTATCATCCCCTCTCATATCGATACTCAAGATATAATGACAATGGATTATTACATAACATTATCAATTCACAAGTTATCAAGAGAATCTTTCCAATCTCATAAATCAACACCAATTCATATAATATAATATAATATAATATCACTAGTCATTTCTCCATGAAAATAAATCCCACAAGAAAATTGCTCATACTGGAGGGGAAGATTGTTGGAAACTAGTGTGAGTCATGTTGGATGAGTATTTGAATTATGTCATAAGTATTTCGTTTTTAATTATGGTTTCCTTTATTTTTCATATCTCTTTTAATAAAATTGAGTATTTGATATAAATCCAGGTTAAAGGCCTAATTTGTTATGGAAGTTTTGCTAAGGGACTGTCCAGCACCCGGAAGTTTTTTGGGTACCAAATTTGCCCTGGAAGTATGAAAAAGGTACTAAATTTGCCCCGAAAGTATGAAAAAGGTAGCAAATTTGCCCATCCGTTAATTTTGACCGTTAAGTTTGACTGAGTGTACACGTGGCATGCCACCTCATCAACCCAATAAGAGTTAAGTATCATTTTTACCCCAGAAGTTTTCACTAAGGAGCAATTTTACCCCTAAGTTTACAAAAGTATCAATTTTGCCCTTCTTTGCCGCATATTAAATTTGACTATTAAATCACAAAAGGCAACACATGTCATGCCTTGAAAAGGTTGAACTTGGAGTCAGAGAAGGAGATCCTTGAGATGTTGAGCTGAAGGCAGCCAGAACTTGTGAAGCCGAACTGGTCACAGGAAGCATCACTTATGATCTAAGCAAATGATCAGTCTATACAAACTGCAGGGCCGGCTCGATTAAGCCCGAGGCCCTCCAGGGCCAATTTCAAATTTCTGACTTATTTTTCAAGCTTGAGCCTTGCAGGGCCAAAGCTTAAATGGGTCGGCCCGACGGGCCTGGCCCGATTTCCCAGCTCTAGTCCCTGTGACCAGTTCGACTTCACAAATTCTGGTCGCCTTGAGCTCGACATGTCAAGGATCTCCTTCTCTGACTCCAAGTTTGACCTTTTCAAGGCATGACATGTGTGGTCTTTGACTAATCTAATAGTCAAATTTAATAGTGGGAGAAAGAAGGGCAAAATTGCCCCTCGATGAAAACTTTCGGGGCAAAATTACTCCTCAATGAAAACTTTCAGGGTAAAAATGATACTTTTGATTGATGAGGTGGCATGCCACGTGTGATGAGGTGGCATGCCACGTGTGTACTCAGTTAAACGTAACGGTCAAAATTAACGGAGGGGCAAATTTGCTACCTTTTCATACTTCCGGGGCAAATTTGGTACCCTAAAAACTTCCGGGTGCTGAGCGCTCCCTTAGCAAAACTTCCGTGGCAAATTTGGTATTTAATCCTATAAATTCTAAAGAGTTATGTCTCAATGACTCACACCATACTCAAAAATGAAAGATAAGTTTCCTCCTTGGTAATGAAAGAAGTCAATGTTCATATTATATTCAGAAGTATAAATGTAATTGAAAACCCTATAAGAACTAATATATTGTTTCTTGAGGAAACATATTTTTCAGAAGTTTGCCGATGCATATTAGAAGTATATTGATGAATTTTATGTTGGGTTAAAGGTCATTTTTGCCACTTTGAAGTATTGCTAATGGAGCGTCCAAACACTGGAAGTTTTTTGGGTACCAAATTTGCCCCGAAGTATGAAAAAGGTACCAAATTTACCCCTAAGTATGAAAAAGGTAGCAAATTTGCCCCTCCATTAATTTTGACCGTTCGGTTTGACTAAGTGTCCACGTGGCATGCCACCTCATCAACTCATAAGAGTTAAGTATCATTTTTACCCTGAAAGTTTTCACTGATAGCAATTTTGCCCCGGAAGTTTTCACTAAGGAGCAATTTTACCTTGGAAGTTTACAAAATATATCAATTTTCCCTTCTAAATCAGTCAAAGACCACACATGCCATGCCTTGAAAAGGTCGAACTTGGAATCCTTGAGATGTTGAGCTCAAGGCGCCCGTAAATTTGTGAAGCCGAACCGGTCCGTCAGAAGCACCACTTATGATTTAAGCAAATGATCGCCTATACAAACGTAAGTGATGCTTTCTCACTCGGTTTTGTGGACGGACCTTTTAGTCCCGTGACCGCCGGCTTCACAAATTCTGGCCGCCTTGAGCTCTTCCTCTGGGTTTTGTGACAGACCTTTCAGTCCCTGTGACCAGTTCGGCTTCACAAATTCTGGCTGCCTTGAGCTCAACATGTCAAGGATCTCCTTCTCTGACTCCAAGTTTGACCTTTTCAAGGCATGACATGTGTGGTCTTTGACTGATTTAATAGTCAAATTTAATATTGGGAGAAAGAAGGGCAAAATTGCTCCTTAATGAAAACTTCCAGGGCAAAAATGATACTTTTGATTGATGAGGTGGCATGCCACGTGTGATGGGGTGGCATGCCACCTCACATTTTAACAATCTACGTGGACTTCCGTTACTTTTGGGTAAATTTGATACCTTTTCAAAACTTCTGGGGCAAGTTTGGTACCCAAAAAACTTCCGGGTGCTGGACGCTCCCTTAGCAATACTTCCGTGGCAAAAATGACCTTTAACCCTTTTATGTTTAGTATGACTAGTTAGACCATCTTGAGTCAATCATGATGCCAAAAAATAATTGAGAATTCATGTGTACATATCCTAAAGCGTAAACAAATACCACAATCCCATGACTTATGATGTCTTGTGTATTCCAAGAGAAATTTAATTATTCTACCTCATAAGCAAAATAGAAAGTGAATCTTTCACTTTTCTAGAACGGATACATGGAGATATTTGTGGGTTAATACACCCACCATGCAAACCATTTAGTTACCTTATGCTTTTAATTGATGCATCAACTAAATGGTTGTGTTTTTGCTTATTATCTTTTTGCAACATGAAGTTTGAAAGATTGCTTGCTCATTTGATGAGATTAAAAGTGTGTTACCCTGATTATCCTATCAAGAAAATAGGTCTTGATAATGAAAGTAAATTTGCTTTGTAAGCTTTTAATGAATATTGTATGCTTGAATGTTTAACATCCTATAACCCTTGTTCATATGCAAAATAAACTTGCAGAATCATTGGCTAAACGGTTGCAATTAACTACAAGACCTTTACTCATGTGATCTAATCTCTCAATTTCTGCTTGGGGCTATGCCATTTTGCATCTAGCAATGTTAATTCACATTTAGGCCAACAAGTTATCTAAAGGTTTTCCCTTACAAATGGTTTTTAGTTAGGAGCCAAATATTTCCCATTTGCAGATTTTTGGCTTTATATACGCTAGTAGCACCATCACAATGCACCAAAATATGTCCTCAAAGGAGGATGAGAATCTATGTTGGGTATGAATATCCTTTGATCATAAAATATCTATAACCATCTACAAGATATTTACTCACGACTAGATTTGCTGATTGTCATTTTGACGAATTAGTTTTCCTAATATTAGGGGGAGAAAGGAAGCAATTGGATTAAGAGATTAGGCTGGAATGAATTATCTTGGCTCATCTTGATCCTTGCACAAAACAATGTGAATTAGAAGTTTAAAGGATAATTCACTTGCAGAATTTAGCTAATCAAATGCCGTAAACATTTACTAATTCAAAGAAAGTGACAAAGTCACATGTCCTGAGGCTAACGCTCCGATCGAACTAATATGCTTGAAGGACAACCTATTGTGGATGAATCTAAAGCATGCTTAAAATGTGGAAGACCGATTGATTCTAAAGATAAAAATCCTTGAAAGAGAAAAGGAGCTAAAAATAAAAAATGGTGAAGTAGAGGATAATCAAGAAAAGTTAGCAGCTCCAGAAGAGGTTTCTCCTGAAGAGTCACTACTAGAAAAAACGTTTTTAACGTCCTAAATTTGACCTAATTAACGTCCTTTTTTTAGGGACATCTTTTGAGGGGATGCTAAAAATTTATTCTTTTGGTGTCCCAAAAATAATTCGGCATGCCTTATTTAAGACGTCCCAAAATTGTTTTGGGATGCCAAAAATAAAAAAATCAGGCAAAGAGAAATTGTCACCTCCACAATAGAAATCGTTGGTAACCATGAAGATCCAGAATCAAAATCAAACCCAATCAACATAAATCACACCCAATCAAAAAAAATCAACCCACGCTTCTTCAACCAAAATATCACGTAGAAGGTGCCCGAGAAGAAAATGCCCTCCACGCAAGTGAAGGCAAGCAAGCACTCTGCAAATGTTTCTGAACCATTGATCTAGTGAAAGGCCCACTCGATTTTCCTGGCCACACAAGGAATGGTCTCTATGGTGTGAAACAAACGGTTTTTCTCATCATAATCTTTGATATAAGTCTCCAACAATAGACTGTACATCTCAGAGTGGATATTCTCGATGGCGATCTAGAAGCCATAGGAGGCATGGGCCTCAGAGACTTGAACCTCCTCATGAACCGGCCGGCTAAATTTTCAAGGACGATACCATCGGAGGTAGCAAAGAAAGCAAGAACATGGGTGATGAAATGCTTCCCTCCTTGAGTAAGAGATTCCCAATAATGACGTCCCGAGAGAGATCAACCTCCTCAGCAGTCCAAAATGAAGCCTTGGCCTTCTTGTACATCTCCCATATCTGAGGGTATTGTATTGGAATCGTAGGCATATTGTTAATATAACTAATTCAATAATCAAGAGAAGAATGAATTTGAAACTAAAGGAGAAGGAAAAGATGTGGAGGCACAAAGGATGAAGAAAATGAAGAGAGAGAGCTGAGAAGTGTGTGAATCTGAGAAAGTGAAGGTGAGATGAAAATGAGCTATTTCAAACCAAAAAGTAAGAGTCAGAGCCACGAGTCATAAGTTGAAATAAAAGAGTCGGAGTCATGGGTTGCAATTTTTGGCGTCCTAAAATACATTTAAGGAGGCCAAAAATGCTCATTTTGACGTCCTAACCTATTTTAGGACGCTAAAAAAAAATGTCATTTTGATGTCCAGAACTACTTTTGGGACGCCAAAAATTCCACTTTTGATGTCTTGAACTAGTTTTAGGATGCCAAAAATAATGTTTTTAACATCTCAAAAGCAATTTAGGATGCCAAAAAAATCCCATAGTGCCAAAAAATTTCCCAAAATTTTCAAATTGCACCAAATAATTAATTTTATGCGTCCTAAAATATTTTTGGCATGCCTGAAATTATTTTAGGCGTCCTAAAAATTGTTTTAGGATGCTTAAGGCTCAAAGTTCAACCAAATAATTACAAGAATGCCACCGTCTTTAGTTTTTAGTTCCTTCTTTATAATAAGGACATCTTTTAGGGAAGTAATATCCCTTTTTTGTAGTAGTGAGTTATTATCTCCAGAAGAGAATGTCATATTCCTAGAAGAAACTCAGGTACCTAAAATATGTGAAAATAATGAGATCTCAATTAAATATGTCAAGAATAGAATCCGATGGGGCCAAAAGAAGTCAACATTAATGACACTTTTGCTTATAATATAGCATATGATCTAAAGAATGATAATGAGGATCATGAGCCAAAGTCCATTAGAGAGCGTCCACAAAGAAAACATTGGCCCTAGGAAAGGTGCCGAAGCACAAGTCCTTGAACGACTCGAGGTTCCGGACACTACTACAAAAATTGGATATTACTACCTTAAAAGACATCTTCATTAAGAATTAGGAAGTAAAAAATAAAGGCAGTGGCATTCTTGTAATTATTTGCAAGGAAGTTGAGCGTTGAGCGTCTGAAATTTAGTTTAGGACTCGTAAAATTTATTTTTGTCGACTCAAACATTTTTCGGGACAACTAACATCTTCCCGCCATGGAAAATGAGAATTTTTCATTTAGCGCCACGACATTTAATGTTTTTTGGAATAAAATTTATTTGTGGCGTCCAAATTTTATTCCGGTTACCCAAATTCACTTACGCGCCATGTTTTATTATTATTTTTTTTGGCGCCATGGAGCATGGGAATTGAACTTTTTACAATGGGTGACCTGATTTGTGATTCAAGTCGCCAATGTGTGAATTTTGGCGACCGAATTTAATTCAAGTCGCCAATTGAATATTAGTGGCGACTGAAATATATTCAGTCGCCAATTTGAGAATTTTGGCTACCCGAAGTAAATTAAGATTGCCCATTGGAGAATTTGGGCGACGAATTAGATTCAGGTCACCAATTTTGAAACTTTAGTGGCCTGAATATTAATTCAGGTCGCCAAAATCCACTGCATAAGACTAATCGACACGAGCGATACCTCATTTGCCTCTCTCGAACACACACTTCACTCTCCACTTCCTTCCCCAAGTCCGATATCCCTTTTCGCCGACTTCTCTCCTCCGTCTCTGCGAGCCACGCCTCCGGCTACTTCGTTGTCTCTCATACTCCCAGCTCTCTCTCATTCCGCCTCCTTCCCGAAACCCAAACCCAAGTAAGCTGTCGCGACTTGTCACTTTGCTATTGTTCTCTAGTTTTGGGGCCCATCTTTGCATTCTTTTGCTTCCCATTGAGATTCGATTTGCTAGAACATTTTGTTCTTTTTTTAGGATTATAAGTTAGAAGTAATGCTAGCACTTGGTTTTTCTACTTTCATTTCTTATATTAATCTTCCTAATTCCATGGAACTTCTTTTCCTCTCAGTAACGGTAATTCTTAGACTATGATGAGAATTTTGTTTTCCTTTACTGTCTCCTGGATTTTTCTTGTTCTTAAATTTCTCTGTTTGGGTGTTCAAACGAAGAGGCATTGCAAAACTAAAGTAACTGCTCTGTAGATTTTGAAACTGTATTCTTCGAACCATTGAACTCAACAAGTTCCACTTGTTGAAAACAGTTTTGGAGTTTTATGCATGTTGCTTCGATATTTTCTTGGTTCAACTTGGGTTGATGATGCATCATGCATGTGACTAACTTGGGCTGATGATGCATCATGCATGTGACAATCTCTTACGTCTCCAACAATCCATATGAGATCAAATTCTTAAAATGAAATTATAGCTAAAGTTCATTTATTTACCAAATAAAATAGCCAAGTGTTGACTTCCAAAACCAAGAGCTCACGCCACGAAAGTTGCACACCTCTATTTATGCATTTGCAAAGGGTTGCACGTGAACAAGCATATTACGAATTCATCGATTCATTATTTTTCTCAAGCGAGATGATAATATAGACATGAATTTTGTGATCTTATAATACGTATGAACTTACCTACGGTGAACTCAAATACTACAACGACATTGAGGACTACCCACATTCCTGTAACAACAAAGCCATTACACTTGCTTGTTTGAAATAGCTATTGGAGTGTTGAAAAGTAACTTTCCAATCGTAATTTATGAAATATAAGATAAATATCTGAGAGAATTGTTGTCTCGATTTATGTGCATAATCACTTATAAGTCTCATAATCATTCAATCAATATGCTTGAAACTTCTTGTAATGTCATTTCCTAAAATAATATATGGTTCATATCCATTATTTTATAAAATTATTTCTATAAACATAAATCAGCAAATTTTAACTCTTAAAATCTATAATATAGCTTTGAAATTATTAGTCGGTTTGTGCTCCCTCACATCCCGTGTCCTAGCTTGTTTGCTATATTAAATTTCATTGGAAATTCTCATCGAGCATTTACAAATGGGCTTTTATTGATGTGATTGCTTCACTTGTTTCTATGTTTCACACTAATGTGATCGCAAATGCTTGGTTAGAGAACTTACATTGTTAACTAGATTTCCTATTACCGCTTGCAATTAAGTTTTGTACTTTCGGTTCTCAATAGAACAACCATATGTTGATAATGCGATATAGGCGATAAGAGATTAAAGGAGAATCATCCTTATCTTTTTTGACTACTTGTTTGAGGAATCTTGGTCAAAGGTTTGAAGCAAAACAGTTGTGCTCTCAAATTAGGTCAGTTGCTTTCATTTTATTCACAAACATTTATATTTTCCTTATATGATACCTTCTTGCGAGTGAGAACAACAATTTTGTCTTATGGCTTGACGGTTTACCATTATTGATTTAAACGTTTTTAATCTAGTCCTTGAACTTTTTATTTTGTCTTTCCTTTATTATTAGCCATTTTAAGTACATGAACTTGATTAAAAAAAAAGGATATGTTAGCTAGTAAGAATAATTCTAATGTTCTCTTTGTTGATGAAATTGTTGGATTTAATAGCTAATATTGTTTTGAATTGCCTTATTTAGTAAGTTTTGTTCAATTAAGCTGAAATTGTTGGTTGTTGAAATTTTGGGATGTCTTACTTTCAAGGGGAAATGTTTATAGAATCTTTTTAAAAAGATTGAGAAAAGCGTGTCGATCTTTTTGAAGTTCTTATAAATCTGATTGTTGTTGGAAATGTCTTAGGTGATAATAAAATGGGTCATAGTTGGATGAATGCTTTCAAAACTAGTGAAGAATATGAGAATGGGGTGGAAGAGTTTATTGAATTTGCTAGAAGGAATGTGGCTACAAAAAATGGGATGTATTATTGTCCATGTGTTAATTGTTTAAATGGGATTCGAAGGGATATTGCTGATATAAGGGATCACCTACTTTGTGATGGAATACACCTTCGATACACAACGTGGATATGACATGGTGAGGAAGTAAGTACCGGTCGTCCCCACGAAAATGAAGATGAGGTAGATGAAGATGGAATGAAGAGAATGATTCATGATGTTGAGGTAGAATCTTTTGCACAATCGCGTGAATATATAGCGTGTAGAGTGATGCATAGACACCTTTCTTCCCCTGGGTGTACTAAGTATACACAAATTGATTGGGACCTTACATTTGGTCAACTTAAAGGCAACTTGTGGGTGGACAGATAGTAGTTTCACGTCGCTGCTTGAATAGTTGTGTGATATGTTGCCAGATGATAATGTACTTCCAAATCATATGTACGAGGCGAAGAAAATCTTGTCTACCATGGGCATAGAGTATGAAAAGATACACAGTTGCCTTAATGACTGCATATTATACAGAAATGAGTATGAAGGACTTAGTAATTGTCCGAGTGTAAAACTTCACGATACAAAGTGAAGAAAGGTGGTGGGTCTGGAGATAAGACAACAAAAAGGCAACCTTTGAAGGCATTGTGGTATCTTCCAATAATACCGCAGTTTAAGCGTCTCGTTTACTAGTGAAGCAATGACGAAGAAGTTGAGATGGCATTCGATGAGAGAATATCGATGGAAAATATCTTCGCGACCCATTGACTCTCCACAATGGAAGAAAATAGACGAAATGTTCCCTCAATTTGGCAAAATGAGCCAAGAAACCTTCTACTGGGGCTTTGTACGATGGCTTCAATTCGTATCGAACTCTTAGCAAGCACCCATAGTGCATGGCCGGTTCTCCTTGTAATATACAACTTAACTCCCGGCTATGTATGAAACGCAAGTATGTGATGCTTTCTATGATGATTTCTCGGACCAAAACAAATTTCGAACAATATCGATGTGTACTTGGCGCCTTTGGTTGAGGATTTGAAGAAGTTGTGGGAGGAAGGCATAGATGTGTTTGATGCATATAAGAAGGAGTCCTTCAAGTTGCGTGCAATGATTTTTACCACGATCAACGACTTTCCCGCATACGAACATTTGTCCGGGTACAAGATGTGAAGGGGCATAAAGCATGTCCAATATGTGAAGCGCACACAAACTTCCATAAACTAAAGCACGAAAAAAAAGCTCTACCTCGGTCACAATAGGTTTCTTCATCGATTCCACCCATATCGTAAGTTAAGAAAGCGTTTTAACGGCTTATCGGAGCATAGAACAACTCCAAAGGCATTAACCGGAGAGGAAGTTTATAGTCGGGTGAAACATATCGGTGTCATATTGGGTAAAAAGAAAGGATTATGGGTGAGAAGAATATATGGAAGAACAGATCAATTTTCTTTGATCTTCCATATTGGCGTAGTCTTGATGTGAGACACAGTCTTGATGTGATACATGTGGAGAAAAACGTTTGTGATAGCCTTGTCAGTACTCCTTTGCACATACTAGGGAAGACTAAGGATGGAATTAGTGTGAGACTAGACCTGGTTGATATGGGAATAAGAGAACGGTTACATCCACGAGTAATGGAAGATGGTAAGAGGGCATACATGGAGCTAGCAGCTCATACACTGTCAAAAGCGGAGAAAAAAAGTTTGTGTGGGTGTCTATATGACATTAAGGTTCCATAAGGATATTCTTGTAATTTGAGAAGGTGTGTTTCAATGGACGATTTGAAGTTAGTGGGAATGAAGTCCCATGATTATCATGTGTTGATGCAACAACTATTACCAGTAGCTATTAGAGGCATTATGAAAGATGAAGTGCGTGCACTATAACAAAATTGAGTATTTTCTTTAATGCTATCTCAGAATAAAGTCATTGACATTGAAAAGTTAGATGAATTGGAAAATGAGGGTTATACTATTTTGTCCTAACTAGAGATGCATTTTCCTCCCGCATTTTTTGATATAATGGTACACCTAATAGTGCACTTGGTAAGGGAGGTAAGGCTCATGTTCAGTTTACCTAAGGATGTACCCTTTCCAGCCGATACATGAAGATCTGAAAAGGGTATTCTAAAAATCCTTATCAACCTAAGCCTTAATAGTTGAGAGATATGTAGTTGAAGAGGCTATGGAGTTCTGCAAAGATTATCTATCAGGGGCGACGATACAATCTCAGCATGACAAAGGGATAAGCGAGGGAACTCGAGGAATCAAACTGAAGAATATGCTTCATGAAGAGGTGTTGCAAGGGGAGTTAGCATCACGAAATATTTTGGACGGCGTTCACGTTGTTCGCATGACGATGACAACCATAGTCCTAAGCTTGTAGCCAAAATTCGAGCATCCCTCGTAAATTAGGTTATGGAACAACTATGGGTGAAATGAGGGCTATGATACAAGAGAAGGGAAATACGCAACCTACAACCCACGAATCCCCTACTTCCTAAGCAGCAAAGAAAGTTTTCACGCTCCGTATGATGTACCTATTGGTGAACCTTCTCATCACTCTCCGATGTACTTATTGGTGAGCCTTCTCACACTCCATAGGGAGGACTACCTTACACTCTATATTTGGATGACCTACACCGGTGTATTGTTGCCGATGGTCTTGTTTACTCAGAACAAACCACACACTGCAATATGCAAATTCCACAAGACCAACATAGGGTGATTGTGAAAAGTGTGCGAGAGGGGGAAGAAGAGACAGTCATCCCAATTGATGATGAGGAGGTTCCCACACTAGGCGCTGCCACCACATCGTTCATCCTTTGGCCACATCATCTTATTAAGATGGGGACGACACCTCTAATGGTAGGAAATACATTACTGATTGATGATGAGTAGGTTCCCGATTGATTTTCATTGCTAATCCACTCATAATATGTTTATTATGTTTTCATAGCATGAACAAGCTGTGGGCAGATTTCCCTACTTAGCACAACTGCGAGAGTTGTACGGGGACATCACTTTATAGGCATGCAGATGCCTCCGGGCATTGTCGGTGCAGAAAAGACATATCCGTTATCAATTGACAAGAAAGATTTGACGCAGTTTATGCATATGGAATGTTTAGATTTATAGTTTCTTCAACTTGAAATCCTGTAAGTTTTTTTACCCTTTATTTATGTCAGTACTCTTTTTTTGTTTAATATATTCAACAACATTTATCATTTTATTTCAATCATAGTGTCTACCATGACATATGCACCAAGGCAGACTGACCGGGTTCATATGGATTCTTATGTCCTGCAACCACAGCTTCGACTCGCAATAAGTTAGCCAGAAGGGCCATTTATGTTGGTTTAACAATGGGCGACGGAGAATTGCCTTGTTATCTAGCGCCAATACATGAAAGGTGTGTATTTGTTTTTTGTCTATATAAGATTTTTAAGAATAAATTGCTTTTTTATCTTAGTTTAATATTAATATGTATATGTTGTAGTGGTCATTGAACCCGCGTGTTGTTTGTCCCGCCAAGAACGTATGTTATTGGTTGGATTCCGTAGGTGGCGAGCCAAACGAGGATATCAAACCATGTTTGCCGAGTAAGTAAATTTTTGTCTAAATCATAGATTCTTCTTTTAAATGAATTGTTTTCATGTCTCGTTAATTTCCATTTTAATGTAGGGTCTCAAGACGTATAGATAGCTTTTTGGAGCACGAGAGTAGGGTGGACCGAAGTGGTTTTATCCGAAGGTAAGTAGTTTCAATTCAAGTTATTTCATTGACATAGTAGCTTTCGATATGCCTTTATTCGTTTTAACAATTTGCTTTTGATTTATAGTGCCATCAACAACCAGGGAACACTAAGTGCGGTACTACGTCATCAATTGGATGCAATCTATCGTTACCGACGACATGTTTTTTCAAAATGTACGTAATCGCTCCGTGATCCTCAAATGATGATATTTTTGTTGTTGTACTTGAGTTGTTAATTATGTCATTCACTTCATTAGTTTATCTTTATACCTTGTTTTCCAATTTACGGTTTTTTGGTAGTGTGGATGTAACATCCCAATTTCCCGAAGCATTTTTTTTTTTTAAAAATATTTGATCGAGTAGAGCATCGGAAGTAAATAGTACTAAAACAAAAGATACTGATAACATCCACTGTATGTGTTAGCTTTTAACAGCGTTTACAAAAATTTCAAATGTTATCATAAAGTACAAAACAGAAGGGCTTCCTCCAATCGGCTCCTATATCTGCTGCTTACCCTTGTCTCCGATCCTGTTTACTCCGGATCCTGAAGCTATGGTAAGAGCTGAGGTTCAATGCCCATTGAACCTCGAGTAACGTTAACCTCATGTTCATGTAATAAGTATGTATGACAGTTTATTCATAATATCACAGCAATATTCACATATGAAAGATAATAACAGAACACGAAACACCGCATATGAATGTCATTACGGTTTGCACTATTCACCCGGTGCCACGGTGTACATCCGTGTCCTCGCTAGGAAAACTCAACGGTATTATCGAACCATAACCCGTGTATAGATGTATATGTATGATCAAAACTTTTAAAAATAGAGTTTCAGTCTAGGAATACAACTATCACACATATAGGTATACAATAAACATCAGAGTTAGTGTTACATTACGCATCCGTACCTTCGTCGGTGTTGTCGGTACGTTGACGGTCGGACGGTGATCACGTGTACCCTATAATGGTAATATCATATTTATTAATTTACAAATAATATCCTAAGAGATATTTTGGCCACTAATGACTATTTTGCCCTTGCCACATTTATTTTTCACTTTATTCCTTCAAAATTCGTAGAACAACGCTGGTACAAATCTGGGCAGCATTTCGTCTAACTTTCAAAAATCATAATTAATTCTAGAAAAATCAAAACAAGGATCCGTAAAATTCCTTGGAATCGTTAGGATATCTATTTTCAAGTAAAAATAATCAACTTTGCCCAGATTACACGAATCACTCCCAGGTTTTAAGTTTTGAACCTCTGCCCAGCATTTTTCCAGAAATTCGTAGCCTAACTTTGAGGATTTTTATCTCTCTGTACAGAAATCATTTTGACATGTTCTTGACATATTTAAAAATCCCTATATGTCTATTTTAACCATGAATATTCTCAGAATTGTGTGACCATATTTTCAATATGAAATTCTGGCGTTTTCATCACTGCCTCTAGAAATTCTGAAACCGATGAAATTTCGCCAGAACTTCGTTACTTTGATGATTTTCTTCCAGAAATTTTGCTATATGACCTCCCTCATCATTTTTTCGAAATAAAAATAATTTTGACTATAAAAACATGTAAGTAAAATTATCCTAGCATATTTAAGATCTAAGCTACTTCTATCTAAGAATTTAAGAACTAGAACTTAAATAACTTAAAGCTAGAGCTAGAGAACTTACCAAGAACCTTGCTCCTCCTTCTTCAAGACTCCTCACTCTCACTCTCACTCTCTATATCAGATTTACTAAGCTTGATTTGGTGTGAAATTTGTGAAGAGGTTGGTGCTCTATTTATAGGAAAAATCTATGGCAAATCTTGTAATTCTCTAGCTTACACATCTTTCATTTTTAGCCATGGGTTTGAATCTGATTTCTCCCTCCAGCTGAGCCAAAAAACGTGGCCTACCTCCCCCCCATTCTTCCTCCTTTGATTTTTCACCAAAGCCTCTTGCCTTGGTGTCAAAATTGTCCCCATGTGTAAAACTTTTGGCCCCAAGAGTGCTTTGGTGGCTCTTTCTCCTTCATGCACTCTCCAAGCATGCATTGGTGGCATCTCCATCTTCATGCATTTCCCAACTTGGTGTTCTAATTTCCTAGTTACTCTAAGTATACTTGTAACTAGATGACTTTGGTGATTGGTTAGCAATTAAGCAAAATACTCTTAGGGTTTAGTCTTTAATTAGCTTAATCTTTGGTCATTAATCCTAAAATGGTGTTTTAGGTGTTATTAAATTTATTTGATTGGTTGCTAATCATGATCATTAATAATCATCTTTATGCTAATCCTAACCCCTCATTGGTCCGTGACCTTTAATTATCCTAATGTATCTTTAATTGATGACTATTAACATTAATTGTAAAGAATTAACTAAATATTCTATTAGTGTAATTTTAATTGCTCATTAATTGTTGGTAATTGCCCCTTAATTGTTTCAAGTGTTATGATAATTCTTCACGGTCCTTTATGATTTAAATATGAGTTAGGTATTAAATATAGGGTATTAGAAAATTTAGTCTCTTAATAAATTATAATAATTGGTGTTTAAGGTTCCTTGATTAATTATGAAGCCTTGTGAAATTTATTTACTTTCATGAAGACTTAGTTGATTTAATTATCATTGATTTCACTAAATTTATTTAGGTATTTTTATAATACTTTCTTGCTCTTTTAAATTCCACATGAACCATAGCTCAATATGATATTTATTTGTATTTTATGGTATTTTATTATGCTTATTAAATCATTGGGTATTCTAATCCTAAGGAAAAATTACCTAGAAAATAGAATAAACACATCTCAAAATTTGAGACCACAAATTCACCTATTTTAAATAGGGTTTACTATCAAAATATTGTATTCAAGATAAATGAGAATTTTGGGTATTACAGTGGATCCATACTCACAGGATGAGCTCGATACGGTTCGAGACATGTTGGCTAGACATCTTCTTAAACACATATAGGTAACTGAAGCTTCCAATATTCCTTGCTATATGAATTTGTTGTGCTTTACTGTCAGATACACCAATTCCACCCTTGATTTTGTTTGCTGGGTTCTTATTGCATGCCTTGCTGTTATGTAGCTCTCATTTTTCTACTCAAGTTGATCTTTTTTGCTAGCACCGCACCTTGAATTTGTGCATATTGGATGTCAAAAAGCATTTTGTATTGGTACAAGATAATTTTTGTCGATAAAAATTTTGCTACGCATACATTGAGCTTTTGGAACTGTCTTTGGATAAAATTTGCTAGCAATTGTTTTCTCATAGATCATTCCTTGTGATTTCATTAAGCTTGAGCACCTTGCTGCATTTTTCTTGGTGTTATCTAAGAGAATATTTGTGTGTGAAATTGCTGTGTTTTTGAACCAGTTTTCACTGTCATTTTGCTGTGTGACAAGCTGGAAATTGCTATTAGTAGTGGTGATTTCTTTGTGATTTCCCTCATTGATAATCATCTTGTGCTAGATCAAAACATGGATGGACATAATGAAAATCAAGATGATGAGGTTCCTAATAATGAAGTACCTCACAATAATAATGTGCATGCTAACTTGCAAGATGATGCTAGAAATAGGAGCATACGAGATATATTTTTTTCCAATATTGATTACTTTTGTGATGGGTTGCTTGATCACAATAAAAACACCATTGATGCTTTTGAGATGATGGTTCCCTAATTGATTGACATCTCAAGAAGCTTAGGATTTACTTGAAAAGATGGCCGAAAATTACAAACAATTTGGTACAAGAGAAAGAGCTCAAGCATATGGAGTTGGAGCTTGGTCCACCGATGAGATTTTGAACAAGTTGGCCATTTTAACGATCAAGTGGGTTGTATGAAAAAACTATGCTAGCTCAACAAGTCCGAAATCTTGGTGCTTCATATCCTCTCCTAGCTCTATGTCTCAACCCTTGGTGCCTACCTATTGTAAAACTTGTGATAGCCCTATGCACACCACTTTGAGTTGTCCAAATGGGTTCTTTCATGTTGGGGACTTTGTTGTACAATCTCATCACACTGATGGTTCCCCATTTCGGTTTGAACTTTTAACAGTGCTTTGTATTTGATTTTTTTATTGTTACTCATTGTTACTGTTGTTTCATGTTTTATGCAATATGCTTATTATCCAGCCTTGATTTTGGTTTCATGCATCTCGTTTGTGTATCTACCTGGGAATATAATATGTAGCGGTATATAAAAAACATATAAGGCGTCCCGATTGAAACAATCGGATGCCATAACATAATTTTCAGGCCTGAATTCATTTTAGGATGCCTCATGTAAGGTGTCCTGAAGAGAGTTCAGGATGCCTTACATGAGGCGTCCTGAATTCTCTTCAGGACGCCTTATGTAAGGCGTCCTGAATATAATTCAGGACGCCACAAATCCCAAAACCACTACCTCCTACGATACGTCCTCGAAAAGGGACGTTAATCGGGTCTTATTTAGGTCATTTTTTGGGTTTTTTTTTTGTAGTGAGAAGTATCCAATTCTCATTCTCGAGAAGAATACTCAAAAAGTTAAATAAGTCCCTATATGGCCTAAAGCAATCGAGCGCTTGTGGTATAATCGTCTCGAATAGTTGTTGAAAGAAGGATGCAAAAATGATACAATATGCACATGCATCTTATGAAAAAGATTTGGAAATGAGTTTGCTATAATTATTGTTTATGTTGATGATATCAACATCATTGGAACTCCTGAAGAGCTCCAAAAGGATGTTAACTCATTGAAGAAAGAATTTGAAATTAAAAACTTCAGAAGAACAAAATTTTGTCGTCGGTTACAGATTGAGTACTTGAACAATGGGATCTTTGTAGATCAAGAAGCCTACAAAAGTATTGTTTATGTTGATGATTTTGTATTAGTAGTTATTTTGCGTCACTGCAAGAAAATGCGATTGAGATGACACATTTCAAAAAAGTTGGTGCCAAAATTTTGTAGTAGTTGTAAAACCGCTTAAAAATTGGATGAGATTCAAACATTGTGCCAAATATTTAAACCGAACTTGAATTAAAATTTGTAGCGGTTTTAAAATTGAAAAAAAAACCATAATTTTAGTCCATTGTTACAATATTATGTTGAATAATTTATTATTTAAGTGAAAAATTAAATGATAATAGTTAATATTTGAAAAAAACGATTAACTTAACTTAGATAAGTATAAATATTGTTTATATAGGTATAATACTTGAGAATATGTAGATAACAAGGACTTATTAATTATGTTGTCCACTATATGATATTGATTATGGAAAGAATGTTGATAATGATAGAATGAATGTTGAGAAAATGTCCTTAAAGTTCTAAATAAGAAAAAAAAAATAGTATCAGATATCATAAGAAGAAAAAATAAAACATTGAAATCAAATATTTAAAATTTTTTTATCATATTTGATGAGCTTGATTAGCACTTAACCTCTTTAGAAAACCTTTACAAATGAGAGAAAACAAGAGAAAAGGGGGTGGAAGAAATGAAGGAGTGTGTGAAATGAGGTATAATGGGGGTATTCATAGGGATCTGCGTAACTTTTCTAGCAGTTGATATGAAGGATTTTGAATTTGTCGATTTTTTTTTTTGAAATTTCACATTTTTTAGTGGTTGTGCTAAAAACTACTTCAAATCAATGAATGGGCGAGATATAAAATATTCAAAACCACACATTTTGTAGTGATTTATCTACCGATACAAACTACAAACTTCATGACCGTTGACGGTTCCAAAATATTCAAAACTTCACACTTTATAGCAGTTTATCTAGTAAAACCACTACAAACTTCATGACCCATTGGTGAGATACGAAATATTTAAATTTCAATATTACACCTTTGTAGCTGTTTCTGACAAAAAGACCGCTACAAATTTCTATTTTTAAATGGGACAAAATATGGATTCATTCATCTGTCAAGGATTTTATAAAAGAGATGTAGGCTAGGTTATGTTAAGAAACCGAGACGATTTTTGGGTAAAAAAGAAAGATAAAAACAATAAAAGGTGAAGTTGTCAGAGAGGGCAGTGAGGTGGCATCATGGTTAGAGAAAGCAGTGTGGAAAGAAGAAAAGCAAGAGTCAAACATAAAATGAGCAGGAGCATTAATTAATGGGGATGTTGTTGTTGCGTGTGGTACTTTGGAGAAGGAGACTAAACATGAGAGTTGAAAGGATAAGTGAGTCATGGTGTCATCCACACATTCACAAAGTCCACCTTGTGCATTATGAAACTTTGTAGCGCTTTCTATAACTACTACAAAAATTCAGACTCTTGGCATGTTGTAGCAGTTTTTATGTATAACTGCTACAAATATGTGAAGTTGTTGCATTCTATAGTGGTTTGTTTCATATAAGCCGCTACAAATAAACCACCACTAATGGCACGCCATAAGGCGTCAAGCAGGATGAAAATAACTCTAAAACCTATATGAGAATGAAACTAATCTAGATGAGAATGCAAATTTGGGGGTTTTTGTTATAAGAGAATAATTAAATTCTTAAAAAGGAAATTGATTAAAAGCAAATCAAATAACAAAGATTTAATTCAGTTATGATGATGAAGGGGATAACTTGAGAATTACATAGAGTTAACTTTCTTAGCCCAAATCAATTAATTAAACCAAAGGGATTAATGAAAGATTGAAATTAATGAATTTAATTAACTAATTGGAACATGGGAAACCCTTAAGTTCAATAACGCTTAATCCACTAGAAAAATCATAACTGGAATGCGCGCTAGTTAATTAAACCCATTAAAACCAGTTAAAATAGTTCCAAGATAGTTTTGGGAATTATGTTCACAATTGCCTAATTAAACAACTAGACAATTAACCAACCTAATTAAACAACCAAGAGGACAAACCTAAATTGACAATTAAATTAATAATGAAAACTCAATTATTAATATAATTGACAATCAAACGGTTTTGCAAACAAAAATCCCATAAATATCTTAGATGCAGTTCAAATCCAAATGATCAATTTAATAAAAATAAATAATATGTTTACAATCTAAAACTAGATTGTTCTCAAGAAAATAACTCAAAATTATCTAAAACTAAATAATTTCAAAGTCTTCAAATAAATCGATAAAATGAAAAACACTCTCATGTGGTCTTCAAGTGTAAGCTCCTAGGCTTTAGCTTCGTCCATGCTCCTCCCAAATTACCTCCCAAAAGAGCTTAAGCTGCCACGAATTTTTCCCTTCCAAGCCGCAAGCAATCCGTGAAAGCCATGAGGAAAGAATGGGGAGAATTATTGATTAAATCAATCTTTGGTCACTGCGCATCCACAGGGTAATTACGAGTTGAAGTATTGATGAATAGAGAATGATTGAATTCAAGGAGGTGGACCCCGCGACTTGATTTAATGGATGGATGAGTGAATAAATGAATTAAGATCTCCTCTCGCGTATGGTGTTGCGGCTCCGCGTCTATTTCCCGAACATCCGTCTCGTCCTCTGCGGCTAGGTTAAATAAATGGGAAGAAGAGAGAGATTTTTGGCTACCAACTTGAGCCCATTAAAATTTAGGAACCTCAACACAATTTCACCATTAGATTTTCTTTTAGCTTCCCTGAAAAATTCTGCACCATAGGATCTTTTGATATGATAAAATCGTGATCTATCAAAGAAATATTATTTAATCACAAGATAACAATCAAGATATTAATAATTTAAGCACAGTAATCTCATAATTACTTCAGATTTATGTTATTTCCTAAAATTGGCTAACAATCCAAATATTATCTAATAATTCCAAATTAGCCTAAAATAATCCCAAAATAAATGAATAAGGCGGGATAAAATATAGAAAAATTGGGATTTATCATTGGTACCACATTTTTGGGCGGTTTAAACTACTACAAAATAATTGCCACAAATTTGGCGCCATATTTTGTAGTGTTTATTTTATGATAATAGGTACAAATATTGTTCAAGAACTAGTGTGTCACTTGGCATGAGTCATATCATTGAAATTGGTAGCGGTTTTGATATAAACCCTTACAAATTCTTATATTTGTAGCGGTTTATTTTAACCAGTACAAATTAACCACTACCGATTGACAGTTTTTTTTGTAGTAGCCTTTGCAAGCGGATAAAGATTCCTTTAAACCTCGAGTGCATAGGAAAGAAGGTGATGAAGAACCACTTGGTCCAACAATACCATATCTTAGTGATATTGAAACATTAATGTAACTTGCTAATCACACAAGGTCTAATATATCATTTGATGTTAATTTCTTAGCAAGATATAGTTCTTTACCAACACAAAGACATTGGAATGGAGTGAAGCACATCCTTTGTTTCCTCAAAGGACCTTGGCTTGTTCTACTACAATGCATCCTGAAGATGAGCTGGTTGGTTATGTAGATGCTAGATTTTGTCTAATCCACATAACAAGAAACACAAACAGGATATTTATTCACAAGTGGTGGTAGACTATTTCATGGTGATCTATGAAGCAAATTATATCGACTACATCATCTAATCACACATAAATTCTAGTGATGAATGAAGCACGTGAATAATATGTATGGTTAAGATCAACAAGACATCACATACAAACCACTTGTTGTTTATCTTCGAGAAAAATGATTCCAACAATACTATATGAGGATAATACTGCATGTATTGCCTAATTAAAAGAAAGGATACATCAAAGGGAGAAAGAACGAAGCATATTTTACTAAAATTCTTCTTCACTTATGACCTTCAAAAGGATGGTGAAATAGGTATCCATCAGTTTCGTTCCAATGAAAATCATGCAGATTTATTCACCAAGTCTTCTTCAACGAATGCTGTATCAATGAATGATGTACTCTTTTCTTTGGTTAATTAGGTGTTTGTCTTACTTGGTTTTACCTAGTTAAAGTTTTTAATGAGGCACATTCATATATAATGTACATCCAAAGGGGACTGTTATGAATATAATATTTGCATGGATATCCATATATCTCTGTTATATAATATTATCTCTAGTATCTTACAGTTATCTTTATTCTCATTAAATCGTAAAATACCCATGCCTATAAATGACATGCATCTATTGTGTACTTGACGGACATTGAATAGTGAATAAGAATCCTCCTCTCTTATTCTCTCTTATCTTTCTCTTTATTTATAACAAATATCCGTATCTCTTGATTTATTTAAATCAAACTAAAAAAACGGGTCATTAGTAGCGGTTAAAATCGCGCATTTGTAGCGGTTTTGGGCGCGACAAATGACATTTGTCACGGTTACAAAAACCGCTACAAAATCGACCGAAACAAACATATTTGTAGCGGTTAACAAAAACCGCTACTACAACAACATAAACCGCTACTGTAACTGTTGCGGTTTTAGTCGACCGCCACTATATCAGGCCAAACGAGAGCTTATTTGCACAATAGTCGCGGTACAAAAAAACCGCGACAAAATGAATAAATTTTGTCGCGGTTATCTATCCGTTACTAAATATTACAAAATATCGGCAAAAAATTTACCGCCAAAATATTTGTAGCGGTCGGAAACCGCTACAAATAATTCCGGCCATATTTTTTAAAAAAAGTTTTATTTTTTTTTATTTTTAGCGGTTAACAAACCGCTACAACAATTGACGTTATTTGTTTGAAAACATGTTACGGATGGAGCCTCGGTATTTTGTTGTTTTGTAGCGGTTATATAACCGCTACAAATGAATGAAATTGAAAAAAAAAAATATTTTTAACCATTCTTATTAATCATTTATATTTTTATTAAAAATAAATGGTATTAATATATGATATTCGATTGTATAAGATTACTATAGATATGTAAAACAAAAAAAATATATGAGTATAATAAGAAATATTTATGAGTTCATTAACATAAAACGAATTATAGAAAAAAAAGTGGGAAAGTAGATCGAAGAATAAGTATGTGAAAGTATGAAAAAAGTTAAAAATCTGACAAAATCCACCTGTAAAATAAGAGAAGTTAATATCAACCAGATAGAAAAAAAAACAAATATTTCGATAATCACTAGATTTTATCAAGCTGAGTGACATTTACCTCATTCAAACACCTCTCGTTGAGAAAACGCCAAAATATGAGAGAAAACGGGGAGAAAACGCGTGTAGAAAAAAGAGCTGAAGCATATTGAATGTGGTTTGGTGGGGTATTTATTTTGATGTCAGCGCATCAATTTGTAGCGGTTAAGGTTTCGGTTTTTGGTAGCGGTTTAGTTTAGTCGCGGTTTTTTTTTTTTTTTGTAGCGGTTTCATTTTGCAACGGTTTTTTTGTTATTAGTGGCGGTTATTAACCGCTACAAAGTTTTTTTTTTTTTTTTTTTTTTTTTTTAAAAACAAAAGGAAAATGAAGAGTAGTGATAATTTTTCTTCTCAATCTTCGTCAGCATCCCTACAAAGAAAGTTTTTATAAAAAGTTACGTGTGAGTTGGATATGGAATAAGACATATATAAAACTTTTGTGAAATGCTATTTTTAAATTTCATAATGCGTATATTAAAAAACGTACCGAACTATAGGTAAAGTGTCATCGCCGTCTGGGAAAAAGTTTTCAAACCGGGCAGCCGGAGCGGCTCACAATCGTACGCGACGTTCTCACCATCGCCCATGTCGTAAAGGTCCCAAGGCTTTAAATGAACCACCATATTCCAATCCCTGTGCCTCTCATCGACGACATAATAAACTTGATGGGCCTCTGAGGCAAGAATATACGGCTCGTCATCATCAGACTGACCAATGTGAATAGGCCGGGAGAAATTCACTGATGTGATGCCTAAGTCGTCAGTCGTGAGTCCCCGGGACGTTGTCGTATTCGCCCACAAACACTTGAACAGCGTCACAGAGAAAAGGCCTTGGTAAGTTATCCTGACCACATCAATTAGTTTTCCATAATACGGGACGTCACCGAACTGCATGTTCCCGTCACTGCTGCTCGCATAACTCCTCGTCCCAAACGTGCCATATACACCCGAGTTTTGGGTCAGCAATCCCTGATCTCGTGAAACCGTGCAAAACTTGAAGCCATTGACATTGTATGCCGTAAATCTTTGGGCATGGTCAAGCGGGCCGATTGCGAGAGCTCTGAATGCTGGTGAGTGAGGGTTGTGGTCATTTATTATTCTCCTCCTAAACCAACCCTGGAATTCTCTGTGGACCTTTCTATCAATTTCGGATGATGTCTGTGTACGGATCCTTAGCTGACGCTTCACATGACTCTGAATTCCCGCAATTAAACATGCGATGACGAGCAAGAAATGTGCCTATAAAATGTTAGGAAACATATAGGATAACATATATATATATATATATATATATATATATGTGTGCAATCCTTACTGAAGGTACGGTTCAACTTTAGTGCAATTGATCAAGACATGTCTATGTGCTTGAAACTTCTCAAGTGCCGTGAGTTTGAAGTTCTCACATCCGCCAACTGGTTTACCAACACGAGGGAATAACAACTCGAAGCCGATGACTCGCTCGCTCGTCAATCGTCCACACGAGGCGGTCGGTTGAATGACGTCTCAATGTCATCAAAGTACCTGGAACAAAAATACAAGACCTCATCCCCAAGATAACCTTCGCTATTGAACCTTCGGGCCACGCCTTATTCCTCACGTAAGATTTTAGTTTCCCAAGAAACCTATAAAGTAATGAGGAAAGATGTCGATACATCAATGGTTAAACATGCGACTAGGAAGTAATATAATGCTGAAGTAATTAATTTTAAAAGAGTACCTCTCAATAGGATACATCCATCGGTAGTGAACTCGGGCGAAAGCTTTGTGTCGTGAACAAGGTGTACTTGTCGGTGAACCATGACCGTGAAAAATGAAGGAGGAAAGATCATCTCCAAATGGCACAACGTAAGAATGATTTGTTTTTGCAGCTGGTCGAGCTCCTCCACGATCAACACCTTGGAACACAACTTCCGAAAGAAAGTACAAAGCTCGACCAAAACGATCGACACATCGAGAGGCGTGTATTTTTTATGGCCGGCGGAAGTAAGCTGCTGCATAAGCACATGTGAGTCATGACTCTTCAGCCCAGTAACCTTTCGAGCCTGTACGTCCACACATCGTGAAATGTTGCTTGAATAACCGTCAGGAACTTTTATTTTCTTCAAAGTGGCGAGGAAGATTTCCTTATTCGGTTTTGTCAGGGTGAATTTTGCCGGTTGAAATCTGCCATGCTCATCCGGCCACGCGTCTGCACGAACCCCCATCTCCTGTAAATCTTTCCTCGCTTGAAGATGATCTTTTGACTTGCCTGGTTCGTTCATAATCGTGTGCAACACATTGTCGCACACATTCTTTTCAATGTGCATGACATCCGACTGTGTCGGAGCAAATTATCTTTCCAATACGGAAGAGCGAAGAATACGCTTATCTTCCGCCATTGTTGGGTCGCGGAACCGAAAGCCCCGACCGTCTTTGTCCCTTTTTGCTTTGGATCGTCTTTTTCCCATACTCAAAATCAACATCCACAATCTGCTCTATGATCTCTGCACCGGATAATATGCGAGGAGGTCCTCTTTTTTCCTGTTGCCCATTGAAACGATTGCGTTGCAACCTAAACCTGTGCGTACGATCGAGAAACCTCCGATGACCCATGAAGCACCACTTACGACTGTGGGGAAGGCGCACTGAGTCAGAGTCAAAATTGCAAGCCGGACACGCAAGGCCGGTATGCACATTCCACCCGGATAATGTTCCCAGTCCAGGGAAGTCACTGATAGTCCACATCAACGCCGCACGCAAGTTGAACAATGTCTTCTCGTGCGCGTCATACGTCTCCACGCCTACATTCCACAACTCCACCAACTCATTGATCAGCGGTTGTAGATACACATCGATGTCATTTCCTGGTGCCTTTTTGCCTGGAATGATCATTGACATAATGAAGGAGCTTTGTTTCATACACATCCAAGGGGGCAAGTTGTAAGGTATCAAAACAACGGCCATATACTATAACTTGTGCTAAGATTCCCAAACGGATTGAAACCATCGGTCGCCAAAGCAAGACGAACATTTCTAGGGTCCGCCGCGAAATCGGGAAAAGTCTCGAGTCGAACGCTTTCCACGCTTCACCATCTCGTGGATGTCGAGTTTACCATCTTCGTTCTTGTCGGCTTCATGCCACCTCATTGCTCAGCTGTCTTAGACGACATAAACAATCTTTGTAAGCGAGGTTTTAAAGGAAAGTACCTTAGAATCTTTGCGGGTTTCTTCTTCTGCTTTTTCCCTTCTGAACAGTCCTGAACCTCGAAGTGTGACACTTCTTACAAGTCTCCCTCCGAGCGTCCTCCCCCCAATAAAGCATGCAGTCGTTGGGGCAGGCATCGATTTTTTCGTAGTCCAATCCTAATCTGTTGATTATCTTCTTGGCCTCGTAGAAGGTTGTGGGAATGTCCGCGTCAGGGAAAGCATCTCGTAGTAATTCCAGCAACATCGACATCGCCTTATTAGTGATCCCACACATGCACTTGATATGGTACAATTTGATCAGAAAGGATAATTTTGAGTATTTCTGACAACCTTGATACAAAGGACGATCGCTCTCATCCATGAGGCTGAAAAATTCCCGAGCTGCTTCATTCCTGTAGAAAACTGGTTCAGGACCCTGCACTTCTGCTGTGAAGTTGTCGTCTTGAACACCAAAAGCATCGCGAACAGCATCATTAACCGGATCATCTTGAGGTAGCAGTTGATTTCCTACTTGTGAGGTTTGAGGAAGATGATCCCCATATCTCATACCACGTTCCTCACCATGAACACCCCGAAATGTATATGCTTCTGGGAAAGGCTTAATAAGAAGATGTTCCATAGCACCTTCTCGTGTTTGCCACTTCTTAAACTTGCATCTACAACAAGGACACACGATCTTGCCATTAACGCTAGCGTGAGAGAAGGCGAAATCTAAGAACTTATTTAATCCCGCTAAATATACTTGGAGAACTACGCATCTTGATCCATGATTTATCCATCGCGTAGTAAATAAAGCAAATAAAGTATATTAATGTAGAGACAATGTTTAATTACTTTCATCCCATAACTTGAGATCTTAAATGCAACGGGGGAACATTTGTAGCGGTTAAAAACCGCGACATCAACCGCGACAATTTTTCAGCTCAAATTTTGTCGCGGTTAATGAAACCGCTACAAATTTGAATTGAAAAATCGCGCCATAAATTAGTCGCGGTTCATAAACCGCTACAGAAACCGCTACAAAATGATGACCGTTGGAACTTTAGGCGCTTATTTTTTAATTTGAAGTTCAAATTTGTAGCGGGTAAATATATTAACCGCGACAAATATATTTTGTAGCGGTTTTAGGATTTAACCGCTACAAAATTTATTAACTTTTGTTTTTTATTCTGGGTGAATATTAAGTATCTTTTTGATTAAAAATTATAAACTCCGTTTATTCTTTGATAAAATTTAAATTTAAAAAACCTTTTGACTTAAAAAAAAGATAAGAAATATTTAAATTTAAAAAAATTGTCAACAAACATCCGACAGTACAAACTGAATTACTGAACAAAAAAAAACTAATAACTATCAGGGGCCCGATGATC
Source organism: Acacia acuminata (assembly GCA_019022655.1). Lineage (NCBI taxonomy): Eukaryota > Viridiplantae > Streptophyta > Magnoliopsida > Fabales > Fabaceae > Acacia > Acacia acuminata. Next base: position 28,447 of record JAFJYI010000048.1, on the reverse strand, counting down.
AGGTCCTGTCTCAGTGGGGTCTCTCTCAGGGACGGTGTGGGCTCGACCCGACGTAACAACCCCCTCATCTTGATCGCGACCAACATCGGACGGGGAGGGGGGGAGGCGGTGGAGGCGTGGGGAATCCTCGAAGATGAACGACGGGGAGGCTCGGGAGATGGAAACCGTCTGTTCGGTAGCAACTCGACAAGGCCCCGGCAAGTGACTTCCGCTAGTCCTCGATTAGCGAACCAACCGCGAGACCCTCCCCGCATGCGCCTAGTCCTAGCCTCATTTCGGCCCTCTCTCGCGCAGAACTTTGCTCGGCAACCTTCCCGTCAAGCCGCTCAACGGCAACCTGCGCGGCAACCTCGCTCGGCAATCATGGCATCAACCGCCTCGGTGGTGGTGGTCTCTCGAGCCGGCGCTCCCGGAGGAGGAGGAGTCCTTGCGGTACACCATGCTAGGCCCGGCGCCTAGCCCAAAGCCCCTAACACGGCCAGGATGCTCGACTGGGCCCACAGCAGCTTTCAATGTGGCCGTAGGATCAACAAAACCCTGTGACTCCGGGGTCTGCGACTGACGTATCTCTTGCTGGCTCTGCTCAATCCGGGTCTGCCGCATATATTTCATAAAACATTAATCAATCAATTTAATTAAATTTTAATATACAACATTAACTATTTAATTAGTTTTTTGTAACTTACTATTATCTCCTCTCGCGCCTCGAGAGATCGGCGTCCCATCACGGTGTCTATGTGTGCGTTTCCACAACCGCCCATAGTCCGTCGACCACCCTCCCGTCGAGCCTTCTCTTCTTTGAAAGAGTTAAAAGAGTATAAACTTTGTTATTTCCAAAACAAAACAATAATCAATTAAACATAAAATTAATTTAACTTTTAACATACCATCTCACTGTAGGTCACAGCAAACGTCTTGGATCCACCCGTGTGATTGATCCTTTGAGCTGCCCCGGGATCTGGTGTTCCTCTGGGATAGAGCCTGCAAAATAAATGAGTAATTATACAATACCCTCATAGAAAAAAAAACGGAACTACGATTAATTAAAAAACGTACCTGTGCCTCTGCACTCCTCCTATATTGGACAAAAGCTGCCCAGTGATTTGGGTCCACGCCGTCTGGGACGTTCTCCATCAGTTGCTGTAGAGGCATAGTCGAATCTCCATTCTGCTGGGTGTAGAGACGACCCCTCCGACTCTTCCACGCTTCTCCCATTTTCAACTTTACATACCTCTTTGCGTTGGCTCGCAATTTAAACTTATTCTATAGCATAAAATAATTAGTAATTAAGTAATAATTAATTAAGAAACAGATAACTAAATTAACCACAATTTACCTGCACAACGTCCTCAAACGCCTTGTCCTTGGTCTCCTTCGGGATCTTTTTCCAATTCGGAAAAGATCGGGAACCATACCCAATTCCCGCCAAATTGTGACGGTATCGGTTCAACAGGTGACCACCACTGCCGATCGGCTGGTCCGTGTCCGTGTTCCAGGGGACTATCACGCGGTAGCCGTTCTCCTGACTGAGGGTGTGGACATCCAGCGTCCTGCTACTGATGTTCCCATATTCATCTGCACAATTATAAAACAAAATTGTTGTATTGTACTTACATAAATTTTCACACGGCCAGGAATTTAAATTTTATTTTTTGCCAATAAACTACTTATACTTACCTTCGATATCCACCGTAAATCCGGTGGAACGAGAAGACGACGGTCGGGGTACCCTTGTTCCCGCTCGTTGTCCTCGTCGAGAAACCGCTCCGCCTCCGCTATGGGAATCTCAATCTCGATCTCGTCATCATCACCATTGAGGATGTCCTCAAGTGACAGACTTACGCCTCGTTGTCCACCTACGGTCTCTTGTAGGGTCTCAGGGTTTGGGATTGGCTCATTTTCAAAGAGCCCATCAAACTCATTCCCAACCTGAGGGGGCCGTGGGTGGACATTTATCTGAGGGGGCTGAAGGGGGACATTTATCGAGGGGGGGGGACATTTATCGAGGGGGCTGAAGGGGGATATTTATCGAGGGGGCTGAAGGGTGACATTTATCGAGGGGGCTGAACGGAGATATTTAAAGGCCCATGCCCTCTCCTACGGCCTCCTCTACGCTACTACCCCGATAGGCCTTTTCGGGGTTCAACTACTTTCTCTTTTCCCTTGTCGTGAGAAACCATGATGTGAAAAGTAAAAGTACAAGGGTGAAAAGTGAAAAGGTGAACAGTAGCGCGTGAATTTCGAAAGTGAATATAAAAACCGCTGCGTTTAGTAGCGGTTAAACAAAGTAACCGTTACAAAATTAATCATTTTGTAGCGGTTTAATAAGACCGCTACCCCAACCGCGACAATTTTTTCACATTTGTCGCGGTTATGTGTAACCGCTACAAAATGAAACGACCATTCAACTTCGTAACGGTTCTTGAGGTAAACCGCGACAAAATAATTAATGCAGAATGGTGATTTTGTAACCGCTACTAATTTAATAATTTTTTTTTAAAAAAAATCCAAACTAATTAGTTTAGTGATAAACTAATTAGATTGGAATTTTTCCTTATTCCAAAAAAACATTCTCAATTGTTTTCTTTAAATCGGGAATAACGAGGTTTATTGAAATTTCCCTAAAAGAGTCGATCCTAATTAATTTAGGAATAATAAGTTTAATAAGATTTGGATTCATTATAGCCACCGATGTTCCAAGAAAAACTCACGACTCATTTTGATCGAGAGATATTTTAACGAAAACAAAGGTGGCTATAATGGATCCAATCTCCGATGGCATGTTAGACATATTTATAGGAGTAGAAGTCTTCAAGTCAATAGAATATCTGAATCTGGATTGTCACTGAAGGAACCTTCTCGGCTTGAACGATGAGAAGACAGACAAATATCTGCACCACTCATCTCCCGAGATCGGTGCTGCAGATATATGCCCGTCTTCTGTTTTTGAGAACAAAGCCAAGAATGCTCTTTCAGCGACAAAGCCAGATTTAGAATATTTTTGAACATTATAATTGTTGTACGGATGCATTTGGTTATTTATAGAATAAAATTTGTAGCGGTTATCGCGAGAACCGCTACCAAATTTGAAGGTTTGACGCGGTTAACGTGTCGCTTTCTTCTAACCGTGACAAAGGTGTGTCGTTTCGTGATTTGGTAGCGGTTATTTTGACATAACCGCTACGAAACAACCGCAAAGGACTTCGCGCCATAACGCGCCAAGGCTGGCGCCATATTTGTAGCGGTTTGTTTTTGTGAACCGTGACAAAAAGCGAAGCAAAATGGTCAGCATTTTGGCGGCAATGCTTCCGTTGCTAATTTGTGGCGGTTTGGGTTTAAACCGCTACTAATTTGTTATTTGGTAGCGGTTTTTCTTGACCGCTACAAGCTCACCGCGACAAACGTTACGTTTTTTTGTAGTGAGATTAGAGTTAAAGTAACGAAGTTAAAGCGAAATTCCGCCAATTAGGAGAGTTAGGGGCAAAATGGTAATTTGTACCTAAAATGCCTATTATGATGTTGGGCCTTGATAATATGATATTATCCTTATAGGATATCTGTAATCACGTACCGCTGTCGTACCGCTGTCAAAAAGTACCGTTTTCCGTCAACGAAGGTACGTTCGCGTACTGTAACACTAACTCTGATGTTTATTGTATGCGTACATGTGCTATGTGTATGGTATGTTTATGTGAGGTAGTTGATAGCTCTGGTATGTTCAATGTACTGTTATTATGCTTGGGGTGTTGGGATACGTTTGCTAGGTACGAAATGCTTGGTGCGAAATGTTTGGTGCGAAACGATTGCTAGGTGCGAAACGTATGCTAAGTGTGACATATTTGCCGGGGGCGTGTGTGTGCTGTTGGGATAAGCTTGTTTGTATGCTCATATACTATCTATGTTGTATATATAAACATGAGGTTAACCGTTACACGAGGTTCAATGGGCATTGAACCTCGCTCTTAACATAACGTCGGGTCGAAGGATCGAGGATCGAGGAGAAAGGCAAGTGGCACGCATAGGGACTCGGTGAAGACTTTCTTCTTTTGTTATTTACTTTCGAAAACACTCAGTATAACGTACCGCTACTGTAATCAGCCAGACTTACGGCATTTTGAATATAAATATCAATTACTCAATCGCTCCGATGATCTACTCTGATGAAAAAATATATATATCTTGCTTTTGAAAATGGGACGTTACGGGGACAAGTCAACCAAAAAAAAAAAAAAGGAAGGCTGGGGAAAAGGTTGTGAATTGGGTTTTGTGTTCAAAATCTCTCCAACTTTAAGGAGAAAGACACGTGGCATCAAGCCAATTTTTTCTCACCTTTTTCTTTCTCTTTATTTTCTCTTATTTAAATAAGGGAAAATCCATTTTTTCCTCTCCCCTTCCGCGCCTTCAAATTTTCTCTTAATCCATGTTATGTACCTAAAAAATATCAATAAAAGATTGTAGCTTGGACGCAACGGTTTAGATGTTCTTCCCCTCACGTAGGCAATAGAACGCTTTGAAGAACCATCCTTAAAACCATGTGAAAGAACAGAATCGATCAAAGAAAAGAACACAGCAAGAAAAACCCAGCTCTTGAAATCGAAAGCCAAGCGGTTGTAGAGTTCACGGCCTTTTTATTTTACATTATTTTCTTACCATTATTTATTTTCTTACCATTATTTAATATTTTAATGATCAATGTGTGAATTAAATAGATATCAAAATTAAAATTGATAAAACTAAATTTGAAATAACACCTTACAAAAATAATGGGTGCTTCTATAAATGATGGCTTTGGGATTAAAGTAATCGTCAAATGTTCTAGTTTATGTAGTAGTGCTTGTTTGATAAATTGTTTCTTAAAAAATCTGGATTTATAAAAAGGAAATTAAAATAAATATTTCATTAACCCCACATCATACCCTAATATTATTTTTACATGCGAAATATGATTATGAAAATTTATTCGATTTACATACTTCGACGTAATTTGTATCAATATATTATAAAAAAGTATATTATATATAATGCAAAAGTTTTAAAAGAACTTTGATCATGATTATCTCAACAAGATTTAAAAAAAAAAAAAATAAATAAACCGTATAACCTGCACTCAGATGAAGTTTTGTCGATTTAATTCCATGACGTCAACATCTTTGGGCCTCTACAGCTATCCTTCTTCACGTCAGTCGATTTTGCCGACATTATGGTCGGTTTGGAGTTTAGACCCTGATATGGTCGTTGCTCAATGTCGTTGCTTGAAGGTGCGCTTCACAGGGGATACCACTTAAGCTAATGTGGTGACAGATTTTGTAATGATGATAAGGTAGCGAATTTAATTGAAAATGGATGCTGGAATTTGGTATCATGATGGATAAAGTGGATAGTCATATACTGGAATTGATTGGCAAAATTCCTGTAGGGTTGAACAATAGTAATGACAGAATCATTTAGAAGAAATTGTGGAAATCTAAGGTGCTGCCCAGGTGCTTAGAACTCGAGAATTTGGGCCGGCCCTTGAAGGGCTAAGGCCGACCGAGGGGTAAGAAAAACATATGTTTTTCAAAACCCGTCCTGAAAGCCCCAAGGTCGGGCTCGGAAGTTACTATTCCAAATTTTAATTATTTTTCCTATGTTTTTCTTAAAGAAATATAATTAGTAAATTACAACAATTAAAGTTTTAATTTATTAAATAAATGTTGTCAACATTAATATCCAAACAACATGAATCATCTAACAAATAAACACATTTATTAAATCATAATCAAAAGTAAACTATTGTTCACAAATATCTCACATAAAATATAAAAAGCATACCTAGGTTTTAAGGAGCAAGATTGACCCTATGACTTGTGATGAGAAGGTTGCCAATATAAGGAGCAAGATGACTTTCATTTTCAATAAATATTTGAATGTGGGGACATCTCTTCCAACTCCTAATTAAATTTAAAAAAAAGTTTAACAAGGTCAGCCCTTTTAAGCCCGAGGCCTCAGAGGGGCCGGCCCTACAAGGCTTATTTCATTTAACTCCTCTAATTTTCAATCGACCCTTTAAGCCTGGCCGATTTCCTTAACTCATTTTGTATATATGGCGTTGTATAAGTGATGCTGTGCCTACTAAACCTAGAGTCTTATTATTCAGTAGGAAATGTGGTCAATCCCCTCTTTGTTTGATTTGTGGTGCGAAGGAAGAAACATGGGAATATTTTTTTGCCCTTGGGTCAGAGCTGGTTTGGTTGTGGTCTAACTTAACTATTAGACAGAACGGGCTAATATTGTTTTCTTTAAAAAATGGTGCATAGATCTGTTTGTTTCAAATAATAATCTGACAGAATGTGATATTTCTATGATTTTCTGAACTATATGGCTGATTTGGAAATGCAGGAATGATTTTATCTTTAACCATATTGATCCTAATCCGATTAGTATTGTTGTTGCAGAAGGATTTAGAAATATGTAATGGAATTCTGTTTGGTTCTAATAATCATTAATGCTAAATTTGTAAGTAAATTGCATGATGGAGTCGTTCATGTCGAATACCATGGAAGAAGTGGTGGCCAGGAGTTGTGTGCTGAGATCAACCATGTCTGTGTGCGGGGTTATAGGCAAAAGGTTAAATCTTGTTGTGCATTTATGGCTGATACTTGCATTTTTCAGGGTTTTTTTTTTTTTGTCAGTATGGTTGCTTAATCTGACTGTATGAAACTGTAAATTGATGTTGGTTTATGGTTCTGCTGTAAAGCATTTTTGTTGGTTATAAATAAAAATCATAATCTTTTGGTAAGGGGTTTCACAGTGAAGTTCTTGGGCCTTAGTCGGCACAAATACGGCTTCTGGTTAATTTGGACTGAGGAACATGAGTTGGGATCCTTTTTCCTAGTCCTGCGGGCCCCTTTTTACAAATGAATTTCAAGGACAAGGACACACTACTAACTTATGGCTTCAAAAAAACACTTATGGCTTGAGAGACTTCATGTTTTGATCGGTTTTAATCGTGTGCGTTCTGATAACTCCTTCGCCCCTTAACTAAGGGCTAAACTTGAAAGACTTCAAGCTTGAGGTTACTTGAATGCTTCCTCTGGTTGTCTTAGGAGTGGTTGCCACAAAAGAGGGACGAGCCTACTCACAAAGCGAAGAGATTTTAAACCCAAAGGGCTGCTTGGTAAAAGAGGAGGGGACCCAATTTTTATTCTTGAGTTTGATTTAAAAAATTAGAAAAGTGTGGTTAAAATCTTTTAATTAATTTTTCTTACTCTTTTTTATCTTACATTATCCCTCTATTAAAGTAAGCCATTCCAACAAATTTTAAATTTAACCCATAAAAATTTTCCTACACCTCTCTCACCTCCAAATCTCTCTTACCGACAGGCCCTACATATTACATTAACAATGGATTGTTTCCTTAATTAAGCTTTAATCACAATCCAACTGAAAATCATGTTTTCTATGGCTTAGAGAGCTTGAGATGGATGCTGGTTTTTTGTGTGGCTTTCTTGCCAACCCCTCCTTCTCAGCGAGTTGATGTTTAGATTATCTTAATAGCATGATTGCTATATATAGATGTTCCATAATTTGGATGGCAAAAGAACCCATAATTGATTTGAGATTTTGAGATATTGATAATAAGGTGAGTACCTAGTCTATTCAACGCTAGGCATAATAAGTATAGGAACCTTAAAAGAAGATCTTTTCATCTTATGTATCTTTTGAGCTTTAAGGCATATGAAGTTTCATATTGAATTCTTTAATTTAAAAAGATTAGAGCAGAGACTCCATTTAACTTAAAGTTGTTCAGCCAGAAGCAAACCTACATCCAGATAACCAATCTTTGAAACACTTTGGAAGCGTTCTCATATTTGAAAAAAAAAAAAAAAGATGGTTGAGTTCGCGCTCATTCTACTTTAGAGACGATTACTTGCTGCAGCTTGTAGAGAAGACGCCTCAACTATGGCTGGTTGTAATGTTAATCCTTGCATAGGGTTTTCTAATCCTTTTATAATTTTTTGTTGTGATTCATGGTTTTTCTTCATTGTTGGGTTGTTTGTTTCCTTTGCTTCTAGTTAGACTCTGGCTTCTCAACTGAGCTCCGATATTCGCCTACATGAGAATCGATCTTTCCATGTAACGTTTTATCTTTAGCTTATATATTGTCATTTTATCAAAGAAAAATATATTATAAAATAAAAATATTATATTTATGAAATTTAAAATTCAATACATTAAAAAATAACAATGATTGACGATGGATAAGACAAGGATAAAGGAGGTTGGGGAGTTAGTAGACCTTAGAAGTAAAGAGAATGGGCTGAGATGTGGGCCCTGGAAGGAAGGGAAGACGGAAGGAAATTTTGACAGATGAAGAGGAGAGCCCTACTCCAAGAACGCGCAGGAAGCGTGGATGTTAAGATAATGACATTTGGACGAGTTATTAAACTATTAAAGACATAGTTTAAGCATGTATTAAGTAGCAAATTCATCCCAGAAGACCTTAGAAGCAATGTTACCCGAAAATTTATTTGGGTTTAATATCACCGGGAAGTTTTAAAATGTTGCAACCATTAAAAAACTTCGTGTTTTTAAGGAGGTGTGCCCGATCAGTGGGTCCAACAACTAACACCTTCTTTATCTTCTCTTCTAACCTTGGATGCAAAGGAGGCTAATATTGTCCGGAGTAATGACCTCTCACCTGATTCTGTTTTTGGTGGGGATGTACCGTGTTATCACCAGGATTGATCACTTTATTTGTTTCAGTTTGGACTTCTTAGATGTGTAGCTGTTGTCTTTAGTTATTCATGTTGGTTATGTTGTTAGGATTATGTTTTCTCTGTATTGTTCCTCCGTTGTATGGTGACAATATTAGTAATATATATGGAGTTACCTTTGAGCAAAAAAAAAAAAATTTAAAAACTCATGTTGATCATTAAAAAATTGACATTGACTGTTAACTTCTTAAAGGAAAAGAACAATATTACTATGTTTTAAAACTTTTGAGGTAACATTAAACCTGAAAAAACTTCTAAGACAACATTGCTTTTACTTAGTATAATTCTGGGGAAAATTTGTTACTTAACCCTTTAGGAGTGGTAGTCTGATTGCAATTGAGTTGGAATTAACGTGCTAAGTTATAATTAAAATAATTTATATAATGTAATTAAAATATGCAAAAGTATTCGTACATAAATTGAAAATAAAACTTTTTTTTTTTTAAAAAAAAGGTATTAACTTGCAAGTAAATGAAACATTATATAAAAACCACTTATAGTTCAGCAAAATGAAGTTATTAAAGTATACATCTAAGTCTAATTACTATTTTCAAAATCATATCGTTTCAAGCTCAGCAGGGAGATGGAAAAATTATAAAGTCCAATGGAACTAATTAGGCTGGTTAGCACTTAAAAGAAAAAAACCTGTTATTACCAACGAAATCACTCACATAATTGTTATCGTCGGAAAAATTACTGACGGTTTCTGATGAAAAAAGATGGGAAAATTAAAATAAAGGACCTAAAGAAAGTAATATTTATTATAAAGGACCATAAAAATTGTAATTATTTAGAAGGACCAAATATCATAATATAAATTTAAAATTACTAAATTGCCCCTAATCAAACTTCCTGTATTATCTCTTGTGTTCATAATTAAAAAAATAACTAAAATTTCCCATCATGATATGATCATATATATATTTTTTTAAAATTTTCAATGTATTATTTAATTATAAACAGTTAAAATCATATTTTTAATTTTTTTCATCAATTTATATCATCAAGTTGACCGATTTATATTATCAATGTTATATCAATTAAACTCTTTTTATAACAATAAAATCTTCAAATTTTTCAGGATATAATTGGTTGATTTGATTTTTTAATTTTATTAACATTACATGAATTTTTTAACCCACATAAATTGCTTCTAAAACACAAATAAATCATACAAATTTTATTGGTTTAATATATATGATAAATTATAAAAAACCTTTACAAATTGAAGAATGCGAAATTTTTTTTTTCCATAGATATATATTCAAGTTGTGAAAAATGAAAATTGGAAAAACTACTATTTAATTTAGTGAAACTTAGAATTATGTATTAGTTTTAGAAATAGAATGTGGAAGAGAATGTAGGAGGAAATGTAAAAGATTTTGTTAGGGTCATTTTAGTACTTTCAATTTTACATTTTTATATTTGGTCCTTCTAAATAATTACAATTTTTATGGTCCTTCTTCATAAATATTTTTTCCTCTAGATCCTTAATTCTAATTTTCCCAAAAAGATTCAGTCGGTAAATACCAACGGATTACCCACCGGACGTCCATCATTAATTTTTGCGAGGAATTACATACAAGATTTTCCGTGTAATCCGTTAGTAAGATTTATAATTTTTATTATTATATTGGGTTAAGAGGCAAAAATACACATGAGCTTAACCTCAAGGAGCCCCCGAATACCATATGCTTTTTTTTAGGTGCAAAAATACACATGAGCTTGTAAAACAAGAGCAAAAATGCACACGCGGTTAAAAGAGAGTAACTTCCATTATTGGGGCCCACATTATTTAAACAATAAAAATATATATAATTTTGAAATTCCTCTTACGCCCTTCATTTTACCTTTTCTCCTTCCTCCTCCTCCTCCTTCTACATTCATTTTTTTATATGCCACCCGACCTTCTCTCCTTCCTCCTTCGGGAAAGAAAATTGAGATGTTGGCATACGAGACGCTTGAAGAAGCCGGCGCGATGGGGAGGGGCCGAGTTAGAGAGAGGGTTTGGTTCAAATACTCGGCAACGAATCGACTTTCTTCTTCACTTTGTCATAACATTGTGTTCTTATGCTTCTTTTACTCTCGGCTTCTCTTCCTTAAGTCATCGTTGAGCTCCGCTACAACAAGAGGATTATTAAGAAGTTCAAGGTTCAGCCAAAGGTGAGCTACACTTTTGCGGGAAATGTTCCTGTTACAAGACCGTTATGCACACTTTTATACTTGAAACTGGAAATCGGAAGTCAAACGAGCGAACAAATTGGGGAAATTCAAATGTAGATGAATCAATCAAGACGAAAAAGGTTACTCGATCTAGTAATTCTTTCGTTTCTCATCTTCTCCTCGATCTAAATCTTCCAATCTTTGGCATGAGTAAGAAGCGCATAAACCCTCACTCCGTTTCGCACGTGATGATGATGATTACGAGCAAGAAATTGCCGCCGTTCTATCAATGATCTTCTTGTTGGATTCAAGTGAAAGAACGATTCGGATGTGTGCCTCTAATGAGGGTTAGGGTTCATAATCTGCTGATTTGGGAATAAGAACAAGAGATATTTTTTTTTTCCTATTTTGTGAATCAGTTTGTCAATCAGATTTTGGGAAAAAAACTGATTTAGATACTACATAGATAAGCCATTTTGGTGAGGGGCTCTTCAAGAAATAGTGATTTAGGCGGTTCTGCAAATCCCCACCTTTCTGGCGTCGTCGTTTTCTTCGATGTTGCGAGATGAAGGTTAGGAGGGAGAGGGTGTTGGTGAGGGGTATTTTGGTATTTTCATAATGTATTTAACAGATGTTAAGGCAATTTAACAGTGATAGGATTTTTACTTTGATTTTACAAGCTCATGTGTATATTTTCACCTAAAAAAAACATATGGTGTTGAGCTCTCCTTGGGTAAAGTTTATGTGTATTTTTTGCCTTAACCCTATTATATTTTAATAATTTATATAAAATAATAATAATAAAAATAATCTATAAAAAATAAAAATACCTAAATATCATAAATTTAATGTTTAACATAATATATTAAATATAGAATAATAATAATAATAATAATAATAGGGATAAGGGTCTTAAATGCCATGGAAGTTTTCGCCCGAGAACACCTGGTAAGATAGAAGTTTTTTTTGGACCAAAAATGCCACGAAGTTCACAAGGCGTAGCAATTTTGCCCGGAAGTATTATTTTTGCCCATGAAGTTTTACGAGGAGCAATGTTGCCGGAAGTTTACACTAAGGAGCAATTTTGCCTCGGAAGTTTATAAAATGTAGCAATTTTTCCCTTATGTCCCCAAATATTAAATTTGACAATTAAATCGAGTCAAAGACCATACATGTCATGCCTTGAAAAAGTCGAACTTGGAGTCGAGAGAAGGAGATCCTTCGGATGTTGAAATCAAGGCGGCGGAATTTGTGAAGCCGAACTGGTCAAAGGGGCCGAAAGGTCTACAGTCAAAAGCGCAAATGAAACGCAAAACGAGAAATGAATTGTTCCAAAAATTGGTTTAGTAAAACAAATCAATAGTGATAATATTTACGTTTGTATAGACTGATCATTTGCTTAGATCATAAGTGATGCTTCCTTTGGGTTTTGTGACAGTCAACCTTTCAGTCCCTTTGACCAATTCGGCTTCAATAAATTCTCCGGCAGCTTGAGCTTAACATCTCAAGGATCTCCTTCTCTAGCTCCAAGTTTGACCTTTTCAATGCATAACATGTGTGGTCTTTGACTGACTTAACAATCAAATTTAATATTTGGAGAGAAGGGTAAAATTGCTTCTTAGTGAAAACTTCCGGGGTAAAATTGCTCCTTAGTGAAAACTTCCGAGGCAAAATTACTCCTCAACGAAAACTTCCGTGGCATTTTTGGTCCAAAAAAAACTTTCGTCTTATCAGTGCTCCTGAGTGAAAACTTCCATGGCATTTAAGACCCTTATCCCATAATAATAATAATTTAAATAAAATAAGAAATTCTAAAATTTAAACAAAGAATATATAGTTATATATTAAATATATATTCATATTAATATTATATTTGTTTTTTAATTGTTGTATTTATATTATTATATGAATAAATAACGCAAGGTCGTCAAAGTAGCTTGACTAGCAAAGACATCATAGCGAGTGCAAAAGGTTCAAGGTTTGATCCCCCCTCTCTCTCGGCGCGGGGCGGTCACAAAACGCAACAAATATGTCATAGGAACACGTAGCGCAAGGTTGAAGGGACACGTGGTGCCTACTTGGGGTCAGCTGGGGGGCCTCTGGATTACCCGGGAAAATTTCCATTTCGTGGGTACTTCCTCTGATTTTTATTATAAGGCACCAACTAGCAAGTTTATTTAGTCTTTTTTATAAGGCACTTGCTTATTCCCAATGAGTATTAATTATTTGTTTCCATGTCTGCCCATAATTAATGAGGGTAGTACGTGAGAGTAATAATTAATATAATATTATAGTTTAGTGCAATTAGTAGGGGTAATATTGGAAGTTATTTAAATTGTAGGGTAATTTTATTGACTTTAACTGTTTTTATTGGTTTGTGAGAAAAGTTAGTTGGTGCCTTATAAATTATAATAAAGATCGAGAGGAGTAATTTCCGGTGCTTTTTTAGAGACGGAATAAATTCATTCGGTAATTCCGTTTCCATCGCTATTTCATCTATAATTCCATTGCAAAACTAAATTATGCCAGTAATTTGATACTTTATTGTAGTGTTTGGTTGTTAGTCCCTTGTGCATTAGTGGTGTTAAGTTTGCCTATGTCTCACTTACGCCGTTAAGTTTGTTTTGATGGGGCGAATCGAGGTTGCAACTCATGCGAGACTTGGACATATGAGAAAAAAGTGAGAAAAAAAAATATCTCATAAACAACATATCCAAGTCAATTTTTTTATGAGAAGTGATAGTTATAAGTCCAAGTCGCATGAGACAGGCTTGAAGGAGTTGAGTTTTGGGAAATCAATTTTTTTTTTGTTCTCTTTTTATATGTCCAAGTTAGCATGAGTTTCCCCTCACATTGTCTTTAAATGATAAATTTATTTTTAAGAGAAATTATAGTTATGAGATTATTTTTATTTTAAATTTTACATATATTAAAATATAAAAATTAAATTAAATGCTGACCATCCAAAATTAATTTAATGGTGTAGATGTTTGATGAGCACAATTATGCTCATCATAGTAATGAACACAAAATGTGCTCCCGTCATTTTTCCTTACACAATTTTCTTGGGTCTCGGGTAACATCGGAATTGGATCACGACTCATGACTCGGCTTCACACACCCACACCCACACACACGATATATATATATATATATATATATATCATATTCATAGATTACGGTGTGTCGGATCTTTTTTGATATCTTTATGTTTTTCTTCATTTTGAGTTTTCTACAAATGAATGGCAATTATGTGCGTCCGTCCATGTGTGCGTTTTTCGTTCTTCCTTTGAATAGAAATTGCGTGTATGATTCTCGGTTTCGGATGTCATGTAGCGTTTAACCACTTTGACTATATATCTTGTTGGAATATTTAATTTAGTAATCAATATTCCGTTATTTCTATTTATGGCCCACATTATTGCTGGTTTTGTATTTATGGTCCAATCGCCTGAGACGCCGTGAAATATGGATGACAACGGCATAAGGATCACCTAAACCGGATCTCGGAGCTCTGTTTCCGGCGGGCTGCATTCAGATCACGGTGGCATCTCAAATCATGGTAGCGGCATATGCTCCCCGATCGCATTTGGTTTTGCTGATTGGAGTTGCTTAAAAGGCGATCTCGCATCCGGTCAGATCGCGAATGGAACCGGACGTGCGACGAAACCGGGTCAAAAATCGGGTCATAGGGATCCGGTTTGTGGGGAAGATGAAAAAAAAAGGGGTCCTAGGGCTTGAACATAGGACCCATGCGTGCCGAGTACTTGATGGCCGGTGCTGCGCGCCCTGCCATGCACTCATATTTGGTTGAATGAGAACTGTTAATAAATATATATAATTTGTTATTCAGTTTGGAAATTTTACAAAAATGGTCTCGGGAAGATTCAAGCCCATTCCGTGATCGAATGAACGCCTAAAGGCTAGCGTCTTGCCATCCGAGCCACGCCTACAATTGTGGGAGAGGATGAATCATTATTGAATTTAAATAAATTATTGGTTTTCAGTGTCAAATGGAATTTGAATTATTTTTGAGTGGGCCAGGACGCTTTGGATTCCATTGTGTATGGTTTTATGGCTAATATTGAGTATATATGGCCAAGTCAAAATGAACATTTGTGTTGTGGGCCGAAGGGGTTGCAAAATCATTATTTTTATCACTCATTGCATCTTGTTTGAGCGTGATGAGCAATTATTTTGAGCCTTTTAATATTTAATTTTCTTAGGAAAATTCTTTTTTAATTACCTGGGCCATGCTAGTTCATTTTCTTGGCAACCTGTTTTATGTATAATTTTGATTACATCATATTTAATTATGAAAAGGATTGATTTTGGCATTTTTTGTTTTTCTTTCATTTTTGAAAGGTTTGCAAAATTAATTTATAAGTTATTGAATTGTCTAAATATTTGGAAAATTAACTTTAGACAATTATTTAACTGTTCAAAATTTTGTAACACTTAATTTAAGATGAAAAAGTGCCAAAATTAATTATTATTTAAACAATTTTTGGGTACATAAAACAGTGGGAGGATTTTTCCTTTTAAGTTGATTATTTAGTTAATCAATTAATCCCTCCATTAAGATGTGCATAAATTAGATTCATTTTTTGAATGCACAAAATAGTGGGAGGATTTTGTCTAAGATGATTATTTAATCACATTTGTTGATTAAATTGATCAATTAAATTCTCATTAAATATTTGTGCATATTTGGAATCTAACTTCACGAGTTAATTTTGGTAATTGATTTTGGTAACATTAATTTAATCAAAGTGGGAGGGTTGAATTTAGTCACTTATGTTGATTAAATTAATTGGTTAAATCCTCTATAAAGTTGTGCATATACAAATTTAAGTATAAAGTTTTCTTATGGCATGCATAACTAATCACATGTGGATTTTAGAATATCAATTTTTGAAGGTGAGTAAATATTTTTATTCACATTAATGATTTAGTTGATTAAATTAATTAATTAAGATTCCGTAGACATTGTGTATGTGTATGGTATTTACATTATATTGTACATATTTGATATTAGTGATTAGCATACATATTTGTTTAAGGAATAGCTACAACATCTTTATGCACATACTTGTATGCATGGTTAATCACGTAAAAGGTCATACTATATCAAAATTATGATCATATGTACATTAGTATACACAATGGTTGATGTCTTTGTGATGAACACGTAGAATTGAAAGCGACTACCTCTCGTAGGTAAATACACTCTATTTTGTTGATGCAACAAAATACATCACATAAAGGTTTAAAGACATCAATTGTAATTAAATGTGCGGTTGTAATTAATCTTTGCCCACAGCAGATAATTATAATCATAGTTTTAATTAGGGTGGAATGGAATGACATTATATTTTCTAAGTAGCCACAGGTATTAGGGGATATAATTGCATTCTAGTTTCATCAATTCAAGATAAATTCATGCTATGCTAATGTCTTTGCCCACCAGGTAGACTTTAGTGATCTGAATTTATAATGTATGATTAATTGGAATAGAACATCAAATTATATTCTTAATTTACCCGCAAAAATTAAGAATAAGGAAATAATTTGATAGTTTTATGATAAAGGTATATATGGATCTAATTGAATTATAACTTTAGCCCACATGAAAGTTATATGTCGATAGATTCATGTTTTTAAGCATGATTTACATTGGTAAATCATGACATGATTTATTAGTCTTAAATTTTAGTTATAAGCATGTATGTTCAATACTATGTAGTCATACAACCTGCGATTTTCTCTGATATGAAATGTAACATTCCCTATTTGAGGGGTGATAACTATAAAGTATCATACATTTGGGGTGGATAGACATTAGTTATGCTATTAGGAAAGACGAACCACCTTCTATCACTGAGACCAGCACTCCAGATGAGATTGATCTGTATGCAAATGGGAGCGATCTAATCGCCTCTCAATTATGTTCATAAAGACCTCAATCTCTGCTGGCATTCGTGGTCCTGTCGAACAGCATAACAAGATTAGGCCACTTCTGAAGGCAATTGATGAACAATTTGTTACTTCAGATAAAGCATTTGCCGGCACCCTAATTATGAAGTTTTCATCCCCAAGACTCATTATAGTAAAAGATGTGTGTAAGCACATCATATAGATAAGGGACATTGCAGCTCAACTGAAGTCACTTGAGGTTGACATGTCTGAATCTTTCCTTGTATACTATATTCTGAACACTCTCCCACAGCCATATAGACCCTTTAGGATATCCTGCAACACACATGAGGAGAAATGGTCAATCAATAAACTTTTGACCATGTGTGTTCAAGAGGAGGGAAGGCTGAAAATGCAAATGGGAGAATTTCTTGAATATGACTTGATTAGTGGGAGCGATCAATTCAGAAACTTGTTTACGAAAATGATCATTTAGATAGTCAACTTTCCACTTCGAGTTTAAGGATTGGCCGTTAACAATATTCCTTCGGTTCAACCGAATATTGTACAATCAATCATTCAAGATTTACAACTGGCGATATTGATCCAAAAGATCAAGTTGTTGATGAGGAATAATAAGAAATTGTTGAATAACGGTTGAATAACAAGTTCCTCAAGAAGATAATGAAACAACATTAAGTAGATCTACTAGAGCAATAAGATAAGCGATACCTAGTGAATATATTGTGTATCTACGGGAATCGACTATAATGTACGGCTGAAAATGATCCCTGGAACATTTTTACAAGCCATGAACCGTAGAGAATCAAACTCATGGTGTGATGCTATGAAGGCCGAGATGAATACCGAGGCATCTAACGAGTCGGGATCTTGTTAAGTTGCCCAATGGTGTAAAAGCCATTGAATTTAAAATGGGTCTTTAAAACAAAGATAGACTCATTGGGCAACATTAAGAGACATAAAGCGGGACTCATTGCTAAAGGGTTCACTCAAAAGGAAGGAATCGAATACAAGGAGACCTTTGCTCCCGTATCTAAGAAAGATTCTCTTCGTATCATTCTGGCATTGATTGCACATTTTGAATTAAAGTTGCAACAAATGGATGTGAAAATGGCCTTTCTCAATGGAGATCTAGAGGAAGAGTTTTACATGAAACAAACCATCGGGATTTTCCTCTAATAATGGTGATCATTTGGTGTGCAAACTCAAGAAATCTGTATATGGATTGAAACAAGCTTCCCATCAATGGTATTTAAATTTTCATGATGTTATCTCTTCATTTGGTTATGTAGAGAACATTGTGGATGAATGTATATACCGAAGGTTAGTGGGAGCAAGACTTGTTTCCTTATTCTATATGTGGATGATATTCAATTGCAACCAACGGTAATGGTTTACTATATGAGGTGAAACGATTTCTTTTTGAAAAACTTTGACTTGAGGGCTATAGGAGATGCATCTTATGCCACTAGCATCAAGATACATAGAGACAAACGTCAAGTATTCTAAGTTTGTCTCAAGAGACCTATAGCAACAAAGCTTTGGAAAGATTTTGCATGAGGATTTTTCACCAAGTATAGCTCCTATTGTGAAAGGTGATAGGTTCAATTTGAACCAATGCCCAAAGAATGACTTTGAGCAGGAACAAATGAAAAACATTCCTTGTGCTTTAATAGTAAGAAGCCTTATGTATACTTAGGTGCCAAGACCCGACATTGCATTTGCTATTGGAATGCTAAGGAAATATCGAGTAATCCAGGTATAAACCACGGAGAGCTATAAAGAAAGTATTGAGATACCTTTAAAGGAACTAAAGAGTACATGCTTAAGTACAAATGAATCGACAATTTGGAAGTGATTGGTTACTATGATTCAGATTATCTTTGGCATGGACTTAAGGAAATCCACTTCAGGATATATATTCATGCTAGCCGATAAAGGCTGTATCATGGAGTAGTAAAAAGCAATCTTTAATTGCAACTTCCACTATGTAAGTTGAGTTTGTATCTTGTTTTGAGGCTACCTCACATGGTGTACAAATGAATAGTTTCATTTCTTGGCTTAGAATTATGGATCCAATTTCTAGGCTATTAAGATTATATTGTGACAATTCGGTGTGTGGTTTTTATGGCTAAGAACAATAAAGGTGGTAGTCGAATTAAGTATATCGACATTGAGTGTTAGCCATAAAAATGCGTGTTAAAAATTAAACAAAGTGGTTGTTGAACACATGAGCACCGAATTGATCATTGCCGATCCTTTAACTAAAGGCATGCCTACATTGAAATTTCAGGATCATGCGAAAGAATGGGACTTGGTTCCCTTATGTGATTTTCGTTGTAAGAACGATATTATTTATGAAACTCTATTTGTGATATTTCTCATTTCGGTTTGTGTACACATTCAATTGTTTGTTTAATTTGAGAAATATCATTAAGTTTGGACCAAGAATAAACGTAGGGTTTATTCATTAAGTTACTTGGGCTTGGGAAACACGATGCACTGTGATACATGGAAGATATTACTCACTTTAAGAGGACCTATCGCTATGATCCTTGCATTTTGTTTTTCAAAGGTATATCTTGAAGTATGTGGGCCAAGTGGGAGAATGTTGGAATATTTAATTTAGTAATCAATATTCCGTTATTTCTATTTATGGCCCACATTATTGCTTTGGTTTTGTAACCGTCCATTAATACTATGCGGCCCATTTAATACGCAATAAGTGCGTATTGAATGCGCCATTAATACCGTAACGGCCCAATTAATACGCAAATAAGTGCGTATTGAATGCGCCATTAATACTGTAACGGCCCAATTAATACGCACTTATTGCGTATTGAATGTGTTTCCTTTTTAAGCTCTGTGATGGCCAGAGGGGAAACACACGGTGTAATTCTGTCTGGTCCCCTGAACCTGCTCTGACCTTGAGGAAAGCACACCATCTCGCGGATTCGGAGAAGGATTAGAAGGACTCTCAGAGTTCGTCCCCGCTTGCTTACGGAGACAAATCAATGGCGGGAGGTATTTGTGATCTCTACTTCATTTTTCCGCATTGATTTTATGCTATTTAGTTGTTCAGCATGATAGGATCGCCTATATTTCTAACATTTGGTCAAATGTTGGAATATTTAATTTAGTAATCAATATTCCGTTATTTCTATTTATGGCCCACATTATTGCTTTGGTTTTGTAACCGTCCATTAATACTCGTAATGTGGCCCATTTAATACGCAATAAGTGCGTATTGAATGCGCCATTAATACGTAACGACCCAATTAATACGCAATAAGTGCGTATTGAATGCGCCATTAATACGTAACGGCCCAATTAATACGCACTTATTGCGTATTGAATGTGTTTCCTTTTTAAGCTCAAGTGATGGCCGGAGGGGAAACACACGGTGTAATTAATCTGTCCCCCGAACCTGCTCGACCTTGAGGAAAGCACACCATCTGCAGATTCGGAGAGAAGGATCGGAAGGACACTCCCGGAGTTCGTCCGCTTGCTTACGGAGACAAATCAATGGCGGGAGGTATTTGTGATCTCTACTTCATTTTTCCGCATTGATTTTATGCTATTTAGTTGTTCAGCATGATAGGATCGCCTATATTTCTAACATATACTACTTCTCATGAAGCACTTTGATAAAACTACTTGAGGGCAATAAATAGAAAATCCACACAAACTAAAACTCAAAGGATCAAATAAGAGGAAAACGATGTTCTGAATTATTCCCATATATCCTTTCATAATGTCTCTATCTCTAATTTTGAATTTTAACAAGTCTAAATTTTATCCAACAAATTACTTAACATGTTAATGAATCTCATAGTCAAAGTTTAATTAGTTTTGAAAACATTCCTTAACGTGCTAATATTTCCATCTAATGTTTTAACTAAGCTTTAAATATTTGAATTTTTTCTCTAAAAAATACTTAACGTATATTAACTTCCGTTCTCTAACAAGTTAACAAGCTTCATTGTCGAATCTTTTATTGTGCAAACTATTGAAAATTAGTGATTTAGGTATGTATTAGTTTGGTCTTTCTATCAAAATAACTTAAATCAGTTTGATAGGACCTACCTTTAGCTTACATACTTTCACTTCAATGTTCAAGTAATTAATATGAGACTTTTTCTTGATGTAATCTAATATAAACTTCTACTCAGTGCATTAATATTTTGGTTCCTAACACATCAATGATCTGTTAGAAATTCTTGTCTTTGAACTTTACAATTCGCACTTAACAAGTTGGCCACTCTATATTGTGAAGTTAACCTCCAGTTCGTACAATATCTTGTGTTTTATGCACTTTAATAGTATCATAGGATTGCTAAACTGGTAGAATTTTATTAATTGAATTTCTTTTACGCTGATGCATGTTGTATCATAGGATTTATAGTTGCTGTGTTGCTTATTGATAGGTTGTAGTATAGGCATTTTTGCTATTATACTTTTGGATTAGTGTATGTAATTCTGTTTCTGTGTATTAATAACAGATGACTTTTATGGGCGCAAAAAAAAAAAAAAAAAAAAAAAAGTTTCATTAAGGAATATTAATATAGAGTTTGTAGAAACTAATTGTGTCACTAAAGCTAGGCTTCCTTTTTAATATATATATATATATATATATCTGCATTATAAGTAAAAAAACAAACAAGCACTGCTATATATGCCATACCATACTTAACGGTTTTTAAAAAACTGTTAAATGTAAATATTCAGAATTATGGGAAAGAAATATATGACAGTTATTTAAAACCATTATTAAATATATAAGACAATATTTGACGGCTTTATATGAACACTGTGAGAACTTTCTTCTTTAGCCGAATAAAATTGCTATCACTGTTAATCTCTTGTTATCACCCTTCTTTTATTTAGAAATTATTTGACTGTTTTATATGAGCACTCTGAGAAATTTCCACATGCGCAAGCCAGGATGCAATCTATCAATGATAGGAATCAGGTCATCGAGATAGTAATATTTGCTTCTTAGGACTATTCCAGAAAGCATCTTGATTATTGAAAAAACTCCCCATCCAGCCTTCATATGTTTGCTTTGAAGTTTAGCATGAAGAACACCATTACCACCTCTTTTCTTTTCTTGTCATACCCATTACAGGCTAGAAGATGAATTTTTTATTCGCATTACTGGATACCCAAAGAAATGCTAGATCTAGCATTCTTTTAATTTAATTTCACTCTTGGTCTCACCAGCACTTTAATTTTTTTTTAAGTTGATTTAATTCAATTAATTCAAAATTTTGAGATTGTATTACAACTCTTAGTTATAGAATTCAAATTCTTTCCTGATCTAATTGTTCAAACATATTGATTGAAACTTCAACAGTTTTTTCTTGCTAGAGACCTCAACATTTAATTTCAGTCATACAATATAAACTTATTTTTTAATGAAAATTCTACCATATTCTCAAAATTAAAAATATAATCTCTTGTTGAGCCAAATAAAATTGCTAAATCAAATAATTGCATAAAATGTTTAACATGAAAAACAAGGGATTTTGCAGTTTGTCAACAAAACTGGTCATTAGTATTTTATTTTATTATTAATATCTTGAAAAAAGAAAGAAAAACGAAGCAAAGTCGCAGGGGCAAATTGTTTGCGAACTCCTTGTTTTGAGCTTGACAGAGTTGGCGTGCGTACATAATATATCAAGTTAACAATAACTTGTTGGAGAAGATTACGTGGTATATTCTAAATAAGGTGATCAATCACAAATTGTTTTTGCTTCTAACTGTGATGTCATGGATAATTATCAGAAAATCATATATTTTGCATCAAGAAGTTCTACATCTCGTTCTCATTATAATGTAGTTTTGGAATGAACAAATGAATAGCAATTATGTGCGTACGTCCTAGTGTGCGTTTTTTTGTTCTTCCCTGAATAGAAATTGCGTGTGTGATTCTCTGGTTTCGGATATCGTGTAGCCTTTAACCACTTTGACTATATATATATATATATATATATATATTATCATATACTACTTCTCATGACGCACCTTGATAATACTACTTGACGGCAATAATAAAATAGAAAAATCATACAAACTAAAATTCAAAGGATCAAATAAAAAGGAAAACGATGTTTTAAATTATTCCCATATACCTTTCATAATGTCTCTATCTCTAATTTTGAATCTTAAGGAGTCTATATCGTATCCAACAAATTACTTAACATGTTAATGAATCTCATAGTCAAAGTTTAATTAGTTTTGTGAAAACATTCCTTAACGTGTTAATATTTCTAAATAACGTGTTAACTAAGCTTTAAATATTTGAATTTTTTCTCTAAAAAATACTTAAAACGTATATTAACTTCTGTTCTCTAACACGTTAACAAGCTTCATTGTCGAATCTTATATTGTGCAAACTATTGAACATTAGTGATTTAGGTTTGTACTAGTTTGGTCTTTCTATCAAAATTACTCAAGTCAAAACCTACCTTTAGGTTATATACTTTCACTTCAATGTTCAAGTAATCAATATGAGAGTTTTTCCTGATTTATTCTAATACAAACTTCTACTCAGTGCATTAATATTTTGGTTCCTAACAAATTAGTGAGCTTTTAGAAATTCTTGTCTTTAAAATTCACAATGCGCACTTAACAAGTTGGCCACTCTATATTGTGAAGTTAACCTCCAGTTCGTTCAATATCTTGTGTTTTATGCACTTTAATACTGCTGGCCAAGAGTGCAAGGAGATTTCTTATGAAGCCAAAGGATACTATATAGGCATCGTCTAATGAAGTGTACAGAGAAATCTTCTGAGGAATGCCACACTGGTACAATTTTACAAATTGAATTTCTTTGACGCTCATGCATGTTGTATTATAGGATTTATTTCTGCTGTGTTGCTTATTGATAGGTTGTACTATAGGCATTTTTGCTTTTATGCTTTTGGATTAGTGTATGTAATTCTGTTGTTGTGTATTAATAAAGATGAATTTTTTGGGCCCAAAACAAAAATAAATAATATTGTTTCATTAAGGAATATTAATAAAGAGTCTGTAGAAACTTGTGTAACTAAAGTCATATTAAAAAAAAAAAAAAAAAAAACTTGTGTAACTGAAGGCTTCCTATTTTTAAAAAAATATATATAAGAAAGAAAGTGGTAAAATCTACACTACATTATAAGGAAAAAAACAAACAAGCACTGCTGTATTTTTGCTGTATGCGCCCTACCATACTTAACGGTTTTTAAAAATCATTAAATGTAAAGAGACGGAATTCTAGGAAAGAAATATATGACAGTTATTTAAAATCACCGTTAAGTATATAAGATAATATTTGACGGTATTATATGAACACCGTGAGAAATTTCTTCTTAAGCCAAATACAATTGCTATCGCCGTTAATCTCTTGTTATCATCATTGTTTGATTTAGCAATTATTTGACTGTTTTATACGAACACCGTGAGAAATTTCTTCTTAAGCCAAATAAAGTTGCTGTCACCGTTAATCACTTGTTATCACCATTACTTGATTTAGCAATTATTTGACTGTTTAATATGAACACCGTGAGAAATTTCCACATGCGCAAGCCAGGATGCAATCAGTCAATGACAGGAATCAGGTCATTGAGACAGTAATATTTACCTCTTAGGACTATTCCCCGAAGCATCTAGATTATTGATAAAAACCACATCCAGCCTTCACCATATAGTCTTTGCTTTGAAGTTTAGCGTGAAGAACACCCATACCACCTCTTTTCTTTTCTTTACATACCCATTCCAGGCTACAAGATGAATTTTTTTATTCTCATTACTGGATACCCAAAGAAATTCTAGCTCTAGCATTCTTTTAATTTAATTTCCCTCTTGGTCTCACCAGCACTTTAATTTTTTTAATTTAACTTAATTCAATTAATTCAAAAATTTGAGGTTGTATTACAACTCTTAGTTATAGAATTCAAATTCTCTCCTGATCTAATTGTTCAACAATATTGATTGAAACTTTAAAAAAAATTCTAGCTAGAGACCTCAACATTTAATTTCAGTCATACAATACAAACTTCTATTTCAATGAAAATTCTACCATATTCTCAAAAATTTAAAAATATAATCTTTTGTTAAGCCGAATAAAATTTCAAATCAAATAATTGCATAAAAATGTTTAAAATGAAAAACAAGGATTTTGCAGGTTGTCAACAAAACTGGTCATTAGTATTTTATTTTATTTTATAATTAATATATTGAAAAAGGAAGAAAAAAGAAGCAGAATCGGCGGGGCGAATTGGTTTCTAAGTCCTTGTTTCGAGCTTGACAAAGTTGGCGTGCGTACATAATATAGCAAGTTAACAATAACTTGTTGGAGAAGATTATGTGATACTCCCTCCCCCTCCGGTCTTAATTATAGGAACTATTTACCATAAATTATAAAGATTAAGGAGAGAAGTTAAATTAGTTCATTATTATTATTTTCCAAAAATACCCCTATTATAATTAGGTTTAAATCCGTCATACCTAATGGCTTTGGGTTTTGATTTGTAGAATGGTCCAAGCCCGGTGCTTCTGTTGTACCGCGATAGAAAGAAAAGGAAATGTAATAAAGGCAAGACTACAGGAACAACTGGTGCTAGTTAATTTTCTTAATACCCATGCTATTTACCATGATTTATTATATTTGTTTTTCAAAAAATTATTTCATTTATTACTATTAGTACTCCGTTCATTTTATTCGTACCAATTTTTTTTAAATATTTCATATTATGTTTTTAATTTTTTTTAAAAAAGAATTATTATTTTTTATGCTTTAAATTTTGAGTAAAATAATGTTTTTAGAGATATTAAAATACTCTTAGTAATGACTCCGAAGCAAATTTCATAAAATATATGATATTTTAACATATTTACTGTATTTCATAGTCTCTGTACAATAATGGTAAAGAAAATGTATAATGAATTAGAAGGAGTGTATTAAATACTACTTTCAGTCCTAAATTTAGGATTCAATTCACTTTTTTAAAAGGATTACGGAAGTTACATAAATTATTTTATAAAAAAAAACAGGATAATTGAGATGTATATGACATTAATGAGTTGCAAACATTATTTACTTTATAGAATATATAGGTGTATTATTAAATTATTATTATCTTTATTATTATTGAGAAAATATCAATAGGGGTATTAGTTTAGGAAAAAATTGACAAAAGTTTAAACTTGGTCTTATAATTAGGACCAAAACCAACTCCAAAATGTATTTCTATAATTAGGACCGGAGGGAGTATATTCTAATTAAGGTGATCGATCACAAATATTTGCTTCTTAACTGTGATGTCATGGATAATAACTAGCTAGGATTATAACCCTAATAATATAATTATCAGAAAATCATGTATTTCGCATCAAGAAGTTCTCCATCTGGTTCTCATTATTAATTATATTATTTCTTTTCATAATGATCCTTATTCAAAATTTAATATAATTTTTCTCCATAACTTCTAGGAAGCAAGTCATGAGAAAATAGTCATTTAAACGCTGGATTTTATGTAAAATATTATTCATCGTATCCAACTAGCTGGCTTATATATATTTTATTGACCCGTAACTTGACCGGCACAATGGAGTTCCGTCATGCTAATATATATATATATATATATATATATATATATATGTATATATATTCAACTAGATTATATATTTTATTACGTGGAAACATGTCTCGGCAACATTGTTTAACTTTCAAACGCATAACACCACATCTTGCGGGACCCTATATATACCCATTGTTGTAGTCCTCTTATTCACAAAGCAATCTCCAAAAATATAATGACGCTCCTCAAAAGCCTCTGTGTGTTCTTCTTCCTTCTGGCTATCAGCTTCACTTTCACACAGGGTGCCAGGTTTGATATCACAAATAATTGCCCCTACACTGTGTGGCCGGCCGCCTTGCCCACCGGTGGCGGCCAACAATTGAATACGGGTCAGACATGGTCCCTTGATGTCCCTGCCGGCACTACGAGCGGCCGCATATGGGGTCGAACCGGCTGCAATTTCGACGGGTGAGGTCGCGGAAGCTGCAGCACTGGAGATTGTGGAGGTGTACTCCAATGCCAACTCTCTGGGGCACCACCAACTACACTTGCTGAATTTTCTCTTAACCAGTTCAATAATTTGGACTTTTACGATCTCTCCGTGATCGACGGTTTCAATGTTCCCATGCAGCTCAGTCCAACTTCTGGTGGATGTACGACTGTTACATGTCCCGCTGATAGGTGCCCTGAAGCTTACCTTTTCCCTGATGACAATACTAAAACTCATAGTTGCCCATCAGGAACTAACTATAGGGTTGTCTTTTGCCCTTGAATAAGTTGGTTGCTGTGTTTTGTCATTCCTACTTCCATATAAAGAACCATAAAAAAAGAAAAAGAAAAGAAAGAAAGATGTAATATTGTAATGAGACGCTATTTGATCTCGGCACATCTTTAGTGTTCACTTCTCTTTGTTGGAAATAAATAAATTCTCATATCTGATTATTATGTATTTTGATGGATCTCTTTATTTTTATTTTTTCTTTAATTGTATCCATGACGCTTTTGTTTTATCCCATAACATAACAATTATTAAGTTGATATTCTGGCCGGAATCTAAGACTTTGTTTGGTTGAACCGAGGAAGGGAGGGATTTTAGCCATATAAAATTAGACGATTTTTTTTTCTTTAATTATCTTTTCTATTTTATCAGTATATGAATAAGTATAATGCAATTTATCAACTTTAACCTTCCATGGTAAAAATTATTTTTTGATCTCTTATTTGAACCCCCCCCCCCCCCCCCCACCCAAAAAAGAAACTTGTGCAAAAAGTAAAATTACAAATTCTACACCAATTCTATTCAAAATAAAAATAACCCTAATTTTTATTTAATTGAGCCAACCTTCTTAAAAAAAACAATTTGATGTTGGATCTTCCATTATTGCATTCGCACATGTTCGATCTTCAGAATGCCTCTAGTTTTAGATAGAAATTCAATCCTAATTGAAGCCTGTTCGCAGAAGTGCAAAGTGTTTGAGCGAAAATAAATAAAGTTAGTGAAATGAAAACACATAGATGACAAGATGTTGAATGCCTATTGAGGTAAATGAGAGCAGAATAGTTAAAATGGTCTTCATAGTCCAGATAAGTATGCCCGCATCAGGTGATTTATTCAGATATTAAGATTTAATTTAAAGGCTAATGAATATAGATTATATATGGATGTTACCAATGTGTCTTCATATTTGTTTCTCTCCTAATTTTCAAGCTCCTTTTGTTACACCTCCACCGGCCTCACCCTTTCGTATGGTGAATTAGAGGGATTCCTTTAATTAGTTACCTTTCCTTTATAATTAAGTCCATTTAATGTTTATCAGAGTACACCGCAACAGAGCACATGACCGATTTGGACTAACTATTGTACTGGTAAAAGTAAAAACAATAGAAAATATAAGTGCCCCGAAGGGTTAAGGGTACAGTTATCCAACATGAATACCAAAATAATAGATATAGTCATCCAAAAGTAAAATGCAAAATGATAGGGCATTTCCTATTCTTCACTGCACCGCTGGGCCCTACCTTTCCAAA